>OX352313.1:23906204-25238621 GCA_947086415.1 Pammene aurita
ATTTCGTCTACATTTACCGGTGCCACGGCCTAGGTAACATAATTATTGCAACTTTTTTTACATTATCATATAGAATACTCTTGCCTTGAGTGACAATAGGCCGTAGAATTACCATCGGCCAGCAAACTACATGTCTGCCCGACATTTAACTCTAAACTACATTTTAAGGCGATTTCGTCTACATTTCCCGGTGCCACGGCCTAGGTAACGTAATTATGGCGACATTTTTTACATTAATTTATAGACTGCTCTTGCTTTGAGTGACAATATGCCGTAGAATCACCATCGGCCAGCAAACTACATGTCTGCCCGACATTTAAATATAAACTACATTTTTATCGCGGTTTTGTCTACATTTCCCGGTACTAAGGCTTAGTTAACGTAATTATATCAACTTTTTTCACATTATATTATAGAATACTCTTACCTTCAGTGACAATATGCCGTAGAATCACCATCGGCCAGCAAATTACATGTCTGCCCGACAATTAACTCTAAACTACATTTTTAAGGCGATTACGTCTACATTTCCCGGTGCCACGGCCTAGGTAACGTAATTATTGCAACTTTTTTTTTTTATATCTTATATAAGGCTCTTAATTTGAAAGACATTACGCCTTAGAATCACCATCGGCCAGCAAACTACATGTCTGCCCGACATTTAACTCTAAACCACATTTTTAAGGCGATTTCGTCTACATTTCCCGGTGCCACGGCCTAGGTAACGTAATTATTGCATTTTTTTTTACATTTTTTTATAGAATACCTTTGCCTAGAGTGATAATAGGCCTTTGAATTACCATCGGCCAGCAAAATATATGTCTGTCCGACAATCAACTTAAAACTACATTTTTATGGTGATTTCGTCTACATTTCCCGGTGCCACGGACTAGGTAACGTAATTATAGCGACTTTTTTACCTTATCTTATAGAATATTCTTGTGTTCAGTGACAATAGGCCTTAAAATCACCATCGGCCAGCAAACTACATGTCTGCCCGACATTTAACTCTAAGTCACTATTTGAAGGCGATTTCGTCTACATTTCCTGGTGCCACGGCCTAGGTAACGTAATTATAGCGACATTTTTTACATTATCTTATAGAATATTTTTGCCTTGAGTGACAATAGGCCTTTGAATCACCATCAGTTAGCAAACTACATGTCTGCCCGACATTTAACTCTAAACTAAATTTTAAGGCGATTTCGTCTACATTTCCCGGTGCCGCGGCCTAGGTAACGTAATCATGGCGACATTTTTTACAATAATTTATAGAATACTCTTGTCTTGAGTGACAATAGGCCGTAGAATCACCATCGGCCAGCAAACTACATGTCTGCCCGACATGTAACTCTAAACCACATTTTAAGGCGATTTCGTCTATATTTCCCGGTGCCACGGCCTAGGTAACGTAATTATTGCTACTTTTTTTACATTATCTTATAGAATGCTCTTACCTTGAGTGACATTACGCCTTAGCATCACCATCGGCCAGCAAACTACATGTCTGCCCGACATGTAACTCTAAACTACATTTTAAGGCGATTTCGTCTACATTTCCCGGTGCCACGGCCTAGGTAACGTAATTATGGCGACATTTTTTACATAAGTTTATAGAAAACTCTTGCCTTGAGTGACAAAATGCGGTAGAATCACCATCGGCCAGCAAACTACATGTCTGCCCGACATTTAACTCTAAACTACATTTTTAAGGCGATTACGTCTACATTTCCCGGTGCCACGGCCTAGATAACGTAAATATAGCAACTTTTTTTACATTATCTTATAGAATCCTCTTGCTATGAGTGACAATATGCCTTAGAATAACCATCGGCCAGCAAACTACATGTCTGCCCGACATTCAACTCTAAACTATATTTTTATGGCGGTTTTGTCTACATTTCCCGGTGCCACGGCCTAGATAACGTAATTATTGCAACGTTGTTTACATTTTATTATAGAATACTCTTAGTTTGAGTGATAGTAGGCCTAAGAATCACCATCGGCTAGCAAACTACATGTCTGCCCGACATTTAACTCTAAACTACATTTTAAGGCGATTTCGTCTACATTTCCCGGTGCCACGGCCTAGGTAACGTAACTATAGCGATTTTTTTTACAATATCTTAGATAATGCTCTTGTTTTGAGTGACAATAGGCCTTTGAATCACCATCGGCCAGCAAACGACATGTCTGCCCGACATTTAAATATAAACTACATTTTTATCGCGGTTTTGTCTACATTTCCCGGTACTAAGGCTTAGTTAACGTAATTATTTCAACTTTTTTCACATTATATTATAGAATACTCCTGCCTTAAGTGACAATAGGCCTTAGAATCACCATCGGCCAGCAAACTACATGTCTGCCCGACATTTAACTCTAAACTACATTTTTAAGGCGATTACGTCTACATTTCCCGGTGCCACGGCCTAGATAACGTAAATATAGCAATTTTTTTTACATTATCTTATAGAATATTCTTGCTTTGAGTGACAATTTGCCTTAGAATAACCATCGGCCATTAAACTACATGTCTGCCCGACATTCAACTCTAAACTATATTTTTATGGCGGTTTTGTCTACATTTCCCGGTGCCACGGCCTAGATAACGTAATTATTGCAACGTTTTTTACATTTTATTATAGAATTCTCTTAGTTTGAGTGATAGTAGGCCTAAGAATCACCATCGGCTAGCAAACTACATGTCTGCCCGACATTTAACTCTAAACTACATTTTAAGGCGATTTCGTCTACATTTCCCGGTGCCACGGCCTAGATAACGTAAATATAGCAATTTTTTTTACATTATCTTATAGAATGTTCTTGCTTTGAGTGACAATTTGCCTTAGAATAACCATCGGCCATTAAACTACATGTCTGCCCGACATTTAACTCTAAACTACATTTTAAGGCGATTTTGTCTACATTTCCCGGTGCCATGGCCTAGGTAACGAAACTATAGCGACTTTTTTTACATTATCTTATAGAATGCTCTTGTTTTAAGTGACAATAGGCGTTAGAATCACCATCGGCCAGCAAACTACATGTTTTCCCGACATTTAACTCTAAACTACATTTTTAAGGCGATTTCGTCTACATTACCCGGTGCCACGGCCTAGGTAACGTAATTATTGGAATTTTTTTTACAAGATCTTATAGAATTCTCTTGCATTGAGTGAAAAAATGCCTTAAAATTACCATCGGCGAGCAAATTACTTGTTTTCCCGACATTTAACTCTAAACAATATTTTTAAGACGATTTCGTCTACATTTCCCGGTGCCACGGCCTAGGTAACGTAATTATAGCGACTTTTTTTACATAATCTTATAGAATACTTTTGTGTTAAGTGACAATAGGCCTTTGAATCACCATCGGCCAGCAAACGACATGTCTGCCCGACATTTAAATATAAACTACATTTTTATCGCGGTTTTGTCTACATTTCCCGGTTCTAAGGCTTAGTTAACGTAATTATCTCACCTTTTTTCACATAATATTATAGAATACTCTTGCTTTAAGTGACAGTAGGCCTTAGAATCACCATCGGCCAGCAAACTACATGTCTGCCCGACATTTAACTCTAAACTACATTTTTAAGGCGATTACGTCTACATTTCCCGGTGCCACGGCCTAGATAACGTAAATATAGCAACTTTTTTTACATTATCTTATAGAATACTCTTGCTTTAAGTGACAATATGCCTTAGAATAACCATCGGCCAGCAAACTACATGTCTGCCCGACATTCAACTCTAAACTATATTTTTATCGCGGTTTTGTCTACATTTCCCGGTGCCACGGCCTAGATAACGTAATTATTGCAACGTTTTTTTTACATTTTATTATAGAATACTCTTGGTTTGAGTGATAATAGGCCTAAGAATCACCATCGGCCAGCAAACTACATGTCTGCCCGACATTTAACTCTAAACTACATTTTAAGGCGATTTCGTCTACATTTCCCGGTGCCATGGCCTAGGTAACGAAACTTTAGCGACTTTTTTTACATTATCTTATAGAATTCTCTTGTTTTAAGTGACATTAGGCGTTAGAATCAACATCGGCCATTAAAATATATGTCTGTCCGACAATCAACTTTAAACTACATTTTTATGGTGATTTAGTCTACATTTCCCGGTGCCACGGCCTAGGTAACGTAATTATAGCGACATTTTTTACAATATCTTATAGAATTCTCTTGCTTTGAGTGATAATAGGCCTTAGAATTACCATCGGCCAGCAAACTGCATGTCTGCCCGACATTTAACTCTAAACTACATTTTAAGGCGATTTCGTCTACATTTCCCGGAGCCTCGGCCTAGGTAACGTAATTATAGCAATTTTTTTTACATTATATTATAGAATACTCTTGCGTTGAGTGACAGTAGGCCTTTGAATCACCATCGGCCAGCAAACGACATGTCTGCCCAACATTTAAATATAAACTACATTTTTATCGCGGTTTTGTCTACATTTCCCGGTACTAAGGCTTAGTTAACGTAATTATATCAACTTTTTTCACATTATATTATAGAATACTCTTGCCTTGAGTGACAATATGCCGTAGAATCACCATCGGCCAGCAAATTACATGTCTGCCCGACATTTAACTCTAAACTACATTTTTAAGGCGATTACGTCTACATTTCCCGGTGCCACGGCCTAGATAACGTAAATATAGCAATTTTTTTTACATTATCTTATAGAATACTCTTGCTTTGAGTGACAGTATGCCTTAGAATAACCATCGGCCAGCAAACTACATGTCTGCCCGACATTCAACTCTAAACTATATTTTTATGGCGGTTTTGTATACATTTCCCGGTGCCACGGCCTAGGTAACGTAATTATAGCGACTTTTTTACATTATCTTATAGAATACTCTTGTGTTGAGTGACAATTGGCCTTAAAATCACCATCGGCCGGCAAACTACATGTCTGCCCGACATTTAACTCTAAGTCACTATTTGAAGGCGATTTCGTCTACATTTCCTGGTGCCACGGCCTAGGTAACATAATTATGCATTTTTTTTTACATTATCTTATAGAATTCTCTTGCCTTGAGTGATAATAGGCCTATAAATTACCATCGGCTAGCAAAATATATATCTGTCCGACAATCAACTTTAAACTACATTTTTATGGTGATTTCGTCTACATTTCCCGGTGCCACGGCCTAGATAACGTAATTATTGCAACTATTTTTACATTATCTTATAGAATACTCTAGCTTTAAGTGATAATAGGCCTCAGAATCACCATCGGCCAGCAAACTATATGTTTTCCCGACATTTAACTCTAAACAACATTTTTAAGACGATTTCGTCTACATTTCCCGGTGCCACGGCCTAGGTAACGTAATTATAGCGACATTTTTTACATTATCTTATAGAATACTCTTGCTTTAAGTTACAATAGGTCTTAAATTAACCATCGGCCAGCAAACTACATGTCTGCCCGACATTGAACTCTAAGTCTCTGTTTTAAGGCGATTTCGTCTACATTTACCGGTGCCACGGCCTAGGTAACATAATTATTGCAACTTTTTTTACATTATCATATAAAATACTCTTGCCTTGAGTGACAATAGGCCGTAGAATCATCATCGGCCAGCAAACTACATGTCTGCCCGACATTTAACTCTAAACTACATTTTAAGGCGATTTCGTCTACATTTCCCGGTGCCACGGCCTAGGTAACGTAATTATGGCGACATTTTTTACAATAATTTATAGACTACTCTTGCTTTGAGTGACAATACGCCGAAGAATCACCATCGGCCAGCAAACTACATGTCTGCCTGACATTTAACTCTAAACTACATTTTAAGGCGATTTCGTCTACATTTCCCGGTGCCACGGCCTAGGTAACGTAATTATTGCAACTTTTTTTTAAATATCTTATAGAATGCTCTTGGTTTGAGTGACATTATGCCTTAGAATCACCATCGGCCAGCAAACTACATGTCTGCCCGACATTTAACTCTAAACCACATTTTTAAGGCGATTTCGTCTACATTTCCCGGTGCCACGGCCTAGGTAACGTAATTATTGCAATTTTTTTTACATTTTTTCATAGAGTATCTTTGCCTAGAGTGACAATAGGCCTTTGAATTACCATCGGCCAGCAAAATATATGTCTGTCCGACAATCAACTTAAAACTACATTTTTATGGTGATTTCGTCTACATTTCCCGGTGCCACGGCCTAGGTAACGTAATTATAGCGACTTTTTTACCTTATCTTATAGAATACTCTTGTTGAGTGACAATAGGCCTTAAAATCACCATCGGCCAGCAAACTACATGTCTGCCCGACATTTAACTCTAAGTCACTATTTGAAGGCGATTTCGTCTACATTTCCTGGTGCCACGGCCTAGGTAACGTAATTATTGCAACTTTTTTTACATTATCATATAGAATACTCTTGCCTTGAGTGACAATAGGCCTTTGAATCACTATCGGCCAGCAAAATATATGTCTGTCCGACAATCAACTTTAAACTACATTTTTATGGTGATTTAGTCTACATTTCCCGGTGCCACGGCCTAGGTAACGGAATTATAGCGACATTTTTTACATTATCTTATAGAATACTCTTGCTTTGAGTGACAATACGCCTTCGAATCACCATCAGTTAGCAAACTACATGTCCGACATTTAACTCTAACTCTAGGTAACGTAATTATGGCGACATTTTTTACATTAATTTATAGACTACTCTTGCCTTGAGTGACAATAGGCCGTAGAATCACCATCGGCCAGCAAACTACATGTCTGCCCGACATTTAACTCTAAACTACATTTTAAGGCGATTTCGTCTACATTTCCCGGTGCCATGGCCTAGGTAACGTAATTATGGCGACATTTTTTACATTAATTTATAGACTACTCTTGCCTTGAGTGACAATAGGCCGTAGAATCACCATCGGCCAGCAAACTACATGTCTGCCCGACAGTTAACTCTAAACTACATTTTAAGGCGATTTCGTCTACATTTCCCGGTGCCACTGCCTAGGTAACGTAATTATTGCAACTTTTTTTTAAATATCTTACAGAATGCTCTTGGTTTGAGTGACATTACGCCTTAGAATCACCATCGGCCAGCAAACTACATGTCTGCCCAACATTTAACTCTAAACCACATTTTTAAGGCGATTTCGTCTACATTTCACGGTGCCAGGGCCTAGGTAACGTAATTATTGCAATTTTTTTTACATTTTTTTATAGAATACCTTTGCTTAGAGTGACAATAGGCCTTTGAATTACCATCGGCCAGCAAAATATATGTCTGTCCGACAATCAACTTAAAACTACATTTTTATGGTGATTTCGTCTACATTTCCCGGTGCCACGGCCTAGGTAACGTAATTATAGCGACTTTTTTACCTTATCTTATAGAATTCTCTTGCTTTGAGTTACAATAGGTCTTAAATTAACCATCGGCCAGCAAACTACATGTCTGCCCGACATTGAACTCTAAGTCTCTGTTTTAAGGCGATTTCGTCTACATTTACCGGTGCCACGGCCTAGGTAACATAATTATTGCAACTTTTCTTACATTATCATATAGAATACTCTTGCTTTGAGTGACAATAGGCCTTTGAATCACTATCGGCCAGCAAAATATATGTCTGTCCGACAATCAACTTTAAACTACATTTTTATGGTGATTTAGTCTACATTTCCCGGTGCCACGGCCTAGGTAACGTAATTATTGCAACGTTGTTTACATTTTATTATAGAATACTCTTAGTTTGAGTGATAGTAGGCCTAAGAATCACTATCGGCTAGCAAACTACATGTCTGCCCGACATTTAACTCTAAACTACATTTTAAGGCGATTTCGTCTACATTTCCCGGTGCCACGGCCTAGGTAACGTAACTATAGCGACTTTTTTTACATTATCTTAGATAATGCTCTTGTTTTGAGTGACAATAGGCCTTTGAATCACCATCGGCCAGCAAACGACATGTCTGCCCGACATTTAAATATAAACTACATTTTTATCGCGGTTTTGTCTACATTTCCCGGTACTAAGGCTTAGTTAACGTAATTATTTCAACTTTTTACACATTATATTATAGAATACTCTTGCCTTAAGTGACAATAGGCCTTAGAATCACTATCGGCCAGCAAACTACATGTCTGCCCGACATTTAACTCTAAACTACATTTTTAAGGCGATTACGTCTACATTTCCCGGTGCCACGGCCTAGATAACGTAAATATAGCAATTTTTTTTACTTTTTTTTATAGAATATTTTTGCTTTGAGTGACAATTTGCCTTAGAATAACCATCGGCCATTAAACTACATGTCTGCCCGACATTCAACTCTAAACTATATTTTTATGGCGGTTTTGTCTACATTTCCCGGTGCCACGGCCTAGATAACGTAATTATTGCAACGTTTTTTACATTTTATTATAGAACACTCTTAGTTTGAGTGATAGTAGGCCTAAGAATCACCATCGGCTAGCAAACTACATGTCTGCCCGACATTTAACTCTAAACTACATTTTAAGGCGATTTCGTCTACATTTCCCGGTGCCACGGCCTAGGTAACGTAATTATTGGAATTTTTTTTACACGATCTTATAGAATTCTCTTGCATTGAGTGAAAAAATGCCTTAAAATTACCATCGGCCAGCAAACTACTTGTTTTCCCGACATTTAACTCTAAACAATATTTTTAAGACGATTTCGTCTACATTTCCCGGTGCCACGGCCTAGGTAACGTAATTATAGCGACTTTTTTTACATTATCTTATAGAATACTTTTGTGTTGAGTGACAATAAGCCTTTGAATCACCATCGGCCAGCAAACGACATGTCTGCCCGACATTTAAATATAAACTACATTTTTATCGCGGTTTTGTCTACATTTCCCGGTACTAAGGCTTAGTTAACGTAATTATTTCACCTTTTTTCACATAATATTATAGAATACTCTTGCCTTAAGTGACAATATGCCTTAGAATCACCATCGGCCAGCAAACTACATGTCTGCCCGACATTTAACTCTAAACTACATTTTTAAGGCGATTACGTCTACATTTCCCGGTGCCACGGCCTAGATAACGTAAATATAGCAACTTTTTTTACATTATCTTATAGAATCCTCTTGCTTTGAGTGACAATATGCCTTAGAATAACCATCGGCCAGCAAACTACATGTCTGCCCGACATTCAACTCTAAACTATATTTTTATGGCGGTTTTGTCTACATTTCCCGGTGCCACGGCCTAGATAACGTAATTATTGCAACGTTTTTTTACATTTTATTATAGAATTCTCTTGGTTTGAGTAATAATAGGCCTAAGAATCACCATCGGCCAGCAAACTACATGTCTGCCCGACATTTAACTCTAAACTACATTTTAAGGCGATTTCGTCTACATTTCCCGGTGCCATGGCCTAGGTAACGAAACTTTAGCGACTTTTTTTACATTATCTTATAGAATTCTCTTGTTTTAAGTGACAATAGGCGTAAGAATCAACATCGGCCATTAAAATATATGTCTGTCCGACAATCAACTTTAAACTACATTTTTATGGTGATTTAGTCTACATTTCCCGGTGCCACGGCCTAGGTAACGTAATTATAGCGACATTTTTTACATTATCTTATAGAATTCTCTTGCTTTGAGTGATAATAGGCCTTAGAATTACCATCAGCCAGCAAACTGCATGTCTGCCCGACATTTAACTCTAAACTACATTTTAAGGCGATTTCGTCTACATTTCCCGGAGCCTCGGCCTAGGTAACGTAATTATAGCAATTTTTTTTACATTATATTATAGAATACTCTTGCGTTGAGTGACAATAGGCCTTTGAATCACCATCGGCAAGCAAACGACATGTCTGCCCGACATTTAAATATAAACTACATTTTTAAGGCGATTACGTCTACATTTCCCGGTGCCACGGCCTAGATAACGTAAATATAGCAACTTTTTTTACATTATCTTATAGAATACTCTTGCTTTGAGTGACAATATGCCTTAGAATAACCATCGGACAGCAAACTACATGTCTGCCCGACATTCAACTCTAAACTATATTTTTATGGCGGTTTTGTCTACATTTCCCGATGCCACGGCCTAGGTAACGTAATTATAGCGACTTTTTTACATTATCTTATAGAATACTCTTGTGTTGAGTGACAATAGGCCTTAAAATCACCATCGGCCGGCAAACTACATGTCTGCCCGACATTTAACTCTAAGTCACTATTTGAAGGCGATTTCGTCTACATTTCCTGGTGCCACGGCCTAGGTAACATAATTATTGCATTTTTTTTTACATTATCTTATAGAATTCTCTTGCCTTGAGTGACCATAGGCCTATAAATTACCATCGGCTAGCAAAATATATATCTGTCCGACAATCAACTTTAAACTACATTTTTATGGTGATTTCGTCTACATTTCCCGGTGCCACGGCCTAGATAACGTAATTATTGCAACTTTTTTTACATTATCTTATAGAATACTCTAGCTTTAAGTGATAATAGGCCTCAGAATTACCATCGGCTAGCAAACTATATGTTTTCCCGACATTTAACTCTAAACAACATTTTTAAGACGATTTCGTCTACATTTCCCGGTGCCACGGCCTAGGTAACGTAATTATAGCGACATTTTTTACATTATCTTATAGAATACTCTTGCTTTGAGTTACAATAGGTCTTAAATTAACCATCGGCCAGCAAACTACATGTCTGCCCGACATTGAACTCTAAGTCTCTGTTTTAAGGCGATTTCGTCTACATTTACCGGTGCCACGGCCTAGGTAACATAATTATTGCAACTTTTTTTACATTATCATATAGAATACTCTTGCCTTGAGTGACAATAGGCCGTAGAATCATCATCGGCCAGCAAACTACATGTCTGCCCGACATTTAACTCTAAACTACATTTTAAGGCGATTTCGTCTACATTTCCCGGTGCCACGGCCTAGGTAACGTAATTATGGCGACATTTTTTACATTAATTTATAGACTACTCTTGCTTTGAGTGACAATATGCCGTAGAATCACCATCGGCCAGCAAACTACATGTCTGCCCGACATTTAACTCTAAACTACATTTTAAGGCGATTTCGTCTACATTTCCCGGTGCCACGGCCTAGGTAACGTAATTATTGCAACTTTTTTTTAAATATCTTATAGAATGCTCTTGGTTTGAGTGACATTACGCCTTAGAATCACCATCGGCCAGCAAACTACATGTCTGCCCGACATTTAACTCTAAACCACATTTTTAAGGCTATTTCGTCTACATTTCCCGGTGCCACGGCCTAGGTAACGTAATTATTGCAATTTTTTTTACATTTTTTTATAGAATATTCTTGCCTAGAGTGACAATAGGCCTTAAAATCACCATCGGCCAGCAAACTACATGTCTGCCCGACATTTAACTCTAAGTCACTATTTGAAGGCGATTTCGTCTACATTTCCTGGTGCCACGGCCTAGGTAACGTAATTATTGCAACTTTTTTTACATTATCATATAGAATACTCTTGCCTTGAGTGACAATAAGCCTTTGAATCACTATCGGCCAGCAAAATATATGTCTGTCCGACAATCAACTTTAAACTACATTTTTATGGTGATTTAGTCTACATTTCCCGGTGCCACGGCCTAGGTAACGGAATTATAGCGACATTTTTTACATTATCTTATAGAATACTCTTGCTTTGAGTGACAATACGCCTTCGAATCACCATCAGTTAGCAAACTACATGTCCGACATTTAACTCTAACTCTAGGTAACGTAATTATGGCGACATTTTTTACATTAATTTATAGACTACTCTTGCCTTGAGTGACAATAGGCCGTAGAATCACCATCGGCCAGCAAACTACATGTCTGCCCGACATTTAACTCTAAACTACATTTTAAGGCGATTTCGTCTAAATTTCCCGGTGCCATGGCCTAGGTAACGTAATTATGGCGACATTTTTTACATTAATTTATAGACTACTCTTGCCTTGAGTGACAATAGGCCGTAGAATCACCATCGGCCAGCAAACTACATGTCTGCCCGACAGTTAACTCTAAACTACATTTTAAGGCGATTTCGTCTACATTTCCCGGTGCCACTGCCTAGGTAACGTAATTATTGCAACTTTTTTTTAAATATCTTACAGAATGCTCTTGGTTTGAGTGACATTACGCCTTAGAATCACCATCGGCCAGCAAACTACATGTCTGCCCGACATTTAACTCTAAACCACATTTTTAAGGCGATTTCGTCTACATTTCCCGGTGCCACGGCCTAGGTAACGTAATTATTGCAATTTTTTTTACATTTTTTTATAGAATACCTTTGCCTAGAGTGACAATAGGCCTTTGAATTACCATCGGCCAGCAAAATATATGTCTGTCCGACAATCAACTTAAAACTACATTTTTATGGTGATTTCGTCTACATTTCCCGGTGCCACGGCCTAGGTAACGTAATTATAGCGACTTTTTTACCTTATCTTATAGAATTCTATTGCTTTGAGTTACAATAGGTCTTAAATTAACCATCGGCCAGCAAACTACATGTCTGCCCGACATTGAACTCTAAGTCTCTGTTTTAAGGCGATTTCGTCTATATTTACCGGTGCCACGGCCTAGGTAACATAATTATTGCAACTTTTTTTACATTATCATATAGAATACTCTTGCCTTGAGTGACAATAGGCCTTTAAATCACTATCGGCCAGCAAAATATATGTCTGTCCGACAATCAACTTTAAACTACATTTTTATGGTGATTTAGTCTACATTTCCCGGTGCCACGGCCTAGGTAACGTAATTATAGCGACATTTTTTACATAATCTTATAGAATACTCTTGTTCTGAGTGACAAAAGGTCTTCAAATCACCATCAGTTAGCAAACTACATGTCTGCCCGACATTTAACTCTAAACTACATTTTAAGGCGATTTCGTCTACATTTCCCGGTGCCACGGCCTAGGTAACGTAATTATGGCGACATTTTTTACATTAATTTATAGACTACTCTTGCCTTGAGTGACAATAGGCCGTAGAATCACCATCGGCCAGCAAACTACATGTCTGCCCGACATTTAACTCTAAACTACATTTTAAGGCGATTTCGTCTACATTTCCCGGTGCCATGGCCTAGGTAACGTAATTATGGCGACATTTTTTACATTAATTTATAGACTACTCTTGCTTTGAGTGACAATAGGCCGTAGAATCACCATCGGCCAGCAAACTACATGTCTGCCCGACATTTAACTCTAAACTACATTTTAAGGCGATTTCGTCTACATTTCCCGGTGCTACGGCCTAGGTAACGTAATTATGGCGAAATTTTTTACATAAATTTATAGACTACTCTTTCTTTGAGTGACAATACCCCGTAGAATCACCATCGGCCAGCAAACTACATGTCTGCCCGACATTTAACTCTAAACTACATTTTAAGGCGATTTCGTCTACATTTCCCGGTGCCACGGCCTAGGTAACGTAATTATTGCAACTTTTTTTTAAATATCTTATAGAATGCTCTTGGTTTGAGTGACATTACGCCTTAGAATCACCATCGGCCAGCAAACTACATGTCTGCCCGACATTTAACTCTAAACCACATTTTTAAGGCGATTTCGTCTACATTTCCCGGTGCCACGGCCTAGGTAACGTAATTATTGCAATTTTTTTACATTTTTTTATAGAATACCTTTGCCTAGAGTGACAATAGGCCTTTGAATTACCATCGGCCAGCAAAATATATGTCTGTCCGACAATCAACTTAAAACTACATTTTTATGGTGATTTCGTCTACATTTCCCGGTGCCACGGCCTAGGTAACGTAATTATAGCGACTTTTTTACCTTATCTTATAGAATATTCTTGCTTTGAGTGACAATTTGCCTTAGAATAACCATCGGCCATTAAACTACATGTCTGCCCGACATTCAACTCTAAACTATATTTTTATGGCGGTTTTGTCTACATTTCCCGGTGCCACGGCCTAGATAACGTAATTATTGCAACGTTGTTTACATTTTATTATAGGATACTCTTAGTTTGAGTGATAATAGGCCTAAAAATCACCATCGGCTAGCAAACTACATGTCTGCCCGACATTCAACTCTAAACTATATTTTTATGGCGGTTTTGTCTACATTTCCCGGTGCCACGGCCTAGATAACGTAATTATTGCAACGTTGTTTACATTTTATTATAGAACACTCTTAGTTTGAGTGATAGTAGGCCTAAGAATCACCATCGGCTAGCACACTACATGTCTGCCCGACATTTAACTCTAAACTACATTTTAAGGCGATTTCGTCTACATTTCCCGGTGCCACGGCCTAGGTAACGTAACTATAGCGACTTTTTTTACATTATCTTAGATAATGCTCTTGTTTTGAGTGACAGTAGGCCTTTGAATCACCATCGGCCAGCAAACGACATGTCTGCCCGACATTTAAATATAAACTACATTTTTATCGCGGTTTTGTCTACATTTCCCGGTACTAAGGCTTAGTTAACGTAATTATTTCAACTTTTTTCACATTATATTATAGAATACTCTTGCCTTAAGTGACAATAGGCCTTAGAATCACCATCGGCCAGCAAACTACATGTCTGCCCAACATTTAACTCTAAACTACATTTTTAAGGCGATTACGTCTACATTTCCCGGTGCCACGGCCTAGATAACGTAAATATAGCAACTTTTTTTACATAATCTTATAGAATATTCTTGCTTTGAGTGACAATTTGCCTTAGAATAACCATCGGTCATTAAACTACATGTCTGCCCGACATTCAACTCTAAACTATATTTTTATGGCGGTTTTGTCTACATTTCCCGGTGCCACGGCCTAGATAACGTAATTATTGCAACGTTTTTTACATTTTATTATAGAATACTCTTAGTTTGAGTGATAATAGGCCTAAGAATTACCATCGGCCAGCAAACTACATGTCTGCCCGACATTTAACTCTAAACTACATTTTAAGGCGATTTTGTCTACATTTCCCGGTGCCATGGCCTAGGTAACGAAACTATAGCGACTTCTTTTACATTATCTTATAGAATACTCTTGTTTTAAGTGACAATAGGCGTTAGAATTACCATCGGCCAGCAAACTACATGTTTTCCAGACATTTAACTCTAAACTACATTTTTAAGGCGATTTCGTCTACATTTCCCGGTGCCACGGCCTAGGTAACGTAATTAGAGCGACTTTTTTTACATTATCTTATAGAATATTCTTGCTTTGAGTGACAATTTGCCTTAGAATAACCATCGGTCATTAAACTACATGTCTGCCCGACATTCAACTCTAAACTATATTTTTATGGCGGTTTTGTCTACATTTCCCGGTGCCACGGCCTAGATAACGTAATTATTGCAACGTTTTTTACATTTTATTATAGAATACTCTTAGTTTGAGTGATAATAGGCCTAAGAATTACCATCGGCCAGCAAACTACATGTCTGCCCGACATTTAACTCTAAACTACATTTTAAGGCGATTTTGTCTACATTTCCCGGTGCCATGGCCTAGGTAACGAAACTATAGCGACTTCTTTTACATTATCTTATAGAATACTCTTGTTTTAAGTGACAATAGGCGTTAGAATTACCATCGGCCAGCAAACTACATGTTTTCCAGACATTTAACTCTAAACTATATTTTTATGGCGGTTTTGTCTACATTTCCCGGTGCCACGGCCTAGATAACGTAATTATTGCAACGTTTTTTTACATTTTATTATAGAATTCTCTTGGTTTGAGTAATAATAGGCCTAAGAATCACCATCGGCCAGCAAACTACATGTCTGCCCGACATTTAACTCTAAACTACATTTTAAGGCGATTTCGTCTACATTTCCCGGTGCCATGGCCTAGGTAACGAAACTTTAGCGACTTTTTTTACATTATCTTATAGAATTCTCTTGTTTTAAGTGACAATAGGCGTAAGAATCAACATCGGCCATTAAAATATATGTCTGTCCGACAATCAACTTTAAACTACATTTTTATGGTGATTTAGTCTACATTTCCCGGTGCCACGGCCTAGGTAACGTAATTATAGCGACATTTTTTACATTATCTTATAGAATTCTCTTGCTTTGAGTGATAATAGGCCTTAGAATTACCATCAGCCAGCAAACTGCATGTCTGCCCGACATTTAACTCTAAACTACATTTTAAGGCGATTTCGTCTACATTTCCCGGAGCCTCGGCCTAGGTAACGTAATTATAGCAATTTTTTTTACATTATATTATAGAATACTCTTGCGTTGAGTGACAATAGGCCTTTGAATCACCATCGGCAAGCAAACGACATGTCTGCCCGACATTTAAATATAAACTACATTTTTAAGGCGATTACGTCTACATTTTCCGGTGCCACGGCCTAGATAACGTAAATATAGCAACTTTTTTTACATTATCTTATAGAATACTCTTGCTTTGAGTGACAATATGCCTTAGAATAACCATCGGACAGCAAACTACATGTCTGCCCGACATTCAACTCTAAACTATATTTTTATGGCGGTTTTGTCTACATTTCCCGGTGCCACGGCCTAGGTAACGTAATTATAGCGACTTTTTTACATTATCTTATAGAATACTCTTGTGTTGAGTGACAATAGGCCTTAAAATCACCATCGGCCGGCAAACTACATGTCTGCCCGACATTTAACTCTAAGTCACTATTTGAAGGCGATTTCGTCTACATTTCCTGGTGCCACGGCCTAGGTAACATAATTATTGCATTTTTTTTTACATTATCTTATAGAATTCTCTTGCCTTGAGTGACCATAGGCCTATAAATTACCATCGGCTAGCAAAATATATATCTGTCCGACAATCAACTTTAAACTACATTTTTATGGTGATTTCGTCTACATTTCCCGGTGCCACGGCCTAGATAACGTAATTATTGCAACTTTTTTTACATTATCTTATAGAATACTCTAGCTTTAAGTGATAATAGGCCTCAGAATTACCATCGGCTAGCAAACTATATGTTTTCCCGACATTTAACTCTAAACAACATTTTTAAGACGATTTCGTCTACATTTCCCGGTGCCACGGCCTAGGTAACGTAATTATAGCGACATTTTTTACATTATCTTATAGAATACTCTTGCTTTGAGTTACAATAGGTCTTAAATTAACCATCGGCCAGCAAACTACATGTCTGCCCGACATTGAACTCTAAGTCTCTGTTTTAAGGCGATTTCGTCTACATTTACCGGTGCCACGGCCTAGGTAACATAATTATTGCAATTTTTTTTACATTATCATATAGAATACTCTTGAATTGAGTGACAATAGGCCGTAGAATCATCATCGGCCAGCAAACTACATGTCTGCCCGACATTTAACTCTAAACTACATTTTAAGGCGATTTCGTCTACATTTCCCGGTGCCACGGCCTAGGTAACGTAATTATGGCGACATTTTTTACATTAATTTATAGACTACTCTTGCTTTGAGTGACAATACGCCGTAGAATCACCATCGGCCAGCAAACTACATGTCTGCCCGACATTTAACTCTAAACTACATTTTAAGGCGATTTCGTCTACATTTCCCGGTGCCACGGCCTAGGTAACGTAATTATTGCAACTTTTTTTTAAATATCTTATAGAATGCTCTTGGTTTGAGTGACATTACGCCTTATAATCACCATCGGCCAGCAAACTACATGTCTGCCCGACATTTAACTCTAAACCACATTTTTAAGGCTATTTCGTCTACATTTCCCGGTGCCACGGCCTAGGTAACGTAATTATTGCAATTTTTTTTACATTTTTTTATAGAATATTCTTGCTTAGAGTGACAATAGGCCTTAAAATCACCATCGGCCAGCAAACTACATGTCTGCCCGACATTTAACTCTAAGTCACTATTTGAAGGCGATTTCGTCTACATTTCCTGGTGCCACGGCCTAGGTAACGTAATTATTGCAACTTTTTTTAACTTAACATATAGAATACTCTTGCCTTGAGTGACAATAGGCCTTTGAATCACTATCGGCCAGCAAAATATATGTCTGTCCGACAATCAACTTTAAACTACATTTTTATGGTGATTTAGTCTACATTTCCCGGTGCCACGGCCTAGGTAACGGAATTATAGCGACATTTTTTACATTATCTTATAGAATACTCTTGCTTTGAGTGACAATACGCCTTCGAATCACCATCAGTTAGCAAACTACATGTCCGACATTTAACTCTAACTCTAGGTAACGTAATTATGGCGACATTTTTTACATTAATTTATAGACTACTCTTGCCTTGAGTGACAATAGGCCGTAGAATCACCATCGGCCAGCAAACTACATGTCTGCCCGACATTTAACTCTAAACTACATTTTAAGGCGATTTCGTCTAAATTTCCCGGTGCCATGGCCTAGGTAACGTAATTATGGCGACATTTTTTACATTAATTTATAGACTACTCTTGCCTTGAGTGACAATAGGCCGTAGAATCACCATCGGCCAGCAAACTACATGTCTGCCCGACAGTTAACTCTAAACTACATTTTAAGGCGATTTCGTCTACATTTCCCGGTGCCACTGCCTAGGTAACGTAATTATTGCAACTTTTTTTTAAATATCTTACAGAATGCTCTTGGTTTGAGTGACATTACGCCTTAGAATCACCATCGGCCAGCAAACTACATGTCTGCCCGACATTTAACTCTAAACCACATTTTTAAGGCGATTTCGTCTACATTTCCCGGTGCCACGGCCTAGGTAACGTAATTATTGCAATTTTTTTTACATTTTTTTATAGAATACCTTTGCCTAGAGTGACAATAGGCCTTTGAATTACCATCGGCCAGCAAAATATATGTCTGTCCGACAATCAACTTAAAACTACATTTTTATGGTGATTTCGTCTACATTTCCCGGTGCCACGGCCTAGGTAACGTAATTATAGCGACTTTTTTACCTTATCTTATAGAATTCTATTGCTTTGAGTTACAATAGGTCTTAAATTAACCATCGGCCAGCAAACTACATGTCTGCCCGACATTGAACTCTAAGTCTCTGTTTTAAGGCGATTTCGTCTATATTTACCGGTGCCACGGCCTAGGTAACATAATTATTGCAACGTTTTTTACATTATCATATAGACTACTCTTGCCTTGAGTGACAATAGGCCTTTGAATCACTATCGGCCAGCAAAATATATGTCTGTCCGACAATCAACTTTAAACTACATTTTTATGGTGATTTAGTCTACATTTCCCGGTGCCACGGCCTAGGTAACGTAATTATAGCGACATTTTTTACATTATCTTATAGAATACTCTTGCTTTGAGTGACAAAAGGTCTTCAAATCACCATCAGTTAGCAAACTACATGTCTGCCCGACATTTAACTCTAAACTACATTTTAAGGCGATTTCGTCTACATTTCCCGGTGCCACGGCCTAGGTAACGTAATTATGGCGACATTTTTTACATTAATTTATAGACTACTCTTGCCTTGAGTGACAATAGGCCGTAGAATCACCATCGGCCAGCAAACTACATGTCTGCCCGACATTTAACTCTAAACTACATTTTAAGGCGATTTCGTCTACATTTCCCGGTGCCATGGCCTAGGTAACGTAATTATGACGACATTTTTTACATTAATTTATAGACTACTCTTGCTTTGAGTGACAATAGGCCGTAGAATCACCATCGGCCAGCAAACTACATGTCTGCCCGACATTTAACTCTAAACTACATTTTAAGGCGATTTCGTCTACATTTCCCGGTGCCACGGCCTAGGTAACGTAATTATGGCGAAATTTTTTACATAAATTTATAGACTACTCTTTCTTTGAGTGACAATACCCCGTAGAATCACCATCGGCCAGCAAACTACATGTCTGCCCGACATTTAACTCTAAACTACATTTTAAGGCGATTTCGTCTACATTTCCCGGTGCCACGGCCTAGGTAACGTAATTATTGCAACTTTTTTTTAAATATCTTATAGAATGCTCTTAGTTTAAGTGACATTACGCCTTAGAATCACCATCGGCCAGCAAACTACATGTCTGCCCGACATTTAACTCTAAACCACATTTTTAAGGCGATTTCGTCTACATTTCCCGGTGCCACGGCCTAGGTAACGTAATTATTGCAATTTTTTTACATTTTTTTATACAATACCTTTGCCTAGAGTGACAATAGGCCTTTGAATTACCATCGGCCAGCAAAATATATGTCTGTCCGACAATCAACTTAAAACTACATTTTTATGGTGATTTCGTCTACATTTCCCGGTGCCACGGCCTAGGTAACGTAATTATAGCGACTTTTTTACCTTATCTTATAGAATATTCTCGTGTTGAGTGACAATAGGCCTTAAAATCACCATCGGCGAGCAAACTACATGTCTGCCCGACATTTAACTCTAAGTCACTATTTGAAGGCGATTTCGTCTACATTTCCTGGTGCCACGGCCTAGGTAACGTAATTATTGCAACTTTTTTTACATTATCATATAGAATACTCTTGCCTTGAGTGACAATAGGCCTTTGAATCACTATCGGCCAGCAAAATATATGTCTGTCCGACAATCAACTTTAAACTACATTTTTATGGTGATTTAGTCTACATATCCCGGTGCCACGGCCTAGGTAACGTAATTATAGCGACATTTTTTACATTATCTTATAGAATACTCTTGCTTTGAGTGACAATAGGCCTTCGAATCACCATCAGTTAGCAAACTACATGTCCGACATTTAACTCTAACTCTAGGTAACGTAATTATGGCGACATTTTTTACATTAATTTATAGACTACTCTTGCCTTGAAAGACAATAGGCCGTAGAATCACCATCGGCCAGCAAACTACATGTCTGCCCGACATTTAACTCTAAACTACATTTTAAGGCGATTTCGTCTACATTTCCCGGTGCCGCGGCCTAGGTAACGTAATCATGGCGACATTTTTTACAATCATTTATAGAATACTCTTGCCTTGAGTGACAATAGGCCGTAGAATCACCATCGGCCAGCAAACTACATGTCTGCCCGGCATTTAACTCTAAACTACATTTTAAGGCGATTTCGTCTACATTTCCCGGTGCCACGGCCTAGGTAACGTAATTATTGCAACTTTTTTTACATTATCTTATATAATGCTCTTACTTTGAGTGACATTACGCCTTAGCATCACCATCGGCCAGCAAACTACATGTCTGCCCGACATTTAACTCTAAACTACATTTTAAGGCGATTTCGTCTACATTTCCCGGTGCCACGGCCTAAGTAACGTAATTATGGCGACATTTTTTACACAAATTTATAGAATACTCTTGCCTTGAGTGACAATATGCCGTAGAATCACCATCGGCCAGCAAACTACATGTCTGCCCGACATTTAACTCTAAACTACATTTTTAAGGCGATTACGTCTACATTTCCCGGTGCCACGGCCTAGATAACGTAAATATAGCAACTTTTTTTACATTATCTTATAAAATACTCTTGCTATGAGTGACAATATGCCTTAGAATAACCATCGGCCAGCAAACTACATGTCTGCCCGACATTCAACTCTAAACTATATTTTTATGGCGGTTTTGTCTACATTTCCCGGTGCCACGGCCTAGATAACGTAATTATTGCAACGTTGTTTACATTTTATTATAGCATGCTCTTAGTTTGAGTGATAATAGGCCTAAGAATCACCATCGGCTAGCAAATTACATGTCTGCCCGACATTCAACTCTAAACTATATTTTTATGGCGGTTTTGTCTACATTTCCCGGTGCCACGGCCTAGATAACGTAATTATTGCAAGGTTGTTTACATTTTATTATAGAATACTCTTAGTTTGAGTGATAATAGGCCTAAAAATCACCATCGGCTAGCAAACTACATGTCTGCCCGACATTTAACTCTAAACTACATTTTAAGGCGATTTCGTCTACATTTTCCGGTGCCACGGCCTAGGTAACGTAACTATAGCGACTTTTTTTACATTATCTTAGATAATACTCTTGTTTTGAGTGACAATAGGCCTTTGAATCACCATCGGCCAGCAAACGACATGTCTGCCCGACATTTAAATATAAACTACATTTTTATCGCGGTTTTGTCTACATTTCCCGGTACTAAGGCTTAGTTAACGTAATTATTTCAATTTTTTTCACATTATATTATAGAATACTCTTGCCTTAAGTGACAATAGGCCTTAGAATCACCATCGGCCAGCAAACTACATGTCTGCCCGACATTTAACTCTAAACTACATTTTTAAGGCGATTACGTCTACATTTCCCGGTGCCACGGCCTAGATAACGTAAATATAGCAATTTTTTTTACATTACCTTATAGAATATTCTTGCTTTGAGTGACAATTTGCCTTAGAATAACCATCGGCCATTAAACTACATGTCTGCCCGACATTCAACTCTAAACTATATTTTTATGGCGGTTTTGTCTACATTTCCCGGTGCCACGGCCTAGATAACGTAATTATTGCAACGTTGTTTACATTTTATTATAGAATACTCTTAGTTTGAGTGATAATAGGCCTAAGAATCACCATCGGCTAGCAAACTACATGTCTGCCCGACATTCAACTCTAAACTATATTTTTATGGCGGTTTTGTCTACATTTCCCGGTGCCACGGCCTAGGTAACGTAATTATAGCGACATTTTTTACATTATCTTATAGAATACTCTAGCTTTAAGTGATAATAGGCCTCAGAATTACCATCGGCTAGCAAACTATATGTTTTCCCGACATTTAACTCTAAACAACATTTTTAAGACGATTTCGTCTACATTTCCCGGTGCCACGGCCTAGGTAACGTAATTATAGCGACATTTTTTACATTATCTTATAGAATACTCTTGCTTTGAGTTACAATAGGTCTTAAATTAACCATCGGCCAGCAAACTACATGTCTGCCCGACATTGAACTCTAAGTCTCTGTTTTAAGGCGATTTCGTCTACATTTACCGGTGCCACGGCCTAGGTAACATAATTATTGCAATTTTTTTTACATTATCATATAGAATACTCTTGAATTGAGTGACAATAGGCCGTAGAATCATCATCGGCCAGCAAACTACATGTCTGCCCGACATTTAACTCTAAACTACATTTTAAGGCGATTTCGTCTACATTTCCCGGTGCCACGGCCTAGGTAACGTAATTATGGCGACATTTTTTACATTAATTTATAGACTACTCTTGCTTTGAGTGACAATACGCCGTAGAATCACCATCGGCCAGCAAACTACATGTCTGCCCGACATTTAACTCTAAACTACATTTTAAGGCGATTTCGTCTACATTTCCCGGTGCCACGGCCTAGGTAACGTAATTATTGCAACTTTTTTTTAAATATCTTATAGAATGCTCTTGGTTTGAGTGACATTACGCCTTATAATCACCATCGGCCAGCAAACTACATGTCTGCCCGACATTTAACTCTAAACCACATTTTTAAGGCTATTTCGTCTACATTTCCCGGTGCCACGGCCTAGGTAACGTAATTATTGCAATTTTTTTTACATTTTTTTATAGAATATTCTTGCTTAGAGTGACAATAGGCCTTAAAATCACCATCGGCCAGCAAACTACATGTCTGCCCGACATTTAACTCTAAGTCACTATTTGAAGGCGATTTCGTCTACATTTCCTGGTGCCACGGCCTAGGTAACGTAATTATTGCAACTTTTTTTAACTTAACATATAGAATACTCTTGCCTTGAGTGACAATAGGCCTTTGAATCACTATCGGCCAGCAAAATATATGTCTGTCCGACAATCAACTTTAAACTACATTTTTATGGTGATTTAGTCTACATTTCCCGGTGCCACGGCCTAGGTAACGGAATTATAGCGACATTTTTTACATTATCTTATAGAATACTCTTGCTTTGAGTGACAATACGCCTTCGAATCACCATCAGTTAGCAAACTACATGTCCGACATTTAACTCTAACTCTAGGTAACGTAATTATGGCGACATTTTTTACATTAATTTATAGACTACTCTTGCCTTGAGTGACAATAGGCCGTAGAATCACCATCGGCCAGCAAACTACATGTCTGCCCGACATTTAACTCTAAACTACATTTTAAGGCGATTTCGTCTAAATTTCCCGGTGCCATGGCCTAGGTAACGTAATTATGGCGACATTTTTTACATTAATTTATAGACTACTCTTGCCTTGAGTGACAATAGGCCGTAGAATCACCATCGGCCAGCAAACTACATGTCTGCCCGACAGTTAACTCTAAACTACATTTTAAGGCGATTTCGTCTACATTTCCCGGTGCCACTGCCTAGGTAACGTAATTATTGCAACTTTTTTTTAAATATCTTACAGAATGCTCTTGGTTTGAGTGACATTACGCCTTAGAATCACCATCGGCCAGCAAACTACATGTCTGCCCGACATTTAACTCTAAACCACATTTTTAAGGCGATTTCGTCTACATTTCCCGGTGCCACGGCCTAGGTAACGTAATTATTGCAATTTTTTTTACATTTTTTTATAGAATACCTTTGCCTAGAGTGACAATAGGCCTTTGAATTACCATCGGCCAGCAAAATATATGTCTGTCCGACAATCAACTTAAAACTACATTTTTATGGTGATTTCGTCTACATTTCCCGGTGCCACGGCCTAGGTAACGTAATTATAGCGACTTTTTTACCTTATCTTATAGAATTCTATTGCTTTGAGTTACAATAGGTCTTAAATTAACCATCGGCCAGCAAACTACATGTCTGCCCGACATTGAACTCTAAGTCTCTGTTTTAAGGCGATTTCGTCTATATTTACCGGTGCCACGGCCTAGGTAACATAATTATTGCAACTTTTTTTACATTATCATATAGACTACTCTTGCCTTGAGTGACAATAGGCCTTTGAATCACTATCGGCCAGCAAAATATATGTCTGTCCGACAATCAACTTTAAACTACATTTTTATGGTGATTTAGTCTACATTTCCCGGTGCCACGGCCTAGGTAACGTAATTATAGCGACATTTTTTACATTATCTTATAGAATACTCTTGCTTTGAGTGACAAAAGGTCTTCAAATCACCATCAGTTAGCAAACTACATGTCTGCCCGACATTTAACTCTAAACTACATTTTAAGGCGATTTCGTCTACATTTCCCGGTGCCACGGCCTAGGTAACGTAATTATGGCGACATTTTTTACATTAATTTATAGACTACTCTTGCCTTGAGTGACAATAGGCCGTAGAATCACCATCGGCCAGCAAACTACATGTCTGCCCGACATTTAACTCTAAACTACATTTTAAGGCGATTTCGTCTACATTTCCCGGTGCCATGGCCTAGGTAACGTAATTATGACGACATTTTTTACATTAATTTATAGACTACTCTTGCTTTGAGTGACAATAGGCCGTAGAATCACCATCGGCCAGCAAACTACATGTCTGCCCGACATTTAACTCTAAACTACATTTTAAGGCGATTTCGTCTACATTTCCCGGTGCCACGGCCTAGGTAACGTAATTATGGCGAAATTTTTTACATAAATTTATAGACTACTCTTTCTTTGAGTGACAATACCCCGTAGAATCACCATCGGCCAGCAAACTACATGTCTGCCCGACATTTAACTCTAAACTACATTTTAAGGCGATTTCGTCTACATTTCCCGGTGCCACGGCCTAGGTAACGTAATTATTGCAACTTTTTTTTAAATATCTTATAGAATGCTCTTAGTTTGAGTGACATTACGCCTTAGAATCACCATCGGCCAGCAAACTACATGTCTGCCCGACATTTAACTCTAAACCACATTTTTAAGGCGATTTCGTCTACATTTCCCGGTGCCACGGCCTAGGTAACGTAATTATTGCAATTTTTTTACATTTTTTTATACAATACCTTTGCCTAGAGTGACAATAGGCCTTTGAATTACCATCGGCCAGCAAAATATATGTCTGTCCGACAATCAACTTAAAACTACATTTTTATGGTGATTTCGTCTACATTTCCCGGTGCCACGGCCTAGGTAACGTAATTATAGCGACTTTTTTACCTTATCTTATAGAATATTCTCGTGTTGAGTGACAATAGGCCTTAAAATCACCATCGGCGAGCAAACTACATGTCTGCCCGACATTTAACTCTAAGTCACTATTTGAAGGCGATTTCGTCTACATTTCCTGGTGCCACGGCCTAGGTAACGTAATTATTGCAACTTTTTTTACATTATCATATAGAATACTCTTGCCTTGAGTGACAATAGGCCTTTGAATCACTATCGGCCAGCAAAATATATGTCTGTCCGACAATCAACTTTAAACTACATTTTTATGGTGATTTAGTCTACATATCCCGGTGCCACGGCCTAGGTAACGTAATTATAGCGACATTTTTTACATTATCTTATAGAATACTCTTGCTTTGAGTGACAATAGGCCTTCGAATCACCATCAGTTAGCAAACTACATGTCCGACATTTAACTCTAACTCTAGGTAACGTAATTATGGCGACATTTTTTACATTAATTTATAGACTACTCTTGCCTTGAAAGACAATAGGCCGTAGAATCACCATCGGCCAGCAAACTACATGTCTGCCCGACATTTAACTCTAAACTACATTTTAAGGCGATTTCGTCTACATTTCCCGGTGCCGCGGCCTAGGTAACGTAATCATGGCGACATTTTTTACAATCATTTATAGAATACTCTTGCCTTGAGTGACAATAGGCCGTAGAATCACCATCGGCCAGCAAACTACATGTCTGCCCGGCATTTAACTCTAAACTACATTTTAAGGCGATTTCGTCTACATTTCCCGGTGCCACGGCCTAGGTAACGTAATTATTGCAACTTTTTTTACATTATCTTATATAATGCTCTTACTTTGAGTGACATTACGCCTTAGCATCACCATCGGCCAGCAAACTACATGTCTGCCCGACATTTAACTCTAAACTACATTTTAAGGCGATTTCGTCTACATTTCCCGGTGCCACGGCCTAAGTAACGTAATTATGGCGACATTTTTTACACAAATTTATAGAATACTCTTGCCTTGAGTGACAATATGCCGTAGAATCACCATCGGCCAGCAAACTACATGTCTGCCCGACATTTAACTCTAAACTACATTTTTAAGGCGATTACGTCTACATTTCCCGGTGCCACGGCCTAGATAACGTAAATATAGCAACTTTTTTTACATTATCTTATAAAATACTCTTGCTATGAGTGACAATATGCCTTAGAATAACCATCGGCCAGCAAACTACATGTCTGCCCGACATTCAACTCTAAACTATATTTTTATGGCGGTTTTGTCTACATTTCCCGGTGCCACGGCCTAGATAACGTAATTATTGCAACGTTGTTTACATTTTATTATAGCATGCTCTTAGTTTGAGTGATAATAGGCCTAAGAATCACCATCGGCTAGCAAATTACATGTCTGCCCGACATTCAACTCTAAACTATATTTTTATGGCGGTTTTGTCTACATTTCCCGGTGCCACGGCCTAGATAACGTAATTATTGCAAGGTTGTTTACATTTTATTATAGAATACTCTTAGTTTGAGTGATAATAGGCCTAAAAATCACCATCGGCTAGCAAACTACATGTCTGCCCGACATTTAACTCTAAACTACATTTTAAGGCGATTTCGTCTACATTTCCCGGTGCCACGGCCTAGGTAACGTAACTATAGCGACTTTTTTTACATTATCTTAGATAATACTCTTGTTTTGAGTGACAATAGGCCTTTGAATCACCATCGGCCAGCAAACGACATGTCTGCCCGACATTTAAATATAAACTACATTTTTATCGCGGTTTTGTCTACATTTCCCGGTACTAAGGCTTAGTTAACGTAATTATTTCAATTTTTTTCACATTATATTATAGAATACTCTTGCCTTAAGTGACAATAGGCCTTAGAATCACCATCGGCCAGCAAACTACATGTCTGCCCGACATTTAACTCTAAACTACATTTTTAAGGCGATTACGTCTACAATTCCCGGTGCCACGGCCTAGATAACGTAAATATAGCAATTTTTTTTACATTACCTTATAGAATATTCTTGCTTTGAGTGACAATTTGCCTTAGAATAACCATCGGCCATTAAACTACATGTCTGCCCGACATTCAACTCTAAACTATATTTTTATGGCGGTTTTGTCTACATTTCCCGGTGCCACGGCCTAGATAACGTAATTATTGCAACGTTGTTTACATTTTATTATAGAATACTCTTAGTTTGAGTGATAATAGGCCTAAGAATCACCATCGGCTAGCAAACTACATGTCTGCCCGACATTCAACTCTAAACTATATTTTTATGGCGGTTTTGTCTACATTTCCCGGTGCCACGGCCTAGGTAACGTAATTATAGCGACATTTTTTACATTATCTTATAGAATACTCTTGCTTTGAGTTACAATAGGTCTTAAATTAACCATCGGCCAGCAAACTACATGTCTGCCCGACATTGAACTCTAAGTCTCTGTTTTAAGGCGATTTCGTCTACATTTACCGGTGCCACGGCCTAGGTAACATAATTATTGCAACGTTTTTTACATTATCATATAGAATACTCTTGCCTTGAGTGACAAAAGGCCGTAGAATTACCATCGGCCAGCAAACTACATGTCTGCCCGACATTTAACTCTAAACTACATTTTAAGGCGATTTCGTCTACATTTCCCGGTGCCACGGCCTAGGTAACGTAATTATGGCGACATTTTTTACATTTATTTATAGACTACTCTTGCTTTGAGTGACAATACGCCGTAGAATCACCATCGGCCAGCAAACTACATGTCAGCCCGACATTTAAATATAAACTACATTTTTATCGCGGTTTTGTCTACATTTCCCGGTACTAAGGCTTAGTTAACGTAATTATATCAACTTTTTTCACATTATATTATAGAATACTCTTGCCTTCAGTGACAATATGCCGTAGAATCACCATCGGCCAGCAAATTACATGTCTGCCCGACATTTAACTCTAAACTACATTTTTAAGGCGATTACGTCTACATTTCCCGGTGCCACGGCCTAGGTAACGTAATTATTGCAACTTTTTTTTTTATATCTTATAGAAGGCTCTTAATTTGAGTGACATTACGCCTTAGAATCACCATCGGCCAGCAAACTACATGTCTGCCCGACATTTAACTCTAAACCACATTTTTAAGGCGATTTCGTCTACATTTCCCGGTGCCACGGCCTAGGTAACGTAATTATTGCATTTTTTTTTACATTTTTTTATAGAATACCTTTGCCTAGAGTGATAATAGGCCTTTGAATTACCATCGGCCAGCAAAATATATGTCTGTCCGACAATCAACTTAAAACTACATTTTTATGGTGATTTCGTCTACATTTCCCGGTGCCACGGCCTAGGTAACGTAATTATAGCGACTTTTTTACCTTATCTTATAGAATATTCTTGTGTTCAGTGACAATAGGCCTTAAAATCACCTTCGGCCAGCAAACTACATGTCTGCCCGACATTTAACTCTAAGTCACTATTTGAAGGCGATGTCGTCTACATTTCCTGGTGCCACGGCCTAGGTAACGTAATTATAGCGACATTTTTTACATTATCTTATAGAATATTTTTGCCTTGAGTGACAATAGGCCTTTGAATCACCATTAGTTAGCAAACTACATGTCTGCCCGACATTTAACTCTAAACTACATTTTAAGGCGATTTCGTCTACATTTCCCGGTGCCGCGGCCTAGGTAACGTAATCATGGCGACATTTTTTACAATAATTTATAGAATACTCTTGCTTTGAGTGACAATAGGCCGTAGAATCACCATCGGCCAGCAAACTACATGTCTGCCCGACATTTAACTCTAAACTACATTTTAAGGCGATTTCGTCTACATTTCCCGGTGCCACGGCCTAGGTAACGTAATTATTGCAACTTTTTTTACATTATCTTATAGAATGCTCTTACCTTGAGTGACATTACGCCTTAGCATCACCATCGGCCAGCAAACTACATGTCTGCCCGACATTTAACTCTAAACTACATTTTAAGGCGATTTCGTCTACATTTCCCGGTGCCACGGCCTAGGTAACGTAATTATGGCGACATTTTTTACATACGTTTATAGAATACTCTTGCTTTGAGTGACAAAATGCGGTAGAATCACCATCGGCCAGCAAACTACATGTCTGCCCGACATTTAACTCTAAACTACATTTTTAAGGCGATTACGTCTACATTTCCCGGTGCCACGGCCTAGATAACGTAAATATAGCAACTTTTTTTACATTATCTTATAGAATCCTCTTGCTATGAGTGACAATATGCCTTAGAATAACCATCGGCCAGCAAACTACATGTCTGCCCGACATTCAACTCTAAACTATATTTTTATGGCGGTTTTGTCTACATTTCCCGGTGCCACGGCTTAGATAACGTAATTATTGCAACGTTGTTTACATTTTATTATAGAATACTCTTAGTTTGAGTGCTAATAGGCCTAAGAATCACCATCGGCTAGCAAACTACATGTCTGCCCGACATTCAACTCTAAACTATATTTTTATGGCGGTTTTGTCTACATTTCCCGGTGCCACGGCCTAGATAACGTAATTATTGCAACGTTGTTTACATTTTATTATAGAATACTCTTAGTTTGAGTGATAGTAGGCCTAAGAATCACCATCGGCTAGCAAACTAAATGTCTGCCCGACATTTAACTCTAAACTACATTTTAAGGCGATTTCGTCTACATTTCCCGGTGCCACGGCCTAGGTAACGTAACTATAGCGACTTTTTTTACATTATCTTAGATAATGCTCTTGTTTTGAGTGATAATAGGCCTAAGAATCACCATCGGCCAGCAAACTACATGTCTGCCCGACATTTAACTCTAAACTACATTTTAAGGCGATTTCGTCTACATTTCCCGGTGCCATGGCCTAGGTAACGAAACTTTAGCGACTTTTTTTACATTATCTTATAGAATTCTCTTGTTTTAAGTGACAATAGGCGTTAGAATCAACATCGGCCATTAAAATATATGTCTGTCCGACAATCAACTTTAAACTACATTTTTATGGTGATTTAGTCTACATTTCCCGGTGCCACGGCCTAGGTAACGTAATTATAGCGACATTTTTTACATTATCTTATAGAGTTCCCTTGCTTTGAGTGATAATAGGCCTTAGAATTACCATCGGCCAGCAAACTGCATGTCTGCCCGACATTTAACTCTAAACTACATTTTAAGGCGATTTCGTCTACATTTCCCGGTGCCACGGCCTAGATAACGTAATTATTGCAACGTTTTTTTACATTTTATTATAGAATACTCTTGGTTTGAGTGATAATAGGCCTAAGAATCACCATCGGCCAGCAAACTACATGTCTGCCCGACATTCAACTCTAAACTATATTTTTATGGCGGTTTTGTCTACATTTCCCGGTGCCACGGCCTAGGTAACGTAATTATAGCGACTTTTTTACATTATCTTATAGAATACTCTTGTGTTGAGTGACAATAGGCCTTAAAATCACCATCGGCCTGCAAACTACATGTCTGCCCGACATTTAACTCTAAGTCACTATTTGAAGGCGATTTCGTCTACATTTCCTGGTGCCACGGCCTAGGTAACATAATTATTGCATTTTTTTTTACTTTATCTTATAGAATTCTCTTGCCTTGAGTGACAATAGGCCTATAAATTACCATCGGCTAGCAAAATATATGTCTGTCCGACAATCAACTTTAAACTACATTTTTATGGTGATTTCGTCTACATTTCCCGGTGCCACGGCCTAGATAACGTAATTATTGCAACTTTTTTTACATTATCTTATAGAATACTCTAGCTTTAAGTGATAATAGGCCTCAGAATCACCATCGGCCAGCAAACTATATGTTTTCCCGACATTTAACTCTAAACAACATTTTTAAGACGATTTCGTCTACATTTCCCGGTGCCACGGCCTAGGTAACGTAATTATAGCGACATTTTTTACATTATCTTATAGAATACTCTTGCTTTGAGTTACAATAGGTCTTAAATTAACCATCGGCCAGCAAACTACATGTCTGCCCGACATTGAACTCTAAGTCTCTGTTTTAAGGCGATTTCGTCTACATTTACCGGTGCCACGGCCTAGGTAACATAATTATTGCAACTTTTTTTACATTATCATATAGAATACTCTTGCCTTGAGTGACAATAGGCCGTAGAATTACCATCGGCCAGCAAACTACATGTCTGCCCGACATTTAACTCTAAACTACATTTTAAGGCGATTTCGTCTACATTTCCCGGTGCCACGGCCTAGGTAACGTAATTATGGCGACATTTTTTACATTAATTTATAGACTGCTCTTGCTTTGAGTGACAATATGCCGTAGAATCACCATCGGCCAGCAAACTACATGTCTGCCCGACATTTAAATATAAACTACATTTTTATCGCGGTTTTGTCTACATTTCCCGGTACTAAGGCTTAGTTAACGTAATTATATCAACTTTTTTCACATTATATTATAGAATACTCTTACCTTCAGTGACAATATGCCGTAGAATCACCATCGGCCAGCAAATTACATGTCTGCCCGACAATTAACTCTAAACTACATTTTTAAGGCGATTACGTCTACATTTCCCGGTGCCACGGCCTAGGTAACGTAATTATTGCAACTTTTTTTTTTTATATCTTATATAAGGCTCTTAATTTGAAAGACATTACGCCTTAGAATCACCATCGGCCAGCAAACTACATGTCTGCCCGACATTTAACTCTAAACCACATTTTTAAGGCGATTTCGTCTACATTTCCCGGTGCCACGGCCTAGGTAACGTAATTATTGCATTTTTTTTTACATTTTTTTATAGAATACCTTTGCCTAGAGTGATAATAGGCCTTTGAATTACCATCGGCCAGCAAAATATATGTCTGTCCGACAATCAACTTAAAACTACATTTTTATGGTGATTTCGTCTACATTTCCCGGTGCCACGGACTAGGTAACGTAATTATAGCGACTTTTTTACCTTATCTTATAGAATATTCTTGTGTTCAGTGACAATAGGCCTTAAAATCACCATCGGCCAGCAAACTACATGTCTGCCCGACATTTAACTCTAAGTCACTATTTGAAGGCGATTTCGTCTACATTTCCTGGTGCCACGGCCTAGGTAACGTAATTATAGCGACATTTTTTACATTATCTTATAGAATATTTTTGCCTTGAGTGACATAAGGCCTTTGAATCACCATCAGTTAGCAAACTACATGTCTGCCCGACATTTAACTCTAAACTAAATTTTAAGGCGATTTCGTCTACATTTCCCGGTGCCGCGGCCTAGGTAACGTAATCATGGCGACATTTTTTACAATAATTTATAGAATACTCTTGTCTTGAGTGACAATAGGCCGTAGAATCACCATCGGCCAGCAAACTACATGTCTGCCCGACATGTAACTCTAAACCACATTTTAAGGCGATTTCGTCTATATTTCCCGGTGCCACGGCCTAGGTAACGTAATTATTGCAACTTTTTTTACATTATCTTATAGAATGCTCTTACCTTGAGTGACATTACGCCTTAGCATCACCATCGGCCAGCAAACTACATGTCTGCCCGACATGTAACTCTAAACTACATTTTAAGGCGATTTCGTCTACATTTCCCGGTGCCACGGCCTAGGTAACGTAATTATGGCGACATTTTTTACATAAGTTTATAGAAAACTCTTGCCTTGAGTGACAAAATGCGGTAGAATCACCATCGGCCAGCAAACTACATGTCTGCCCGACATTTAACTCTAAACTACATTTTTAAGGCGATTACGTCTACATTTCCCGGTGCCACGGCCTAGATAACGTAAATATAGCAACTTTTTTTACATTATCTTATAGAATCCTCTTGCTATGAGTGACAATATGCCTTAGAATAACCATCGGCCAGCAAACTACATGTCTGCCCGACATTCAACTCTAAACTATATTTTTATGGCGGTTTTGTCTACATTTCCCGGTGCCACGGCCTAGATAACGTAATTATTGCAACGTTGTTTACATTTTATTATAGAATACTCTTAGTTTGAGTGATAGTAGGCCTAAGAATCACCATCGGCTAGCAAACTACATGTCTGCCCGACATTTAACTCTAAACTACATTTTAAGGCGATTTCGTCTACATTTCCCGGTGCCACGGCCTAGGTAACGTAACTATAGCGATTTTTTTTACAATATCTTAGATAATGCTCTTGTTTTGAGTGACAATAGGCCTTTGAATCACCATCGGCCAGCAAACGACATGTCTGCCCGACATTTAAATATAAACTACATTTTTATCGCGGTTTTGTCTACATTTCCCGGTACTAAGGCTTAGTTAACGTAATTATTTCAACTTTTTTCACATTATATTATAGAATACTCCTGCCTTAAGTGACAATAGGCCTTAGAATCACCATCGGCCAGCAAACTACATGTCTGCCCGACATTTAACTCTAAACTACATTTTTAAGGCGATTACGTCTACATTTCCTGGTGCCACGGCCTAGATAACGTAAATATAGCAATTTTTTTTACATTATCTTATAGAATATTCTTGCTTTGAGTGACAATTTGCCTTAGAATAACCATCGGCCATTAAACTACATGTCTGCCCGACATTAAACTCTAAACTATATTTTTATGGCGGTTTTGTCTACATTTCCCGGTGCCACGGCCTAGATAACGTAATTATTGCAACGTTTTTTACATTTTATTATAGAATTCTCTTAGTTTGAGTGATAGTAGGCCTAAGAATCACCATCGGCTAGCAAACTACATGTCTGCCCGACATTTAACTCTAAACTACATTTTAAGGCGATTTCGTCTACATTTCCCGGTGCCACGGCCTAGATAACGTAAATATAGCAATTTTTTTTACATTATCTTATAGAATGTTCTTGCTCTGAGTGACAATTTGCCTTAGAATAACCATCGGCCATTAAACTACATGTCTGCCCGACATTTAACTCTAAACTACATTTTAAGGCGATTTTGTCTACATTTCCCGGTGCCATGGCCTAGGTAACGAAACTATAGCGACTTTTTTTACATTATCTTATAGAATACTCTTGTTTTAAGTGACAATAGGCGTTAGAATCACCATCGGCCAGCAAACTACATGTTTTCCCGACATTTAACTCTAAACTACATTTTTAAGGCGATTTCGTCTACATTACCCGGTGCCACGGCCTAGGTAACGTAATTATTGGAATTTTTTTTACAAGATCTTATAGAATTCTCTTGCATTGAGTGAAAAAATGCCTTAAAATTACCATCGGCGAGCAAATTACTTGTTTTCCCGACATTTAACTCTAAACAATATTTTTAAGACGATTTCGTCTACATTTCCCGGTGCCACGGCCTAGGTAACGTAATTATAGCGACTTTTTTTACATAATCTTATAGAATACTTTTGTGTTAAGTGACAATAGGCCTTTGAATCACCATCGGCCAGCAAACGACATGTCTGCCCGACATTTAAATATAAACTACATTTTTATCGCGGTTTTGTCTACATTTCCCGGTTCTAAGGCTTAGTTAACGTAATTATCTCACCTTTTTTCACATAATATTATAGAATACTCTTGCTTTAAGTGACAGTAGGCCTTAGAATCACCATCGGCCAGCAAACTACATGTCTGCCCGACATTTAACTCTAAACTACATTTTTAAGGCGATTACGTCTACATTTCCCGGTGCCACGGCCTAGATAACGTAAATATAGCAACTTTTTTTACATTATCTTATAGAATACTCTTGTTTTAAGTGACAATATGCCTTAGAATAACCATCGGCCAGCAAACTACATGTCTGCCCGACATTCAACTCTAAACTATATTTTTATCGCGGTTTTGTCTACATTTCCCGGTGCCACGGCCTAGATAACGTAATTATTGCAACGTTTTTTTTACATTTTATTATAGAATACTCTTGGTTTGAGTGATAATAGGCCTAAGAATCACCATCGGCCAGCAAACTACATGTCTGCCCGACATTTAACTCTAAACTACATTTTAAGGCGATTTCGTCTACATTTCCCGGTGCCATGGCCTAGGTAACGAAACTTTAGCGACTTTTTTTACATTATCTTATAGAATTCTCTTGTTTTAAGTGACATTAGGCGTTAGAATCAACATCGGCCATTAAAATATATGTCTGTCCGACAATCAACTTTAAACTACATTTTTATGGTGATTTAGTCTACATTTCCCGGTGCCACGGCCTAGGTAACGTAATTATAGCGACATTTTTTACAATATCTTATAGAATTCTCTTGCTTTGAGTGATAATAGGCCTTAGAATTACCATCGGCCAGCAAACTGCATGTCTGCCCGACATTTAACTCTAAACTACATTTTAAGGCGATTTCGTCTACATTTCCCGGAGCCTCGGCCTAGGTAACGTAATTATAGCAATTTTTTTTACATTATATTATAGAATACTCTTGCGTTGAGTGACAGTAGGCCTTTGAATCTCCATCGGCCAGCAAACGACATGTCTGCCCAACATTTAAATATAAACTACATTTTTATCGCGGTTTTGTCTACATTTCCCGGTACTAAGGCTTAGTTAACGTAATTATATCAACTTTTTTCACATTATATTATAGAATACTCTTGCCTTGAGTGACAATATGCCGTAGAATCACCATCGGCCAGCAAATTACATGTCTGCCCGACATTTAACTCTAAACTACATTTTTAAGGCGATTACGTCTACATTTCCCGGTGCCACGGCCTAGATAACGTAAATATAGCAATTTTTTTTACATTATCTTATAGAATACTCTTGCTTTGAGTGACAGTATGCCTTAGAATAACCATCGGCCAGCAAACTACATGTCTGCCCGACATTCAACTCTAAACTATATTTTTATGGCGGTTTTGTATACATTTCCCGGTGCCACGGCCTAGGTAACGTAATTATAGCGACTTTTTTACATTATCTTATAGAATACTCTTGTGTTGAGTGACAATTGGCCTTAAAATCACCATCGGCCGGCAAACTACATGTCTGCCCGACATTTAACTCTAAGTCACTATTTGAAGGCGATTTCGTCTACATTTCCTGGTGCCACAGCCTAGGTAACATAATTATGCATTTTTTTTTACATTATCTTATAGAATTCTCTTGCCTTGAGTGATAATAGGCCTATAAATTACCATCGGCTAGCAAAATATATATCTGTCCGACAATCAACTTTAAACTACATTTTTATGGTGATTTCGTCTACATTTCCCGGTGCCACGGCCTAGATAACGTAATTATTGCAACTATTTTTACATTATCTTATAGAATACTCTAGCTTTAAGTGATAATAGGCCTCAGAATCACCATCGGCCAGCAAACTATATGTTTTCCCGACATTTAACTCTAAACAACATTTTTAAGACGATTTCGTCTACATTTCCCGGTGCCACGGCCTAGGTAACGTAATTATAGCGACATTTTTTACATTATCTTATAGAATACTCTTGCTTTAAGTTACAATAGGTCTTAAATTAACCATCGGCCAGCAAACTACATGTCTGCCCGACATTGAACTCTAAGTCTCTGTTTTAAGGCGATTTCGTCTACATTTACCGGTGCCACGGCCTAGGTAACATAATTATTGCAACTTTTTTTACATTATCATATAAAATACTCTTGCCTTGAGTGACAATAGGCCGTAGAATCATCATCGGCCAGCAAACTACATGTCTGCCCGACATTTAACTCTAAACTACATTTTAAGGCGATTTCGTCTACATTTCCCGGTGCCACGGCCTAGGTAACGTAATTATGGCGACATTTTTTACAATAATTTATAGACTACTCTTGCTTTGAGTGACAATACGCCGAAGAATCACCATCGGCCAGCAAACTACATGTCTGCCTGACATTTAACTCTAAACTACATTTTAAGGCGATTTCGTCTACATTTCCCGGTGCCACGGCCTAGGTAACGTAATTATTGCAACTTTTTTTTAAATATCTTATAGAATGCTCTTGGTTTGAGTGACATTATGCCTTAGAATCACCATCGGCCAGCAAACTACATGTCTGCCCGACATTTAACTCTAAACCACATTTTTAAGGCGATTTCGTCTACATTTCCCGGTGCCACGGCCTAGGTAACGTAATTATTGCAATTTTTTTTACATTTTTTCATAGAGTATCTTTGCCTAGAGTGACAATAGGCCTTTGAATTACCATCGGCCAGCAAAATATATGTCTGTCCGACAATCAACTTAAAACTACATTTTTATGGTGATTTCGTCTACATTTCCCGGTGCCACGGCCTAGGTAACGTAATTATAGCGACTTTTTTACCTTATCTTATAGAATACTCTTGTTGAGTGACAATAGGCCTTAAAATCACCATCGGCCAGCAAACTACATGTCTGCCCGACATTTAACTCTAAGTCACTATTTGAAGGCGATTTCGTCTACATTTCCTGGTGCCACGGCCTAGGTAACGTAATTATTGCAACTTTTTTTACATTATCATATAGAATACTCTTGCCTTGAGTGACAATAGGCCTTTGAATCACTATCGGCCAGCAAAATATATGTCTGTCCGACAATCAACTTTAAACTACATTTTTATGGTGATTTAGTCTACATTTCCCGGTGCCACGGCCTAGGTAACGGAATTATAGCGACATTTTTTACATTATCTTATAGAATACTCTTGCTTTGAGTGACAATACGCCTTCGAATCACCATCAGTTAGCAAACTACATGTCCGACATTTAACTCTAACTCTAGGTAACGTAATTATGGCGACATTTTTTACATTAATTTATAGACTACTCTTGCCTTGAGTGACAATAGGCCGTAGAATCACCATCGGCCAGCAAACTACATGTCTGCCCGACATTTAACTCTAAACTACATTTTAAGGCGATTTCGTCTACATTTCCCGGTGCCATGGCCTAGGTAACGTAATTATGGCGACATTTTTTACATTAATTTATAGACTACTCTTGCCTTGAGTGACAATAGGCCGTAGAATCACCATCGGCCAGCAAACTACATGTCTGCCCGACAGTTAACTCTAAACTACATTTTAAGGCGATTTCGTCTACATTTCCCGGTGCCACTGCCTAGGTAACGTAATTATTGCAACTTTTTTTTAAATATCTTTTAGAATGCTCTTGGTTTGAGTGACATTACGCCTTAGAATCACCATCGGCCAGCAAACTACATGTCTGCCCAACATTTAACTCTAAACCACATTTTTAAGGCGATTTCGTCTACATTTCACGGTGCCAGGGCCTAGGTAACGTAATTATTGCAATTTTTTTTACATTTTTTTATAGAATACCTTTGCTTAGAGTGACAATAGGCCTTTGAATTACCATCGGCCAGCAAAATATATGTCTGTCCGACAATCAACTTAAAACTACATTTTTATGGTGATTTCGTCTACATTTCCCGGTGCCACGGCCTAGGTAACGTAATTATAGCGACTTTTTTACCTTATCTTATAGAATTCTCTTGCTTTGAGTTACAATAGGTCTTAAATTAACCATCGGCCAGCAAACTACATGTCTGCCCGACATTGAACTCTAAGTCTCTGTTTTAAGGCGATTTCGTCTACATTTACCGGTGCCACGGCCTAGGTAACATAATTATTGCAACTTTTCTTACATTATCATATAGAATACTCTTGCTTTGAGTGACAATAGGCCTTTGAATCACTATCGGCCAGCAAAATATATGTCTGTCCGACAATCAACTTTAAACTACATTTTTATGGTGATTTAGTCTACATTTCCCGGTGCCACGGCCTAGGTAACGTAATTATTGCAACGTTGTTTACATTTTATTATAGAATACTCTTAGTTTGAGTGATAGTAGGCCTAAGAATCACTATCGGCAAGCAAACTACATGTCTGCCCGACATTTAACTCTAAACTACATTTTAAGGCGATTTCGTCTACATTTCCCGGTGCCACGGCCTAGGTAACGTAATTATAGCGACTTTTTTACATTATCTTATAGAATACTCTTGTGTTGAGTGACAATAGGCCTTAAAATCACCATCGGCCGGCAAACTACATGTCTGCCCGACATTTAAATATAAACTACATTTTTATCGCGGTTTTGTCTACATTTCCCGGTACTAAGGCTTAGTTAACGTAATTATTTCAACTTTTTACACATTATATTATAGAATACTCTTGCCTTAAGTGACAATAGGCCTTAGAATCACTATCGGCCAGCAAACTACATGTCTGCCCGACATTTAACTCTAAACTACATTTTTAAGGCGATTACGTCTACATTTCCCGGTGCCACGGCCTAGATAACGTAAATATAGCAATTTTTTTTACTTTATTTTATAGAATATTTTTGCTTTGAGTGAAAATTTGCCTTAGAATAACCATCGGCCATTAAACTACATGTCTGCCCGACATTCAACTCTAAACTATATTTTTATGGCGGTTTTGTCTACATTTCCCGGTGCCACGGCCTAGATAACGTAATTATTGCAACGTTTTTTACATTTTATTATAGAACACTCTTAGTTTGAGTGATAGTAGGCCTAAGAATCACCATCGGCTAGCAAACTACATGTCTGCCCGACATTTAACTCTAAACTACATTTTAAGGCGATTTCGTCTACATTTCCCGGTGCCACGGCCTAGGTAACGTAATTATTGGAATTTTTTTTACACGATCTTATAGAATTCTCTTGCATTGAGTGAAAAAATGCCTTAAAATTACCATCGGCCAGCAAACTACTTGTTTTCCCGACATTTAACTCTAAACAATATTTTTAAGACGATTTCGTCTACATTTCCCGGTGCCACGGCCTAGGTAACGTAATTATAGCGACTTTTTTTACATTATCTTATAGAATACTTTTGTGTTGAGTGACAATAAGCCTTTGAATCACCATCGGCCAGCAAACGACATGTCTGCCCGACATTTAAATATAAACTACATTTTTATCGCGGTTTTGTCTACATTTCCCGGTACTAAGGCTTAGTTAACGTAATTATTTCACCTTTTTTCACATAATATTATAGAATACTCTTGCCTTAAGTGACAATATGCCTTAGAATCACCATCGGCCAGCAAACTACATGTCTGCCCGACATTTAACTCTAAACTACATTTTTAAGGCGATTACGTCTACATTTCCCGGTGCCACGGCCTAGATAACGTAAATATAGCAACTTTTTTTACATTATCTTATAGAATCCTCTTGCTTTGAGTGACAATATGCCTTAGAATAACCATCGGCCAGCAAACTACATGTCTGCCCGACATTCAACTCTAAACTATATTTTTATGGCGGTTTTGTCTACATTTCCCGGTGCCACGGCCTAGATAACGTAATTATTGCAACGTTTTTTTACATTTTATTATAGAATTCTCTTGGTTTGAGTAATAATAGGCCTAAGAATCACCATCGGCCAGCAAACTACATGTCTGCCCGACATTTAACTCTAAACTACATTTTAAGGCGATTTCGTCTACATTTCCCGGTGCCATGGCCTAGGTAACGAAACTTTAGCGACTTTTTTTACATTATCTTATAGAATTCTCTTGTTTTAAGTGACAATAGGCGTAAGAATCAACATCGGCCATTAAAATATATGTCTGTCCGACAATCAACTTTAAACTACATTTTTATGGTGATTTAGTCTACATTTCCCGGTGCCACGGCCTAGGTAACGTAATTATAGCGACATTTTTTACATTATCTTATAGAATTCTCTTGCTTTGAGTGATAATAGGCCTTAGAATTACCATCAGCCAGCAAACTGCATGTCTGCCCGACATTTAACTCTAAACTACATTTTAAGGCGATTTCGTCTACATTTCCCGGAGCCTCGGCCTAGGTAACGTAATTATAGCAATTTTTTTTACATTATATTATAGAATACTCTTGCGTTGAGTGACAATAGGCCTTTGAATCACCATCGGCAAGCAAACGACATGTCTGCCCGACATTTAAATATAAACTACATTTTTAAGGCGATTACGTCTACATTTCCCGGTGCCACGGCCTAGATAACGTAAATATAGCAACTTTTTTTACATTATCTTATAGAATACTCTTGCTTTGAGTGACAATATGCCTTAGAATAACCATCGGACAGCAAACTACATGTCTGCCCGACATTCAACTCTAAACTATATTTTTATGGCGGTTTTGTCTACATTTCCCGGTGCCACGGCCTAGGTAACGTAATTATAGCGACTTTTTTACATTATCTTATAGAATACTCTTGTGTTGAGTGACAATAGGCCTTAAAATCACCATCGGCTGGCAAACTACATGTCTGCCCGACATTTAACTCTAAGTCACTATTTGAAGGCGATTTCGTCTACATTTCCTGGTGCCACGGCCTAGGTAACATAATTATTGCATTTTTTTTTACATTATCTTATAGAATTCTCTTGCCTTGAGTGACCATAGGCCTATAAATTACCATCGGCTAGCAAAATATATATCTGTCCGACAATCAACTTTAAACTACATTTTTATGGTGATTTCGTCTACATTTCCCGGTGCCACGGCCTAGATAACGTAATTATTGCAACTTTTTTTACATTATCTTATAGAATACTCTAGCTTTAAGTGATAATAGGCCTCAGAATTACCATCGGCTAGCAAACTATATGTTTTCCCGACATTTAACTCTAAACAACATTTTTAAGACGATTTCGTCTACATTTCCCGGTGCCACGGCCTAGGTAACGTAATTATAGCGACATTTTTTACATTATCTTATAGAATACTCTTGCTTTGAGTTACAATAGGTCTTAAATTAACCATCGGCCAGCAAACTACATGTCTGCCCGACATTGAACTCTAAGTCTCTGTTTTAAGGCGATTTCGTCTACATTTACCGGTGCCACGGCCTAGGTAACATAATTATTGCAACTTTTTTTACATTATCATATAGAATACTCTTGCCTTGAGTGACAATAGGCCGTAGAATCATCATCGGCCAGCAAACTACATGTCTGCCCGACATTTAACTCTAAACTACATTTTAAGGCGATTTCGTCTACATTTCCCGGTGCCACGGCCTAGGTAACGTAATTATGGCGACATTTTTTACATTAATTTATAGACTACTCTTGCTTTGAGTGACAATATGCCGTAGAATCACCATCGGCCAGCAAACTACATGTCTGCCCGACATTTAACTCTAAACTACATTTTAAGGCGATTTCGTCTACATTTCCCGGTGCCACGGCCTAGGTAACGTAATTATTGCAACTTTTTTTTAAATATCTTATAGAATGCTCTTGGTTTGAGTGACATTATGCCTTAGAATCACCATCGGCCAGCAAACTACATGTCTGCCCGACATTTAACTCTAAACCACATTTTTAAGGCTATTTCGTCTACATTTCCCGGTGCCACGGCCTAGGTAACGTAATTATTGCAATTTTTTTTACATTTTTTTATAGAATATTCTTGCCTAGAGTGACAATAGGCCTTAAAATCACCATCGGCCAGCAAACTACATGTCTGCCCGACATTTAACTCTAAGTCACTATTTGAAGGCGATTTCGTCTACATTTCCTGGTGCCACGGCCTAGGTAACGTAATTATTGCAACTTTTTTTACATTATCATATAGAATACTCTTGCCTTGAGTGACAATAAGCCTTTGAATCACTATCGGCCAGCAAAATATATGTCTGTCCGACAATCAACTTTAAACTACATTTTTATGGTGATTTAGTCTACATTTCCCGGTGCCACGGCCTAGGTAACGGAATTATAGCGACATTTTTTACATTATCTTATAGAATACTCTTGCTTTGAGTGACAATACGCCTTCGAATCACCATCAGTTAGCAAACTACATGTCCGACATTTAACTCTAACTCTAGGTAACGTAATTATGGCGACATTTTTTACATTAATTTATAGACTACTCTTGCCTTGAGTGACAATAGGCCGTAGAATCACCATCGGCCAGCAAACTACATGTCTGCCCGACATTTAACTCTAAACTACATTTTAAGGCGATTTCGTCTAAATTTCCCGGTGCCATGGCCTAGGTAACGTAATTATGGCGACATTTTTTACATTAATTTATAGACTACTCTTGCCTTGAGTGACAATAGGCCGTAGAATCACCATCGGCCAGCAAACTACATGTCTGCCCGACAGTTAACTCTAAACTACATTTTAAGGCGATTTCGTCTACATTTCCCGGTGCCACTGCCTAGGTAACGTAATTATTGCAACTTTTTTTTAAATATCTTACAGAATGCTCTTGGTTTGAGTGACATTACGCCTTAGAATCACCATCGGCCAGCAAACTACATGTCTGCCCGACATTTAACTCTAAACCACATTTTTAAGGCGATTTCGTCTACATTTCCCGGTGCCACGGCCTAGGTAACGTAATTATTGCAATTTTTTTTACATTTTTTTATAGAATACCTTTGCCTAGAGTGACAATAGGCCTTTGAATTACCATCGGCCAGCAAAATATATGTCTGTCCGACAATCAACTTAAAACTACATTTTTATGGTGATTTCGTCTACATTTCCCGGTGCCACGGCCTAGGTAACGTAATTATAGCGACTTTTTTACCTTATCTTATAGAATTCTATTTCTTTGAGTTACAATAGGTCTTAAATTAACCATCGGCCAGCAAACTACATGTCTGCCCGACATTGAACTCTAAGTCTCTGTTTTAAGGCGATTTCGTCTATATTTACCGGTGCCACGGCCTAGGTAACATAATTATTGCAACTTTTTTTACATTATCATATAGAATACTCTTGCCTTGAGTGACAATAGGCCTTTAAATCACTATCGGCCAGCAAAATATATGTCTGTCCGACAATCAACTTTAAACTACATTTTTATGGTGATTTAGTCTACATTTCCCGGTGCCACGGCCTAGGTAACGTAATTATAGCGACATTTTTTACATAATCTTATAGAATACTCTTGCTTTGAGTGACAAAAGGTCTTCAAATCACCATCAGTTAGCAAACTACATGTCTGCCCGACATTTAACTCTAAACTACATTTTAAGGCGATTTCGTCTACATTTCCCGGTGCCACGGCCTAGGTAACGTAATTATGGCGACATTTTTTACATTAATTTATAGACTACTCTTGCCTTGAGTGACAATAGGCCGTAGAATCACCATCGGCCAGCAAACTACATGTCTGCCCGACATTTAACTCTAAACTACATTTTAAGGCGATTTCGTCTACATTTCCCGGTGCCATGGCCTAGGTAACGTAATTATGGCGACATTTTTTACATTAATTTATAGACTACTCTTGCTTTGAGTGACAATAGGCCGTAGAATCACCATCGGCCAGCAAACTACATGTCTGCCCGACATTTAACTCTAAACTACATTTTAAGGCGATTTCGTCTACATTTCCCGGTGCTACGGCCTAGGTAACGTAATTATGGCGAAATTTTTTACATAAATTTATAGACTACTCTTTCTTTGAGTGACAATACCCCGTAGAATCACCATCGGCCAGCAAACTACATGTCTGCCCGACATTTAACTCTAAACTACATTTTAAGGCGATTTCGTCTACATTTCCCGGTGCCACGGCCTAGGTAACGTAATTATTGCAACTTTTTTTTAAATATCTTATAGAATGCTCTTGGTTTGAGTGACATTACGCCTTAGAATCACCATCGGCCAGCAAACTACATGTCTGCCCGACATTTAACTCTAAACCACATTTTTAAGGCGATTTCGTCTACATTTCCCGGTGCCACGGCCTAGGTAACGTAATTATTGCAATTTTTTTACATTTTTTTATAGAATACCTTTGCCTAGAGTGACAATAGGCCTTTGAATTACCATCGGCCAGCAAAATATATGTCTGTCCGACAATCAACTTAAAACTACATTTTTATGGTGATTTCGTCTACATTTCCCGGTGCCACGGCCTAGGTAACGTAATTATAGCGACTTTTTTACCTTATCTTATAGAATATTCTTGCTTTGAGTGACAATTTGCCTTAGAATAACCATCGGCCATTAAACTACATGTCTGCCCGACATTCAACTCTAAACTATATTTTTATGGCGGTTTTGTCTACATTTCCCGGTGCCACGGCCTAGATAACGTAATTATTGCAACGTTGTTTACATTTTATTATAGAATACTCTTAGTTTGAGTGATAATAGGCTTAAAAATCACCATCGGCTAGCAAACTACATGTCTGCCCGACATTCAACTCTAAACTATATTTTTATGGCGGTTTTGTCTACATTTCCCTGTGCCACGGCCTAGATAACGTAATTATTGCAACGTTGTTTACATTTTATTATAGAACACTCTTAGTTTGAGTGATAGTAGGCCTAAGAATCACCATCGGCTAGCACACTACATGTCTGCCCAACATTTAACTCTAAACTACATTTTAAGGCGATTTCGTCTACATTTCCCGGTGCCACGGCCTAGGTAACGTAACTATAGCGACTTTTTTTACATTATCTTAGATAATGCTCTTGTTTTGAGTGACAGTAGGCCTTTGAATCACCATCGGCCAGCAAACGACATGTCTGCCCGACATTTAAATATAAACTACATTTTTATCGCGGTTTTGTCTACATTTCCCGGTACTAAGGCTTAGTTAACGTAATTATTTCAACTTTTTTCACATTATATTATAGAATACTCTTGCCTTAAGTGACAATAGGCCTTAGAATCACCATCGGCCAGCAAACTACATGTCTGCCCAACATTTAACTCTAAACTACATTTTTAAGGCGATTACGTCTACATTTCCCGGTGCCACGGCCTAGATAACGTAAATATAGCAACTTTTTTTACATAATCTTATAGAATATTCTTGCTTTGAGTGACAATTTGCCTTAGAATAACCATCGGTCATTAAACTACATGTCTGCCCGACATTCAACTCTAAACTATATTTTTATGGCGGTTTTGTCTACATTTCCCGGTGCCACGGCCTAGATAACGTAATTATTGCAACGTTTTTTACATTTTATTATAGAATACTCTTAGTTTGAGTGATAATAGGCCTAAGAATTACCATCGGCCAGCAAACTACATGTCTGCCCGACATTTAACTCTAAACTACATTTTAAGGCGATTTTGTCTACATTTCCCGGTGCCATGGCCTAGGTAACGAAACTATAGCGACTTCTTTTACATTATCTTATAGAATACTCTTGTTTTAAGTGACAATATGCGTTAGAATTACCATCGGCCAGCAAACTACATGTTTTCCAGACATTTAACTCTAAACTACATTTTTAAGGCGATTTCGTCTACATTTCCCGGTGCCACGGCCTAGGTAACGTAATTAGAGCGACTTTTTTTACATTATCTTATAGAATACTCTTGTGTTGAGTGACAATAGGCCTTTGAATTACCATCGGCCAGCAAACGACATGTCTGCCCGACATTTAAATATAAACTACATTTTTATCGCGGTTTTGTCTACATTTCCCGGTACTAAGGCTTAGTTAACGTAATTATTTCAACTTTTTTCACATAATATTATAGAATACTCTTGCTTTAAGTGACAATAAGCCTTAGAATCACCATCGGCCAGCAAACTACATGTATGCCCGACATTTAACTCTAAACTACATTTTTAAGGCGATTACGTCTACATTTCCCGGTGCCACGGCCTAGATAACGTAAATATAGCAACTTTTTTTACATTATCTTATAGAATACTCTTGTTTTGAGTGACAATATGCCTTAGAATAACCATCGGCCAGCAAACTACATGTCTGCCCGACATTCAACTCTAAACTATATTTTTATGGCGGTTTTGTCTACATTTCCCGGTGCCACGGCCTAGATAACGTAATTATTGCAACGTTTTTTTACATTTTATTATAGAATACTCTTGGTTTGAGTGATAATAGGCCTAAGAATCACCATCGGCCAGCAAACTACATGTCTGCCCGACATTTAACTCTAAACTACATTTTAAGGCGATTTCGTCTACATTTCCCGGAGCCATGGCCTAGGTTACGAAACTTTAGCGACTTTTTTTACATTATCTTATAGAATTTTCTTGTTTTAAGTGACAATAGGCGTTAGAATCAACATCGGCCATTAAAATATATGTCTGTCCGACAATCAACTTTAAACTACATTTTTATGGTGATTTAGTCTACATTTCCCGGTGCCACGGCCTAGGTAACGTAATTATAGCGACATTTTTTACATTATATTATAGAACTCTCTTGCTTTGAGTGATAATCAGCCTTAGAATTACCATCGGCCAGCAAACTGCATGTCTGCCCGACATTTAACTCTAAACTACATTTTAAGGCGATTTCGTCTACATTTCCCGGAGCCTCGGCCTAGGTAACGTAATTATAGCAATTTTTTTTACATTATATTATAGAATACTCTTGCGTTGAGTGACAGTAGGCCTTTGAATCACCATCGGCCAGCAAACGACATGTCTGCCCGACATTTAAATATAAACTACATTTTTATCGCGGTTTTGTCTACATTTCCCGGTACTAAGGCTTAGTTAACGTAATTATATCAACTTTTTTCACATTATATTATAAAATACTCTTGCCTTGAGTGACATTATGCCGTAGAATCACCATCGGCCAGCAAATTACATGTCTGCCCGACATTTAACTCTAAACTACATTTTTAAGGCGATTACGTCTACATTTCCCGGTGCCACGGCCTAGATAACGTAAATATAGCAATTTTTTTTACATTATCTTATAGAATACTCTTGCTTTGAGTGACAATATGTCTTAGAATAACCATCGGCCAGCAAACTACATGTCTGCCCGACATTCAACTCTAAACTATATTTTTATGGCGGTTTTGTCTACATTTCCCGGTGCCACGGCCTAGGTAACGTAATTATAGCGACTTTTTTACATTATCTTATAGAATACTCTTGTGTTGAGTGACAATAGGCCTTAAAATCACCATCGGCCGGCAAACTACATGTCTGCCCGACATTTAACTCTAAGTCACTATTTGAAGGCGATTTCGTCTACATTTCCTGGTGCCACGGCCTAGGTAACATAATTATTGCATTTTTTTTTACATTATCTTATAGAATTCTCTTGCCTTGAGTGACAATAGGCCTATAAATTACCATCGGCTAGCAAAATATATGTCTGTCCGACAATCAACTTTAAACTACATTTTTATGGTGATTTCGTCTACATTTCCCGGTGCCACGGCCTAGATAACGTAATTATTGCAACTTTTTTTACATTATCTTATAGAATACTCTAGCTTTAAGTGATAATAGGCCTCAGAATCACCATCGGCCAGCAAACTATATGTTTTCCCGACATTTAACTCTAAACAACATTTTTAAGACGATTTCGTCTACATTTCCCGGTGCCACGGCCTAGGTAACGTAATTATAGCGACATTTTTTACATTATCTTATAGAATACTCTTGCTTTGAGTTACAATAGGTCTTAAATTAACCATCGGCCAGCAAACTACATGTCTGCCCGACATTGAACTCTAAGTCTCTGTTTTAAGGCGATTTCGTCTACATTTACCGGTGCCACGGCCTAGGTAACATAATTATTGCAACTTTTTTTACATTATCATATAGAATACTCTTGAATTGAGTGACAATAGGCCGTAGAATTACCATCGGCCAGCAAACTACATGTCTGCCCGACATTTAACTCTAAACTACATTTTAAGGCGATTTCGTCTACATTTCCCGGTGCCACGGCCTAGGTAACGTAATTATGGCGACATTTTTTACATTAATTTATAGACTACTCTTGCTTTGAGTGACAATACGCCGTAGAATCACCATCGGCCAGCAAACTACATGTCTGCCCGACATTTAAATATAAACTACATTTTTATCGCGGTTTTGTCTACATTTCCCGGTACTAAGGCTTAGTTAACGTAACTATATCAACTTTTTTCACATTATATTATAGAATACTCTTGCCTTGAGTGACATTATGCCGTAGAATCACCATCCGCCAGCAAATTACATGTCTACTTGACATTTAACTCTAAACTACATTTTTAAGGCGATTACGTCTACATTTCCCGGTGCCACGGCCTAGGTAACGTAATTATTGCAACTTTTTTTTAAATATCTTATAGAAGGCTCTTAATTTGAGTGACATTATGCCTTAGAATCACCATCGGCCAGCAAATTACATGTCTGCCCGACATTTAACTCTAAACCACATTTTTAAGGCGATTTCGTCTACATTTCCCGGTGCCACGGCCTAGGTAACGTAATTATTGCATTTTTTTTTACATTTTTTAATAGAATACCTTTGCCTAGAGTGACAATAGGCCTTTGAATTACCATCGGCCAGCAAAATATATGTCTGTCCGACAATCAACTTAAAACTACATTTTTATGGTGATTTCGTCTACATTTCCCGGTGCCACGGCCTAGGTAACGTAATTATAGCGACTTTTTTACCTTATCTTATAGAATACTCTTGTGTTCAGTGTCCATAGGCCTTAAAATCACTATCGGCTAGCAAACTACATGTCTGCCCGACATTTAACTCTAAGTCACTATTTGAAGGCGATTTCGTCTACATTTCCTGGTGCCACGGCCTAGGTAACGTAATTATAGCGACATTTTTTACATTATCTTATAGAATATTTTTGCCTTGAGTGACAATAGGCCTTCGAATCACCATCAGTTAGCAAACTACATGTCTGCCCGACATTTAACTCTAAACTACATTTTAAGGCGATTTCGTCTACATTTCCCGGTGCCGCGGCCTAGGTAACGTAATCATGGCGACATTTTTTACAATTATTTATAGAATACTCTTGCCTTGAGTGACAATAGGCCGTAGAATCACCATCGGCCAGCAAACTACATGTCTGCCCGACATTTAACTCTAAACTACATTTTAAGGCGATTTCGTCTACATTTCCCGGTGCCACGGCCTAGGTAACGTAATTATTGCAACTTTTTTTTAAATATCTTATAGAATGCTCTTGGTTTGAGTGACATTACGCCTTAGAATCACCATCGGCCAGCAAACTACATGTCTGCCCGACATTTAACTCTAAACCACATTTTTAAGGCGATTTCGTCTACATTTCCCGGTGCCACGGCCTAGGTAACGTAATTATTGCAATTTTTTTACATTTTTTTATAGAATACCTTTGCCTAGAGTGACAATAGGCCTTTGAATTACCATCGGCCAGCAAAATATATGTCTGTCCGACAATCAACTTAAAACTACATTTTTATGGTGATTTCGTCTACATTTCCCGGTGCCACGGCCTAGGTAACGTAATTATAGCGACTTTTTTACCTTATCTTATAGAATATTCTTGCTTTGAGTGACAATTTGCCTTAGAATAACCATCGGCCATTAAACTACATGTCTGCCCGACATTCAACTCTAAACTATATTTTTATGGCGGTTTTGTCTACATTTCCCGGTGCCACGGCCTAGATAACGTAATTATTGCAACGTTGTTTACATTTTATTATAGAATACTCTTAGTTTGAGTGATAATAGGCCTAAAAATCACCATCGGCTAGCAAACTACATGTCTGCCCGACATTCAACTCTAAACTATATTTTTATGGCGGTTTTGTCTACATTTCCCTGTGCCACGGCCTAGATAACGTAATTATTGCAACGTTGTTTACATTTTATTATAGAACACTCTTAGTTTGAGTGATAGTAGGCCTAAGAATCACCATCGGCTAGCACACTACATGTCTGCCCGACATTTAACTCTAAACTACATTTTAAGGCGATTTCGTCTACATTTCCCGGTGCCACGGCCTAGGTAACGTAACTATAGCGACTTTTTTTACATTATCTTAGATAATGCTCTTGTTTTGAGTGACAGTAGGCCTTTGAATCACCATCGGCCAGCAAACGACATGTCTGCCCGACATTTAAATATAAACTACATTTTTATCGCGGTTTTGTCTACATTTCCCGGTACTAAGGCTTAGTTAACGTAATTATTTCAACTTTTTTCACATTATATTATAGAATACTCTTGCCTTAAGTGACAATAGGCCTTAGAATCACCATCGGCCAGCAAACTACATGTCTGCCCAACATTTAACTCTAAACTACATTTTTAAGGCGATTACGTCTACATTTCCCGGTGCCACGGCCTAGATAACGTAAATATAGCAATTTTTTTTACATAATCTTATAGAATATTCTTGCTATGAGTGACAATTTGCCTTAGAATAACCATCGGTCATTAAACTACATGTCTGCCCGACATTCAACTCTAAACTATATTTTTATGGCGGTTTTGTCTACATTTCCCGGTGCCACGGCCTAGATAACGTAATTATTGCAACGTTTTTTACATTTTATTATAGAATACTCTTAGTTTGAGTGATAATAGGCCTAAGAATTACCATCGGCCAGCAAACTACATGTCTGCCCGACATTTAACTCTAAACTACATTTTAAGGCGATTTTGTCTACATTTCCCGGTGCCATGGCCTAGGTAACGAAACTATAGCGACTTCTTTTACATTATCTTATAGAAAACTCTTGTTTAAAGTGACAATAGGCGTTAGAATTACCATCGGCCAGCAAACTACATGTTTTCCAGACATTTAACTCTAAACTACATTTTTAAGGCGATTTCGTCTACATTACCCGGTGCCACGGCCTAGGTAACGTAATTATTGGAATTTTTTTTACAAGATCTTATAGAATTCTCTTGCATTGAGTGAAAAAATGCCTTAAAATTAGCATCGGCCAGCAAACTACTTGTTTTCCCGACATTTAGCTCTAAACAATATTTTTAAGACGATTTCGTCTACATTTCCCGGTGCCACGGCCTAGGTAACGTAATTATAGCGACTTTTTTTACATTATCTTATAGAATACTCTTGTGTTGAGTGACAATAGGCCTTTGAATCACCATCGGCCAGCAAACGACATGTCTGCCCGACATTTAAATATAAACTACATTTTTATCGCGGTTTTGTCTACATTTCCCGGTACTAAGGCTTAGTTAACGTAATTATTTCAACTTTTTTCACATAATATTATAGAATACTCTTGCTTTAAGTGACAATAAGCCTTAGAATCACCATCGGCCAGCAAACTACATGTCTGCCCGACATTTAACTCTAAACTACATTTTTAAGGCGATTACGTCTACATTTCCCGGTGCCACGGCCTAGATAACGTAAATATAGCAACTTTTTTTACATTATCTTATAGAATACTCTTGTTTTGAGTGACAATATGCCTTAGAATAACCATCGGCCAGCAAACTACATGTCTGCCCGACATTCAACTCTAAACTATATTTTTATGGCGGTTTTGTCTACATTTCCCGGTGCCACGGCCTAGATAACGTAATTATTGCAACGTTTTTTTACATTTTATTATAGAATACTCTTGGTTTGAGTGATAATAGGCCTAAGAATCACCATCGGCCAGCAAACTACATGTCTGCCCGACATTTAACTCTAAACTACATTTTAAGGCGATTTCGTCTACATTTCCCGGAGCCATGGCCTAGGTTACGAAACTTTAGCGACTTTTTTTACATTATCTTATAGAATTTTCTTGTTTTAAGTGACAATAGGCGTTAGAATCAACATCGGCCATTAAAATATATGTCTGTCCGACAATCAACTTTAAACTACATTTTTATGGTGATTTAGTCTACATTTCCCGGTGCCACGGCCTAGGTAACGTAATTATAGCGACATTTTTTACATTATCTTATAGAACTCTCTTGCTTTGAGTGATAATCAGCCTTAGAATTACCATCGGCCAGCAAACTGCATGTCTGCCCGACATTTAACTCTAAACTACATTTTAAGGCGATTTCGTCTACATTTCCCGGAGCCTCGGCCTAGGTAACGTAATTATAGCAATTTTTTTTACATTATATTATAGAATACTCTTGCGTTGAGTGACAGTAGGCCTTTGAATCACCATCGGCCAGCAAACGACATGTCTGCCCGACATTTAAATATAAACTACATTTTTATCGCGGTTTTGTCTACATTTCCCGGTACTAAGGCTTAGTTAACGTAATTATATCAACTTTTTTCACATTATATTATAGAATACTCTTGCCTTGAGTGACATTATGCCGTAGAATCACCATCGGCCAGCAAATTACATGTCTGCCCGACATTTAACTCTAAACTACATTTTTAAGGCGATTACGTCTACATTTCCCGGTGCCACGGCCTAGATAACGTAAATATAGCAATTTTTTTTACATTATCTTATAGAATACTCTTGCTTTGAGTGACAATATGTCTTAGAATAACCATCGGCCAGCAAACTACATGTCTGCCCGACATTCAACTCTAAACTATATTTTTATGGCGGTTTTGTCTACATTTCCCGGTGCCACGGCCTAGGTAACGTAATTATAGCGACTTTTTTACATTATCTTATAGAAAACTCTTGTGTTGAGTGACAATAGGCCTTAAAATCACCATCGGCCGGCAAACTACATGTCTGCCCGACATTTAACTCTAAGTCACTATTTGAAGGCGATTTCGTCTACATTTCCTGGTGCCACGGCCTAGGTAACATAATTATTGCATTTTTTTTTACATTATCTTATAGAATTCTCTTGCCTTGAGTGACAATAGGCCTATAAATTACCATCGGCTAGCAAAATATATGTCTGTCCGACAATCAACTTTAAACTACATTTTTATGGTGATTTCGTCTACATTTCCCGGTGCCACGGCCTAGATAACGTAATTATTGCAACTTTTTTTACATTATCTTATAGAATACTCTAGCTTTAAGTGATAATAGGCCTCAGAATCACCATCGGCCAGCAAACTATATGTTTTCCCGACATTTAACTCTAAACAACATTTTTAAGACGATTTCGTCTACATTTCCCGGTGCCACGGCCTAGGTAACGTAATTATAGCGACATTTTTTACATTATCTTATAGAATATTCTTGCTTTGAGTTACAATAGGTCTTAAATTAACCATCGGCCAGCAAACTACATGTCTGCCCGACATTGAACTCTAAGTCTCTGTTTTAAGGCGATTTCGTCTACATTTACCGGTGCCACGGCCTAGGTAACATAATTATTGCAACTTTTTTTACATTATCATATAGAATACTCTTGCCTTGAGTGACAATAGGCCGTAGAATTACCATCGGCCAGCAAACTACATGTCTGCCCGACATTTAACTCTAAACTACATTTTAAGGCGATTTCGTCTACATTTCCCGGTGCCACGGCCTAGGTAACGTAATTATGGCGACATTTTTTACATTAATTTATAGACTACTCTTGCTTTGAGTGACAATATGCCGTAGAATCACCATCGGCCAGCAAACTACATGTCTGCCCGACATTTAAATATAAACTACATTTTTATCGCGGTTTTGTCTACATTTCCCGGTACTAAGGCTTAGTTAACGTAACTATATCAACTTTTTTCACATTATATTATAGAATACTCTTGCCTTGAGTGACATTATGCCGTAGAATCACCATCCGCCAGCAAATTACATGTCTACTTGACATTTAACTCTAAACTACATTTTTAAGGCGATTACGTCTACATTTCCCGGTGCCACGGCCTAGGTAACGTAATTATTGCAATTTTTTTTTAAATATCTTATAGAAGGCTCTTAATTTGAGTGACATTATGCCTTAGAATCACCATCGGCCAGCAAATTACATGTCTGCCCGACATTTAACTCTAAACCACATTTTTAAGGCGATTTCGTCTACATTTCCCGGTGCCACGGCCTAGGTAACGTAATTATTGCATTTTTTTTTACATTTTTTAATAGAATACCTTTGCCTAGAGTGACAATAGGCCTTTGAATTACCATCGGCCAGCAAAATATATGTCTGTCCGACAATCAACTTAAAACTACATTTTTATGGTGATTTCGTCTACATTTCCCGGTGCCACGGCCTAGGTAACGTAATTATAGCGACTTTTTTACCTTATCTTATAGAATACTCTTGTGTTCAGTGTCAATAGGCCTTAAAATCACTATCGGCTAGCAAACTACATGTCTGCCCGACATTTAACTCTAAGTCACTATTTGAAGGCGATTTCGTCTACATTTCCTGGTGCCACGGCCTAGGTAACGTAATTATAGCGACATTTTTTACATTATCTTATAGAATATTTTTGCCTTGAGTGACAATAGGCCTTCAAATCACCATCAGTTAGCAAACTACATGTCTGCCCGACATTTAACTCTAAACTACATTTTAAGGCGATTTCGTCTACATTTCCCGGTGCCGCGGCCTAGGTAACGTAATCATGGCGACATTTTTTACAATTATTTATAGAATACTCTTGCCTTGAGTGACAATAGGCCGTAGAATCACCATCGGCCAGCAAACTACATGTCTGCCCGACATTTAACTCTAAACTACATTTTAAGGCGATTTCGTCTACATTTCCCGGTGCCACGGCCTAGGTAACGTAATTATTGCAACTTTTTTTACATTATCTTATAGAATGCTCTTACCTTGAGTGACATTACGCCTTAGCATCACCATCGGCCAGCAAACTACATGTCTGCCCGACATTTAACTCTAAACTACATTTTAAGGCGATTTCGTCTACATTTCCCGGTGCCGCGGCCTAGGTAACGTAATCATGGTTACATTTTTTACAATTATTTATAGAATACTCTTGCCTTGAGTGAGAATAGGCCGTAGAATCACCATCGGCCAGCAAACTACATGTCTGCCCGACATTTAACTCTAAACTACATTTTAAGGCGATTTCGTCTACATTTCCCGGTGCCACGGCCTAGGTAACGTAATTATTGCAACTTTTTTTACATTATCTTATAGAATGCTCTTACCTTGAGTGACATTACGCCTTAGCATCACCATCGGCCAGCAAACTACATGTCTGCCCGACATTTAACTCTAAACTACATTTTAAGGCGATTTCGTCTACATTTCCCGGTGCCACGGCCTAGGTAACGTAATTATGGCGACATTTTTTACATAAGTTTATAGAATACTCTTGCCTTGAGTGACAAAATGCGGTAGAATCACCATCGGCCAGCAAACTACATGTCTGCCCGACATTTAACTCTAAACTACATTTTTAAGGCGATTACGTCTACATTTCCCGGTGCCACGGCCTAGATAACGTAAATATAGCAACTTTTTTTACATTATCTTATAGAGCCTACTTGCTATGAGTGACAATTAGCCTTAGAATAACCATCGGCCAGCAAACTACATGTCTGCCCGACATTCAACTCTAAACTATATTTTTATGCCGGTTTTGTCTACATTTCCCTGTGCCACGGCCTAGATAACGTAATTATTGCAACGTTGTTTACATTTTATTATAGAATATACTTAGATTGAGTGATAATAGGCCTAAGAATCACCATCGGCTAGCAAACTACATTTCTGCCCGACATTCAACTCTAAACTATATTTTTATGGCGGTTTTGTCTACATTTCCCGGTGCCACGGCCTAGATAATGTAATTATTGCAACGTTGTTTACATTTTATTATAGAATACTCTTAGTTTGAGTGATAGTAGGCCTAAGAATCACCATCGGCTAGCAAACTACATGTCTGCCCGACATTTAACTCTAAACTACATTTTAAGGCGATTTCGTCTACATTTCCCGGTGCCACGGCCTAGGTAACGTAACTATAGCGACTTTTTTTACATTATCTTAGATAATGCTCTTGTTTTGAGTGACAATAGGCCTTTGAATCACCATCGGCCAGCAAACGACATGTCTGCCCGACATTTAAATATAAACTACATTTTTATCGCGGTTTTGTCTACATTTCCCGGTACTAAGGCTTAGTTAACGTAATTATTTCAACTTTTTTCACATTATATTATAGAATACTCTTGCCTTAAGTGAAAATAGGCCTTAGAATCACCATCGGCCAGCAAACTACATGTCTGCCCGACATTTAACTCTAAACTACATTTTTAAGGCGATTACGTCTACATTTCCCGGTGCCACGGCCTAGATAACGTAAATATAGCAATTTTTTTTACATTATCTTATAGAATATTCTTGCTTTGAGTGACAATTTGCCTTAGAATAACCATCGGCCATTAAACTACATGTCTGCCCGACATTCAACTCTAAACTATATTTTTATGGCGGTTTTGTCTACATTTCCCGGTGCCACGGCCTAGATAACGTAATTATTGCAACTTTTTTTACATTTTATTATAGAATACTCTTAGTTTGAGTGATAATATGCCTAAGAATCACCATCGCCTAGCAAACTACATGTCTGCCCGACATTTAACTCTAAACTACATTTTAAGGCGATTTCGTCTACATTTCCCGGTGCCACGGCCTAGGTAACGTTACTATAGCGACTTTTTTTACATTATCTTAGATAATGCTCTTGTTTTGAGTGACAATAGGCCTTTGAATCACCATCGGCCAGCAAACGACATGTCTGCCCGACATTTAAATATAAACTACATTTTTATCGCGGTTTTGTCTACATTTCCCGGTACTAAGGCTTAGTTAACGTAATTATTTCAACTTTTTTCACATTATATTATAGAATACTCTTGCCTTAACTGACAATAGGCCTTAGAATCACCATCGGCCAGCAAACTACATGTCTGCCCGACATTTAACTCTAAACTACATTTTTAAGGCGATTACGTCTACATTTCCCGGTGCCACGGCCTAGATAACGTAAATATAGCAATTTTTTTTACATTATCTTATAGAATATTCTTGCTTTGAGTGACAATTTGCCTTAGAATAACCATCGGCCATTAAACTACATGTCTGCCCGACATTCAACTCTAAACTATATTTTTATGGCGGTTTTGTCTACATTTCCCGATGCCACGGCCTAGATAACGTAATTATTGCAACGTTTTTTACATTTTATTATAAAATACTCTTAGTTTGAGTGATAATAGGCTTAAGAATTACCATCGGCTAGCAAACTACATGTCTGCCCGACATTTAACTCTAAACTACATTTTAAGGCGATTTTGTCTACATTTCCCGGTGCCATGGCCTAGGTAACGAAACTATAGCGACTTTTTTTACATTATCTTATAGAATACTCTTGTTTTAAGTGACAATAGGCGTTAGAATCACCATCGGCCAGCAAACTACATGTTTTCCCGACATTTAACTCTAAACTACATTTTTAAGGCGATTTCGTCTACATTACCCGGTGCCACGGCCTAGGTAACGTAATTATTGGAATTTTTTTTACACAATCATATAGAATTCTCTTGCATTGAGTGAAAAAATGCCTTAAAATTACCATCGGCCAGCAAACTACTTGTTTTCCCGACATTTAACTCTAAACAATATTTTTAAGACGATTTCGTCTACATTTCCCGGTGCCACGGCCTAGGTAACGTAATTATAGCAACTTTTTTTACATTATCTTATAGAATACTTTTGTGTTGAGTGACAATAGGCCTTTGAATCACCATCGGCCAGCAAACGACATGTCTGCCCGACATTTAAATATAAACTACATTTTTATCGCGGTTTTGTCTACATTTCCCGGTACTAAGGCTTAGTTAACGTAATTATTTCAACTTTTTTCACATAATATTATAGAATACTCTTGCCTTAAGTGACATTAGGCCTTAGAATCACCATCGGCCAGCAAACTACATGTCTGCCCGACATTTAACTCTAAACTACATTTTTAAGGCAATTTCGTCTACATTTCCCGGTGCCACGGCCTAGATAACGTAAATATAGCAACTTTTTTTACATTATCTTATAGAATACTCTTGCTTTGAGTGACAATATGCCTCAGAATAACCATCGGCCAGCAAACTACATGTCTGCCCGACATTCAACTCTAAACTATATTTTTATGGCGGTTTTGTCTACATTTCCCGGTGCCACGGCCTAGATAACGTAATTATTGCAACGTTTTTTTACATTTTATTATAGAATACTCTTGGTTTGAGTGATAATAGGCCTAAGGATCACCATCGGCCAGCAAACTACATGTCTGCCTGCATTTAACTCTAAACTACATTTTAAGGCGATTTCGTCTACATTTCCCGGTGCCATGGCCTAGGTAACGAAACTTTAGCGACTTTTTTTCCAATATCTTATAGAATTCTCTTGCTTTAAGTGACAATAGGCGTTAGAATCAACATCGGCCATTAAAATATATGTCTGTCCGACAATCAACTTTAAACTACATTTTTATGGTGATTTAGTCTACATTTCCCGGTTCCACGGCCTAGGTAACGTAATTATAGCGACATTTTTTACATTATCTTATAGAATTCTCTTGCTTTGAGTTATAATAGGCCTTAGAATTACCATCGGCCAGCAAACTGCATGTCTGCCCGACATTTAACTCTAAACTACATTTTAAGGCGATTTCGTCTACATTTCCCGGAGCCTCGGCCTAGGTAACGTAATTATAGCAATTTTTTTTACATTATATTATAGAATACTCTTGCGTTGAGTGACAGTAGGCCTTTGAATCACCATCAGCAAACGACATGTCTGCCCGACATTTAAATATAAACTACATTTTTATCGCGGTTTTGTCTACATTTCCTGGTACTAAGGCTTAGTTAACGTAATTATATCAACTTTTTTCACATTATATTATAGAATACTCTTGCCTTGAGTGACAATATGCCATAGAATCACCATCGGCCAGCAAATTACATGTCTGCCCGACATTTAACTATAAACTACATTTTTAAGGCGATTACGTCTACATTTCCCGGTGCCACGTCCTAGATAACGTAAATATAGCAACTTTTTTTACATTATCTTATAGAATACTCTTGCTTTGAGTGACAATATGCCTTAGAATAACCATCGGCCAGCAAACTACATGTCTGCCCGACATTCAACTCTAAACTATATTTTTATGGCGGTTTTGTCTACATTTCCCGGTGCCACGGCCTAGGTAACGTAATTATAGCGACTTTTTTACTTTATCTTATAGAATACTCTTGTGTTGAGTGACAATAGGCCTTAAAATCACCATCGGCCGGCAAACTACATGTCTGCCCGACATTTAACTCTAAGTCACTATTTGAAGGCGATTTCGTCTACATTTCCTGGTGCCACGGCCTAGGTAACATAATTATTGCATTTTTTTTTACATTATCTTATAGAATTCTCTTGCCTTGAGTGACAATAGGCCTATAAATTACCATCGGCTAGCAAAATATATATCTGTCCGACAATCAACTTTAAACTACATTTTTATGGTGATTTCGTCTACATTTCCTGGTGCCACGGCCTAGATAACGTAATTATTGCAACTTTTTTTAAATTATCTTATAGAATACTCTAGCTTTAAGTGATAATAGGCCTCAGAATCACCATCGGCCAGCAACTTATATGTTTTCCCGACATTTAACTCTAAACAACATTTTTAAGACGATTTCGTCTACATTTCCCGGTGCCACGGCCTAGGTAACGTAATTATAGCGACATTTTTTACATTATCTTATAGAATACTCTTGCTTTGAGTTACAATAGGTCTTAAATTAACCATCGGCTAGCAAACTACATGTCTGCCCGACATTGAACTCTAAGTCTCTGTTTTAAGGCGATTTCGTCTACATTTACCGGTGCCACGGCCTAGGTAACATAATTATTGCAACTTTTTTTACATTATCATATAGAATACTCTTGCCTTGAGTGACAATAGGCCGTAGAATCACCATCGGCCAGCAAACTACATGTCTGCCCGACATTTAACTCTAAACTACATTTTAAGGCGATTTCGTCTACATTTCCCGGTGCCACGGCCTAGGTAACGTAATTATGGCGACATTTTTTACATTAATTTATAGACTACTCTTGCTTTGAGTGACAATACGCCGTAGAATCACCATCGGCCAGCAAACTACATGTCTGCCCGACATTTAACTCTAAACCACATTTTTAAGGCGATTTCGTCTACATTTCCCGGTGCCACGGCCTAGGTAACGTAATTATTGCAATTTTTTTTACATTTTTTTATAGAATATCTTTGCCTAGAGTGACAATAGGCCTTTGAATTACCATCGGCCAGCAAAATATATGTCTGTCCGACAATCAACTTAAAACTACATTTTTATGGTGATTTCGTCTACATTTCCCGGTGCCACGGCCTAGGTAACGTAATTATAGCGACTTTTTTACCTTATCTTATAGAATACTCTTGTGTTGAGTGACAATAGGCCTTAAAATCACCATCGGCCAGCAAACTACATGTCTGCCCGACATTTAACTCTAAGTCACTATTTGAAGGCGATTTCGTCTACATTTCCTGGTGCCACGGCCTAGGTAACGTAATTATTGCAACTTTTTTTACATTATCATATAGAATACTCTTGCCTTGAGTGACAATAGGCCTTTGAATCACTATCGGCCAGCAAAATATATGTCTGTCCGACAATCAACTTTAAACTACATTTTTATGGTGATTTAGTCTACATTTCCCGGTGTTACGGCCTAGGTAACGGAATTATAGCGACATTTTTTACATTATCTTATAGAATACTCTTGCTTCGAGTGACAATACGCCTTCGAATCACCATCAGTTAGCAAACTACATGTCCGACATTTAACTCTAACTCTAGGTAACGTAATTATGGCGACATTTTTTACATTAATTTATAGACTACTCTTGCCTTGAGTGACAATAGGCCGTAGAATCACCATCGGCCAGCAAACTACATGTCTGCCCGACATTTAACTCTAAACTACATTTTAAGGCGATTTCGTCTACATTTCCCGGTGCCATGGCCTAGGTAACGTAATTATGGCGACATTTTTTACATTAATTTATAGACTACTCTTGCCTTGAGTGACAATAGGCCGTAGAATCACCATCGGCCAGCAAACTACATGTCTGCCCGACATTTAACTCTAAACTACATTTTAAGGCGATTTCGTCTACATTTCCCGGTGCCACTGCCTAGGTAACGTAATTATTGCAACTTTTTTTTAAATATCTTACAGAATGCTCTTGGTTTGAGTGACATTACGCCTTAGAATCACCATCGGCCAGCAAACTACATGTCTGCCCGATATTTAACTCTAAACCACATTTTTAAGGCGATTTCGTCTACATTTCTCGGTGCCACGGCCTAGGTAACGTAATTATTGCAATTTTTTTTACATTTTTTTATAGAATACCTTTGCCTAGAGTGACAATAGGTCTTTGAATTACCATCGGCCAGCAAAATATATGTCTGTCCGACAATCAACTTTAAACTACATTTTTATGGTGATTTCGTCTACATTTCCCGGTGCCACGGCCTAGGTAACGTAATTATAGCGACTTTTTTACCTTATCTTATAGAATCCTCTTGCTTTGAGTTACAATAGGTCTTAAATTAACCATCGGCCAGCAAACTACATGTCTGCCCGACATTGAACTCTAAGTCTCTGTTTTAAGGCGATTTCGTCTACATTTACCGGTGCCACGGCCTAGGTAACATAATTATTGCAACTTTTTTTACATTATCATATAGAATACTCTTGCCTTGAGTGACAATAGGCCTTTGAATCACTATCGGCCAGCAAAATATATGTCTGTCCGACAATCAACTTTAAACTACATTTTTATGGTGATTTAGTCTACATTTCCCGGTGCCACGGCCTAGGTAACGTAATTATAGCGACATTTTTTACACTATCTTATAGAATACTCTTGCTTTGAGTGACAAAAGGCCTTCAAATCACCATCAGTTAGCAAACTACATGTCTGCCCGACATTTAACTCTAAACTACATTTTAAGGCGATTTCGTCTACATTTCCCGGTGCCACGGCCTAGGTAACGTAATTATGGCGACATTTTTTACATTAATTTATAGACTACTCTTGCCTTGAGTGACAATAGGCCGTAGAATCACCATCGGCCAGCAAACTACATGTCTGCCCGACATTTAACTCTAAACTACATTTTAAGGCGATTTCGTCTACATTTCCCGGTGCCATGGCCTAGGTAACGTAATTATGGCGACATTTTTTACATTAATTTATAGACTACTCTTGCCTTGAGTGACAATAGGCCGTAGAATCACCATCGGCCAGCAAACTACATGTCTGCCCGACATTTAACTCTAAACTTTATTTTAAGGCGATTTCGTCTACATTTCCCGGTGCCACGGCCTAGGTAACGTAATTATGGCGACATTTTTTACACTAATTTATAGACTACTCATTCTTTGAGTGACACAACCCCGTAGAATCACCATCGGCCAGCAAACTACATGTCTGCCCGACATTTAACTCTAAACTACATTTTAAGGCGATTTCGTCTACATTTCCCGGTGCCACGGCCTAGGTAACGTAATTATTGCAACTTTTTTTTCAATATCTTATAGAATGCTCTTGGTTTGAGTGACATTACGTCTTAGAATCACCATCGGCCAGCAAACTACATGTCTGCCCGACATTTAACTCTAAACTACATTTTAAGGCGATTTCGTCTACATTTCCCGGTGCCACGGCCTAGGTAACGTAACTATAGCGACTTTTTTTACATTATCTTAGATAATGCTCTTGTTTTGAGTGACAATAGGCCTTTGAATCACCATCGGCCAGCAAACGACATGTCTGCCCGACATTTAAATATAAACTACATTTTTATCGCGGTTTTGTCTACATTTCCCGGTACTAAGGCTTAGTTAACGTAATTATTTCAACTTTTTTCACATTATATTATAGAATACTCTTGCCTTAAGTGACAATAGGCCTTAGAATCACCATCGGCCAGCAAACTACATGTCTGCCCGACATTTAACTCTAAACTACATTTTTAAGGCGATTACGTCTACATTTCCCGGTGCCACGGCCTAGATAACGTAAATATAGAAATTTTTTTTACATTATCTTATAGAATATTCTTGCTTTGAGTGACAATTTGCCTTAGAATAACCATCGGCCATTAAACTACATGTCTGCCCGACATTCAACTCTAAACTATATTTTTATGGCGGTTTTGTCTACATTTCCCGGTGCCACGGCCTAGATAACGTAATTATTGCAACTTTTTTTACATTTTATTATAGAATACTCTTAGTTTGAGTGATAATATGCCTAAGAATCACCATCGCCTAGCAAACTACATGTCTGCCCGACATTTAACTCTAAACTACATTTTAAGGCGATTTCGTCTACATTTCCCGGTGCCACGGCCTAGGTAACGTTACTATAGCGACTTTTTTTACATTATCTTAGATAATGCTCTTGTTTTGAGTGACAATAGGCCTTTGAATCACCATCGGCCAGCAAACGACATGTCTGCCCGACATTTAAATATAAACTACATTTTTATCGCGGTTTTGTCTACATTTCCCGGTACTAAGGCTTAGTTAACGTAATTATTTCAACTTTTTTCACATTATATTATAGAATACTCTTGCCTTAACTGACAATAGGCCTTAGAATCACCATCGGCCAGCAAACTACATGTCTGCCCGACATTTAACTCTAAACTACATTTTTAAGGCGATTACGTCTACATTTCCCGGTGCCACGGCCTAGATAACGTAAATATAGCAATTTTTTTTACACTATCTTATAGAATATTCTTGCTTTGAGTGACAATTTGCCTTAGAATAACCATCGGCCATTAAACTACATGTCTGCCCGACATTCAACTCTAAACTATATTTTTATGGCGGTTTTGTCTACATTTCCCGATGCCACGGCCTAGATAACGTAATTATTGCAACGTTTTTTACATTTTATTATATAATGCTCTTAGTTTGAGTGATAATAGGCTTAAGAATTACCATCGGCTAGCAAACTACATGTCTGCCCGACATTTAACTCTAAACTACATTTTAAGGCGATTTTGTCTACATTTCCCGGTGCCATGGCCTAGGTAACGAAACTATAGCGACTTTTTTTACATTATCTTATAGAATCCTCTTGTTTTAAGTGACAATAGGCGTTAGAATCACCATCGGCCAGCAAACTACATGTTTTCCCGACATTTAACTCTAAACTACATTTTTAAGGCGATTTCGTCTACATTACCCGGTGCCACGGCCTAGGTAACGTAATTATTGGAATTTTTTTTACACGATCATATAGAATTCTCTTGCATTGAGTGAAAAAATGCCTTAAAATTACCATCGGCCAGCAAACTACTTGTTTTCCCGACATTTAACTCTAAACAATATTTTTAAGACGATTTCGTCTACATTTCCCGGTGCCACGGCCTAGGTAACGTAATTATAGCGACTTTTTTTACATTATCTTATAGAATACTTTTGTGTTGAGTGACAATAGGCCTTTGAATCACCATCGGCCAGCAAACGACATGTCTGCCCGACATTTAAATATAAACTACATTTTTATCGCGGTTTTGTCTACATTTCCCGGTACTAAGGCTTAGTTAACGTAATTATTTCAACTTTTTTCACATAATATTATAGAATACTCTTGCCTTAAGTGACATTAAGCCTTAGAATCACCATCGGCCAGCAAACTACATGTCTGCCCGACATTTAACTCTAAACTACATTTTTAAGGCAATTTCGTCTACATTTCCCGGTGCCACGGCCTAGATAACGTAAATATAGCAACTTTTTTTACATTATCTTATAGAATACTCTTGCTTTGAGTGCCAATATGCCTCAGAATAACCATCGGCCAGCAAACTACATGTCTGCCCGACATTCAACTCTAAACTATATTTTTATGGCGGTTTTGTCTACATTTCCCGGTGCCACGGCCTAGATAACGTAATTATTGCAACGTTTTTTTACATTTTATTATAGAATCCTCTTGGTTTGAGTGATAATAGGCCTAAGGATCACCATCGGCCAGCAAACTACATGTCTGCCTGCATTTAACTCTAAACTACATTTTAAGGCGATTTCGTCTACATTTCCCGGTGCCATGGCCTAGGTAACGAAACTTTAGCGACTTTTTTTCCAATATCTTATAGAATTCTCTTGCTTTAAGTGACAATAGGCGTTAGAATCAACATCGGCCATTAAAATATATGTCTGTCCGACAATCAACTTTAAACTACATTTTTATGGTGATTTAGTCTACATTTCCCGGTGCCACGGCCTAGGTAACGTAATTATAGCGACATTTTTTACATTATCTTATAGAATTCTCTTGCTTTGAGTGATAATAGGCCTTAGAATTACTATCGGCCAGCAAACTGCATGTCTGCCCGACATTTAACTCTAAACTACATTTTAAGGCGATTTCGTCTACATTTCCCGGAGCCTCGGCCTAGGTAACGTAATTATAGCAATTTTTTTTACATTATATTATAGAATACTCTTGCGTTGAGTGACAGTAGGCCTTTGAATCACCATCAGCAAACGACATGTCTGCCCGACATTTAAATATAAACTACATTTTTATCGCGGTTTTGTCTACATTTCCTGGTACTAAGGCTTAGTTAACGTAATTATATCAACTTTTTTCACATTATATTATAGAATACTCTTGCCTTGAGTGACAATATGCCATAGAATCACCATCGGCCAGCAAATTACATGTCTGCCCGACATTTAACTATAAACTACATTTTTAAGGCGATTACGTCTACATTTCCCGGTGCCACGGCCTAGATAACGTAAATATAGCAACTTTTTTTACATTATCTTATAGAATACTCTTGCTTTGAGTGACAATATGCCTTAGAATAACCATCGGCCAGCAAACTACATGTCTGCCCGACATTCAACTCTAAACTATATTTTTATGGCGGTTTTGTCTACATTTCCCGGTGCCACGGCCTAGGTAACGTAATTATAGCGACTTTTTTACTTTATCTTATAGAATACTCTTGTGTTGAGTGACAATAGGCCTTAAAATCACCATCGGCCGGCAAACTACATGTCTGCCCGACATTTAACTCTAAGTCACTATTTGAAGGCGATTTCGTCTACATTTCCTGGTGCCACGGCCTAGGTAACATAATTATTGCATTTTTTTTTACATTATCTTATAGAATTCTCTTGCCTTGAGTGACAATAGGCCTATAAATTACCATCGGCTAGCAAAATATATATCTGTCCGACAATCAACTTTAAACTACATTTTTATGGTGATTTCGTCTACATTTCCTGGTGCCACGGCCTAGATAACGTAATTATTGCAACTTTTTTTAAATTATCTTATAGAATACTCTAGCTTTAAGTGATAATAGGCCTCAGAATCACCATCGGCCAGCAAACTATATGTTTTCCCGACATTTAACTCTAAACAACATTTTTAAGACGATTTCGTCTACATTTCCCGGTGCCACGGCCTAGGTAACGTAATTATAGCGACATTTTTTACATTATCTTATAGAATACTCTTGCTTTGAGTTACAATAGGTCTTAAATTAACCATCGGCTAGCAAACTACATGTCTGCCCGACATTGAACTCTAAGTCTCTGTTTTAAGGCGATTTCGTCTACATTTACCGGTGCCACGGCCTAGGTAACATAATTATTGCAACTTTTTTTACATTATCATATAGAATACTCTTGCCTTGAGTGACAATAGGCCGTAGAATCACCATCGGCCAGCAAACTACATGTCTGCCCGACATTTAACTCTAAACTACATTTTAAGGCGATTTCGTCTACATTTCCCGGTGCCACGGCCTAGGTAACGTAATTATGGCGACATTTTTTACATTAATTTATAGACTACTCTTGCTTTGAGTGACAATACGCCGTAGAATCACCATCGGCCAGCAAACTACATGTCTGCCCGACATTTAACTCTAAACCACATTTTTAAGGCGATTTCGTCTACATTTCCCGGTGCCACGGCCTAGGTAACGTAATTATTGCAATTTTTTTTACATTTTTTTATAGAATATCTTTGCCTAGAGTGACAATAGGCCTTTGAATTACCATCGGCCAGCAAAATATATGTCTGTCCGACAATCAACTTAAAACTACATTTTTATGGTGATTTCGTCTACATTTCCCGGTGCCACGGCCTAGGTAACGTAATTATAGCGACTTTTTTACCTTATCTTATAGAATACTCTTGTGTTGAGTGACAATAGGCCTTAAAATCACCATCGGCCAGCAAACTACATGTCTGCCCGACATTTAACTCTAAGTCACTATTTGAAGGCGATTTCGTCTACATTTCCTGGTGCCACGGCCTAGGTAACGTAATTATTGCAACTTTTTTTACATTATCATATAGAATACTCTTGCCTTGAGTGACAATAGGCCTTTGAATCACTATCGGCCAGCAAAATATATGTCTGTCCGACAATCAACTTTAAACTACATTTTTATGGTGATTTAGTCTACATTTCCCGGTGTTACGGCCTAGGTAACGGAATTATAGCGACATTTTTTACATTATCTTATAGAATACTCTTGCTTCGAGTGAGAATACGCCTTCGAATCACCATCAGTTAGCAAACTACATGTCCGACATTTAACTCTAACTCTAGGTAACGTAATTATGGCGACATTTTTTACATTAATTTATAGACTACTCTTGCCTTGAGTGACAATAGGCCGTAGAATCACCATCGGCCAGCAAACTACATGTCTGCCCGACATTTAACTCTAAACTACATTTTAAGGCGATTTCGTCTACATTTCCCGGTGCCATGGCCTAGGTAACGTAATTATGGCGACATTTTTTACATTAATTTATAGACTACTCTTGCCTTGAGTGACAATAGGCCGTAGAATCACCATCGGCCAGCAAACTACATGTCTGCCCGACATTTAACTCTAAACTACATTTTAAGGCGATTTCGTCTACATTTCCCGGTGCCACTGCCTAGGTAACGTAATTATTGCAACTTTTTTTTAAATATCTTACAGAATGCTCTTGGTTTGAGTGACATTACGCCTTAGAATCACCATCGGCCAGCAAACTACATGTCTGCCCGATATTTAACTCTAAACCACATTTTTAAGGCGATTTCGTCTACATTTCTCGGTGCCACGGCCTAGGTAACGTAATTATTGCAATTTTTTTTACATTTTTTTATAGAATACCTTTGCCTAGAGTGACAATAGGTCTTTGAATTACCATCGGCCAGCAAAATATATGTCTGTCCGACAATCAACTTTAAACTACATTTTTATGGTGATTTCGTCTACATTTCCCGGTGCCACGGCCTAGGTAACGTAATTATAGCGACTTTTTTACCTTATCTTATAGAATCCTCTTGCTTTGAGTTACAATAGGTCTTAAATTAACCATCGGCCAGCAAACTACATGTCTGCCCGACATTGAACTCTAAGTCTCTGTTTTAAGGCGATTTCGTCTACATTTACCGGTGCCACGGCCTAGGTAACATAATTATTGCAACTTTTTTTACATTATCATATAGAATACTCTTGCCTTGAGTGACAATAGGCCTTTGAATCACTATCGGCCAGCAAAATATATGTCTGTCCGACAATCAACTTTAAACTACATTTTTATGGTGATTTAGTCTACATTTCCCGGTGCCACGGCCTAGGTAACGTAATTATAGCGACATTTTTTACATTATCTTATAGAATACTCTTGCTTTGAGTGACAAAAGGCCTTCAAATCACCATCAGTTAGCAAACTACATGTCTGCCCGACATTTAACTCTAAACTACATTTTAAGGCGATTTCGTCTACATTTCCCGGTGCCACGGCCTAGGTAACGTAATTATGGCGACATTTTTTACATTCATTTATAGACTACTCTTGCCTTGAGTGACAATAGGCCGTAGAATCACCATCGGCCAGCAAACTACATGTCTGCCCGACATTTAACTCTAAACTACATTTTAAGGCGATTTCGTCTACATTTCCCGGTGCCATGGCCTAGGTAACGTAATTATGGCGACATTTTTTACATTAATTTATAGACTACTCTTGCCTTGAGTGACAATAGGCCGTAGAATCACCATCGGCCAGCAAACTACATGTCTGCCCGACATTTAACTCTAAACTTTATTTTAAGGCGATTTCGTCTACATTTCCCGGTGCCACGGCCTAGGTAACGTAATTATGGCGACATTTTTTACACTAATTTATAGACTACTCATTCTTTGAGTGACACAACCCCGTAGATTCACCATCGGCCAGCAAACTACATGTCTGCCCGACATTTAACTCTAAACTACATTTTAAGGCGATTTCGTCTACATTTCCCGGTGCCACGGCCTAGGTAACGTAATTATTGCAACTTTTTTTTCAATATCTTATAGAATGCTCTTGGTTTGAGTGACATTACGTCTTAGAATCACCATCGGCCAGCAAACTACATGTCTGCCCGACATTTAACTCTAAACCACATTTTTAAGGCGATTTCGTCTACATTTCCCGGTGCCACGGCCTAGGTAACGTAATTATTGCAATTTTTTTAAATTTTTTTATAGAATACCTTTGCCTAGAGTGACAATAGGCCTTTGAATTACCATCGGCCAGCAAAATATATGTCTGTCCGACAATCAACTTAAAACTACATTTTTATGGTGATTTCGTCTACATTTCCCGGTGCCACGGCCTAGGTAACGTAATTATAGCGACTTTTTTACCTTATCTTATAGAATACTCTTGTGTTGAGTGACAATAGGCCTTAAAATCACCATCGGCGAGCAAACTACATGTCTGCCCGACATTTAACTCTAAGTCACTATTTGAAGGCGATTTCGTCTACATTTCCTGGTGCCACGGCCTAGGTAACATAATTATTGCATTTTTTTTTACTTTATCTTATAGAATTCTCTTGCCTTGAGTGACAATACGCCTATAAATTACCATCGGCTAGCAAAATATATGTCTGTCCGACAATCAACTTTAAACTACATTTTTATGGTGATTTCGTCTACATTTCCCGGTGCCACGGCCTAGATAACGTAATTATTGCAACTTTTTTTACATTATCTTATAGAATACTCTAGCTTTAAGTGATAATAGGCCTCAGAATCACCATCGGCCAGCAAACTACATGTCTGCCCGACATTCAACTCTTAACTATATTTTTAAGGCGATTACGTCTACATTTCCCGGTGCCACGGCCTAGATAACGTAAATATAGCAACTTTTTTTACATTATCTTATAGAATCCTCTTGCTATGAGTGACAATATGCCTTAGAATAACCATCGGCCAGCAAACTACATGTCTGCCCGACATTCAACTCTAAACTATATTTTTATGGCGGTTTTGTCTACATTTCCCGGTGCCACGGCTTAGATAACGTAATTATTGCAACGTTGTTTACATTTTATTATAGAATACTCTTAGTTTGAGTGCTAATAGGCCTAAGAATCACCATCGGCTAGCAAACTACATGTCTGCCCGACATTCAACTCTAAACTATATTTTTATGGCGGTTTTGTCTACATTTCCCGGTGCCACGGCCTAGATAACGTAATTATTGCAACGTTGTTTACATTTTATTATAGAATACTCTTAGTTTGAGTGATAGTAGGCCTAAGAATCACCATCGGCTAGCAAACTAAATGTCTGCCCGACATTTAACTCTAAACTACATTTTAAGGCGATTTCGTCTACATTTCCCGGTGCCACGGCCTAGGTAACGTAACTATAGCGACTTTTTTTACATTATCTTAGGTAATGCTCTTGTTTTGAGTGATAATAGGCCTAAGAATCACCATCGGCCAGCAAACTACATGTCTGCCCGACATTTAACTCTAAACTACATTTTAAGGCGATTTCGTCTACATTTCCCGGTGCCATGGCCTAGGTAACGAAACTTTAGCGACTTTTTTTACATTATCTTATAGAATTCTCTTGTTTTAAGTGACAATAGGCGTTAGAATCAACATCGGCCATTAAAATATATGTCTGTCCGACAATCAACTTTAAACTACATTTTTATGGTGATTTAGTCTACATTTCCCGGTGCCACGGCCTAGGTAACGTAATTATAGCGACATTTTTTACATTATCTTATAGAATTCCCTTGCTTTGAGTGATAATAGGCCTTAGAATTACCATCGGCCAGCAAACTGCATGTCTGCCCGACATTTAACTCTAAACTACATTTTAAGGCGATTTCGTCTACATTTCCCGGTGCCACGGCCTTGATAACGTAATTATTGCAACGTTTTTTTACATTTTATTATAGAATACTCTTGGTTTGAGTGATAATAGGCCTAAGAATCACCATCGGCCAGCAAACTACATGTCTGCCCGACATTCAACTCTAAACTATATTTTTATGGCGGTTTTGTCTACATTTCCCGGTGCCACGGCCTAGGTAACGTAATTATAGCGACTTTTTTACATTATCTTATAGAATACTCTTGTGTTGAGTGACAATAGGCCTTAAAATCACCATCGGCCGGCAAACTACATGTCTGCCCGACATTTAACTCTAAGTCACTATTTGAAGGCGATTTCGTCTACATTTCCTGGTGCCACGGCCTAGGTAACATAATTATTGCATTTTTTTTTACTTTATCTTATAGAATTCTCTTGCCTTGAGTGACAATAGGCCTATAAATTACCATCAGCTAGCAAAATATATGTCTGTCCGACAATCAACTTTAAACTACATTTTTATGGTGATTTCGTCTACATTTCCCGGTGCCACGGCCTAGATAACGTAATTATTGCAACTTTTTTTACATTATCTTATATATAACTCTAGCTTTAAGTGATAATAGGCCTCAGAATCACCATCGGCCAGCAAACTATATGTTTTCCCGACATTTAACTCTAAACAACATTTTTAAGACGATTTCGTCTACATTTCCCGGTGCCACGGCCTAGGTAACGTAATTATAGCGACATTTTTTACATTATCTTATAGAATTCTCTTGCTTTGAGTTACAATAGGTCTTAAATTAACCATCGGCCAGCAAACTACATGTCTGCCCGACATTGAACTCTAAGTCTCTGTTTTAAGGCGATTTCGTCTACATTTACCGGTGCCACGGCCTAGGTAACACAATTATTGCAACTTTTTTTACATTATCATATAGAATACTCTTGCCTTGAGTGACAATAGGCCGTAGAATTACCATCGGCCAGCAAACTACATGTCTGCCCGACATTTAACTCTAAACTACATTTTAAGGCGATTTCGTCTACATTTCCCGGTGCCACGGCCTAGGTAACGTAATTATGGCGACATTTTTTACATTAATTTATAGACTACTCTTGCTTCGAGTGACAATACGCCGTAGAATCACCATCGGCCAGCAAACTACATGTCTGCCCGACATTTAAATATAAACTACATTTTAAGGCGATTTCGTCTACATGTCCCGGTGCCATGGCCTAGGTAACGAAACTTTAGCGACTTTTTTTACATTATCTTATAGAATTCTCTTGTTTTAAGTGACAATAGGCGTTAGAATCAACATCGGCCATTAAAATATATGTCTGTCCGACAATCAACTTTAAACTACATTTTTATGGTGATTTAGTCTACATTTCCCGGTGCCACGGCCTAGGTAACGTAATTATAGCGACATTTTTTACATTATCTTATAGAATTCTTTTGCTTTGAGTGATAATAGGCCTTAGAATTACCATCGGCCAGCAAACTGCATGTCTGCCCGACATTTAACTCTAAACTACATTTTAAGGCGATTTCGTCTACATTTCCCGGTGCCACGGCCTAGATAACGTAATTATTGCAACGTTTTTTTACATTTTATTATAGAATACTCTTGGTTTGAGTGATAATAGGCCTAAGAATCACCATCGGCCAGCAAACTACATGTCTGCCCGACATTCAACTCTAAACTATATTTTTATGGCGGTTTTGTCTACATTTCCCGGTGCCACGGCCTAGGTAACGTAATTATAGCGACTTTTTTACATTATCTAATAGAATACTCTTGTGTTGAGTGACAATAGGCCTTAAAATCACCATCGGCCGGCAAACTACATGTCTGCCCGACATTTAACTCTAAGTCACTATTTGAAGGCGATTTCGTCTACATTTCCTGGTGCCACGGCCTAGGTAACATAATTATTGCATTTTTTTTTACTTTATCTTATAGAATTCTCTTGCCTTGAGTGACAATAGGCCTATAAATTACCATCGGCTAGCAAAATATATGTCTGTCCGACAATCAACTTTAAACTACATTTTTATGGTGATTTCGTCTACATTTCCCGGTGCCACGGCCTAGATAACGTAATTATTGCAACTTTTTTTACATTATCTTATAGAATACTCTTGCTTTGAGTTACAATAGGTCTTAAATTAACCATCGGCCAGCAAACTACATGTCTGCCCGACATTGAACTCTAAGTCTCTGTTTTAAGGCGATTTCGTCTACATTTACCGGTGCCACGGCCTAGGTAACATAATTATTGCAACTTTTTTTACATTATTATATAGAATACTCTTGCTTTGAGTGACAATAGGCCGTAGAATTACCATCGGCCAGCAAACTACATGTCTGCCCGACATTTAACTCTAAACTACATTTTAAGGCGATTTCGTCTACATTTCCCGGTGCCACGGCCTAGGTAACGTAATTATGGCGACATTTTTTACATTAATTTATAGACTACTCTTGCTTTGAGTGACAATACGCCGTAGAATCACCATCGGCCAGCAAACTACATGTCTGCCCGACATTTAAATATAAACTACATTTTTATCGCGGTTTTGTCTACATTTCCCGGTACTAAGGCTTAGTTAACGTAATTATATCAACTTTTTTCACATTATATTATAGAATACTCTTGCCTTCAGTGACAATATGCCGTAGAATTACCATCGGCCAGCAAATTACATGTCTGCCCGACATTTAACTCTAAACTACATTTTTAAGGCGATTACGTCTACATTTCCCGGTGCCACGGCCTAGGTAACGTAATTATTGCAACTTTTTTTTTTATATCTTATAGAAGGCTCTTAATTTGAGTGACATTACGCCTTAGAATCACCATCGGCCAGCAAACTACATGTCTGCCCGACATTTAACTCTAAACCACATTTTTAAGGCGATTTCGTCTACATTTCCCGGTGCCACGGCCTAGGTAACGTAATTATTGCATTTTTTTTTACATTTTTTTATAGAATACCTTTGCCTAGAGTGATAATAGGCCTTTGAATTACCATCGGCCAGCAAAATATATGTCTGTCCGACAATCAACTTAAAACTACATTTTTATGGTGATTTCGTCTACATTTCCCGGTGCCACGGCCTAGGTAACGTAATTATAGCGACTTTTTAACCTTATCTTATAGAATATTCTTGTGTTCAGTGACAATAGGCCTTAAAATCACCATCAGTTAGCAAACTACATGTCTGCCCGACATTTAACTCTAAGTCACTATTTGAAGGCGATGTCGTCTACATTTCCTGGTGCCACGGCCTAGGTAACGTAATTATAGCGACATTTTTTACATTATCTTATAGAATATTTTTGCCTTGAGTGACAATAGGCCTTTGAATCACCATCAGTTAGCAAACTACATGTCTGCCCGACATTTAACTCTAAACTACATTTTATGGCGATTTCATCTACATTTCCCGGTGCCGCGGCCTAGGTAACGTAATCATGGCGACATTTTTTACAATAATTTATAGAATACTCTTGCCTTGAGTGACAATAGGCCGTAGAATCACCATCGGCCAGCAAACTACATGTCTGCCCGACATTTAACTCTAAACTACATTTTAAGGCGATTTCGTCTACATTTCCCGGTGCCACGGCCTAGGTAACGTAATTATTGCAACTTTTTTTACATTATCTTATATAATGCTCTTACCTTGAGTGACATTACGCCTTAGCATCACCATCGGCCAGCAAACTACATGTCTGCCCGACATTTAACTCTAAACTACATTTTAAGGCGATTTCGTCTACATTTCCCGGTGCCACGGCCTAGGTAACGTAATTATGGCGACATTTTTTACATAAGTTTATAGAATCCTCTTGCTTTGAGTGACAAAATGCGGTAGAATCACCATCGGCCAGCAAACTACATGTCTGCCCGACATTTAACTCTAAACTACATTTTTAAGGCGATTAAGTCTACATTTCCCGGTGCCACGGCCTAGATAACGTAAATATAGCAACTTTTTTTACATTATCTTATAGAATCCTCTTGCTATGAGTGACAATATGCCTTAGAATAACCATCGGCCAGCAAACTACATGTCTGCCCGACATTCAACTCTAAACTATATTTTTATGGCGGTTTTGTCTACATTTCCCGGTGCCACGGCTTAGATAACGTAATTATTGCAACGTTGTTTACATTTTATTATAGAATACTCTTAGTTTGAGTGCTAATAGGCCTAAGAATCACCATCGGCTAGCAAACTACATGTCTGCCCGACATTCAACTCTAAACTATATTTTTATGGCGGTTTTGTCTACATTTCCCGGTGCCACGGCCTAGATAACGTAATTATTGCAACGTTGTTTACATTTTATTATAGAATACTCTTAGTTTGAGTGATAGTAGGCCTAAGAATCACCATCGGCTAGCAAACTAAATGTCTGCCCGACATTTAACTCTAAACTACATTTTAAGGCGATTTCGTCTACATTTCCCGGTGCCACGGCCTAGGTAACGTAACTATAGCGACTTTTTTTACATTATCTTAGATAATGCTCTTGTTTTGAGTGATTATAGGCCTAAGAATTACCATCGGCCAGCAAACTACATGTCTGCCCGACATTTAACTCTAAACTACATTTTAAGGCGATTTCGTCTACATTTCCCGGTGCCACGGCCTAGGTAACGTAATTATTGCAACTTTTTTTACATTATCTTATATAATGCTCTTACCTTGAGTGACATTACGCCTTAGCATCACCATCGGCCAGCAAACTACATGTCTGCCCGACATTTAACTCTAAACTACATTTTAAGGCGATTTCGTCTACATTTCCCGGTGCCACGGCCTAGGTAACGTAATTATGGCGACATTTTTTACATAAGTTTATAGAATCCTCTTGCTTTGAGTGACAAAATGCGGTAGAATCACCATCGGCCAGCAAACTACATGTCTGCCCGACATTTAACTCTAAACTACATTTTTAAGGCGATTAAGTCTACATTTCCCGGTGCCACGGCCTAGATAACGTAAATATAGCAACTTTTTTTACATTATCTTATAGAATCCTCTTGCTATGAGTGACAATATGCCTTAGAATATTCATCGGCCAGCAAACTACATGTCTGCCCGACATTCAACTCTAAACTATATTTTTATGGCGGTTTTGTCTACATTTCCCGGTGCCACGGCTTAGATAACGTAATTATTGCAACGTTGTTTACATTTTATTATAGAATACTCTTAGTTTGAGTGATAGTAGGCCTAAGAATCACCATCGGCTAGCAAACTAAATGTCTGCCCGACATTTAACTTTAAACTACATTTTTATGGTGATTTAGTCTACATTTCCCGGTGCCACGGCCTAGGTAACGTAATTATAGCGACATTTTTTACATTATCTTATAGAATTCCCTTGCTTTGAGTGATAATAGGCCTTAGAATTACCATCGGCCAGCAAACTGCATGTCTGCCCGACATTTAACTCTAAACTACATTTTAAGGCGATTTCGTCTACATTTCCCGGTGCCACGGCCTAGATAACGTAATTATTGCAACGTTTTTTTACATTTTATTATAGAATACTCTTGGTTTGAGTGATAATAGGCCTAAGAATCACCATCGGCCAGCAAACTACATGTCTGCCCGACATTCAACTCTAAACTATATTTTTATGGTGGTTTTGTCTACATTTCCCGGTGCCACGGCCTAGGTAACGTAATTATAGCGACTTTTTTACATTATCTTATAGAATACTCTTGTGTTGAGTGACAATAGGCCTTAAAATCACCATCGGCCGGCAAACTACATGTCTGCCCGACATTTAACTCTAAGTCACTATTTGAAGGCGATTTCGTCTACATTTCCTGGTGCCACGGCCTAGGTAACATAATTATTGCATTTTTTTTTACTTTATCTTATAGAATTCTCTTGCCTTGAGTGACAATAGGCCTATAAATTACCATCGGCTAGCAAAATATATGTCTGTCCGACAATCAACTTTAAACTACATTTTTATGGTGATTTCGTCTACATTTCCCGGTGCCACGGCCTAGATAACGTAAATATTGCAACTTTTTTTACATTATCTTATAGAATACTCTAGCTTTAGGTGATAATAGGCCTCAGAATCACCATCGGCCAGCAAACTATATGTTTTCCCGACATTTAACTCTAAACAACATTTTTAAGACGATTTCGTCTACATTTCCCGGTGCCACGGCCTAGGTAACGTAATTATAGCGACATTTTTTACATTATCTTATAGAATTCTCTTGCTTTGAGTTACAATAGGTCTTAAATTAACCATCGGCCAGCAAACTACATGTCTGCCTGACATTGAACTCTAAGTCTCTGTTTTAAGGCGATTTCGTCTACATTTACCGGTGCCACGGCCTAGGTAACATAATTATTGCAACTTTTTTTACATTATCATATAGAATACTCTTGCCTTGAGTGACAATAGGCCGTAGAATTACCATCGGCCAGCAAACTACATGTCTGCCCGACATTTAACTCTAAACTACATTTTAAGGCGATTTCGTCTACATTTCCCGGTGCCACGGCCTAGGTAACGTAATTATGGCGACATTTTTTACATTAATTTATAGACTACTCTTGCTTTGAGTGACAATACGCCGTAGAATCACCATCGGCCAGCAAACTACATGTCTGCCCGACATTCAACTCTAAACTATATTTTTATGGCGGTTTTGTCTACATTTCCCGGTGCCACGGCCTAGGTAACGTAATTATAGCGACTTTTTTACATTATCTTATAGAATACTCTTGTGTTGAGTGACAATAGGCCTTAAAATCACCATCGGCCGGCAAACTACATGTCTGCCCGACATTTAACTCTAAGTCACTATTTGAAGGCGATTTCGTCTACATTTCCTGGTGCCACGGCCTAGGTAACATAATTATTGCATTTTTTTTTACTTTATCTTATAGAATTCTCTTGCCTTGAGTGACAATAGGCCTATAAATTACCATCGGCTAGCAAAATATATGTCTGTCCGACAATCAACTTTAAACTACATTTTTATGGTGATTTCGTCTACATTTCCCGGTGCCACGGCCTAGATAACGTAAATATTGCAACTTTTTTTACATTATCTTATAGAATACTCTAGCTTTAAGTGATAATAGGCCTCAGAATCACCATCGGCCAGCAAACTATATGTTTTCCCGACATTTAACTCTAAACAACATTTTTAAGACGATTTCGTCTACATTTCCCGGTGCCACGGCCTAGGTAACGTAATTATAGCGACATTTTTTACATTATCTTATAGAATACTCTTGCTTTGAGTTACAATAGGTCTTAAATTAACCATCGGCCAGCAAACTACATGTCTGCCTGACATTGAACTCTAAGTCTCTGTTTTAAGGCGATTTCGTCTACATTTACCGGTGCCACGGCCTAGGTAACATAATTATTGCAACTTTTTTTACATTATCATATAGAATACTCTTGCCTTGAGTGACAATAGGCCGTAGAATTACCATCGGCCAGCAAACTACATGTCTGCCCGACATTTAACTCTAAACTACATTTTAAGGCGATTTCGTCTACATTTCCCGGTGCCACGGCCTAGGTAACGTAATTATGGCGACATTTTTTACATTAATTTATAGACTACTCTTGCCTTGAGTGACAATAGGCCGTAGAATCACCATCGGCCAGCAAACTACATGTCTGCCCGACATTTAACTCTAAACTACATTTTAAGGCGATTTCGTCTACATTTCCCGGTGCCATGGCCTAGGTAACGTAATTATGGCGACATTTTTTACATTAATTTATAGACTACTCTTGCCTTGAGTGACAATAGGCCGTAGAATCACCATCGGCCAGCAAACTACATGTCTGCCCGACATTTAACTCTAAACTTTATTTTAAGGCGATTTCGTCTACATTTCCCGGTGCCACGGCCTAGGTAACGTAATTATGGCGACATTTTTTACACTAATTTATAGACTACTCTTTCTTTGAGTGACACAACCCCGTAGAATCACCATCGGCCAGCAAACTACATGTCTGCCCGACATTTAACTCTAAACTACATTTTAAGGCGATTTCGTCTACATTTCCCGGTGCCACGGCCTAGGTAACGTAATTATTGCAACTTTTTTTTCAATATCTTATAGAATGCTCTTGGTTTGAGTGACATTACGTCTTAGAATCACCATCGGCCAGCAAACTACATGTCTGCCCGACATTTAACTCTAAACCACATTTTTAAGGCGATTTCGTCTACATTTCCCGGTGCCACGGCCTAGGTAACGTAATTATTGCAATTTTTTTAAATTTTTTTATAGAATACCTTTGCCTAGAGTGACAATAGGCCTTTGAATTACCATCGGCCAGCAAAATATATGTCTGTCCGACAATCAACTTAAAACTACATTTTTATGGTGATTTCGTCTACATTTCCCGGTGCCACGGCCTAGGTAACGTAATTATAGCGACTTTTTTACCTTATCTTATAGAATACTCTTGTGTTGAGTGACAATAGGCCTTAAAATCACCATCGGCGAGCAAACTACATGTCTGCCCGACATTTAACTCTAAGTCACTATTTGAAGGCGATTTCGTCTACATTTCCTGGTGCCACGGCCTAGGTAACATAATTATTGCATTTTGTTTTACTTTATCTTATAGAATTCTCTTGCCTTGAGTGACAATAGGCCTATAAATTACCATCGGCTAGCAAAATATATGTCTGTCCGACAATCAACTTTAAACTACATTTTTATGGTGATTTCGTCTACATTTCCCGGTGCCACGGCCTAGATAACGTAATTATTGCAACTTTTTTTACATTATCTTATAGAATACTCTAGCTTTAAGTGATAATAGGCCTCAGAATCACCATCGGCCAGCAAACTACATGTCTGCCCGACATTCAACTCTAAACTATATTTTTAAGGCGATTACGTCTACATTTCCCGGTGCCACGGCCTAGATAACGTAAATATAGCAACTTTTTTTACATTATCTTATAGAATCCTCTTGCTATGAGTGACAATATGCCTTAGAATAACCATCGGCCAGCAAACTACATGTCTGCCCGACAATCAACTCTAAACTATATTTTTATGGCGGTTTTGTCTACATTTCCCGGTGCCACGGCTTAGATAACGTAATTATTGCAACGTTGTTTACATTTTATTATAGAATACTCTTAGTTTGAGTGCTAGTAGGCCTAAGAATCACCATCGGCTAGCAAACTACATGTCTGCCCGACATTCAACTCTAAACTATATTTTTATGGCGGTTTTGTCTACATTTCCCGGTGCCACGGCCTAGATAACGTAATTATTGCAACGTTGTTTACATTTTATTATAGAATACTCTTAGTTTGAGTGATAGTAGGCCTAAGAATCACCATCGGCTAGCAAACTAAATGTCTGCCCGACATTTAACTCTAAACTACATTTTAAGGCGATTTCGTCTACATTTCCCGGTGCCACGGCCTAGGTAACGTAACTATAGCGACTTTTTTTACATTATCTTAGGTAATGCTCTTGTTTTGAGTGATAATAGGCCTAAGAATCACCATCGGCCAGCAAACTACATGTCTGCCCGACATTTAACTCTAAACTACATTTTAAGGCGATTTCGTCTACATTTCCCGGTGCCATGGCCTAGGTAACGAAACTTTAGCGACTTTTTTTACATTATCTTATAGAATTCTCTTGTTTTAAGTGACAATAGGCGTTAGAATCAACATCGGCCATTAAAATATATGTCTGTCCGACAATCAACTTTAAACTACATTTTTATGGTGATTTAGTCTACATTTCCCGGTGCCACGGCCTAGGTAACGTAATTATAGCGACATTTTTTACATTATCTTATAGAATTCCCTTGCTTTGAGTGATAATAGGCCTTAGAATTACCATCGGCCAGCAAACTGCATGTCTGCCCGACATTTAACTCTAAACTACATTTTAAGGCGATTTCGTCTACATTTCCCGGTGCCACGGCCTTGATAACGTAATTATTGCAACGTTTTTTTACATTTTATTATAGAATACTCTTGGTTTGAGTGATAATAGGCCTAAGAATCACCATCGGCCAGCAAACTACATGTCTGCCCGACATTCAACTCTAAACTATATTTTTATGGCGGTTTTGTCTACATTTCCCGGTGCCACGGCCTAGGTAACGTAATTATAGCGACTTTTTTACATTATCTTATAGAATACTCTTGTGTTGAGTGACAATAGGCCTTAAAATCACCATCGGCCGGCAAACTACATGTCTGCCCGACATTTAACTCTAAGTCACTATTTGAAGGCGATTTCGTCTACATTTCCTGGTGCCACGGCCTAGGTAACATAATTATTGCATTTTTTTTTACTTTATCTTATAGAATTCTCTTGCCTTGAGTGACAATAGGCCTATAAATTACCATCAGCTAGCAAAATATATGTCTGTCCGACAATCAACTTTAAACTACATTTTTATGGTGATTTCGTCTACATTTCCCGGTGCCACGGCCTAGATAACGTAATTATTGCAACTTTTTTTACATTATCTTATATATAACTCTAGCTTTAAGTGATAATAGGCCTCAGAATCACCATCGGCCAGCAAACTATATGTTTTCCCGACATTTAACTCTAAACAACATTTTTAAGACGATTTCGTCTACATTTCCCGGTGCCACGGCCTAGGTAACGTAATTATAGCGACATTTTTTACATTATCTTATAGAATACTCTTGCTTTGAGTTACAATAGGTCTTAAATTAACCATCGGCCAGCAAACTACATGTCTGCCCGACATTGAACTCTAAGTCTCTGTTTTAAGGCGATTTCGTCTACATTTACCGGTGCCACGGCCTAGGTAACACAATTATTGCAACTTTTTTTACATTATCATATAGAATACTCTTGCCTTGAGTGACAATAGGCCGTAGAATTACCATCGGCCAGCAAACTACATGTCTGCCCGACATTTAACTCTAAACTACATTTTAAGGCGATTTCGTCTACATTTCCCGGTGCCACGGCCTAGGTAACGTAATTATGGCGACATTTTTTACATTAATTTATAGACTACTCTTGCTTCGAGTGACAATACGCCGTAGAATCACCATCGGCCAGCAAACTACATGTCTGCCCGACATTTAAATATAAACTACATTTTAAGGCGATTTCGTCTACATGTCCCGGTGCCATGGCCTAGGTAACGAAACTTTAGCGACTTTTTTTACATTATCTTATAGAATTCTCTTGTTTTAAGTGACAATAGGCGTTAGAATCAACATCGGCCATTAAAATATATGTCTGTCCGACAATCAACTTTAAACTACATTTTTATGGTGATTTAGTCTACATTTCCCGGTGCCACGGCCTAGGTAACGTAATTATAGCGACATTTTTTACATTATCTTATAGAATACCCTTGCTTTGAGTGATAATAGGCCTTAGAATTACCATCGGCCAGCAAACTGCATGTCTGCCCGACATGTAACTCTAAACTACATTTTAAGGCGATTTCGTCTACATTTCCCGGTGCCACGGCCTTGATAACGTAATTATTGCAACGTTTTTTTACATTTTATTATAGAATACTCTTGGTTTGAGTGATAATAGGCCTAAGAATCACCATCGGCCAGCAAACTACATGTCTGCCCGACATTCAACTCTAAACTATATTTTTATGGCGGTTTTGTCTACATTTCCCGGTGCCACGGCCTAGGTAACGTAATTATAGCGACTTTTTTACATTATCTTATAGAATACTCTTGTGTTGAGTGACAATAGGCCTTAAAATCACCATCGGCCGGCAAACTACATGTCTGCCCGACATTTAACTCTAAGTCACTATTTGAAGGCGATTTCGTCTACATTTCCTGGTGCCACGGCCTAGGTAACATAATTATTGCATTTTTTTTTACTTTATCTTATAGAATTCTCTTGCCTTGAGTGACAATAGGCCTATAAATTACCATCAGCTAGCAAAATATATGTCTGTCCGACAATCAACTTTAAACTACATTTTTATGGTGATTTCGTCTACATTTCCCGGTGCCACGGCCTAGATAACGTAATTATTGCAACTTTTTTTACATTATCTTATATATAACTCTAGCTTTAAGTGATAATAGGCCTCAGAATCACCATCGGCCAGCAAACTATATGTTTTCCCGACATTTAACTCTAAACAACATTTTTAAGACGATTTCGTCTACATTTCCCGGTGCCACGGCCTAGGTAACGTAATTATAGCGACATTTTTTACATTATCTTATAGAATACTCTTGCTTTGAGTTACAATAGGTCTTAAATTAACCATCGGCCAGCAAACTACATGTCTGCCCGACATTGAACTCTAAGTCTCTGTTTTAAGGCGATTTCGTCTACATTTACCGGTGCCACGGCCTAGGTAACACAATTATTGCAACTTTTTTTACATTATCATATAGAATACTCTTGCCTTGAGTGACAATAGGCCGTAGAATTACCATCGGCCAGCAAACTACATGTCTGCCCGACATTTAACTCTAAACTACATTTTAAGGCGATTTCGTCTACATTTCCCGGTGCCACGGCCTAGGTAACGTAATTATGGCGACATTTTTTACATTAATTTATAGACTACTCTTGCTTCGAGTGACAATACGCCGTAGAATCACCATCGGCCAGCAAACTACATGTCTGCCCGACATTTAAATATAAACTACATTTTAAGGCGATTTCGTCTACATGTCCCGGTGCCATGGCCTAGGTAACGAAACTTTAGCGACTTTTTTTACATTATCTTATAGAATTCTCTTGTTTTAAGTGACAATAGGCGTTAGAATCAACATCGGCCATTAAAATATATGTCTGTCCGACAATCAACTTTAAACTACATTTTTATGGTGATTTAGTCTACATTTCCCGGTGCCACGGCCTAGGTAACGTAATTATAGCGACATTTTTTACATTATCTTATAGAATTTATTTGCTTTGAGTGATAATAGGCCTTAGAATTACCATCGGCCAGCAAACTGCATGTCTGCCCGACATTTAACTCTAAACTACATTTTAAGGCGATTTCGTCTACATTTCCCGGTGCCACGGCCTAGATAACGTAATTATTGCAACGTTTTTTTACATTTTATTATAGAATACTCTTGGTTTGAGTGATAATAGGCCTAAGAATCACCATCGGCCAGCAAACTACATGTCTGCCCGACATTCAACTCTAAACTATATTTTTATGGCGGTTTTGTCTACATTTCCCGGTGCCACGGCCTAGGTAACGTAATTATAGCGACTTTTTTACATTATCTTATAGAATACTCTTGTGTTGAGTGACAATAGGCCTTAAAATCACCATCGGCCGGCAAACTACATGTCTGCCCGACATTTAACTCTAAGTCACTATTTGAAGGCGATTTCGTCTACATTTCCTGGTGCCACGGCCTAGGTAACATAATTATTGCATTTTTTTTTACTTTATCTTATAGAATTCTCTTGCCTTGAGTGACAATAGGCCTATAAATTACCATCGGCTAGCAAAATATATGTCTGTCCGACAATCAACTTTAAACTACATTTTTATGGTGATTTCGTCTACATTTCCCGGTGCCACGGCCTAGATAACGTAATTATTGCAACTTTTTTTACATTATCTTATAGAATACTCTTGTTTTGAGTTACAATAGGTCTTAAATTAACCATCGGCCAGCAAACTACATGTCTGCCCGACATTGAACTCTAAGTCTCTGTTTTAAGGCGATTTCGTCTACATTTACCGGTGCCACGGCCTAGGTAACATAATTATTGCAACTTTTTTTACATTATCATATAGAATACTCTTGCTTTGAGTGACAATAGGCCGTAAAATTACCATCGGCCAGCAAACTACATGTCTGCCCGACATTTAACTCTAAACTACATTTTAAGGCGATTTCGTCTACATTTCCCGGTGCCACGGCCTAGGTAACGTAATTATGGCGACATTTTTTACATTAATTTATAGACTACTCTTGCTTTGAGTGACAATATGCCGTAGAATCACCATCGGCCAGCAAACTACATGTCTGCCCGACATTTAAATATAAACTACATTTTTATCGCGGTTTTGTCTACATTTCCCGGTACTAAGGCTTAGTTAACGTAATTATATCAACTTTTTTCACATTATATTATAGAATACTCTTGCCTTCAGTGACAATATGCTGTAGAATTACCATCGGCCAGCAAATTACATGTCTGCCCGACATTTAACTCTAAACTACATTTTTAAGGCGATTACGTCTACATTTCCCGGTGCCACGGCCTAGGTAACGTAATTATTGCAACTTTTTTTTTTATATCTTATAGAAGGCTCTTAATTTGAGTGACATTACGCCTTAGAATCACCATCGGCCAGCAAACTACATGTCTGCCCGACATTTAACTCTAAACCACATTTTTAAGGCGATTTCGTCTACATTTCCCGGTGCCACGGCCTAGGTAACGTAATTATTGCATTTTTTTTTACATTTTTTTATAGAATACCTTTGCCTAGAGTGATAATAGGCCTTTGAATTACCATCGGCCAGCAAAATATATGTCTGTCCGACAATCAACTTAAAACTACATTTTTATGGTGATTTCGTCTACATTTCCCGGTGCCACGGCCTAGGTAACGTAATTATAGCGACTTTTTAACCTTATCTTATAGAATATTCTTGTGTTCAGTGACAATAGGCCTTAAAATCACCATCAGTTAGCAAACTACATGTCTGCCCGACATTTAACTCTAAGTCACTATTTGAAGGCGATGTCGTCTACATTTCCAGGTGCCACGGCCTAGGTAACGTAATTATAGCGACATTTTTTACATTATCTTATAGAATATTTTTGCCTTGAGTGACAATAGGCCTTTGAATCACCATCAGTTAGCAAACTACATGTCTGCCCGACATTTAACTCTAAACTACATTTTAAGGCGATTTCATCTACATTTCCCGGTGCCGTGGCCTAGGTAACGTAATCATGGCGACATTTTTTACAATAATTTATAGAATACTCTTGCCTTGAGTGACAATAGGCCGTAGAATCACCATCGGCCAGCAAACTACATGTCTGCCCGACATTTAACTCTAAACTACATTTTAAGGCGATTTCGTCTACATTTCCCGGTGCCACGGCCTAGGTAACGTAATTATTGCAACTTTTTTTACATTATTTTATATAATGCTCTTACCTTGAGTGACATTACGCCTTAGCATCACCATCGGCCAGCAAACTACATGTCTGCCCGACATTTAACTCTAAACTACATTTTAAGGCGATTTCGTCTACATTTCCCGGTGCCACGGCCTAGGTAACGTAATTATGGCGACATTTTTTACATAAGTTTATAGAATCCTCTTGCTTTGAGTGACAAAATGCGGTAGAATCACCATCGGCCAGCAAACTACATGTCTGCCCGACATTTAACTCTAAACTACATTTTTAAGGCGATTACGTCTACATTTCCCGGTGCCACGGCCTAGATAACGTAAATATAGCAACTTTTTTTACATTATCTTATAAAATCCTCTTGCTATGAGTGACAATATGCCTTAGAATAACCATCGGCCAGCAAACTACATGTCTGCCCGACATTCAACTCTAAACTATATTTTTATGGCGGTTTTGTCTACATTTCCCGGTGCCACGGCTTAGATAACGTAATTATTGCAACGTTGTTTACATTTTATTATAGAATACTCTTAGTTTGAGTGTTAATAGGCCTAAGAATCACCATCGGCTAGCAAACTACATGTCTGCCCGACATTCAACTCTAAACTATATTTTTATGGCGGTTTTGTCTACATTTCCCGGTGCCACGGCCTAGATAACGTAATTATTGCAACGTTGTTTACATTTTATTATAGAATACTCTTAGTTTGAGTGATAGTAGGCCTAAGAATCACCATCGGCTAGCAAACTAAATGTCTGCCCGACATTTAACTCTAAACTACATTTTAAGGCGATTTCGTCTACATTTCCCGGTGCCACGGCCTAGGTAACGTAACTATAGCGACTTTTTTTACATTATCTTAGATAATGCTCTTGTTTTGAGTGATAATAGGCCTAAGAATTACCATCGGCCAGCAAACTACATGTCTGCCCGACATTTAACTCTAAACTACATTTTAAGGCGATTTCGTCTACATTTCCCGGTGCCATGGCCTAGGTAACGAAACTTTAGCATCTTTTTTTACATTATCTTATAGAATTCTCTTGTTATAAGTGACAATAGGCGTTAGAATCAACATCGGCCATTAAAATATATGTCTGTCCGACAATCAACTTTAAACTACATTTTTATGGTGATTTAGTCTACATTTCCCGGTGCCACGGCCTAGGTAACGTAATTATAGCGACATTTTTTACATTATCTTATAGAATTCCCTTGCTTTGAGTGATAATAGGCCTAAGAATCACCATCGGCCAGCAAACTACATGTCTGCCCGACATTCAACTCTAAACTATATTTTTATGGCGGTTTTGTCTACATTTCCCGGTGCCACGGCCTAGGTAACGTAATTATAGCGACTTTTTTACATTATCTTATAGAATACTCTTGTGTTGAGTGACAATAGGCCTTAAAATCACCATCGGCCGGCAAACTACATGTCTGCCCGACATTTAACTCTAAGTCACTATTTGAAGGCGATTTCGTCTACATTTCCTGGTGCCACGGCCTAGGTAACATAATTATTGCATTTTTTTTTTACTTTATCTTATAGAATTCTCTTGCCTTGAGTGACAATAGGCCTATAAATTACCATCGGCTAGCAAAATATATGTCTGTCCGACAATCAACTTTAAACTACATTTTTATGGTGATTTCGTCTACATTTCCCGGTGCCACGGCCTAGATAACGTAAATATTGCAACTTTTTTTACATTATCTTATAGAATACTCTAGCTTTAAGTGATAATAGGCCTCAGAATCACCATCGGCCAGCAAACTATATGTTTTCCCGACATTTAACTCTAAACAACATTTTTAAGACGATTTCGTCTACATTTCCCGGTGCCACGGCCTAGGTAACGTAATTATAGCGACATTTTTTACATTATCTTATAGAATACTCTTGTTTTGAGTTACAATAGGTCTTAAATTAACCATCGGCCAGCAAACTACATGTCTGCCTGACATTGAACTCTAAGTCTCTGTTTTAAGGCGATTTCGTCTACATTTACCGGTGCCACGGCCTAGGTAACATAATTATTGCAACTTTTTTTACATTATCATATAGAATACTCTTGCCTTGAGTGACAATAGGCCGTAGAATTACCATCGGCCAGCAAACTACATGTCTGCCCGACATTTAACTCTAAACTACATTTTAAGGCGATTTCGTCTACATTTCCCGGTGCCACGGCCTAGGTAACGTAATTATGGCGACATTTTTTACATTAATTTATAGACTACTCTTGCTTTGAGTGACAATACGCCGTAGAATCACCATCGGCCAGCAAACTACATGTCTGCCCGACATTCAACTCTAAACTATATTTTTATGGCGGTTTTGTCTACATTTCCCGGTGCCACGGCCTAGGTAACGTAATTATAGCGACTTTTTTACATTATCTTATAGAATACTCTTGTTGAGTGACAATAGGCCTTAAAATCACCATCGGCCGGCAAACTACATGTCTGCCCGACATTTAACTCTAAGTCACTATTTGAAGGCGATTTCGTCTACATTTCCTGGTGCCACGGCCTAGGTAACATAATTATTGCATTTTTTTTTACTTTATCTTATAGAATTCTCTTGCCTTGAGTGACAATAGGCCTATAAATTACCATCGGCTAGCAAAATATATGTCTGTCCGACAATCAACTTTAAACTACATTTTTATGGTGATTTCGTCTACATTTCCCGGTGCCACGGCCTAGATAACGTAAATATTGCAACTTTTTTTACATTATCTTATAGAATACTCTAGCTTTAAGTGATAATAGGCCTCAGAATCACCATCGGCCAGCAAACTATATGTTTTCCCGACATTTAACTCTAAACAACATTTTTAAGACGATTTCGTCTACATTTCCCGGTGCCACGGCCTAGGTAACGTAATTATAGCGACATTTTTTACATTATCTTATAGAATACTCTTGCTTTGAGTTACAATAGGTCTTAAATTAACCATCGGCCAGCAAACTACATGTCTGCCTGACATTGAACTCTAAGTCTCTGTTTTAAGACGATTTCGTCTACATTTACCGGTGCCACGGCCTAGGTAACATAATTATTGCAACTTTTTTTACATTATCATATAGAATACTCTTGCCTTGAGTGACAATAGGCCGTAGAATTACCATCGGCCAGCAAACTACATGTCTGCCCGACATTTAACTCTAAACTACATTTTAAGGCGATTTCGTCTACATTTCCCGGTGCCACGGCCTAGGTAACGTAATTATGGCGACATTTTTTACATTAATTTATAGACTACTCTTGCCTTGAGTGACAATAGGCCGTAGAATCACCATCGGCCAGCAAACTACATGTCTGCCCGACATTTAACTCTAAACTACATTTTAAGGCGATTTCGTCTACATTTCCCGGTGCCATGGCCTAGGTAACGTAATTATGGCGACATTTTTTACATTAATTTATAGACTACTCTTGCCTTGAGTGACAATAGGCCGTAGAATCACCATCGGCCAGCAAACTACATGTCTGCCCGACATTTAACTCTAAACTTTATTTTAAGGCGATTTCGTCTACATTTCCCGGTGCCACGGCCTAGGTAACGTAATTATGGCGACATTTTTTACACTAATTTATAGACTACTCTTTCTTTGAGTGACACAACCCCGTAGAATCACCATCGGCCAGCAAACTACATGTCTGCCCGACATTTAACTCTAAACTACATTTTAAGGCGATTTCGTCTACATTTCCCGGTGCCACGGCCTAGGTAACGTAATTATTGCAACTTTTTTTTCAATATCTTATAGAATGCTCTTGGTTTGAGTGACATTACGTCTTAGAATCACCATCGGCCAGCAAACTACATGTCTGCCCGACATTTAACTCTAAACCACATTTTTAAGGCGATTTCGTCTACATTTCCCGGTGCCACGGCCTAGGTAACGTAATTATTGCAATTTTTTTAAATTTTTTTATAGAATACCTTTGCCTAGAGTGACAATAGGCCTTTGAATTACCATCGGCCAGCAAAATATATGTCTGTCCGACAATCAACTTAAAACTACATTTTTATGGTGATTTCGTCTACATTTCCCGGTGCCACGGCCTAGGTAACGTAATTATAGCGACTTTTTTACCTTATCTTATAGAATACTCTTGTGTTGAGTGACAATAGGCCTTAAAATCACCATCGGCGAGCAAACTACATGTCTGCCCGACATTTAACTCTAAGTCACTATTTGAAGGCGATTTCGTCTACATTTCCTGGTGCCACGGCCTAGGTAACATAATTATTGCATTTTTTTTTACTTTATCTTATAGAATTCTCTTGCCTTGAGTGACAATAGGCCTATAAATTACCATCGGCTAGCAAAATATATGTCTGTCCGACAATCAACTTTAAACTACATTTTTATGGTGATTTCGTCTACATTTCCCGGTGCCACGGCCTAGATAACGTAATTATTGCAACTTTTTTTACATTATCTTATAGAATACTCTAGCTTTAAGTGATAATAGGCCTCAGAATCACCATCGGCCAGCAAACTACATGTCTGCCCGACATTCAACTCTAAACTATATTTTTAAGGCGATTACGTCTACATTTCCCGGTGCCACGGCCTAGATAACGTAAATATAGCAACTTTTTTTACATTATCTTATAGAATCCTCTTGCTATGAGTGACAATATGCCTTAGAATAACCATCGGCCAGCAAACTACATGTCTGCCCGACATTCAACTCTAAACTATATTTTTATGGCGGTTTTGTCTACATTTCCCGGTGCCACGGCTTAGATAACGTAATTATTGCAACGTTGTTTACATTTTATTATAGAATACTCTTAGTTTGAGTGCTAATAGGCCTAAGAATCACCATCGGCTAGCAAACTACATGTCTGCCCGACATTCAACTCTAAACTATATTTTTATGGCGGTTTTGTCTACATTTCCCGGTGCCACGGCCTAGATAACGTAATTATTGCAACTTTGTTTACATTTTATTATAGAATACTCTTAGTTTGAGTGATAGTAGGCCTAAGAATCACCATCGGCTAGCAAACTAAATGTCTGCCCGACATTTAACTCTAAACTACATTTTAAGGCGATTTCGTCTACATTTCCCGGTGCCACGGCCTAGGTAACGTAACTATAGCGACTTTTTTTACATTATCTTAGGTAATGCTCTTGTTTTGAGTGATAATAGGCCTAAGAATCACCATCGGCCAGCAAACTACATGTCTGCCCGACATTTAACTCTAAACTACATTTTAAGGCGATTTCGTCTACATTTCCCGGTGCCATGGCCTAGGTAACGAAACTTTAGCGACTTTTTTTACATTATCTTATAGAATTCTCTTGTTTTAAGTGACAATAGGCGTTAGAATCAACATCGGCCATTAAAATATATGTCTGTCCGACAATCAACTTTAAACTACATTTTTATGGTGATTTAGTCTACATTTCCCGGTGCCACGGCCTAGGTAACGTAATTATAGCGACATTTTTTACATTATCTTATAGAATTCCCTTGCTTTGAGTGATAATAGGCCTTAGAATTACCATCGGCCAGCAAACTGCATGTCTGCCCGACATTTAACTCTAAACTACATTTTAAGGCGATTTCGTCTACATTTCCCGGTGCCACGGCCTTGATAACGTAATTATTGCAACGTTTTTTTACATTTTATTATAGAATACTCTTGGTTTGAGTGATAATAGGCCTAAGAATCACCATCGGCCAGCAAACTACATGTCTGCCCGACATTCAACTCTAAACTATATTTTTATGGCGGTTTTGTCTACATTTCCCGGTGCCACGGCCTAGGTAACGTAATTATAGCGACTTTTTTACATTATCTTATAGAATACTCTTGTGTTGAGTGACAATAGGCCTTAAAATCACCATCGGCCGGCAAACTACATGTCTGCCCGACATTTAACTCTAAGTCACTATTTGAAGGCGATTTCGTCTACATTTCCTGGTGCCACGGCCTAGGTAACATAATTATTGCATTTTTTTTTACTTTATCTTATAGAATTCTCTTGCCTTGAGTGACAATAGGCCTATAAATTACCATCAGCTAGCAAAATATATGTCTGTCCGACAATCAACTTTAAACTACATTTTTATGGTGATTTCGTCTACATTTCCCGGTGCCACGGCCTAGATAACGTAATTATTGCAACTTTTTTTACATTATCTTATATATAACTCTAGCTTTAAGTGATAATAGGCCTCAGAATCACCATCGGCCAGCAAACTATATGTTTTCCCGACATTTAACTCTAAACAACATTTTTAAGACGATTTCGTCTACATTTCCCGGTGCCACGGCCTAGGTAACGTAATTATAGCGACATTTTTTACATTATCTTATAGAATACTCTTGCTTTGAGTTACAATAGGTCTTAAATTAACCATCGGCCAGCAAACTACATGTCTGCCCGACATTGAACTCTAAGTCTCTGTTTTAAGGCGATTTCGTCTACATTTACCGGTGCCACGGCCTAGGTAACACAATTATTGCAACTTTTTTTACATTATCATATAGAATACTCTTGCCTTGAGTGACAATAGGCCGTAGAATTACCATCGGCCAGCAAACTACATGTCTGCCCGACATTTAACTCTAAACTACATTTTAAGGCGATTTCGTCTACATTTCCCGGTGCCACGGCCTAGGTAACGTAATTATGGCGACATTTTTTACATTAATTTATAGACTACTCTTGCTTCGAGTGACAATACGCCGTAGAATCACCATCGGCCAGCAAACTACATGTCTGCCCGACATTTAAATATAAACTACATTTTAAGGCGATTTCGTCTACATGTCCCGGTGCCATGGCCTAGGTAACGAAACTTTAGCGACTTTTTTTACATTATCTTATAGAATTCTCTTGTTTTAAGTGACAATAGGCGTTAGAATCAACATCGGCCATTAAAATATATGTCTGTCCGACAATCAACTTTAAACTACATTTTTATGGTGATTTAGTCTACATTTCCCGGTGCCACGGCCTAGGTAACGTAATTATAGCGACATTTTTTACATTATCTTATAGAATTCTTTTGCTTTGAGTGATAATAGGCCTTAGAATTACCATCGGCCAGCAAACTGCATGTCTGCCCGACATTTAACTCTAAACTACATTTTAAGGCGATTTCGTCTACATTTCCCGGTGCCACGGCCTAGATAACGTAATTATTGCAACGTTTTTTTACATTTTATTATAGAATACTCTTGGTTTGAGTGATAATAGGCCTAAGAATCACCATCGGCCAGCAAACTACATGTCTGCCCGACATTCAACTCTAAACTATATTTTTATGGCGGTTTTGTCTACATTTCCCGGTGCCACGGCCTAGGTAACGTAATTATAGCGACTTTTTTACATTATCTTATAGAATACTCTTGTGTTGAGTGACAATAGGCCTTAAAATCACCATCGGCCGGCAAACTACATGTCTGCCCGACATTTAACTCTAAGTCACTATTTGAAGGCGATTTCGTCTACATTTCCTGGTGCCACGGCCTAGGTAACATAATTATTGCATTTTTTTTTACTTTATCTTATAGAATTCTCTTGCCTTGAGTGACAATAGGCCTATAAATTACCATCGGCTAGCAAAATATATGTCTGTCCGACAATCAACTTTAAACTACATTTTTATGGTGATTTCGTCTACATTTCCCGGTGCCACGGCCTAGATAACGTAATTATTGCAACTTTTTTTACATTATCTTATAGAATACTCTTGCTTTGAGTTACAATAGGTCTTAAATTAACCATCGGCCAGCAAACTACATGTCTGCCCGACATTGAACTCTAAGTCTCTGTTTTAAGGCGATTTCGTCTACATTTACCGGTGCCACGGCCTAGGTAACATAATTATTGCAACTTTTTTTACATTATCATATAGAATACTCTTGCTTTGAGTGACAATAGGCCGTAGAATTACCATCGGCCAGCAAACTACATGTCTGCCCGACATTTAACTCTAAACTACATTTTAAGGCGATTTCGTCTACATTTCCCGGTGCCACGGCCTAGGTAACGTAATTATGGCGACATTTTTTACATTAATTTATAGACTACTCTTGCTTTGAGTGACAATACGCCGTAGAATCACCATCGGCCAGCAAACTACATGTCTGCCCGACATTTAAATATAAACTACATTTTTATCGCGGTTTTGTCTACATTTCCCGGTACTAAGGCTTAGTTAACGTAATTATATCAACTTTTTTCACATTATATTATAGAATACTCTTGCCTTCAGTGACAATATGCCGTAGAATTACCATCGGCCAGCAAATTACATGTCTGCCCGACATTTAACTCTAAACTACATTTTTAAGGCGATTACGTCTACATTTCCCGGTGCCACGGCCTAGGTAACGTAATTATTGCAACTTTTTTTTTTATATCTTATAGAAGGCTCTTAATTTGAGTGACATTACGCCTTAGAATCACCATCGGCCAGCAAACTACATGTCTGCCCGACATTTAACTCTAAACCACATTTTTAAGGCGATTTCGTCTACATTTCCCGGTGCCACGGCCTAGGTAACGTAATTATTGCATTTTTTTTTACATTTTTTTATAGAATACCTTTGCCTAGAGTGATAATAGGCCTTTGAATTACCATCGGCCAGCAAAATATATGTCTGTCCGACAATCAACTTAAAACTACATTTTTATGGTGATTTCGTCTACATTTCCCGGTGCCACGGCCTAGGTAACGTAATTATAGCGACTTTTTAACCTTATCTTATAGAATATTCTTGTGTTCAGTGACAATAGGCCTTAAAATCACCATCAGTTAGCAAACTACATGTCTGCCCGACATTTAACTCTAAGTCACTATTTGAAGGCGATGTCGTCTACATTTCCAGGTGCCACGGCCTAGGTAACGTAATTATAGCGACATTTTTTACATTATCTTATAGAATATTTTTGCCTTGAGTGACAATAGGCCTTTGAATCACCATCAGTTAGCAAACTACATGTCTGCCCGACATTTAACTCTAAACTACATTTTAAGGCGATTTCATCTACATTTCCCGGTGCCGCGGCCTAGGTAACGTAATCATGGCGACATTTTTTACAATAATTTATAGAATACTCTTGCCTTGAGTGACAATAGGCCGTAGAATCACCATCGGCCAGCAAACTACATGTCTGCCCGACATTTAACTCTAAACTACATTTTAAGGCGATTTCGTCTACATTTCCCGGTGCCACGGCCTAGGTAACGTAATTATTGCAACTTTTTTTACATTATTTTATATAATGCTCTTACCTTGAGTGACATTACGCCTTAGCATCACCATCGGCCAGCAAACTACATGTCTGCCCGACATTTAACTCTAAACTACATTTTAAGGCGATTTCGTCTACATTTCCCGGTGCCACGGCCTAGGTAACGTAATTATGGCGACATTTTTTACATAAGTTTATAGAATCCTCTTGCTTTGAGTGACAAAATGCGGTAGAATCACCATCGGCCAGCAAACTACATGTCTGCCCGACATTTAACTCTAAACTACATTTTTAAGGCGATTACGTCTACATTTCCCGGTGCCACGGCCTAGATAACGTAAATATAGCAACTTTTTTTACATTATCTTATAGAATCCTCTTGCTATGAGTGACAATATGCCTTAGAATAACCATCGGCCAGCAAACTACATGTCTGCCCGACATTCAACTCTAAACTATATTTTTATGGCGGTTTTGTCTACATTTCCCGGTGCCACGGCTTAGATAACGTAATTATTGCAACGTTGTTTACATTTTATTATAGAATACTCTTAGTTTGAGTGCTAATAGGCCTAAGAATCACCATCGGCTAGCAAACTACATGTCTGCCCGACATTCAACTCTAAACTATATTTTTATGGCGGTTTTGTCTACATTTCCCGGTGCCACGGCCTAGATAACGTAATTATTGCAACGTTGTTTACATTTTATTATAGAATACTCTTAGTTTGAGTGATAGTAGGCCTAAGAATCACCATCGGCTAGCAAACTAAATGTCTGCCCGACATTTAACTCTAAACTACATTTTAAGGCGATTTCGTCTACATTTCCCGGTGCCACGGCCTAGGTAACGTAACTATAGCGACTTTTTTTACATTATCTTAGATAATGCTCTTGTTTTGAGTGATAATGGGCCTAAGAATTACCATCGGCCAGCAAACTACATGTCTGCCCGACATTTAACTCTAAACTACATTTTAAGGCGATTTCGTCTACATTTCCCGGTGCCATGGCCTAGGTAACGAAACTTTAGCATCTTTTTTTACATTATCTTATAGAATTCTCTTGTTATAAGTGACAATAGGCGTTAGAATCAACATCGGCCATTAAAATATATGTCTGTCCGACAATCAACTTTAAACTACATTTTTATGGTGATTTAGTCTACATTTCCCGGTGCCACGGCCTAGGTAACGTAATTATAGCGACATTTTTTACATTATCTTATAGAATTCCCTTGCTTTGAGTGATAATAGGCCTTAGAATTACCATCGGCCAGCAAACTGCATGTCTGCCCGACATTTAACTCTAAACTACATTTTAAGGCGATTTCGTCTACATTTCCCGGTGCCACGGCCTAGATAACGTAATTATTGCAACGTTTTTTTACATTTTATTATAGAATACTCTTGGTTTGAGTGATAATAGGCCTAAGAATCACCATCGGCCAGCAAACTACATGTCTGCCCGACATTCAACTCTAAACTATATTTTTATGGCGGTTTTGTCTACATTTCCCGGTGCCACGGCCTAGGTAACGTAATTATAGCGACTTTTTTACATTATCTTATAGAATACTCTTGTGTTGAGTGACAATAGGCCTTAAAATCACCATCGGCCGGCAAACTACATGTCTGCCCGACATTTAACTCTAAGTCACTATTTGAAGGCGATTTCGTCTACATTTCCTGGTGCCACGGCCTAGGTAACATAATTATTGCATTTTTTTTTTACTTTATCTTATAGAATTCTCTTGCCTTGAGTGACAATAGGCCTATAAATTACCATCGGCTAGCAAAATATATGTCTGTCCGACAATCAACTTTAAACTACATTTTTATGGTGATTTCGTCTACATTTCCCGGTGCCACGGCCTAGATAACGTAAATATTGCAACTTTTTTTACATTATCTTATAGAATACTCTAGCTGTAAGTGATAATAGGCCTCAGAATCACCATCGGCCAGCAAACTATATGTTTTCCCGACATTTAACTCTAAACAACATTTTTAAGACGATTTCGTCTACATTTCCCGGTGCCACGGCCTAGGTAACGTAATTATAGCGACATTTTTTACATTATCTTATAGAATACTCTTGCTTTGAGTTACAATAGGTCTTAAATTAACCATCGGCCAGCAAACTACATGTCTGCCTGACATTGAACTCTAAGTCTCTGTTTTAAGGCGATTTCGTCTACATTTACCGGTGCCACGGCCTAGGTAACATAATTATTGCAACTTTTTTTACATTATCATATAGAATACTCTTGCCTTGAGTGACAATAGGCCGTAGAATTACCATCGGCCAGCAAACTACATGTCTGCCCGACATTTAACTCTAAACTACATTTTAAGGCGATTTCGTCTACATTTCCCGGTGCCACGGCCTAGGTAACGTAATTATGGCGACATTTTTTACATTAATTTATAGACTACTCTTGCTTTGAGTGACAATACGCCGTAGAATCACCATCGGCCAGCAAACTACATGTCTGCCCGACATTCAACTCTAAACTATATTTTTATGGCGGTTTTGTCTACATTTCCCGATGCCACGGCCTAGATAACGTAATTATTGCAACGTTTTTTACATTTTATTATATAATACTCTTAGTTTGAGTGATAATAGGCTTAAGAATTACCATCGGCTAGCAAACTACATGTCTGCCCGACATTTAACTCTAAACTACATTTTAAGGCGATTTTGTCTACATTTCCCGGTGCCATGGCCTAGGTAACGAAACTATAGCGACTTTTTTTACATTATCTTATAGAATACTCTTGTTTTAAGTGACAATAGGCGTTAGAATCACCATCGGCCAGCAAACTACATGTTTTCCCGACATTTAACTCTAAACTACATTTTTAAGGCGATTTCGTCTACATTACCCGGTGCCACGGCCTAGGTAACGTAATTATTGGAATTTTTTTTACACGATCATATAGAATTCTCTTGCATTGAGTGAAAAAATGCCTTAAAATTACCATCGGCCAGCAAACTACTTGTTTTCCCGACATTTAACTCTAAACAATATTTTTAAGACGATTTCGTCTACATTTCCCGGTGCCACGGCCTAGGTAACGTAATTATAGCGACTTTTTTTACATTATCTTATAGAATACTTTTGTGTTGAGTGACAATAGGCCTTTGAATCACCATCGGCCAGCAAACGACATGTCTGCCCGACATTTAAATATAAACTACATTTTTATCGCGGTTTTGTCTACATTTCCCGGTACTAAGGCTTAGTTAACGTAATTATTTCAACTTTTTTCACATAATATTATAGAATACTCTTGCCTTAAGTGACATTAAGCCTTAGAATTACCATCGGCCAGCAAACTACATGTCTGCCCGACATTTAACTCTAAACTACATTTTTAAGGCAATTTCGTCTACATTTCCCGGTGCCACGGCCTAGATAACGTAAATATAGCAACTTTTTTTACATTATCTTATAGAATACTCTTGCTTTGAGTGCCAATATGCCTCAGAATAACCATCGGCCAGCAAACTACATGTCTGCCCGACATTCAACTCTAAACTATATTTTTATGGCGGTTTTGTCTACATTTCCCGGTGCCACGGCCTAGATAACGTAATTATTGCAACGTTTTTTTACATTTTATTATAGAATCCTCTTGGTTTGAGTGATAATAGGCCTAAGGATCACCATCGGCCAGCAAACTACATGTCTGCCTGCATTTAACTCTAAACTACATTTTAAGGCAATTTCGTCTACATTTCCCGGTGCCATGGCCTAGGTAACGAAACTTTAGCGACTTTTTTTCCAATATCTTATAGAATTCTCTTGCTTTAAGTGACAATAGGCGTTAGAATCAACATCGGCCATTAAAATATATGTCTGTCCGACAATCAACTTTAAACTACATTTTTATGGTGATTTAGTCTACATTTCCCGGTGCCACGGCCTAGGTAACGTAATTATAGCGACATTTTTTACATTATCTTATAGAATTCTCTTGCTTTGAGTGATAATAGGCCTTAGAATTACCATCGGCCAGCAAACTGCATGTCTGCCCGACATTTAACTCTAAACTACATTTTAAGGCGATTTCGTCTACATTTCCCGGAGCCTCGGCCTAGGTAACGTAATTATAGCAATTTTTTTTACATTATATTATAGAATACTCTTGCGTTGAGTGACAGTAGGCCTTTGAATCACCATCAGCAAACGACATGTCTGCCCGACATTTAAATATAAACTACATTTTTATCGCGGTTTTGTCTACATTTCCTGGTACTAAGGCTTAGTTAACGTAATTATATCAACTTTTTTCACATTATATTATAGAATACTCTTGCCTTGAGTGACAATATGCCATAGAATCACCATCGGCCAGCAAATTACATGTCTGCCCGACATTTAACTATAAACTACATTTTTAAGGCGATTACGTCTACATTTCCCGGTGCCACGGCCTAGATAACGTAAATATAGCAACTTTTTTTACATTATCTTATAGAATACTCTTGCTTTGAGTGACAATATGCCTTAGAATAACCATCGGCCAGCAAACTACATGTCTGCCCGACATTCAACTCTAAACTATATTTTTATGGCGGTTTTGTCTACATTTCCCGGTGCCACGGCCTAGGTAACGTAATTATAGCGACTTTTTTACTTTATCTTATAGAATACTCTTGTGTTGAGTGACAATAGGCCTTAAAATCACCATCGGCCGGCAAACTACATGTCTGCCCGACATTTAACTCTAAGTCACTATTTGAAGGCGATTTCGTCTACATTTCCTGGTGCCACGGCCTAGGTAACATAATTATTGCATTTTTTTTTACATTATCTTATAGAATTCTCTTGCCTTGAGTGACAATAGGCCTATAAATTACCATCGGCTAGCAAAATATATATCTGTCCGACAATCAACTTTAAACTACATTTTTATGGTGATTTCGTCTACATTTCCTGGTGCCACGGCCTAGATAACGTAATTATTGCAACTTTTTTTAAATTATCTTATAGAATACTCTAGCTTTAAGTGATAATGGGCCTCAGAATCACCATCGGCCAGCAAACTATATGTTTTCCCGACATTTAACTCTAAACAACATTTTTAAGACGATTTCGTCTACATTTCCCGGTGCCACGGCCTAGGTAACGTAATTATAGCGACATTTTTTACATTATCTTATAGAATACTCTTGCTTTGAGTTACAATAGGTCTTAAATTAACCATCGGCTAGCAAACTACATGTCTGCCCGACATTGAACTCTAAGTCTCTGTTTTAAGGCGATTTCGTCTACATTTACCGGTGCCACGGCCTAGGTAACATAATTATTGCAACTTTTTTTACATTATCATATAGAATACTCTTGCCTTGAGTGACAATAGGCCGTAGAATCACCATCGGCCAGCAAACTACATGTCTGCCCGACATTTAACTCTAAACTACATTTTAAGGCGATTTCGTCTACATTTCCCGGTGCCACGGCCTAGGTAACGTAATTATGGCGACATTTTTTACATTAATTTATAGACTACTCTTGCTTTGAGTGACAATACGCCGTAGAATCACCATCGGCCAGCAAACTACATGTCTGCCCGACATTTAACTCTAAACCACATTTTTAAGGCGATTTCGTCTACATTTCCCGGTGCCACGGCCTAGGTAACGTAATTATTGCAATTTTTTTTACATTTTTTTATAGAATATCTTTGCCTAGAGTGACAGTAGGCCTTTGAATTACCATCGGCCAGCAAAATATATGTCTGTCCGACAATCAACTTAAAACTACATTTTTATGGTGATTTCGTCTACATTTCCCGGTGCCACGGCCTAGGTAACGTAATTATAGCGACTTTTTTACCTTATCTTATAGAATACTCTTGTGTTGAGTGACAATAGGCCTTAAAATCACCATCGGCCAGCAAACTACATGTCTGCCCGACATTTAACTCTAAGTCACTATTTGAAGGCGATTTCGTCTACATTTCCTGGTGCCACGGCCTAGGTAACGTAATTATTGCAACTTTTTTTACATTATCATATAGAATACTCTTGCCTTGAGTGACAATAGGCCTTTGAATCACTATCGGCCAGCAAAATATATGTCTGTCCGACAATCAACTTTAAACTACATTTTTATGGTGATTTAGTCTACATTTCCCGGTGTTACGGCCTAGGTAACGGAATTATAGCGACATTTTTTACATTATCTTATAGAATACTCTTGCTTCGAGTGACAATACGCCTTCGAATCACCATCAGTTAGCAAACTACATGTCCGACATTTAACTCTAACTCTAGGTAACGTAATTATGGCGACATTTTTTACATTAATTTATAGACTACTCTTGCCTTGAGTGACAATAGGCCGTAGAATCACCATCGGCCAGCAAACTACATGTCTGCCCGACATTTAACTCTAAACTACATTTTAAGGCGATTTCGTCTACATTTCCCGGTGCCATGGCCTAGGTAACGTAATTATGGCGACATTTTTTACATTAATTTATAGACTACTCTTGCCTTGAGTGACAATAGGCCGTAGAATCACCATCGGCCAGCAAACTACATGTCTGCCCGACATTTAACTCTAAACTACATTTTAAGGCGATTTCGTCTACATTTCCCGGTGCCACTGCCTAGGTAACGTAATTATTGCAACTTTTTTTTAAATATCTTACAGAATGCTCTTGGTTTGAGTGACATTACGCCTTAGAATCACCATCGGCCAGCAAACTACATGTCTGCCCGATATTTAACTCTAAACCACATTTTTAAGGCGATTTCGTCTACATTTCTCGGTGCCACGGCCTAGGTAACGTAATTATTGCAATTTTTTTTACATTTTTTTATAGAATACCTTTGCCTAGAGTGACAATAGGTCTTTGAATTACCATCGGCCAGCAAAATATATGTCTGTCCGACAATCAACTTTAAACTACATTTTTATGGTGATTTCGTCTACATTTCCCGGTGCCACGGCCTAGGTAACGTAATTATAGCGACTTTTTTACCTTATCTTATAGAATCCTCTTGCTTTGAGTTACAATAGGTCTTAAATTAACCATCGGCCAGCAAACTACATGTCTGCCCGACATTGAACTCTAAGTCTCTGTTTTAAGGCGATTTCGTCTACATTTACCGGTGCCACGGCCTAGGTAACATAATTATTGCAACTTTTTTTACATTATCATATAGAATACTCTTGCCTTGAGTGACAATAGGCCTTTGAATCACTATCGGCCAGCAAAATATATTTCTGTCCGACAATCAACTTTAAACTACATTTTTATGGTGATTTAGTCTACATTTCCCGGTGCCACGGCCTAGGTAACGTAATTATAGCGACATTTTTTACATTATCTTATAGAATACTCTTGCTTTGAGTGACAAAAGGCCTTCAAATCACCATCAGTTAGCAAACTACATGTCTGCCCGACATTTAACTCTAAACTACATTTTAAGGCGATTTCGTCTACATTTCCCGGTGCCACGGCCTAGGTAACGTAATTATGGCGACATTTTTTACATTCATTTATAGACTACTCTTGCCTTGAGTGACAATAGGCCGTAGAATCACCATCGGCCAGCAAACTACATGTCTGCCCGACATTTAACTCTAAACTACATTTTAAGGCGATTTCGTCTACATTTCCCGGTGCCATGGCCTAGGTAACGTAATTATGGCGACATTTTTTACATTAATTTATAGACTACTCTTGCCTTGAGTGACAATAGGCCGTAGAATCACCATCGGCCAGCAAACTACATGTCTGCCCGACATTTAACTCTAAACTTTATTTTAAGGCGATTTCGTCTACATTTCCCGGTGCCACGGCCTAGGTAACGTAATTATGGCGACATTTTTTACACTAATTTATAGACTACTCATTCTTTGAGTGACACAACCCCGTAGAATCACCATCGGCCAGCAAACTACATGTCTGCCCGACATTTAACTCTAAACTACATTTTAAGGCGATTTCGTCTACATTTCCCGGTGCCACGGCCTAGGTAACGTAATTATTGCAACTTTTTTTTCAATATCTTATAGAATGCTCTTGGTTTGAGTGACATTACGTCTTAGAATCACCATCGGCCAGCAAACTACATGTCTGCCCGACATTTAACTCTAAACCACATTTTTAAGGCGATTTCGTCTACATTTCCCGGTGCCACGGCCTAGGTAACGTAATTATTGCAATTTTTTTAAATTTTTTTATAGAATACCTTTGCCTAGAGTGACAATAGGCCTTTGAATTACCATCGGCCAGCAAAATATATGTCTGTCCGACAATCAACTTAAAACTACATTTTTATGGTGATTTCGTCTACATTTCCCGGTGCCACGGCCTAGGTAACGTAATTATAGCGACTTTTTTACCTTATCTTATAGAATACTCTTGTGTTGAGTGACAATAGGCCTTAAAATCACCATCGGCGAGCAAACTACATGTCTGCCCGACATTTAACTCTAAGTCACTATTTGAAGGCGATTTCGTCTACATTTCCTGGTGCCACGGCCTAGGTAACATAATTATTGCATTTTTTTTTACTTTATCTTATAGAATTCTCTTGCCTTGAGTGACAATACGCCTATAAATTACCATCGGCTAGCAAAATATATGTCTGTCCGACAATCAACTTTAAACTACATTTTTATGGTGATTTCGTCTACATTTCCCGGTGCCACGGCCTAGATAACGTAATTATTGCAACTTTTTTTACATTATCTTATAGAATACTCTAGCTTTAAGTGATAATAGGCCTCAGAATCACCATCGGCCAGCAAACTACATGTCTGCCCGACATTCAACTCTTAACTATATTTTTAAGGCGATTACGTCTACATTTCCCGGTGCCACGGCCTAGATAACGTAAATATAGCAACTTTTTTTACATTATCTTATAGAATTCTCTTGCTATGAGTGACAATATGCCTTAGAATAACCATCGGCCAGCAAACTACATGTCTGCCCGACATTCAACTCTAAACTATATTTTTATGGCGGTTTTGTCTACATTTCCCGGTGCCACGGCTTAGATAACGTAATTATTGCAACGTTGTTTACATTTTATTATAGAATACTCTTAGTTTGAGTGCTAATAGGCCTAAGAATCACCATCGGCTAGCAAACTACATGTCTGCCCGACATTCAACTCTAAACTATATTTTTATGGCGGTTTTGTCTACATTTCCCGGTGCCACGGCCTAGATAACGTAATTATTGCAACGTTGTTTACATTTTATTATAGAATACTCTTAGTTTGAGTGATAGTAGGCCTAAGAATCACCATCGGCTAGCAAACTAAATGTCTGCCCGACATTTAACTCTAAACTACATTTTAAGGCGATTTCGTCTACATTTCCCGGTGCCACGGCCTAGGTAACGTAACTATAGCGACTTTTTTTACATTATCTTAGGTAATGCTCTTGTTTTGAGTGATAATAGGCCTAAGAATCACCATCGGCCAGCAAACTACATGTCTGCCCGACATTTAACTCTAAACTACATTTTAAGGCGATTTCGTCTACATTTCCCGGTGCCATGGCCTAGGTAACGAAACTTTAGCGACTTTTTTTACATTATCTTATAGAATTCTCTTGTTTTAAGTGACAATAGGCGTTAGAATCAACATCGGCCATTAAAATATATGTCTGTCCGACAATCAACTTTAAACTACATTTTTATGGTGATTTAGTCTACATTTCCCGGTGCCACGGCCTAGGTAACGTAATTATAGCGACATTTTTTACATTATCTTATAGAATTCCCTTGCTTTGAGTGATAATAGGCCTTAGAATTACCATCGGCCAGCAAACTGCATGTCTGCCCGACATTTAACTCTAAACTACATTTTAAGGCGATTTCGTCTACATTTCCCGGTGCCACGGCCTTGATAACGTAATTATTGCAACGTTTTTTTACATTTTATTATAGAATACTCTTGGTTTGAGTGATAATAGGCCTAAGAATCACCATCGGCCAGCAAACTACATGTCTGCCCGACATTCAACTCTAAACTATATTTTTATGGCGGTTTTGTCTACATTTCCCGGTGCCACGGCCTAGGTAACGTAATTATAGCGACTTTTTTACATTATCTTATAGAATACTCTTGTGTTGAGTGACAATAGGCCTTAAAATCACCATCGGCCGGCAAACTACATGTCTGCCCGACATTTAACTCTAAGTCACTATTTGAAGGCGATTTCGTCTACATTTCCTGGTGCCACGGCCTAGGTAACATAATTATTGCATTTTTTTTTACTTTATCTTATAGAATTCTCTTGCCTTGAGTGACAATAGGCCTATAAATTACCATCAGCTAGCAAAATATATGTCTGTCCGACAATCAACTTTAAACTACATTTTTATGGTGATTTCGTCTACATTTCCCGGTGCCACGGCCTAGATAACGTAATTATTGCAACTTTTTTTACATTATCTTATATATAACTCTAGCTTTAAGTGATAATAGGCCTCAGAATCACCATCGGCCAGCAAACTATATGTTTTCCCGACATTTAACTCTAAACAACATTTTTAAGACGATTTCGTCTACATTTCCCGGTGCCACGGCCTAGGTAACGTAATTATAGCGACATTTTTTACATTATCTTATAGAATACTCTTGCTTTGAGTTACAATAGGTCTTAAATTAACCATCGGCCAGCAAACTACATGTCTGCCCGACATTGAACTCTAAGTCTCTGTTTTAAGGCGATTTCGTCTACATTTACCGGTGCCACGGCCTAGGTAACACAATTATTGCAACTTTTTTTACATTATCATATAGAATACTCTTGCCTTGAGTGACAATAGGCCGTAGAATTACCATCGGCCAGCAAACTACATGTCTGCCCGACATTTAACTCTAAACTACATTTTAAGGCGATTTCGTCTACATTTCCCGGTGCCACGGCCTAGGTAACGTAATTATGGCGACATTTTTTACATTAATTTATAGACTACTCTTGCTTCGAGTGACAATACGCCGTAGAATCACCATCGGCCAGCAAACTACATGTCTGCCCGACATTTAAATATAAACTACATTTTAAGGCGATTTCGTCTACATGTCCCGGTGCCATGGCCTAGGTAACGAAACTTTAGCGACTTTTTTTACATTATCTTATAGAATTCTCTTGTTTTAAGTGACAATAGGCGTTAGAATCAACATCGGCCATTAAAATATATGTCTGTCCGACAATCAACTTTAAACTACATTTTTATGGTGATTTAGTCTACATTTCCCGGTGCCACGGCCTAGGTAACGTAATTATAGCGACATTTTTTACATTATCTTATAGAATTCTTTTGCTTTGAGTGATAATAGGCCTTAGAATTACCATCGGCCAGCAAACTGCATGTCTGCCCGACATTTAACTCTAAACTACATTTTAAGGCGATTTCGTCTACATTTCCCGGTGCCACGGCCTAGATAACGTAATTATTGCAACGTTTTTTTACATTTTATTATAGAATACTCTTGGTTTGAGTGATAATAGGCCTAAGAATCACCATCGGCCAGCAAACTACATGTCTGCCCGACATTCAACTCTAAACTATATTTTTATGGCGGTTTTGTCTACATTTCCCGGTGCCACGGCCTAGGTAACGTAATTATAGCGACTTTTTTACATTATCTTATAGAATACTCTTGTGTTGAGTGACAATAGGCCTTAAAATCACCATCGGCCGGCAAACTACATGTCTGCCCGACATTTAACTCTAAGTCACTATTTGAAGGCGATTTCGTCTACATTTCCTGGTGCCACGGCCTAGGTAACATAATTATTGCATTTTTTTTTACTTTATCTTATAGAATTCTCTTGCCTTGAGTGACAATAGGCCTATAAATTACCATCGGCTAGCAAAATATATGTCTGTCCGACAATCAACTTTAAACTACATTTTTATGGTGATTTCGTCTACATTTCCCGGTGCCACGGCCTAGATAACGTAATTATTGCAACTTTTTTTACATTATCTTATAGAATACTCTTGCTTTGAGTTACAATAGGTCTTAAATTAACCATCGGCCAGCAAACTACATGTCTGCCCGACATTGAACTCTAAGTCTCTGTTTTAAGGCGATTTCGTCTACATTTACCGGTGCCACGGCCTAGGTAACATAATTATTGCAACTTTTTTTACATTATTATATAGAATACTCTTGCTTTGAGTGACAATAGGCCGTAGAATTACCATCGGCCAGCAAACTACATGTCTGCCCGACATTTAACTCTAAACTACATTTTAAGGCGATTTCGTCTACATTTCCCGGTGCCACGGCCTAGGTAACGTAATTATGGCGACATTTTTTACATTAATTTATAGACTACTCTTGCTTTGAGTGACAATACGCCGTAGACTCACCATCGGCCAGCAAACTACATGTCTGCCCGACATTTAAATATAAACTACATTTTTATCGCGGTTTTGTCTACATTTCCCGGTACTAAGGCTTAGTTAACGTAATTATATCAACTTTTTTCACATTATATTATAGAATACTCTTGCCTTCAGTGACAATATGCCGTAGAATTACCATCGGCCAGCAAATTACATGTCTGCCCGACATTTAACTCTAAACTACATTTTTAAGGCGATTACGTCTACATTTCCCGGTGCCACGGCCTAGGTAACGTAATTATTGCAACTTTTTTTTTTATATCTTATAGAAGGCTCTTAATTTGAGTGACATTACGCCTTAGAATCACCATCGGCCAGCAAACTACATGTCTGCCCGACATTTAACTCTAAACCACATTTTTAAGGCGATTTCGTCTACATTTCCCGGTGCCACGGCCTAGGTAACGTAATTATTGCATTTTTTTTTACATTTTTTTATAGAATACCTTTGCCTAGAGTGATAATAGGCCTTTGAATTACCATCGGCCAGTTAAATATATGTCTGTCCGACAATCAACTTAAAACTACATTTTTATGGTGATTTCGTCTACATTTCCCGGTGCCACGGCCTAGGTAACGTAATTATAGCGACTTTTTAACCTTATCTTATAGAATATTCTTGTGTTCAGTGACAATAGGCCTTAAAATCACCATCAGTTAGCAAACTACATGTCTGCCCGACATTTAACTCTAAGTCACTATTTGAAGGCGATGTCGTCTACATTTCCTGGTGCCACGGCCTAGGTAACGTAATTATAGCGACATTTTTTACATTATCTTATAGAATATTTTTGCCTTGAGTGACAATAGGCCTTTGAATCACCATCAGTTAGCAAACTACATGTCTGCCCGACATTTAACTCTAAACTACATTTTAAGGCGATTTCATCTACATTTCCCGGTGCCGCGGCCTAGGTAACGTAATCATGGCGACATTTTTTACAATAATTTATAGAATACTCTTGCCTTGAGTGACAATAGGCCGTAGAATCACCATCGGCCAGCAAACTACATGTCTGCCCGACATTTAACTCTAAACTACATTTTAAGGCGATTTCGTCTACATTTCCCGGTGCCACGGCCTAGGTAACGTAATTATTGCAACTTTTTTTACATTATCTTATATAATGCTCTTACCTTGAGTGACATTACGCCTTAGCATCACCATCGGCCAGCAAACTACATGTCTGCCCGACATTTAACTCTAAACTACATTTTAAGGCGATTTCGTCTACATTTCCCGGTGCCACGGCCTAGGTAACGTAATTATGGCGACATTTTTTACATAAGTTTATAGAATCCTCTTGCTTTGAGTGACAAAATGCGGTAGAATCACCATCGGCCAGCAAACTACATGTCTGCCCGACATTTAACTCTAAACTACATTTTTAAGGCGATTAAGTCTACATTTCCCGGTGCCACGGCCTAGATAACGTAAATATAGCAACTTTTTTTACATTATCTTATAGAATCCTCTTGCTATGAGTGACAATATGCCTTAGAATAACCATCGGCCAGCAAACTACATGTCTGCCCGACATTCAACTCTAAACTATATTTTTATGGCGGTTTTGTCTACATTTCCCGGTGCCACGGCTTAGATAACGTAATTATTGCAACGTTGTTTACATTTTATTATAGAATACTCTTAGTTTGAGTGCTAGTAGGCCTAAGAATCACCATCGGCTAGCAAACTACATGTCTGCCCGACATTCAACTCTAAACTATATTTTTATGGCGGTTTTGTCTACATTTCCCGGTGCCACGGCCTAGATAACGTAATTATTGCAACGTTGTTTACATTTTATTATAGAATACTCTTAGTTTGAGTGATAGTAGGCCTAAGAATCACCATCGGCTAGCAAACTAAATGTCTGCCCGACATTTAACTCTAAACTACATTTTAAGGCGATTTCGTCTACATTTCCCGGTGCCACGGCCTAGGTAACGTAACTATAGCGACTTTTTTTACATTATCTTAGATAATGCTCTTGTTTTGAGTGATAATAGGCCTAAGAATTACCATCGGCCAGCAAACTACATGTCTGCCCGACATTTAACTCTAAACTACATTTTAAGGCGATTTCGTCTACATTTCCCGGTGCCACGGCCTAGGTAACGTAATTATTGCAACTTTTTTTACATTATCTTATATAATGCTCTTACCTTGAGTGACATTACGCCTTAGCATCACCATCGGCCAGCAAACTACATGTCTGCCCGACATTTAACTCTAAACTACATTTTAAGGCGATTTCGTCTACATTTCCCGGTGCCACGGCCTAGGTAACGTAATTATGGCGACATTTTTTACATAAGTTTATAGAATCCTCTTGCTTTGAGTGACAAAATGCGGTAGAATCACCATCGGCCAGCAAACTACATGTCTGCCCGACATTTAACTCTAAACTACATTTTTAAGGCGATTAAGTCTACATTTCCCGGTGCCACGGCCTAGATAACGTAAATATAGCAACTTTTTTTACATTATCTTATAGAATCCTCTTGCTATGAGTGACAATATGCCTTAGAATATTCATCGGCCAGCAAACTACATGTCTGCCCGACATTCAACTCTAAACTATATTTTTATGGCGGTTTTGTCTACATTTCCCGGTGCCACGGCTTAGATAACGTAATTATTGCAACGTTGTTTACATTTTATTATAGAATACTCTTAGTTTGAGTGATAGTAGGCCTAAGAATCACCATCGGCTAGCAAACTAAATGTCTGCCCGACATTTAACTTTAAACTACATTTTTATGGTGATTTAGTCTACATTTCCCGGTGCCACGGCCTAGGTAACGTAATTATAGCGACATTTTTTACATTATCTTATAGAATTCCCTTGCTTTGAGTGATAATAGGCCTTAGAATTACCATCGGCCAGCAAACTGCATGTCTGCCCGACATTTAACTCTAAACTACATTTTAAGGCGATTTCGTCTACATTTCCCGGTGCCACGGCCTAGATAACGTAATTATTGCAACGTTTTTTTACATTTTATTATAGAATACTCTTGGTTTGAGTGATAATAGGCCTAAGAATCACCATCGGCCAGCAAACTACATGTCTGCCCGACATTCAACTCTAAACTATATTTTTATGGCGGTTTTGTCTACATTTCCCGGTGCCACGGCCTAGGTAACGTAATTATAGCGACTTTTTTACATTATCTTATAGAATACTCTTGTGTTGAGTGACAATAGGCCTTAAAATCACCATCGGCCGGCAAACTACATGTCTGCCCGACATTTAACTCTAAGTCACTATTTGAAGGCGATTTCGTCTACATTTCCTGGTGCCACGGCCTAGGTAACATAATTATTGCATTTTTTTTTACTTTATCTTATAGAATTCTCTTGCCTTGAGTGACAATAGGCCTATAAATTACCATCGGCTAGCAAAATATATGTCTGTCCGACAATCAACTTTAAACTACATTTTTATGGTGATTTCGTCTACATTTCCCGGTGCCACGGCCTAGATAACGTAAATATTGCAACTTTTTTTACATTATCTTATAGAATACTCTAGCTTTAAGTGATAATAGGCCTCAGAATCACCATCGGCCAGCAAACTATATGTTTTCCCGACATTTAACTCTAAACAACATTTTTAAGACGATTTCGTCTACATTTCCCGGTGCCACGGCCTAGGTAACGTAATTATAGCGACATTTTTTACATTATCTTATAGAATACTCTTGCTTTGAGTTACAATAGGTCTTAAATTAACCATTGGCCAGCAAACTACATGTCTGCCTGACATTGAACTCTAAGTCTCTGTTTTAAGGCGATTTCGTCTACATTTACCGGTGCCACGGCCTAGGTAACATAATTATTGCAACTTTTTTTACATTATCATATAGAATACTCTTGCCTTGAGTGACAATAGGCCGTAGAATTACCATCGGCCAGCAAACTACATGTCTGCCCGACATTTAACTCTAAACTACATTTTAAGGCGATTTCGTCTACATTTCCCGGTGCCACGGCCTAGGTAACGTAATTATGGCGACATTTTTTACATTAATTTATAGACTACTCTTGCCTTGAGTGACAATAGGCCGTAGAATCACCATCGGCCAGCAAACTACATGTCTGCCCGACATTTAACTCTAAACTACATTTTAAGGCGATTTCGTCTACATTTCCCGGTGCCATGGCCTAGGTAACGTAATTATGGCGACATTTTTTACATTAATTTATAGACTACTCTTGCCTTGAGTGACAATAGGCCGTAGAATCACCATCGGCCAGCAAACTACATGTCTGCCCGACATTTAACTCTAAACTTTATTTTAAGGCGATTTCGTCTACATTTCCCGGTGCCACGGCCTAGGTAACGTAATTATGGCGACATTTTTTACACTAATTTATAGACTACTCTTTCTTTGAGTGACACAACCCCGTAGAATCACCATCGGCCAGCAAACTACATGTCTGCCCGACATTTAACTCTAAACTACATTTTAAGGCGATTTCGTCTACATTTCCCGGTGCCACGGCCTAGGTAACGTAATTATTGCAACTTTTTTTTCAATATCTTATAGAATGCTCTTGGTTTGAGTGACATTACGTCTTAGAATCACCATCGGCCAGCAAACTACATGTCTGCCCGACATTTAACTCTAAACCACATTTTTAAGGCGATTTCGTCTACATTTCCCGGTGCCACGGCCTAGGTAACGTAATTATTGCAATTTTTTTAAATTTTTTTATAGAATACCTTTGCCTAGAGTGACAATAGGCCTTTGAATTACCATCGGCCAGCAAAATATATGTCTGTCCGACAATCAACTTAAAACTACATTTTTATGGTGATTTCGTCTACATTTCCCGGTGCCACGGCCTAGGTAACGTAATTATAGCGACTTTTTTACCTTATCTTATAGAATACTCTTGTGTTGAGTGACAATAGGCCTTAAAATCACCATCGGCGAGCAAACTACATGTCTGCCCGACATTTAACTCTAAGTCACTATTTGAAGGCGATTTCGTCTACATTTCCTGGTGCCACGGCCTAGGTAACATAATTATTGCATTTTTTTTTACTTTATCTTATAGAATTCTCTTGCCTTGAGTGACAATACGCCTATAAATTACCATCGGCTAGCAAAATATATGTCTGTCCGACAATCAACTTTAAACTACATTTTTATGGTGATTTCGTCTACATTTCCCGGTGCCACGGCCTAGATAACGTAATTATTGCAACTTTTTTTACATTATCTTATAGAATACTCTAGCTTTAAGTGATAATAGGCCTCAGAATCACCATCGGCCAGCAAACTACATGTCTGCCCGACATTCAACTCTTAACTATATTTTTAAGGCGATTACGTCTACATTTCCCGGTGCCACGGCCTAGATAACGTAAATATAGCAACTTTTTTTACATTATCTTATAGAATCCTCTTGCTATGAGTGACAATATGCCTTAGAATAACCATCGGCCAGCAAACTACATGTCTGCCCGACATTCAACTCTAAACTATATTTTTATGGCGGTTTTGTCTACATTTCCCGGTGCCACGGCTTAGATAACGTAATTATTGCAACGTTGTTTACATTTTATTATAGAATACTCTTAGTTTGAGTGCTAATAGGCCTAAGAATCACCATCGGCTAGCAAACTACATGTCTGCCCGACATTCAACTCTAAACTATATTTTTATGGCGGTTTTGTCTACATTTCCCGGTGCCACGGCCTAGATAACGTAATTATTGCAACGTTGTTTACATTTTATTATAGAATACTCTTAGTTTGAGTGATAGTAGGCCTAAGAATCACCATCGGCTAGCAAACTAAATGTCTGCCCGACATTTAACTCTAAACTACATTTTAAGGCGATTTCGTCTACATTTCCCGGTGCCACGGCCTAGGTAACGTAACTATAGCGACTTTTTTTACATTATCTTAGGTAATGCTCTTGTTTTGAGTGATAATAGGCCTAAGAATCACCATCGGCCAGCAAACTACATGTCTGCCCGACATTTAACTCTAAACTACATTTTAAGGCGATTTCGTCTACATTTCCCGGTGCCATGGCCTAGGTAACGAAACTTTAGCGACTTTTTTTACATTATCTTATAGAATTCTCTTGTTTTAAGTGACAATAGGCGTTAGAATCAACATCGGCCATTAAAATATATGTCTGTCCGACAATCAACTTTAAACTACATTTTTATGGTGATTTAGTCTACATTTCCCGGTGCCACGGCCTAGGTAACGTAATTATAGCGACATTTTTTACATTATCTTATAGAATTCCCTTGCTTTGAGTGATAATAGGCCTTAGAATTACCATCGGCCAGCAAACTGCATGTCTGCCCGACATTTAACTCTAAACTACATTTTAAGGCGATTTCGTCTACATTTCCCGGTGCCACGGCCTTGATAACGTAATTATTGCAACGTTTTTTTACATTTTATTATAGAATACTCTTGGTTTGAGTGATAATAGGCCTAAGAATCACCATCGGCCAGCAAACTACATGTCTGCCCGACATTCAACTCTAAACTATATTTTTATGGCGGTTTTGTCTACATTTCCCGGTGCCACGGCCTAGGTAACGTAATTATAGCGACTTTTTTACATTATCTTATAGAATACTCTTGTGTTGAGTGACAATAGGCCTTAAAATCACCATCGGCCGGCAAACTACATGTCTGCCCGACATTTAACTCTAAGTCACTATTTGAAGGCGATTTCGTCTACATTTCCTGGTGCCACGGCCTAGGTAACATAATTATTGCATTTTTTTTTACTTTATCTTATAGAATTCTCTTGCCTTGAGTGACAATAGGCCTATAAATTACCATCAGCTAGCAAAATATATGTCTGTCCGACAATCAACTTTAAACTACATTTTTATGGTGATTTCGTCTACATTTCCCGGTGCCACGGCCTAGATAACGTAATTATTGCAACTTTTTTTACATTATCTTATATATAACTCTAGTTTTAAGTGATAATAGGCCTCAGAATCACCATCGGCCAGCAAACTATATGTTTTCCCGACATTTAACTCTAAACAACATTTTTAAGACGATTTCGTCTACATTTCCCGGTGCCACGGCCTAGGTAACGTAATTATAGCGACATTTTTTACATTATCTTATAGAATACTCTTGCTTTGAGTTACAATAGGTCTTAAATTAACCATCGGCCAGCAAACTACATGTCTGCCCGACATTGAACTCTAAGTCTCTGTTTTAAGGCGATTTCGTCTACATTTACCGGTGCCACGGCCTAGGTAACACAATTATTGCAACTTTTTTTACATTATCATATAGAATACTCTTGCCTTGAGTGACAATAGGCCGTAGAATTACCATCGGCCAGCAAACTACATGTCTGCCCGACATTTAACTCTAAACTACATTTTAAGGCGATTTCGTCTACATTTCCCGGTGCCACGGCCTAGGTAACGTAATTATGGCGACATTTTTTACATTAATTTATAGACTACTCTTGCTTCGAGTGACAATACGCCGTAGAATCACCATCGGCCAGCAAACTACATGTCTGCCCGACATTTAAATATAAACTACATTTTAAGGCGATTTCGTCTACATGTCCCGGTGCCATGGCCTAGGTAACGAAACTTTAGCGACTTTTTTTACATTATCTTATAGAATTCTCTTGTTTTAAGTGACAATAGGCGTTAGAATCAACATCGGCCATTAAAATATATGTCTGTCCGACAATCAACTTTAAACTACATTTTTATGGTGATTTAGTCTACATTTCCCGGTGCCACGGCCTAGGTAACGTAATTATAGCGACATTTTTTACATTATCTTATAGAATACCCTTGCTTTGAGTGATAATAGGCCTTAGAATTACCATCGGCCAGCAAACTGCATGTCTGCCCGACATTTAACTCTAAACTACATTTTAAGGCGATTTCGTCTACATTTCCCGGTGCCACGGCCTTGATAACGTAATTATTGCAACGTTTTTTTACATTTTATTATAGAATACTCTTGGTTTGAGTGATAATAGGCCTAAGAATCACCATCGGCCAGCAAACTACATGTCTGCCCGACATTCAACTCTAAACTATATTTTTATGGCGGTTTTGTCTACATTTCCCGGTGCCACGGCCTAGGTAACGTAATTATAGCGACTTTTTTACATTATCTTATAGAATACTCTTGTGTTGAGTGACAATAGGCCTTAAAATCACCATCGGCCGGCAAACTACATGTCTGCCCGACATTTAACTCTAAGTCACTATTTGAAGGCGATTTCGTCTACATTTCCTGGTGCCACGGCCTAGGTAACATAATTATTGCATTTTTTTTTACTTTATCTTATAGAATTCTCTTGCCTTGAGTGACAATAGGCCTATAAATTACCATCAGCTAGCAAAATATATGTCTGTCCGACAATCAACTTTAAACTACATTTTTATGGTGATTTCGTCTACATTTCCCGGTGCCACGGCCTAGATAACGTAATTATTGCAACTTTTTTTACATTATCTTATATATAACTCTAGCTTTAAGTGATAATAGGCCTCAGAATCACCATCGGCCAGCAAACTATATGTTTTCCCGACATTTAACTCTAAACAACATTTTTAAGACGATTTCGTCTACATTTCCCGGTGCCACGGCCTAGGTAACGTAATTATAGCGACATTTTTTACATTATCTTATAGAATACTCTTGCTTTGAGTTACAATAGGTCTTAAATTAACCATCGGCCAGCAAACTACATGTCTGCCCGACATTGAACTCTAAGTCTCTGTTTTAAGGCGATTTCGTCTACATTTACCGGTGCCACGGCCTAGGTAACACAATTATTGCAACTTTTTTTACATTATCATATAGAATACTCTTGCCTTGAGTGACAATAGGCCGTAGAATTACCATCGGCCAGCAAACTACATGTCTGCCCGACATTTAACTCTAAACTACATTTTAAGGCGATTTCGTCTACATTTCCCGGTGCCACGGCCTAGGTAACGTAATTATGGCGACATTTTTTACATTAATTTATAGACTACTCTTGCTTCGAGTGACAATACGCCGTAGAATCACCATCGGCCAGCAAACTACATGTCTGCCCGACATTTAAATATAAACTACATTTTAAGGCGATTTCGTCTACATGTCCCGGTGCCATGGCCTAGGTAACGAAACTTTAGCGACTTTTTTTACATTATCTTATAGAATTATCTTGTTTTAAGTGACAATAGGCGTTAGAATCAACATCGGCCATTAAAATATATGTCTGTCCGACAATCAACTTTAAACTACATTTTTATGGTGATTTAGTCTACATTTCCCGGTGCCACGGCCTAGGTAACGTAATTATAGCGACATTTTTTACATTATCTTATAGAATTTATTTGCTTTGAGTGATAATAGGCCTTAGAATTACCATCGGCCAGCAAACTGCATGTCTGCCCGACATTTAACTCTAAACTACATTTTAAGGCGATTTCGTCTACATTTCCCGGTGCCACGGCCTAGATAACGTAATTATTGCAACGTTTTTTTACATTTTATTATAGAATACTCTTGGTTTGAGTGATAATAGGCCTAAGAATCACCATCGGCCAGCAAACTACATGTCTGCCCGACATTCAACTCTAAACTATATTTTTATGGCGGTTTTGTCTACATTTCCCGGTGCCACGGCCTAGGTAACGTAATTATAGCGACTTTTTTACATTATCTTATAGAATACTCTTGTGTTGAGTGACAATAGGCCTTAAAATCACCATCGGCCGGCAAACTACATGTCTGCCCGACATTTAACTCTAAGTCACTATTTGAAGGCGATTTCGTCTACATTTCCTGGTGCCACGGCCTAGGTAACATAATTATTGCATTTTTTTTTACTTTATCTTATAGAATTCTCTTGCCTTGAGTGACAATAGGCCTATAAATTACCATCGGCTAGCAAAATATATGTCTGTCCGACAATCAACTTTAAACTACATTTTTATGGTGATTTCGTCTACATTTCCCGGTGCCACGGCCTAGATAACGTAATTATTGCAACTTTTTTTACATTATCTTATAGAATACTCTTGTTTTAAGTTACAATAGGTCTTAAATTAACCATCGGCCAGCAAACTACATGTCTGCCCGACATTGAACTCTGAGTCTCTGTTTTAAGGCGATTTCGTCTACATTTACCGGTGCCACGGCCTAGGTAACATAATTATTGCAACTTTTTTTACATTATCATATAGAATACTCTTGCTTTGAGTGACAATAGGCCGTAAAATTACCATCGGCCAGCAAACTACATGTCTGCCCGACATTTAACTCTAAACTACATTTTAAGGCGATTTCGTCTACATTTCCCGGTGCCACGGCCTAGGTAACGTAATTATGGCGACATTTTTTACATTAATTTATAGACTACTCTTGCTTTGAGTGACAATACGCCGTAGAATCACCATCGGCCAGCAAACTACATGTCTGCCCGACATTTAAATATAAACTACATTTTTATCGCGGTTTTGTCTACATTTCCCGGTACTAAGGCTTAGTTAACGTAATTATATCAACTTTTTTCACATTATATTATAGAATACTCTTGCCTTCAGTGACAATATGCCGTAGAATTACCATCGGCCAGCAAATTACATGTCTGCCCGACATTTAACTCTAAACTACATTTTTAAGGCGATTACGTCTACATTTCCCGGTGCCACGGCCTAGGTAACGTAATTATTGCAACTTTTTTTTTTATATCTTATAGAAGGCTCTTAATTTGAGTGACATTACGCCTTAGAATCACCATCGGCCAGCAAACTACATGTCTGCCCGACATTTAACTCTAAACCACATTTTTAAGGCGATTTCGTCTACATTTCCCGGTGCCACGGCCTAGGTAACGTAATTATTGCATTTTTTTTTACATTTTTTTATAGAATACTTTTGCCTAGAGTGATAATAGGCCTTTGAATTACCATCGGCCAGCAAAATATATGTCTGTCCGACAATCAACTTAAAACTACATTTTTATGGTGATTTCGTCTACATTTCCCGGTGCCACGGCCTAGGTAACGTAATTATAGCGACTTTTTAACCTTATCTTATAGAATATTCTTGTGTTCAGTGACAATAGGCCTTAAAATCACCATCAGTTAGCAAACTACATGTCTGCCCGACATTTAACTCTAAGTCACTATTTGAAGGCGATGTCGTCTACATTTCCAGGTGCCACGGCCTAGGTAACGTAATTATAGCGACATTTTTTACATTATCTTATAGAATATTTTTGCCTTGAGTGACAATAGGCCTTTGAATCACCATCAGTTAGCAAACTACATGTCTGCCCGACATTTAACTCTAAACTACATTTTAAGGCGATTTCATCTACATTTCCCGGTGCCGCGGCCTAGGTAACGTAATCATGGCGACATTTTTTACAATAATTTATAGAATACTCTTGCCTTGAGTGACAATAGGCCGTAGAATCACCATCGGCCAGCAAACTACATGTCTGCCCGACATTTAACTCTAAACTACATTTTAAGGCGATTTCGTCTACATTTCCCGGTGCCACGGCCTAGGTAACGTAATTATTGCAACTTTTTTTACATTATTTTATATAATGCTCTTACCTTGAGTGACATTACGCCTTAGCATCACCATCGGCCAGCAAACTACATGTCTGCCCGACATTTAACTCTAAACTACATTTTAAGGCGATTTCGTCTACATTTCCCGGTGCCACGGCCTAGGTAACGTAATTATGGCGACATTTTTTACATAAGTTTATAGAATCCTCTTGCTTTGAGTGACAAAATGCGGTAGAATCACCATCGGCCAGCAAACTACATGTCTGCCCGACATTTAACTCTAAACTACATTTTTAAGGCGATTACGTCTACATTTCCCGGTGCCACGGCCTAGATAACGTAAATATAGCAACTTTTTTTACATTATCTTATAGAATCCTCTTGCTATGAGTGACAATATGCCTTAGAATAACCATCGGCCAGCAAACTACATGTCTGCCCGACATTCAACTCTAAACTATATTTTTATGGCGGTTTTGTCTACATTTCCCGGTGCCACGGCTTAGATAACGTAATTATTGCAACGTTGTTTACATTTTATTATAGAATACTCTTAGTTTGAGTGTTAATAGGCCTAAGAATCACCATCGGCTAGCAAACTACATGTCTGCCCGACATTCAACTCTAAACTATATTTTTATGGCGGTTTTGTCTACATTTCCCGGTGCCACGGCCTAGATAACGTAATTATTGCAACGTTGTTTACATTTTATTATAGAATACTCTTAGTTTGAGTGATAGTAGGCCTAAGAATCACCATCGGCTAGCAAACTAAATGTCTGCCCGACATTTAACTCTAAACTACATTTTAAGGCGATTTCGTCTACATTTCCCGGTGCCACGGCCTAGGTAACGTAACTATAGCGACTTTTTTTACATTATCTTAGATAATGCTCTTGTTTTGAGTGATAATAGGCCTAAGAATTACCATCGGCCAGCAAACTACATGTCTGCCCGACATTTAACTCTAAACTACATTTTAAGGCGATTTCGTCTACATTTCCCGGTGCCATGGCCTAGGTAACGAAACTTTAGCATCTTTTTTTACATTATCTTATAGAATTCTCTTGTTATAAGTGACAATAGGCGTTAGAATCAACATCGGCCATTAAAATATATGTCTGTCCGACAATCAACTTTAAACTACATTTTTATGGTGATTTAGTCTACATTTCCCGGTGCCACGGCCTAGGTAACGTAATTATAGCGACATTTTTTACATTATCTTATAGAATTCCCTTGCTTTGAGTGATAATAGGCCTTAGAATTACCATCGGCCAGCAAACTGCATGTCTGCCCGACATTTAACTCTAAACTACATTTTAAGGCGATTTCGTCTACATTTCCCGGTGCCACGGCCTAGATAACGTAATTATTGCAACGTTTTTTTACATTTTATTATAGAATACTCTTGGTTTGAGTGATAATAGGCCTAAGAATCACCATCGGCCAGCAAACTACATGTCTGCCCGACATTCAACTCTAAACTATATTTTTATGGCGGTTTTGTCTACATTTCCCGGTGCCACGGCCTAGGTAACGTAATTATAGCGACTTTTTTACATTATCTTATAGAATACTCTTGTGTTGAGTGACAATAGGCCTTAAAATCACCATCGGCCGGCAAACTACATGTCTGCCCGACATTTAACTCTAAGTCACTATTTGAAGGCGATTTCGTCTACATTTCCTGGTGCCACGGCCTAGGTAACATAATTATTGCATTTTTTTTTTACTTTATCTTATAGAATTCTCTTGCCTTGAGTGACAATAGGCCTATAAATTACCATCGGCTAGCAAAATATATGTCTGTCCGACAATCAACTTTAAACTACATTTTTATGGTGATTTCGTCTACATTTCCCGGTGCCACGGCCTAGATAACGTAAATATTGCAACTTTTTTTACATTATCTTATAGAATACTCTAGCTTTAAGTGATAATAGGCCTCAGAATCACCATCGGCCAGCAAACTATATGTTTTCCCGACATTTAACTCTAAACAACATTTTTAAGACGATTTCGTCTACATTTCCCGGTGCCACGGCCTAGGTAACGTAATTATAGCGACATTTTTTACATTATCTTATAGAATACTCTTGCTTTGAGTTACAATAGGTCTTAAATTAACCATCGGCCAGCAAACTACATGTCTGCCTGACATTGAACTCTAAGTCTCTGTTTTAAGGCGATTTCGTCTACATTTACCGGTGCCACGGCCTAGGTAACATAATTATTGCAACTTTTTTTACATTATCATATAGAATACTCTTGCCTTGAGTGACAATAGGCCGTAGAATTACCATCGGCCAGCAAACTACATGTCTGCCCGACATTTAACTCTAAACTACATTTTAAGGCGATTTCGTCTACATTTCCCGGTGCCACGGCCTAGGTAACGTAATTATGGCGACATTTTTTACATTAATTTATAGACTACTCTTGCTTTGAGTGACAATACGCCGTAGAATCACCATCGGCCAGCAAACTACATGTCTGCCCGACATTCAACTCTAAACTATATTTTTATGGCGGTTTTGTCTACATTTCCCGGTGCCACGGCCTAGGTAACGTAATTATAGCGACTTTTTTACATTATCTTATAGAATACTCTTGTGTTGAGTGACAATAGGCCTTAAAATCACCATCGGCCGGCAAACTACATGTCTGCCCGACATTTAACTCTAAGTCACTATTTGAAGGCGATTTCGTCTACATTTCCTGGTGCCACGGCCTAGGTAACATAATTATTGCATTTTTTTTTACTTTATCTTATAGAATTCTCTTGCCTTGAGTGACAATAGGCCTATAAATTACCATCGGCTAGCAAAATATATGTCTGTCCGACAATCAACTTTAAACTACATTTTTATGGTGATTTCGTCTACATTTCCCGGTGCCACGGCCTAGATAACGTAAATATTGCAACTTTTTTTACATTATCTTATAGAATACTCTAGCTTTAAGTGATAATAGGCCTCAGAATCACCATCGGCCAGCAAACTATATGTTTTCCCGACATTTAACTCTAAACAACATTTTTAAGACGATTTCGTCTACATTTCCCGGTGCCACGGCCTAGGTAACGTAATAATAGCGACATTTTTTACATTATCTTATAGAATACTCTTGCTTTGAGTTACAATAGGTCTTAAATTAACCATCGGCCAGCAAACTACATGTCTGCCTGACATTGAACTCTAAGTCTCTGTTTTAAGACGATTTCGTCTACATTTACCGGTGCCACGGCCTAGGTAACATAATTATTGCAACTTTTTTTACATTATCATATAGAATACTCTTGCCTTGAGTGACAATAGGCCGTAGAATTACCATCGGCCAGCAAACTACATGTCTGCCCGACATTTAACTCTAAACTACATTTTAAGGCGATTTCGTCTACATTTCCCGGTGCCACGGCCTAGGTAACGTAATTATGGCGACATTTTTTACATTAATTTATAGACTACTCTTGTTTTGAGTGACAATAGGCCGTAGAATCACCATCGGCCAGCAAACTACATGTCTGCCCGACATTTAACTCTAAACTACATTTTAAGGCGATTTCGTCTACATTTCCCGGTGCCATGGCCTAGGTAACGTAATTATGGCGACATTTTTTACATTAATTTATAGACTACTCTTGCCTTGAGTGACAATAGGCCGTAGAATCACCATCGGCCAGCAAACTACATGTCTGCCCGACATTTAACTCTAAACTTTATTTTAAGGCGATTTCGTCTACATTTCCCGGTGCCACGGCCTAGGTAACGTAATTATGGCGACATTTTTTACACTAATTTATAGACTACTCTTTCTTTGAGTGACACAACCCCGTAGAATCACCATCGGCCAGCAAACTACATGTCTGCCCGACATTTAACTCTAAACTACATTTTAAGGCGATTTCGTCTACATTTCCCGGTGCCACGGCCTAGGTAACGTAATTATTGCAACTTTTTTTTCAATATCTTATAGAATGCTCTTGGTTTGAGTGACATTACGTCTTAGAATCACCATCGGCCAGCAAACTACATGTCTGCCCGACATTTAACTCTAAACCACATTTTTAAGGCGATTTCGTCTACATTTCCCGGTGCCACGGCCTAGGTAACGTAATTATTGCAATTTTTTTAAATTTTTTTATAGAATACCTTTGCCTAGAGTGACAATAGGCCTTTGAATTACCATCGGCCAGCAAAATATATGTCTGTCCGACAATCAACTTAAAACTACATTTTTATGGTAATTTCGTCTACATTTCCCGGTGCCACGGCCTAGGTAACGTAATTATAGCGACTTTTTTACCTTATCTTATAGAATACTCTTGTGTTGAGTGACAATAGGCCTTAAAATCACCATCGGCGAGCAAACTACATGTCTGCCCGACATTTAACTCTAAGTCACTATTTGAAGGCGATTTCGTCTACATTTCCTGGTGCCACGGCCTAGGTAACATAATTATTGCATTTTTTTTTACTTTATCTTATAGAATTCTCTTTCCTTGAGTGACAATAGGCCTATAAATTACCATCGGCTAGCAAAATATATGTCTGTCCGACAATCAACTTTAAACTACATTTTTATGGTGATTTCGTCTACATTTCCCGGTGCCACGGCCTAGATAACGTAATTATTGCAACTTTTTTTACATTATCTTATAGAATACTCTAGCTTTAAGTGATAATAGGCCTCAGAATCACCATCGGCCAGCAAACTACATGTCTGCCCGACATTCAACTCTAAACTATATTTTTAAGGCGATTACGTCTACATTTCCCGGTGCCACGGCCTAGATAACGTAAATATAGCAACTTTTTTTACATTATCTTATAGAATCCTCTTGCTATGAGTGACAATATGCCTTAGAATAACCATCGGCCAGCAAACTACATGTCTGCCCGACATTCAACTCTAAACTATATTTTTATGGCGGTTTTGTCTACATTTCCCGGTGCCACGGCTTAGATAACGTAATTATTGCAACGTTGTTTACATTTTATTATAGAATACTCTTAGTTTGAGTGCTAATAGGCCTAAGAATCACCATCGGCTAGCAAACTACATGTCTGCCCGACATTCAACTCTAAACTATATTTTTATGGCGGTTTTGTCTACATTTCCCGGTGCCACGGCCTAGATAACGTAATTATTGCAACTTTGTTTACATTTTATTATAGAATACTCTTAGTTTGAGTGATAGTAGGCCTAAGAATCACCATCGGCTAGCAAACTAAATGTCTGCCCGACATTTAACTCTAAACTACATTTTAAGGCGATTTCGTCTACATTTCCCGGTGCCACGGCCTAGGTAACGTAACTATAGCGACTTTTTTTACATTATCTTAGGTAATGCTCTTGTTTTGAGTGATAATAGGCCTAAGAATCACCATCGGCCAGCAAACTACATGTCTGCCCGACATTTAACTCTAAACTACATTTTAAGGCGATTTCGTCTACATTTCCCGGTGCCATGGCCTAGGTAACGAAACTTTAGCGACTTTTTTTACATTATCTTATAGAATTCTCTTGTTTTAAGTGACAATAGGCGTTAGAATCAACATCGGCCATTAAAATATATGTCTGTCCGACAATCAACTTTAAACTACATTTTTATGGTGATTTAGTCTACATTTCCCGGTGCCACGGCCTAGGTAACGTAATTATAGCGACATTTTTTACATTATCTTATAGAATTCCCTTGCTTTGAGTGATAATAGGCCTTAGAATTACCATCGGCCAGCAAACTGCATGTCTGCCCGACATTTAACTCTAAACTACATTTTAAGGCGATTTCGTCTACATTTCCCGGTGCCACGGCCTTGATAACGTAATTATTGCAACGTTTTTTTACATTTTATTATAGAATACTCTTGGTTTGAGTGATAATAGGCCTAAGAATCACCATCGGCCAGCAAACTACATGTCTGCCCGACATTCAACTCTAAACTATATTTTTATGGCGGTTTTGTCTACATTTCCCGGTGCCACGGCCTAGGTAACGTAATTATAGCGACTTTTTTACATTATCTTATAGAATACTCTTGTGTTGAGTGACAATAGGCCTTAAAATCACCATCGGCCGGCAAACTACATGTCTGCCCGACATTTAACTCTAAGTCACTATTTGAAGGCGATTTCGTCTACATTTCCTGGTGCCACGGCCTAGGTAACATAATTATTGCATTTTTTTTTACTTTATCTTATAGAATTCTCTTGCCTTGAGTGACAATAGGCCTATAAATTACCATCAGCTAGCAAAATATATGTCTGTCCGACAATCAACTTTAAACTACATTTTTATGGTGATTTCGTCTACATTTCCCGGTGCCACGGCCTAGATAACGTAATTATTGCAACTTTTTTTACATTATCTTATATATAACTCTAGCTTTAAGTGATAATAGGCCTCAGAATCACCATCGGCCAGCAAACTATATGTTTTCCCGACATTTAACTCTAAACAACATTTTTAAGACGATTTCGTCTACATTTCCCGGTGCCACGGCCTAGGTAACGTAATTATAGCGACATTTTTTACATTATCTTATAGAATACTCTTGCTTTGAGTTACAATAGGTCTTAAATTAACCATCGGCCAGCAAACTACATGTCTGCCTGACATTGAACTCTAAGTCTCTGTTTTAAGGCGATTTCGTCTACATTTACCGGTGCCACGGCCTAGGTAACCTAGGCAACTTTTTTTACATTATCTTATAGAATACTCTAGCTTTAAGTGATAATAGGCCTCAGAATCACCATCGGCCAGCAAACTACATGTCTGCCCGACATTCAACTCTAAACTATATTTTTAAGGCGATTACGTCTACATTTCCCGGTGCCACGGCCTAGATAACGTAAATATAGCAACTTTTTTTACATTATCTTATAGAATCCTCTTGCTATGAGTGACAATATGCCTTAGAATAACCATCGGCCAGCAAACTACATGTCTGCCCGACATTCAACTCTAAACTATATTTTTATGGCGGTTTTGTCTACATTTCCCGGTGCCACGGCTTAGATAACGTAATTATTGCAACGTTGTTTACATTTTATTATAGAATACTCTTAGTTTGAGTGCTAATAGGCCTAAGAATCACCATCGGCTAGCAAACTACATGTCTGCCCGACATTCAACTCTAAACTATATTTTTATGGCGGTTTTGTCTACATTTCCCGGTGCCACGGCCTAGATAACGTAATTATTGCAACTTTGTTTACATTTTATTATAGAATACTCTTAGTTTGAGTGATAGTAGGCCTAAGAATCACCATCGGCTAGCAAACTAAATGTCTGCCCGACATTTAACTCTAAACTACATTTTAAGGCGATTTCGTCTACATTTCCCGGTGCCACGGCCTAGGTAACGTAACTATAGCGACTTTTTTTACATTATCTTAGGTAATGCTCTTGTTTTGAGTGATAATAGGCCTAAGAATCACCATCGGCCAGCAAACTACATGTCTGCCCGACATTTAACTCTAAACTACATTTTAAGGCGATTTCGTCTACATTTCCCGGTGCCATGGCCTAGGTAACGAAACTTTAGCGACTTTTTTTACATTATCTTATAGAATTCTCTTGTTTTAAGTGACAATAGGCGTTAGAATCAACATCGGCCATTAAAATATATGTCTGTCCGACAATCAACTTTAAACTACATTTTTATGGTGATTTAGTCTACATTTCCCGGTGCCACGGCCTAGGTAACGTAATTATAGCGACATTTTTTACATTATCTTATAGAATTCCCTTGCTTTGAGTGATAATAGGCCTTAGAATTACCATCGGCCAGCAAACTGCATGTCTGCCCGACATTTAACTCTAAACTACATTTTAAGGCGATTTCGTCTACATTTCCCGGTGCCACGGCCTTGATAACGTAATTATTGCAACGTTTTTTTACATTTTATTATAGAATACTCTTGGTTTGAGTGATAATAGGCCTAAGAATCACCATCGGCCAGCAAACTACATGTCTGCCCGACATTCAACTCTAAACTATATTTTTATGGCGGTTTTGTCTACATTTCCCGGTGCCACGGCCTAGGTAACGTAATTATAGCGACTTTTTTACATTATCTTATAGAATACTCTTGTGTTGAGTGACAATAGGCCTTAAAATCACCATCGGCCGGCAAACTACATGTCTGCCCGACATTTAACTCTAAGTCACTATTTGAAGGCGATTTCGTCTACATTTCCTGGTGCCACGGCCTAGGTAACATAATTATTGCATTTTTTTTTACTTTATCTTATAGAATTCTCTTGCCTTGAGTGACAATAGGCCTATAAATTACCATCAGCTAGCAAAATATATGTCTGTCCGACAATCAACTTTAAACTACATTTTTATGGTGATTTCGTCTACATTTCCCGGTGCCACGGCCTAGATAACGTAATTATTGCAACTTTTTTTACATTATCTTATATATAACTCTAGCTTTAAGTGATAATAGGCCTCAGAATCACCATCGGCCAGCAAACTATATGTTTTCCCGACATTTAACTCTAAACAACATTTTTAAGACGATTTCGTCTACATTTCCCGGTGCCACGGCCTAGGTAACGTAATTATAGCGACATTTTTTACATTATCTTATAGAATACTCTTGCTTTGAGTTACAATAGGTCTTAAATTAACCATCGGCCAGCAAACTACATGTCTGCCCGACATTGAACTCTAAGTCTCTGTTTTAAGGCGATTTCGTCTACATTTACCGGTGCCACGGCCTAGGTAACACAATTATTGCAACTTTTTTTACATTATCATATAGAATACTCTTGCCTTGAGTGACAATAGGCCGTAGAATTACCATCGGCCAGCAAACTACATGTCTGCCCGACATTTAACTCTAAACTACATTTTAAGGCGATTTCGTCTACATTTCCCGGTGCCACGGCCTAGGTAACGTAATTATGGCGACATTTTTTACATTAATTTATAGACTACTCTTGCTTCGAGTGACAATACGCCGTAGAATCACCATCGGCCAGCAAACTACATGTCTGCCCGACATTTAAATATAAACTACATTTTAAGGCGATTTCGTCTACATGTCCCGGTGCCATGGCCTAGGTAACGAAACTTTAGCGACTTTTTTTACATTATCTTATAGAATTCTCTTGTTTTAAGTGACAATAGGCGTTAGAATCAACATCGGCCATTAAAATATATGTCTGTCCGACAATCAACTTTAAACTACATTTTTATGGTGATTTAGTCTACATTTCCCGGTGCCACGGCCTAGGTAACGTAATTATAGCGACATTTTTTACATTATCTTATAGAATTCTTTTGCTTTGAGTGATAATAGGCCTTAGAATTACCATCGGCCAGCAAACTGCATGTCTGCCCGACATTTAACTCTAAACTACATTTTAAGGCGATTTCGTCTACATTTCCCGGTGCCACGGCCTAGATAACGTAATTATTGCAACGTTTTTTTACATTTTATTATAGAATACTCTTGGTTTGAGTGATAATAGGCCTAAGAATCACCATCGGCCAGCAAACTACATGTCTGCCCGACATTCAACTCTAAACTATATTTTTATGGCGGTTTTGTCTACATTTCCCGGTGCCACGGCCTAGGTAACGTAATTATAGCGACTTTTTTACATTATCTTATAGAATACTCTTGTGTTGAGTGACAATAGGCCTTAAAATCACCATCGGCCGGCAAACTACATGTCTGCCCGACATTTAACTCTAAGTCACTATTTGAAGGCGATTTCGTCTACATTTCCTGGTGCCACGGCCTAGGTAACATAATTATTGCATTTTTTTTTACTTTATCTTATAGAATTCTCTTGCCTTGAGTGACAATAGGCCTATAAATTACCATCGGCTAGCAAAATATATGTCTGTCCGACAATCAACTTTAAACTACATTTTTATGGTGATTTCGTCTACATTTCCCGGTGCCACGGCCTAGATAACGTAATTATTGCAACTTTTTTTACATTATCTTATAGAATACTCTTGCTTTGAGTTACAATAGGTCTTAAATTAACCATCGGCCAGCAAACTACATGTCTGCCCGACATTGAACTCTAAGTCTCTGTTTTAAGGCGATTTCGTCTACATTTACCGGTGCCACGGCCTAGGTAACATAATTATTGCAACTTTTTTTACATTATCATATAGAATACTCTTGCTTTGAGTGACAATAGGCCGTAGAATTACCATCGGCCAGCAAACTACATGTCTGCCCGACATTTAACTCTAAACTACATTTTAAGGCGATTTCGTCTACATTTCCCGGTGCCACGGCCTAGGTAACGTAATTATGGCGACATTTTTTACATTAATTTATAGACTACTCTTGCTTTGAGTGACAATACGCCGTAGAATCACCATCGGCCAGCAAACTACATGTCTGCCCGACATTTAAATATAAACTACATTTTTATCGCGGTTTTGTCTACATTTTCCGGTACTAAGGCTTAGTTAACGTAATTATATCAACTTTTTTCACATTATATTATAGAATACTCTTGCCTTCAGTGACAATATGCCGTAGAATTACCATCGGCCAGCAAATTACATGTCTGCCCGACATTTAACTCTAAACTACATTTTTAAGGCGATTACGTCTACATTTCCCGGTGCCACGGCCTAGGTAACGTAATTATTGCAACTTTTTTTTTTATATCTTATAGAAGGCTCTTAATTTGAGTGACATTACGCCTTAGAATCACCATCGGCCAGCAAACTACATGTCTGCCCGACATTTAACTCTAAACCACATTTTTAAGGCGATTTCGTCTACATTTCCCGGTGCCACGGCCTAGGTAACGTAATTATTGCATTTTTTTTTACATTTTTTTATAGAATACCTTTGCCTAGAGTGATAATAGGCCTTTGAATTACCATCGGCCAGCAAAATATATGTCTGTCCGACAATCAACTTAAAACTACATTTTTATGGTGATTTCGTCTACATTTCCCGGTGCCACGGCCTAGGTAACGTAATTATAGCGACTTTTTAACCTTATCTTATAGAATATTCTTGTGTTCAGTGACAATAGGCCTTAAAATCACCATCAGTTAGCAAACTACATGTCTGCCCGACATTTAACTCTAAGTCACTATTTGAAGGCGATGTCGTCTACATTTCCAGGTGCCACGGCCTAGGTAACGTAATTATAGCGACATTTTTTACATTATCTTATAGAATATTTTTGCCTTGAGTGACAATAGGCCTTTGAATCACCATCAGTTAGCAAACTACATGTCTGCCCGACATTTAACTCTAAACTACATTTTAAGGCGATTTCATCTACATTTCCCGGTGCCGCGGCCTAGGTAACGTAATCATGGCGACATTTTTTACAATAATTTATAGAATACTCTTGCCTTGAGTGACAATAGGCCGTAGAATCACCATCGGCCAGCAAACTACATGTCTGCCCGACATTTAACTCTAAACTACATTTTAAGGCGATTTCGTCTACATTTCCCGGTGCCACGGCCTAGGTAACGTAATTATTGCAACTTTTTTTACATTATTTTATATAATGCTCTTATTTTGAGTGACATTACGCCTTAGCATCACCATCGGCCAGCAAACTACATGTCTGCCCGACATTTAACTCTAAACTACATTTTAAGGCGATTTCGTCTACATTTCCCGGTGCCACGGCCTAGGTAACGTAATTATGGCGACATTTTTTACATAAGTTTATAGAATCCTCTTGCTTTGAGTGACAAAATGCGGTAGAATCACCATCGGCCAGCAAACTACATGTCTGCCCGACATTTAACTCTAAACTACATTTTTAAGGCGATTACGTCTACATTTCCCGGTGCCACGGCCTAGATAACGTAAATATAGCAACTTTTTTTACATTATCTTATAGAATCCTCTTGCTATGAGTGACAATATGCCTTAGAATAACCATCGGCCAGCAAACTACATGTCTGCCCGACATTCAACTCTAAACTATATTTTTATGGCGGTTTTGTCTACATTTCCCGGTGCCACGGCTTAGATAACGTAATTATTGCAACGTTGTTTACATTTTATTATAGAATACTCTTAGTTTGAGTGCTAATAGGCCTAAGAATCACCATCGGCTAGCAAACTACATGTCTGCCCGACATTCAACTCTAAACTATATTTTTATGGCGGTTTTGTCTACATTTCCCGGTGCCACGGCCTAGATAACGTAATTATTGCAACGTTGTTTACATTTTATTATAGAATACTCTTAGTTTGAGTGATAGTAGGCCTAAGAATCACCATCGGCTAGCAAACTAAATGTCTGCCCGACATTTAACTCTAAACTACATTTTAAGGCGATTTCGTCTACATTTCCCGGTGCCACGGCCTAGGTAACGTAACTATAGCGACTTTTTTTACATTATCTTAGATAATGCTCTTGTTTTGAGTGATAATAGGCCTAAGAATTACCATCGGCCAGCAAACTACATGTCTGCCCGACATTTAACTCTAAACTACATTTTAAGGCGATTTCGTCTACATTTCCCGGTGCCATGGCCTAGGTAACGAAACTTTAGCATCTTTTTTTACATTTTCTTATAGAATTCTCTTGTTATAAGTGACAATAGGCGTTAGAATCAACATCGGCCATTAAAATATATGTCTGTCCGACAATCAACTTTAAACTACATTTTTATGGTGATTTAGTCTACATTTCCCGGTGCCACGGCCTAGGTAACGTAATTATAGCGACATTTTTTACATTATCTTATAGAATTCCCTTGCTTTGAGTGATAATAGGCCTTAGAATTACCATCGGCCAGCAAACTGCATGTCTGCCCGACATTTAACTCTAAACTACATTTTAAGGCGATTTCGTCTACATTTCCCGGTGCCACGGCCTAGATAACGTAATTATTGCAACGTTTTTTTACATTTTATTATAGAATACTCTTGGTTTGAGTGATAATAGGCCTAAGAATCACCATCGGCCAGCAAACTACATGTCTGCCCGACATTCAACTCTAAACTATATTTTTATGGCGGTTTTGTCTACATTTCCCGGTGCCACGGCCTAGGTAACGTAATTATAGCGACTTTTTTACATTATCTTATAGAATACTCTTGTGTTGAGTGACAATAGGCCTTAAAATCACCATCGGCCGGCAAACTACATGTCTGCCCGACATTTAACTCTAAGTCACTATTTGAAGGCGATTTCGTCTACATTTCCTGGTGCCACGGCCTAGGTAACATAATTATTGCATTTTTTTTTACTTTATCTTATAGAATTCTCTTGCCTTGAGTGACAATAGGCCTATAAATTACCATCGGCTAGCAAAATATATGTCTGTCCGACAATCAACTTTAAACTACATTTTTATGGTGATTTCGTCTACATTTCCCGGTGCCACGGCCTAGATAACGTAAATATTGCAACTTTTTTTACATTATCTTATAGAATACTCTAGCTTTAAGTGATAATAGGCCTCAGAATCACCATCGGCCAGCAAACTATATGTTTTCCCGACATTTAACTCTAAACAACATTTTTAAGACGATTTCGTCTACATTTCCCGGTGCCACGGCCTAGGTAACGTAATTATAGCGACATTTTTTACATTATCTAATAGAATACTCTTGCTTTGAGTTACAATAGGTCTTAAATTAACCATCGGCCAGCAAACTACATGTCTGCCTGACATTGAACTCTAAGTCTCTGTTTTAAGGCGATTTCGTCTACATTTACCGGTGCCACGGCCTAGGTAACATAATTATTGCAACTTTTTTTACATTATCATATAGAATACTCTTGCTTTGAGTGACAATAGGCCGTAGAATTACCATCGGCCAGCAAACTACATGTCTGCCCGACATTTAACTCTAAACTACATTTTAAGGCGATTTCGTCTACATTTCCCGGTGCCACGGCCTAGGTAACGTAATTATGGCGACATTTTTTACATTAATTTATAGACTACTCTTGCTTTGAGTGACAATATGCCGTAGAATCACCATCGGCCAGCAAACTACATGTCTGCCCGACATTCAACTCTAAACTATATTTTTATGGCGGTTTTGTCTACATTTCCCGGTGCCACGGCCTAGGTAACGTAATTATAGCGACTTTTTTACATTATCTTATAGAATACTCTTGTGTTGAGTGACAATAGGCCTTAAAATCACCATCGGCCGGCAAACTACATGTCTGCCCGACATTTAACTCTAAGTCACTATTTGAAGGCGATTTCGTCTACATTTCCTGGTGCCACGGCCTAGGTAACATAATTATTGCATTTTTTTTTACTTTATCTTATAGAATTCTCTTGCCTTGAGTGACAATAGGCCTATAAATTACCATCGGCTAGCAAAATATATGTCTGTCCGACAATCAACTTTAAACTACATTTTTATGGTGATTTCGTCTACATTTCCCGGTGCTACGGCCTAGATAACGTAAAAATTGCAACTTTTTTTACATTATCTTATAGAATACTCTAGCTTTAAGTGATAATAGGCCTCAGAATCACCATCGGCCAGCAAACTATATGTTTTCCCGACATTTAACTCTAAACAACATTTTTAAGACGATTTCGTCTACATTTCCCGGTGCCACGGCCTAGGTAACGTAATTATAGCGACATTTTTTACATTATCTTATAGAATACTCTTGCTTTGAGTTACAATAGGTCTTAAATTAACCATCGGCCAGCAAACTACATGTCTGCCTGACATTGAACTCTAAGTCTCTGTTTTAAGGCGATTTCGTCTACATTTACCGGTGCCACGGCCTAGGTAACATAATTATTGCAACTTTTTTTACATTATCATATAAAATACACTTGCCTTGAGTGACAATAGGCCGTAGAATTACCATCGGCCAGCAAACTACATGTCTGCCCGACATTTAACTCTAAACTACATTTTAAGGCGATTTCGTCTACATTTCCCGGTGCCACGGCCTAGGTAACGTAATTATGGCGACATTTTTTACATTAATTTATAGACTACTCTTGCCTTGAGTGACAATAGGCCGTAGAATCACCATCGGCCAGCAAACTACATGTCTGCCCGACATTTAACTCTAAACTACATTTTAAGGCGATTTCGTCTACATTTCCCGGTGCCATGGCCTAGGTAACGTAATTATGGCGACATTTTTTACATTAGTTTATAGACTACTCTTGCCTTGAGTGACAATAGGCCGTAGAATCACCATCGGCCAGCAAACTACATGTCTGCCCGACATTTAACTCTAAACTTTATTTTAAGGCGATTTCGTCTACATTTCCCGGTGCCACGGCCTAGGTAACGTAATTATGGCAACATTTTTTACACTAATTTATAGACTACTCTTTCTTTGAGTGACACAACCCCGTAGAATCACCATCGGCCAGCAAACTACATGTCTGCCCGACATTTAACTCTAAACTACATTTTAAGGCGATTTCGTCTACATTTCCCGGTGCCACGGCCTAGGTAACGTAATTATTGCAACTTTTTTTTCAATATCTTATAGAATGCTCTTGGTTTGAGTGACATTACGTCTTAGAATCACCATCGGCCAGCAAACTACATGTCTGCCCGACATTTAACTCTAAACCACATTTTTAAGGCGATTTCGTCTACATTTCCCGGTGCCACGGCCTAGGTAACGTAATTATTGCAATTTTTTTAAATTTTTTTATAGAATACCTTTGCCTAGAGTGACAATAGGCCTTTGAATTACCATCGGCCAGCAAAATATATGTCTGTCCGACAATCAACTTAAAACTACATTTTTATGGTGATTTCGTCTACATTTCCCGGTGCCACGGCCTAGGTAACGTAATTATAGCGACTTTTTTACCTTATCTTATAGAATACTCTTGTGTTGAGTGACAATAGGCCTTAAAATCACCATCGGCGAGCAAACTACATGTCTGCCCGACATTTAACTCTAAGTCACTATTTGAAGGCGATTTCGTCTACATTTCCTGGTGCCACGGCCTAGGTAACATAATTATTGCATTTTTTTTTACTTTATCTTATAGAATTCTCTTGCCTTGAGTGACAATAGGCCTATAAATTACCATCGGCTAGCAAAATATATGTCTGTCCGACAATCAACTTTAAACTACATTTTTATGGTGATTTCGTCTACATTTCCCGGTGCCACGGCCTAGATAACGTAATTATTGCAACTTTTTTTACATTATCTTATAGAATACTCTAGCTTTAAGTGATAATAGGCCTCAGAATCACCATCGGCCAGCAAACTACATGTCTGCCCGACATTCAACTCTAAACTATATTTTTAAGGCGATTACGTCTACATTTCCCGGTGCCACGGCCTAGATAACGTAAATATAGCAACTTTTTTTACATTATCTTATAGAATCCTCTTGCTATGAGTGACAATATGCCTTAGAATAACCATCGGCCAGCAAACTACATGTCTGCCCGACATTCAACTCTAAACTATATTTTTATGGCGGTTTTGTCTACATTTCCCGGTGCCACGGCTTAGATAACGTAATTATTGCAACGTTGTTTACATTTTATTATAGAATACTCTTAGTTTGAGTGCTAATAGGCCTAAGAATCACCATCGGCTAGCAAACTACATGTCTGCCCGACATTCAACTCTAAACTATATTTTTATGGCGGTTTTGTCTACATTTCCCGGTGCCACGGCCTAGATAACGTAATTATTGCAACTTTGTTTACATTTTATTATAGAATACTCTTAGTTTGAGTGATAGTAGGCCTAAGAATCACCATCGGCTAGCAAACTAAATGTCTGCCCGACATTTAACTCTAAACTACATTTTAAGGCGATTTCGTCTACATTTCCCGGTGCCACGGCCTAGGTAACGTAACTATAGCGACTTTTTTTACATTATCTTAGGTAATGCTCTTGTTTTGAGTGATAATAGGCCTAAGAATCACCATCGGCCAGCAAACTACATGTCTGCCCGACATTTAACTCTAAACTACATTTTAAGGCGATTTCGTCTACATTTCCCGGTGCCATGGCCTAGGTAACGAAACATTAGCGACTTTTTTTACATTATCTTATAGAATTCTCTTGTTTTAAGTGACAATAGGCGTTAGAATCAACATCGGCCATTAAAATATATGTCTGTCCGACAATCAACTTTAAACTACATTTTTATGGTGATTTAGTCTACATTTCCCGGTGCCACGGCCTAGGTAACGTAATTATAGCGACATTTTTTACATTATCTTATATAATTCCCTTGCTTTGAGTGATAATAGGCCTTAGAATTACCATCGGCCAGCAAACTGCATGTCTGCCCGACATTTAACTCTAAACTACATTTTAAGGCGATTTCGTCTACATTTCCCGGTGCCACGGCCTTGATAACGTAATTATTGCAACGTTTTTTTACATTTTATTATAGAATACTCTTGGTTTGAGTGATAATAGGCCTAAGAATCACCATCGGCCAGCAAACTACATGTCTGCCCGACATTCAACTCTAAACTATATTTTTATGGCGGTTTTGTCTACATTTCCCGGTGCCACGGCCTAGGTAACGTAATTATAGCGACTTTTTTACATTATCTTATAGAATACTCTTGTGTTGAGTGACAATAGGCCTTAAAATCACCATCGGCCGGCAAACTACATGTCTGCCCGACATTTAACTCTAAGTCACTATTTGAAGGCGATTTCGTCTACATTTCCTGGTGCCACGGCCTAGGTAACATAATTATTGCATTTTTTTTTACTTTATCTTATAGAATTCTCTTGCCTTGAGTGACAATAGGCCTATAAATTACCATCAGCTAGCAAAATATATGTCTGTCCGACAATCAACTTTAAACTACATTTTTATGGTGATTTCGTCTACATTTCCCGGTGCCACGGCCTAGATAACGTAATTATTGCAACTTTTTTTACATTATCTTATAGAATCCTCTTGCTATGAGTGACAATATGCCTTAGAATAACCATCGGCCAGCAAACTACATGTCTGCCCGACATTCAACTCTAAACTATATTTTTATGGCGGTTTTGTCTACATTTCCCGGTGCCACGGCTTAGATAACGTAATTATTGCAACGTTGTTTACATTTTATTATAGAATACTCTTAGTTTGAGTGCTAATAGGCCTAAGAATCACCATCGGCTAGCAAACTACATGTCTGCCCGACATTCAACTCTAAACTATATTTTTATGGCGGTTTTGTCTACATTTCCCGGTGCCACGGCCTAGATAACGTAATTATTGCAACGTTGTTTACATTTTATTATAGAATTCTCTTAGTTTGAGTGATAGTAGGCCTAAGAATCACCATCGGCTAGCAAACTAAATGTCTGCCCGACATTTAACTCTAAACTACATTTTAAGGCGATTTCGTCTACATTTCCCGGTGCCACGGCCTAGGTAACGTAACTATAGCGACTTTTTTTACATTATCTTAGATAATGCTCTTGTTTTGAGTGATAATAGGCCTAAGAATTACCATCGGCCAGCAAACTACATGTCTGCCCGACATTTAACTCTAAACTACATTTTAAGGCGATTTCGTCTACATTTCCCGGTGCCATGGCCTAGGTAACGAAACTTTAGCATCTTTTTTTACATTATCTTATAGAATTTTCTTGTTGTAAGTGACAATAGGCGTTAGAATCAACATCGGCCATTAAAATATATGTCTGTCCGACAATCAACTTTAAACTACATTTTTATGGTGATTTAGTCTACATTTCCCGGTGCCACGGCCTAGGTAACGTAATTATAGCGACATTTTTTACATTATCTTATAGAATTCCCTTGCTTTGAGTGATAATAGGCCCTAGAATTACCATCGGCCAGCAAACTGCATGTCTGCCCGACATTTAACTCTAAACTACATTTTAAGGCGATTTCGTCTACATTTCCCGGTGCCACGGCCTAGATAACGTAATTATTGCAACGTTTTTTTACATTTTATTATAGAATACTCTTGGTTTGAGTGATAATAGGCCTAAGAATCACCATCGGCCAGCAAACTACATGTCTGCCCGACATTCAACTCTAAACTATATTTTTATGGCGGTTTTGTCTACATTTCCCGGTGCCACGGCCTAGGTAACGTAATTATAGCGACTTTTTTACATTATCTTATAGAATACTCTTGTGTTGAGTGACAATAGGCCTTAAAATCACCATCGGCCGGCAAACTACATGTCTGCCCGACATTTAACTCTAAGTCACTATTTGAAGGCGATTTCGTCTACATTTCCTGGTGCCACGGCCTAGGTAACATAATTATTGCATTTTTTTTTACTTTATCTTATAGAATTCTCTTGCCTTGAGTGACAATAGGCCTATAAATTACCATCGGCTAGCAAAATATATGTCTGTCCGACAATCAACTTTAAACTACATTTTTATGGTGATTTCGTCTACATTTCCCGGTGCCACGGCCTAGATAACGTAAATATTGCAACTTTTTTTACATTATCTTATAGAATACTCTAGCTTTAAGTGATAATAGGCCTCAGAATCACCATCGGCCAGCAAACTATATGTTTTCCCGACATTTAACTCTAAACAACATTTTTAAGACGATTTCGTCTACATTTCCCGGTGCCACGGCCTAGGTAACGTAATTATAGCGACATTTTTTACATTATCTTATAGAATACTCTTGCTTTGAGTTACAATAGGTCTTAAATTAACCATCGGCCAGCAAACTACATGTCTGCCTGACATTGAACTCTAAGTCTCTGTTTTAAGGCGATTTCGTCTACATTTACCGGTGCCACGGCCTAGGTAACATAATTATTGCAACTTTTTTTACATTATCATATAGAATACTCTTGCCTTGAGTGACAATAGGCCGTAGAATTACCATCGGCCAGCAAACTACATGTCTGCCCGACATTTAACTCTAAACTACATTTTAAGGCGATTTCGTCTACATTTCCCGGTGCCACGGCCTAGGTAACGTAATTATGGCGACATTTTTTACATTAATTTATAGACTACTCTTGCTTTGAGTGACAATACGCCGTCGAATCACCATCGGCCAGCAAACTACATGTCTGCCCGACATTCAACTCTAAACTATATTTTTATGGCGGTTTTGTCTACATTTCCCGGTGCCACGGCCTAGGTAACGTAATTATAGCGACTTTTTTACATTATCTTATAGAATACTCTTGTGTTGAGTGACAATAGGCCTTAAAATCACCATCGGCCGGCAAACTACATGTCTGCCCGACATTTAACTCTAAGTCACTATTTGAAGGCGATTTCGTCTACATTTCCTGGTGCCACGGCCTAGGTAACATAATTATTGCATTTTTTTTTACTTTATCTTATAGAATTCTCTTGCCTTGAGTGACAATAGGCCTATAAATTACCATCGGCTAGCAAAATATATGTCTGTCCGACAATCAACTTTAAACTACATTTTTATGGTGATTTCGTCTACATTTCCCGGTGCCACGGCCTAGATAACGTAAATATTGCAACTTTTTTTACATTATCTTATAGAATACTCTAGCTTTAAGTGATAATAGGCCTCAGAATCACCATCGGCCAGCAAACTATATGTTTTCCCGACATTTAACTCTAAACAACATTTTTAAGACGATTTCGTCTACATTTCCCGGTGCCACGGCCTAGGTAACGTAATTATAGCGACATTTTTTACATTATCTTATAGAATACTCTTGCTTTGAGTTACAATAGGTCTTAAATTAACCATCGGCCAGCAAACTACATGTCTGCCTGACATTGAACTCTAAGTCTCTGTTTTAAGGCGATTTCGTCTACATTTACCGGTGCCACGGCCTAGGTAACATAATTATTGCAACTTTTTTTACATTATCATATAGAATACTCTTGCCTTGAGTGACAATAGGCCGTAGAATTACCATCGGCCAGCAAACTACATGTCTGTCCGACATTTAACTCTAAACTACATTTTAAGGCGATTTCGTCTACATTTCCCGGTGCCACGGCCTAGGTAACGTAATTATGGCGACATTTTTTACATTAATTTATAGACTACTCTTGCCTTGAGTGACAATAGGCCGTAGAATCACCATCGGCCAGCAAACTACATGTCTGCCCGACATTTAACTCTAAACTACATTTTAAGGCGATTTCGTCTACATTTCCCGGTGCCATGGCCTAGGTAACGTAATTATGGCGACATTTTTTACATTAATTTATAGACTACTCTTGCCTTGAGTGACAATAGGCCGTAGAATCACCATCGGCCAGCAAACTACATGTCTGCCCGACATTCAACTCTAAACTATATTTTTATGGCGGTTTTGTCTACATTTCCCGGTGCCACGGCCTAGGTAACGTAATTATAGCGACTTTTTTACATTATCTTATAGAATACTCTTGTGTTGAGTGACAATAGGCCTTAAAATCACCATCGGCCGGCAAACTACATGTCTGCCCGACATTTAACTCTAAGTCACTATTTGAAGGCGATTTCGTCTACATTTCCTGGTGCCACGGCCTAGGTAACATAATTATTGCATTTTTTTTTACTTTATCTTATAGAATTCTCTTGCCTTGAGTGACAATAGGCCTATAAATTACCATCGGCTAGCAAAATATATGTCTGTCCGACAATCAACTTTAAACTACATTTTTATGGTGATTTCGTCTACATTTCCCGGTGCCACGGCCTAGATAACGTAAATATTGCAACTTTTTTTACATTATCTTATAGAATACTCTAGCTTTAAGTGATAATAGGCCTCAGAATCACCATCGGCCAGCAAACTATATGTTTTCCCGACATTTAACTCTAAACAACATTTTTAAGACGATTTCGTCTACATTTCCCGGTGCCACGGCCTAGGTAACGTAATTATAGCGACATTTTTTACATTATCTTATAGAATACTCTTGCTTTGAGTTACAATAGGTCTTAAATTAACCATCGGCCAGCAAACTACATGTCTGCCTGACATTGAACTCTAAGTCTCTGTTTTAAGGCGATTTCGTCTACATTTACCGGTGCCACGGCCTAGGTAACATAATTATTGCAACTTTTTTTACATTATCATATAGAATACTCTTGCCTTGAGTGACAATAGGCCGTAGAATTACCATCGGCCAGCAAACTACATGTCTGTCCGACATTTAACTCTAAACTACATTTTAAGGCGATTTCGTCTACATTTCCCGGTGCCACGGCCTAGGTAACGTAACTATAGCGACTTTTTTTACATTATCTTAGATAATGCTCTTGTTTTGAGTGATAATAGGCCTAAGAATTACCATCGGCCAGCAAACTACATGTCTGCCCGACATTTAACTCTAAACTACATTTTAAGGCGATTTCGTCTACATTTCCCGGTGCCATGGCCTAGGTAACGAAACTTTAGCATCTTTTTTTACATTATCTTATAGAATTTTCTTGTTGTAAGTGACAATAGGCGTTAGAATCAACATCGGCCATTAAAATATATGTCTGTCCGACAATCAACTTTAAACTACATTTTTATGGTGATTTAGTCTACATTTCCCGGTGCCACGGCCTAGGTAACGTAATTATAGCGACATTTTTTACATTATCTTATAGAATTCCCTTGCTTTGAGTGATAATAGGCCCTAGAATTACCATCGGCCAGCAAACTGCATGTCTGCCCGACATTTAACTCTAAACTACATTTTAAGGCGATTTCGTCTACATTTCCCGGTGCCACGGCCTAGATAACGTAATTATTGCAACGTTTTTTTACATTTTATTATAGAATACTCTTGGTTTGAGTGATAATAGGCCTAAGAATCACCATCGGCCAGCAAACTACATGTCTGCCCGACATTCAACTCTAAACTATATTTTTATGGCGGTTTTGTCTACATTTCCCGGTGCCACGGCCTAGGTAACGTAATTATAGCGACTTTTTTACATTATCTTATAGAATACTCTTGTGTTGAGTGACAATAGGCCTTAAAATCACCATCGGCCGGCAAACTACATGTCTGCCCGACATTTAACTCTAAGTCACTATTTGAAGGCGATTTCGTCTACATTTCCTGGTGCCACGGCCTAGGTAACATAATTATTGCATTTTTTTTTACTTTATCTTATAGAATTCTCTTGCCTTGAGTGACAATAGGCCTATAAATTACCATCGGCTAGCAAAATATATGTCTGTCCGACAATCAACTTTAAACTACATTTTTATGGTGATTTAGTCTACATTTCCCGGTGCCACGGCCTAGATAACGTAAATATTGCAACTTTTTTTACATTATCTTATAGAATACTCTAGCTTTAAGTGATAATAGGCCTCAGAATCACCATCGGCCAGCAAACTATATGTTTTCCCGACATTTAACTCTAAACAACATTTTTAAGACGATTTCGTCTACATTTCCCGGTGCCACGGCCTAGGTAACGTAATTATAGCGACATTTTTTACATTATCTTATAGAATACTCTTGCTTTGAGTTACAATAGGTCTTAAATTAACCATCGGCCAGCAAACTACATGTCTGCCTGACATTGAACTCTAAGTCTCTGTTTTAAGGCGATTTCGTCTACATTTACCGGTGCCACGGCCTAGGTAACATATTTTTGCAACTTTTTTTACATTATCATATAGAATACTCTTGCCTTGAGTGACAATAGGCCGTAGAATTACCATCGGCCAGCAAACTACATGTCTGCCCGACATTTAACTCTAAACTACATTTTAAGGCGATTTCGTCTACATTTCCCGGTGCCACGGCCTAGGTAACGTAATTATGGCGACATTTTTTACATTAATTTATAGACTACTCTTGCTTTGAGTGACAATACGCCGTCGAATCACCATCGGCCAGCAAACTACATGTCTGCCCGACATTCAACTCTAAACTATATTTTTATGGCGGTTTTGTCTACATTTCCCGGTGCCACGGCCTAGGTAACGTAATTATAGCGACTTTTTTACATTATCTTATAGAATACTCTTGTGTTGAGTGACAATAGGCCTTAAAATCACCATCGGCCGGCAAACTACATGTCTGCCCGACATTTAACTCTAAGTCACTATTTGAAGGCGATTTCGTCTACATTTCCTGGTGCCACGGCCTAGGTAACATAATTATTGCATTTTTTTTTACTTTATCTTATAGAATTCTCTTGCCTTGAGTGACAATAGGCCTATAAATTACCATCGGCTAGCAAAATATATGTCTGTCCGACAATCAACTTTAAACTACATTTTTATGGTGATTTCGTCTACATTTCCCGGTGCCACGGCCTAGATAACGTAAATATTGCAACTTTTTTTACATTATCTTATAGAATACTCTAGCTTTAAGTGATAATAGGCCTCAGAATCACCATCGGCCAGCAAACTATATGTTTTCCCGACATTTAACTCTAAACAACATTTTTAAGACGATTTCGTCTACATTTCCCGGTGCCACGGCCTAGGTAACGTAATTATAGCGACATTTTTTACATTATCTTATAGAATACTCTTGCTTTGAGTTACAATAGGTCTTAAATTAACCATCGGCCAGCAAACTACATGTCTGCCTGACATTGAACTCTAAGTCTCTGTTTTAAGGCGATTTCGTCTACATTTACCGGTGCCACGGCCTAGGTAACATAATTATTGCAACTTTTTTTACATTATCATATAGAATACTCTTGCCTTGAGTGACAATAGGCCGTAGAATTACCATCGGCCAGCAAACTACATGTCTGTCCGACATTTAACTCTAAACTACATTTTAAGGCGATTTCGTCTACATTTCCCGGTGCCACGGCCTAGGTAACGTAATTATGGCGACATTTTTTACATTAATTTATAGACTACTCTTGCCTTGAGTGACAATAGGCCGTAGAATCACCATCGGCCAGCAAACTACATGTCTGCCCGACATTTAACTCTAAACTACATTTTAAGGCGATTTCGTCTACATTTCCCGGTGCCATGGCCTAGGTAACGTAATTATGGCGACATTTTTTACATTAATTTATAGACTACTCTTGCCTTGAGTGACAATAGGCCGTAGAATCACCATCGGCCAGCAAACTACATGTCTGCCCGACATTTAACTCTAAACTTTATTTTAAGGCGATTTCGTCTACATTTCCCGGTGCCACGGCCTAGGTAACGTAATTATGGCGACATTTTTTACACTTATTTATAGACTACTCTTTCTTTGAGTGACACAACCCCGTAGAATCACCATCGGCCAGCAAACTACATGTCTGCCCGACATTTAACTCTAAACTACATTTTAAGGCGATTTCGTCTACATTTCCCGGTGCCACGGCCTAGGTAACGTAATTATTGCAACTTTTTTTTCAATATCTTATAGAATGCTCTTGGTTTGAGTGACATTACGTCTTAGAATCACCATCGGCCAGCAAACTACATGTCTGCCCGACATTTAACTCTAAACCACATTTTTAAGGCGATTTCGTCTACATTTCCCGGTGCCACGGCCTAGGTAACGTAATTATTGCAATTTTTTTAAATTTTTTTATAGAATACCTTTGCCTAGAGTGACAATAGGCCTTTGAATTACCATCGGCCAGCAAAATATATGTCTGTCCGACAATCAACTTAAAACTACATTTTTATGGTGATTTCGTCTACATTTCCCGGTGCCACGGCCTAGGTAACGTAATTATAGCGACTTTTTTACCTTATCTTATAGAATACTCTTGTGTTGAGTGACAATAGGCCTTAAAATCACCATCGGCGAGCAAACTACATGTCTGCCCGACATTTAACTCTAAGTCACTATTTGAAGGCGATTTCGTCTACATTTCCTGGTGCCACGGCCTAGGTAACATAATTATTGCATTTTTTTTTACTTTATCTTATAGAATTTTCTTGCCTTGAGTGACAATAGGCCTATAAATTACCATCGGCTAGCAAAATATATGTCTGTCCGACAATCAACTTTAAACTACATTTTTATGGTGATTTCGTCTACATTTCCCGGTGCCACGGCCTAGATAACGTAATTATTGCAACTTTTTTTACATTATCTTATAGAATACTCTAGCTTTAAGTGATAATAGGCCTCAGAATCACCATCGGCCAGCAAACTACATGTCTGCCCGACATTCAACTCTAAACTATATTTTTAAGGCGATTACGTCTACATTTCCCGGTGCCACGGCCTAGATAACGTAAATATAGCAACTTTTTTTACATTATCTTATAGAATCCTCTTGCTATGAGTGACAATATGCCTTAGAATAACCATCGGCCAGCAAACTACATGTCTGCCCGACATTCAACTCTAAACTATATTTTTATGGCGGTTTTGTCTACATTTCCCGGTGCCACGGCTTAGATAACGTAATTATTGCAACGTTGTTTACATTTTATTATAGAATACTCTTAGTTTGAGTGCTAATAGGCCTAAGAATCACCATCGGCTAGCAAACTACATGTCTGCCCGACATTCAACTCTAAACTATATTTTTATGGCGGTTTTGTCTACATTTCCCGGTGCCACGGCCTAGATAACGTAATTATTGCAACTTTGTTTACATTTTATTATAGAATACTCTTAGTTTGAGTGATAGTAGGCCTAAGAATCACCATCGGCTAGCAAACTAAATGTCTGCCCGACATTTAACTCTAAACTACATTTTAAGGCGATTTCGTCTACATTTCCCGGTGCCACGGCCTAGGTAACGTAACTATAGCGACTTTTTTTACATTATCTTAGGTAATGCTCTTGTTTTGAGTGATAATAGGCCTAAGAATCACCATCGGCCAGCAAACTACATGTCTGCCCGACATTTAACTCTAAACTACATTTTAAGGCGATTTCGTCTACATTTCCCGGTGCCATGGCCTAGGTAACGAAACTTTAGCGACTTTTTTTACATTATCTTATAGAATTCTCTTGTTTTAAGTGACAATAGGCGTTAGAATCAACATCATCCATTAAAATATATGTCTGTCCGACAATCAACTTTAAACTACATTTTTATGGTGATTTAGTCTACATTTCCCGGTGCCACGGCCTAGGTAACGTAATTATAGCGACATTTTTTACATTATCTTATAGAATTCCCTTGCTTTGAGTGATAATAGGCCTTAGAATTACCATCGGCCAGCAAACTGCATGTCTGCCCGACATTTAACTCTAAACTACATTTTAAGGCGATTTCGTCTACATTTCCCGGTGCCACGGCCTTGATAACGTAATTATTGCAACGTTTTTTTACATTTTATTATAGAATACTCTTGGTTTGAGTGATAATAGGCCTAAGAATCACCATCGGCCAGCAAACTACATGTCTGCCCGACATTCAACTCTAAACTATATTTTTATGGCGGTTTTGTCTACATTTCCCGGTGCCACGGCCTAGGTAACGTAATTATAGCGACTTTTTTACATTATCTTATAGAATACTCTTGTGTTGAGTGACAATAGGCCTTAAAATCACCATCGGCCGGCAAACTACATGTCTGCCCGACATTTAACTCTAAGTCACTATTTGAAGGCGATTTCGTCTACATTTCCTGGTGCCACGGCCTAGGTAACATAATTATTGCATTTTTTTTTACTTTATCTTATAGAATTCTCTTGCCTTGAGTGACAATAGGCCTATAAATTACCATCAGCTAGCAAAATATATGTCTGTCCGACAATCAACTTTAAACTACATTTTTATGGTGATTTCGTCTACATTTCCCGGTGCCACGGCCTAGATAACGTAATAATTGCAACTTTTTTTACATTATCTTATATATAACTCTAGCTTTAAGTGATAATAGGCCTCAGAATCACCATCGGCCAGCAAACTATATGTTTTCCCGACATTTAACTCTAAACAACATTTTTAAGACGATTTCGTCTACATTTCCCGGTGCCACGGCCTAGGTAACGTAATTATAGCGACATTTTTTACATTATCTTATAGAATACTCTTGCTTTGAGTTACAATAGGTCTTAAATTAACCATCGGCCAGCAAACTACATGTCTGCCCGACATTGAACTCTAAGTCTCTGTTTTAAGGCGATTTCGTCTACATTTACCGGTGCCACGGCCTAGGTAACACAATTATTGCAACTTTTTTTACATTATCATATAGAATACTCTTGCCTTGAGTGACAATAGGCCGTAGAATTACCATCGGCCAGCAAACTACATGTCTGCCCGACATTTAACTCTAAACTACATTTTAAGGCGATTTCGTCTACATTTCCCGGTGCCACGGCCTAGGTAACGTAATTATGGCGACATTTTTTACATTAATTTATAGACTACTCTTGCTTCGAGTGACAATACGCCGTAGAATCACCATCGGCCAGCAAACTATATGTCTGCCCGACATTTAAATATAAACTACATTTTAAGGCGATTTCGTCTACATGTCCCGGTGCCATGGCCTAGGTAACGAAACTTTAGCGACTTTTTTTACATTATCTTATAGAATTCTCTTGTTTTAAGTGACAATAGGCGTTAGAATCAACATCGGCCATTAAAATATATGTCTGTCCGACAATCAACTTTAAACTACATTTTTATGGTGATTTAGTCTACATTTCCCGGTGCCACGGCCTAGGTAACGTAATTATAGCGACATTTTTTACATTATCTTATAGAATTCTTTTGCTTTGAGTGATAATAGGCCTTAGAATTACCATCGGCCAGCAAACTGCATGTCTGCCCGACATTTAACTCTAAACTACATTTTAAGGCGATTTCGTCTACATTTCCCGGTGCCACGGCCTAGATAACGTAATTATTGCAACGTTTTTTTACATTTTATTATAGAATACTCTTGGTTTGAGTGATAATAGGCCTAAGAATCACCATCGGCCAGCAAACTACATGTCTGCCCGACATTCAACTCTAAACTATATTTTTATGGCGGTTTTGTCTACATTTCCCGGTGCCACGGCCTAGGTAACGTAATTATAGCGACTTTTTTACATTATCTTATAGAATACTCTTGTGTTGAGTGACAATAGGCCTTAAAATCACCATCGGCCGGCAAACTACATGTCTGCCCGACATTTAACTCTAAGTCACTATTTGAAGGCGATTTCGTCTACATTTCCTGGTGCCACGGCCTAGGTAACATAATTATTGCATTTTTTTTTACTTTATCTTATAGAATTCTCTTGCTTTGAGTGACAATAGGCCTATAAATTACCATCGGCTAGCAAAATATATGTCTGTCCGACAATCAACTTTAAACTACATTTTTATGGTGATTTGGTCTACATTTCCCGGTGCCACGGCCTAGATAACGTAATTATTGCAACTTTTTTTACATTATCTTATAGAATACTCTTGCTTTGAGTTACAATAGGTCTTAAATTAACCATCGGCCAGCAAACTACATGTCTGCCCGACATTGAACTCTAAGTCTCTGTTTTAAGGCGATTTCGTCTACATTTACCGGTGCCACGGCCTAGGTAACATAATTATTGCAACTTTTTTTACATTATCATATAGAATACTCTTGCTTTGAGTGACAATAGGCCGTAGAATTACCATCGGCCAGCAAACTACATGTCTGCCCGACATTTAACTCTAAACTACATTTTAAGGCGATTTCGTCTACATTTCCCGGTGCCACGGCCTAGGTAACGTAATTATGGCGACATTTTTTACATTAATTTATAGACTACTCTTGCTTTGAGTGACAATACGCCGTAGAATCACCATCGGCCAGCAAACTACATGTCTGCCCGACATTTAAATATAAACTACATTTTTATCGCGGTTTTGTCTACATTTCCCGGTACTAAGGCTTAGTTAACGTAATTATATCAACTTTTTTCACATTATATTATAGAATACTCTTGCCTTCAGTGACAATATGCCGTAGAATTACCATCGGCCAGCAAATTACATGTCTGCCCGACATTTAACTCTAAACTACATTTTTAAGGCGATTACGTCTACATTTCCCGGTGCCACGGCCTAGGTAACGTAATTATTGCAACTTTTTTTTTTATATCTTATAGAAGGCTCTTAATTTGAGTGACATTACGCCTTAGAATCACCATCGGCCAGCAAACTACATGTCTGCCCGACATTTAACTCTAAACCACATTTTTAAGGCGATTTCGTCTACATTTCCCGGTGCCACGGCCTAGGTAACGTAATTATTGCATTTTTTTTTACATTTTTTTATAGAATACCTTTGCCTAGAGTGATAATAGGCCTTTGAATTACCATCGGCCAGCAAAATATATGTCTGTCCGACAATCAACTTAAAACTACATTTTTATGGTGATTTCGTCTACATTTCCCGGTGCCACGGCCTAGGTAACGTAATTATAGCGACATTTTTTACATTATCTTATAGAATTCTCTTGCTTTGAGTGATAATAGGCCTTAGAATTACCATCGGCCAGCAAACTGCATGTCTGCCCGACATTTAACTCTAAACTACATTTTAAGGCGATTTCGTCTACATTTCCCGGTGCCACGGCCTAGATAACGTAATTATTGCAACGTTTTTTTACATTTTATTATAGAATACTCTTGGTTTGAGTGATAATAGGCCTAAGAATCACCATCGGCCAGCAAACTACATGTCTGCCCGACATTCAACTCTAAACTATATTTTTATGGCGGTTTTGTCTACATTTCCCGGTGCCACGGCCTAGGTAACGTAATTATAGCGACTTTTTTACATTATCTTATAGAATACTCTTGTGTTGAGTGACAATAGGCCTTAAAATCACCATCGGCCGGCAAACTACATGTCTGCCCGACATTTAACTCTAAGTCACTATTTGAAGGCGATTTCGTCTACATTTCCTGGTGCCACGGCCTAGGTAACATAATTATTGCATTTTTTTTTTACTTTATCTTATAGAATTCTCTTGCTTTGAGTGACAATAGGCCTATAAATTACCATCGGCTAGCAAAATATATGTCTGTCCGACAATCAACTTTAAACTACATTTTTATGGTGATTTCGTCTACATTTCCCGGTGCCACGGCCTAGATAACGTAAATATTGCAACTTTTTTTACATAATCTTATAGAATACTCTAGCTTTAAGTGATAATAGGCCTCAGAATCACCATCGGCCAGCAAACTATATGTTTTCCCGACATTTAACTCTAAACAACATTTTTAAGACGATTTCGTCTACATTTCCCGGTGCCACGGCCTAGGTAACGTAATTATAGCGACATTTTTTACATTATCTTATAGAATACTCTTGCTTTGAGTTACAATAGGTCTTAAATTAACCATCGGCCAGCAAACTACATGTCTGCCTGACATTGAACTCTAAGTCTCTGTTTTAAGGCGATTTCGTCTACATTTACCGGTGCCACGGCCTAGGTAACATAATTATTGCAACTTTTTTTACATTATCATATAGAATACTCTTGCCTTGAGTGACAATAGGCCGTAGAATTACCATCGGCCAGCAAACTACATGTCTGCCCGACATTTAACTCTAAACTACATTTTAAGGCGATTTCGTCTACATTTCCCGGTGCCACGGCCTAGGTAACGTAATTATGGCGACATTTTTTACATTAATTTATAGACTACTCTTGCTTTGAGTGACAATACGCCGTAGAATCACCATCGGCCAGCAAACTACATGTCTGCCCGACATTCAACTCTAAACTATATTTTTATGGCGGTTTTGTCTACATTTCCCGGTGCCACGGCCTAGGTAACGTAATTATAGCGACTTTTTTACATTATCTTATAGAATACTCTTGTGTTGAGTGACAATAGGCCTTAAAATCACCATCGGCCGGCAAACTACATGTCTGCCCGACATTTAACTCTAAGTCTCTGTTTTAAGACGATTTCGTCTACATTTACCGGTGCCACGGCCTAGGTAACATAATTATTGCAACTTTTTTTACATTATCATATAGAATACTCTTGCCTTGAGTGACAATAGGCCGTAGAATTACCATCGGCCAGCAAACTACATGTCTGCCCGACATTTAACTCTAAACTACATTTTAAGGCGATTTCGTCTACATTTCCCGGTGCCACGGCCTAGGTAACGTAATTATGGCGACATTTTTTACATTAATTTATAGACTACTCTTGCTTCGAGTGACAATACGCCGTAGAATCACCATCGGCCAGCAAACTACATGTCTGCCCGACATTTAAATATAAACTACATTTTAAGGCGATTTCGTCTACATGTCCCGGTGCCATGGCCTAGGTAACGAAACTTTAGCGACTTTTTTTACATTACCTTATAGAATTCTCTTGTTTTAAGTGACAATAGGCGTTAGAATCAACATCGGCCATTAAAATATATGTCTGTCCGACAATCAACTTTAAACTACATTTTTATGGTGATTTAGTCTACATTTCCCGGTGCCACGGCCTAGGTAACGTAATTATAGCGACATTTTTTACATTATCTTATAGAATTCTTTTGCTTTGAGTGATAATAGGCCTTAGAATTACCATCGGCCAGCAAACTGCATGTCTGCCCGACATTTAACTCTAAACTACATTTTAAGGCGATTTCGTCTACATTTCCCGGTGCCACGGCCTAGATAACGTAATTATTGCAACGTTTTTTTACATTTTATTATAGAATACTCTTGGTTTGAGTGATAATAGGCCTAAGAATCACCATCGGCCAGCAAACTACATGTCTGCCCGACATTCAACTCTAAACTATATTTTTATGGCGGTTTTGTCTACATTTCCCGGTGCCACGGCCTAGGTAACGTAATTATAGCGACTTTTTTACATTATCTTATAGAATACTCTTGTGTTGAGTGACAATAGGCCTTAAAATCACCATCGGCCGGCAAACTACATGTCTGCCCGACATTTAACTCTAAGTCACTATTTGAAGGCGATTTCGTCTACATTTCCTGGTGCCACGGCCTAGGTAACATAATTATTGCATTTTTTTTTACTTTATCTTATAGAATTCTCTTGCCTTGAGTGACAATAGGCCTATAAATTACCATCGGCTAGCAAAATATATGTCTGTCCGACAATCAACTTTAAACTACATTTTTATGGTGATTTCGTCTACATTTCCCGGTGCCACGGCCTAGATAACGTAATTATTGCAACTTTTTTTACATTATCTTATAGAATACTCTTGCTTTGAGTTACAATAGGTCTTAAATTAACCATCGGCCAGCAAACTACATGTCTGCCCGACATTGAACTCTAAGTCTCTGTTTTAAGGCGATTTCGTCTACATTTACCGGTGCCACGGCCTAGGTAACATAATTATTGCAACTTTTTTTACAATATCATATAGAATACTCTTTCTTTGAGTGACAATAGGCCGTAGAATTACCATCGGCCAGCAAACTACATGTCTGCCCGACATTTAACTCTAAACTACATTTTAAGGCGATTTCGTCTACATTTCCCGGTGCCACGGCCTAGGTAACGTAATTATGGCGACATTTTTTACATTAATTTATAGACTACTCTTGCTTTGAGTGACAATACGCCGTAGAATCACCATCGGCCAGCAAACTACATGTCTGCCCGACATTTAAATATAAACTACATTTTTATCGCGGTTTTGTCTACATTTCCCGGTACTAAGGCTTAGTTAACGTAATTATATCAACTTTTTTCACATTATATTATAGAATACTCTTGCCTTCAGTGACAATATGCCGTAGAATTACCATCGGCCAGCAAATTACATGTCTGCCCGACATTTAACTCTAAACTACATTTTTAAGGCGATTACGTCTACATTTCCCGGTGCCACGGCCTAGGTAACGTAATTATTGCAACTTTTTTTTTTATATCTTATAGAAGGCTCTTAATTTGAGTGACATTACGCCTTAGAATCACCATCGGCCAGCAAACTACATGTCTGCCCGACATTTAACTCTAAACCACATTTTTAAGGCGATTTCGTCTACATTTCCCGGTGCCACGGCCTAGGTAACGTAATTATTGCATTTTTTTTTACATTTTTTTATAGAATACCTTTGCCTAGAGTGATAATAGGCCTTTGAATTACCATCGGCCAGCAAAATATATGTCTGTCCGACAATCAACTTAAAACTACATTTTTATGGTGATTTCGTCTACATTTCCCGGTGCCACGGCCTAGGTAACGTAATTATAGCGACTTTTTAACCTTATCTTATAGAATATTCTTGTGTTCAGTGACAATAGGCCTTAAAATCACCATCAGTTAGCAAACTACATGTCTGCCCGACATTTAACTCTAAGTCACTATTTGAAGGCGATGTCGTCTACATTTCCTGGTGCCACGGCCTAGGTAACGTAATTATAGCGACATTTTTTACATTATCTTATAGAATATTTTTGCCTTGAGTGACAATAGGCCTTTGAATCACCATCAGTTAGCAAACTACATGTCTGCCCGACATTTAACTCTAAACTACATTTTAAGGCGATTTCATCTACATTTCCCGGTGCCGCGGCCTAGGTAACGTAATCATGGCGACATTTTTTACAATAATTTATAGAATACTCTTGCCTTGAGTGACAATAGGCCGTAGAATCACCATCGGCCAGCAAACTACATGTCTGCCCGACATTTAACTCTAAACTACATTTTAAGGCGATTTCGTCTACATTTCCCGGTGCCACGGCCTAGGTAACGTAATTATTGCAACTTTTTTTACATTATCTTATATAATGCTCTTACCTTGAGTGACATTACGCCTTAGCATCACCATCGGCCAGCAAACTACATGTCTGCCCGACATTTAACTCTAAACTACATTTTAAGGCGATTTCGTCTACATTTCCCGGTGCCACGGCCTAGGTAACGTAATTATGGCGACATTTTTTACATAAGTTTATAGAATCCTCTTGCTTTGAGTGACAAAATGCGGTAGAATCACCATCGGCCAGCAAACTACATGTCTGCCCGACATTTAACTCTAAACTACATTTTTAAGGCGATTACGTCTACATTTCCCGGTGCCACGGCCTAGATAACGTAAATATAGCAACTTTTTTTACATTATCTTATAGAATCCTCTTGCTATGAGTGACAATATGCCTTAGAATAACCATCGGCCAGCAAACTACATGTCTGCCCGACATTCAACTCTAAACTATATTTTTATGGCGGTTTTGTCTACATTTCCCGGTGCCACGGCTTAGATAACGTAATTATTGCAACGTTGTTTACATTTTATTATAGAATACTCTTAGTTTGAGTGCTAATAGGCCTAAGAATCACCATCGGCTAGCAAACTACATGTCTGCCCGACATTCAACTCTAAACTATATTTTTATGGCGGTTTTGTCTACATTTCCCGGTGCCACGGCCTAGATAACGTAATTATTGCAACGTTGTTTACATTTTATTATAGAATTCTCTTAGTTTGAGTGATAGTAGGCCTAAGAATCACCATCGGCTAGCAAACTAAATGTCTGCCCGACATTTAACTCTAAACTACATTTTAAGGCGATTTCGTCTACATTTCCCGGTGCCACGGCCTAGGTAACGTAACTATAGCGACTTTTTTTACATTATCTTAGATAATGCTCTTGTTTTGAGTGATAATAGGCCTAAGAATTACCATCGGCCAGCAAACTACATGTCTGCCCGACATTTAACTCTAAACTACATTTTAAGGCGATTTCGTCTACATTTCCCGGTGCCATGGCCTAGGTAACGAAACTTTAGCATCTTTTTTTACATTATCTTATAGAATTCTCTTGTTATAAGTGACAATAGGCGTTAGAATCAACATCGGCCATTAAAATATATGTCTGTCCGACAATCAACTTTAAACTACATTTTTATGGTGATTTAGTCTACATTTCCCGGTGCCACGGCCTAGGTAACGTAATTATAGCGACATTTTTTACATTATCTTATAGAATTCCCTTGCTTTGAGTGATAATAGGCCTTAGAATTACCATCGGCCAGCAAACTGCATGTCTGCCCGACATTTAACTCTAAACTACATTTTAAGGCGATTTCGTCTACATTTCCCGGTGCCACGGCCTAGATAACGTAATTATTGCAACGTTTTTTTACATTTTATTATAGAATACTCTTGGTTTGAGTGATAATAGGCCTAAGAATCACCATCGGCCAGCAAACTACATGTCTGCCCGACATTCAACTCTAAACTATATTTTTATGGCGGTTTTGTCTACATTTCCCGGTGCCACGGCCTAGGTAACGTAATTATAGCGACTTTTTTACATTATCTTATAGAATACTCTTGTGTTGAGTGACAATAGGCCTTAAAATCACCATCGGCCGGCAAACTACATGTCTGCCCGACATTTAACTCTAAGTCACTATTTGAAGGCGATTTCGTCTACATTTCCTGGTGCCACGGCCTAGGTAACATAATTATTGCATTTTTTTTTACTTTATCTTATAGAATTCTCTTGCCTTGAGTGACAATAGGCCTATAAATTACCATCGGCTAGCAAAATATATGTCTGTCCGACAATCAACTTTAAACTACATTTTTATGGTGATTTCGTCTACATTTCCCGGTGCCACGGCCTAGATAACGTAAATATTGCAACTTTTTTTACATTATCTTATAGAATACTCTAGCTTTAAGTGATAATAGGCCTCAGAATCACCATCGGCCAGCAAACTATATGTTTTCCCGACATTTAACTCTAAACAACATTTTTAAGACGATTTCGTCTACATTTCCCGGTGCCACGGCCTAGGTAACGTAATTATAGCGACATTTTTTACATTATCTAATAGAATACTCTTGCTTTGAGTTACAATAGGTCTTAAATTAACCATCGGCCAGCAAACTACATGTCTGCCTGACATTGAACTCTAAGTCTCTGTTTTAAGGCGATTTCGTCTACATTTACCGGTGCCACGGCCTAGGTAACATAATTATTGCAACTTTTTTTACATTATCATATAGAATACTCTTGCTTTGAGTGACAATAGGCCGTAGAATTACCATCGGCCAGCAAACTACATGTCTGCCCGACATTTAACTCTAAACTACATTTTAAGGCGATTTCGTCTACATTTCCCGGTGCCACGGCCTAGGTAACGTAATTATGGCGACATTTTTTACATTAATTTATAGACTACTCTTGCTTTGAGTGACAATACGCCGTAGAATCACCATCGGCCAGCAAACTACATGTCTGCCCGACATTCAACTCTAAACTATATTTTTATGGCGGTTTTGTCTACATTTCCCGGTGCCACGGCCTAGGTAACGTAATTATAGCGACTTTTTTACATTATCTTATAGAATACTCTTGTGTTGAGTGACAATAGGCCTTAAAATCACCATCGGCCGGCAAACTACATGTCTGCCCGACATTTAACTCTAAGTCACTATTTGAAGGCGATTTCGTCTACATTTCCTGGTGCCACGGCCTAGGTAACATAATTATTGCATTTTTTTTTACTTTATCTTATAGAATTCTCTTGCCTTGAGTGACAATAGGCCTATAAATTACCATCGGCTAGCAAAATATATGTCTGTCCGACAATCAACTTTAAACTACATTTTTATGGTGATTTCGTCTACATTTCCCGGTGCTACGGCCTAGATAACGTAAATATTGCAACTTTTTTTACATTATCTTATAGAATACTCTAGCTTTAAGTGATAATAGGCCTCAGAATCACCATCGGCCAGCAAACTATATGTTTTCCCGACATTTAACTCTAAACAACATTTTTAAGACGATTTCGTCTACATTTCCCGGTGCCACTGCCTAGGTAACGTAATTATAGCGACATTTTTTACATTATCTTATAGAATACTCTTGCTTTGAGTTACAATAGGTCTTAAATTAACCATCGGCCAGCAAACTACATGTCTGCCTGACATTGAACTCTAAGTCTCTGTTTTAAGGCGATTTCGTCTACATTTACCGGTGCCACGGCCTAGGTAACATAATTATTGCAACTTTTTTTACATTATCATATAGAATACACTTGCCTTGAGTGACAATAGGCCGTAGAATTACCATCGGCCAGCAAACTACATGTCTGCCCGACATTTAACTCTAAACTACATTTTAAGGCGATTTCGTCTACATTTCCCGGTGCCACGGCCTAGGTAACGTAATTATGGCGACATTTTTTACATTAATTTATAGACTACTCTTGCCTTGAGTGACAATAGGCCGTAGAATCACCATCGGCCAGCAAACTACATGTCTGCCCGACATTTAACTCTAAACTACATTTTAAGGCGATTTCGTCTACATTTCCCGGTGCCATGGCCTAGGTAACGTAATTATGGCGACATTTTTTACATTAGTTTATAGACTACTCTTGCCTTGAGTGACAATAGGCCGTAGAATCACCATCGGCCAGCAAACTACATGTCTGCCCGACATTTAACTCTAAACTTTATTTTAAGGCGATTTCGTCTACATTTCCCGGTGCCACGGCCTAGGTAACGTAATTATGGCAACATTTTTTACACTAATTTATAGACTACTCTTTCTTTGAGTGACACAACCCCGTAGAATCACCATCGGCCAGCAAACTACATGTCTGCCCGACATTTAACTCTAAACTACATTTTAAGGCGATTTCGTCTACATTTCCCGGTGCCACGGCCTAGGTAACGTAATTATTGCAACTTTTTTTTCAATATCTTATAGAATGCTCTTGGTTTGAGTGACATTACGTCTTAGAATCACCATCGGCCAGCAAACTACATGTCTGCCCGACATTTAACTCTAAACCACATTTTTAAGGCGATTTCGTCTACATTTCCCGGTGCCACGGCCTAGGTAACGTAATTATTGCAATTTTTTTAAATTTTTTTATAGAATACCTTTGCCTAGAGTGACAATAGGCCTTTGAATTACCATCGGCCAGCAAAATATATGTCTGTCCGACAATCAACTTAAAACTACATTTTTATGGTGATTTCGTCTACATTTCCCGGTGCCACGGCCTAGGTAACGTAATTATAGCGACTTTTTTACCTTATCTTATAGAATACTCTTGTGTTGAGTGACAATAGGCCTTAAAATCACCATCGGCGAGCAAACTACATGTCTGCCCGACATTTAACTCTAAGTCACTATTTGAAGGCGATTTCGTCTACATTTCCTGGTGCCACGGCCTAGGTAACATAATTATTGCATTTTTTTTTACTTTATCTTATAGAATTTTCTTGCCTTGAGTGACAATAGGCCTATAAATTACCATCGGCTAGCAAAATATATGTCTGTCCGACAATCAACTTTAAACTACATTTTTATGGTGATTTCGTCTACATTTCCCGGTGCCACGGCCTAGATAACGTAATTATTGCAACTTTTTTTACATTATCTTATAGAATACTCTAGCTTTAAGTGATAATAGGCCTCAGAATCACCATCGGCCAGCAAACTACATGTCTGCCCGACATTCAACTCTAAACTATATTTTTAAGGCGATTACGTCTACATTTCCCGGTGCCACGGCCTAGATAACGTAAATATAGCAACTTTTTTTACATTATCTTATAGAATCCTCTTGCTATGAGTGACAATATGCCTTAGAATAACCATCGGCCAGCAAACTACATGTCTGCCCGACATTCAACTCTAAACTATATTTTTATGGCGGTTTTGTCTACATTTCCCGGTGCCACGGCTTAGATAACGTAATTATTGCAACGTTGTTTACATTTTATTATAGAATACTCTTAGTTTGAGTGCTAATAGGCCTAAGAATCACCATCGGCTAGCAAACTACATGTCTGCCCGACATTCAACTCTAAACTATATTTTTATGGCGGTTTTGTCTACATTTCCCGGTGCCACGGCCTAGATAACGTAATTATTGCAACTTTGTTTACATTTTATTATAGAATACTCTTAGTTTGAGTGATAGTAGGCCTAAGAATCACCATCGGCTAGCAAACTAAATGTCTGCCCGACATTTAACTCTAAACTACATTTTAAGGCGATTTCGTCTACATTTCCCGGTGCCACGGCCTAGGTAACGTAACTATAGCGACTTTTTTTACATTATCTTAGGTAATGCTCTTGTTTTGAGTGATAATAGGCCTAAGAATCACCATCGGCCAGCAAACTACATGTCTGCCCGACATTTAACTCTAAACTACATTTTAAGGCGATTTCGTCTACATTTCCCGGTGCCATGGCCTAGGTAACGAAACATTAGCGACTTTTTTTACATTATCTTATAGAATTCTCTTGTTTTAAGTGACAATAGGCGTTAGAATCAACATCGGCCATTAAAATATATGTCTGTCCGACAATCAACTTTAAACTACATTTTTATGGTGATTTAGTCTACATTTCCCGGTGCCACGGCCTAGGTAACGTAATTATAGCGACATTTTTTACATTATCTTATATAATTCCCTTGCTTTGAGTGATAATAGGCCTTAGAATTACCATCGGCCAGCAAACTGCATGTCTGCCCGACATTTAACTCTAAACTACATTTTAAGGCGATTTCGTCTACATTTCCCGGTGCCACGGCCTTGATAACGTAATTATTGCAACGTTTTTTTACATTTTATTATAGAATACTCTTGGTTTGAGTGATAATAGGCCTAAGAATCACCATCGGCCAGCAAACTACATGTCTGCCCGACATTCAACTCTAAACTATATTTTTATGGCGGTTTTGTCTACATTTCCCGGTGCCACGGCCTAGGTAACGTAATTATAGCGACTTTTTTACATTATCTTATAGAATACTCTTGTGTTGAGTGACAATAGGCCTTAAAATCACCATCGGCCGGCAAACTACATGTCTGCCCGACATTTAACTCTAAGTCACTATTTGAAGGCGATTTCGTCTACATTTCCTGGTGCCACGGCCTAGGTAACATAATTATTGCATTTTTTTTTACTTTATCTTATAGAATTCTCTTGCCTTGAGTGACAATAGGCCTATAAATTACCATCAGCTAGCAAAATATATGTCTGTCCGACAATCAACTTTAAACTACATTTTTATGGTGATTTCGTCTACATTTCCCGGTGCCACGGCCTAGATAACGTAATTATTGCAACTTTTTTTACATTATCTTATAGAATCCTCTTGCTATGAGTGACAATATGCCTTAGAATAACCATCGGCCAGCAAACTACATGTCTGCCCGACATTCAACTCTAAACTATATTTTTATGGCGGTTTTGTCTACATTTCCCGGTGCCACGGCTTAGATAACGTAATTATTGCAACGTTGTTTACATTTTATTATAGAATACTCTTAGTTTGAGTGCTAATAGGCCTAAGAATCACCATCGGCTAGCAAACTACATGTCTGCCCGACATTCAACTCTAAACTATATTTTTATGGCGGTTTTGTCTACATTTCCCGGTGCCACGGCCTAGATAACGTAATTATTGCAACGTTGTTTACATTTTATTATAGAATTCTCTTAGTTTGAGTGATAGTAGGCCTAAGAATCACCATCGGCTAGCAAACTAAATGTCTGCCCGACATTTAACTCTAAACTACATTTTAAGGCGATTTCGTCTACATTTCCCGGTGCCACGGCCTAGGTAACGTAACTATAGCGACTTTTTTTACATTATCTTAGATAATGCTCTTGTTTTGAGTGATAATAGGCCTAAGAATTACCATCGGCCAGCAAACTACATGTCTGCCCGACATTTAACTCTAAACTACATTTTAAGGCGATTTCGTCTACATTTCCCGGTGCCATGGCCTAGGTAACGAAACTTTAGCATCTTTTTTTACATTATCTTATAGAATTTTCTTGTTGTAAGTGACAATAGGCGTTAGAATCAACATCGGCCATTAAAATATATGTCTGTCCGACAATCAACTTTAAACTACATTTTTATGGTGATTTAGTCTACATTTCCCGGTGCCACGGCCTAGGTAACGTAATTATAGCGACATTTTTTACATTATCTTATAGAATTCTCTTGCTTTGAGTGATAATAGGCCCTAGAATTACCATCGGCCAGCAAACTGCATGTCTGCCCGACATTTAACTCTAAACTACATTTTAAGGCGATTTCGTCTACATTTCCCGGTGCCACGGCCTAGATAACGTAATTATTGCAACGTTTTTTTACATTTTATTATAGAATACTCTTGGTTTGAGTGATAATAGGCCTAAGAATCACCATCGGCCAGCAAACTACATGTCTGCCCGACATTCAACTCTAAACTATATTTTTATGGCGGTTTTGTCTACATTTCCCGGTGCCACGGCCTAGGTAACGTAATTATAGCGACTTTTTTACATTATCTTATAGAATACTCTTGTGTTGAGTGACAATAGGCCTTAAAATCACCATCGGCCGGCAAACTACATGTCTGCCCGACATTTAACTCTAAGTCACTATTTGAAGGCGATTTCGTCTACATTTCCTGGTGCCACGGCCTAGGTAACATAATTATTGCATTTTTTTTTACTTTATCTTATAGAATTCTCTTGCCTTGAGTGACAATAGGCCTATAAATTACCATCGGCTAGCAAAATATATGTCTGTCCGACAATCAACTTTAAACTACATTTTTATGGTGATTTCGTCTACATTTCCCGGTGCCACGGCCTAGATAACGTAAATATTGCAACTTTTTTTACATTATCTTATAGAATACTCTAGCTTTAAGTGATAATAGGCCTCAGAATCACCATCGGCCAGCAAACTATATGTTTTCCCGACATTTAACTCTAAACAACATTTTTAAGACGATTTCGTCTACATTTCCCGGTGCCACGGCCTAGGTAACGTAATTATAGCGACATTTTTTACATTTTCTTATAGAATACTCTTGCTTTGAGTTACAATAGGTCTTAAATTAACCATCGGCCAGCAAACTACATGTCTGCCTGACATTGAACTCTAAGTCTCTGTTTTAAGGCGATTTCGTCTACATTTACCGGTGCCACGGCCTAGGTAACATAATTATTGCAACTTTTTTTACATTATCATATAGAATACTCTTGCCTTGAGTGACAATAGGCCGTAGAATTACCATCGGCCAGCAAACTACATGTCTGCCCGACATTTAACTCTAAACTACATTTTAAGGCGATTTCGTCTACATTTCCCGGTGCTACGGCCTAGGTAACGTAATTATGGCGACATTTTTTACATTAATTTATAGACTACTCTTGCTTTGAGTGACAATACGCCGTCGAATCACCATCGGCCAGCAAACTACATGTCTGCCCGACATTCAACTCTAAACTATATTTTTATGGCGGTTTTGTCTACATTTCCCGGTGCCACGGCCTAGGTAACGTAATTATAGCGACTTTTTTACATTATCTTATAGAATACTCTTGTGTTGAGTGACAATAGGCCTTAAAATCACCATCGGCCGGCAAACTACATGTCTGCCCGACATTTAACTCTAAGTCACTATTTGAAGGCGATTTCGTCTACATTTCCTGGTGCCACGGCCTAGGTAACATAATTATTGCATTTTTTTTTACTTTATCTTATAGAATTCTCTTGCCTTGAGTGACAATAGGCCTATAAATTACCATCGGCTAGCAAAATATATGTCTGTCCGACAATCAACTTTAAACTACATTTTTATGGTGATTTCGTCTACATTTCCCGGTGCCACGGCCTAGATAACGTAAATATTGCAACTTTTTTTACATTATCTTATAGAATACTCTAGCTTAAAGTGATAATAGGCCTCAGAATCACCATCGGCCAGCAAACTATATGTTTTCCCGACATTTAACTCTAAACAACATTTTTAAGACGATTTCGTCTACATTTCCCGGTGCCACGGCCTAGGTAACGTAATTATAGCGACATTTTTTACATTATCTTATAGAATACTCTTGCTTTGAGTTACAATAGGTCTTAAATTAACCATCGGCCAGCAAACTACATGTCTGCCTGACATTGAACTCTAAGTCTCTGTTTTAAGGCGATTTCGTCTACATTTACCGGTGCCACGGCCTAGGTAACATAATTATTGCAACTTTTTTTACATTATCATATAGAATACTCTTGCCTTGAGTGACAATAGGCCGTAGAATTACCATCGGCCAGCAAACTACATGTCTGTCCGACATTTAACTCTAAACTACATTTTAAGGCGATTTCGTCTACATTTCCCGGTGCCACGGCCTAGGTAACGTAATTATGGCGACATTTTTTACATTAATTTATAGACTACTCTTGCCTTGAGTGACAATAGGCCGTAGAATCACCATCGGCCAGCAAACTACATGTCTGCCCGACATTTAACTCTAAACTACATTTTAAGGCGATTTCGTCTACATTTCCCGGTGCCATGGCCTAGGTAACGTAATTATGGCGACATTTTTTACATTAATTTATAGACTACTCTTGCCTTGAGTGACAATAGGCCGTAGAATCACCATCGGCCAGCAAACTACATGTCTGCCCGACATTTAACTCTAAACTTTATTTTAAGGCGATTTCGTCTACATTTCCCGGTGCCACGGCCTAGGTAACGTAATTATGGCGACATTTTTTACACTTATTTATAGACTACTCTTTCTTTGAGTGACACAACCCCGTAGAATCACCATCGGCCAGCAAACTACATGTCTGCCCGACATTTAACTCTAAACTACATTTTAAGGCGATTTCGTCTACATTTCCCGGTGCCACGGCCTAGGTAACGTAATTATTGCAACTTTTTTATCAATATCTTATAGAATGCTCTTGGTTTGAGTGACATTACGTCTTAGAATCACCATCGGCCAGCAAACTACATGTCTGCCCGACATTTAACTCTAAACCACATTTTTAAGGCGATTTCGTCTACATTTCCCGGTGCCACGGCCTAGGTAACGTAATTATTGCAATTTTTTTAAATTTTTTTATAGAATACCTTTGCCTAGAGTGACAATAGGCCTTTGAATTACCATCGGCCAGCAAAATATATGTCTGTCCGACAATCAACTTAAAACTACATTTTTATGGTGATTTCGTCTACATTTCCCGGTGCCACGGCCTAGGTAACGTAATTATAGCGACTTTTTTACCTTATCTTATAGAATACTCTTGTGTTGAGTGACAATAGGCCTTAAAATCACCATCGGCGAGCAAACTACATGTCTGCCCGACATTTAACTCTAAGTCACTATTTGAAGGCGATTTCGTCTACATTTCCTGGTGCCACGGCCTAGGTAACATAATTATTGCATTTTTTTTTACTTTATCTTATAGAATTCTCTTGCCTTGAGTGACAATAGGCCTATAAATTACCATCGGCTAGCAAAATATATGTCTGTCCGACAATCAACTTTAAACTACATTTTTATGGTGATTTCGTCTACATTTCCCGGTGCCACGGCCTAGATAACGTAATTATTGCAACTTTTTTTACATTATCTTATAGAATACTCTAGCTTTAAGTGATAATAGGCCTCAGAATCACCATCGGCCAGCAAACTACATGTCTGCCCGACATTCAACTCTAAACTATATTTTTAAGGCGATTACGTCTACATTTCCCGGTGCCACGGCCTAGATAACGTAAATATAGCAACTTTTTTTACATTATCTTATAGAATCCTCTTGCTATGAGTGACAATATGCCTTAGAATAACCATCGGCCAGCAAACTACATGTCTGCCCGACATTCAACTCTAAACTATATTTTTATGGCGGTTTTGTCTACATTTCCCGGTGCCACGGCTTAGATAACGTAATTATTGCAACGTTGTTTACATTTTATTATAGAATACTCTTAGTTTGAGTGCTAATAGGCCTAAGAATCACCATCGGCTAGCAAACTACATGTCTGCCCGACATTCAACTCTAAACTATATTTTTATGGCGGTTTTGTCTACATTTCCCGGTGCCACGGCCTAGATAACGTAATTATTGCAACTTTGTTTACATTTTATTATAGAATACTCTTAGTTTGAGTGATAGTAGGCCTAAGAATCACCATCGGCTAGCAAACTAAATGTCTGCCCGACATTTAACTCTAAACTACATTTTAAGGCGATTTCGTCTACATTTCCCGGTGCCACGGCCTAGGTAACGTAACTATAGCGACTTTTTTTACATTATCTTAGGTAATGCTCTTGTTTTGAGTGATAATAGGCCTAAGAATCACCATCGGCCAGCAAACTACATGTCTGCCCGACATTTAACTCTAAACTACATTTTAAGGCGATTTCGTCTACATTTCCCGGTGCCATGGCCTAGGTAACGAAACTTTAGCGACTTTTTTTACATTATCTTATAGAATTCTCTTGTTTTAAGTGACAATAGGCGTTAGAATCAACATCGGCCATTAAAATATATGTCTGTCCGACAATCAACTTTAAACTACATTTTTATGGTGATTTAGTCTACATTTCCCGGTGCCACGGCCTAGGTAACGTAATTATAGCGACATTTTTTACATTATCTTATAGAATTCCCTTGCTTTGAGTGATAATAGGCCTTAGAATTACCATCGGCCAGCAAACTGCATGTCTGCCCGACATTTAACTCTAAACTACATTTTAAGGCGATTTCGTCTACATTTCCCGGTGCCACGGCCTTGATAACGTAATTATTGCAACGTTTTTTTACATTTTATTATAGAATACTCTTGGTTTGAGTGATAATAGGCCTAAGAATCACCATCGGCCAGCAAACTACATGTCTGCCCGACATTCAACTCTAAACTATATTTTTATGGCGGTTTTGTCTACATTTCCCGGTGCCACGGCCTAGGTAACGTAATTATAGCGACTTTTTTACATTATCTTATAGAATACTCTTGTGTTGAGTGACAATAGGCCTTAAAATCACCATCGGCCGGCAAACTACATGTCTGCCCGACATTTAACTCTAAGTCACTATTTGAAGGCGATTTCGTCTACATTTCCTGGTGCCACGGCCTAGGTAACATAATTATTGCATTTTTTTTTACTTTATCTTATAGAATTCTCTTGCCTTGAGTGACAATAGGCCTATAAATTACCATCAGCTAGCAAAATATATGTCTGTCCGACAATCAACTTTAAACTACATTTTTATGGTGATTTCGTCTACATTTCCCGGTGCCACGGCCTAGATAACGTAATAATTGCAACTTTTTTTACATTATCTTATATATAACTCTAGCTTTAAGTGATAATAGGCCTCAGAATCACCATCGGCCAGCAAACTATATGTTTTCCCGACATTTAACTCTAAACAACATTTTTAAGACGATTTCGTCTACATTTCCCGGTGCCACGGCCTAGGTAACGTAATTATAGCGACATTTTTTACATTATCTTATAGAATACTCTTGCTTTGAGTTACAATAGGTCTTAAATTAACCATCGGCCAGCAAACTACATGTCTGCCCGACATTGAACTCTAAGTCTCTGTTTTAAGGCGATTTCGTCTACATTTACCGGTGCCACGGCCTAGGTAACACAATTATTGCAACTTTTTTTACATTATCATATAGAATACTCTTGCCTTGAGTGACAATAGGCCGTAGAATTACCATCGGCCAGCAAACTACATGTCTGCCCGACATTTAACTCTAAACTACATTTTAAGGCGATTTCGTCTACATTTCCCGGTGCCACGGCCTAGGTAACGTAATTATGGCGACATTTTTTACATTAATTTATAGACTACTCTTGCTTCGAGTGACAATACGCCGTAGAATCACCATCGGCCAGCAAACTATATGTCTGCCCGACATTTAAATATAAACTACATTTTAAGGCGATTTCGTCTACATGTCCCGGTGCCATGGCCTAGGTAACGAAACTTTAGCGACTTTTTTTACATTATCTTATAGAATTCTCTTGTTTTAAGTGACAATAGGCGTTAGAATCAACATCGGCCATTAAAATATATGTCTGTCCGACAATCAACTTTAAACTACATTTTTATGGTGATTTAGTCTACATTTCCCGGTGCCACGGCCTAGGTAACGTAATTATGGCGACATTTTTTACATTAATTTATAGACTACTCTTGCCTTGAGTGACAATAGGCCGCAGAATCACCATCGGCCAGCAAACTACATGTCTGCCCGACATTTAACTCTAAACTACATTTTAAGGCGATTTCGTCTACATTTCCCGGTGCCATGGCCTAGGTAACGTAATTATGGCGACATTTTTTACATTAATTTATAGACTACTCTTGCCTTGAGTGACAATAGGCCGTAGAATCACCATCGGCCAGCAAACTACATGTCTGCCCGACATTTAACTCTAAACTTTATTTTAAGGCGATTTCGTCTACATTTCCCGGTGCCACGGCCTAGGTAACGTAATTATGGCGACATTTTTTACACTTATTTATAGACTACTCTTTCTTTGAGTGACACAACCCCGTAGAATCACCATCGGCCAGCAAACTACATGTCTGCCCGACATTTAACTCTAAACTACATTTTAAGGCGATTTCGTCTACATTTCCCGGTGCCACGGCCTAGGTAACGTAATTATTGCAACTTTTTTATCAATATCTTATAGAATGCTCTTGGTTTGAGTGACATTACGTCTTAGAATCACCATCGGCCAGCAAACTACATGTCTGCCCGACATTTAACTCTAAACCACATTTTTAAGGCGATTTCGTCTACATTTCCCGGTGCCACGGCCTAGGTAACGTAATTATTGCAATTTTTTTAAATTTTTTTATAGAATACCTTTGCCTAGAGTGACAATAGGCCTTTGAATTACCATCGGCCAGCAAAATATATGTCTGTCCGACAATCAACTTAAAACTACATTTTTATGGTGATTTCGTCTACATTTCCCGGTGCCACGGCCTAGGTAACGTAATTATAGCGACTTTTTTACCTTATCTTATAGAATACTCTTGTGTTGAGTGACAATAGGCCTTAAAATCACCATCGGCGAGCAAACTACATGTCTGCCCGACATTTAACTCTAAGTCACTATTTGAAGGCGATTTCGTCTACATTTCCTGGTGCCACGGCCTAGGTAACATAATTATTGCATTTTTTTTTACTTTATCTTATAGAATTCTCTTGCCTTGAGTGACAATAGGCCTATAAATTACCATCGGCTAGCAAAATATATGTCTGTCCGACAATCAACTTTAAACTACATTTTTATGGTGATTTCGTCTACATTTCCCGGTGCCACGGCCTAGATAACGTAATTATTGCAACTTTTTTTACATTATCTTATAGAATACTCTAGCTTTAAGTGATAATAGGCCTCAGAATCACCATCGGCCAGCAAACTACATGTCTGCCCGACATTCAACTCTAAACTATATTTTTAAGGCGATTACGTCTACATTTCCCGGTGCCACGGCCTAGATAACGTAAATATAGCAACTTTTTTTACATTATCTTATAGAATCCTCTTGCTATGAGTGACAATATGCCTTAGAATAACCATCGGCCAGCAAACTACATGTCTGCCCGACATTCAACTCTAAACTATATTTTTATGGCGGTTTTGTCTACATTTCCCGGTGCCACGGCTTAGATAACGTAATTATTGCAACGTTGTTTACATTTTATTATAGAATACTCTTAGTTTGAGTGCTAATAGGCCTAAGAATCACCATCGGCTAGCAAACTACATGTCTGCCCGACATTCAACTCTAAACTATATTTTTATGGCGGTTTTGTCTACATTTCCCGGTGCCACGGCCTAGATAACGTAATTATTGCAACTTTGTTTACATTTTATTATAGAATACTCTTAGTTTGAGTGATAGTAGGCCTAAGAATCACCATCGGCTAGCAAACTAAATGTCTGCCCGACATTTAACTCTAAACTACATTTTAAGGCGATTTCGTCTACATTTCCCGGTGCCACGGCCTAGGTAACGTAACTATAGCGACTTTTTTTACATTATCTTAGGTAATGCTCTTGTTTTGAGTGATAATAGGCCTAAGAATCACCATCGGCCAGCAAACTACATGTCTGCCCGACATTTAACTCTAAACTACATTTTAAGGCGATTTCGTCTACATTTCCCGGTGCCATGGCCTAGGTAACGAAACTTTAGCGACTTTTTTTACATTATCTTATAGAATTCTCTTGTTTTAAGTGACAATAGGCGTTAGAATCAACATCGGCCATTAAAATATATGTCTGTCCGACAATCAACTTTAAACTACATTTTTATGGTGATTTAGTCTACATTTCCCGGTGCCACGGCCTAGGTAACGTAATTATAGCGACATTTTTTACATTATCTTATAGAATTCCCTTGCTTTGAGTGATAATAGGCCTTAGAATTACCATCGGCCAGCAAACTGCATGTCTGCCCGACATTTAACTCTAAACTACATTTTAAGGCGATTTCGTCTACATTTCCCGGTGCCACGGCCTTGATAACGTAATTATTGCAACGTTTTTTTACATTTTATTATAGAATACTCTTGGTTTGAGTGATAATAGGCCTAAGAATCACCATCGGCCAGCAAACTACATGTCTGCCCGACATTCAACTCTAAACTATATTTTTATGGCGGTTTTGTCTACATTTCCCGGTGCCACGGCCTAGGTAACGTAATTATAGCGACTTTTTTACATTATCTTATAGAATACTCTTGTGTTGAGTGACAATAGGCCTTAAAATCACCATCGGCCGGCAAACTACATGTCTGCCCGACATTTAACTCTAAGTCACTATTTGAAGGCGATTTCGTCTACATTTCCTGGTGCCACGGCCTAGGTAACATAATTATTGCATTTTTTTTTACTTTATCTTATAGAATTCTCTTGCCTTGAGTGACAATAGGCCTATAAATTACCATCAGCTAGCAAAATATATGTCTGTCCGACAATCAACTTTAAACTACATTTTTATGGTGATTTCGTCTACATTTCCCGGTGCCACGGCCTAGATAACGTAATAATTGCAACTTTTTTTACATTATCTTATATATAACTCTAGCTTTAAGTGATAATAGGCCTCAGAATCACCATCGGCCAGCAAACTATATGTTTTCCCGACATTTAACTCTAAACAACATTTTTAAGACGATTTCGTCTACATTTCCCGGTGCCACGGCCTAGGTAACGTAATTATAGCGACATTTTTTACATTATCTTATAGAATACTCTTGCTTTGAGTTACAATAGGTCTTAAATTAACCATCGGCCAGCAAACTACATGTCTGCCCGACATTGAACTCTAAGTCTCTGTTTTAAGGCGATTTCGTCTACATTTACCGGTGCCACGGCCTAGGTAACACAATTATTGCAACTTTTTTTACATTATCATATAGAATACTCTTGCCTTGAGTGACAATAGGCCGTAGAATTACCATCGGCCAGCAAACTACATGTCTGCCCGACATTTAACTCTAAACTACATTTTAAGGCGATTTCGTCTACATTTCCCGGTGCCACGGCCTAGGTAACGTAATTATGGCGACATTTTTTACATTAATTTATAGACTACTCTTGCTTCGAGTGACAATACGCCGTAGAATCACCATCGGCCAGCAAACTATATGTCTGCCCGACATTTAAATATAAACTACATTTTAAGGCGATTTCGTCTACATGTCCCGGTGCCATGGCCTAGGTAACGAAACTTTAGCGACTTTTTTTACATTATCTTATAGAATTCTCTTGTTTTAAGTGACAATAGGCGTTAGAATCAACATCGGCCATTAAAATATATGTCTGTCCGACAATCAACTTTAAACTACATTTTTATGGTGATTTAGTCTACATTTCCCGGTGCCACGGCCTAGGTAACGTAATTATAGCGACATTTTTTACATTATCTTATAGAATTCTTTTGCTTTGAGTGATAATAGGCCTTAGAATTACCATCGGCCAGCAAACTGCATGTCTGCCCGACATTTAACTCTAAACTACATTTTAAGGCGATTTCGTCTACATTTCCCGGTGCCACGGCCTAGATAACGTAATTATTGCAACGTTTTTTTACATTTTATTATAGAATACTCTTGGTTTGAGTGATAATAGGCCTAAGAATCACCATCGGCCAGCAAACTACATGTCTGCCCGACATTCAACTCTAAACTATATTTTTATGGCGGTTTTGTCTACATTTCCCGGTGCCACGGCCTAGGTAACGTAATTATAGCGACTTTTTTACATTATCTTATAGAATGCTCTTGTGTTGAGTGACAATAGGCCTTAAAATCACCATCGGCCGGCAAACTACATGTCTGCCCGACATTTAACTCTAAGTCACTATTTGAAGGCGATTTCGTCTACATTTCCTGGTGCCACGGCCTAGGTAACATAATTATTGCATTTTTTTTTACTTTATCTTATAGAATTCTCTTGCTTTGAGTGACAATAGGCCTATAAATTACCATCGGCTAGCAAAATATATGTCTGTCCGACAATCAACTTTAAACTACATTTTTATGGTGATTTGGTCTACATTTCCCGGTGCCACGGCCTAGATAACGTAATTATTGCAACTTTTTTTACATTATCTTATAGAATACTCTTGCTTTGAGTTACAATAGGTCTTAAATTAACCATCGGCCAGCAAACTACATGTCTGCCCGACATTGAACTCTAAGTCTCTGTTTTAAGGCGATTTCGTCTACATTTACCGGTGCCACGGCCTAGGTAACATAATTATTGCAACTTTTTTTACATTATCATATAGAATACTCTTGCTTTGAGTGACAATAGGCCGTAGAATTACCATCGGCCAGCAAACTACATGTCTGCCCGACATTTAACTCTAAACTACATTTTAAGGCGATTTCGTCTACATTTCCCGGTGCCACGGCCTAGGTAACGTAATTATGGCGACATTTTTTACATTAATTTATAGACTACTCTTGCTTTGAGTGACAATACGCCGTAGAATCACCATCGGCCAGCAAACTACATGTCTGCCCGACATTTAAATATAAACTACATTTTTATCGCGGTTTTGTCTACATTTCCCGGTACTAAGGCTTAGTTAACGTAATTATATCAACTTTTTTCACATTATATTATAGAATACTCTTGCCTTCAGTGACAATATGCCGTAGAATTACCATCGGCCAGCAAATTACATGTCTGCCCGACATTTAACTCTAAACTACATTTTTAAGGCGATTACGTCTACATTTCCCGGTGCCACGGCCTAGGTAACGTAATTATTGCAACTTTTTTTTTTATATCTTATAGAAGGCTCTTAATTTGAGTGACATTACGCCTTAGAATCACCATCGGCCAGCAAACTACATGTCTGCCCGACATTTAACTCTAAACCACATTTTTAAGGCGATTTCGTCTACATTTCCCGGTGCCACGGCCTAGGTAACGTAATTATTGCATTTTTTTTTACATTTTTTTATAGAATACCTTTGCCTAGAGTGATAATAGGCCTTTGAATTACCATCGGCCAGCAAAATATATGTCTGTCCGACAATCAACTTAAAACTACATTTTTATGGTGATTTCGTCTACATTTCCCGGTGCCACGGCCTAGGTAACGTAATTATAGCGACTTTTTAACCTTATCTTATAGAATATTCTTGTGTTCAGTGACAATAGGCCTTAAAATCACCATCAGTTAGCAAACTACATGTCTGCCCGACATTTAACTCTAAGTCACTATTTGAAGGCGATGTCGTCTACATTTCCTGGTGCCACGGCCTAGGTAACGTAATTATAGCGACATTTTTTACATTATCTTATAGAATATTTTTGCCTTGAGTGACAATAGGCCTTTGAATCACCATCAGTTAGCAAACTACATGTCTGCCCGACATTTAACTCTAAACTACATTTTAAGGCGATTTCATCTACATTTCCCGGTGCCGCGGCCTAGGTAACGTAATCATGGCGACATTTTTTACAATAATTTATAGAATACTCTTGCCTTGAGTGACAATAGGCCGTAGAATCACCATCGGCCAGCAAACTACATGTCTGCCCGACATTTAACTCTAAACTACATTTTAAGGCGATTTCGTCTACATTTCCCGGTGCCACGGCCTAGGTAACGTAATTATTGCAACTTTTTTTACATTATCTTATATAATGCTCTTACCTTGAGTGACATTACGCCTTAGCATCACCATCGGCCAGCAAACTACATGTCTGCCCGACATTTAACTCTAAACTACATTTTAAGGCGATTTCGTCTACATTTCCCGGTGCCACGGCCTAGGTAACGTAATTATGGCGACATTTTTTACATAAGTTTATAGAATCCTCTTGCTTTGAGTGACAAAATGCGGTAGAATCACCATCGGCCAGCAAACTACATGTCTGCCCGACATTTAACTCTAAACTACATTTTTAAGGCGATTACGTCTACATTTCCCGGTGCCACGGCCTAGATAACGTAAATATAGCAACTTTTTTTACATTATCTTATAGAATCCTCTTGCTATGAGTGACAATATGCCTTAGAATAACCATCGGCCAGCAAACTACATGTCTGCCCGACATTCAACTCTAAACTATATTTTTATGGCGGTTTTGTCTACATTTCCCGGTGCCACGGCTTAGATAACGTAATTATTGCAACGTTGTTTACATTTTATTATAGAATACTCTTAGTTTGAGTGCTAATAGGCCTAAGAATCACCATCGGCTAGCAAACTACATGTCTGCCCGACATTCAACTCTAAACTATATTTTTATGGCGGTTTTGTCTACATTTCCCGGTGCCACGGCCTAGATAACGTAATTATTGCAACGTTGTTTACATTTTATTATAGAATTCTCTTAGTTTGAGTGATAGTAGGCCTAAGAATCACCATCGGCTAGCAAACTAAATGTCTGCCCGACATTTAACTCTAAACTACATTTTAAGGCGATTTCGTCTACATTTCCCGGTGCCACGGCCTAGGTAACGTAACTATAGCGACTTTTTTTACATTATCTTAGATAATGCTCTTGTTTTGAGTGATAATAGGCCTAAGAATTACCATCGGCCAGCAAACTACATGTCTGCCCGACATTTAACTCTAAACTACATTTTAAGGCGATTTCGTCTACATTTCCCGGTGCCATGGCCTAGGTAACGAAACTTTAGCATCTTTTTTTACATTATCTTATAGAATTCTCTTGTTATAAGTGACAATAGGCGTTAGAATCAACATCGGCCATTAAAATATATGTCTGTCCGACAATCAACTTTAAACTACATTTTTATGGTGATTTAGTCTACATTTCCCGGTGCCACGGCCTAGGTAACGTAATTATAGCGACATTTTTTACATTATCTTATAGAATTCCCTTGCTTTGAGTGATAATAGGCCTTAGAATTACCATCGGCCAGCAAACTGCATGTCTGCCCGACATTTAACTCTAAACTACATTTTAAGGCGATTTCGTCTACATTTCCCGGTGCCACGGCCTAGATAACGTAATTATTGCAACGTTTTTTTACATTTTATTATAGAATACTCTTGGTTTGAGTGATAATAGGCCTAAGAATCACCATCGGCCAGCAAACTACATGTCTGCCCGACATTCAACTCTAAACTATATTTTTATGGCGGTTTTGTCTACATTTCCCGGTGCCACGGCCTAGGTAACGTAATTATAGCGACTTTTTTACATTATCTTATAGAATACTCTTGTGTTGAGTGACAATAGGCCTTAAAATCACCATCGGCCGGCAAACTACATGTCTGCCCGACATTTAACTCTAAGTCACTATTTGAAGGCGATTTCGTCTACATTTCCTGGTGCCACGGCCTAGGTAACATAATTATTGCATTTTTTTTTACTTTATCTTATAGAATTCTCTTGCCTTGAGTGACAATAGGCCTATAAATTACCATCGGCTAGCAAAATATATGTCTGTCCGACAATCAACTTTAAACTACATTTTTATGGTGATTTCGTCTACATTTCCCGGTGCCACGGCCTAGATAACGTAAATATTGCAACTTTTTTTACATTATCTTATAGAATACTCTAGCTTTAAGTGATAATAGGCCTCAGAATCACCATCGGCCAGCAAACTATATGTTTTCCCGACATTTAACTCTAAACAACATTTTTAAGACGATTTCGTCTACATTTCCCGGTGCCACGGCCTAGGTAACGTAATTATAGCGACATTTTTTACATTATCTAATAGAATACTCTTGCTTTGAGTTACAATAGGTCTTAAATTAACCATCGGCCAGCAAACTACATGTCTGCCTGACATTGAACTCTAAGTCTCTGTTTTAAGGCGATTTCGTCTACATTTACCGGTGCCACGGCCTAGGTAACATAATTATTGCAACTTTTTTTACATTATCATATAGAATACTCTTGCTTTGAGTGACAATAGGCCGTAGAATTACCATCGGCCAGCAAACTACATGTCTGCCCGACATTTAACTCTAAACTACATTTTAAGGCGATTTCGTCTACATTTCCCGGTGCCACGGCCTAGGTAACGTAATTATGGCGACATTTTTTACATTAATTTATAGACTACTCTTGCTTTGAGTGACAATACGCCGTAGAATCACCATCGGCCAGCAAACTACATGTCTGCCCGACATTCAACTCTAAACTATATTTTTATGGCGGTTTTGTCTACATTTCCCGGTGCCACGGCCTAGGTAACGTAATTATAGCGACTTTTTTACATTATCTTATAGAATACTCTTGTGTTGAGTGACAATAGGCCTTAAAATCACCATCGGCCGGCAAACTACATGTCTGCCCGACATTTAACTCTAAGTCACTATTTGAAGGCGATTTCGTCTACATTTCCTGGTGCCACGGCCTAGGTAACATAATTATTGCATTTTTTTTTACTTTATCTTATAGAATTCTCTTGCCTTGAGTGACAATAGGCCTATAAATTACCATCGGCTAGCAAAATATATGTCTGTCCGACAATCAACTTTAAACTACATTTTTATGGTGATTTCGTCTACATTTCCCGGTGCTACGGCCTAGATAACGTAAATATTGCAACTTTTTTTACATTATCTTATAGAATACTCTAGCTTTAAGTGATAATAGGCCTCAGAATCACCATCGGCCAGCAAACTATATGTTTTCCCGACATTTAACTCTAAACAACATTTTTAAGACGATTTCGTCTACATTTCCCGGTGCCACGGCCTAGGTAACGTAATTATAGCGACATTTTTTACATTTTATTATAGAATACTCTTGCTTTGAGTTACAATAGGTCTTAAATTAACCATCGGCCAGCAAACTACATGTCTGCCTGACATTGAACTCTAAGTCTCTGTTTTAAGGCGATTTCGTCTACATTTACCGGTGCCACGGCCTAGGTAACATAATTATTGCAACTTTTTTTACATTATCATATAGAATACTCTTGCCTTGAGTGACAATAGGCCGTAGAATTACCATCGGCCAGCAAACTACATGTCTGCCCGACATTTAACTCTAAACTACATTTTAAGGCGATTTCGTCTACATTTCCCGGTGCCACGGCCTAGGTAACGTAATTATGGCGACATTTTTTACATTAATTTATAGACTACTCTTGCCTTGAGTGACAATAGGCCGTAGAATCACCATCGGCCAGCAAACTACATGTCTGCCCGACATTTAACTCTAAACTACATTTTAAGGCGATTTCGTCTACATTTCCCGGTGCCATGGCCTAGGTAACGTAATTATGGCGACATTTTTTACATTAGTTTATAGACTACTCTTGCCTTGAGTGACAATAGGCCGTAGAATCACCATCGGCCAGCAAACTACATGTCTGCCCGACATTTAACTCTAAACTTTATTTTAAGGCGATTTCGTCTACATTTCCCGGTGCCACGGCCTAGGTAACGTAATTATGGCGACATTTTTTACACTAATTTATAGACTACTCTTTCTTTGAGTGACACAACCCCGTAGAATCACCATCGGCCAGCAAACTACATGTCTGCCCGACATTTAACTCTAAACTACATTTTAAGGCGATTTCGTCTACATTTCCCGGTGCCACGGCCTAGGTAACGTAATTATTGCAACTTTTTTTTCAATATCTTATAGAATGCTCTTGGTTTGAGTGACATTACGTCTTAGAATCACCATCGGCCAGCAAACTACATGTCTGCCCGACATTTAACTCTAAACCACATTTTTAAGGCGATTTCGTCTACATTTCCCGGTGCCACGGCCTAGGTAACGTAATTATTGCAATTTTTTTAAATTTTTTTATAGAATACCTTTGCCTAGAGTGACAATAGGCCTTTGAATTACCATCGGCCAGCAAAATATATGTCTGTCCGACAATCAACTTAAAACTACATTTTTATGGTGATTTCGTCTACATTTCCCGGTGCCACGGCCTAGGTAACGTAATTATAGCGACTTTTTTACCTTATCTTATAGAATACTCTTGTGTTGAGTGACAATAGGCCTTAAAATCACCATCGGCGAGCAAACTACATGTCTGCCCGACATTTAACTCTAAGTCACTATTTGAAGGCGATTTCGTCTACATTTCCTGGTGCCACGGCCTAGGTAACATAATTATTGCATTTTTTTTTACTTTATCTTATAGAATTCTCTTGCCTTGAGTGACAATAGGCCTATAAATTACCATCGGCTAGCAAAATATATGTCTGTCCGACAATCAACTTTAAACTACATTTTTATGGTGATTTCGTCTACATTTCCCGGTGCCACGGCCTAGATAACGTAATTATTGCAACTTTTTTTACATTATCTTATAGAATACTCTAGCTTTAAGTGATAATAGGCCTCAGAATCACCATCGGCCAGCAAACTACATGTCTGCCCGACATTTAACTCTAAACTACATTTTAAGGCGATTTCGTCTACATTTCCCGGTGCCGCGGCCTAGGTAACGTAATCATGGCGACATTTTTTACAATAATTTATAGAATACTCTTGCCTTGAGTGACAATAGGCCGTAGAATCACCATCGGCCAGCAAACTACATGTCTGCCCGACATTTAACTCTAAACTACATTTTAAGGCGATTTCGTCTACATTTCCCGGTGCCACGGCCTAGGTAACGTAATTATTGCAACTTTTTTTACATTATCTTATAGAATGCTCTTACCTTGAGTGACATTACGCCTTAGCATCACCATCGGCCAGCAAACTACATGTCTGCCCGACATTTAACTCTAAACTACATTTTAAGGCGATTTCGTCTACATTTCCCGGTGCCACGGCCTAGGTAACGTAATTATGGCGACATTTTTTACATAAGTTTATAGAATACTTTTGCTTTGAGTGACAAAATGCGGTAGAATCACCATCGGCCAGCAAACTACTTCTCTGCCCGACATTTAACTCTAAACTACATTTTTAAGGCGATTACGTCTACATTTCCCGGTGCCACGGCCTAGATAACGTAAATATAGCAACTTTTTTTACATTATCTTATAGAATCCTCTTGCTATGAGTGACAATATGCCTTAGAATAACCATCGGCCAGCAAACTACATGTCTGCCCGACATTCAACTCTAAACTATATTTTTATGGCGGTTTTGTCTACATTTCCCGGTGCCACGGCTTAGATAACGTAATTATTGCAACGTTGTTTACATTTTATTATAGAATACTCTTAGTTTGAGTGCTAATAGGCCTAAGAATCACCATCGGCTAGCAAACTACATGTCTGCCCGACATTCAACTCTAAACTATATTTTTATGGCGGTTTTGTCTACTTTTCCCGGTGCCACGGCCTAGATAACGTAATTATTGCAACGTTGTTTACATTTTATTATAGAATACTCTTAGTTTGAGTGATAGTAGGCCTAAGAATCACCATCGGCTAGCAAACTAAATGTCTGCCCGACATTTAACTCTAAACTACATTTTAAGGCGATTTCGTCTACATTTCCCGGTGCCACGGCCTAGGTAACGTAACTATAGCGACTTTTTTTACATTATCTTAGATAATGCTCTTGTTTTGAGTGATAATAGGCCTAAGAATCACCATCGGCCAGCAAACTACATGTCTGCCCGACATTTAACTCTAAACTACATTTTAAGGCGATTTCGTCTACATTTCCCGGTGCCACGGCCTAGATAACGTAATTATTGCAACGTTTTTTTACATTTTATTATAGAATACTCTTGGTTTGAGTGATAATAGGCCTAAGAATCACCATCGGCCAGCAAACTACATGTCTGCCCGACATTCAACTCTAAACTATATTTTTATGGCGGTTTTGTCTACATTTCCCGGTGCCACGGCCTAGGTAACGTAATTATAGCGACTTTTTTACATTATCTTATAGAATACTCTTGTGTTGAGTGACAATAGGCCTTAAAATCACCATCGGCCGGCAAACTACATGTCTGCCCGACATTTAACTCTAAGTCACTATTTGAAGGCGATTTCGTCTACATTTCCTGGTGCCACGGCCTAGGTAACATAATTATTGCATTTTTTTTTACTTTATCTTATAGAATTCTCTTGCCTTGAGTGACAATAGGCCTATAAATTACCATCGGCTAGCAAAATATATGTCTGTCCGACAATCAACTTTAAACTACATTTTTATGGTGATTTCGTCTACATTTCCCGGTGCCACGGCCTAGATAACGTAAATATTGCAACTTTTTTTACATTATCTTATAGAATACTCTAGCTTTAAGTGATAATAGGCCTCAGAATCACCATCGGCCAGCAAACTATATGTTTTCCCGACATTTAACTCTAAACAACATTTTTAAGACGATTTCGTCTACATTTCCCGGTGCCACGGCCTAGGTAACGTAATTATAGCGACATTTTTTACATTATCTTATAGAATACTCTTGCTTTGAGTTACAATAGGTCTTAAATTAACCATCGGCCAGCAAACTACATGTCTGCCTGACATTGAACTCTAAGTCTCTGTTTTAAGGCGATTTCGTCTACATTTACCGGTGCCACGGCCTAGGTAACATAATTATTGCAACTTTTTTTACATTATCATATAGAATACTCTTGCCTTGAGTGACAATAGTCCGTAGAATTACCATCGGCCAGCAAACTACATGTCTGCCCGACATTTAACTCTAAACTACATTTTAAGGCGATTTCGTCTACATTTCCCGGTGCCACGGCCTAGGTAACGTAATTATGGCGACATTTTTTACATTAATTTATAGACTACTCTTGCTTTGAGTGACAATACGCCGTAGAATCACCATCGGCCAGCAAACTACATGTCTGCCCGACATTTAAATATAAACTACATTTTTATCGCGGTTTTGTCTACATTTCCCGGTACTAAGGCTTAGTTAACGTAATTATATCAACTTTTTTCACATTATATTATAGAATGCTCTTGCCTTCAGTGACAATATGCCGTAGAATCACCATCGGCCAGCAAATTACATGTCTGCCCGACATTTAACTCTAAACTACATTTTTAAGGCGATTACGTCTACATTTCCCGGTGCCACGGCCTAGGTAACGTAATTATTGCAACTTTTTTTTTATATCTTATAGAAGGCTCTTAATTTGAGTGACATTACGCCTTAGAATCACCATCGGCCAGCAAACTACATGTCTGCCCGACATTTAACTCTAAACCACATTTTTAAGGCGATTTCGTCTACATTTCCCGGTGCCACGGCCTAGGTAACGTAATTATTGCATTTTTTTTTACATTTTTTATAGAATACCTTTGCCTCGAGTGATAATAGGCCTTTGAATTACCATCGGCCAGCAAAATATATGTCTGTCCGACAATCAACTTAAAACTACATTTTTATGGTGATTTCGTCTACATTTCCCGGTGCCACGGCCTAGGTAACGTAATTATAGCGACTTTTTTACCTTATCTTATAGAATATTCTTGTGTTCAGTGACAATAGGCCTTAAAATCACCATCGGCCAGCAAACTACATGTCTGCCCGACATTTAACTCTAAGTCACTATTTGAAGGCGATGTCGTCTACATTTCCTGGTGCCACGGCCTAGGTAACGTAATTATAGCGACATTTTTTACATTATCTTATAGAATATTTTTGCCTTGAGTGACAATAGGCCTTTGAATCACCATTAGTTAGCAAACTACATGTCTGCCCGACATTTAACTCTAAACTACATTTTAAGGCGATTTCGTCTACATTTCCCGGTGCCGCGGCCTAGGTAACGTAATCATGGCGACATTTTTTACAATAATTTATAGAATACTCTTGCCTTGAGTGACAATAGGCCGTAGAATCACCATCGGCCAGCAAACTACATGTCTGCCCGACATTTAACTCTAAACTACATTTTAAGGCGATTTCGTCTACATTTCCCGGTGCCACGGCCTAGGTAACGTAATTATTGCAACTTTTTTTACATTATCTTATAGAATGCTCTTACCTTGAGTGACATTACGCCTTAGCATCACCATCGGCCAGCAAACTACATGTCTGCCCGACATTTAACTCTAAACTACATTTTAAGGCGATTTCGTCTACATTTCCCGGTGCCACGGCCTAGGTAACGTAATTATGGCGACATTTTTTACATAAGTTTATAGAATACTTTTGCTTTGAGTGACAAAATGCGGTAGAATCACCATCGGCCAGCAAACTACTTCTCTGCCCGACATTTAACTCTAAACTACATTTTTAAGGCGATTACGTCTACATTTCCCGGTGCCACGGCCTAGATAACGTAAATATAGCAACTTTTTTTACATTATCTTATAGAATCCTCTTGCTATGAGTGACAATATGCCTTAGAATAACCATCGGCCAGCAAACTACATGTCTGCCCGACATTCAACTCTAAACTATATTTTTATGGCGGTTTTGTCTACATTTCCCGGTGCCACGGCTTAGATAACGTAATTATTGCAACGTTGTTTACATTTTATTATAGAATACTCTTAGTTTGAGTGCTAATAGGCCTAAGAATCACCATCGGCTAGCAAACTACATGTCTGCCCGACATTCAACTCTAAACTATATTTTTATGGCGGTTTTGTCTACTTTTCCCGGTGCCACGGCCTAGATAACGTAATTATTGCAACGTTGTTTACATTTTATTATAGAATACTCTTAGTTTGAGTGATAGTAGGCCTAAGAATCACCATCGGCTAGCAAACTAAATGTCTGCCCGACATTTAACTCTAAACTACATTTTAAGGCGATTTCGTCTACATTTCCCGGTGCCACGGCCTAGGTAACGTAACTATAGCGACTTTTTTTACATTATCTTAGATAATGCTCTTGTTTTGAGTGATAATAGGCCTAAGAATCACCATCGGCCAGCAAACTACATGTCTGCCCGACATTTAACTCTAAACTACATTTTAAGGCGATTTCGTCTACATTTCCCGGTGCCATGGCCTAGGTAACGAAACTTTAGCGACTTTTTTTACATTATCTTATAGAATTCTCTTGTTTTAAGTGACAATAGGCGTTAGAATCAACATCGGCCATTAAAATATATGTCTGTCCGACAATCAACTTTAAACTACATTTTTATGGTGATTTAGTCTACATTTCCCGGTGCCACGGCCTAGGTAACGTAATTATAGCGACATTTTTTACATTATCTTATAGAGTTCCTTTGCTTTAAGTGATAATAGGCCTTAGAATTACCATCGGCCAGCAAACTGCATGTCTGCCCGACATTTAACTCTAAACTACATTTTAAGGCGATTTCGTCTACATTTCCCGGTGCCACGGCCTAGATAACGAAATTATTGCAACGTTTTTTTACATTTTATTATAGAATACTCTTGGTTTGAGTGATAATAGGCCTAAGAATCACCATCGGCCAGCAAACTACATGTCTGCCCGACATTCAACTCTAAACTATATTTTTATGGCGGTTTTGTCTACATTTCCCGGTGCCACGGCCTAGGTAACGTAATTATAGCGACATTTTTTACATTATCTTATAGAGTTCCCTTGCTTTGAGTGATAATAGGCCTTAGAATTACCATCGGCCAGCAAACTGCATGTCTGCCCGACATTTAACTCTAAACTACATTTTAAGGCGATTTCGTCTACATTTCCCGGTGCCACGGCCTAGATAACGTAATTATTGCAACGTTTTTTTACATTTTATTATAGAATACTCTTGGTTTGAGTGATAATAGGCCTAAGAATCACCATCGGCCAGCAAACTACATGTCTGCCCGACATTTAACTCTAAGTCACTATTTGAAGGCGATTTCGTCTACATTTCCTGGTGCCACGGCCTAGGTAACATAATTATTGCATTTTTTTTTACTTTATCTTATAGAATTCTCTTGCCTTGAGTGACAATAGGCCTATAAATTACCATCGGCTAGCAAAATATATGTCTGTCCGACAATCAACTTTAAACTACATTTTTATGGTGATTTCGTCTACATTTCCCGGTGCCACGGCCTAGATAACGTAATTATTGCAACTTTTTTTACATTATCTTATAGAATACTCTAGCTTTAAGTGATAATAGGCCTCAGAATCACCATCGGCCAGCAAACTATATGTTTTCCCGACATTTAACTCTAAACAACATTTTTAAGACGATTTCGTCTACATTTCCCGGTGCCACGGCCTAGGTAACGTAATTATAGCGACATTTTTTACATTATCTTATAGAATACTCTTGCTTTGAGTTACAATAGGTCTTAAATTAACCATCGGCCAGCAAACTACATGTCTGCCCGACATTGAACTCTAAGTCTCTGTTTTAAGGCGATTTCGTCTACATTTACCGGTGCCACGGCCTAGGTAACATAATTATTGCAACTTTTTTTACATTATCATATAGAATGCTCTTGCCTTGAGTAACAATAGGCCGTAGAATTACCATCGGCCAGCAAACTACATGTCTGCCCGACATTTAACTCTAAACTACATTTTAAGGCGATTTCGTCTACATTTCCCGGTGCCACGGCCTAGGTAACGTAATTATGGCGACATTTTTTACATTAATTTATAGACTACTCTTGCTTTGAGTGACAATATGCCGTAGAATCACCATCGGCCAGCAAACTACAAGTCTGCCCGACATTTAAATATAAACTACATTTTTATCGCGGTTTTGTCTACATTTCCCGGTACTAAGGCTTAGTTAACGTAATTATATCAACTTTTTTCACATTATATTATAGAATACTCTTACCTTCAGTGACAATATGCCGTAGAATCACCATCGGCCAGCAAATTACATGTCTGCCCGACATTTAACTCTAAACTACATTTTTAAGGCGATTACGTCTACATTTCCCGGTGCCACGGCCTAGGTAACGTAATTATTGCAACTTTTTTTTTATATCTTATAGAAGGCTCTTAATTTGAAAGACATTACGCCTTAGAATCACCATCGGCCAGCAAACTACATGTCTGCCCGACATTTAACTCTAAACCACATTTTTAAGGCGATTTCGTCTACATTTCCCGGTGCCACGGCCTAGGTAACGTAATTATTGCATTTTTTTTTACATTTTTTTATAGAATACCTTTGCCTAGAGTGATAATAGGCCTTTGAATTACCATCGGCCAGCAAAATATATGTCTGTCCGACAATCAACTTAAAACTACATTTTTATGGTGATTTCGTCTACATTTCCCGGTGCCACGGACTAGGTAACGTAATTATAGCGACTTTTTTACCTTATCTTATAGAATATTCTTGTGTTCAGTGACAATAGGCCTTAAAATCACCATCGGCCAGCAAACTACATGTCTGCCCGACATTTAACTCTAAGTCACTATTTGAAGGCGATTTCGTCTACATTTCCTGGTGCCACGGCCTAGGTAACGTAATTATAGCGACATTTTTTACATTATCTTATAGAATATTTTTGCCTTGAGTGACAATAGGCCTTTGAATCACCATCAGTTAGCAAACTACATGTCTGCCCGACATTTAACTCTAAACTACATTTTAAGGCGATTTCGTCTACATTTCCCGGTGCCGCGGCCTAGGTAACGTAATCATGGCGACATTTTTTACAATAATTTATAGAATACTCTTGCCTTGAGTGACAATAGGCCGTAGAATCACCATCGGCCAGCAAACTACATGTCTGCCCGACATTTAACTCTAAACTACATTTTAAGGCGATTTCGTCTACATTTCCCGGTGCCACGGCCTAGGTAACGTAATTATTGCAACTTTTTTTACATTATCTTATAGAATGCTCTTACCTTGAGTGACATTACGCCTTAGCATCACCATCGGCCAGCAAACTACATGTCTGCCCGACATGTAACTCTAAACTACATTTTAAGGCGATTTCGTCTACATTTCCCGGTGCCACGGCCTAGGTAACGTAATTATGGCGACATTTTTTACATAAGTTTATAGAAAACTCTTGCCTTGAGTGACAAAATGCGGTAGAATCACCATCGGCCAGCAAACTACATGTCTGCCCGACATTTAACTCTAAACTACATTTTTAAGGCGATTACGTCTACATTTCCCGGTGCCACGGCCTAGATAACGTAAATATAGCAACTTTTTTTACATTATCTTATAGAATCCTCTTGCTTTGAGTGACAATATGCCTTAGAATAACCATCGGCCAGCAAACTACATGTCTGCCCGACATTCAACTCTAAACTATATTTTTATGGCGGTTTTGTCTACATTTCCCGGTGCCACGGCCTAGATAACGTAATTATTGCAACGTTGTTTACATTTTATTATAGAATACTCTTAGTTTGAGTGATAATAGGCCTAAAAATCACCATCGGCTAGCAAACTACATGTCTGCCCGACATTCAACTCTAAACTATATTTTTATGGCGGTTTTGTCTACATTTCCCAGTGCCACGGCCTAGATAACGTAATTATTGCAACGTTGTTTACATTTTATTATAGAATACTCTTAGTTTGAGTGATAGTAGGCCTAAGAATCACAATCGGCTAGCAAACTACATGTCTGCCCGACATTTAACTCTAAACTACATTTTAAGGCGATTTCGTCTACATTTCCCGGTGCCACGGCCTAGGTAACGTAACTATAGCGATTTTTTTTACAATATCTTAGATAATGCTCTTGTTTTGAGTGACAATAGGCCTTTGAATCACCATCGGCCAGCAAACGACATGTCTGCCCGACATTTAAATATAAACTACATTTTTATCGCGGTTTTGTCTACATTTCCCGGTACTAAGGCTTAGTTAACGTAATTATTTCAACTTTTTTCACATTATATTATAGAATACTCCTGCCTTAAGTGACAATAGGCCTTAGAATCACCATCGGCCAGCAAACTACATGTCTGCCCGACATTTAACTCTAAACTACATTTTTAAGGCGATTACGTCTACATTTCCCGGTGCCACGGCCTAGATAACGTAAATATAGCAATTTTTTTTACATTATCTTATAGAATATTCTTGCTTTGAGTGACAATTTGCCTTAGAATAACCATCGGCCATTAAACTACATGTCTGCCCGACATTCAACTCTAAACTATATTTTTATGGCGGTTTTGTCTACATTTCCCGGTGCCACGGCCTAGATAACGTAATTATTGCAACGTTTTTTACATTTTATTATAGAATTCTCTTAGTTTGAGTGATAGTAGGCCTAAGAATCACCATCGGCTAGCAAACTACATGTCTGCCCGACATTTAACTCTAAACTACATTTTAAGGCGATTTCGTCTACATTTCCCGGTGCCACGGCCTAGATAACGTAAATATAGGAATTTGTTTTACATTATCTTATAGAATATTCTTGCTTTGAGTGACAATTTGCCTTAGAATAACCATCGGCCATTAAACTACATGTCTGCCCGACATTTAACTCTAAACTACATTTTAAGGCGATTTTGTCTACATTTCCCGGTGCCATGGCCTAGGTAACGAAACTATAGCGACTTATTTTACATTATCTTATAGAATACTCTTGTTTTAAGTGACAATAGGCGTTAGAATCACCATCGGCCAGCAAACTACATGTTTTCCCGACATTTAACTCTAAACTACATTTTTAAGGCGATTTCGTCTACATTACCCGGTGCCACGGCCTAGGTAACGTAATTATTGGAATTTTTTTTACACGATCTTATAGAATTCTCTTGCATTGAGTGAAAAAATGCCTTAAAATTACCATCGGCGAGCAAATTACTTGTTTTCCCGACATTTAACTCTAAACAATATTTTTAAGACGATTTCGTCTACATTTCCCGGTGCCACGGCCTAGGTAACGTAATTATAGCGACTTTTTTTACATAATCTTATAGAATACTTTTGTTTTGAGTGACAATAGGCCTTTGAATCACCATCGGCCAGCAAACGACATGTCTGCCCGACATTTAAATATAAACTACATTTTTATCGCGGTTTTGTCTACATTTCCCGGTACTAAGGCTTAGTTAACGTAATTATCTCACCTTTTTTCACACAATATTATAGAATACTCTTGCCTAAAGTGACAATAGGCCTTAGAATCACCATCGGCCAGCAAACTACATGTCTGCCCGACATTTAACTCTAAACTACATTTTTAAGGCGATTACGTCTACATTTCCCGGTGCCACGGCCTAGATAACGTAAATATAGCAACTTTTTTTACATTATCTTATAGAATACTCTTGCTTTGAGTGACAATATGCCTTAGAATAACCGTCGGCCAGCAAACTACATGTCTGCCCGACATTCAACTCTAAACTATATTTTTATCGCGGTTTTGTCTATATTTCCCGGTGCCACGGCCTAGATAACGTAATTATTGCAACGTTTTTTTACATTTTATTATAGAATACTCTTGGTTTGAGTGATAATAGGCCTAAGAATCACCATCGGCCAGCAAACTACATGTCTGCCCGACATTTAACTCTAAACTACATTTTAAGGCGATTTCGTCTACATTTCCCGGTGCCATGGCCTAGGTAACGAAACTTTAGCGACTTTTTTTACATTATCTTATAGAATTCTCTTGTTTTAAGTGACATTAGGCGTTAGAATCAACATCGGCCATTAAAATATATGTCTGTCCGACAATCAACTTTAAACTACATTTTTATGGTGATTTAGTCTACATTTCCCGGTGCCACGGCCTAGGTAACGTAATTATAGCGACATTTTTTACATTATCTTATAGAATTCTCTTGGTTTGAGTGATAATAGGCCTTAGAATTACCATCGGCCAGCAAACTGCATGTCTGCCCGACATTTAACTCTAAACTACATTTTAAGGCGATTTCGTCTACATTTCCCGGAGCCTCGGCCTAGGTAACGTAATTATAGCAATTTTTTTTACATTATATTATAGAATACTCTTGCGTTGAGTGACAGTAGGCCTTTGAATCACCATCGGCCAGCAAACGACATGTCTGCCCAACATTTAAATATAAACTACATTTTTATCGCGGTTTTGTCTACATTTCCCGGTACTAAGGCTTAGTTAACGTAATTATATCAACTTTTTTCACATTATATTATAGAATACTCTTGCCTTGAGTGACAATATGCCGAAGAATCACCATCGGCCAGCAAATTACATGTCTGCCCGACATTTAACTCTAAACTACATTTTTAAGGCGATTACGTCTACATTTCCCGGTGCCACGGCCTAGATAACGTAAATATAGCAATTTTTTTTACATTATCTTATAGAATACTCTTGCTTTGAGTGACAGTATGCCTTAGAATAACCATCGGCCAGCAAACTACATGTCTGCCCGAAATTCAACTCTAAACTATATTTTTATGGCGGTTTTGTATACATTTCCCGGTGCCACGGCCTAGGTAACGTAATTATAGCGACTTTTTTACATTATCTTATAGAATGCTCTTGTGTTGAGTGACAATTGGCCTTAAAATCACCATCGGCCGGCAAACTACATGTCTGCCCGACATTTAACTCTAAGTCACTCTTTGAAGGCGATTTCGTCTACATTTCCTGGTGCCACGGCCTAGGTAACATAATTATTGCATTTTTTTTTACATTATCTTATAGAATTCTCTTGCCTTGAGTGATAATAGGCCTATAAATTACCATCGGCTAGCAAAATATATATCTGTCCGACAATCAACTTTAAACTACATTTTTATGGTGATTTCGTCTACATTTCCCGGTGCCACGGCCTAGATAACGTAATTATTGCAACTATTTTTACATTATCTTATAGAATACTCTAGCTTTAAGTGATAATAGGCCTCAGAATCACCATCGGCCAGCAAACTATATGTTTTCCCGACATTTAACTCTAAACAACATTTTTAAGACGATTTCGTCTACATTTCCCGGTGCCACGGCCTAGGTAACGTAATTATAGCGACATTTTTTACATTATCTTATAGAATACTCTTGCTTTAAGTTACAATAGGTCTTAAATTAACCATCGGCCAGCAAACTACATGTCTGCCCGACATTGAACTCTAAGTCTCTGTTTTAAGGCGATTTCGTCTACATTTACCGGTGCCACGGCCTAGGTAACATAATTATTGCAACTTTTTTTACATTATCATATAGAATACTCTTGCCTTGAGTGACAATAGGCCGTAGAATCATCATCGGCCAGCAAACTACATGTCTGCCCGACATTTAACTCTAAACTACATTTTAAGGCGATTTCGTCTACATTTCCCGGTGCCACGGCCTAGGTAACGTAATTATGGCGACATTTTTTACAATAATTTATAGACTACTCTTGCTTTGAGTGACAATACGCCGAAGAATCACCATCGGCCAGCAAACTACATGTCTGCCTGACATTTAACTCTAAACTACATTTTAAGGCGATTTCGTCTACATTTCCCGGTGCCACGGCCTAGGTAACGTAATTATTGCAACTTTTTTTTAAATATCTTATAGAATGCTCTTGGTTTGAGTGACATTATGCCTTAGAATCACCATCGGCCAGCAAACTACATGTCTGCCCGACATTTAACTCTAAACCACATTTTTAAGGCGATTTCGTCTACATTTCCCGGTGCCACGGCCTAGGTAACGTAATTTTTGCAATTTTTTTTACATTTTTTATAGAGTATCTTTGCCTAGAGTGACAATAGGCCTTTGAATTACCATCGGCCAGCAAAATATATGTCTGTCCGACAATCAACTTAAAACTACATTTTTATGGTGATTTCGTCTACATTTCCCGGTGCCACGGCCTAGGTAACGTAATTATAGCGACTTTTTTACCTTATCTTATAGAATACTCTTGTTGAGTGACAATAGGCCTTAAAATCACCATCGGCCAGCAAACTACATGTCTGCCCGACATTTAACTCTAAGTCACTATTTGAAGGCGATTTCGTCTACATTTCCTGGTGCCACGGCCTAGGTAACGTAATTATTGCAACTTTTTTTACATTATCATATAGAATACTCTTGCCTTGAGTGACAATAGGCCTTTGAATCACTATCGGCCAGCAAAATATATGTCTGTCCGACAATCAACTTTAAACTACATTTTTATGGTGATTTAGTCTACATTTCCCGGTGCCACGGCCTAGGTAACGGAATTATAGCGACATTTTTTACATTATCTTATAGAATACTCTTGCTTTGAGTGACAATACGCCTTCGAATCACCATCAGTTAGCAAACTACATGTCCGACATTTAACTCTAACTCTAGGTAACGTAATTATGGCGACATTTTTTACATTAATTTATAGACTACTCTTGCCTTGAGTGACAATAGGCCGTAGAATCACCATCGGCCAGAAAACTACATGTCTGCCCGACATTTAACTCTAAACTACATTTTAAGGCGATTTCGTCTAAATTTCCCGGTGCCATGGCCTAGGTAACGTAATTATGGCGACATTTTTTACATTAATTTATAGACTACTCTTGCCTTGAGTGACAATAGGCCGTAGAATCACCATCGGCCAGCAAACTACATGTCTGCCCGACAGTTAACTCTAAACTACATTTTAAGGCGATTTCGTCTACATTTCCCGGTGCCACTGCCTAGGTAACGTAATTATTGCAACTTTTTTTTAAATATCTTACAGAATGCTCTTGGTTTGAGTGACATTACGCCTTAGAATCACCATCGGCCAGCAAACTACATGTCTGCCCGACATTTAACTCTAAACCACATTTTTAAGGCGATTTCGTCTACATTTCCCGGAGCCTCGGCCTAGGTAACGTAATTATAGCAATTTTTTTTACATTATATTATAGAATACTCTTGCGTTGAGTGACAGTAGGCCTTTGAATCACCATCGGCCAGCAAACGACATGTCTGCCCAACATTTAAATATAAACTACATTTTTATCGCGGTTTTGTCTACATTTCCCGGTACTAAGGCTTAGTTAACGTAATTATATCAACTTTTTTCACATTATATTATAGAATACTCTTGCCTTGAGTGACAATATGCCGAAGAATCACCATCGGCCAGCAAATTACATGTCTGCCCGACATTTAACTCTAAACTACATTTTTAAGGCGATTACGTCTACATTTCCCGGTGCCACGGCCTAGATAACGTAAATATAGCAATTTTTTTTACATTATCTTATAGAATACTCTTGCTTTGAGTGACAGTATGCCTTAGAATAACCATCGGCCAGCAAACTACATGTCTGCCCGAAATTCAACTCTAAACTATATTTTTATGGCGGTTTTGTATACATTTCCCGGTGCCACGGCCTAGGTAACGTAATTATAGCGACTTTTTTACATTATCTTATAGAATGCTCTTGTGTTGAGTGACAATTGGCCTTAAAATCACCATCGGCCGGCAAACTACATGTCTGCCCGACATTTAACTCTAAGTCACTATTTGAAGGCGATTTCGTCTACATTTCCTGGTGCCACGGCCTAGGTAACATAATTATTGCATTTTTTTTTACATTATCTTATAGAATTCTCTTGCCTTGAGTGATAATAGGCCTATAAATTACCATCGGCTAGCAAAATATATATCTGTCCGACAATCAACTTTAAACTACATTTTTATGGTGATTTCGTCTACATTTCCCGGTGCCACGGCCTAGATAACGTAATTATTGCAACTATTTTTACATTATCTTATAGAATACTCTAGCTTTAAGTGATAATAGGCCTCAGAATCACCATCGGCCAGCAAACTATATGTTTTCCCGACATTTAACTCTAAACAACATTTTTAAGACGATTTCGTCTACATTTCCCGGTGCCACGGCCTAGGTAACGTAATTATAGCGACATTTTTTACATTATCTTATAGAATACTCTTGCTTTAAGTTACAATAGGTCTTAAATTAACCATCGGCCAGCAAACTACATGTCTGCCCGACATTGAACTCTAAGTCTCTGTTTTAAGGCGATTTCGTCTACATTTACCGGTGCCACGGCCTAGGTAACATAATTATTGCAACTTTTTTTACATTATCATATAGAATACTCTTGCCTTGAGTGACAATAGGCCGTAGAATCACCATCGGCCAGCAAACTACATGTCTGCCCGACATTTAACTCTAAACTACATTTTAAGGCGATTTCGTCTACATTTCCCGGTGCCATGGCCTAGGTAACGTAATTATGGCGACATTTTTTACATTAATTTATAGACTACTCTTGCCTTGAGTGACAATAGGCCGTAGAATCACCATCGGCCAGCAAACTACATGTCTGCCCGACAGTTAACTCTAAACTACATTTTAAGGCGATTTCGTCTACATTTCCCGGTGCCACTGCCTAGGTAACGTAATTATTGCAACTTTTTTTTAAATATCTTACAGAATGCTCTTGGTTTGAGTGACATTACGCCTTAGAATCACCATCGGCCAGCAAACTACATGTCTGCCCGACATTTAACTCTAAACCACATTTTTAAGGCGATTTCGTCTACATTTCACGGTGCCAGGGCCTAGGTAACGTAATTATTGCAATTTTTTTTACATTTTTTTATAGAATACCTTTGCCTAGAGTGACAATAGGCCTTTGAATTACCATCGGCCAGCAAAATATATGTCTGTCCGACAATCAACTTAAAACTACATTTTTATGGTGATTTCGTCTACATTTCCCGGTGCCACGGCCTAGGTAACGTAATTATAGCGACTTTTTTACCTTATCTTATAGAATTCTCTTGCTTTGAGTTACAATAGGTCTTAAATTAACCATCGGCCAGCAAACTACATGTCTGCCCGACATTGAACTCTAAGTCTCTGTTTTAAGGCGATTTCGTCTACATTTACCGGTGCCACGGCCTAGGTAACATAATTATTGCAACTTTTTTTACATTATCATATAGAATACTCTTGCTTTGAGTGACAATAGGCCTTTGAATCACTATCGGCCAGCAAAATATATGTCTGTCCGACAATCAACTTTAAACTACATTTTTATGGTGATTTAGTCTACATTTCCCGGTGCCACGGCCTAGGTAACGTAATTATTGCAACGTTGTTTACATTTTATTATAGAATACTCTTAGTTTGAGTGATAGTAGGCCTAAGAATCACCATCGGCTAGCAAACTACATGTCTGCCCGACATTTAACTCTAAACTACATTTTAAGGCGATTTCGTCTACATTTCCCGGTGCCACGGCCTAGGTAACGTAACTATAGCGACTTTTTTTACATTATCTTAGATAATGCTCTTGTTTTGAGTGACAATAGGCCTTTGAATCACCATCGGCCAGCAAACGACATGTCTGCCCGACATTTAAATATAAACTACATTTTTATCGCGGTTTTGTCTACATTTCCCGGTACTAAGGCTTAGTTAACGTAATTATTTCAACTTTTTACACATTATATTATAGAATACTCTTGCCTTAAGTGACAATAGGCCTTAGAATCACCATCGGCCAGCAAACTACATGTCTGCCCGACATTTAACTCTAAACTACATTTTTAAGGCGATTACGTCTACATTTCCCGGTGCCACGGCCTAGATAACGTAAATATAGCAATTTTTTTTACTTTATTTTATAGAATATTTTTGCTTTGAGTGACAATTTGCCTTAGAATAACCATCGGCCATTAAACTACATGTCTGCCCGACATTCAACTCTAAACTATATTTTTATGGCGGTTTTGTCTACATTTCCCGGTGCCACGGCCTAGATAACGTAATTATTGCAACGTTTTTTACATTTTATTATAGAACACTCTTAGTTTGAGTGATAGTAGGCCTAAGAATCACCATCGGCTAGCAAACTACATGTCTGCCCGACATTTAACTCTAAACTACATTTTAAGGCGATTTCGTCTACATTTCCCGGTGCCACGGCCTAGGTAACGTAATTATTGGAATTTTTTTTACACGATCTTATAGAATTCTCTTGCATTGAGTGAAAAAATGCCTTAAAATTACCATCGGCCAGCAAACTACTTGTTTTCCCGACATTTAACTCTAAACAATATTTTTAAGACGATTTCGTCTACATTTCCCGGTGCCACGGCCTAGGTAACGTAATTATAGCAACTTTTTTTACATTATCTTATAGAATACTTTTGTGTTGAGTGACAATAAGCCTTTGAATCACCATCGGCCAGCAAACGACATGTCTGCCCGACATTTAAATATAAACTACATTTTTATCGCGGTTTTGTCTACATATCCCGGTACTAAGGCTTAGTTAACGTAATTATTTCTTCTTTTTTCACATAATATTATAGAATACTCTTGCCTTAAGTGACAATATGCCTTAGAATCACCATCGGCCAGCAAACTACATGTCTGCCCGACATTTAACTCTAAACTATATTTTTAAGGCGATTACGTCTACATTTCTCGGTGCCACGGCCTAGATAACGTAAATATAGCAACTTTTTTTACATTATCTTATAGAATACTCTTGCTTTGAGTGACAATATGCCTTAGAATAACCATCGGCCAGCAAACTACATGTCTGCCCGACATTCAACTCTAAACTATATTTTTATGGCGGTTTTGTCTACATTTCCCGGTGCCACGGCCTAGATAACGTAATTATTGCAACGTTTTTTTACATTTTATTATAGAATTCTCTTGGTTTGAGTAATAATAGGCCTAAGAATCACCATCGGCCAGCAAACTACATGTCTGCCCGACATTTAACTCTAAACTACATTTTAAGGCGATTTCGTCTACATTTCCCGGTGCCATGGCCTAGGTAACGAAACTTTAGCGACTTTTTTTACATTATCTTATAGAATTCTCTTGTTTTAAGTGACAATAGGCGTAAGAATCAACATCGGCCATTAAAATATATGTCTGTCCGACAATCAACTTTAAACTACATTTTTATGGTGATTTAGTCTACATTTCCCGGTGCCACGGCCTAGGTAACGTAATTATAGCGACATTTTTTACATTATCTTATAGAATTCTCTTGCTTTGAGCGATAATAGGCCTTAGAATTACCATCAGCCAGCAAACTGCATGTCTGCCCGACATTTAACTCTAAACTACATTTTAAGGCGATTTCGTCTACATTTCCCGGAGCCTCGGCCTAGGTAACGTAATTATAGCAATTTTTTTTACATTATATTATAGAATACTCTTGCGTTGAGTGACAATAGGCCTTTGAATCACCATCGGCAAGCAAACGACATGTCTGCCCGACATTTAAATATAAACTACATTTTTAAGGCGATTACGTCTACATTTCCCGGTGCCACGGCCTAGATAACGTAAATATAGCAACTTTTTTTACATTATCTTATAGAATACTCTTGCTTTGAGTGACAATATGCCTTAGAATAACCATCGGCCAGCAAACTACATGTCTGCCCGACATTCAACTCTAAACTATATTTTTATGGCGGTTTTGTCTACATTTCCCGGTGCCACGGCCTAGGTAACGTAATTATAGCGACTTTTTTACATTATCTTATAGAATACTCTTGTGTTGAGTGACAATAGGCCTTAAAATCACCATCGGCCGGCAAACTACATGTCTGCCCGACATTTAACTCTAAGTCACTATTTGAAGGCGATTTCGTCTAAATTTCCTGGTGCCACGGCCTAGGTAACATAATTATTGCATTTTTTTTTACATTATCTTATAGAATTCTCTTGCCTTGAGTGACAATAGGCCTATAAATTACCATCGGCTAGCAAAATATATATCTGTCCGACAATCAACTTTAAACTACATTTTTATGGTGATTTCGTCTACATTTCCCGGTGCCACGGCCTAGATAACGTAATTATTGCAACTTTTTTTACATTATCTTATAGAATACTCTAGCTTTAAGTGATAATAGGCCTCAGAATTACCATCGGCTAGCAAACTATATGTTTTCCCGACATTTAACTCTAAACAACATTTTTAAGACGATTTCGTCTACATTTCCCGGTGCCACGGCCTAGGTAACGTAATTATAGCGACATTTTTTACATTATCTTATAGAATACTCTTGCTTTGAGTTACAACAGGTCTTAAATTAACCATCGGCCAGCAAACTACATGTCTGCCCGACATTGAACTCTAAGTCTCTGTTTTAAGGCGATTTCGTCTACATTTACCGGTGCCACGGCCTAGGTAACATAATTATTGCAACTTTTTTTACATTATCATATAGAATACTCTTGCCTTGAGTGACAATAGGCCGTAGAATCATCATCGGCCAGCAAACTACATGTCTGCCCGACATTTAACTCTAAACTACATTTTAAGGCGATTTCGTCTACATTTCCCGGTGCCACGGCCTAGGTAACGTAATTATGGCGACATTTTTTACATTAATTTATAGACTACTCTTGCTTTGAGTGACAATACGCCGTAGAATCACCATCGGCCAGCAAACTACATGTCTGCCCGACATTTAACTCTAAACTACATTTTAAGGCGATTTCGTCTACATTTCCCGGTGCCACGGCCTAGGTAACGTAATTATTGCAACTTTTTTTACATTTTTTTATAGAATATTCTTGCCTAGAGTGACAATAGGCCTTAAAATCACCATCGGCCAGCAAACTACATGTCTGCCCGACATTTAACTCTAAGTCACTATTTGAAGGCGATTTCGTCTACATTTCCTGGTGCCACGGCCTAGGTAACGTAATTATTGCAACTTTTTTTACATTATCATATAGAATACTCTTGCCTTGAGTGACAATAGGCCTTTGAATCACTATCGGCCAGCAAAATATATGTCTGTCCGACAATCAACTTTAAACTACATTTTTATGGTGATTTAGTCTACATTTCCCGGTGCCACGGCCTAGGTAACGGAATTATAGCGACATTTTTTACATTATCTTATAGAATACTCTTGCTTTGAGTGATAATACGCCTTCGAATCACCATCAGTTAGCAAACTACATGTCCGACATTTAACTCTAACTCTAGGTAACGTAATTATGGCGACATTTTTTACATTAATTTATAGACTACTCTTGCCTTGAGTGACAATAGGCCGTAGAATCACCATCGGCCAGAAAACTACATGTCTGCCCGACATTTAACTCTAAACTACATTTTAAGGCGATTTCGTCTAAATTTCCCGGTGCCATGGCCTAGGTAACGTAATTATGGCGACATTTTTTACATTAATTTATAGACTACTCTTGCCTTGAGTGACAATAGGCCGTAGAATCACCATCGGCCAGCAAACTACATGTCTGCCCGACAGTTAACTCTAAACTACATTTTAAGGCGATTTCGTCTACATTTCCCGGTGCCACTGCCTAGGTAACGTAATTATTGCAACTTTTTTTTAAATATCTTACAGAATGCTCTTGGTTTGAGTGACATTACGCCTTAGAATCACCATCGGCCAGCAAACTACATGTCTGCCCGACATTTAACTCTAAACCACATTTTTAAGGCGATTTCGTCTACATTTCCCGGTGCCACGGCCTAGGTAACGTAATTATTGCAATTTTTTTTACATTTTTTTATAGAATACCTTTGCCTAGAGTGACAATAGGCCTTTGAATTACCATCGGCCAGCAAAATATATGTCTGTCCGACAATCAACTTAAAACTACATTTTTATGGTGATTTCGTCTACATTTCCCGGTGCCACGGCCTAGGTAACGTAATTATAGCGACTTTTTTACCTTATCTTATAGAATTCTATTGCTTTGAGTTACAATAGGTCTTAAATTAACCATCGGCCAGCAAACTACATGTCTGCCCGACATTGAACTCTAAGTCTCTGTTTTAAGGCGATTTCGTCTACATTTACCGGTGCCACGGCCTAGGTAACATAATTATTGCAACTTTTTTTACATTATCATATAGAATACTCTTGCCTTGAGTGACAATAGGCCGTAGAATCACCATCGGCCAGCAAACTACATGTCTGCCCGACATTTAACTCTAAACTACATTTTAAGGCGATTTCGTCTACATTTCCCGGTGCCACGGCCTAGGTAACGTAATTATTGCAACTTTTTTTACATTATCTTATAGAATGCTCTTACCTTGAGTGACATTACGCCTTAGCATCACCATCGGCCAGCAAACTACATGTCTGCCCGACATTTAACTCTAAACTACATTTTAAGGCGATTTCGTCTACATTTCCCGGTGCCACGGCCTAGGTAACGTAATTATGGCGACATTTTTTACATAAGTTTATAGAATACTTTTGCTTTGAGTGACAAAATGCGGTAGAATCACCATCGGCCAGCAAACTACTTCTCTGCCCGACATTTAACTCTAAACTACATTTTTAAGGCGATTACGTCTACATTTCCCGGTGCCACGGCCTAGATAACGTAAATATAGCAACTTTTTTTACATTATCTTATAGAATCCTCTTGCTATGAGTGACAATATGCCTTAGAATAACCATCGGCCAGCAAACTACATGTCTGCCCGACATTCAACTCTAAACTATATTTTTATGGCGGTTTTGTCTACATTTCCCGGTGCCACGGCTTAGATAACGTAATTATTGCAACGTTGTTTACATTTTATTATAGAATACTCTTAGTTTGAGTGCTAATAGGCCTAAGAATCACCATCGGCTAGCAAACTACATGTCTGCCCGACATTCAACTCTAAACTATATTTTTATGGCGGTTTTGTCTACTTTTCCCGGTGCCACGGCCTAGATAACGTAATTATTGCAACGTTGTTTACATTTTATTATAGAATACTCTTAGTTTGAGTGATAGTAGGCCTAAGAATCACCATCGGCTAGCAAACTAAATGTCTGCCCGACATTTAACTCTAAACTACATTTTAAGGCGATTTCGTCTACATTTCCCGGTGCCACGGCCTAGGTAACGTAACTATAGCGACTTTTTTTACATTATCTTAGATAATGCTCTTGTTTTGAGTGATAATAGGCCTAAGAATCACCATCGGCCAGCAAACTACATGTCTGCCCGACATTTAACTCTAAACTACATTTTAAGGCGATTTCGTCTACATTTCCCGGTGCCATGGCCTAGGTAACGAAACTTTAGCGACTTTTTTTACATTATCTTATAGAATTCTCTTGTTTTAAGTGACAATAGGCGTTAGAATCAACATCGGCCATTAAAATATATGTCTGTCCGACAATCAACTTTAAACTACATTTTTATGGTGATTTAGTCTACATTTCCCGGTGCCACGGCCTAGGTAACGTAATTATAGCGACATTTTTTACATTATCTTATAGAGTTCCTTTGCTTTAAGTGATAATAGGCCTTAGAATTACCATCGGCCAGCAAACTGCATGTCTGCCCGACATTTAACTCTAAACTACATTTTAAGGCGATTTCGTCTACATTTCCCGGTGCCACGGCCTAGATAACGAAATTATTGCAACGTTTTTTTACATTTTATTATAGAATACTCTTGGTTTGAGTGATAATAGGCCTAAGAATCACCATCGGCCAGCAAACTACATGTCTGCCCGACATTCAACTCTAAACTATATTTTTATGGCGGTTTTGTCTACATTTCCCGGTGCCACGGCCTAGGTAACGTAATTATAGCGACATTTTTTACATTATCTTATAGAGTTCCCTTGCTTTGAGTGATAATAGGCCTTAGAATTACCATCGGCCAGCAAACTGCATGTCTGCCCGACATTTAACTCTAAACTACATTTTAAGGCGATTTCGTCTACATTTCCCGGTGCCACGGCCTAGATAACGTAATTATTGCAACGTTTTTTTACATTTTATTATAGAATACTCTTGGTTTGAGTGATAATAGGCCTAAGAATCACCATCGGCCAGCAAACTACATGTCTGCCCGACATTTAACTCTAAGTCACTATTTGAAGGCGATTTCGTCTACATTTCCTGGTGCCACGGCCTAGGTAACATAATTATTGCATTTTTTTTTACTTTATCTTATAGAATTCTCTTGCCTTGAGTGACAATAGGCCTATAAATTACCATCGGCTAGCAAAATATATGTCTGTCCGACAATCAACTTTAAACTACATTTTTATGGTGATTTCGTCTACATTTCCCGGTGCCACGGCCTAGATAACGTAATTATTGCAACTTTTTTTACATTATCTTATAGAATACTCTAGCTTTAAGTGATAATAGGCCTCAGAATCACCATCGGCCAGCAAACTATATGTTTTCCCGACATTTAACTCTAAACAACATTTTTAAGACGATTTCGTCTACATTTCCCGGTGCCACGGCCTAGGTAACGTAATTATAGCGACATTTTTTACATTATGTTATAGAATACTCTTGCTTTGAGTTACAATAGGTCTTAAATTAACCATCGGCCAGCAAACTACATGTCTGCCCGACATTGAACTCTAAGTCTCTGTTTTAAGGCGATTTCGTCTACATTTACCGGTGCCACGGCCTAGGTAACATAATTATTGCAACTTTTTTTACATTATCATATAGAATGCTCTTGCCTTGAGTAACAATAGGCCGTAGAATTACCATCGGCCAGCAAACTACATGTCTGCCCGACATTTAACTCTAAACTACATTTTAAGGCGATTTCGTCTACATTTCCCGGTGCCACGGCCTAGGTAACGTAATTATGGCGACATTTTTTACATTAATTTATAGACTACTCTTGCTTTGAGTGACAATATGCCGTAGAATCACCATCGGCCAGCAAACTACAAGTCTGCCCGACATTTAAATATAAACTACATTTTTATCGCGGTTTTGTCTACATTTCCCGGTACTAAGGCTTAGTTAACGTAATTATATCAACTTTTTTCACATTATATTATAGAATACTCTTACCTTCAGTGACAATATGCCGTAGAATCACCATCGGCCAGCAAATTACATGTCTGCCCGACATTTAACTCTAAACTACATTTTTAAGGCGATTACGTCTACATTTCCCGGTGCCACGGCCTAGGTAACGTAATTATTGCAACTTTTTTTTTATATCTTATAGAAGGCTCTTAATTTGAAAGACATTACGCCTTAGAATCACCATCGGCCAGCAAACTACATGTCTGCCCGACATTTAACTCTAAACCACATTTTTAAGGCGATTTCGTCTACATTTCCCGGTGCCACGGCCTAGGTAACGTAATTATTGCATTTTTTTTTACATTTTTTTATAGAATACCTTTGCCTAGAGTGATAATAGGCCTTTGAATTACCATCGGCCAGCAAAATATATGTCTGTCCGACAATCAACTTAAAACTACATTTTTATGGTGATTTCGTCTACATTTCCCGGTGCCACGGACTAGGTAACGTAATTATAGCGACTTTTTTACCTTATCTTATAGAATATTCTTGTGTTCAGTGACAATAGGCCTTAAAATCACCATCGGCCAGCAAACTACATGTCTGCCCGACATTTAACTCTAAGTCACTATTTGAAGGCGATTTCGTCTACATTTCCTGGTGCCACGGCCTAGGTAACGTAATTATAGCGACATTTTTTACATTATCTTATAGAATATTTTTGCCTTGAGTGACAATAGGCCTTTGAATCACCATCAGTTAGCAAACTACATGTCTGCCCGACATTTAACTCTAAACTACATTTTAAGGCGATTTCGTCTACATTTCCCGGTGCCGCGGCCTAGGTAACGTAATCATGGCGACATTTTTTACAAAAATTTATAGAATACTCTTGCCTTGAGTGACAATAGGCCGTAGAATCACCATCGGCCAGCAAACTACATGTCTGCCCGACATTTAACTCTAAACTACATTTTAAGGCGATTTCGTCTACATTTCCCGGTGCCACGGCCTAGGTAACGTAATTATTGCAACTTTTTTTACATTATCTTATAGAATGCTCTTACCTTGAGTGACATTACGCCTTAGCATCACCATCGGCCAGCAAACTACATGTCTGCCCGACATGTAACTCTAAACTACATTTTAAGGCGATTTCGTCTACATTTCCCGGTGCCACGGCCTAGGTAACGTAATTATGGCGACATTTTTTACATAAGTTTATAGAAAACTCTTGCCTTGAGTGACAAAATGCGGTAGAATTACCATCGGCCAGCAAACTACATGTCTGCCCGACATTTAACTCTAAACTACATTTTTAAGGCGATTACGTCTACATTTCCCGGTGCCACGGCCTAGATAACGTAAATATAGCAACTTTTTTTACATTATCTTATAGAATCCTCTTGCTATGAGTGACAATATGCCTTAGAATAACCATCGGCCAGCAAACTACATGTCTGCCCGACATTCAACTCTAAACTATATTTTTATGGCGGTTTTGTCTACATTTCCCGGTGCCACGGCCTAGATAACGTAATTATTGCAACGTTGTTTACATTTTATTATAGAATACTCTTAGTTTGAGTGATAATAGGCCTAAAAATCACCATCGGCTAGCAAACTACATGTCTGCCCGACATTCAACTCTAAACTATATTTTTATGGCGGTTTTGTCTACATTTCCCAGTGCCACGGCCTAGATAACGTAATTATTGCAACGTTGTTTACATTTTATTATAGAATACTCTTAGTTTGAGTGATAGTAGGCCTAAGAATCACCATCGGCTAGCAAACTACATGTCTGCCCGACATTTAACTCTAAACTACATTTTAAGGCGATTTCGTCTACATTTCCCGGTGCCACGGCCTAGGTAACGTAACTATAGCGATTTTTTTTACAATATCTTAGATAATGCTCTTGTTTTGAGTGACAATAGGCCTTTGAATCACCATCGGCCAGCAAACGACATGTCTGCCCGACATTTAAATATAAACTACATTTTTATCGCGGTTTTGTCTACATTTCCCGGTACTAAGGCTTAGTTAACGTAATTATTTCAACTTTTTTCACATTATATTATAGAATACTCTTGCCTTAAGTGACAATAGGCCTTAGAATCACCATCGGCCAGCAAACTACATGTCTGCCCGACATTTAACTCTAAACTACATTTTTAAGGCGATTACGTCTACATTTCCCGGTGCCACGGCCTAGATAACGTAAATATAGCAATTTTTTTTACATTATCTTATAGAATATTCTTGCTTTGAGTGACAATTTGCCTTAGAATAACCATCGGCCATTAAACTACATGTCTGCCCGACATTCAACTCTAAACTATATTTTTATGGCGGTTTTGTCTACATTTCCCGGTGCCACGGCCTAGATAACGTAATTATTGCAACGTTTTTTACATTTTATTATAGAATTCTCTTAGTTTGAGTGATAGTAGGCCTAAGAATCACCATCGGCTAGCAAACTACATGTCTGCCCGACATTTAACTCTAAACTACATTTTAAGGCGATTTCGTCTACATTTCCCGGTGCCACGGCCTAGATAACGTAAATATAGGAATTTTTTTTACATTATCTTATAGAATATTCTTGCTTTGAGTGACAATTTGCCTTAGAATAACCATCGGCCATTAAACTACATGTCTGCCCGACATTTAACTCTAAACTACATTTTAAGGCGATTTTGTCTACATTTCCCGGTGCCATGGCCTAGGTAACGAAACTATAGCGACTTATTTTACATTATCTTATAGAATACTCTTGTTTTAAGTGACAATAGGCGTTAGAATCACCATCGGCCAGCAAACTACATGTTTTCCCGACATTTAACTCTAAACTACATTTTTAAGGCGATTTCGTCTACATTACCCGGTGCCACGGCCTAGGTAACGTAATTATTGGAATTTTTTTTACACGATCTTATAGAATTCTCTTGCATTGAGTGAAAAAATGCCTTAAAATTACCATCGGCGAGCAAATTACTTGTTTTCCCGACATTTAACTCTAAACAATATTTTTAAGACGATTTCGTCTACATTTCCCGGTGCCACGGCCTAGGTAACGTAATTATAGCGACTTTTTTTACATAATCTTATAGAATACTTTTGTTTTGAGTGACAATAGGCCTTTGAATCACCATCGGCCAGCAAACGACATGTCTGCCCGACATTTAAATATAAACTACATTTTTATCGCGGTTTTGTCTACATTTCCCGGTACTAAGGCTTAGTTAACGTAATTATCTCACCTTTTTTCACACAATATTATAGAATACTCTTGCCTAAAGTGACAATAGGCCTTAGAATCACCATCGGCCAGCAAACTACATGTCTGCCCGACATTTAACTCTAAACTACATTTTTAAGGCGATTACGTCTACATTTCCCGGTGCCACGGCCTAGATAACGTAAATATAGCAACTTTTTTTACATTATCTTATAGAATACTCTTGCTTTGAGTGACAATATGCCTTAGAATAACCATCGGCCAGCAAACTACATGTCTGCCCGACATTCAACTCTAAACTATATTTTTATCGCGGTTTTGTCTATATTTCCCGGTGCCACGGCCTAGACAACGTAATTATTGCAACGTTTTTTTACATTTTATTATAGAATACTCTTGGTTTGAGTGATAATAGGCCTAAGAATCACCATCGGCCAGCAAACTACATGTCTGCCCGACATTTAACTCTAAACTACATTTTAAGGCGATTTCGTCTACATTTCCCGGTGCCATGGCCTAGGTAACGAAACTTTAGCGACTTTTTTTACATTATCTTATAGAATTCTCTTGTTTTAAGTGACATTAGGCGTTAGAATCAACATCGGCCATTAAAATATATGTCTGTCCGACAATCAACTTTAAACTACATTTTTATGGTGATTTAGTCTACATTTCCCGGTGCCACGGCCTAGGTAACGTAATTATAGCGACATTTTTTACATTATCTTATAGAATTCTCTTGGTTTGAGTGATAATAGGCCTTAGAATTACCATCGGCCAGCAAACTGCATGTCTGCCCGACATTTAACTCTAAACTACATTTTAAGGCGATTTCGTCTACATTTCCCGGAGCCTCGGCCTAGGTAACGTAATTATAGCAATTTTTTTTACATTATATTATAGAATACTCTTGAGTTGAGTGACAGTAGGCCTTTGAATCACCATCGGCCAGCAAACGACATGTCTGCCCAACATTTAAATATAAACTACATTTTTATCGCGGTTTTGTCTACATTTCCCGGTACTAAGGCTTAGTTAACGTAATTATATCAACTTTTTTCACATTATATTATAGAATACTCTTGCCTTGAGTGACAATATGCCGAAGAATCACCATCGGCCAGCAAATTACATGTCTGCCCGACATTTAACTCTAAACTACATTTTTAAGGCGATTACGTCTACATTTCCCGGTGCCACGGCCTAGATAACGTAAATATAGCAATTTTTTTTACATTATCTTATAGAATACTCTTGCTTTGAGTGACAGTATGCCTTAGAATAACCATCGGCCAGCAAACTACATGTCTGCCCGAAATTCAACTCTAAACTATATTTTTATGGCGGTTTTGTATACATTTCCCGGTGCCACGGCCTAGGTAACGTAATTATAGCGACTTTTTTACATTATCTTATAGAATGCTCTTGTGTTGAGTGACAATTGGCCTTAAAATCACCATCGGCCGGCAAACTACATGTCTGCCCGACATTTAACTCTAAGTCACTCTTTGAAGGCGATTTCGTCTACATTTCCTGGTGCCACGGCCTAGGTAACATAATTATTGCATTTTTTTTTACATTATCTTATAGAATTCTCTTGCCTTGAGTGATAATAGGCCTATAAATTACCATCGGCTAGCAAAATATATATCTGTCCGACAATCAACTTTAAACTACATTTTTATGGTGATTTCGTCTACATTTCCCGGTGCCACGGCCTAGATAACGTAATTATTGCAACTATTTTTACATTATCTTATAGAATACTCTAGCTTTAAGTGATAATAGGCCTCAGAATCACCATCGGCCAGCAAACTATATGTTTTCCCGACATTTAACTCTAAACAACATTTTTAAGACGATTTCGTCTACATTTCCCGGTGCCACGGCCTAGGTAACGTAATTATAGCGACATTTTTTACATTATCTTATAGAATACTCTTGCTTTAAGTTACAATAGGTCTTAAATTAACCATCGGCCAGCAAACTACATGTCTGCCCGACATTGAACTCTAAGTCTCTGTTTTAAGGCGATTTCGTCTACATTTACCGGTGCCACGGCCTAGGTAACATAATTATTGCAACTTTTTTTACATTATCATATAGAATACTCTTGCCTTGAGTGACAATAGGCCGTAGAATCATCATCGGCCAGCAAACTACATGTCTGCCCGACATTTAACTCTAAACTACATTTTAAGGCGATTTCGTCTACATTTCCCGGTGCCACGGCCTAGGTAACGTAATTATGGCGACATTTTTTACAATAATTTATAGACTACTCTTGCTTTGAGTGACAATACGCCGAAGAATCACCATCGGCCAGCAAACTACATGTCTGCCTGACATTTAACTCTAAACTACATTTTAAGGCGATTTCGTCTACATTTCCCGGTGCCACGGCCTAGGTAACGTAATTATTGCAACTTTTTTTTAAATATCTTATAGAATGCTCTTGGTTTGAGTGACATTATGCCTTAGAATCACCATCGGCCAGCAAACTACATGTCTGCCCGACATTTAACTCTAAACCACATTTTTAAGGCGATTTCGTCTACATTTCCCGGTGCCACGGCCTAGGTAACGTAATTTTTGCAATTTTTTTTACATTTTTTATAGAGTATCTTTGCCTAGAGTGACAATAGGCCTTTGAATTACCATCGGCCAGCAAAATATATGTCTGTCCGACAATCAACTTAAAACTACATTTTTATGGTGATTTCGTCTACATTTCCCGGTGCCACGGCCTAGGTAACGTAATTATAGCGACTTTTTTACCTTATCTTATAGAATACTCTTGTTGAGTGACAATAGGCCTTAAAATCACCATCGGCCAGCAAACTACATGTCTGCCCGACATTTAACTCTAAGTCACTATTTGAAGGCGATTTCGTCTACATTTCCTGGTGCCACGGCCTAGGTAACGTAATTATTGCAACTTTTTTTACATTATCATATAGAATACTCTTGCCTTGAGTGACAATAGGCCTTTGAATCACTATCGGCCAGCAAAATATATGTCTGTCCGACAATCAACTTTAAACTACATTTTTATGGTGATTTAGTCTACATTTCCCGGTGCCACGGCCTAGGTAACGGAATTATAGCGACATTTTTTACATTATCTTATAGAATACTCTTGCTTTGAGTGACAATACGCCTTCGAATCACCATCAGTTAGCAAACTACATGTCCGACATTTAACTCTAACTCTAGGTAACGTAATTATGGCGACATTTTTTACATTAATTTATAGACTACTCTTGCCTTGAGTGACAATAGGCCGTAGAATCACCATCGGCCAGAAAACTACATGTCTGCCCGACATTTAACTCTAAACTACATTTTAAGGCGATTTCGTCTAAATTTCCCGGTGCCATGGCCTAGGTAACGTAATTATGGCGACATTTTTTACATTAATTTATAGACTACTCTTGCCTTGAGTGACAATAGGCCGTAGAATCACCATCGGCCAGCAAACTACATGTCTGCCCGACAGTTAACTCTAAACTACGTTTTAAGGCGATTTCGTCTACATTTCCCGGTGCCACTGCCTAGGTAACGTAATTATTGCAACTTTTTTTTAAATATCTTACAGAATGCTCTTGGTTTGAGTGACATTACGCCTTAGAATCACCATCGGCCAGCAAACTACATGTCTGCCCGACATTTAACTCTAAACCACATTTTTAAGGCGATTTCGTCTACATTTCCCGGAGCCTCGGCCTAGGTAACGTAATTATAGCAATTTTTTTTACATTATATTATAGAATACTCTTGCGTTGAGTGACAGTAGGCCTTTGAATCACCATCGGCCAGCAAACGACATGTCTGCCCAACATTTAAATATAAACTACATTTTTATCGCGGTTTTGTCTACATTTCCCGGTACTAAGGCTTAGTTAACGTAATTATATCAACTTTTTTCACATTATATTATAGAATACTCTTGCCTTGAGTGACAATATGCCGAAGAATCACCATCGGCCAGCAAATTACATGTCTGCCCGACATTTAACTCTAAACTACATTTTTAAGGCGATTACGTCTACATTTCCCGGTGCCACGGCCTAGATAACGTAAATATAGCAATTTTTTTTACATTATCTTATAGAATACTCTTGCTTTGAGTGACAGTATGCCTTAGAATAACCATCGGCCAGCAAACTACATGTCTGCCCGAAATTCAACTCTAAACTATATTTTTATGGCGGTTTTGTATACATTTCCCGGTGCCACGGCCTAGGTAACGTAATTATAGCGACTTTTTTACATTATCTTATAGAATGCTCTTGTGTTGAGTGACAATTGGCCTTAAAATCACCATCGGCCGGCAAACTACATGTCTGCCCGACATTTAACTCTAAGTCACTATTTGAAGGCGATTTCGTCTACATTTCCTGGTGCCACGGCCTAGGTAACATAATTATTGCATTTTTTTTTACATTATCTTATAGAATTCTCTTGCCTTGAGTGATAATAGGCCTATAAATTACCATCGGCTAGCAAAATATATATCTGTCCGACAATCAACTTTAAACTACATTTTTATGGTGATTTCGTCTACATTTCCCGGTGCCACGGCCTAGATAACGTAATTATTGCAACTGTTTTTACATTATCTTATAGAATACTCTAGCTTTAAGTGATAATAGGCCTCAGAATCACCATCGGCCAGCAAACTATATGTTTTCCCGACATTTAACTCTAAACAACATTTTTAAGACGATTTCGTCTACATTTCCCGGTGCCACGGCCTAGGTAACGTAATTATAGCGACATTTTTTACATTATCTTATAGAATACTCTTGCTTTAAGTTACAATAGGTCTTAAATTAACCATCGGCCAGCAAACTACATGTCTGCCCGACATTGAACTCTAAGTCTCTGTTTTAAGGCGATTTCGTCTACATTTACCGGTGCCACGGCCTAGGTAACATAATTATTGCAACTTTTTTTACATTATCATATAGAATACTCTTGCCTTGAGTGACAATAGGCCGTAGAATCACCATCGGCCAGCAAACTACATGTCTGCCCGACATTTAACTCTAAACTACATTTTAAGGCGATTTCGTCTACATTTCCCGGTGCCATGGCCTAGGTAACGTAATTATGGCGACATTTTTTACATTAATTTATAGACTACTCTTGCCTTGAGTGACAATAGGCCGTAGAATCACCATCGGCCAGCAAACTACATGTCTGCCCGACAGTTAACTCTAAACTACATTTTAAGGCGATTTCGTCTACATTTCCCGGTGCCACTGCCTAGGTAACGTAATTATTGCAACTTTTTTTTAAATATCTTACAGAATGCTCTTGGTTTGAGTGACATTACGCCTTAGAATCACCATCGGCCAGCAAACTACATGTCTGCCCGACATTTAACTCTAAACCACATTTTTAAGGCGATTTCGTCTACATTTCACGGTGCCAGGGCCTAGGTAACGTAATTATTGCAATTTTTTTTACATTTTTTTATAGAATACCTTTGCCTAGAGTGACAATAGGCCTTTGAATTACCATCGGCCAGCAAAATATATGTCTGTCCGACAATCAACTTAAAACTACATTTTTATGGTGATTTCGTCTACATTTCCCGGTGCCACGGCCTAGGTAACGTAATTATAGCGACTTTTTTACCTTATCTTATAGAATTCTCTTGCTTTGAGTTACAATAGGTCTTAAATTAACCATCGGCCAGCAAACTACATGTCTGCCCGACATTGAACTCTAAGTCTCTGTTTTAAGGCGATTTCGTCTACATTTACCGGTGCCACGGCCTAGGTAACATAATTATTGCAACTTTTTTTACATTATCATATAGAATACTCTTGCTTTGAGTGACAATAGGCCTTTGAATCACTATCGGCCAGCAAAATATATGTCTGTCCGACAATCAACTTTAAACTACATTTTTATGGTGATTTAGTCTACATTTCCCGGTGCCACGGCCTAGGTAACGTAATTATTGCAACGTTGTTTACATTTTATTATAGAATACTCTTAGTTTGAGTGATAGTAGGCCTAAGAATCACCATCGGCTAGCAAACTACATGTCTGCCCGACATTTAACTCTAAACTACATTTTAAGGCGATTTCGTCTACATTTCCCGGTGCCACGGCCTAGGTAACGTAACTATAGCGACTTTTTTTACATTATCTTAGATAATGCTCTTGTTTTGAGTGACAATAGGCCTTTGAATCACCATCGGCCAGCAAACGACATGTCTGCCCGACATTTAAATATAAACTACATTTTTATCGCGGTTTTGTCTACATTTCCCGGTACTAAGGCTTAGTTAACGTAATTATTTCAACTTTTTACACATTATATTATAGAATACTCTTGCCTTAAGTGACAATAGGCCTTAGAATCACCATCGGCCAGCAAACTACATGTCTGCCCGACATTTAACTCTAAACTACATTTTTAAGGCGATTACGTCTACATTTCCCGGTGCCACGGCCTAGATAACGTAAATATAGCAATTTTTTTTACTTTATTTTATAGAATATTTTTGCTTTGAGTGACAATTTGCCTTAGAATAACCATCGGCCATTAAACTACATGTCTGCCCGACATTCAACTCTAAACTATATTTTTATGGCGGTTTTGTCTACATTTCCCGGTGCCACGGCCTAGATAACGTAATTATTGCAACGTTTTTTACATTTTATTATAGAACACTCTTAGTTTGAGTGATAGTAGGCCTATGAATCACCATCGGCTAGCAAACTACATGTCTGCCCGACATTTAACTCTAAACTACATTTTAAGGCGATTTCGTCTACATTTCCCGGTGCCACGGCCTAGGTAACGTAATTATTGGAATTTTTTTTACACGATCTTATAGAATTCTCTTGCATTGAGTGAAAAAATGCCTTAAAATTACCATCGGCCAGCAAACTACTTGTTTTCCCGACATTTAACTCTAAACAATATTTTTAAGACGATTTCGTCTACATTTCCCGGTGCCACGGCCTAGGTAACGTAATTATAGCAACTTTTTTTACATTATCTTATAGAATACTTTTGTGTTGAGTGACAATAAGCCTTTGAATCACCATCGGCCAGCAAACGACATGTCTGCCCGACATTTAAATATAAACTACATTTTTATCGCGGTTTTGTCTACATTTCCCGGTACTAAGGCTTAGTTAACGTAATTATTTCTTCTTTTTTCACATAATATTATAGAATACTCTTGCCTTAAGTGACAATATGCCTTAGAATCACCATCGGCCAGCAAACTACATGTCTGCCCGACATTTAACTCTAAACTATATTTTTAAGGCGATTACGTCTACATTTCCCGGTGCCACGGCCTAGATAACGTAAATATAGCAACTTTTTTTACATTATCTTATAGAATACTCTTGCTTTGAGTGACAATATGCCTTAGAATAACCATCGGCCAGCAAACTACATGTCTGCCCGACATTCAACTCTAAACTATATTTTTATGGCGGTTTTGTCTACATTTCCCGGTGCCACGGCCTAGATAACGTAATTATTGCAACGTTTTTTTACATTTTATTATAGAATTCTCTTGGTTTGAGTAATAATAGGCCTAAGAATCACCATCGGCCAGCAAACTACATGTCTGCCCGACATTTAACTCTAAACTACATTTTAAGGCGATTTCGTCTACATTTCCCGGTGCCATGGCCTAGGTAACGTAATTATTGCAACTTTTTTTTTATATCTTATAGAAGGCTCTTAATTTGAAAGACATTACGCCTTAGAATCACCATCGGCCAGCAAACTACATGTCTGCCCGACATTTAACTCTAAACCACATTTTTAAGGCGATTTCGTCTACATTTCCCGGTGCCACGGCCTAGGTAACGTAATTATTGCATTTTTTTTTACATTTTTTTATAGAATACCTTTGCCTAGAGTGATAATAGGCCTTTGAATTACCATCGGCCAGCAAAATATATGTCTGTCCGACAATCAACTTAAAACTACATTTTTATGGTGATTTCGTCTACATTTCCCGGTGCCACGGACTAGGTAACGTAATTATAGCGACTTTTTTACCTTATCTTATAGAATATTCTTGTGTTCAGTGACAATAGGCCTTAAAATCACCATCGGCCAGCAAACTACATGTCTGCCCGACATTTAACTCTAAGTCACTATTTGAAGGCGATTTCGTCTACATTTCCTGGTGCCACGGCCTAGGTAACGTAATTATAGCGACATTTTTTACATTATCTTATAGAATATTTTTGCCTTGAGTGACAATAGGCCTTTGAATCACCATCAGTTAGCAAACTACATGTCTGCCCGACATTTAACTCTAAACTACATTTTAAGGCGATTTCGTCTACATTTCCCGGTGCCGCGGCCTAGGTAACGTAATCATGGCGACATTTTTTACAAAAATTTATAGAATACTCTTGCCTTGAGTGACAATAGGCCGTAGAATCACCATCGGCCAGCAAACTACATGTCTGCCCGACATTTAACTCTAAACTACATTTTAAGGCGATTTCGTCTACATTTCCCGGTGCCACGGCCTAGGTAACGTAATTATTGCAACTTTTTTTACATTATCTTATAGAATGCTCTTACCTTGAGTGACATTACGCCTTAGCATCACCATCGGCCAGCAAACTACATGTCTGCCCGACATGTAACTCTAAACTACATTTTAAGGCGATTTCGTCTACATTTCCCGGTGCCACGGCCTAGGTAACGTAATTATGGCGACATTTTTTACATAAGTTTATAGAAAACTCGTGCCTTGAGTGACAAAATGCGGTAGAATCACCATCGGCCAGCAAACTACATGTCTGCCCGACATTTAACTCTAAACTACATTTTTAAGGCGATTACGTCTACATTTCCCGGTGCCACGGCCTAGATAACGTAAATATAGCAACTTTTTTTACATTATCTTATAGAATCCTCTTGCTATGAGTGACAATATGCCTTAGAATAACCATCGGCCAGCAAACTACATGTCTGCCCGACATTCAACTCTAAACTATATTTTTATGGCGGTTTTGTCTACATTTCCCGGTGCCACGGCCTAGATAACGTAATTATTGCAACGTTGTTTACATTTTATTATAGAATACTCTTAGTTTGAGTGATAATAGGCCTAAAAATCACCATCGGCTAGCAAACTACATGTCTGCCCGACATTCAACTCTAAACTATATTTTTATGGCGGTTTTGTCTACATTTCCCAGTGCCACGGCCTAGATAACGTAATTATTGCAACGTTGTTTACATTTTATTATAGAATACTCTTAGTTTGAGTGATAGTAGGCCTAAGAATCACCATCGGCTAGCAAACTACATGTCTGCCCGACATTTAACTCTAAACTACATTTTAAGGCGATTTCGTCTACATTTCCCGGTGCCACGGCCTAGGTAACGTAACTATAGCGATTTTTTTTACAATATCTTAGATAATGCTCTTGTTTTGAGTGACAATAGGCCTTTGAATCACCATCGGCCAGCAAACGACATGTCTGCCCGACATTTAAATATAAACTACATTTTTATCGCGGTTTTGTCTACATTTCCCGGTACTAAGGCTTAGTTAACGTAATTATTTCAACTTTTTTCACATTATATTATAGAATACTCTTGCCTTAAGTGACAATAGGCCTTAGAATCACCATCGGCCAGCAAACTACATGTCTGCCCGACATTTAACTCTAAACTACATTTTTAAGGCGATTACGTCTACATTTCCCGGTGCCACGGCCTAGATAACGTAAATATAGCAATTTTTTTTACATTATCTTATAGAATATTCTTGCTTTGAGTGACAATTTGCCTTAGAATAACCATCGGCCATTAAACTACATGTCTGCCCGACATTCAACTCTAAACTATATTTTTATGGCGGTTTTGTCTACATTTCCCGGTGCCACGGCCTAGATAACGTAATTATTGCAACGTTTTTTACATTTTATTATAGAATTCTCTTAGTTTGAGTGATAGTAGGCCTAAGAATCACCATCGGCTAGCAAACTACATGTCTGCCCGACATTTAACTCTAAACTACATTTTAAGGCGATTTCGTCTACATTTCCCGGTGCCACGGCCTAGATAACGTAAATATAGGAATTTTTTTTACATTATCTTATAGAATATTCTTGCTTTGAGTGACAATTTGCCTTAGAATAACCATCGGCCATTAAACTACATGTCTGCCCGACATTTAACTCTAAACTACATTTTAAGGCGATTTTGTCTACATTTCCCGGTGCCATGGCCTAGGTAACGAAACTATAGCGACTTATTTTACATTATCTTATAGAATACTCTTGTTTTAAGTGACAATAGGCGTTAGAATCACCATCGGCCAGCAAACTACATGTTTTCCCGACATTTAACTCTAAACTACATTTTTAAGGCGATTTCGTCTACATTACCCGGTGCCACGGCCTAGGTAACGTAATTATTGGAATTTTTTTTACACGATCTTATAGAATTCTCTTGCATTGAGTGAAAAAATGCCTTAAAATTACCATCGGCGAGCAAATTACTTGTTTTCCCGACATTTAACTCTAAACAATATTTTTAAGACGATTTCGTCTACATTTCCCGGTGCCACGGCCTAGGTAACGTAATTATAGCGACTTTTTTTACATAATCTTATAGAATACTTTTGTTTTGAGTGACAATAGGCCTTTGAATCACCATCGGCCAGCAAACGACATGTCTGCCCGACATTTAAATATAAACTACATTTTTATCGCGGTTTTGTCTACATTTCCCGGTACTAAGGCTTAGTTAACGTAATTATCTCACCTTTTTTCACACAATATTATAGAATACTCTTGCCTAAAGTGACAATAGGCCTTAGAATCACCATCGGCCAGCAAACTACATGTCTGCCCGACATTTAACTCTAAACTACATTTTTAAGGCGATTACGTCTACATTTCCCGGTGCCACGGCCTAGATAACGTAAATATAGCAACTTTTTTTACATTATCTTATAGAATACTCTTGCTTTGAGTGACAATATGCCTTAGAATAACCATCGGCCAGCAAACTACATGTCTGCCCGACATTCAACTCTAAACTATATTTTTATCGCGGTTTTGTCTATATTTCCCGGTGCCACGGCCTAGACAACGTAATTATTGCAACGTTTTTTTACATTTTATTATAGAATACTCTTGGTTTGAGTGATAATAGGCCTAAGAATCACCATCGGCCAGCAAACTACATGTCTGCCCGACATTTAACTCTAAACTACATTTTAAGGCGATTTCGTCTACATTTCCCGGTGCCATGGCCTAGGTAACGAAACTTTAGCGACTTTTTTTACATTATCTTATAGAATTCTCTTGTTTTAAGTGACATTAGGCGTTAGAATCAACATCGGCCATTAAAATATATGTCTGTCCGACAATCAACTTTAAACTACATTTTTATGGTGATTTAGTCTACATTTCCCGGTGCCACGGCCTAGGTAACGTAATTATAGCGACATTTTTTACATTATCTTATAGAATTCTCTTGGTTTGAGTGATAATAGGCCTTAGAATTACCATCGGCCAGCAAACTGCATGTCTGCCCGACATTTAACTCTAAACTACATTTTAAGGCGATTTCGTCTACATTTCCCGGAGCCTCGGCCTAGGTAACGTAATTATAGCAATTTTTTTTACATTATATTATAGAATACTCTTGCGTTGAGTGACAGTAGGCCTTTGAATCACCATCGGCCAGCAAACGACATGTCTGCCCAACATTTAAATATAAACTACATTTTTATCGCGGTTTTGTCTACATTTCCCGGTACTAAGGCTTAGTTAACGTAATTATATCAACTTTTTTCACATTATATTATAGAATACTCTTGCCTTGAGTGACAATATGCCGAAGAATCACCATCGGCCAGCAAATTACATGTCTGCCCGACATTTAACTCTAAACTACATTTTTAAGGCGATTACGTCTACATTTCCCGGTGCCACGGCCTAGATAACGTAAATATAGCAATTTTTTTTACATTATCTTATAGAATACTCTTGCTTTGAGTGACAGTATGCCTTAGAATAACCATCGGCCAGCAAACTACATGTCTGCCCGAAATTCAACTCTAAACTATATTTTTATGGCGGTTTTGTATACATTTCCCGGTGCCACGGCCTAGGTAACGTAATTATAGCGACTTTTTTACATTATCTTATAGAATGCTCTTGTGTTGAGTGACAATTGGCCTTAAAATCACCATCGGCCGGCAAACTACATGTCTGCCCGACATTTAACTCTAAGTCACTCTTTGAAGGCGATTTCGTCTACATTTCCTGGTGCCACGGCCTAGGTAACATAATTATTGCATTTTTTTTTACATTATCTTATAGAATTCTCTTGCCTTGAGTGATAATAGGCCTATAAATTACCATCGGCTAGCAAAATATATATCTGTCCGACAATCAACTTTAAACTACATTTTTATGGTGATTTCGTCTACATTTCCCGGTGCCACGGCCTAGATAACGTAATTATTGCAACTATTTTTACATTATCTTATAGAATACTCTAGCTTTAAGTGATAATAGGCCTCAGAATCACCATCGGCCAGCAAACTATATGTTTTCCCGACATTTAACTCTAAACAACATTTTTAAGACGATTTCGTCTACATTTCCCGGTGCCACGGCCTAGGTAACGTAATTATAGCGACATTTTTTACATTATCTTATAGAATACTCTTGCTTTAAGTTACAATAGGTCTTAAATTAACCATCGGCCAGCAAACTACATGTCTGCCCGACATTGAACTCTAAGTCTCTGTTTTAAGGCGATTTCGTCTACATTTACCGGTGCCACGGCCTAGGTAACATAATTATTGCAACTTTTTTTACATTATCATATAGAATACTCTTGCCTTGAGTGACAATAGGCCGTAGAATCATCATCGGCCAGCAAACTACATGTCTGCCCGACATTTAACTCTAAACTACATTTTAAGGCGATTTCGTCTACATTTCCCGGTGCCACGGCCTAGGTAACGTAATTATGGCGACATTTTTTACAATAATTTATAGACTACTCTTGCTTTGAGTGACAATACGCCGAAGAATCACCATCGGCCAGCAAACTACATGTCTGCCTGACATTTAACTCTAAACTACATTTTAAGGCGATTTCGTCTACATTTCCCGGTGCCACGGCCTAGGTAACGTAATTATTGCAACTTTTTTTTAAATATCTTATAGAATGCTCTTGGTTTGAGTGACATTATGCCTTAGAATCACCATCGGCCAGCAAACTACATGTCTGCCCGACATTTAACTCTAAACCACATTTTTAAGGCGATTTCGTCTACATTTCCCGGTGCCACGGCCTAGGTAACGTAATTTTTGCAATTTTTTTTACATTTTTTATAGAGTATCTTTGCCTAGAGTGACAATAGGCCTTTGAATTACCATCGGCCAGCAAAATATATGTCTGTCCGACAATCAACTTAAAACTACATTTTTATGGTGATTTCGTCTACATTTCCCGGTGCCACGGCCTAGGTAACGTAATTATAGCGACTTTTTTACCTTATCTTATAGAATACTCTTGTTGAGTGACAATAGGCCTTAAAATCACCATCGGCCAGCAAACTACATGTCTGCCCGACATTTAACTCTAAGTCACTATTTGAAGGCGATTTCGTCTACATTTCCTGGTGCCACGGCCTAGGTAACGTAATTATTGCAACTTTTTTTACATTATCATATAGAATACTCTTGCCTTGAGTGACAATAGGCCTTTGAATCACTATCGGCCAGCAAAATATATGTCTGTCCGACAATCAACTTTAAACTACATTTTTATGGTGATTTAGTCTACATTTCCCGGTGCCACGGCCTAGGTAACGGAATTATAGCGACATTTTTTACATTATCTTATAGAATACTCTTGCTTTGAGTGACAATACGCCTTCGAATCACCATCAGTTAGCAAACTACATGTCCGACATTTAACTCTAACTCTAGGTAACGTAATTATGGCGACATTTTTTACATTAATTTATAGACTACTCTTGCCTTGAGTGACAATAGGCCGTAGAATCACCATCGGCCAGAAAACTACATGTCTGCCCGACATTTAACTCTAAACTACATTTTAAGGCGATTTCGTCTAAATTTCCCGGTGCCATGGCCTAGGTAACGTAATTATGGCGACATTTTTTACATTAATTTATAGACTACTCTTGCCTTGAGTGACAATAGGCCGTAGAATCACCATCGGCCAGCAAACTACATGTCTGCCCGACAGTTAACTCTAAACTACGTTTTAAGGCGATTTCGTCTACATTTCCCGGTGCCACTGCCTAGGTAACGTAATTATTGCAACTTTTTTTTAAATATCTTACAGAATGCTCTTGGTTTGAGTGACATTACGCCTTAGAATCACCATCGGCCAGCAAACTACATGTCTGCCCGACATTTAACTCTAAACCACATTTTTAAGGCGATTTCGTCTACATTTCCCGGAGCCTCGGCCTAGGTAACGTAATTATAGCAATTTTTTTTACATTATATTATAGAATACTCTTGCGTTGAGTGACAGTAGGCCTTTGAATCACCATCGGCCAGCAAACGACATGTCTGCCCAACATTTAAATATAAACTACATTTTTATCGCGGTTTTGTCTACATTTCCCGGTACTAAGGCTTAGTTAACGTAATTATATCAACTTTTTTCACATTATATTATAGAATACTCTTGCCTTGAGTGACAATATGCCGAAGAATCACCATCGGCCAGCAAATTACATGTCTGCCCGACATTTAACTCTAAACTACATTTTTAAGGCGATTACGTCTACATTTCCCGGTGCCACGGCCTAGATAACGTAAATATAGCAATTTTTTTTACATTATCTTATAGAATACTCTTGCTTTGAGTGACAGTATGCCTTAGAATAACCATCGGCCAGCAAACTACATGTCTGCCCGAAATTCAACTCTAAACTATATTTTTATGGCGGTTTTGTATACATTTCCCGGTGCCACGGCCTAGGTAACGTAATTATAGCGACTTTTTTACATTATCTTATAGAATGCTCTTGTGTTGAGTGACAATTGGCCTTAAAATCACCATCGGCCGGCAAACTACATGTCTGCCCGACATTTAACTCTAAGTCACTATTTGAAGGCGATTTCGTCTACATTTCCTGGTGCCACGGCCTAGGTAACATAATTATTGCATTTTTTTTTACATTATCTTATAGAATTCTCTTGCCTTGAGTGATAATAGGCCTATAAATTACCATCGGCTAGCAAAATATATATCTGTCCGACAATCAACTTTAAACTACATTTTTATGGTGATTTCGTCTACATTTCCCGGTGCCACGGCCTAGATAACGTAATTATTGCAACTGTTTTTACATTATCTTATAGAATACTCTAGCTTTAAGTGATAATAGGCCTCAGAATCACCATCGGCCAGCAAACTATATGTTTTCCCGACATTTAACTCTAAACAACATTTTTAAGACGATTTCGTCTACATTTCCCGGTGCCACGGCCTAGGTAACGTAATTATAGCGACATTTTTTACATTATCTTATAGAATACTCTTGCTTTAAGTTACAATAGGTCTTAAATTAACCATCGGCCAGCAAACTACATGTCTGCCCGACATTGAACTCTAAGTCTCTGTTTTAAGGCGATTTCGTCTACATTTACCGGTGCCACGGCCTAGGTAACATAATTATTGCAACTTTTTTTACATTATCATATAGAATACTCTTGCCTTGAGTGACAATAGGCCGTAGAATCACCATCGGCCAGCAAACTACATGTCTGCCCGACATTTAACTCTAAACTACATTTTAAGGCGATTTCGTCTACATTTCCCGGTGCCATGGCCTAGGTAACGTAATTATGGCGACATTTTTTACATTAATTTATAGACTACTCTTGCCTTGAGTGACAATAGGCCGTAGAATCACCATCGGCCAGCAAACTACATGTCTGCCCGACAGTTAACTCTAAACTACATTTTAAGGCGATTTCGTCTACATTTCCCGGTGCCACTGCCTAGGTAACGTAATTATTGCAACTTTTTTTTAAATATCTTACAGAATGCTCTTGGTTTGAGTGACATTACGCCTTAGAATCACCATCGGCCAGCAAACTACATGTCTGCCCGACATTTAACTCTAAACCACATTTTTAAGGCGATTTCGTCTACATTTCACGGTGCCAGGGCCTAGGTAACGTAATTATTGCAATTTTTTTTACATTTTTTTATAGAATACCTTTGCCTAGAGTGACAATAGGCCTTTGAATTACCATCGGCCAGCAAAATATATGTCTGTCCGACAATCAACTTAAAACTACATTTTTATGGTGATTTCGTCTACATTTCCCGGTGCCACGGCCTAGGTAACGTAATTATAGCGACTTTTTTACCTTATCTTATAGAATTCTCTTGCTTTGAGTTACAATAGGTCTTAAATTAACCATCGGCCAGCAAACTACATGTCTGCCCGACATTGAACTCTAAGTCTCTGTTTTAAGGCGATTTCGTCTACATTTACCGGTGCCACGGCCTAGGTAACATAATTATTGCAACTTTTTTTACATTATCATATAGAATACTCTTGCTTTGAGTGACAATAGGCCTTTGAATCACTATCGGCCAGCAAAATATATGTCTGTCCGACAATCAACTTTAAACTACATTTTTATGGTGATTTAGTCTACATTTCCCGGTGCCACGGCCTAGGTAACGTAATTATTGCAACGTTGTTTACATTTTATTATAGAATACTCTTAGTTTGAGTGATAGTAGGCCTAAGAATCACCATCGGCTAGCAAACTACATGTCTGCCCGACATTTAACTCTAAACTACATTTTAAGGCGATTTCGTCTACATTTCCCGGTGCCACGGCCTAGGTAACGTAACTATAGCGACTTTTTTTACATTATCTTAGATAATGCTCTTGTTTTGAGTGACAATAGGCCTTTGAATCACCATCGGCCAGCAAACGACATGTCTGCCCGACATTTAAATATAAACTACATTTTTATCGCGGTTTTGTCTACATTTCCCGGTACTAAGGCTTAGTTAACGTAATTATTTCAACTTTTTACACATTATATTATAGAATACTCTTGCCTTAAGTGACAATAGGCCTTAGAATCACCATCGGCCAGCAAACTACATGTCTGCCCGACATTTAACTCTAAACTACATTTTTAAGGCGATTACGTCTACATTTCCCGGTGCCACGGCCTAGATAACGTAAATATAGCAATTTTTTTTACTTTATTTTATAGAATATTTTTGCTTTGAGTGACAATTTGCCTTAGAATAACCATCGGCCATTAAACTACATGTCTGCCCGACATTCAACTCTAAACTATATTTTTATGGCGGTTTTGTCTACATTTCCCGGTGCCACGGCCTAGATAACGTAATTATTGCAACGTTTTTTACATTTTATTATAGAACACTCTTAGTTTGAGTGATAGTAGGCCTAAGAATCACCATCGGCTAGCAAACTACATGTCTGCCCGACATTTAACTCTAAACTACATTTTAAGGCGATTTCGTCTACATTTCCCGGTGCCACGGCCTAGGTAACGTAATTATTGGAATTTTTTTTACACGATCTTATAGAATTCTCTTGCATTGAGTGAAAAAATGCCTTAAAATTACCATCGGCCAGCAAACTACTTGTTTTCCCGACATTTAACTCTAAACAATATTTTTAAGACGATTTCGTCTACATTTCCCGGTGCCACGGCCTAGGTAACGTAATTATAGCAACTTTTTTTACATTATCTTATAGAATACTTTTGTGTTGAGTGACAATAAGCCTTTGAATCACCATCGGCCAGCAAACGACATGTCTGCCCGACATTTAAATATAAACTACATTTTTATCGCGGTTTTGTCTACATTTCCCGGTACTAAGGCTTAGTTAACGTAATTATTTCTTCTTTTTTCACATAATATTATAGAATACTCTTGCCTTAAGTGACAATATGCCTTAGAATCACCATCGGCCAGCAAACTACATGTCTGCCCGACATTTAACTCTAAACTATATTTTTAAGGCGATTACGTCTACATTTCCCGGTGCCACGGCCTAGATAACGTAAATATAGCAACTTTTTTTACATTATCTTATAGAATACTCTTGCTTTGAGTGACAATATGCCTTAGAATAACCATCGGCCAGCAAACTACATGTCTGCCCGACATTCAACTCTAAACTATATTTTTATGGCGGTTTTGTCTACATTTCCCGGTGCCACGGCCTAGATAACGTAATTATTGCAACGTTTTTTTACATTTTATTATAGAATTCTCTTGGTTTGAGTAATAATAGGCCTAAGAATCACCATCGGCCAGCAAACTACATGTCTGCCCGACATTTAACTCTAAACTACATTTTAAGGCGATTTCGTCTACATTTCCCGGTGCCATGGCCTAGGTAACGAAACTTTAGCGACTTTTTTTACATTATCTTATAGAATTCTCTTGTTTTAAGTGACAATAGGCGTAAGAATCAACATCGGCCATTAAAATATATGTCTGTCCGACAATCAACTTTAAACTACATTTTTATGGTGATTTAGTCTACATTTCCCGGTGCCACGGCCTAGGTAACGTAATTATAGCGACATTTTTTACATTATCTTATAGAATTCTCTTGCTTTGAGCGATAATAGGCCTTAGAATTACCATCAGCCAGCAAACTGCATGTCTGCCCGACATTTAACTCTAAACTACATTTTAAGGCGATTTCGTCTACATTTCCCGGAGCCTCGGCCTAGGTAACGTAATTATAGCAATTTTTTTTACATTATATTATAGAATACTCTTGCGTTGAGTGACAATAGGCCTTTGAATCACCATCGGCAAGCAAACGACATGTCTGCCCGACATTTAAATATAAACTACATTTTTAAGGCGATTACGTCTACATTTCCCGGTGCCACGGCCTAGATAACGTAAATATAGCAACTTTTTTTACATTATCTTATAGAATACTCTTGCTTTGAGTGACAATATGCCTTAGAATAACCATCGGCCAGCAAACTACATGTCTGCCCGACATTCAACTCTAAACTATATTTTTATGGCGGTTTTGTCTACATTTCCCGGTGCCACGGCCTAGGTAACGTAATTATAGCGACTTTTTTACATTATCTTATAGAATACTCTTGTGTTGAGTGACAATAGGCCTTAAAATCACCATCGGCCGGCAAACTACATGTCTGCCCGACATTTAACTCTAAGTCACTATTTGAAGGCGATTTCGTCTAAATTTCCTGGTGCCACGGCCTAGGTAACATAATTATTGCATTTTTTTTTACATTATCTTATAGAATTCTCTTGCCTTGAGTGACAATAGGCCTATAAATTACCATCGGCTAGCAAAATATATATCTGTCCGACAATCAACTTTAAACTACATTTTTATGGTGATTTCGTCTACATTTCCCGGTGCCACGGCCTAGATAACGTAATTATTGCAACTTTTTTTACATTATCTTATAGAATACTCTAGCTTTAAGTGATAATAGGCCTCAGAATTACCATCGGCTAGCAAACTATATGTTTTCCCGACATTTAACTCTAAACAACATTTTTAAGACGATTTCGTCTACATTTCCCGGTGCCACGGCCTAGGTAACGTAATTATAGCGACATTTTTTACATTATCTTATAGAATACTCTTGCTTTGAGTTACAACAGGTCTTAAATTAACCATCGGCCAGCAAACTACATGTCTGCCCGACATTGAACTCTAAGTCTCTGTTTTAAGGCGATTTCGTCTACATTTACCGGTGCCACGGCCTAGGTAACATAATTATTGCAACTTTTTTTACATTATCATATAGAATTCTCTTGCCTTGAGTGACAATAGGCCGTAGAATCACCATCGGCCAGCAAACTACATGTCTGCCCGACATTTAACTCTAAACTACATTTTAAGGCGATTTCGTCTACATTTCCCGGTGCCACGGCCTAGGTAACGTAATTATTGCAACTTTTTTTACATTTTTTTATAGAATATTCTTGCCTAGAGTGACAATAGGCCTTAAAATCACCATCGGCCAGCAAACTACATGTCTGCCCGACATTTAACTCTAAGTCACTATTTGAAGGCGATTTCGTCTACATTTCCTGGTGCCACGGCCTAGGTAACGTAATTATTGCAACTTTTTTTACATTATCATATAGAATACTCTTGCCTTGAGTGACAATAGGCCTTTGAATCACTATCGGCCAGCAAAATATATGTCTGTCCGACAATCAACTTTAAACTACATTTTTATGGTGATTTAGTCTACATTTCCCGGTGCCACGGCCTAGGTAACGGAATTATAGCGACATTTTTTACATTATCTTATAGAATACTCTTGCTTTGAGTGATAATACGCCTTCGAATCACCATCAGTTAGCAAACTACATGTCCGACATTTAACTCTAACTCTAGGTAACGTAATTATGGCGACATTTTTTACATTAATTTATAGACTACTCTTGCCTTGAGTGACAATAGGCCGTAGAATCACCATCGGCCAGAAAACTACATGTCTGCCCGACATTTAACTCTAAACTACATTTTAAGGCGATTTCGTCTAAATTTCCCGGTGCCATGGCCTAGGTAACGTAATTATGGCGACATTTTTTACATTAATTTATAGACTACTCTTGCCTTGAGTGACAATAGGCCGTAGAATCACCATCGGCCAGCAAACTACATGTCTGCCCGACAGTTAACTCTAAACTACATTTTAAGGCGATTTCGTCTACATTTCCCGGTGCCACTGCCTAGGTAACGTAATTATTGCAACTTTTTTTTAAATATCTTACAGAATGCTCTTGGTTTGAGTGACATTACGCCTTAGAATCACCATCGGCCAGCAAACTACATGTCTGCCCGACATTTAACTCTAAACCACATTTTTAAGGCGATTTCGTCTACATTTCCCGGTGCCACGGCCTAGGTAACGTAATTATTGCAATTTTTTTTACATTTTTTTATAGAATACCTTTGCCTAGAGTGACAATAGGCCTTTGAATTACCATCGGCCAGCAAAATATATGTCTGTCCGACAATCAACTTAAAACTACATTTTTATGGTGATTTCGTCTACATTTCCCGGTGCCACGGCCTAGGTAACGTAATTATAGCGACTTTTTTACCTTATCTTATAGAATTCTATTGCTTTGAGTTACAATAGGTCTTAAATTAACCATCGGCCAGCAAACTACATGTCTGCCCGACATTGAACTCTAAGTCTCTGTTTTAAGGCGATTTCGTCTACATTTACCGGTGCCACGGCCTAGGTAACATAATTATTGCAACTTTTTTTACATTATCATATAGAATACTCTTGCCTTGAGTGACAATAGGCCTTTGAATCAATATCGGCCAGCAAAATATATGTCTGTCCGACAATCAACTTTAAACTACATTTTTATGGTGATTTAGTCTACATTTCCCGGTGCCACGGCCTAGGTAACATAATTATTGCAACGTTGTTTACATTTTATTATAGAATACTCTTAGTTTGAGTGATAGTAGGCCTAAGAATCACCATCGGCTAGCAAACTACATGTCTGCCCGACATTTAACTCTAAACTACATTTTAAGGCGATTTCGTCTACATTTCCCGGTGCCACGGCCTAGGTAACGTAACTATAGCGACTTTTTTTACATTATCTTAGATAATGCTCTTGTTTTGAGTGACAATAGGCCTTTGAATCACCATCGGCCAGCAAACGACATGTCTGCCCGACATTTAAATATAAACTACATTTTTATCGCGGTTTTGTCTACATTTCCCGGTACTAAGGCTTAGTTAACGTAATTATTTCAACTTTTTTCACATTATATTATAGAATACTCTTGCCTTAAGTGACAATAGGCCTTAGAATCACCATCGGCCAGCAAACTACATGTCTGCCCGACATTTAACTCTAAACTACATTTTTAAGGCGATTACGTCTACATTTCCCGGTGCCACGGCCTAGATAACGTAAATATAGCAATTTTTTTTACTTTATTTTATAGAATGCTTTGGCTTTGAGTGACAATTTGCCTTAGAATAACCATCGGCCATTAAACTACATGTCTGCCCGACATTCAACTCTAAACTATATTTTTATGGCGGTTTTGTCTACATTTCCCGGTGCCACGGCCTAGATAACGTAATTATTGCAACGTTTTTTACATTTTATTATAGAACACTCTTAGTTTGAGTGATAGTAGGCCTAAGAATCACCATCGGCTAGCAAACTACATGTCTGCCCGACATTTAACTCTAAACTACATTTTAAGGCGATTTCGTCTACATTTCCCGGTGCCACGGCCTAGGTAACGTAATTATTGGAATTTTTTTTACACGATCTTATAGAATTCTCTTGCATTGAGTGAAAAAATGCCTTAAAATTACCATCGGCCAGCAAACTACTTGTTTTCCCGACATTTAACTCTAAACAATATTTTTAAGACGATTTCGTCTACATTTCCCGGTGCCACGGCCTAGGTAACGTAATTATAGCGACTTTTTTTACATTATCTTATAGAATACTCTTGCTTTGAGTGACAAAAGGTCTTCAAATCACCATCAGTTAGCAAACTACATGTCTGCCCGACATTTAACTCTAAACTACATTTTAAGGCGATTTCGTCTACATTTCCCGGTGCCACGGCCTAGGTAACGTAATTATGGCGACATTTTTTACATTAATTTATAGACTACTCTTGCTTTGAGTGACAATAGGCCGTAGAATCACCATCGGCCAGCAAACTACATGTCTGCCCGACATTTAACTCTAAACTACATTTTAAGGCGATTTCGTCTACATTTCCCGGTGCCATGGCCTAGGTAACGTAATTATGGCGACATTTTTTACATTAATTTATAGACTACTCTTGCTTTGAGTGACAATAGGCCGTAGAATCACCATCGGCCAGCAAACTACATGTCTGCCCGACATTTAACTCTAAACTACATTTTAAGGCGATTTCGTCTACATTTCCCGGTGCCACGGCCTAGGTAACGTAATTATTGCAACTTTTTTTTAAATATCTTATAGAATGCTCTTGGTTTGAGTAACATTACGCCTTAGAATCACCATCGGCCAGCAAACTACATGTCTGCCCGACATTTAACTCTAAACCACATTTTTAAGGCGATTTCGTCTACATTTCCCGGTGCCACGGCCTAGGTAACGTAATTATTGCAATTTTTTTACATTTTTTTATAGAATACCTTTGCGTAGAGTGACAATAGGCCTTTGAATTACCATCGGCCAGCAAAATATATGTCTGTCCGACAATCAACTTAAAACTACATTTTTATGGTGATTTCGTCTACATTTCCCGGTGCCACGGCCTAGGTAACGTAATTATAGCGACTTTTTTACCTTATCTTATAGAATATTCTCGTGTTGAGTGACAATAGGCCTTAAAATCACCATCGGCGAGCAAACTACATGTCTGCCCGACATTTAACTCTAAGTCACTATTTGAAGGCGATTTCGTCTACATTTCCTGGTGCCACGGCCTAGGTAACGTAATTATTGCAACTTTTTTTACATTATCATATAGAATACTCTTGCCTTGAGTGACAATAGGCCTTTGAATCACTATCGGCCAGCAAAATATATGTCTGTCCGACAATCAACTTTAAACTACATTTTTATGGTGATTTAGTCTACATATCCCGGTGCCACGGCCTAGGTAACGTAATTATAGCGACATTTTTTACATTATCTTATAGAATACTCTTGCTTTGAGTGACAATAGGCCTTCGAATCACCATCAGTTAGCAAACTACATGTCCGACATTTAACTCTAACTCTAGGTAACGTAATTATGGCGACATTTTTTACATTAATTTATAGACTCTTGCCTTGAAAGACAATAGGCCGTAGAATCACCATCGGCCAGCAAACTACATGTCTGCCCGACATTTAACTCTAAACTACATTTTAAGGCGATTTCGTCTACATTTCCCGGTGCCGCGGCCTAGGTAACGTAATCATGGCGACATTTTTTACAATCATTTATAGAATACTCTTGCCTTGAGTGACAATAGGCCGTAGAATCACCATCGGCCAGCAAACTACATGTCTGCCCGGCATTTAACTCTAAACTACATTTTAAGGCGATTTCGTCTACATTTCCCGGTGCCACGGCCTAGGTAACGTAATTATTGCAACTTTTTTTACATTATCTTATATAATGCTCTTACTTTGAGTGACATTACGCCTTAGCATCACCATCGGCCAGCAAACTACATGTCTGCCCGACATTTAACTCTAAACTACATTTTAAGGCGATTTCGTCTACATTTCCCGGTGCCACGGCCTAAGTAACGTAATTATGGCGACATTTTTTACACAAATTTATAGAATACTCTTGCCTTGAGTGACAATATGCCGTAGAATCACCATCGGCCAGCAAACTACATGTCTGCCCGACATTTAACTCTAAACTACATTTTTAAGGCGATTACGTCTACATTTCCCGGTGCCACGGCCTAGATAACGTAAATATAGCAACTTTTTTTACATTATCTTATAGAATACTCTTGCTATGAGTGACAATATGCCTTAGAATAACCATCGGCCAGCAAACTACATGTCTGCCCGACATTCAACTCTAAACTATATTTTTATGGCGGTTTTGTCTACATTTCCCGGTGCCACGGCCTAGATAACGTAATTATTGCAACGTTGTTTACATTTTATTATAGCATGCTCTTAGTTTGAGTGATAATAGGCCTAAGAATCACCATCGGCTAGCAAATTACATGTCTGCCCGACATTCAACTCTAAACTATATTTTTATGGCGGTTTTGTCTACATTTCCCGGTGCCACGGCCTAGATAACGTAATAATTGCAACGTTGTTTACATTTTATTATAGAATACTCTTAGTTTGAGTGATAATAGGCCTAAAAATCACCATCGGCTAGCAAACTACATGGCTGCCCGACATTTAACTCTAAACTACATTTTAAGGCGATTTCGTCTACATTTCCCGGTGCCACGGCCTAGGTAACGTAACTATAGCGACTTTTTTTACATAATCTTAGATAATACTCTTGTTTTGAGTGACAATAGGCCTTTGAATCACCATCGGCCAGCAAACGACATGTCTGGCCGACATTTAAATATAAACTACATTTTTATCGCGGTTTTGTCTACATTTCCCGGTACTAAGGCTTAGTTAACGTAATTATTTCAATTTTTTTCACATTATTATAGAATACTCTTGCCTTAAGTGACAATAGGCCTTAGAATCACCATCGGCCAGCAAACTACATGTCTGCCCGACATTTAACTCTAAACTACATTTTTAAGGCGATTACGTCTACATTTCCCGGTGCCACGGCCTAGATAACGTAAATATAGCAACTTTTTTTACATTACCTTATAGAATATTCTTGCTTTGAGTGACAATTTGCCTTAGAATAACCATCGGCCATTAAACTACATGTCTGCCCGACATTCAACTCTAAACTATATTTTTATGGCGGTTTTGTCTACATTTCCCGGTGCCACGGCCTAGATAACGTAATTATTGCAACGTTGTTTACATTTTATTATAGAATACTCTTAGTTTGAGTGATAATAGGCCTAAGAATCACCATCGGCTAGCAAACTACATGTCTGCCCGACATTCAACTCTAAACTATATTTTTATGGCGGTTTTGTCTACATTTCCCTGTGCCACGGCCTAGATAACGTAATTATTGCAACGTTGTTTACATTTTATTATAGAACACTCTTAGTTTGAGTGATAGTAGGCCTAAGAATCACCATCGGCTAGCACACTACATGTCTGCCCGACATTTAACTCTAAACTACATTTTAAGGCGATTTCGTCTACATTTTCCGGTGCCACGGCCTAGGTAACGTAACTATAGCGACTTTTTTTACATTATCTTAGATAATGCTCTTGTTTTGAGTGACAGTAGGCCTTTGAATCACCATCGGCCAGCAAACGACATGTCTGCCCGACATTTAAATATAAACTACATTTTTATCGCGGTTTTGTCTACATTTCCCGGTACTAAGGCTTAGTTAACGTAATTATTTCAACTTTTTTCACATTATATTATAGAATACTCTTGCCTTAAGTGACAATAGGCCTTAGAATCACCATCGGCCAGCAAACTACATGTCTGCCCAACATTTAACTCTAAACTACATTTTTAAGGCGATTACGTCTACATTTCCCGGTGCCACGGCCTAGATAACGTAAATATAGCAACTTTTTTTACATAATCTTATAGAATATTCTTGCTTTGAGTGACAATTTGCCTTAGAATAACCATCGGTCATTAAACTACATGTCTGCCCGACATTCAACTCTAAACTATATTTTTATGGCGGTTTTGTCTACATTTCCCGGTGCCACGGCCTAGATAACGTAATGATTGCAACGTTTTTTACATTTTATTATAGAATACTCTTAGTTTGAGTGATAATAGGCCTAAGAATTACCATCGGCCAGCAAACTACATGTCTGCCCGACATTTAACTCTAAACTACATTTTAAGGCGATTTTGTCTACATTTCCCGGTGCCATGGCCTAGGTAACGAAACTATAGCGACTTCTTTTACATTATCTTATAGAATACTCTTGTTTTAAGTGACAATAGGCGTTAGAATTAACATCGGCCAGCAAACTACATGTTTTCCCGACATTTAACTCTAAACTACATTTTTAAGGCGATTTCGTCTACATTACCCGGTGCCACGGCCTAGGTAACGTAATTATTGGAATTTTTTTTACAAGATCTTATAGAATTCTCTTGCATTGAGTGAAAAAATGCCTTAAAATTACCATCGGCCAGCAAACTACTTGTTTTCCCGACATTTAGCTCTAAACAATATTTTTAAGACGATTTCGTCTACATTTCCCGGTGCCACGGCCTAGGTAACGTAATTATAGCGACTTTTTTTACATTATCTTATAGAATACTCTTGTGTTGAGTGACAATAGGCCTTTGAATCACCATCGGCCAGCAAACGACATGTCTGCCCGACATTTAAATATAAACTACATTTTTATCGCGGTTTTGTCTACATTTCCCGGTACTAAGGCTTAGTTAACGTAATTATTTCAACTTTTTTCACATAATATTATAGAATACTCTTGCTTTAAGTGACAATAAGCCTTAGAATCACCATCGGCCAGCAAACTACATGTCTGCCCGACATTTAACTCTAAACTACATTTTTAAGGCGATTACGTCTACATTTCCCGGTGCCACGGCCTAGATAACGTAAATATAGCAACTTTTTTTACATTATCTTATAGAATACTCTTGTTTTGAGTGACAATATGCCTTAGAATAACCATCGGCCAGCAAACTACATGTCTGCCCGACATTCAACTCTAAACTATATTTTTATGGCGGTTTTGTCTACATTTCCCGGTGCCACGGCCTAGATAACGTAATTATTGCAACGTTTTTTTACATTTTATTATAGAATACTCTTGGTTTGAGTGATAATAGGCCTAAGAATCACCATCGGCCAGCAAACTACATGTCTGCCCGACATTTAACTCTAAACTACATTTTAAGGCGATTTCGTCTACATTTCCCGGAGCCATGGCCTAGGTTACGAAACTTTAGCGACTTTTTTTACATTATCTTATAGAATTTTCTTGTTTTAAGTGACAATAGGCGTTAGAATCAACATCGGCCATTAAAATATATGTCTGTCCGACAATCAACTTTAAACTACATTTTTATGGTGATTTAGTCTACATTTCCCGGTGCCACGGCCTAGGTAATGTAATTATAGCGACATTTTTTACATTATCTTATAGAATTCTCTTGCTTTGAGTGATAATAAGCCTTAGAATTACCATCGGCCAGCAAACTGCATGTCTGCCCGACATTTAACTCTAAACTACATTTTAAGGCGATTTCGTCTACATTTCCCGGAGCCTCGGCCTAGGTAACGTAATTATAGCAATTTTTTTTACATTATATTATAGAATACTCTTGCGTTGAGTGACAGTAGGCCTTTGAATCACCATCGGCCAGCAAACGACATGTCTGCCCGACATTTAAATATAAACTACATTTTTATCGCGGTTTTGTCTACATTTCCCGGTACTAAGGCTTAGTTAACGTAATTATATCAACTTTTTTCACATTATATTATAGAATACTCTTGCCTTGAGTGACATTATGCCGTAGAATCACCATCGGCCAGCAAATTACATGTCTGCCCGACATTTAACTCTAAACTACATTTTTAAGGCGATTACGTCTACATTTCCCGGTGCCACGGCCTAGATAACGTAAATATAGCAATTTTTTTTACATTATCTTATAGAATACTCTTGCTTTGAGTGACAATATGTCTTAGAATAACCATCGGCCAGCAAACTACATGTCTGCCCGACATTCAACTCTAAACTATATTTTTATGGCGGTTTTGTCTACATTTCCCGGTGCCACGGCCTAGGTAACGTAATTATAGCGACTTTTTTACATTATCTTATAGAATACTCTTGTGTTGAGTGACAATAGGCCTTAAAATCACCATCGGCCGGCAAACTACATGTCTGCCCGACATTTAACTCTAAGTCACTATTTGAAGGCGATTTCGTCTACATTTCCTGGTGCCACGGCCTAGGTAACATAATTATTGCATTTTTTTTTACATTATCTTATAGAATTCTCTTGCCTTGAGTGACAATAGGCCTATAAATTACCATCGGCTAGCAAAATATATGTCTGTCCGACAATCAACTTTAAACTACATTTTTATGGTGATTTCGTCTACATTTCCCGGTGCCACGGCCTAGATAACGTAATTATTGCAACTTTTTTTACATTATCTTATAGAATACTCTAGCTTTAAGTGATAATAGGCCTCAGAATCACCATCGGCCAGCAAACTATATGTTTTCCCGACATTTAACTCTAAACAACATTTTTAAGACGATTTCGTCTACATTTCCCGGTGCCACGGCCTAGGTAACGTAATTATAGCGACATTTTTTACATTATCTTATAGAATACTCTTGCTTTGAGTTACAATAGGTCTTAAATTAACCATCGGCCAGCAAACTACATGTCTGCCCGACATTGAACTCTAAGTCTCTGTTTTAAGGCGATTTCGTCTACATTTACCGGTGCCACGGCCTAGGTAACATAATTATTGCAACTTTTTTTACATTATCATATAGAAAACTCTTGCCTTGAGTGACAATAGGCCGTAGAATCACCATCGGCCAGCAAACTACATGTCTGCCCGACATTTAACTCTAAACTACATTTTAAGGCGATTTCGTCTACATTTCCCGGTGCCACGGCCTAGGTAACGTAATTATGGCGACATTTTTTACATTAATTTATAGACTACTCTTGCTTTGAGTGACAATACGCCGTAGAATCACCATCGGCCAGCAAACTACATGTCTGCCCGACATTTAAATATAAACTACATTTTTATCGCGGTTTTGTCTACATTTCCCGGTACTAAGGCTTAGTTAACGTAACTATATCAACTTTTTTCACATTTTATTATAGAATACTCTTGCCTTGAGTGACACTATGCCGTAGAATCACCATCCGCCAGCAAATTACATATCTGCTTGACATTTAACTCTAAACTACATTTTTAAGGCGATTACGTCTACATTTCCCGGTGCCACGGCCTAGGTAACGTAATTATTGCAACTTTTTTTTAAATATCTTATAGAAGGCTCTTAATTTGAGTGACATTATGCCTTAGAATCACCATCGGCCAGCAAATTACATGTCTGCCCGACATTTAACTCTAAACCACATTTTTAAGGCGATTTCGTCTACATTTCCCGGTGCCACGGCCTAGGTAACGTAATTATTGCATTTTTTTTTACATTTTTTTATAGAATACCTTTGCCTAGAGTGACAATAGGCCTTTGAATTACCATCGGCCAGCAAAATATATGTCTGTCCGACAATCAACTTAAAACTACATTTTTATGGTGATTTCGTCTACATTTCCCGGTGCCACGGCCTAGGTAACGTAATTATAGCGACTTTTTTACCTTATCTTATAGAATGCTCTTGTGTTCAGTGTCAATAGGCCTTAAAATCACTATCGGCTAGCAAACTACATGTCTGCCCGACATTTAACTCTAAGTCACTATTTGAAGGCGATTTCGTCTACATTTCCTGGTGCCACGGCCTAGGTAACGTAATTATAGCGACATTTTTTACATTATCTTATAGAATACTTTTGCCTTGAGTGACAATAGGCCTTCGAATCACCATCAGTTAGCAAACTACATGTCTGCCCGACATTTAACTCTAAACTACATTTTAAGGCGATTTCGTCTACATTTCCCGGTGCCGCGGCCTAGGTAACGTAATCATGGCGACATTTTTTACAATTATTTATAGAATACTCTTGCCTTGAGTGACAATAGGCCGTAGAATCACCATCGGCCAGCAAACTACATGTCTGCCCGACATTTAACTCTAAACTACATTTTAAGGCGATTTCGTCTACATTTCCCGGTGCCACGGCCTAGGTAACGTAATTATTGCAACTTTTTTTACATTATCTTATAGAATGCTCTTACCTTGAGTGACATTACGCCTTAGCATCACCATCGGCCAGCAAACTACATGTCTGCCCGACATTTAACTCTAAACTACATTTTAAGGCGATTTCGTCTACATTTCCCGGTGCCGCGGCCTAGGTAACGTAATCATGGCGACATTTTTTACAATTATTTATAGAATACTCTTGCCTTGAGTGAGAATAGGCCGTAGAATCACCATCGGCCAGCAAACTACATGTCTGCCCGACATTTAACTCTAAACTACATTTTAAGGCGATTTCGTCTACATTTCCCGGTGCCACGGCCTAGGTAACGTAATTATTGCAACTTTTTTTACATTATCTTATAGAATGCTCTTACCTTGAGTGACATTACGCCTTAGCATCACCATCGGCCAGCAAACTACATGTCTGCCCGACATTTAACTCTAAACTACATTTTAAGGCGATTTCGTCTACATTTCCCGGTGCCACGGCCTAGGTAACGTAATTATTGGAATTTTTTTTACAAGATCTTATAGAATTCTCTTGCATTGAGTGAAAAAATGCCTTAAAATTACCATCGGCCAGCAAACTACTTGTTTTCCCGACATTTAGCTCTAAACAATATTTTTAAGACGATTTCGTCTACATTTCCCGGTGCCACGGCCTAGGTAACGTAATTATAGCGACTTTTTTTACATTATCTTATAGAATACTCTTGTGTTGAGTGACAATAGGCCTTTGAATCACCATCGGCCAGCAAACGACATGTCTGCCCGACATTTAAATATAAACTACATTTTTATCGCGGTTTTGTCTACATTTCCCGGTACTAAGGCTTAGTTAACGTAATTATTTCAACTTTTTTCACATAATATTATAGAATACTCTTGCTTTAAGTGACAATAAGCCTTAGAATCACCATCGGCCAGCAAACTACATGTCTGCCCGACATTTAACTCTAAACTACATTTTTAAGGCGATTACGTCTACATTTCCCGGTGCCACGGCCTAGATAACGTAAATATAGCAACTTTTTTTACATTATCTTATAGAATACTCTTGTTTTGAGTGACAATATGCCTTAGAATAACCATCGGCCAGCAAACTACATGTCTGCCCGACATTCAACTCTAAACTATATTTTTATGGCGGTTTTGTCTACATTTCCCGGTGCCACGGCCTAGATAACGTAATTATTGCAACGTTTTTTTACATTTTATTATAAAATACTCTTAGTTTGAGTGATAATAGGCCTAAGAATCACCATCGGCCAGCAAACTACATGTCTGCCCGACATTTAACTCTAAACTACATTTTAAGGCGATTTCGTCTACATTTCCCGGAGCCATGGCCTAGGTTACGAAACTTTAGCGACTTTTTTTACATTATCTTATAGAATTTTCTTGTTTTAAGTGACAATAGGCGTTAGAATCAACATCGGCCATTAAAATATATATCTGTCCGACAATCAACTTTAAACTACATTTTTATGGTGATTTAGTCTACATTTCCCGGTGCCACGGCCTAGGTAACGTAATTATAGCGACATTTTTTACATTATCTTATAGAATTCTCTTGCTTTGAGTGATAATAAGCCTTAGAATTACCATCGGCCAGCAAACTGCATGTCTGCCCGACATTTAACTCTAAACTACATTTTAAGGCGATTTCGTCTACATTTCCCGGAGCCTCGGCCTAGGTAACGTAATTATAGCAATTTTTTTTACATTATATTATAGAATACTCTTGCGTTGAGTGACAGTAGGCCTTTGAATCACCATCGGCCAGCAAACGACATGTCTGCCCGACATTTAAATATAAACTACATTTTTATCGCGGTTTTGTCTACATTTCCCGGTACTAAGGCTTAGTTAACGTAATTATATCAACTTTTTTCACATTATATTATAGAATACTCTTGCCTTGAGTGACATTATGCCGTAGAATCACCATCGGCCAGCAAATTACATGTCTGCCCGACATTTAACTCTAAACTACATTTTTAAGGCGATTACGTCTACATTTCCCGGTGCCACGGCCTAGATAACGTAAATATAGCAATTTTTTTTACATTATCTTATAGAATACTCTTGCTTTGAGTGACAATATGTCTTAGAATAACCATCGGCCAGCAAACTACATGTCTGCCCGACATTCAACTCTAAACTATATTTTTATGGCGGTTTTGTCTACATTTCCCGGTGCCACGGCCTAGGTAACGTAATTATAGCGACTTTTTTACATTATCTTATAGAATACTCTTGTGTTGAGTGACAATAGGCCTTAAAATCACCATCGGCCGGCAAACTACATGTCTGCCCGACATTTAACTCTAAGTCACTATTTGAAGGCGATTTCGTCTACATTTCCTGGTGCCACGGCCTAGGTAACATAATTATTGCATTTTTTTTTACATTATCTTATAGAATTCTCTTGCCTTGAGTGACAATAGGCCTATAAATTACCATCGGCTAGCAAAATATATGTCTGTCCGACAATCAACTTTAAACTACATTTTTATGGTGATTTCGTCTACATTTCCCGGTGCCACGGCCTAGATAACGTAATTATTGCAACTTTTTTTACATTATCTTATAGAATACTCTAGCTTTAAGTGATAATAGGCCTCAGAATCACCATCGGCCAGCAAACTATATGTTTTCCCGACATTTAACTCTAAACAACATTTTTAAGACGATTTCGTCTACATTTCCCGGTGCCACGGCCTAGGTAACGTAATTATAGCGACATTTTTTACATTATCTTATAGAATACTCTTGCTTTGAGTTACAATAGGTCTTAAATTAACCATCGGCCAGCAAACTACATGTCTGCCCGACATTGAACTCTAAGTCTCTGTTTTAAGGCGATTTCGTCTACATTTACCGGTGCCACGGCCTAGGTAACATAATTATTGCAACTTTTTTTACATTATCATATAGAATGCTCTTGCCTTGAGTGACAATAGGCCGTAGAATTACCATCGGCCAGCAAACTACATGTCTGCCCGACATTTAACTCTAAACTACATTTTAAGGCGATTTCGTCTACATTTCCCGGTGCCACGGCCTAGGTAACGTAATTATGGCGACATTTTTTACATTAATTTATAGACTACTCTTGCTTTGAGTGACAATACGCCGTAGAATCACCATCGGCCAGCAAACTACATGTCTGCCCGACATTTAAATATAAACTACATTTTTATCGCGGTTTTGTCTACATTTCCCGGTACTAAGGCTTAGTTAACGTAACTATATCAACTTTTTTCACATTATATTATAGAATACTCTTGCCTTGAGTGACACTATGCCGTAGAATCACCATCCGCCAGCAAATTACATGTCTGCTTGACATTTAACTCTAAACTACATTTTTAAGGCGATTACGTCTACATTTCCCGGTGCCACGGCCTAGGTAACGTAATTTTTGCAACTTTTTTTTAAATATCTTATAGAAGGCTCTTAATTTGAGTGACATTATGCCTTAGAATCACCATCGGCCAGCAAATTACATGTCTGCCCGACATTTAACTCTAAACCACATTTTTAAGGCGATTTCGTCTACATTTCCCGGTGCCACGGCCTAGGTAACGTAATTATTGCATTTTTTTTACATTTTTTTATAGAATACCTTTGCCTAGAGTGACAATAGGCCTTTGAATTACCATCGGCCAGCAAAATATATGTCTGTCCGACAATCAACTTAAAACTACATTTTTATGGTGATTTCGTCTACATTTCCCGGTGCCACGGCCTAGGTAACGTAATTATAGCGACTTTTTTACCTTATCTTATAGAATACTCTTGTGTTCAGTGTCAATAGGCCTTCGAATCACCATCAGTTAGCAAACTACATGTCTGCCCGACATTTAACTCTAAACTACATTTTAAGGCGATTTCGTCTACATTTCCCGGTGCCGCGGCCTAGGTAACGTAATCATGGCGACATTTTTTACAATTATTTATAGAATACTCTTGCCTTGAGTGACAATAGGCCGTAGAATCACCATCGGCCAGCAAACTACATGTCTGCCCGACATTTAACTCTAAACTACATTTTAAGGCGATTTCGTCTACATTTCCCGGTGCCACGGCCTAGGTAACGTAATTATTGCAACTTTTTTTACATTATCTTATAGAATGCTCTTACCTTGAGTGACATTACGCCTTAGCATCACCATCGGCCAGCAAACTACATGTCTGCCCGACATTTAACTCTAAACTACATTTTAAGGCGATTTCGTCTACATTTCCCGGTGCCGCGGCCTAGGTAACGTAATCATGGCGACATTTTTTACAATTATTTATAGAATACTCTTGCCTTGAGTGAGAATAGGCCGTAGAATCACCATCGGCCAGCAAACTACATGTCTGCCCGACATTTAACTCTAAACTACATTTTAAGGCGATTTCGTCTACATTTCCCGGTGCCACGGCCTAGGTAACGTAATTATTGCAACTTTTTTTACATTATCTTATAGAATGCTCTTACCTTGAGTGACATTATGCCTTAGCATCACCATCGGCCAGCAAACTACATGTCTGCCCGACATTTAACTCTAAACTACATTTTAAGGCGATTTCGTCTACATTTCCCGGTGCCACGGCCTAGGTAACGTAATTATGGCGACATTTTTTACATAAGTTTATAGAATACTCTTGCCTTGAGTGACAAAATGCGGTAGAATCACCATCGGCCAGCAAACTACATGTCTGCCCGACATTTAACTCTAAACTACATTTTTAAGGCGATTACGTCTACATTTCCCGGTGCCACGGCCTAGATAACGTAAATATAGCAACTATTTTTACATTATCTTATAGAATTTACTTGCTATGAGTGACAATTAGCCTTAGAATAACCATCGGCCAGCAAACTACATGTCTGCCCGACATTCAACTCTAAACTATATTTTTATGCCGGTTTTGTCTACATTTCCCGGTGCCACGGCCTAGATAACGTAATTATTGCAACGTTGTTTACATTTTATTATAGAATATACTTAGATTGAGTGATAATAGGCCTAAGAATCACCATCGGCTAGCAAACTACATTTCTGCCCGACATTCAACTCTATACTATATTTTTATGGCGGTTTTGTCTACATTTTCCGGTGCCACGGCCTAGATAACGTAATTATTGCAACGTTGTTTACATTTTATTATAGAATACTCTAAGTTTGAGTGATAGTAGGCCTAAGAATCACCATCGGCTAGCAAACTACATGTCTGCCCGACATTTAACTCTAAACTACATTTTAATGCAATTTCGTCTACATTTCCCGGTGCCACGGCCTAGGTAACGTAACTATAGCGACTTTTTTTACATTATCTTAGATAATGCTCTTGTTTTGAGTGACAATAGGCCTTTGAATCACCATCGGCCAGCAAACGACAAGTCTGCCCGACATTTAAATATAAACTACATTTTTATCGCGGTTTTGTCTACATTTCCCGGTACTAAGGCTTAGTTAACGTAATTATTTCAACTTTTTTCACATTATATTATAGAATCCTCTTGCCTTAAGTGACAATAGGCCTTAGAATCACCATCGGCCAGCAAACTACATGTCTGCCCGACATTTAACTCTAAACTACATTTTTAAGGCGATTACGTCTACATTTCCCGGTGCCACGGCCTAGATAACGTAATTATTGCAACGTTTTTTACATTTTATTATAGAATACTCTTAGTTTGAGTGATAGTATGCCTAAGAATCACCATCGGCTAGCAAACTACATGTCTGCCCGACATTTAACTCTAAACTACATTTTAAGGCGATTTCGTCTACATTTCCCGGTGCCACGGCCTAGGTAACGTTACTATAGCGACTTTTTTTACATTATCTTAGATAATGCTCTTGTTTTGAGTGACAATAGGCCTTTGAATCACCATCGGCCAGCAAACGACATGTCTGCCCGACATTTAAATATAAACTACATTTTTATCGCGGTTTTGTCTACATTTCCCGGTACTAAGGCTTAGTTAACGTAATTATTTCAACTTTTTTCACATTATATTATAGAATACTCTTGCCTTAACTGACAATAGGCCTTAGAATCACCATCGGCCAGCAAACTACATGTCTGCCCGACATTTAACTCTAAACTACATTTTTAGGGCGATTACGTCTACATTTCCCGGTGCCACGGCCTAGATAACGTAAATATAGCAACTATTTTTACATTATCTTATAGAATTTACTTGCTTTGAGTGACAATTAGCCTTAGAATAACCATCGGCCAGCAAACTACATGTCTGCCCGACATTCAACTCTAAACTATATTTTTATGCCGGTTTTGTCTACATTTCCCGGTGCCACGGCCTAGATAACGTAATTATTGCAACGTTGTTTACATTTTATTATAGAATATACTTAGATTGAGTGATAATAGGCCTAAGAATCACCATCGGCTAGCAAACTACATTTCTGCCCGACATTCAACTCTAAACTATATTTTTATGGCGGTTTTGTCTACATTTCCCGGTGCCACGGCCTAGATAACGTAATTATTGCAACGTTGTTTACATTTTATTATAGAATACTCTTAGTTTGAGTGATAGTAGGCCTAAGAATCACCATCGGCTAGCAAACTACATGTCTGCCCGACATTTAACTCTAAACTACATTTTAAGGCGATTTCGTCTACATTTCCCGGTGCCACGGCCTAGGTAACGTAACTATAGCGACTTTTTTTACATTATCTTAGATAATGCTCTTGTTTTGAGTGACAATAGGCCTTTGAATCACCATCGGCCAGCAAACGACATGTCTGCCCGACATTTAAATATAAACTACATTTTTATCGCGGTTTTGTCTACATTTCCCGGTACTAAGGCTTAGTTAACGTAATTATTTCAACTTTTTTCACATTATATTATAGAATCCTCTTGCCTTAAGTGACAATAGGCCTTAGAATCACCATCGGCCAGCAAACTACATGTCTGCCCGACATTTAACTCTAAACTACATTTTTAAGGCGATTACGTCTACATTTCCCGGTGCCACAGCCTAGATAACGTAAATATAGCAATTTTTTTTACATTATCTTATAGAATATTCTTGCTTTGAGTGACAATTTGCCTTAGAATAACCATCGGCCATTAAACTACATGTCTGCCCGACATTCAACTCTAAACTATATTTTTATGGCGGTTTTATCTACATTTCCCGGTGCCACGGCCTAGATAACGTAATTATTGCAACGTTTTTTACATTTTATTATAGAATACTCTTAGTTTGAGTGATAGTATGCCTAAGAATCACCATCGGCTAGCAAACTACATGTCTGCCCGACATTTAACTCTAAACTACATTTTAAGGCGATTTCGTCTACATTTCCCGGTGCCACGGCCTAGGTAACGTTACTATAGCGACTTTTTTTACATTATCTTAGATAATGCTCTTGTTTTGAGTGACAATAGGCCTTTGAATCACCATCGGCCAGCAAACGACATGTCTGCCCGACATTTAAATATAAACTACATTTTTATCGCGGTTTTGTCTACATTTCCCGGTACTAAGGCTTAGTTAACGTAATTATTTCAACTTTTTTCACATTATATTATAGAATACTCTTGCCTTAACTGACAATAGGCCTTAGAATCACCATCGGCCATTAAACTACATGTCTGCCCGACATTCAACTCTAAACTATATTTTTATGGCGGTTTTGTCTACATTTCCCGATGCCACGGCCTAGATAACGTAATTATTGCAACGTTTTTTACATTTTATTATAGAATACTCTTAGTTTGAGTGATAATAGGCTTAAGAATTACCATCGGCTAGCAAACTACATGTCTGCCCGACATTTAACTCTAAACTACATTTTAAGGCGATTTTGTCTACATTTCCCGGTGCCATGGCCTAGGTAACGAAACTATAGCGACTTTTTTTACATTATCTTATAGAATACTCTTGTTTTAAGTGACAATAGGCGTTAGAATCACCATCGGCCAGCAAACTACATGTTTTCCCGACATTTAACTCTAAACTACATTTTTAAGGCGATTTCGTCTACATTACCCGGTGCCACGGCCTAGGTAACGTAATTATTGGAATTTTTTTTACACGATCATATAGAATTCTCTTGCATTGAGTGAAAAAATGCCTTAAAATTACCATCGGCCAGCAAACTACTTGTTTTCCCGACATTTAACTCTAAACAATATTTTTAAGACGATTTCGTCTACATTTCCCGGTGCCACGGCCTAGGTAACGTAATTATAGCGACTTTTTTTACATTATCTTATAGAATACTTTTGTGTTGAGTGACAATAGGCCTTTGAATCACCATCGGCCAGCAAACGACATGTCTGCCCGACATTTAAATATAAACTACATTTTTATCGCGGTTTTGTCTACATTTCCCGGTACTAAGGCTTAGTTAACGTAATTATTTCAACTTTTTTCACATAATATTATAGAATACTCTTGCCTTAAGTGACATTAGGCCTTAGAATCACCATCGGCCAGCAAACTACATGTCTGCCCAACATTTAACTCTAAACTACATTTTTAAGGCGATTACGTCTACATTTCCCGGTGCCACGGCCTAGATAACGTAAATATAGCAACTTTTTTTACATTATCTTATAGAATACTCTTGCTTTGAGTGACAATATGCCTCAGAATAACCATCGGCCAGCAAACTACATGTCTGCCCGACATTCAACTCTAAACTATATTTTTATGGCGGTTTTGTCTACATTTCCCGGTGCCACGGCCTAGATAACGTAATTATTGCAACGTTTTTTTACATTTTATTATAGAATACTCTTGGTTTGAGTGGTAATAGGCCTAAGGATCACCATCGGCCAGCAAACTACATGTCTGCCTGCATTTAACTCTAAACTACATTTTAAGGCGATTTCGTCTACATTTCCCGGTGCCATGGCCTAGGTAACGAAACTTTAGCGACTTTTTTTCCAATATCTTATAGAATTCTCTTGCTTTAAGTGACAATAGGCGTTAGAATCAACATCGGCCATTAAAATATATGTCTGTCCGACAATCAACTTTAAACTACATTTTTATGGTGATTTAGTCTACATTTCCCGGTGCCACGGCCTAGGTAACGTAATTATAGCGACATTTTTTACATTATCTTATAGAATTCTCTTGCTTTGAGTGATAATATGCCTTAGAATTACCATCGGCCAGCAAACTGCATGTCTGCCCGACATTTAACTCTAAACTACATTTTAAGGCGATTTCGTCTACATTTCCCGGAGCCTCGGCCTAGGTAACGTAATTATAGCAATTTTTTTTACATTATATTATAGAATACTCTTGCGTTGAGTGACAGTAGGCCTTTGAATCACCATCAGCAAACGACATGTCTGCCCGACATTTAAATATAAACTACATTTTTATCGCGGTTTTGTCTACATTTCCCGGTACTAAGGCTTAGTTAACGTAATTATATCAACTTTTTTCACATTATATTATAGAATACTCTTGCCTTGAGTGACAATATGCCATAGAATCACCATCGGCCAGCAAATTACATGTCTGCCCGACATTTAACTATAAACTACATTTTTAAGGCGATTACGTCTACATTTCCCGGTGCCACGGCCTAGATAACGTAAATATAGCAACTTTTTTTACATTATCTTATAGAATACTCTTGCTTTGAGTGACAATATGCCTTAGAATAACCATCGGCCAGCAAACTACATGTCTGCCCGACATTCAACTCTAAACTATATTTTTATGGCGGTTTTGTCTACATTTCCCGGTGCCACGGCCTAGGTAACGTAATTATAGCGACTTTTTTACTTTATCTTATAGAATACTCTTGTGTTGAGTGACAATAGGCCTTAAAATCACCATCGGCCGGCAAACTACATGTCTGCCCGACATTTAACTCTAAGTCACTATTTGAAGGCGATTTCGTCTACATTTCCTGGTGCCACGGCCTAGATAACGTAATTATTGCAACTTTTTTTAAATTATCTTATAGAATACTCTAGCTTTAAGTGATAATAGGCCTCAGAATCACCATCGGCCAGCAAACTATATGTTTTCCCGACATTTAACTCTAAACAACATTTTTAAGACGATTTCGTCTACATTTCCCGGTGCCACGGCCTAGGTAACGTAATTATAGCGACATTTTTTACATTATCTTATAGAATACTCTTGCTTTTAGTGACAAAAGGCCTTCAAATCACCATCAGTTAGCAAACTACATGTCTGCCCGACATTTAACTCTAAACTACATTTTAAGGCGATTTCGTCTACATTTCCCGGTGCCACGGCCTAGGTATCGTAATTATGGCGACATTTTTTACATTATTTATAGACTACTCTTGCCTTGAGTGACAATAGGCCGTAGAATCACCATCGGCCAGCAAACTACATGTCTGCCCGACATTTAACTCTAAACTACATTTTAAGGCGATTTCGTCTACATTTCCCGGTGCCATGGCCTAGGTAACGTAATTATGGCGACATTTTTTACATTAATTTATAGACTACTCTTGCCTTGAGTGACAATAGGCCGTAGAATCACCATCGGCCAGCAAACTACATGTCTGCCCGACATTTAACTCTAAACTACATTTTAAGGCGATTTCGTCTACATTTCCCGGTGCCACGGCCTAGGTAACGTAATTATGGCGACATTTTTTACACTAATTTATAGACTACTCTTTCTTTGAGTGACAATCCCCGTAGAATCACCATCGGCCAGCAAACTACATGTCTGCCCGACATTTAACTCTAAACTACATTTTAAGACGATTTCGTCTACATTTCCCGGTGCCACGGCCTAGGTAACGTAATTATTGCAACTTTTTTTTAAATATCTTATAGAATGCTCTTGGTTTGAGTGACATTACGTCTTAGAATCACCATCGGCCAGCAAACTACATGTCTGCCCGACATTTAACTCTAAACCACATTTTTAAGGCGATTTCGTCTACATTTCCCGGTGCCACGGCCTAGGTAACGTAATTATTGCAATTTGTTTAAATTTTTTTATAGAATACCTTTGCCTAGAGTGACAATAGGCCTTTGAATTACCATCGGCCAGCAAAATATATGTCTGTCCGACAATCAACTTAAAACTACATTTTTATGGTGATTTCGTCTACATTTCCCGGTGCCACGGCCTAGGTAACGTAATTATAGCAACTTTTTTACCTTATCTTATAGAATACTCTTGTGTTGAGTGACAATAGGCCTTAAAATCACCATCGGCGAGCAAACTACATGTCTGCCCGACATTTAACTCTAAGTCACTATTTGAAGGCGATTTCGTCTACATTTCCTGGTGCCACGGCCTAGGTAACGTAATTATAGCGACATTTTTTACATTATCTTATAGAATACTCTTGCTTTGAGTGACATACGCCTTCGAATCACCATCAGTTAGCAAACTACATGTCCGACATTTAACTCTAACTCTAGGTAACGTAATTATGGCGACATTTTTTACATTAATTTATAGACTACTCTTGCCTTGAGTGACAATAGGCCGTAGAATCACCATCGGCCAGCAAACTACATGTCTGCCCGACATTTAACTCTAAACTACATTTTAAGGCGATTTCGTCTACATTTCCCGGTGCCATGGCCTAGGTAACGTAATTATGGCGACATTTTTTACATTAATTAATAGACTACTCTTGCCTTGAGTGACAATAGGCCGTAGAATCACCATCGGCCAGCAAACTACATGTCTGCCCGACATTTAACTCTAAACTACATTTTAAGGCGATTTCGTCTACATTTCCCGGTGCCACTGCCTAGGTAACGTAATTATTGCAACTTTTTTTTAAATATCTTACATAATGCTCTTGGTTTGAGTGACATTACGCCTTAGAATCACCATCGGCCAGCAAACTACATGTCTGCCCGATATTTAACTCTAAACCACATTTTTAAGGCGATTTCGTCTACATTTCTCGGTGCCACGGCCTAGGTAACGTAATTATTGCAATTTTTTTTACATTTTTTTATAGAATACCTTTGCCTAGAGTGACAATAGGCCTTTGAATTACCATCGGCCAGCAAAATATATGTCTGTCCGACAATCAACTTAAAACTACATTTTTATGGTGATTTCGTCTACATTTCCCGGTGCCACGGCCTAGGTAACGTAATTATAGCGACTTTTTTACCTTATCTTATAGAATCCTCTTGCTTTGAGTTACAATAGGTCTTAAATTAACCATCGGCCAGCAAACTACATGTCTGCCCGACATTGAACTCTAAGTCTCTGTTTTAAGGCGATTTCGTCTACATTTACCGGTGCCACGGCCTAGCTAACATAATTATTGCAACTTTTTTTACATTATCATATAGAATACTTTTGCCTTGAGTGACAATAGGCCTTTGAATCACTATCGGCCAGCAAAATATATGTCTGTCCGACAATCAACTTTAAACTTCATTTTTATGGTGATTTAGTCTACATTTCCCGGTGCCACGGCCTAGGTAACGTAATTATAGCGACATTTTTTACATTATCTTATAGAATACTCTTGCTTTGAGTGACAAAAGGCCTTCAAATCACCATCAGTTATCAAACTACATGTCTGCCCGACATTTAACTCTAAACTACATTTTAAGGCGATTTCGTCTACATTTCCCGGTGCCACGGCCTAGGTAACGTAATTATGGCGACATTTTTTACATTAATTTATAGACTACTCTTGTTTTGAGTGACAATAGGCCGTAGAATCACCATCGGCCAGCAAACTACATGTCTGCCTGACATTTAACTCTAAACTACATTTTAAGGCGATTTCGTCTACATTTTTCGGTGCCATGGCCTAGGTAACGTAATTATGGCGACATTTTTTACATAATTTTTTAGACTACTCTTGCCTCGAGTGATAATAGGCCGTAGAATCACCATCGGCCAGCAAACTACATGTCTGCCCGACATTTAACTCTAAACTACATTTTAAGGCGATTTCGTCTACATTTCCCGGTGCCACGGCCTAGGTAACGTAATTATGGCGACATTTTTTACACTAATTTATAGACTACTCTTTCTTTGAGTGACACAACCCCGTAGAATCACCATCGGCCAGCAAACTACATGTCTGCCCGACATTTAACTCTAAACTACATTTTAAGGCGATTTCGTCTACATTTCCCGGTGCCACGGCCTAGGTAACGTAATTATTGCAACTTTTTTTTAAATATCTTATAGAATGCTCTTGGTTTGAGTGACATTACGTCTTAGAATCACCATCGGCCAGCAAACTACATGTCTGCCCGACATTTAACTCTAAACCACATTTTTAAGGCGATTTCGTCTACATTTCCCGGTGCCACGGCCTAGGTAACGTAATTATTGCAATTTTTTTAAATTTTTTTATAGAATACCTTTGCCTAGAGTGACAATAGGCCTTTGAATTACCATCGGCCAGCAAAATATATGTCTGTCTGACAATCAACATAAAACTACATTTTTATGGTGATTTCGTCTACATTTCCCGGTGCCACGGCCTAGGTAACGTAATTATAGCGACTTTTTTACCTTATCTTATAGAATACTCTTGTGTTGAGTGACAATAGGCCTTAAAATCACCATCGGCGAGCAAACTACAATTCTGCCCGACATTTAACTCTAAGTCACTATTTGAAGGCGATTTCGTCTACATTTCCTGGTGCCACGGCCTAGGTAACGTAATTATTGCAACTTTTTTTACATTATCATATAGAATACTCTTGCCTTGAATGACAATAGGCCTTTGAATCACTATCGGCCAGCAAAATATATGTCTGTCCGACAATCAACTTTAAACTACATTTTTATGGTGATTTAGTCTACATTTCCCGGTGCCACGGCCTAGGTAACGTAATTATAGCGACATTTTTTACATTATCTTATAGAATACTCTTGCTTTGAGTGACAATAGGCCTTCGAATCACCATCAGTTAGCAAACTACATGTCCGACATTTAACTCTAACTCTAGGTAACGTAATTATGGCGACATTTTTTACATTAATTTATAGACTACTCTTGCCTTGAGTGACAATAGGCCGTAGAATCACCATCGGCCAGCAAACTACATGTCTGCCCGACATTTAACTCTAAACTACATTTTAAGGCGATTTCGTCTACATTTCCCGGTGCCGCGGCCTAGGTAACGTAATCATGGCGAAATTTTTTACAATAATTTATAGAATACTCTTGCCTTGAGTGACAATAGGCCGTAGAATCACCATCGGCCAGCAAACTACATGTCTGCCCGGCATTTAACTCTAAACTACATTTTAAGGCGATTTCGTCTACATTTCCCGGTGCCACGGCCTAGGTAACGCAATTGATGCAACTTTTTTTACATTATCTTATATAATGCTCTTACTTTGAGTGACATTACGCCTTAACATCACCATCAGCCAGCAAACTACATGTCTGCCCGACATTTAACTCTAAACTACATTTTAAGGCGATTTCGTCTACATTTCCCGGTGCCACGGCCTAAGTAACGTAATTATGGCGACATTTTTTACATAAATTTATAGAATACTCTTGCCTTGAGTGACAATATGCCGGAGAATCACCATCGGCCAGCAAACTACATGTCTGCCCGACATTTAACTCTAAACTACATTTTTAAGGCGATTACGTCTACATTTCCCGGTGCCACGGCCTAGATAACGTAAATATAGCAACTTTTTTTACATTATCTTATAGAATACTCTTGCTTTGTGTGACAATATGCCTTAGAATAACCATCGGCCAGCAAACTACATGTCTGCCCGACATTTAAATATAAACTACATTTTTATCGCGGTTTTGTCTACATTTCCCGGTACTAAGGCTTAGTTAACGTAATTATTTCAACTTTTTTCACATTATATTATAGAATACTCTTGCCTTAAGTGACAATAGGCCTTTGAATCACTATCGGCCAGCAAAATATATGTCTGTCCAACAATCAACTTTAAACTACATTTTTATGGTGATTTAGTCTACATTTCCCGGTGCCACGGCCTAGGTAACGTAATTATAGCGACATTTTTTACATTATCTTATAGAATACTCTTGCTTTGAGTGACAAAAGGCCTTCAAATCACCATCAGTTAGCAAACTACATGTCTGCCCGACATTTAACTCTAAACTACATTTTAAGGCGATTTCGTCTACATTTCCCGGTGCCACGGCCTAGGTAACGTAATTATGGCGACATTTTTTACATTAATTTATAGACTACTCTTGCCTTGAGTGACAATAGGCCGTAGAATCACCATCGGCCAGCAAACTACATGTCTGCCCGACATTTAACTCTAAACTACATTTTAAGGCGATTTCGTCTACATTTCCCGGTGCCACGGCCTAGGTAACGTAATTATGGCGACATTTTTTACACTAATTTATAGACTACTCTTTCTTTGAGTGACAATCCCCGTAGAATCACCATCGGCCAGCAAACTACATGTCTGCCCGACATTTAACTCTAAACTACATTTTAAGACGATTTCGTCTACATTTCCCGGTGCCACGGCCTAGGTAACTTAATTATTGCAACTTTTTTTTAAATATCTTATAGAATGCTCTTGGTTTGAGTGACATTACGTCTTAGAATCACCATCGGCCAGCAAACTACATGTCTGCCCGACATTTAACTCTAAACCACATTTTTAAGGCGATTTCGTCTACATTTCCCGGTGCCACGGCCTAGGTAACTTAATTATTGCAACTTTTTTTTAAATATCTTATAGAATGCTCTTGGTTTGAGTGACATTACGTCTTAGAATCACCATCGGCCAGCAAACTACATGTCTGCCCGACATTTAACTCTAAACCACATTTTTAAGGCGATTTCGTCTACATTTCCCGGTGCCACGGCCTAGGTAACGTAATTATTGCAATTTTTTTAAATTTTTTTATAGAATACCTTTGCCTAGAGTGACAATAGGCCTTTGAATTACCATCGGCCAGCAAAATATATGTCTGTCCGACAATCAACTTAAAACTACATTTTTATGGTGATTTCGTCTACATTTCCCGGTGCCACGGCCTAGGTAACGTAATTATGGCGACATTTTTTACATTAATTTATAGACTACTCTTGCCTTGAGTGACAATAGGCCGTAGAATCACCATCGGCCAGCAAACTACATGTCTGCCCGACATTTAACTCTAAACTACATTTTAAGGCGATTTCGTCTACATTTCCCGGTGCCACGGCCTAGGTAACGTAATTATGGCGACATTTTTTACACTAATTTATAGACTACTCTTTCTTTGAGTGACAATCCCCGTAGAATCACCATCGGCCAGCAAACTACATGTCTGCCCGACATTTAACTCTAAACTACATTTTAAGACGATTTCGTCTACATTTCCCGGTGCCACGGCCTAGGTAACTTAATTATTGCAACTTTTTTTTAAATATCTTATAGAATGCTCTTGGTTTGAGTGACATTACGTCTTAGAATCACCATCGGCCAGCAAACTACATGTCTGCCCGACATTTAACTCTAAACCACATTTTTAAGGCGATTTCGTCTACATTTCCCGGTGCCACGGCCTAGGTAACGTAATTATTGCAATTTTTTTAAATTTTTTTATAGAATACCTTTGCCTAGAGTGACAATAGGCCTTTGAATTACCATCGGCCAGCAAAATATATGTCTGTCCGACAATCAACTTAAAACTACATTTTTATGGTGATTTCGTCTACATTTCCCGGTGCCACGGCCTAGGTAACGTAATTATAGCGACTTTTTTACCTTATCTTATAGAATACTCTTGTGTTGAGTGACAATAGGCCTTAAAATCACCATCGGCGAGCAAACTACATGTCTGCCCGACATTTAACTCTAAACTACATTTTAAGGCGATTTCGTCTACATTTCCCGGTGCCATGGCCTAGGTAACGTAATTATGGCGACATTTTTTACATTAATTTATAGACTACTCTTGCCTTGAGTGACAATAGGCCGTAGAATCACCATCGGCCAGCAAACTACATGTCTGCCCGACATTTAACTCTAAACTACATTTTAAGGCGATTTCGTCTACATTTCCCGGTGCCACGGCCTAGGTAACGTAATTATGGCGACATTTTTTACACTAATTTATAGACTCCTCTTTCTTTGAGTGACAATCCCCGTAGAATCACTATCGGCCAGCAAACTACATGTCTGCCCGACATTTAACTCTAAACTACATTTTAAGACGATTTCGTCTACATTTCCCGGTGCCACGGCCTAGGTAACTTAATTATTGCAACTTTTTTTTAAATATCTTATAGAATGCTCTTGGTTTGAGTGACATTACGTCTTAGAATCACCATCGGCCAGCAAACTACATGTCTGCCCGACATTTAACTCTAAACTACATTTTAAGGCGATTTCGTCTACATTTCCGGTGCCATGGCCTAGGTAACGTAATTATGGCGACATTTTTTACATTAATTTATAGACTACTCTTGCCTTGAGTGACAATAGGCCGTAGAATCACCATCGGCCAGCAAACTACATGTCTGCCCGACATTTAACTCTAAACTACATTTTAAGGCGATTTCGTCTACATTTCCCGGTGCCACGGCCTAGGTAACGTAATTATGGCGACATTTTTTACACTAATTTATAGACTACTCTTTCTTTGAGTGACAATCCCCGTAGAATCACCATCGGCCAGCAAACTACATGTCTGCCCGACATTTAACTCTAAACTACATTTTAAGACGATTTCGTCTACATTTCCCGGTGCCACGGCCTAGGTAACTTAATTATTGCAACTTTTTTTTAAATATCTTATAGAATGCTCTTAGTTTGAGTGACATTACGTCTTAGAATCACCATCGGCCAGCAAACTACATGTCTGCCCGACATTTAACTCTAAACCACATTTTTAAGGCGATTTCGTCTACATTTCCCGGTGCCACGGCCTAGGTAACGTAATTATTGCAATTTTTTTAAATTTTTTTATAGAATACCTTTGCCTAGAGTGACAATAGGCCTTTGAATTACCATCGGCCAGCAAAATATATGTCTGTCCGACAATCAACTTAAAACTACATTTTTATGGTGATTTCGTCTACATTTCCCGGTGCCACGGCCTAGGTAACGTAATTATAGCGACTTTTTTACCTTATCTTATAGAATACTCTTGTGTTGAGTGACAATAGGCCTTAAAATCACCATCGGCGAGCAAACTACATGTCTGCCCGACATTTAACTCTAAGTCACTATTTGAAGGCGATTTCGTCTACATTTCCTGGTGCCACGGCCTAGGTAACGTAATTATAGCGACATTTTTTACATTATCTTATAGAATACTCTTGCTTTGAGTGACAATACGCCTTCGAATCACCATCAGTTAGCAAACTACATGTCCGACATTTAACTCTAACTCTAGGTAACGTAATTATGGCGACATTTTTTACATTAATTTATAGACTACTCTTGCCTTGAGTGACAATAGGACGTAGAATCACCATCGGCCAGCAAACTACATGTCTGCCCGACATTTAACTCTAAACTACATTTTAAGGCGATTTCGTCTACATTTCCCGGTGCCATGGCCTAGGTAACGTAATTATGGCGACATTTTTTACATTAATTTATAGACTACTCTTGCCTTGAGTGACAATAGGCCGTAGAATCACCATCGGCCAGCAAACTACATGTCTGCCCGACATTTAACTCTAAACTACATTTTTAGGCGATTTCGTCTACATTTCTCGGTGTCACTGCCTAGGTAACGTAATTATTGCAACTTTTTTTTATATATCTTACAGAATGCTCTTGGTTTGAGTGACATTACGCCTTAGAATCACCATCGGCCAGCAAACTACATGTCTGCCCGATATTTAACTCTAAACCACATTTTTAAGGCGATTTCGTCTACATTTCTCGGTGCCACGGCCTAGGTAACGTAATTATTGCAATTTTTTTTACATTTTTTTATAAAATACCTTTGCCTAGAGTGACAATAGGCCTTTGAATTACCATCGGCCAGCAAAATATATGTCTGTCCGACAATCAACTTAAAACTACATTTTTATGGTGATTTCGTCTACATTTCCCGGTGCCACGGCCTAGGTAACGTAATTATAGCGACTTTTTTACCTTATCTTATAGAATCCTCTTGCTTTGAGTTACAATAGGTCTTAAATTAACCATCGGCCAGCAAACTACATGTCTGCCCGACATTGAACTCTAAGTCTCTGTTTTAAGGCGATTTCGTCTACATTTACCGGTGCCACGGCCTAGGTAACATAATTATTGCAACTTTTTTTACATTATCATATAGAATACTCTTGCCTTGAGTGACAATAGGCCTTTGAATCACTATCGGCCAGCAAAATATATGTCTGTCCGACAATCAACTTTAAACTACATTTTTATGGTGATTTAGTCTACATTTCCCGGTGCCACGGCCTAGATAACGTAATTATAGCGACATTTTTTACATTATCTTATAGAATACTTTTGCTTTGAGTGACAAAAGGCCTTCAAATCACCATCAGTTATCAAACTACATGTCTGCCCGACATTTAACTCTAAACTACATTTTAAGGCGATTTCGTCTACATTTCCCGGTGCCACGGCCTAGGTAACGTAATTATGGCGACATTTTTTACATTAATTTATAGACTACTTTTGCCTTGAGTGACAATAGGCCGTAGAATCACCATCGGCCAGCAAACTACATGTCTGCCCGACATTTAACTCTAAACTACATTTTAAGGCGATTTCGTCTACATTTTTCGGTGCCATGGCCTAGATAACGTAATTATGGCGACATTTTTTACATTATTTTTTAGACTACTCTTGCCTTGAGTGATAATAGGCCGTAGAATCACCATCGGCCAGCAAACTACATGTCTGCCCGACATTTAACTCTAAACTACATTTTAAGGCGATTTCGTCTACATTTCCCGGTGCCACGGCCTAGGTAACGTAATTATGGCGACATTTTTTACACTAATTTATAGACTACTCTTTCTTTGAGTGACACAACCCCGTAGAATCACCATCGGCCAGCAAACTACATGTCTGCCCGACATTTAACTCTAAACTACATTTTAAGGCGATTTCGTCTACATTTCCCGGTGCCACGGCCTAGGTAACGTAATTTTTGCAACTTTTTTTTAAATATCTTATAGAATGCTCTTAGTTTGAGTGACATTACGACTTAGAATCACCATCGGCCAGCAAACTACATGTCTGCCCGACATTTAACTCTAAACCACATTTTTAAGGCGATTTCGTCTACATTTCCCGGTGCCACGGCCTAGGTAACGTAATTATTGCAATTTTTTTAAATTTTTTTATAGAATACCTTTGCCTAGAGTGACAATAGGCCTTTGAATTACCATCGGCCAGCAAAATATATGTCTGTCTGACAATCAACATAAAACTACATTTTTATGGTGATTTCGTCTACATTTCCCGGTGCCACGGCCTAGGTAACGTAATTATAGCGACTTTTTTACCTTATCTTATAGAATACTCTTGTGTTGAGTGACAATAGGCCTTAAAATCACCATCGGCGAGCAAACTACATGTCTGCCCGACATTTAACTCTAAGTCACTATTTGAAGGCGATTTCGTCTACATTTCCTGGTGCCACGGCCTAGGTAACGTAATTATTGCAACTTTTTTTACATTATCATATAGAATACTCTTGCCTTGAGTGACAATAGGCCTTTGAATCACTATCGGCCAGCAAAATATATGTCTGTCCGACAATCAACTTTAAACTACATTTTTATGGTGATTTAGTCTACATTTCCCGGTGCCACGGCCTAGGTAACGTAATTATAGCGACATTTTTTACATTATCTTATAGAATACTCTTGCTTTGAGTGACAATAGGCCTTCGAATCACCATCAGTTAGCAAACTACATGTCCGACATTTAACTCTAACTCTAGGTAACGTAATTATGGCGACATTTTTTACATTAATTTATAGACTACTCTTGCCTTGAGTGACAATAGGCCGTAGAATCACCATCGGCCAGCAAACTACATGTCTGCCCGACATTTAACTCTAAACTACATTTTAAGGCGATTTCGTCTACATTTCCCGGTGCCGCGGCCTAGGTAACGTAATCATGGCGACATTTTTTACAATAATTTATAGAATACTCTTGCCTTGAGTGACAATAGGCCGTAGAATCACCATCGGCCAGCAAACTACATGTCTGCCCGGCATTTAACTCTAAACTACATTTTAAGGCGATTTCGTCTACATTTCCCGGTGCCACGGCCTAGGTAACGCAATTGATGCAACTTTTTTTACATTATCTTATATAATGCTCTTACTTTGAGTGACATTACGCCTTAACATCACCATCAGCCAGCAAACTACATGTCTGCCCGACATTTAACTCTAAACTACATTTTAAGGCGATTTCGTCTACATTTCCCGGTGCCACGGCCTAAGTAACGTAATTATGGCGACATTTTTTACACAAATTTATAGAATACTCTTGCCTTGAGTGACAATATGCCGTAGAATCACCATCGGCCAGCAAACTACATGTCTGCCCGACATTTAACTCTAAACTACATTTTTAAGGCGATTACGTCTACATTTCCCGGTGCCACGGCCTAGATAACGTAAATATAGCAACTTTTTTTACATTATCTTATAGAATACTCTTGCTATGTGTGACAATATGCCTTAGAATAACCATCGGCCAGCAAACTACATGTCTGCCCGACATTTAAATATAAACTACATTTTTATCGCGGTTTTGTCTACATTTCCCGGTACTAAGGCTTAGTTAACGTAATTATTTCAACTTTTTTCACATTATATTATAGAATGCTCTTGCCTCAAGTGACAATAGGCCTTTGAATCACTATCGGCCAGCAAAATATATGTCTGTCCGACAATCAACTTTAAACTACATTTTTATGGTGATTTAGTCTACATTTCCCGGTGCCACGGCCTAGGTAACGTAATTATAGCGACATTTTTTACATTATCTTATAGAATACTTTTGCTTTGAGTGACAAAAGGCCTTCAAATCACCATCAGTTAGCAAACTACATGTCTGCCCGACATTTAACTCTAAACTACATTTTAAGGCGATTTCGTCTACATTTCCCGGTGCCACGGCCTAGGTAACGTAATTATGGCGACATTTTTTACATTAATTTATAGACTACTCTTGCCTTGAGTGACAATAGGCCGTAGAATCACCATCGGCCAGCAAACTACATGTCTGCCCGACATTTAACTCTAAACTACATTTTTAGGCGATTTCGTCTACATTTCTCGGTGCCACTGCCTAGGTAACGTAATTATTGCAACTTTTTTTTATATATCTTACAGAATGCTCTTGGTTTGAGTGACATTACGCCTTAGAATCACCATCGGCCAGCAAACTACATGTCTGCCCGATATTTAACTCTAAACCACATTTTTAAGGCGATTTCGTCTACATTTCTCGGTGCCACGGCCTAGGTAACGTAATTATTGCAATTTTTTTTACATTTTTTTATAAAATACCTTTGCCTAGAGTGACAATAGGCCTTTGAATTACCATCGGCCAGCAAAATATATGTCTGTCCGACAATCAACTTAAAACTACATTTTTATGGTGATTTCGTCTACATTTCCCGGTGCCACGGCCTAGGTAACGTAATTATAGCGACTTTTTTACCTTATCTTATAGAATCCTCTTGCTTTGAGTTACAATAGGTCTTAAATTAACCATCGGCCAGCAAACTACATGTCTGCCCGACATTGAACTCTAAGTCTCTGTTTTAAGGCGATTTCGTCTACATTTACCGGTGCCACGGCCTAGGTAACATAATTATTGCAACTTTTTTTACATTATCATATAGAATACTCTTGCCTTGAGTGACAATAGGCCTTTGAATCACTATCGGCCAGCAAAATATATGTCTGTCCGACAATCAACTTTAAACTACATTTTTATGGTGATTTAGTCTACATTTCCCGGTGCCACGGCCTAGATAACGTAATTATAGCGACATTTTTTACATTATCTTATAGAATACTTTTGCTTTGAGTGACAAAAGGCCTTCAAATCACCATCAGTTATCAAACTACATGTCTGCCCGACATTTAACTCTAAACTACATTTTAAGGCGATTTCGTCTACATTTCCCGGTGCCACGGCCTAGGTAACGTAATTATGGCGACATTTTTTACATTAATTTATAGACTACTCTTGCCTTGAGTGACAATAGGCCGTAGAATCACCATCGGCCAGCAAACTACATGTCTGCCCGACATTTAACTCTAAACTACATTTTAAGGCGATTTCGTCTACATTTCCCGGTGCCATGGCCTAGGTAACGTAATTATGGCGACATTTTTTACATTAATTTATAGACTACTCTTGCCTTGAGTGACAATAGGCCGTAGAATCACCATCGGCCAGCAAACTACATGTCTGCCCGACATTTAACTCTAAACTACATTTTAAGGCGATTTCGTCTACATTTCCCGGTGCCACGGCCGAGGTAACGTAATTATGGCGACATTTTTTACACTAATTTATAGACTACTCTTTTTTTGAGTGACAATCCCCGTAGAATCACCATCGGCCAGCAAACTACATGTCTGCCCGACATTTAACTCTAAACTACATTTTAAGACGATTTCGTCTACATTTCCCGGTGCCACGGCCTAGGTAACGTAATTATTGCAACTTTTTTTTAAATATCTTATAGAATGCTCTTGGTTTGAGTGACATTACGTCTTAGAATCACCATCGGCCAGCAAACTACATGTCTGCCCGACATTTAACTCTAAACCACATTTTTAAGGCGATTTCGTCTACATATCCCGGTGCCACGGCCTAGGTAACGTAATTATTGCAATTTTTTTAAATTTTTTTATAGAATACCTTTGCCTAGAGAACCAATAGGCCTTTGAATTACCATCGGCCAGCAAAATATATGTCTGTCCGACAATCAACTTAAAACTACATTTTTATGGTGATTTCGTCTACATTTCCCGGTGCCACGGCCTAGGTAACGTAATTATAGCGACTTTTTTACCTTATCTTATAGAATACTCTTGTGTTGAGTGACAATAGGCCTTAAAATCACCATCGGCGAGCAAACTACATGTCTGCCCGACATTTAACTCTAAGTCACTATTTGAAGGCGATTTCGTCTACATTTCCTGGTGCCACGGCCTAGGTAACGTAATTATAGCGACATTTTTTACATTATCTTATAGAATACTCTTGCTTTGAGTCACAATACGCCTTCGAATCACCATCAGTTAGCAAACTACATGTCCGACATTTAACTCTAAATCTAGGTAACGTAATTATGGCGACATTTTTTACATTAATTTATAGACTACTCTTGCCTTGAGTGACAATAGGCCGTAGAATCACCATCGGCCAGCAAACTACATGTCTGCCCGACATTTAACTCTAAACTACATTTTAAGGCGATTTCGTCTACATTTCCCGGTGCCATGGCCTAGGTAACGTAATTATGGCGACATTTTTTACATTAATTTATAGACTACTCTTGCCTTGAGTGACAATAGGCCGTAGAATCACCATCGGCCAGCAAACTACATGTCTGCCCGACATTTAACTCTAAACTACATTTTAAGGCGATTTCGTCTACATTTCCCGGTGCCACTGCCTAGGTAACGTAATTATTGCAACTTTTTTTTAAATATCTTACAGAATGCTCTTGGTTTGAGTGACATTACGCCTTAGAATCACCATCGGCCAGCAAACTACATGTCTGCCCGATATTTAACTCTAAACCACATTTTTAAGGCGATTTCGTCTACATTTCTCGGTGCCACGGCCTAGGTAACGTAATTATTGCAATTTTTTTTACATTTTTTTATAGAATACCTTTGCCTAGAGTGACAATAGGCCTTTGAATCACCACCGGCCAGCAAAATATATGTCTGTCCGACAATCAACTTAAAACTACATTTTTATGGTGATTTCGTCTACATTTCCCGGTGCCACGGCCTAGGTAACGTAATTATAGCGACTTTTTTACCTTATCTTATAGAATCCTCTTGCTTTGAGTTACAATAGGTCTTAAATTAACCATCGGCCAGCAAACTACATGTCTGCCCGACATTGAACTCTAAGTCTCTGTTTTAAGGCGATTTCGTCTACATTTACCGGTGCCACGGCCTAGGTAACATAATTATTGCAACTTTTTTTACATTATCATATAGAATACTCTTGCCTTGAGTGACAATAGGCCTTTGAATCACTATCGGCCAGCAAAATATATGTCTGTCCGACAATCAACTTTAAACTACATTTTTATGGTGATTTAGTCTACATTTCCCGGTGCCACGGCCTAGGTAACGTAATTATAGCGACATTTTTTACATTATCTTATAGAATACTTTTGCTTTGAGTGACAAAAGGCCTTCAAATCACCATCAGTTAGCAAACTACATGTCTGCCCGACATTTAACTCTAAACTACATTTTAAGGCGATTTCGTCTACATTTCCCGGTGCCACGGCCTAGGTAACGTAATTATGGCGACATTTTTTACATTACTTTATAGACTACTCTTGCCTTGAGTGACAATAGGCCGTAGAATCACCATAGGCCAGCAAACTACATGTCTGCCCGACATTTAACTCTAAACTACATTTTAAGGCGATTTCGTCTACATTTTTCGGTGCCATGGCCTAGGTAACGTAATTATGGCGACATTTTTTACATTATTTTTTAGACTACTCTTGCCTTGAGTGATAATAGGCCGTAGAATCACCATCGGCCAGCAAACTACATGTCTGCCCGACATTTAACTCTAAACTACATTTTAAGGCGATTTCGTCTACATTTCCCGGTGCCACGGCCTAGGTAACGTAATTATGGCGACATTTTTTACACTAATTTATAGACTACTCTTTCTTTGAGTGACAATCCTCGTAGAATCACCATCGGCCAGCAAACTACATGTCTGCCCGACATTTAACTCTAAACCACATATTTAAGGCGATTTCGTCTACATTTCCCGGTGCCACGGCCTAGGTAACGTAATTATTGCAATTTTTTTAAATTTTTTTATAGAATACCTTTGCCTAGAGTGACAATAGGCCTTTGAATTACCATCGGCCAGCAAAATATATGTCTGTCCGACAATCAACTTAAAACTACATTTTTATGGTGATTTCGTCTACATTTCCCGGTGCCACGGCCTAGGTAACGTAATTATAGCGACTTTTTTACCTTATCTTATAGAATACTCTTGTGTTGAGTGACAATAGGCCTTAAAATCACCATCGGCGAGCAAACTACATGTCTGCCCGACATTTAACTCTAAGTCACTATTTGAAGGCGATTTCGTCTACATTTCCTGGTGCCACGGCCTAGGTAACGTAATTATTGCAACTTTTTTTACATTATCATATAGAATACTCTTGCCTTGAGTGACAATAGGCCTTTGAATCACTATCGGCCAGCAAAATATATGTCTGTCCGACAATCAACTTTAAACTACATTTTTATGGTGATTTAGTCTACATTTCCCGGTGCCACGGCCTAGGTAACGTAATTATAGCGACATTTTTTACATTATCTTATAGAATACTCTTGCTTTGAGTGACAATAGGCCTTCGAATCACCATCAGTTAGCAAACTACATGTCCGACATTTAACTCTAACTCTAGGTAACGTAATTATGGCGACATTTTTTACATTAATTTATAGACTACTCTTGCCTTGAGTGACAATAGGCCGTAGAATCACCATCGGCCAGCAAACTACATGTCTGCCCGACATTTAACTCTAAACTACATTTTAAGGCGATTTCGTCTACATTTCCCGGTGCCGCGGCCTAGGTAACGTAATCATGGCGACATTTTTTACAATAATTTATAGAATACTCTTGCCTTGAGTGACAATATGCCGTAGAATCACCATCGGCCAGCAAACTACATGTCTGCCCGGCATTTAACTCTAAACTACATTTTAAGGCGATTTCGTCTACATTTCCCGGTGCCACGGCCTAGGTAACGCAATTGATGCAACTTTTTTTACATTATCTTATATAATGCTCTTACTTTGAGTGACATTACGCCTTAACATCACCATCAGCCAGCAAACTACATGTCTGCCCGACATTTAACTCTAAACTACATTTTAAGGCGATTACGTCTACATTTCCCGGTGCCACGGCCTAGATAACGTAAATATAGCAACTTTTTTTACATTATCTTATAGAATGTTCTTGCTTTGAGTGACAATTTGCCTTAGAATAACCATCGGCCATTAAACTACATGTCTGCCCGACATTCAACTCTAAACTATATTTTTATGGTGGTTTTGTCTACATTTCCCGGTGCCACGGCCTAAATAACGTAACTATTGCAAAGTTTTTTACATTTTATTATAGAATACTCTTAGTTTGAGTGATAATAGGCCTAAGAATCACCATCGGCCAGCAAACTACATGTCTGCCCGACATTTAACTCTAAACTACATTTTAAGGCGATTTTGTCTACATTTCCCGGTGCCGTGGCCTAGGTAACGAAACTATAGCGACTTTTTTTACATTATCTTATAGAATACTCTTGTTTTAAGTGACAATACGTGTTAGAATCACCATCGGCCAGCAAACTACATGTTTTCCCGACATTTAACTCTAAACTACATTTTTAAGGCGATTTCGTCTACATTACCCGGTGCCACGGCCTAGGTAACGTAATTATACGACTTTTTTTTACACGATCTTATAGAATTTTCTTGCATTGAGTGAAAAAATGCATTAAAATTACCATCGGCCAGCAAACTACTTGTTTCTCGACATTTAACTCTAAACAATATTTTTAAGACGATTTCGTCTACATTTCCCGGTACCACGGCCTAGGTAACGTAATTATAGCGACTTTTTTTACATTATCTTATAGAATACTCTTGTTTTGAGTGACAATAGGCCTTTGAATCACCATCGGCCAGCAAACGACATGTCTGCCCGACATTTAAATATAAACTACATTTTTATCGCGGTTTTGTCTACATTTCCCGGTACTAAGGCTTAGTTAACGTAATTATTTCAACTTTTTTCACATTATATTATAGAATACTCTTGCCTTAAGTGACAATAGGCCTTTGAATCACTATCGGCCAGCAAAATATATGTCTGTCCGACAATCAACTTTAAACTACATTTTTATGGTGATTTAGTCTACATTTCCCGGTGCCACGGCCTAGGTAACGTAATTATAGCGACATTTTTTACATTATCTTATAGAATACTCTTGCTTTGAGTGACAAAAGGCCTTCAAATCACCATCAGTTAGCAAACTACATGTCTGCCCGACATTTAACTCTAAACTACATTTTAAGGCGATTTCGTCTACATTTCCCGGTGCCACGGCCTAGGTAACGTAATTATGGCGACATTTTTCACATAAATTTATAGACTACTCTTGCCTTGAGTGACAATAGGCCGTAGAATCACCATCGGCTAGCAAACTACATGTCTGCCCGACATTTAACTCTAAACTACATTTTAAGGCGATTTCGTCTACATTTCCCGGTGCCATGGCCTAGGTAACGTAATTATGGCGACATTTTTTACATTAATTTATAGACTACTCTTGCCTTGAGTGAGAATAGGCCGTAGAATCACCATCGGCCAGCAAACTACATGTCTGCCCGACATTTAACTCTAAACTACATTTTAAGGCGATTTCGTCTACATTTCCCGGTGCCACGGCCTAGGTAACGTAATTATGGCGACATTTTTTACACTAATTTATAGACTACTCTTTCTTTGAGTGACAATTCCCGTAGAATCACCATCGGCCAGCAAACTACATGTCTGCCCGACATTTAACTCTAAACTACATTTTAAGACGATTTCGTCTACATTTCCCGGTGCCACGGCCTAGGTAACGTAATTATTGCAACTTTTTTTTAAATATCTTATAGAATGCTCTTGGTTTGAGTGACATTACGTCTTAGAATCACCATCGGCCAGCAAACTACATGTCTGCCCGACATTTAACTCTAAACCACATTTTTAAGGCGATTTCGTCTACATTTCCCGGTGCCACGGCCTAGGTAACGTAATTATTGCAATTTTTTTAAATTTTTTTATAGAATACCTTTGCCTAGAGTGACAATAGGCCTTTGAATTACCATCGGCCAGCAAAATATATGTCTGTCCGACAATCAACTTAAAACTACATTTTTATGGTGATTTCGTCTACATTTCCCGGTGCCACGGCCTAGGTAACGTAATTATAGCGACTTTTTTACCTTATCTTATAGAATACTCTTGTGTTGAGTGACAATAGGCCTTAAAATCACCATCGGCGAGCAAACTACATGTCTGCCCGACATTTAACTCTAAGTCACTATTTGAAGGCGATTTCGTCTACATTTCCTGGTGCCACGGCCTAGGTAACGTAATTATAGCGACATTTTTTACATTATCTTATAGAATACTCTTGCTTTGAGTGACAATACGCCTTCGAATCACCATCAGTTAGCAAACTACATGTCCGACATTTAACTCTAACTCTAGGTAACGTAATTATGGCGACATTTTTTACATTAATTTATAGACTACTCTTGCCTTGAGTGACAATAGGCCGTAGAATCACCATCGGCCAGCAAACTACATGTCTGCCCGACATTTTACTCTAAACTACATTTTAAGGCGATTTCGTCTACATTTCCCGGTGCCATGGCCTAGGTAACGTAATTATGGCGACATTTTTTACATTAATTTATAGACTACTCTTGCCTTGAGTGACAATAGGCCGTAGAATCACCATCGGCCAGCAAACTACATGTCTGCCCGACATTTAACTCTAAACTACATTTTAAGGCGATTTCGTCTACATTTCCCGGTGCCACTGCCTAGGTAACGTAATTATTGCAACTTTTTTTTAAATATCTTACAGAATGCTCTTGGTTTGAGTGACATTACGCCTTAGAATCACCATCGGCCAGCAAACTACATGTCTGCCCGATATTTAACTCTAAACCACATTTTTAAGGCGATTTCGTCTACATTTCTCGGTGCCACGGCCTAGGTAACGTAATTATTGCAAATTTTTTTACATTTTTTCATAGAATACCTTTGCCTAGAGTGACAATAGGCCTTTGAATTACCATCGGCCAGCAAAATATATGTCTGTCCGACAATCAACTTAAAACTACATTTTTATGGTGATTTCGTCTACATTTCCCGGTGCCACGGCCTAGGTAACGTAATTATAGCGACTTTTTTACCTTATCTTATAGAATCCTCTTGCTTTGAGTTACAATAGGTCTTAAATTAACCATCGGCCAGCAAACTACATGTCTGCCCGACATTGAACTCTAAGTCTCTGTTTTAAGGCGATTTCGTCTACATTTCCCGGTGCCACGGCCTAGGTAACGTAATTATGGCGACATTTTTTACACTAATTTATAGACTACTCTTTCTTTGAGTGACAATCCCCGTAGAATCACCATCGGCCAGCAAACTACATGTCTGCCCGACATTTAACTCTAAACTACATTTTAAGACGATTTCGTCTACATTTCCCGGTGCCACGGCCTAGGTAACGTAATTATTGCAACTTTTTTTTAAATATCTTATAGAATGCTCTTGGTTTGAGTGACATTACGTCTTAGAATCACCATCGGCCAGCAAACTACATGTCTGCCCGACATTTAACTCTAAACCACATTTTTAAGGCGATTTCGTCTACATATCCCGGTGCCACGGCCTATGTAACGTAATTATTGCATTTTTTTAAATTTTTTTATAGAATACCTTTGCCTAGAGAACCAATAGGCCTTTGAATTACCATCGGCCAGCAAAATATATGTCTGTCCGACAATCAACTTAAAACTACATTTTTATGGTGATTTCGTCTACATTTCCCGGTGCCACGGCCTAGGTAACGTAATTATAGCGACTTTTTTACCTTATCTTATAGAATACTCTTGTGTTGAGTGACAATAGGCCTTAAAATCACCATCGGCGAGCAAACTACATGTCTGCCCGACATTTAACTCTAAGTCACTATTTGAAGGCGATTTCGTCTACATTTCCTGGTGCCACGGCCTAGGTAACGTAATTATAGCGACATTTTTTACATTATCTTATAGAATACTCTTGCTTTGAGTCACAATACGCTTTCGAATCACCATCAGTTAGCAAACTACATGTCCGACATTTAACTCTTACTCTAGGTAACGTAATTATGGCGACATTTTTTACATTAATTTATAGACTACTCTTGCCTTGAGTGACAATAGGCCGTAGAATCACCATCGGCCAGCAAACTACATGTCTGCCCGACATTTAACTCTAAACTACATTTTAAGGCGATTTCGTCTACATTTCCCGGTGCCATGGCCTAGGTAACGTAATTATGGCGACATTTTTTACATTAATTTATAGACTACTCTTGCCTTGAGTGACAATAGGCCGTAGAATCACCATCGGCCAGCAAACTACATGTCTGCCCGACATTTAACTCTAAACTACATTTTAAGGCGATTTCGTCTACATTTCCCGGTGCCACTGCCTAGGTAACGTAATTATTGCAACTTTTTTTTAAATATCTTACAGAATGCTCTTGGTTTGAGTGACATTACGCCTTAGAATCACCATCGGCCAGCAAACTACATGTCTGCCCGATATTTAACTCTAAACCACATTTTTAAGGCGATTTCGTCTACATTTCTCGGTGCCACGGCCTAGGTAACGTAATTATTGCAATTTTTTTTACATTTTTTTATAGAATACCTTTGCCTAGAGTGACAATAGGCCTTTGAATCACCAACGGCCAGCAAAATATATGTCTGTCCGACAATCAACTTAAAACTACATTTTTATGGTGATTTCGTCTACATTTCCCGGTGCCACGGCCTAGGTAACGTAATTATAGCGACTTTTTTACCTTATCTTATAGAATCCTCTTGCTTTGAGTTACAATAGGTCTTAAATTAACCATCGGCCAGCAAACTACATGTCTGCCCGACATTGAACTCTAAGTCTCTGTTTTAAGGCGATTTCGTCTACATTTACCGGTGCCACGGCCTAGGTAACATAATTATTGCAACTTTTTTTACATTATCATATAGAATACTCTTGCCTTGAGTGACAATAGGCCTTTGAATCACTATCGGCCAGCAAAATATATGTCTGTCCGACAATCAACTTTAAACTACATTTTTATGGTGATTTAGTCTACATTTCCCGGTGCCACGGCCTAGGTAACGTAATTATAGCGACATTTTTTACATTATCTTATAGAATACTTTTGCTTTGAGTGACAAAAGGCCTTCAAATCACCATCAGTTAGCAAACTACATGTCTGCCCGACATTTAACTCTAAACTACATTTTAAGGCGATTTCGTCTACATTTCTCGGTGCCACGGCCTAGGTAACGTAATTATGGCGACATTTTTTACATTAATTTATAGACTACTCTTGCCTTGAGTGACAATAGGCCGTAGAATCACCATCGGCCAGCAAACTACATGTCTGCCCGACATTTAACTCTAAACTACATTTTAAGGCGATTTCGTCTACATTTTTCGGTGCCATGGCCTAGGTAACGTAATTATGGCGACATTTTTTACATTATTTTTTAGACTACTCTTGCCTTGAGTGATAATAGGCCGTAGAATCACCATCGGCCAGCAAACTACATGTCTGCCCGACATTTAACTCTAAACTACATTTTAAGGCGATTTCGTCTACATTTCCCGGTGCCACGGCCTAGGTAACGTAATTATGGCGACATTTTTTACACTAATTTATAGCCTACTCTTTCTTTGAGTGACAATCCTCGTAGAATCACCATCGGCCAGCAAACTACATGTCTGCCCGACATTTAACTCTAAACTACATTTTAAGGCGATTTCGTCTACATTTCCCGGTGCCACGGCCTAGGTAACGTAATTATTGCAACTTTTTTTTAAATATCTTATAGAATGCTCTTGGTTTGAGTGACATTACGTCTTAGAATCACCATCGGCCAGCAAACTACATGTCTGCCCGACATTTAACTCTAAACCACATATTTAAGGCGATTTCGTCTACATTTCCCGGTGCCACGGCCTAGGTAACGTAATTATTGCAATTTTTTTAAATTTTTTTATAGAATACCTTTGCCTAGAGTGACAATAGGCCTTTGAATTACCATCGGCCAGCAAAATATATGTCTGTCCGACAATCAACTTAAAACTACATTTTTATGGTGATTTCGTCTACATTTCCCGGTGCCACGGCCTAGGTAACGTAATTATAGCGACTTTTTTACCTTATCTTATAGAATACTCTTGTGTTGAGTGACAATAGGCCTTAAAATCACCATCGGCGAGCAAACTACATGTCTGCCCGACATTTAACTCTAAGTCACTATTTGAAGGCGATTTCGTCTACATTTCCTGGTGCCACGGCCTAGGTAACGTAATTATTGCAACTTTTTTTACATTATCATATAGAATACTCTTGCCTTGAGTGACAATAGGCCTTTGAATCACTATCGGCCAGCAAAATATATGTCTGTCCGACAATCAACTTTAAACTACATTTTTATGGTGATTTAGTCTACATTTCCCGGTGCCACGGCCTAGGTAACGTAATTATAGCGACATTTTTTACATTATCTTATAGAATACTCTTGCTTTGAGTGACAATAGGCCTTCGAATCACCATCAGTTAGCAAACTACATGTCCGACATTTAACTCTAACTCTAGGTAACGTAATTATGGCGACATTTTTTACATTAATTTATAGACTACTCTTGCCTTGAGTGACAATAGGCCGTAGAATCACCATCGGCCTGCAAACTACATGTCTGCCCGACATTTAACTCTAAACTACATTTTAAGGCGATTTCGTCTACATTTCCCGGTGCCGCGGCCTAGGTAACGTAATCATGGCGACATTTTTTACAATAATTTATAGAATACTCTTGCCTTGAGTGACAATATGCCGTAGAATCACCATCGGCCAGCAAACTACATGTCTGCCCGGCATTTAACTCTAAACTACATTTTAAGGCGATTTCGTCTACATTTCCCGGTGCCACGGCCTAGGTAACGCAATTGATGCAACTTTTTTTACATTATCTTATATAATGCTCTTACTTTGAGTGACATTACGCCTTAACATCACCATCAGCCAGCAAACTACATGTCTGCCCGACATTTAACTCTAAACTACATTTTAAGGCGATTACGTCTACATTTCCCGGTGCCACGGCCTAGATAACGTAATTATAGCAACTTTTTTTACATTATCTTATAGAATATTCTTGCTTTGAGTGACAATTTGCCTTAGAATAACCATCGGCCATTAAACTACATGTCTGCCCGACATTCAACTCTAAACTATATTTTTATGGTGGTTTTGTCTACATTTCCCGGTGCCACGGCCTAAATAACGTAACTATTGCAAAGTTTTTTACATTTTATTATAGAATACTCTTAGTTTGAGTGATAATAGGCCTAAGAATCACCATCGGCCAGCAAACTACATGTCTGCCCGACATTTAACTCTAAACTACATTTTAAGGCGATTTTGTCTACATTTCCCGGTGCCGTGGCCTAGGTAACGAAACTATAGCGACTTTTTTTACATTATCTTATAGAATACTCTTGTTTTGAGTGACAATACGTGTTAGAATCACCATCGGCCAGCAAACTACATGTTTTCCCGACATTTAACTCTAAACTACATTTTTAAGGCGATTTCGTCTACATTACCCGGTGCCACGGCCTAGGTAACGTAATTATACGACTTTTTTTTACACGATCTTATAGAATTTTCTTGCATTGAGTGAAAAAATGCATTAAAATTACCATCGGCCAGCAAACTACTTGTTTCTCGACATTTAACTCTAAACAATATTTTTAAGACGATTTCGTCTACATTTCCCGGTACCACGGCCTAGGTAACGTAATTATTTCAACTTTTTTCACATTATATTATAGAATACTCTTGCCTTAAGTGACAATAGGCCTTTGAATCACTATCGGCCAGCAAAATATATGTCTGTCCGACAATCAACTTTAAACTACATTTTTATGGTGATTTAGTCTACATTTCCCGGTGCCACGGCCTAGGTAACGTAATTATAGCGACATTTTTTACATTATCTTATAGAATACTTTTGCTTTGAGTGACAAAAGGCCTTCAAATCACCATCAGTTAGCAAACTACATGTCTGCCCGACATTTAACTCTAAACTACATTTTAAGGCGATTTCGTCTACATTTCTCGGTGCCACGGCCTAGGTAACGTAATTATGGCGACATTTTTTACATTAATTTATAGACTACTCTTGCCTTGAGTGACAATAGGCCGTAGAATCACCATCGGCCAGCAAACTACATGTCTGCCCGACATTTAACTCTAAACTACATTTTAAGGCGATTTCGTCTACATTTTTCGGTGCCATGGCCTAGGTAACGTAATTATGGCGACATTTTTTACATTATTTTTTAGACTACTCTTGCCTTGAGTGATAATAGGCCGTAGAATCACCATCGGCCAGCAAACTACATGTCTGCCCGACATTTAACTCTAAACTACATTTTAAGGCGATTTCGTCTACATTTCCCGGTGCCACGGCCTAGGTAACGTAATTATGGCGACATTTTTTACACTAATTTATAGCCTACTCTTTCTTTGAGTGACAATCCTCGTAGAATCACCATCGGCCAGCAAACTACATGTCTGCCCGACATTTAACTCTAAACTACATTTTAAGGCGATTTCGTCTACATTTCCCGGTGCCACGGCCTAGGTAACGTAATTATTGCAACTTTTTTTTAAATATCTTATAGAATGCTCTTGGTTTGAGTGACATTACGTCTTAGAATCACCATCGGCCAGCAAACTACATGTCTGCCCGACATTTAACTCTAAACCACATATTTAAGGCGATTTCGTCTACATTTCCCGGTGCCACGGCCTAGGTAACGTAATTATTGCAATTTTTTTAAATTTTTTTATAGAATACCTTTGCCTAGAGTGACAATAGGCCTTTGAAGTACCATCGGCCAGCAAAATATATGTCTGTCCGACAATCAACTTAAAACTACATTTTTATGGTGATTTCGTCTACATTTCCCGGTGCCACGGCCTAGGTAACGTAATTATAGCGACTTTTTTACCTTATCTTATAGAATACTCTTGTGTTGAGTGACAATAGGCCTTAAAATCACCATCGGCGAGCAAACTACATGTCTGCCCGACATTTAACTCTAAGTCACTATTTGAAGGCGATTTCGTCTACATTTCCTGGTGCCACGGCCTAGGTAACGTAATTATTGCAACTTTTTTTACATTATCATATAGAATACTCTTGCCTTGAGTGACAATAGGCCTTTGAATCACTATCGGCCAGCAAAATATATGTCTGTCCGACAATCAACTTTAAACTACATTTTTATGGTGATTTAGTCTACATTTCCCGGTGCCACGGCCTAGGTAACGTAATTATAGCGACATTTTTTACATTATCTTATAGAATACTCTTGCTTTGAGTGACAAAAGGCCTTCAAATCACCATCAGTTAGCAAACTACATGTCCGACATTTAACTCTAACTCTAGGTAACGTAATTATGGCGACATTTTTTACATTAATTTATAGACTACTCTTGCCTTGAGTGACAATAGGCCGTAGAATCACCATCGGCCTGCAAACTACATGTCTGCCCGACATTTAACTCTAAACTACATTTTAAGGCGATTTCGTCTACATTTCCCGGTGCCGCGGCCTAGGTAACGTAATCATGGCGACATTTTTTACAATAATTTATAGAATACTCTTGCCTTGAGTGACAATATGCCGTAGAATCACCATCGGCCAGCAAACTACATGTCTGCCCGGCATTTAACTCTAAACTACATTTTAAGGCGATTTCGTCTACATTTCCCGGTGCCACGGCCTAGGTAACGCAATTGATGCAACTTTTTTTACATTATCTTATATAATGCTCTTACTTTGAGTGACATTACGCCTTAACATCACCATCAGCCAGCAAACTACATGTCTGCCCGACATTTAACTCTAAACTACATTTTAAGGCGATTACGTCTACATTTCCCGGTGCCACGGCCTAGATAACGTAAATATAGCAACTTTTTTTACATTATCTTATAGAATATTCTTGCTTTGAGTGACAATTTGCCTTAGAATAACCATCGGCCATTAAACTACATGTCTGCCCGACATTCAACTCTAAACTATATTTTTATGGTGGTTTTGTCTACATTTCCCGGTGCCACGGCCTAAATAACGTAACTATTGCAAAGTTTTTTACATTTTATTATAGAATACTCTTAGTTTGAGTGATAATAGGCCTAAGAATCACCATCGGCCAGCAAACTACATGTCTGCCCGACATTTAACTCTAAACTACATTTTAAGGCGATTTTGTCTACATTTCCCGGTGCCGTGGCCTAGGTAACGAAACTATAGCGACTTTTTTTACATTATCTTATAGAATACTCTTGTTTTGAGTGACAATACGTGTTAGAATCACCATCGGCCAGCAAACTACATGTTTTCCCGACATTTAACTCTAAACTACATTTTTAAGGCGATTTCGTCTACATTACCCGGTGCCACGGCCTAGGTAACGTAATTATACGACTTTTTTTTACACGATCTTATAGAATTTTCTTGCATTGAGTGAAAAAATGCATTAAAATTACCATCGGCCAGCAAACTACTTGTTTCTCGACATTTAACTCTAAACAATATTTTTAAGACGATTTCGTCTACATTTCCCGGTACCACGGCCTAGGTAACGTAATTATAGCGACTTTTTTTACATTATCTTATAGAATACTCTTGTTTTGAGTGACAATAGGCCTTTGAATCACCATCGGCCAGCAAACGACATGTCTGCCCGACATTTAAATATAAACTACATTTTTATCGCGGTTTTGTCTACATTTCCCGGTACTAAGGCTTAGTTAACGTAATTATTTCAACTTTTTTCACATTATATTATAGAATACTCTTGTTTTAAGTGACAATAGGCCTTTGAATCACTATCGGCCAGCAAAATATATGTCTGTCCGACAATCAACTTTAAACTACATTTTTATGGTGATTTAGTCTACATTTCCCGGTGCCACGGCCTAGGTAACGTAATTATAGCGACATTTTTTACATTATCTTATAGAATACTCTTGCTTTGAGTGACAAAAGGCCTTCAAATCACCATCAGTTAGCAAACTACATGTCTGCCCGACATTTAACTCTAAACTACATTTTAAGGCGATTTCGTCTACATTTCCCGGTGCCACGGCCTAGGTAACGTAATTATGGCGACATTTTTTACATTAATTTATAGACTACTCTTGCCTTGAGTGACAATAGGCCGTAGAATCACCATCGGCTAGCAAACTACATGTCTGCCCGACATTTAACTCTAAACTACATTTTAAGGCGATTTCGTCTACATTTCCCGGTGCCACGGCCTAGGTAACGTAATTATGGCGACATTTTTTACATTAATTTATAGACTACTCTTGCCTTGAGTGACAATAGGCCGTAGAATCACCATCGGCTAGCAAACTACATGTCTGCCCGACATTTAACTCTAAACTACATTTTAAGGCGATTTCGTCTACATTTCCCGGTGCCATGGCCTAAGTAACGTAATTATGGCGACATTTTTTACATTAATTTATAGACTACTCTTGCCTTGAGTGACAATAGGCCGTAGAATCACCATCGGCCAGCAAACTACATGTCTGCCCGACATTTAACTCTAAACTACATTTTAAGGCGATTTCGTCTACATTTCCCGGTGCCACGGCCTAGGTAACGTAATTATGGCGACATTTTTTACACTAATTTATAGACTACTCTTTCTTTGAGTGACAATCCCCGTAGAATCACCATCGGCCAGCAAACTACATGTCTGCCCGACATTTAACTCTAAACTACATTTTAAGACGATTTCGTCTACATTTCCCGGTGCCACGGCCTAGGTAACGTAATTATTGCAACTTTTTTTTAAATATCTTATAGAATGCTCTTGGTTTGAGTGACATTACGTCTTAGAATCACCATCGGCCAGCAAACTACATGTCTGCCCGACATTTAACTCTAAACCACATTTTTAAGGCGATTTCGTCTACATTTCCCGGTGCCACGGCCTAGGTAACGTAATTATTGCAATTTTTTTAATTTTTTTTATAGAATACTTTTGCCTAGAGTGACAATAGGCCTTTGAATTACCATCGGCCAGCAAAATATATGTCTGTCCGACAATCAACTTAAAACTACATTTTTATGGTGATTTCGTCTACATTTCCCGGTGCCACGGCCTAGGTAACGTAATTATAGCGACTTTTTTACCTTATCTTATAGAATACTCTTGTGTTGAGTGACAATAGGCCTTAAAATCACCATCGGCGAGCAAACTACATGTCTGCCCGACATTTAACTCTAAGTCACTATTTGAAGGCGATTTCGTCTACATTTCCTGGTGCCACGGCCTAGGTAACGTAATTATAGCGACATTTTTTACATTATCTTATAGAATACTCTTGCTTTGAGTGACAATACGCCTTCGAATCACCATCAGTTAGCAAACTACATGTCCGACATTTAACTCTAACTCTAGGTAACGTAATTATGGCGACATTTTTTACATTAATTTATAGACTACTCTTGCCTTGAGTGACAATAGGCCGTAGAATCACCATCGGCCAGCAAACTACATGTCTGCCCGACATTTTACTCTAAACTACATTTTAAGGCGATTTCGTCTACATTTCCCGGTGCCATGGCCTAGGTAACGTAATTATGGCGACATTTTTTACATTAATTTATAGACTACTCTTGCCTTGAGTGACAATAGGCCGTAGAATCACCATCGGCCAGCAAACTACATGTCTGCCCGACATTTAACTCTAAACTACATTTTAAGGCGATTTCGTCTACATTTCCCGGTGCCACTGCCTAGGTAACGTAATTATTGCAACTTTTTTTTTAATATCTTACAGAATGCTCTTGGTTTGAGTGACATTACGCCTTAGAATCACCATCGGCCAGCAAACTACATGTCTGCCCGATATTTAACTCTAAACCACATTTTTAAGGCGATTTCGTCTACATTTCTCGGTGCCACGGCCTAGGTAACGTAATTATTGCAAATTTTTTTACATTTTTTCATAGAATACCTTTGCCTAGAGTGACAATAGGCCTTTGAATTACCATCGGCCAGCAAAATATATGTCTGTCCGACAATCAACTTAAAACTACATTTTTATGGTGATTTCGTCTACATTTCCCGGTGCCACGGCCTAGGTAACGTAATTATAGCGACTTTTTTACCTTATCTTATAGAATCCTCTTGCTTTGAGTTACAATAGGTCTTAAATTAACCATCGGCCAGCAAACTACATGTCTGCCCGACATTGAACTCTAAGTCTCTGTTTTAAGGCGATTTCGTCTACATTTACCGGTGCCACGGCCTAGGTAACATAATTATTGCAACTTTTTTTACATTATCATATAGAATGCTCTTGCTTTGAGTGACAATAGGCCTTTGAATCACTATCGGCCAGCAAAATATATGTCTGTCCGACAATCAACTTTAAACTACATTTTTATGGTGATTTAGTCTACATTTCCCGGTGCCACGGCCTAGGTAACGTAATTATAGCGACATTTTTTACATTATCTTATAGAATACTTTTGCTTTGAGTGACAAAAGGCCTTCAAATCACCATCAGTTAGCAAACTACATGTCTGCCCGACATTTAACTCTAAACTACATTTTAAGGCGATTTCGTCTACATTTCCCGGTGCCACGGCCTAGGTAACGTAATTATGGCGACATTTTTTACATTAATTTATAGACTACTCTTGCCTTGAGTGACAATAGGCCGTAGAATCACCATCGGCCAGCAAACTACATGTCTGCCCGACATTTAACTCTAAACTACATTTTAAGGCGATTTCGTCTACATTTCCCGGTGCCACGGCCTAGGTAACGTAATTATGGCGACATTTTTTACACTAATTTATAGACTACTCTTTCTTTGAGTGACACAACCCCGTAGAATCACCATCGGCCAGCAAACTACATGTCTGCCCGACATTTAACTCTAAACTACATTTTAAGGCGATTTCGTCTACATTTCCCGGTGCCACGGCCTAGGTAACGTAATTATTGCAACTTTTTTTTAAATATCTTATAGAATGCTCTTGGTTTGAGTGACATTACGTCTTAGAATCACCATCGGCCAGCAAACTACATGTCTGCCCGACATTTAACTCTAAACCACATTTTTAAGGCGATTTCGTCTACATTTCCCGGTGCCACGGCCTAGGTAACGTAATTATTGCAATTTTTTTAAATTTTTTTATAGAATACCTTTGCCTAGAGTGACAATAGGCCTTTGAATTACCATCGGCCAGCAAAATATATGTCTGTCCGACAATCAACTTAAAACTACATTTTTATGGTGATTTCGTCTACATTTCCCGGTGCCACGGCCTAGGTAACGTAATTATAGCGACTTTTTTACCTTATCTTATAAAATACTCTTGTGTTGAGTGACAATAGGCCTTAAAATCACCATCGGCGAGCAAACTACATGTCTGCCCGACATTTAACTCTAAGTCACTATTTGAAGGCGATTTCGTCTACATTTCCTGGTGCCACGGTCTAGGTAACGTAATTATTGCAACTTTTTTTACATTATCATATAGAATACTCTTGCCTTGAGTGACAATAGGCCTTTGAATCACTATCGGCCAGCAAAATATATGTCTGTCCGACAATCAACTTTAAACCACATTTTTATGGTGATTTAGTCTACATTTCCCGGTGCCACGGCCTAGGTAACGTAATTATAGCGACATTTTTTACATTATCTTATTGTAAGTGAAGGGCAGGGTTGATTGTAAGAAAAAAGCTAATGTTCAGAATTACTATTACGATATATATTGGTCACAGAAAAGAAAACACATACACACACAAGAATCTAGAACTACCAATTATATTGTCGCGGAAATGGAAAAAATGTACCGTTTTGGCGCGCAAATTACGTAACGATCGATTCAGTTGCTATGCGCTGCGCAGACTGGTTTATGCCGCGCCGGCCGGCGCGGGCGAGCCCCGCTCGAGCCGCGTACCCCTCTCTCCCTTCCCCTCGCTCACCTTGTCGTACCAAGGTTAGCGCCGTGGAACGGAGTGAAACGAATATTATTATTATTTTCTTAAATTACTACTTGGACAGTCGTGCTATCTAACATTACCACCCCCCAGTTGGAGACTTCAATCGATAAATGTACCGTCAGTAGGTAGCACGGCTATCCGAGCAACAGGACGACGCAGCGCCCCAGAGGCCGTTCTTATATCTACCACACGTACGTGACCGTCACGTCCCGGAAACACTTTCGATATTATGCCACGGGGCCATATGTTACGCTGTCTGCCGTCACACACCACAACTACATCACCCACTTTGACGGAGTCCGTTGCTGTTGTCCACTTTTGTCGCCTCTGTAAGGTGGGCAGGTATTCTCTGGTCCACCGTCGCCAGAACATCTCGGCCAGAGCATTTGCTTTCTTCCATTGGCGGCGAGCGTCGACGTCAGAAGGGTTGAAGGTCGTTATGCGTGTCTCACCCGTCGCTGTCCCAAGCAGGAGATGGTTCGGCGTGAGAACGACCGGTTCGTCGTGGTCAGTTGCTACATACGCAAGCGGTCGGCTGTTCACAACCAGTTCTGCTTCCAACATGGCGGTGTGTAGAACTTCTTCGGATGGCGCGCGTTCCTTCAGTGTGGCATGGAGAGCATTCTTCACGGAGCGAATGAGGCGCTCCCACGTACCGCCCATGTGTGGGGCTGCGGGCGGGTTGAAGCGCCACTCAATGCCCTTAGCCAAAACCTCACCTTTGAGTCGCTCGTTGTTTAAGTTTCGGAGGGCGGCTCGAAGTTCCCTGTTCGCCCCAACGAAATTTGTACCGCAGTCACTTAAGATCGTCGCTGGTTGCCCGCGGCGCGCTATCAAGCGGCGCAAGGCAAGTATGGCAGAATCACTGCTTAGCGACGCAGCCAACTCGAGGTGAATGGCGCGTGTGGCGAGGCATGTAAACAACACGCCCCACCTTTTCTCCCGGCGCCGTCCAATTGTGACCTCCATCGGACCGAAATAATCGATCCCGCAGTTGACAAATGCTCGCCGCGTCGAGGTAAGTCTGACGAGTGGTAGGTCACCCATCTTGGGTGGATTGGGCCGCGCGCGCTGCACTCGACAGTACTGGCAGCGTGCAACGACTGCCTTTACTGTAGGCCGAAGGTAAGTCACCCAGAACCTCTCTCGCATGTTGTTGACGACAGTTTCGTGGTTGGCGTGCAGCGCACGTTCATGATAGTGGTGCACTAGTAGCCGCGTGCTGCGACAGCTGCCGTCGAGGATCACGGGATGTCTCTCATCAAACGAAAGTTCTGTCGAAGCCCCAAGGCGACCCCTGACACGAAGTAGCTCATCCTCGTAGACCATGGGATCGAGTTTTAGCAAGCGGCTGGACTTAGGCAGCGGGCGCCCAGCCCGAAGCGCGCATAGCTCATCAGGGAAGGAGTAGGCCTGCGACTGTTTCAGTAGAAACCGCTCGGCCTCCTGCAGGATGTCCATAGTTAACTCGCTTACCGCTGTCCTTTGCTTAGCTCGGCATGCGCGTATAAAGACAAGCACGCGTGCAGTAACGCGCACAGCTCGCGTCCAGGTAGAGTAGCGCGTCACATCGATGAGAGGTAGGTTGACCTCAGCCACCACATGCGCTCTCTCCAGGCGCTCCGGATCGTCAGCAGGGGACTCGTCACGGCTCCAGCTCGGCCATGGTACCTGTGGATCACAAAGAAAGGGGGGACCCGAAAGCCACATGCCCTTGTTGTTAGGCCAGTCCATCCTGGTTGCTTCATCAGCAGGATTAGACTCTGAAGGAACCCAGTGCCAGTTGCTTCGCTTACTCAAAGTGTCTATCTCTGCTAGTCTGTGCGAAACGTATCTTTGGTAGTCGCGTGCCTCGGAATTAATCCACATAAGGACTGTTTTTGAATCAGTCCAAAGGTATAGGTTGGTAATAACCATGTCTACTTCAGATTTTATTGTTACCGCCAATCTACATGCTAATACGGCGGCCTGCAGTTCCAATCGTGGAATTGACACAACCTTCACGGGAGACACGCGTGCCTTTCCCCCTACCATAGTACATACCCTATTGCCGCCACTGTTAGTACCAACCAGAAATCCTACAGCAGCGTACGCTTTCTCGCTGGCATCTCCAAAGACATGAAGGTCTACCGCCGCTGTCCGTTGCAGACCGTACCACCGAGGTACGGCAACGGTGGATAGAGTTTTCAACTTACTAAGCCATTCGAACCATATAGCGGCTTCGGGATCCTTGATGCACTCGTCCCACGAAATCCCCGACTGCCAGACGCGCTGCATCAGGACTCGTGATTGTATTACGCACGGGTACACCAGTCCAAGTGGGTCAAATATGCTCATAATAAATTTGAGAAACTGACGCTTGGTAGGTTTGATCTGGCCTTCAACTAACTCCACCGGCAAGCGTTTAAACGACAGATCAAATTTCATACTATCGCTCGGCGGACACCAGATCATACCTAACGTGCGTTCGTTTTCCGACTTGTCCAGTTTAACACGACCCGGCACTACAGCTGGCAGCTTTTCACTTAATTCAGGTGAATTTGTCACCCACCCCCTGATATCAAAACCACCAGCTCGGTGAATGTGGGTGGTGTCAGCGATCAGCTGTTGTGCCGTGTCTATACAGTCAACACTATCTAAGTAATCATCAACATAGTGTTTATTTTTAATAGCTTCTACCGCCACAGGATGCGTGTTTGCGAACTCCTCAGCATTTTTATTTAACACGTAAATCGCCGAAGTGGGACTGCAGGTCGCGCCAAAGATCATAGAGTTCATTACATAAATCGCAGGTTCACTAATTCGGTCTTGACCGCGCCATAGGAACAGCTGTGCCCCCTGATCGATCTCACGAATATTTACACGCATAAACATGTCAGCAATATCGGCGGTGAATGCAATTTCGCCCGATCTGAATTTGATTAAGACTCCCAACAAAGAATTCATTAAATCAGGTCCACTTAATAGATTGTTATTCAGAGACACGCCCTGGTAGATTGCGGCACAATCAAACACAAGTCTAAACTTGCCGGGTTTGTTGGGGTTCGTGACTCCAAAGTGTGGCAAATACCACACGGGACTCGCTTTAATGCTATCAACTTTTCGCGCGTAGCCCGCGTCTAATAATCGGTTTATTTGCTTAGCATATTCGGCAGCAATATCGAACCATACAATAAATGGAAAAAAGAGCAACAAAAGCGAGTGGAAGGGCAATAAAAGGAACTTATCATTATCGCCTGAAAATATAAGTTCAAACGACAAGCAACATAACTTTAATAAACCGGCCCAACAAGTCCCAAAGAGAAACAAAATGGACATAACTCAATACATGACACCGCCTAGAATCGACATGACTACACCGGCCACCTCTGACGCCCCCGCCCCTTCATCACCACAACAATAGCAACTAGCAGCGACCCCTCCACAACCTCCAATACGGCTTGTCACCGCGGAAACCAACGACTACGACCCTCCAGAACAACAAATATATACCTGTACGTTCAACGTCAGATCTCTATCATCAACAGAGAGGCTTATAGAATTCAAAGAAGCAATATCGCAAATGAAATACGACATTATTGGCTTGGCAGAAATAAGAAGAACAGGAAGTAAAGTACTTGAAGACGCAGACCACATACTATGCCACATAGGGGAAAAGAAAGGTCACTACGGCGTAGGATTTATAATAAAAACTAAATATAAAAGAAACATCGAGAACTTTTACCCTGTCTCAGATCGAGTATGTGCTCTCCATATGAAATTCGGGAAAATGTCATTGTCATTAATTCAAGTCTACGCCCCTACCCTAGACGCGAGCACAGAAGATGTCGACAAATTCTACCATAACATAGATGCAGCATTACAGACATGTGAAAATAATATAATCTTGATGGGAGATTTTAACGCTAAAATCGGAACGCCTAAACCATATGAAAGTTCTATCATGGGAAAGTTCGGTTATGGGGAGAGAAACGCGAGAGGAGAGAGACTCGTACAGTTCGCCCTGCAAAATAATCTCACCATAATGAACACAATTTTCAAAAAGAACTTAAAAAACAGATGGACTTGGATCTCACCAAACAAACTAGTAAAAAATGAAATAGACTATATTCTAACAAACATTCCAAAAAGATTTACAAATATTGAAGTAATATGTAACCTCAACTACCCTAGCGACCACCGACTCCTACGAGGGACTTTAAAATTAACAAACATAAAAAAATGCAGAGCGAGTTATAGTATAAAGAACAACCAAATTAAATGCCAAAATGAAGAAGTTCAATTCCTACACCACCTCAAAGAAAACATGGCCACCAACCCCCCCTGTACACAGACAAATAATGTTGAATTATACTACAGAAAACTTGAGAATAATATAATTTCAAGCATAACATCAATAAAAACACAAGATAAAATTAAAAAACCAAGCGTCATTACAGAACAAACAAAGAAACTACTGAAAAAAAGGCAAGAACTACAAAAAATAAAACCAAAAACAAAGGAACAAAAAAAAGAATTAGCTTTTCTATACAAAACAACAAGCAAGCACATAAAAAATGACTACTACCAGCATCGACTTCAAACTATACAAAAGCATATGGAAAGCTCAGGAAGTTCGAAAAAAGCTTTTAAAGAACTCAACAAGATAAAAGAATGGATACCGGCTCTAACAAAAAATGGGAAAAAGACTAAGGAAAAACAGACGCGATTAGACATTGTTAATATAGCTACTGACTTCTACCGAAAGCTCTACTCTTGCCAACAGCCCGAGCAAACAGACATAGAATACGAAAGCAGTATAATACCGCCGCACAATTTTAGCCCCACAGACATAATTAAAAAAATAGAAAAATTAAAATCAGATAAAAGCCCTGGCCCGGACTCTATTTCCAACGAAACGCTTAAGTTAGCTAGACATATTATAGCGACGCCTCTTACGCACCTATTTAATAAAATCTTACAAGAAAAAAAAGTACCAACTAAATGGACCGAATCGAACATAATACTTCTACACAAAAAAGGCAGTCACGCAGATATAGCTAACTATCGCCCAATCAGCCTGCTACCAAGCATATACAAACTTTTCGCTATGTGCTTAGAGGAACGAATAAGCCACAACATAGAGCAAAATCAACCAGTAGAGCAAGCGGGGTTCCGTAAAAGTTCTAGTACTATGGACCATATCCACACAGTTGACCAAGTTATTGAAAAATATACGGAATTCAAACGACCGTTATACCTGGCGTTCATAGACTACGCAAAAGCGTTCGACTCTATATCACATTACGGCATTTGGAACGCACTAAGAGCTCAAAACGTACATGAGACGTACATACAAATATTAAAAGATATTTACAGTAAAAGTACAAGCAAAATCAAACTGGATCGAACCGGTGAGCCCATAGACATAAAGCGTGGTGTAAAACAGGGCGACCCATTGTCGCCAAAACTATTTATTGCAGTTCTGCAAAATATTATGAAGGACCTAGAGTGGACCCACAAAGGCTTATTAATAAATGGAAAATATTTAAGCAACTTACGGTTCGCAGACGACATCGTGATTTTCGCGGAAACGGCACGCGACTTAGAGATAATGATAAATGACTTAAACCACGTCAGCAAAAACATAGGCTTAGAGTTAAACATACAAAAAACAAAGATTATAACAAACTCTATTTGTAGAGAAATAAAAGTGAACTCAAGAGCCTTAGAATATGTTCAAGAGTATGTCTACTTGGGCAAATTAATTTCTTTTAACAAAAATAGGAAAACCGAAGAAATTTCGAGAAGAATTGCCATTACATGGAACAAATTTTGGAAATATAAAGAAATTTTAAAATCAAACATGTCCATGAAGCTAAAGAAAAAAGTTCTCGACACCTGCCTTTTGCCTAGTCTGACTTATGCATGCCAGTCGTGGATATTCAACAACGACGCGAGAAATAAAATACAACGCTGTCAACGTGCCATGGAACGAAGTGTTTTAAACTTTAAGCTTATTTACAAAAAAAGGAATACAGACATAAGGAAGAAAACTGGAATAATAGACGCCCTAACTTTCGCACAAAAATTAAAATGGAAGTGGTGCGGCCATACAGCGCGAATGCACAAAGAAAGGTGGGCAAAAATAAGTACTCTATGGCGCGGTCCTTCGGGAAAAAGAAAAAGAGGAAAGCCCAAGGAAAGATGGCTCGATGAAATCGTGTCCACAGCTGGCAAAGACTGGTTACAGAAAGCTCAAGACAGGAAATACTGGCAAAAACTGGAGGAGGCCTTCACCCGACGAGGGGTCCCTGCGATCATAATAACATAAATTTTATTATTATTACTATTTTATTACCTTACTGTACCGCAGAGAACTAATAAAGGCTTTTTATTTTATTTTATTTATTATTTATTATTCGGCAGCAAATTTGGGGTCACGATCCATTCTGCGTTCAATCCCGGCAAGTCGTCTTAGTGCATAATTATAGTTATCGGGCATTTCTATATTCTCACGAGCCCATAGCAAGCCCACTTCCCACTGTTGGGCATTATCTGACACGCGACGACATGTTTTATTTAATATTTCTAAAGCGCGTTCGGAATTCGAGTTGGTACGTAACACATTAGAAATACCTATAGCTTCCAACTCGAATTGGGCCCTCACTACTTCGTGCAAGTCATCAAACGCAGTTAAGCAGTTGGCGGATTCGACTTCGTTATCGCCAACCCCCCCACCTAACGGGCCATGGACAACCCAGCCTAAGTGAGTAAGCGAACAAACCGGACGACCGGATTTACCTTCTCGAATCTCCCTGCCGACGACGAGATTCCAGTTGTCCTGCCCCAGCACCAGCATGGGTTTCGCATCCCTCATTTCTCCGCAATCCAGGTCCCGCAGGTGAACGTTCTCTCTGAAGATACGCGCCGGTACCGTTTGCGTCGGCAAGCTCAGGTTACGCATAGTGCGCACGGAAATGTCATGACTTACACCATTCGGGCCGCGCACTATCACTTTAACCTTTCTTGAGTTATTGTCACTAGCAATACGTTCACGCGCCATTAATAATTTAAGGGGCACTATAGGTCCGTCAACACCGATCGCGAATTTATCGTCCAAAATCGAGCATGACGCTCCATCGTCTAACAGTGCGTAAATAGAATGTTCACCTGCACTTGTTACAACTGTAACTGGTAACACTTTTAGTAAAGTACGCGCATCACGATCACCAACATTCGTTAAAGTTTCATATTTTTCTGACGCCGATGCTTGAAACGCGAGCGCCGACGACGGCAGGTTAGGCTGTGGCCCCTCCGCGGGCGGCGTAGCCTTTTCCATGTCTTTATGTAGCAATTCGTGGTGTGAGTAATTACACTTGCTACAACGCTTCGCACGATAGTACCTACTCGAGTGTGTTTTCATAATACACTTAAAACATAGTCTATTTTGTTTCACAAAGTCCCAACGTTCATCAATAGGCATATTTTTAAAGTCTGTACACTCATTTAATTTATGATCCGCTTTGCACTTAACACACGTGATTTTATAGTCACTGTCAGCCTTAGATACTGTCGCGATGGTTTCCATTTGAGTATGTACTCGATGAGTCGCTCCGCCCGCGCGCGCTGTGGCCGCAGCCTTATCGCGCCGACCGGCGGGAACTCCGGCGCGCTCTGCGCCTGCGGCTTGGTTGGCGGGCGCGATGTTTATACTTATCGGAGCGTAATATGACGATGCGCGTGTAATTTGACTTAAGAATTCGACAAACATATTGAGGTTTGGGCTAACTCTAAGATCAACGCCGCTATCGATGTCCATTCGCATGGCAAAATCGCCGTATTGTGCTCGTTGGTAAGGTGTTAATTTGTTTAGCAATTCATTTACCAACTGCGGATTGTTTAAATAGCCTTCTGCCCTTATACTTCTGAGAACTGAGGCACAATTACGAACTGTAGTGGTGAAGTTGCGAATTTCGCGTCCGTCCTCGCTTAGTTTAGGTAACTCGCGTACCTTCCTCAATGCGCACTCCAAAAGGCGAGTCGGGTGCCCGAATTCGTCTTCTAGCGCCTTCATCACTTCTTCTGGATCGGCGGCAGTTATTAGCAAATCTCGTACAGCGGCCTTTGCCTCGCCTACGAGCGCCACACGGAGGCGCGCCATATTTTCAAATGACTTAAAGGCGTGTATCTCACTCGTACTGCGATAGGCCTTTTCAAAACTAAGCCAATCCAAAGCGTTACCGTCGAACGTAGGTATCTCGTGCACTTGCCGCGGTACATGTCTTTTTTGACCTAGCTTGCTGATGGCCTCCGCTAGCCGATCAATGTCAGATAGAGGCTCGCTCTTCGGCAGTGGCGGCAGCGGCTGGGGTGACGGTGTCCGCGGTAGAGATGGTGCGGGTGCTCTGGAGTCTAGGAACAGGGCAGCGGCTTCGTGCTGCGGCGACGGCAGACGCGGAACGGCATGGGGCGGCGCGATATTGGCGGGCGTGTCGTCGAGCCAGCGCTTCACGCGCGCTGTGGTCTCTCCGCTCGCGACACTGGGCGCTGTCACTTCTCCGCTAGCGATACTGGGCGCTGATTCCACCTTCTCCTCTTCCTCCTGTAATTGTAGGTCGGCCATGTCCAGGGCTAGCTTCTTTTTAATGAGATTCTGTTTTATTTTGGCCATCTCAAGCTCCGCTTCGTACTCAGCGCGTAAGCGCCGTGCTTTGAGGGAGGCCTGGCTAAGTTTGGAATCTTTGGACGTATAGCTGGCCGTGCTAGCCTTGCTCTTTGGCCGCACCGTGACCTCTGTTTGCGGCGTCTTCAACCCCGACGGCGGTTGTTCATCTCCGTGGCCTTTCTGACCACCCACCGAGGGGACGCGCTCCGACTTCAAAGATGGCGTCTGCCGTGGTACGTCGGCACCCGACGGAGTCCCCAATCCCGAATCTGGTGGTTTCTCCAACATCGCTCTAGTTTTGCTGCGTGTTCTCCGTTGTTTACTGTGATCACTCATTGCTATTTCACTTATCCGAACTCGTAGGACCAATTTTGTAAGTGAAGGGCAGGGTTGATTGTAAGAAAAAAGCTAATGTTCAGAATTACTATTACGATATATATTGGTCACAGAAAAGAAAACATATACACACACAAGAATCTAGAACTACCAATTATATTGTCGCGGAAATGGAAAAAATGTACCGTTTTGGCGCGCAAATTACGTAATGATCGATTCAGTTGCTATGCGCTGCGCAGACTGGTTTATGCCGCGCCGGCCGGCGCGGGCGAGCCCCGCTCGAGCCGCGTACCCCTCTCTCCCTTCCCCTCGCTCACCTTGTCGTACCAAGGTTAGCGCCGTGGAACGGAGTGAAACGAATATTATTATTATTTTCTTAAATTACTACTTGGACAGTCGTGCTATCTAACACTTATAGAATACTCTTGCTTTGAGTGACAATAGGCCTTCGAATCACCATCAGTTAGCAAACTACATGTCCGACATTTAACTCTAACTCTAGGTAACGTAATTATGGCGACATTTTTTACATTAATTTATAGACTACTCTTGCCTTGAGTGACAATAGGCCGTAGAATCACCATCGGCCAGCAAACTACATGTCTGCCCGACATTTAACTCTAAACTACATTTTAAGGCGATTTCGTCTACATTTCCCGGTGCCGCGGCCTAGGTAACGTGATCATGGCGACATTTTTTACAATAATTTATAGAATACTCTTGCCTTGAGTGACAATAGGCCGTAGAATCACCATCGGCCAGCAAACTACATGTCTGCCCGGCATTTAACTCTAAACTACATTTTAAGGCGATTTCGTCTACATTTCCCGGTGCCACGGCCTAGGTAACGTAATTGATGCAACTTTTTTTACATTATCTTATATAATGCTCTTACTTTGAGTGACATTACGCCTTAACATCACCATCAGCCAGCAAACTACATGTCTGCCCGACATTTAACTCTAAACTACATTTTAAGGCGATTTCGTCTACATTTCCCGGTGCCACGGCCTAAGTAACGTAATTATGGCGACATTTTTTACATAAATTTATAGAATACTCTTGCCTTGAGTGACAATATGCCGGAGAATCACCATCGGCCAGCAAACTACATGTCTGCCCGACATTTAACTCTAAACTACATTTTTAAGGCGATTACGTCTACATTTCCCGGTGCCACGGCCTAGATAACGTAAATATAGCAACTTTTTTTACATTATCTTATAGAATACTCTTGCTATGTGTGACAATATGCCTTAGAATAACCATCGGCCAGCAAACTACATGTCTGCCCGACATTCAACTCTAAACTATATTTTTATGGCGTTTTGTCTACATTTCCCGGTGCCACGGCCTAGATAACGTAATTATTGCAACGTTGTTTACATTTTATTATAGAATCCTCTTAGTTTGAGTGATAATAGGCCTAAGAATCACCATCGGCTAGCAAATTACATGTCTGCCCGACATTCAACTCTAAACTATATTTTTATGGCGGTTTTGTCTACATTTCCCGGTGCCACGGCCTAGATAACGTAATTATTGCAACGTTGTTTACATTTTATTATAGAATACTCTTAGTTTGAGTGATAATAGGCCTAAAAATCACCATCGGCTAGCAAACTACATGTCTGCCCGACATTTAACTCTAAACTACATTTTAAGGCGATTTCGTCTACATTTCCCGGTGCCACGGCCTAGGTAACGTAACTATAGCGACTTTTTTTACATTATCTTAGATAATACTCTTGTTTTGAGTGACAATAGGCCTTTGAATCACCATCGGCCAGCAAACGACATGTCTGCCCGACATTTAAATATAAACTACATTTTTATCGCGGTTTTGTCTACATTTCCCGGTACTAAGGCTTAGTTAACGTAATTATTTCAATTTTTTTCACATTATATTATAGAATACTCTTGCCTTACGTGACAATAGGCCTTAGAATCACCATCGGCCAGCAAACTACATGTCTGCCCGACATTTAACTCTAAACTACATTTTTAAGGCGATTACGTCTACATTTCCCGGTGCCACGGCCTAGATAACGTAAATATAGCAACTTTTTTTACATTTTCTTATAGAATATTCTTGCTTTGAGTGACAATTTGCCTTAGAATAACCATCGGCCATTAAACTACATGTCTGCCCGACATTCAACTCTAAACTATATTTTTATGGCGGTTTTGTCTACATTTCCCGGTGCCACGGCCTAGATAACGTAACTATTGCAACGTTTTTTACATTTTATTATAGAATACTCTTAGTTTGAGTGATAATAGGCCTAAGAATCACCATCGGCCAGCAAACTACATGTCTGCCCGACATTTAACTCTAAACTACATTTTAAGGCGATTTTGTCTACATTTCCCGGTGCCGTGGCCTAGGTAACGAAACTATAGCGACTTTTTTTACATTATCTTATAAAATACTCTTGTTTTAAGTGACAATACGCGTTAGAATCACCATCGGCTAGCAAACTACATGTTTTCCCGACATTTAACTCTAAACTACATTTTTAAGGCGATTTCGTCTACATTACCCGGTGCCACGGCCTAGGTAACGTAATTATACGACTTTTTTTTACACGATCTTATAGAATTCTCTTGCATTGAGTGAAAAAATGCATTAAAATTACCATCGGCCAGCAAACTACTTGTTTCTCGACATTTAACTCTAAACAATATTTTTAAGACGATTTCGTCTACATTTCCCGGTGCCACGGCCTAGGTAACGTAATTATAGCGACTTTTTTTACATTATCTTATAGAATACTTTTGTTTTGAGTGACAATAGGCCTTTGATTCACCATCGGCCAGCAAACGACATGTCTGCCCGACATTTAAATATAAACTACATTTTTATCGCGGTTTTGTCTACATTTCCCGGTACTAAGGCTTAGTTAACGTAATTATTTCAACTTTTTTCACATTATATTATAGAATACTCTTGGTTTAAGTGACAATAGGCCTTTGAATCACTATCGGCCAGCAAAATATATGTCTGTCCGACAATCAACTTTAAACTACATTTTTATGGTGATTTAGTCTACGTTTCCCGGTGCCACGGCCTAGGTAACGTAATTATAGCGACATTTTTTACATTTTCTTATAGAATACTCTTGCTTTGAGTGACAAAAGGCCTTCAAATCACCATCAGTTAGCAAACTACATGTCTGCCCGACATTTAACTCTAAACTACATTTTAAGGCGATTTCGTCTACATTTCCCGGTGCCACGGCCTAGGTAACGTAATTATGGCGACATTTTTTACATTTATTTATAGACTACTCTTGCCTTGAGTGACAATAGGCCGTAGAATCACCATCGGCCAGCAAACTACATGTCTGCCCGACATTTAACTCTAAACTACATTTTAAGGCGATTTCGTCTACATTTCCCGGTGCCATGGCCTAGGTAACGTAATTATGGCGACATTTTTTACATTAATTTATAGACTACTCTTGCCTTGAGTGAAAATAGGCCGTAGAATCACCATCGGCCAGCAAACTACATGTCTGCCCGACATTTAACTCTAAACTACATTTTAAGGCGATTTCGTCTACATTTCCCGGTGCCACGGCCTAGGTAACGTAATTATGGCGACATTTTTTACATTAATTTATACACTACTCTTTCTTTGAGTGACAATACCCCGTAGAATCACCATCGGCCAGCAAACTACATGTCTGCTCGACATTTAACTCTAAACTACATTTTAAGGCGATTTCGTCTACATTTCCCGGTGCCACGGCCTAGGTAACGTAATTATTGCAACTTTTTTTTAAATATCTTATAGAATGCTCTTGGTTTGAGTGACATTACGTCTTAGAATCACCATCGGCCAGCAAACTACATGTCTGCCCGACATTTAACTCTAAACCACATTTTTAAGGCGATTTCGTCTACATTTCCCGGTGCCACGGCCTAGGTAACGTAATTATTGCAATTTTTTTAAATTTTTTTATAGAATTCCTTTGCTTAGAGTGACAATAGGCCTTTGAATTACCATCGGCCAGCAAAATATATGTCTGTCCGACAATCAACTTAAAACTACATTTTTATGGTGATTTCGTCTACATTTCCCGGTGCCACGGCCTAGGTAACGTAATTATAGCGACTTTTTTACCTTATCTTATAGAATACTCTTGTGTTGAGTGACAATAGGCCTTAAAATCACCATCGGCGAGCAAACTACATGTCTGCCCGACATTTAACTCTAAGTCACTATTTGAAGGCGATTTCGTCTACATTTCCTGGTGCCACGGCCTAGGTAACGTAATTATTGCAATTTTTTTTACATTATCATATAGAATACTCTTGCCTTGAGTAACAATAGGCCTTTGAATCACTATCGGCCAGCAAAATATATGTCTGTCCGACAATCAACTTTAAACTACATTTTTATGGTGATTTAGTCTACATTTCCCGGTGCCACGGCCTAGGTAACGTAATTATAGCGACATTTTTTACATTATCTTATAGAATACTCTTGCTTTGAGTGACAATAGGCCTTCGAATCACCATCAGTTAGCAAACTACATGTCCGACATTTAACTCTAACTCTAGGTAACGTAATTATGGCGACATTTTTTACATTAATTTATAGACTACTCTTGCCTTGAGTGACAATAGGCCGTAGAATCACCATCGGCCAGCAAACTACATGTCTGCCCGACATTTAACTCTAAACTACATTTTAAGGCGATTTCGTCTACATTTCCCGGTGCCGCGGCCTAGGTAACGTAATCATGGCGACATTTTTTACAATAATTTATAGAATACTCTTGCCTTGAGTGACAATAGGCCGTAGAATCACCATCGGCCAGCAAACTACATGTCTGCCCGACATTCAACTCTAAACTATATTTTTATGGCGGTTTTGTCTACATTTCCCGGTGCCACGGCCTAGATAACGTAACTATTGCAACGTTTTTTACATTTTATTATAGAATACTCTTAGTTTGAGTGATAATAGGCCTAAGAATCACCATCGGCCAGCAAACTACATGTCTGCCCGACATTTAACTCTAAACTACATTTTAAGGCGATTTTGTCTACATTTCCCGGTGCCGTGGCCTAGGTAACGAAACTATAGCGACTTTTTTTACATTATCTTATAAAATACTCTTGTTTTAAGTGACAATACGCGTTAGAATCACCATCGGCTAGCAAACTACATGTTTTCCCGACATTTAACTCTAAACTACATTTTTAAGGCGATTTCGTCTACATTACCCGGTGCCACGGCCTAGGTAACGTAATTATACGACTTTTTTTTACACGATCTTATAGAATTCTCTTGCATTGAGTGAAAAAATGCATTAAAATTACCATCGGCCAGCAAACTACTTGTTTCTCGACATTTAACTCTAAACAATATTTTTAAGACGATTTCGTCTACATTTCCCGGTGCCACGGCCTAGGTAACGTAATTATAGCGACTTTTTTTACATTATCTTATAGAATACTTTTGTTTTGAGTGACAATAGGCCTTTGATTCACCATCGGCCAGCAAACGACATGTCTGCCCGACATTTAAATATAAACTACATTTTTATCGCGGTTTTGTCTACATTACCCGGTACTAAGGCTTAGTTAACGTAATTATTTCAACTTTTTTCACATTATATTATAGAATACTCTTGGTTTAAGTGACAATAGGCCTTTGAATCACTATCGGCCAGCAAAATATATGTCTGTCCGACAATCAACTTTAAACTACATTTTTATGGTGATTTAGTCTACGTTTCCCGGTGCCACGGCCTAGGTAACGTAATTATAGCGACATTTTTTACATTATCTTATAGAATACTCTTGCTTTGAGTGACAAAAGGCCTTCAAATCACCATCAGTTAGCAAACTACATGTCTGCCCGACATTTAACTCTAAACTACATTTTAAGGCGATTTCGTCTACATTTCCCGGTGCCACGGCCTAGGTAACGTAATTATGGCGACATTTTTTACAATAATTTATAGACTACTCTTGCTTTGAGTGACAATACGCCGTAGAATCACCATCGGCCAGCAAACTACATGTCTGCCCGACATTTAAATATAAACTACATTTTTATCGCGGTTTTGTCTACATTTCCCGGTACTAAGGCTTAGTTAACGTAATTATATCAACTTTTTTCACATTATATTATAGAATATTCTTGCCTTCAGTAACAATATGCCGTAGAATCACCATCGGCCAGCAAATTACATGTCTGCCCGACATTTAACTCTAAACTACATTTTTAAGGCGATTACGTCTACATTTCCCGGTGCCACGGCCTAGGTAACGTAATTATTTCAACTTTTTTTTTTATATCTTATAGAAGGCTCTTAATTTGAGTGACATTACGCCTTAGAATCACCATCGGCCAGCAAACTACATGTCTGCCCGACATTTAACTCTAAACCACATTTTTAAGGCGATTTCGTCTACATTTCCCGGTGCCACGGCCTAGGTAACGTAATTATTGCATTTTTTTTTAAATTTTTTTATAGAATACCTTTGCCTAGAGTGATAATAGGCCTTTGAATTACCATCGGCCAGCAAAATATATGTCTGTCCGACAATCAACTTAAAACTACATTTTTATGGTGATTTCGTCTACATTTCCCGGTGCCACGGCCTAGGTAACGTAATTATAGCGACTTTTTTACCTTATCTTATAGAATATTCTTGTGTTCAGTGACAATAGGCCTTAAAATCACCATCGGCCAGCAAACTACATGTCTGCCCGACATTTAACTCTAAGTCACTATTTGAAGGCGATTTCGTCTACATTTCCTGGTGCCACGGCCTAGGTAACGTAATTATAGCGACATTTTTTACATTATCTTATAGCATATTTTTGCCTTGAGTGACAATAGGCCTTTGAATCACCATCAGTTAGCAAACTACATGTCTGCCCGACATTTAACTCTAAACTACATTTTAAGGCGATTTCGTCTACATTTCCCGGTGCCGCGGCCTAGGTAACGTAATCATGGCGACATTTTTTACAATAATTTATAGAATACTCTTGCTTTGAGTGAGAATAGGCCGTAGAATCACCATCGGCCAGCAAACTACATGTCTGCCCGACATTTAACTCTAAACTACATTTTAAGGCGATTTCGTCTACATTTCCCGGTGCCACGGCCTAGGTAACGTAATTATTGCAACATTTTTTACATTATCTTATAGAATGCTCTTACCTTGAGTGACATTACGCCTTAGCATCACCATCGGCCAGCAAACTACATGTCTGCCCGACATTTAACTCTAAACTACATTTTAAGGCGATTTCGTCTACATTTCCCGGTGCCACGGCCTAGGTAACGTAATTATGGCGAGATTTTTTATATAAGTTTATAGAATACTCTTGCCTTGAGTGACAAAATGCGGTAGAATCACCATCGGCCAGCAAACTACATGTCTGCCCGACATTTAACTCTAAACTACATTTTTAAGGCGATTACGTCTACATTTCCCGGTGCCACGGCCTAGATAACGTAAATATAGCAACTTTTTTTACATTATCTTATAGAATCCTCTTGCTATGAGTGACAATATGCCTTAGAATAACCATCGGCCAGCAAACTACATGTCTGCCCGACATTCAACTCTAAACTATATTTTTATGGCGGTTTTGTCTACATTTCCCGGTGCCACGGCCTAGATAACGTAATTATTGCAACGTTGTTTACATTTTATTATAGAATACTCTTAGTTTGAGTGATAATAGGCCTAAGAATCACCATCGGCTAGCAAACTACATGTCTGCCCGACATTCAACTCTAAACTATATTTTTATGGCGGTTTTGTCTACATTTCCCGGTGCCACGGCCTAGATAACGTAATTATTGCAATGTTGTTTACATTTTATTATAGAAAACTCTTAGTTTGAGTGATAGTAGGCCTAAGAATCACCATCGGCTAGCAAACTACATGTCTGCCCGACATTTAACTCTAAACTACATTTTAAGGCGATTTCGTCTACATTTCCCGGTGCCACGGCCTAGGTAACGTAACTATAGCGACTTTTTTTACATTATCTTAGATAATGCTCTTGTTTTGAGTGACAATAGGCCTTTGAATCACCATCGGCCAGCAAACGACATGTCTGCCCGACATTTAAATATAAACTACATTTTTATCGCGGTTTTGTCTACATTTCCCGGTACTAAGGCTTAGTTAACGTAATTATTTCAACTTTTTTCACATTATATTATAGAATACTCTTGCCTTAAGTGATAATAGGCCTTAGAATCACCATCGGCCAGCAAACTACATGTCTGCCCGACATTTAACTCTAAACTACATCTTTAAGGCGATTACGTCTACATTTCCCGGTGCCACGGCCTAGATAACGTAAATATAGCAATTTTTTTTACATTATCTTATAGAATATTCTTGCTTTGAGTGACAATTTGCCTAAGAATAACCATCGGCCATTAAACTACATGTCTGCCCGACATTCAACTCTAAACTATATTTTTATGGCGGTTTTGTCTACATTTCCCGGTGCCACGGCCTAGATAACGTAATTATTGCAACGTTTTTTACATTTGATTATAGAATTCTCTTAGTTTGAGTGATAGTAGGCCTAAGAATCACCATCGGCTAGCAAACTACATTTCTGCCCGACATTTAACTCTAAACTACATTTTAAGGCGATTTCGTCTACATTTCCCGGTGCCACGGCCTAGATAACGTAAATATAGCAATTTTTTTTACATTATCTTATAGAATATTCTTGCTTTGAGTGACAATTTGCCTTAGAATAACCATCGGCCATTAAACTACATGTCTGCCCGACATTTAACTCTAAACTACATTTTAAGGCGATTTTGTCTACATTTCCCGGTGCCATGGCCTAGGTAACGAAACTATAGCGATTTTTTTTACACGATCTTATAGAATTCTCTTGCATTGAGTGAAAAAATGCCTTAAAATTACCATCGGCGAGCAAATTACTTGTTTTCCCGACATTTAACTCTAAACAATATTTTTAAGACGATTTCGTCTACATTTCCCGGTGCCACGGCCTAGGTAACGTAATTATAGCGACTTTTTTTACATAATCTTATAGAATACTTTTGTGTTGAGTGAAAATAGGCCTTTGAATCACCATCGGCCAGCAAAAGACATGTCTGCCCGACATTTAAATATAAACTACATTTTTATCGCGGTTTTGTCTACATTTCCCGGTACTAAGGCTTAGTTAACGTAATTATTTCACCTTTTTTCACATAATATTATAGAATTCTCTTGCCTTAAGTGACAATAGGCCTTAGAATCACCATCGGCCAGCAAACTACATGTCTGCCCGACATTTAACTCTAAACTACATTTTTAAGGCGATTACGTCTACATTTCCCGGTGCCACGGCCTAGATAACGTAAATATAGCAACTTTTTTTACATTATCTTATAGAATTCTCTTGCTTTGAGTGACAATATGCCTTAGAATAACCATCGGCCAGCAAACTACATGTCTGCCCGACATTCAACTCTAAACTATATTTTTATCGCGGTTTTGTCTACATTTCCCGGTGCCACGGCCTAGATAACGTAATTATTGACGTTTTTTTACATTTTATTATAGAATACTCGTGGTTTGAGTGATAATAGGCCTAAGAATCACCATCGGCCAGCAAACTACATGTCTGCCCGACATTTAACTCTAAACTACATTTTAAGGGGATTTCGTCTACATTTCCCGGTGCCATGGCCTAGGTAACGAAACTTTAGCGACTTTTTTTACATTATCTTATAGAATTCTTTTGTTTTAAGTGACAATAGGCGTTAGAATCAACATCGGCCATTAAAATATATGTCTGTCCGACAATCAACTTTAAACTACATTTTTATGGTGATTTAGTCTACATTTCCCGGTGCCACGGCCTAGGTAACGTAATTATAGCAACATGTTTTACATTATCTTATAGAATTCTCTTGCTTTGAGTGATAATAGGCCTTAGAATTACCATCGGCCAGCAAACTGCATGTCTGCCCGACATTTAACTCTAAACTACATTTTAAGGCGATTTCGTCTACATTTCCCGGAGCCTCGGCCTAGGTAACGTAATTATAGCAATTTTTTTTACATTATATTATAGAATACTCTTGCGTTGAGTGACAGTAGGCCTTTGAATCACCATCGGCCAGCAAACGACATGTCTGCCCGACATTTAAATATAAACTACATTTTTATCGCGGTTTTGTCTACATTTCCCGGTACTAAGGCTTAGTTAACGTAATTATATCAATTTTTTTCACATTATATTATAGAATACTCTTGCCTTGAGTGACAATATGCCGTAGAATCACCATCGGCCAGCAAATTACATGTCTGCCCGACATTTAACTCTAAACTACATTTTTAAGGCGATTACGTCTACATTTCCCGGTGCCACGGCCTAGATAACGTAAATATAGCAATTTTTTTTACATTATCTTATAGAATACTCTTGCTTTGAGTGACAGTATGCCTTAGAATAACCATCGGCCAGCAAACTACATGTCTGCCCGACATTCAACTCTAAACTATATTTTTATGGCGGTTTTGTATACATTTCCCGGTGCCACGGCCTAGGTAACGTAATTATAGCGACTTTTTTACATTATCTTATAGAATACTCTTGTGTTGAGTGACAATTGGCCTTAAAATCACCATCGGCCGGCAAACTACATGTCTGCCCGACATTTAACTCTAAGTCACTATTTGAAGGCGATTTCGTCTACATTTCCTGGTGCCACGGCCTAGGTAACATAATTATTGCATTTTTTTTTACATTATCTTATAGAATTCTCTTGCCTTGAGTGACAATAGGCCTTAGAATAACCATCGGCCAGCAAACTACATGTCTGCCCGACATTCAACTCTAAACTATATTTTTATGGCGGTTTTGTCTACATTTCCCGGTGCCACGGCCTAGATAACGTAATTATTGCAACGTTGTTTACATTTTATTATAGAATACTCTTAGTTTGAGTGATAATAGGCCTAAGAATCACCATCGGCTAGCAAACTACATGTCTGCCCGACATTCAACTCTAAACTATATTTTTATGGCGGTTTTGTCTACATTTCCCGGTGCCACGGCCTAGATAACGTAATTATTGCAATGTTGTTTACATTTTATTATAGAAAACTCTTAGTTTGAGTGATAGTAGGCCTAAGAATCACCATCGGCTAGCAAACTACATGTCTGCCCGACATTTAACTCTAAACTACATTTTAAGGCGATTTCGTCTACATTTCCCGGTGCCACGGCCTAGGTAACGTAACTATAGCGACTTTTTTTACATTATCTTAGATAATGCTCTTGTTTTGAGTGACAATAGGCCTTTGAATCACCATCGGCCAGCAAACGACATGTCTGCCCGACATTTAAATATAAACTACATTTTTATCGCGGTTTTGTCTACATTTCCCGGTACTAAGGCTTAGTTAACGTAATTATTTCAACTTTTTTCACATTATATTATAGAATACTCTTGCCTTAAGTGATAATAGGCCTTAGAATCACCATCGGCCAGCAAACTACATGTCTGCCCGACATTTAACTCTAAACTACATTTTTAAGGCGATTACGTCTACATTTCCCGGTGCCACGGCCTAGATAACGTAAATATAGCAATTTTTTTTACATTATCTTATAGAATATTCTTGCTTTGAGTGACAATTTGCCTAAGAATAACCATCGGCCATTAAACTACATGTCTGCCCGACATTCAACTCTAAACTATATTTTTATGGCGGTTTTGTCTACATTTCCCGGTGCCACGGCCTAGATAACGTAATTATTGCAACGTTTTTTACATTTGATTATAGAATTCTCTTAGTTTGAGTGATAGTAGGCCTAAGAATCACCATCGGCTAGCAAACTACATTTCTGCCCGACATTTAACTCTAAACTACATTTTAAGGCGATTTCGTCTACATTTCCCGGTGCCACGGCCTAGATAACGTAAATATAGCAATTTTTTTTACATTATCTTATAGAATATTCTTGCTTTGAGTGACAATTTGCCTTAGAATAACCATCGGCCATTAAACTACATGTCTGCCCGACATTTAACTCTAAACTACATTTTAAGGCGATTTTGTCTACATTTCCCGGTGCCATGGCCTAGGTAACGAAACTATAGCGATTTTTTTTACACGATCTTATAGAATTCTCTTGCATTGAGTGAAAAAATGCCTTAAAATTACCATCGGCGAGCAAATTACTTGTTTTCCCGACATTTAACTCTAAACAATATTTTTAAGACGATTTCGTCTACATTTCCCGGTGCCACGGCCTAGGTAACGTAATTATAGCGACTTTTTTTACATAATCTTATAGAATACTTTTGTGTTGAGTGAAAATAGGCCTTTGAATCACCATCGGCCAGCAAAAGACATGTCTGCCCGACATTTAAATATAAACTACATTTTTATCGCGGTTTTGTCTACATTTCCCGGTACTAAGGCTTAGTTAACGTAATTATTTCACCTTTTTTCACATAATATTATAGAATTCTCTTGCCTTAAGTGACAATAGGCCTTAGAATCACCATCGGCCAGCAAACTACATGTCTGCCCGACATTTAACTCTAAACTACATTTTTAAGGCGATTACGTCTACATTTCCCGGTGCCACGGCCTAGATAACGTAAATATAGCAACTTTTTTTACATTATCTTATAGAATTCTCTTGCTTTGAGTGACAATATGCCTTAGAATAACCATCGGCCAGCAAACTACATGTCTGCCCGACATTCAACTCTAAACTATATTTTTATCGCGGTTTTGTCTACATTTCCCGGTGCCACGGCCTAGATAACGTAATTATTGACGTTTTTTTACATTTTATTATAGAATACTCGTGGTTTGAGTGATAATAGGCCTAAGAATCACCATCGGCCAGCAAACTACATGTCTGCCCGACATTTAACTCTAAACTACATTTTAAGGGGATTTCGTCTACATTTCCCGGTGCCATGGCCTAGGTAACGAAACTTTAGCGACTTTTTTTACATTATCTTATAGAATTCTTTTGTTTTAAGTGACAATAGGCGTTAGAATCAACATCGGCCATTAAAATATATGTCTGTCCGACAATCAACTTTAAACTACATTTTTATGGTGATTTAGTCTACATTTCCCGGTGCCACGGCCTAGGTAACGTAATTATAGCAACATGTTTTACATTATCTTATAGAATTCTCTTGCTTTGAGTGATAATAGGCCTTAGAATTACCATCGGCCAGCAAACTGCATGTCTGCCCGACATTTAACTCTAAACTACATTTTAAGGCGATTTCGTCTACATTTCCCGGAGCCTCGGCCTAGGTAACGTAATTATAGCAATTTTTTTTACATTATATTATAGAATACTCTTGCGTTGAGTGACAGTAGGCCTTTGAATCACCATCGGCCAGCAAACGACATGTCTGCCCGACATTTAAATATAAACTACATTTTTATCGCGGTTTTGTCTACATTTCCCGGTACTAAGGCTTAGTTAACGTAATTATATCAATTTTTTTCACATTATATTATAGAATACTCTTGCCTTGAGTGACAATATGCCGTAGAATCACCATCGGCCAGCAAATTACATGTCTGCCCGACATTTAACTCTAAACTACATTTTTAAGGCGATTACGTCTACATTTCCCGGTGCCACGGCCTAGATAACGTAAATATAGCAATTTTTTTTACATTATCTTATAGAATACTCTTGCTTTGAGTGACAGTATGCCTTAGAATAACCATCGGCCAGCAAACTACATGTCTGCCCGACATTCAACTCTAAACTATATTTTTATGGCGGTTTTGTATACATTTCCCGGTGCCACGGCCTAGGTAACGTAATTATAGCGACTTTTTTACATTATCTTATAGAATACTCTTGTGTTGAGTGACAATTGGCCTTAAAATCACCATCGGCCGGCAAACTACATGTCTGCCCGACATTTAACTCTAAGTCACTATTTGAAGGCGATTTCGTCTACATTTCCTGGTGCCACGGCCTAGGTAACATAATTATTGCATTTTTTTTTACATTATCTTATAGAATTCTCTTGCCTTGAGTGACAATAGGCCTTAGAATCACCATCGGCCAGCAAACTACATGTCTGCCCGACATTTAACTCTAAACTACATTTTTAAGGCGATTACGTCTACATTTCCCGGTGCCACGGCCTAGATAACGTAAATATAGCAACTTTTTTTACATTATCTTATAGAATATTCTTGCTTTGAGTGACAATTTGCCTTAGAATAACCATCGGTCATTAAACTACATGTCTGCCCGACATTCAACTCTAAACTATATTTTTATCGCGGTTTTGTCTACATTTCCCGGTGCCACGGCCTAGATAACGTAATTATTGCAACGTTTTTTACATTTTATTATAGAATACTCTTAGTTTGAGTGATAATAGGCCTAAGAATTACCATCGGCCAGCAAACTACATGTCTGCCCGACATTTAACTCTAAACTACATTTTAAGGCGATTTTGTCTACATTTCCCGGTGCCATGGCCTAGGTAACGAAACTATAGCGACTTTTTTTACATTATCTTATAGAATACTCTTGTTTTAAGTGACAAGAGGTGTTAGAATCACCATCCGCCAGCAAACTACATGTTTTCCCGACATTTAACTCTAACCTACATTTTTAAGGCGATTTCGTCTACATTACCCGGTGCCACGGCCTAGGTAACGTAATTATTGGAAATTTTTTTACACGATCTTATAGAATTCTCTTGCATTGAGTGAAAAAATGCCTTAAAATTACCATCGGCCAGCAAACTACTTGTTTTCCCGACATTTAACTCTAAACAATATTTTTAAGACGATTTCGTCTACATTTCCCGGTGCCACGGCCTAGGTAACGTAATTATAGCGACTTTTTTTACATTATCTTATAAAATACTTTTGTGTTGAGTGACAATAGGCCTTTGAATCACCATCGGCCAGCAAACGACATGTCTGCCCGACATTTAAATATAAACTACATTTTTATCGCGGTTTTGTCTACATTTCCCGGTACTAAGGCTTAGTTAACGTAATTATTTCAACTTTTTTCACATAATATTATAGAATACTCTTGCCTTAAGTGACAATAGGCCTTAGAATCACCATCGGCCAGCAAACTACATGTCTGCCCGACATTTAACTCTAAACTACATTTTAAGGCGATTTCGTCTACATTTCCCGGTGCCATGGCCTAGGTAACGAAACTTTAGCGACTTTTTTTACATTATCTTATAGAATTCTCTTGTTTTAAGTGACAATAGGCGTTAGAATCAACATCGGCCATTAAAATATATGTCTGTCCGACAATCAACTTTAAACTACATTTTTATGGTGATTTAGTCTACATTTCCCGGTGCCACGGCCTAGGTAACGTAATTATAGCGACATTTTTTACATTATCTTATAGAATTCTCTTGCTTTGAGTGATAATAGGCCTTAGAATTACCATCGGCCAGCAAACTGCATGTCTGCCCGACATTTAACTCTAAACTACATTTTAAGGCGATTTCGTCTACATTTCCCGGTGCCACGGCCTAGATAACGTAATTATTGCAACGTTTTTTTACATTTTATTATAGAATACTCTTGGTTCGAGTGATAATAGAACTAAGAATCACCATCGGCCAGCAAACTACATGTCTGCCCGACATTCAACTCTAAACTATATTTTTATGGCGGTTTTGTCTACATTTCCCGGTGCCACGGCCTAGGTAACGTAATTATAGCGACTTTTTTACATTATCTTAAAGAATACTCTTGTGTTGAGTGACAATAGGCCTTAAAATCACCATCGGCCGGCAAACTACATGTCTGCCCGACATTTAACTCTAAGTCACTATTTGAAGGCGATTTCGTCTACATTTCCTGGTGCCACGGCCTAGGTAACATAATTATTGCATTTTTTTTTACTTTATCTTATAGAATTCTCTTGCCATGAGTGACAATAGGCCTATAAATTACCATCGGCTAGCAAAATATATGTCTGTCCGACAATCAACTTTAAACTACATTTTTATGGTGATTTCGTCTACATTTCCCGGTGCCACGGCCTAGATAACGTAATTATTGCAACTTTTTTTACATTATCTTATAGAATACTCTAGTTTTAAGTGATAATAGGCCTCAGAATCACCATCGGCCAGCAAACTATATGTTTTCCCGACATTTAACTCTAAACAACATTTTTAAGACGATTTCGTCTACATTTCCCGGTGCCACGGCCTAGGTAACGTAATTATAGCGACATTTTTTACATTATCTTATAGAATACTCTTGCTTTGAGTTACAATAGGTCTTAAATTAACCATCGGCCAGCAAACTACATGTCTGCCCGACATTGAACTCTAAGTCTCTGTTTTAAGGCGATTTCGTCTACATTTACCGGTGCCACGGCCTAGGTAACATAATTATTGCAACTTTTTTTACATTATCACATAGAATACTCCTGCCTTGAGTGACAATAGGCCGTAGAATTACCATCGGCCAGCAAACTACATGTCTGCCCGACATTTAACTCTAAACTACATTTTAAGGCGATTTCGTCTACATTTCCCGGTGCCACGGCCTAGGTAACGTAATTATGGCGACATTTTTTACATTAATTTATAGACTACTCTTGCTTTGAGTGACAATATGCCGTAGAATCACCATCGGCCAGCAAACTACATGTCTGCCCGACATTTAAATATAAACTACATTTTTATCGCGGTTTTGTCTACATTTCCCGGTACTAAGGCTTAGTTAACGTAATTATATCAACTTTTTTCACATTATATTATAAAATACTCTTACCTTCAGTGACAATATGCCGTAGAATCACCATCGGCCAGCAAATTACATGTCTGCCCGACATTTAACTCTAAACTACATTTTTAAGGCGATTACGTCTACATTTCCCGGTGCCACGGCCTAGGTAACGTAATTATTGCAACTTTTTTTTTTATATCTTATAGAAGGCTCTTAATTTGAGTGACATTACGCCTTAGAATCACCATCGGCCAGCAAACTACATGTCTGCCCGACATTTAACTCTAAACCACATTTTTAAGGCGATTTCGTCTACATTTCCCGGTGCCACGGCCTAGGTAACGTAATTATTGCAATTTTTTTTACATTTTTTTATAGAATATCTTTGCCTAGAGTGACAATAGGCCTTTGAATTACCATCAGTTAGCAAACTACATGTCTGCCCGACATTTAACTCTAAACTACATTTTAAGGCGATTTCGTCTACATTTCCCGGTGCCGCGGCCTAGGTAACGTAATCATGGCGACATTTTTTAAAATAATTTATAGAATACTCTTGCCTTGAGTGACAATAGGCCGTAGAATCACCATCGACCAGCAAACTACATGTCTGCCCGACATTTAACTCTAAACTACATTTTAAGGCGATTTCGTCTACATTTCCCGGTGCCACGGCCTAGGTAACGTAATTATTGCAACTTTTTTTACATTATCTTATAGAATGCTCTTACCTTGAGTGACATTACGCCTTAGCATCACCATCGGCCAGCAAACTACATGTCTGCCCGACATTTAACTCTAAACTACATTTTAAGGCGATTTCGTCTACATTTCCCGGTGCCACGGCCTAGGTAACGTAATTATGGCGACATTTTTTACATAAGTTTATAGAATACTCTTGCCTTGAGTGACAAAATGCGGTAGAATCACCATCGGCCAGCAAACTACATGTCTGCCCGACATTTAACTCTAAACTACATTTTTAAGGCGATTACGTCTACATTTCCCGGTGCCACGGCCTAGATAACGTAAATATAGCAACTTTTTTTACATTATCTTATAGAATCCTCTTGCTATGAGTGACAATATGCCTTAGAATAACCATCGGCCAGCAAACTACATGTCTGCCCGACATTCAACTCTAAACTATATTTTTATGGCGGTTTTGTCTACATTTCCCGGTGCCACGGCCTAGATAACGTAATTATTGCAACGTTGTTTACATTTTATTATAGAATACTCTTAGTTTGAGTGATAATAGGCCTAAGAATCACCATCGGCTAGCAAACTACATGTCTGCCCGACATTCAACTCTAAACTATATTTTTATGGCGGTTTTGTCTACATTTCCCGGTGCCACGGCCTAGATAACGTAATTATTGCAACGTTGTTTACATTTTATTATAGAATACTCTTAGTTTTCCCGACATTTAACTCTAAACAACATTTTTAAGACGATTTCGTCTACATTTCCCGGTGCCACGGCCTAGGTAACGTAATTATAGCGACATTTTTTACATTATCTTATAGAATACTCTTGCTTTGAGTTACAATAGGTCTTAAATTAACCATCGGCCAGCAAACTACATGTCTGCCCGACATTGAACTCTAAGTCTCTGTTTTAAGGCGATTTCGTCTACATTTACCGGTGCCACGGCCTAGGTAACATAATTATTGCAACTTTTTTTACATTATCATATAGAATACTCTTGCCTTGAGTGACAATAGGCCGTACAATTACCATCGGCCAGCAAACTACATGTCTGCCCGACATTTAACTCTAAACTACATTTTAAGGCGATTTCGTCTACATTTCCCGGTGCCACGGCCTAGGTAACGTAATTATGGCGACATTTTTTACATTAATTTATAGACTACTCTTGCTTTGAGTGACAATACGCCGTAGAATCACCATCGGCCAGCAAACTACATGTCTGCCCGACATTTAAATATAAACTACATTTTTATCGCGGTTTTGTCTACATTTCCCGGTACTAAGGCTTAGTTAACGTAATTATATCAACTTTTTTCACATTATATTATAAAATACTCTTGCCTTCAGTGACAATATGCCGTAGAATCACCATCGGCCAGCAAATTACATGTCTGCCCGACATTTAACTCTAAACTACATTTTTAAGGCGATTACGTCTACATTTCCCGGTGCCACGGCCTAGGTAACGTAATTATTGCAACTTTTTTTTTTATATCTTATAGAAGGCTCTAAATTTGAGTGACATTACGCCTTAGAATCACCATCGGCCGGCAAACTACATGTCTGCCCGACATTTAACTCTAAACCACATTTTTAAGGCGATTTCGTCTACATTTCCCGGTGCCACGGCCTAGGTAACGTAATTATTGCAGTTTTTTTTACATTTTTTTATAGAATATCTTTGCCTAGAGTGACAATAGGCCTTTGAATTACCATCAGTTAGCAAACTACATGTCTGCCCGACATTTAACTCTAAACTACATTTTAAGGCGATTTCGTCTACATTTCCCGGTGCCGCGGCCTAGGTAACGTAATCATGGCGACATTTTTTACAATAATTTATAGAATACTCTTGCCTTGAGTGACAATAGGCCGTAGCATCACCATCGACCAGCAAACTACATGTCTGCCCGACATTTAACTCTAAACTACATTTTAAGGCGATTTCGTCTACATTTCCCGGTGCCACGGCCTAGGTAACGTAATTATTGCAACTTTTTTTACATTATCTTATAGAATGCTCTTACCTTGAGTGACATTATGCCTTAGCATCACCATCGACCAGCAAACTACATATCTGCCCGACATTTAACTCTAAACTACATTTTAAGACGATTTCGTCTACATTTCCCGGTGCCACGGCCTAGGTAACGTAATTATGGCGACATTTTTTACATAAGTTTATAGAATACTCTTGCCTTGAGTGACAAAATGCGGTAGAATCACCATCGGCCAGCAAACTACATGTCTGCCCGACATTTAACTCTAAACTACATTTTTAAGGCGATTACGTCTACATTTCCCGGTGCCACGGCCTAGATAACGTAAATATAGCAACTTTTTTTACATTATCTTATAGAACCCTCTTGCTATGAGTGACAATATGCCTTAGAATAACCATCGGCCAGCAAACTACATGTCTGCCCGACATTCAACTCTAAACTATATTTTTATGGCGGTTTTGTCTACATTTCCCGGTGCCACGGCCTAGATAACGTAATTATTGCAACATTGTTTGCATTTTATTATAGAATACTCTTAGTTTGAGTGATAATAGGCCTAAGAATCACCATCGGCTAGCAAACTACATGTCTGCCCGACATTCAACTCTAAACTATATTTTTATGGCGGTTTTGTCTACATTTCCCGGTGCCACGGCCTAGATAACGTAATTATTGCAACGTTGTTTACATTTTATTATAGAATACTCTTAGTTTGAGTGATAGTAGGCCTAAGAATCACCATCGGCTAGCAAACTACATGTCTGCCCGACATTTAACTCTAAACTACATTTTAAGGCGATTTCGTCTACATTTCCCGGTGCCACGGCCTAGGTAACGTAACTATAGCGACTTTTTTTACATTATCTTAGATAATGCTCTTGTTTTGAGTGACAATCGGCCTTTGAATCACCATCGGCCAGCAAACGACATGTCTGCCCGACATTTAAATATAAACTACATTTTTATCGCGGTTTTGTCTACATTTCCCGGTACTAAGGCTTAGTTAACGTAATTATTTCAACTTTTTTCACATTATATTATAGAATACTCTTGCCTCAAGTGACAATAGGCCTTAGAATCACCATCGGCCAGCAAACTACATGTCTGCCCGACATTTAACTCTAAACTACATTTTTAAGGCGATTACGTCTACATTTCCCGGTGCCACGGCCTAGATAACGTAAATATAGCAATTTTTTTTACATTATCTTATAGAATATTCTTGCTTTGAGTGACAATTTGCCTTAGAATAACCATCGGCCATTAAACTACATGTCTGCCCGACATTCAACTCTAAACTATATTTTTATGGCGGTTTTGTCTACATTTCCCGGTGCCACGGCCTAGGTAACGTAATTATTGCAACGTTTTTTACATTTTATTATAGAAATCTCTTAGTTTGAGTGATAGTAGGCCTAAGAATCACCATCGGCTAGCAAACTACATGTCTGCCCGACATTTAACTCTAAACTACATTTTAAGGCGATTTCGTCTACATTTCCCGGTGCCACGGCCTAGATAACGTAAATATAGCAATTTTTTTTACATTATCTTATAGAATATTCTTGCTTTGAGTGACAATTTGCCTTAGAATAACCATCGGCCATTAAACTACATGTCTGCCCGACATTTAACTCTAAACTACATTTTAAGGCGATTTTGTCTACATTTCCCGGTGCCATGGCCTAGGTAACGAAACTATAGCGACTTTTTTTACATTATCTTATAGAATACTCTTGTTTTAAGTGACAATAGGCGTTAGAATCACCATCGGCCAGCAAACTACATGTTTTCCCGACATTTAACTCTAAACTACATTTTTAAGGCGATTTCGTCTACATTACCCGGTGCCACGGCCTAGGTAACGTAATTATTGGAATTTTTTTTACACGATCTTATAGAATTCTCTTGCATTGAGTGAAAAAATGCCTTAAAATTACCATCGGCGAGCAAACTACTTGTTTTCCCGACATTTAACTCTAAACAATATTTTTAAGACGATTTCGTCTACATTTCCCGGTGCCACGGCCTAGGTAACGTAATTATAGCGACTTTTTTTACATAATCTTATAGAATACTTTTGTGTTGAGTGACAATAGGCCTTTGAATCACCATCGGCCAGCAAACGACATGTCTGCCCGACATTTAAATATAAACTACATTTTTATCGCGGTTTTGTCTACATTTCCCGGTACTAAGGCTTAGTTAACGTAATTATTTCACCTTTTTTCACATATTATTATAGAATACTCTTGCCTTAAGTGACAATAGGCCTTAGAATCACCATCGGCCAGCAAACTACATGTCTGCCCGACATTTAACTCTAAACTACATTTTTAAGGCGATTACGTCTACATTTCCCGGTGCCACGGCCTAGATAACGTAAATATAGCAACTTTTTTTACATTATCTTATAGAATACTCTTGCTTTGAGTGACAATTTGCCTTAGAATAACCATCGGCCAGCAAACTACATGTCTGCCCGACATTCAACTCTAAACTATATTTTTATCGCGGTTTTGTCTACATTTCCCGGTGCCACGGCCTAGATAACGTAATTATTGCAACGTTTTTTTACATTTTATTATAAAATACTCGTGGTTTGAGTGATAATAGGCCTAAGAATCACCATCGGCCAGCAAACTACATGTCTGCCCGACATTTAACTCTAAACTACATTTTAAGGCGATTTCGTCTACATTTCCCGGTGCCATGGCTTAGGTAACGAAACTTTAGCGACTTTTTTTACATTATCTTATAGAATTCTCTTGTTGTAAGTGACAATAGGCGTTAGAATCAACATCGGCCATTAAAATATATGTCTGTCCTACAATCAACTTTAAACTACATTTTTATGGTGATTTAGTCTACATTTCCCGGTGCCACGGCCTAGGTAACGTAATTATAGCGACATTTTTTATATTATCTTATAGAATTCTCTTGCTTTGAGTGATAATAGGCCTTAGAATTACCATCGGCCAGCAAACTGCATGTCTGCCCGACATTTAACTCTAAACTACATTTTAAGGCGATTTCGTCTACATTTCCCGGAGCCTCGGCCTAGGTAACGTAATTATAGCAATTTTTTTTACATTATATTATAGAATACTCTTGCATTGAGTGACAGTAGGCCTTTGAATCACCATCGGCCAGCAAACGACATGTCTGCCCGACATTTAAATATAAACTACATTTTTATCGCGGTTTTGTCTACATTTCCCGGTACTAAGGCTTAGTTAACGTAATTATATCAACTTTTTTCACATTATATTATAGAATACTCTTGCCTTGAGTGACAATATGCCGTAGAATCACCATCGGCCAGCAAATTACATGTCTGCCCGACATTTAACTCTAAACTACATTTTTAAGGCGATTACGTCTACATTTCCCGGTGCCACGGCCTAGATAACGTAAATATAGCAATTTTTTTTACATTATCTTATAGAATACTCTTGTTTTGAGTGACAGTATGCCTTAGAATAACCATCGGCCAGCAAACTACATGTCTGCCCGACATTCAACTCTAAACTATATTTTTATGGCGGTTTTGTATACATTTCCCGGTGCCACGGCCTAGGTAACGTAATTATAGCGACTTTTTTACATTATCTTATAGAATACTCTTGTGTTTAGTGACAATTGGCCTTAAAATCACCATCGGCCGGCAAACTACATGTCTGCCCGACATTTAACTCTAAGTCACTATTTGAAGGCGATTTCGTTTACATTTCCTGGTGCCACGGCCTAGATAACATAATTATTGCATTTTTTTTTACATTATCTTATAGAATTCTCTTGCCTTGAGTGACAATAGGCCTATAAATTACCATCGGCTAGCAAAATATATATCTGTCCGACAATCAACTTTAAACTACATTTTTATGGTGATTTCGTCTACATTTCCCGGTGCCACGGCCTAGATAACGTAATTATTGCAACTATTTTTACATTATCTTATAGAATACTCTAGCTTTAAGTGATAATAGGCCTCAGAATCACCATCGGCCAGCAAACTATATGTTTTCCCGACATTTAACTCTAAACAACATTTTTAAGACGATTTCGTCTACATTTCCCGGTGCCACGGCCTAGGTAACGTAATTATAGCGACATTTTTTACAATATCTTGTAGAATACTCTTGTTTTAAGTTACAATAGGTCTTAAATTAACCATCGGCCAGCAAACTACATGTCTGCCCGACATTGAACTCTAAGTCTCTGTTTTAAGGCGATTTCGTCTACATTTACCGGTGCCACGGCCTAGGTAACATAATTATTGCAACTTTTTTTACATTATCATATAGAATACTCTTGCCTTGAGTGACAATAGGCCGTAGAATCATCATCGGCCAGCAAACTACATGTCTGCCCGACATTTAACTCTAAACTACATTTTAAGGCGATTTCGTCTACATTTCCCGGTGCCACGGCCTAGGTAACGTAATTATGGCGACATTTTTTACAATAATTTATAGACTACTCTTGCTTTGAGTGACAATACGCCGAAGAATCACCATCGGCCAGCAAACTACATGTCTGCCTGACATTTAACTCTAAACTACATTTTAAGGCGATTTCGTCTACATTTCCCGGTGCCACGGCCTAGGTAACGTAATTATTGCAACTTTTTTTTAAATATCTTATAGAATACTCTTGGTTTGAGTGACATTACGCCTTAGAATCACCATCGGCCAGCAAACTACATGTCTGCCCGACATTTAACTCTAAACCACATTTTTAAGGCGATTTCGTCTACATTTCCCGGTGCCACGGCCTAGGTAACGTAATTATTGCAATTTTTTTTACATTTTTTCATAGAATATCTTTGCCTAGAGTGACAATAGGCCTTTGAATTACCATCGGCCAGCAAAATATATGTCTGTCCGACAATCAACTTAAAACTACATTTTTACGGTGATTTCGTCTACATTTCCCGGTGCCACGGCCTAGGTAACGTAATTATAGCGACTTTTTTACTTTATCTTATAGAATACTCTTGTGTTGAGTGACAATAGGCCTTAAAATCACCATCGGCCAGCAAACTACATGTCTGCCCGACATTTAACTCTAAGTCACTATTTGAAGGCGATTTCGTCTACATTTCCTGGTGCCACGGCCTAGGTAACGTAATTATTGCAACTTTTTTTACATTATCATATAGAATACTCTTGCCTTGAGTGACAATAGGCCTTTGAATCACTATCGGCCAGCAAAATATATGTCTGTCCGACAATCAACTTTAAACTACATTTTTATGGTGATTTAGTCTACATTTCCCGGTGCCACGGCCTAGGTAACGGAATTATAGCGACATTTTTTACATTATCTTATAGAATACTCTTGCTTCGAGTGACAATACGCCTTCGAATCACCATCAGTTAGCAAACTACATGTCCGACATTTAACTCTAACTCTAGGTAACGTAATTATGGCGACATTTTTTACATTAATTTATAGACTACTCTTGCCTTGAGTGACAATAGGCCGTAGAATCACCATCGGCCAGCAAACTACATGTCTGCCCGACATTTAACTCTAAACTACATTTTAAGGCGATTTCGTCTACATTTCCCGGTGCCATGGCCTAGGTAACGTAATTATGGCGACATTTTTTACATTAATTTATAGACTACTCTTGCCTTGAGTGACAATAGGCCGTAGAATCACCATCGGCCAGCAAACTACATGTCTGCCCGACATTTAACTCTAAACTACATTTTAAGGCGATTTCGTCTACATTTCCCGGTGCCACGGCCTAGGTAACGTAATTATGGCGACATTTTTTACACTAATTTATAGACTACTCTTTCTTTGAGTGACAATCCCCGTAGAATCACCATCGGCCAGCAAACTACATGTCTGCCCGACATTTAACTCTAAACTACATTTTAAGACGATTTCGTCTACATTTCCCGGTGCCACGGCCTAGGTAACGTAATTATTGCAACTTTTTTTTAAATATCTTATAGAATGCTCTTGGTTTGAGTGACATTACGTCTTAGAATCACCATCGGCCAGCAAACTACATGTCTGCCCGACATTTAACTCTAAACCACATTTTTAAGGCGATTTCGTCTACATATCCCGGTGCCACGGCCTAGGTAACGTAATTATTGCAATTTTTTTAAATTTTTTTATAGAATACCTTTGCCTAGAGAAACAATAGGCCTTTGAATTACCATCGGCCAGCAAAATATATGTCTGTCCGACAATCAACTTAAAACTACATTTTTATGGTGATTTCGTCTACATTTCCCGGTGCCACGGCCTAGGTAACGTAATTATAGCGACTTTTTTACCTTATCTTATAGAATACTCTTGTGTTGAGTGACAATAGGCCTTAAAATCACCATCGGCGAGCAAACTACATGTCTGCCCGACATTTAACTCTAAGTCACTATTTGAAGGCGATTTCGTCTACATTTCCTGGTGCCACGGCCTAGGTAACGTAATTATAGCGACATTTTTTACATTATCTTATAGAATACTCTTGCTTTGAGTGACAATACGCCTTCGAATCACCATCAGTTAGCAAACTACATGTCCGACATTTAACTCTAACTCTAGGTAACGTAATTATGGCGACATTTTTTACATTAATTTATAGACTACTCTTGCCTTGAGTGACAATAGGCCGTAGAATCACCATCGGCCAGCAAACTACATGTCTGCCCGACATTTAACTCTAAACTACATTTTAAGGCGATTTCGTCTACATTTCCCGGTGCCATGGCCTAGGTAACGTAATTATGGCGACATTTTTTACATTAATTTATAGACTACTCTTGCCTTGAGTGACAATAGGCCGTAGAATCACCATCGGCCAGCAAACTACATGTCTGCCCGACATTTAACTCTAAACTACATTTTAAGGCGATTTCGTCTACATTTCCCGGTGCCACTGCCTAGGTAACGTAATTATTGCAACTTTTTTTTAAATATCTTACAGAATGCTCTTGGTTTGAGTGACATTACGCCTTAGAATCACCATCGGCCAGCAAACTACATGTCTGCCCGATATTTAACTCTAAACCACATTTTTAAGGCGATTTCGTCTACATTTCTCGGTGCCACGGCCTAGGTAACGTAATTATTGCAATTTTTTTACATTTTTTTATAGAATACCTTTGCCTAGAGTGACAATAGGCCTTTGAATCACCATCGGCCAGCAAAATATATGTCTGTCCGACAATCAACTTAAAACTACATTTTTATGGTGATTTCGTCTACATTTCCCGGTGCCACGGCCTAGGTAACGTAATTATAGCGACTTTTTTACCTTATCTTATAGAATCCTCTTGCTTTGAGTTACAATAGGTCTTAAATTAACCATCGGCCAGCAAACTACATGTCTGCCCGACATTGAACTCTAAGTCTCTGTTTTAAGGCGATTTCGTCTACATTTACCGGTGCCACGGCCTAGGTAACATAATTATTGCAACTTTTTTCACATTATCATATAGAATACTCTTGCCTTGAGTGACAATAGGCCTTTGAATCACTATCGGCCAGCAAAATATATGTCTGTCCGACAATCAACTTTAAACTACATTTTTATGGTGATTTAGTCTACATTTCCCGGTGCCACGGCCTAGGTAACGTAATTATAGCGACATTTTTTACATTATCTTATAGAATACTTTTGCTTTGAGTGACAAAAGGCCTTCAAATCACCATCAGTTAGCAAACTACATGTCTGCCCGACATTTAACTCTAAACTACATTTTAAGGCGATTTCGTCTACATTTCCCGGTGCCACGGCCTAGGTAACGTAATTATGGCGACATTTTTTACATTAATTTATAGACTACTCTTGCCTTGAGTGACAATAGGCCGTAGAATCACCATCGGCCAGCAAACTACATGTCTGCCCGACATTTAACTCTAAACTACATTTTAAGGCGATTTCGTCTACATTTTTCGGTGCCATGGCCTAGGTAACGTAATTATGGCGATATTTTTTACATTATTTTTTAGACTTCTCTTGCCTTGAGTGATAATAGGCCGTAGAATCACCATCGGCCAGCAAACTACATGTCTGCCCGACATTTAACTCTAAACTACATTTTAAGGCGATTTCGTCTACATTTCCCGGTGCCACGGCCTAGGTAACGTAATTATGGCGACATTTTTTACACTAATTTATAGACTACTCTTTCTTTGAGTGAGAATCCTCGTAGAATCACCATCGGCCAGCAAACTACATGTCTGCCCGACATTTAACTCTAAACTACATTTTAAGGCGATTTCGTCTACATTTCCCGGTGCCACGGCCTAGGTAACGTAATTATTGCAACTTTTTTTTAAATATCTTATAGAATGCTCTTGGTTTGAGTGACATTACGTCTTAGAATCACCATCGGCCAGCAAACTACATGTCTGCCCGACATTTAACTCTAAACCACATATTTAAGGCGATTTCGTCTACATTTCCCGGTGCCACGGCCTAGGTAACGTAATTATTGCAATTTTTTTAAATTTTTTTATAGAATACCTTTGCCTAGAGTGACAATAGGCCTTTGAATTACCATCGGCCAGCAAAATATATGTCTGTCCGACAATCAACTTAAAACTACATTTTTATGGTGATTTCGTCTACATTTCCCGGTGCCACGGCCTAGGTAACGTAATTATAGCGACTTTTTTACCTTATCTTATAGAATACTTTTGTGTTGAGTGACAATAGGCCTTAAAATCACCATCGGCGAGCAAACTACATGTCTGCCCGACATTTAACTCTAAGTCACTATTTGAAGGCGATTTCGTCTACATTTCCTGGTGCCACGGCCTAGGTAACGTAATTATTGCAACTTTTTTTACATTATCATATAGAATACTCTTGCCTTGAGTGACAATAGGCCTTTGAATCACTATCGGCCAGCAAAATATATGTCTGTCCGACAATCAACTTTAAACTACATTTTTATGGTGATTTAGTCTACATTTCCCGGTGCCACGGCCTAGGTAACGTAATTATAGCGACATTTTTTACATTATCTTATAGAATACTCTTGCTTTGAGTGACAATAGGCCTTCGAATCACCATCAGTTAGCAAACTACATGTCCGACATTTAACTCTAACTCTAGGTAACGTAATTATGGCGACATTTTTTACATTAATTTATAGACTACTCTTGCCTTGAGTGACAATAGGCCGTAGAATCACCATCGGCCAGCAAACTACATGTCTGCCCGACATTTAACTCTAAACTACATTTTAAGGCGATTTCGTCTACATTTCCCGGTGCCGCGGCCTAGGTAACGTAATCATGGCGACATTTTTTACAATAATTTATAGAATACTCTTGCCTTGAGTGACAATAGGCCGTAGAATCACCATCGGCCAGCAAACTACATGTCTGCCCGGCATTTAACTCTAAACTACATTTTAAGGCGATTTCGTCTACATTTCCCGGTGCCACGGCCTAGGTAACGCAATTGATGCAACTTTTTTTACATTATCTTATATAATGCTCTTACTTTGAGTGACATTACGCCTTAACATCACCATCAGCCAGCAAACTACATGTCTGCCCGACATTTAACTCTAAACTACATTTTAAGGCGATTTCGTCTACATTTCCCGGTGCCACGGCCTAAGTAACGTAATTATGGCGACATTTTTTACATAAATTTATAGAATACTCTTGCCTTGAGTGACAATATGCCGGAGAATCACCATCGGCCAGCAAACTACATGTCTGCCCGACATTTAACTCTAAACTACATTTTTAAGGCGATTACGTCTACATTTCCCGGTGCCACGGCCTAGATAACGTAAATATAGCAACTTTTTTTACATTATCTTATAGAATACTCTTGCTATGTGTGACAATATGCCTTAGAATAACCATCGGCCAGCAAACTACATGTCTGCCCGACATTCAACTCTAAACTATATTTTTATGGCGTTTTGTCTACATTTCCCGGTGCCACGGCCTAGATAACGTAATTATTGCAACGTTGTTTACATTTTATTATAGAATACTCTTAGTTTGAGTGATAATAGGCCTAAGAATCACCATCGGCTAGCAAATTACATGTCTGCCCGACATTCAACTCTAAACTATATTTTTATGGCGGTTTTGTCTACATTTCCCGGTGCCACGGCCTAGATAACGTAATTATTGCAACGTTGTTTACATTTTATTATAGAATACTCTTAGTTTGAGTGATAATAGGCCTAAAAATCACCATCGGCTAGCAAACTACATGTCTGCCCGACATTTAACTCTAAACTACATTTTAAGGCGATTTCGTCTACATTTCCCGGTGCCACGGCCTAGGTAACGTAACTATAGCGACTTTTTTTACATTATCTTAGATAATACTCTTGTTTTGAGTGACAATAGGCCTTTGAATCACCATCGGCCAGCAAACGACTTGTCTGCCCGACATTTAATTATAAACTACATTTTTATCGCGGTTTTGTCTACATTTCCCGGTACTAAGGCTTAGTTAACGTAATTATTTCAATTTTTTTCACATTATATTATAGAATACTCTTGCCTTAAGTGACAATAGGCCTTAGAATCACCATCGGCCAGCAAACTACATGTCTGCCCGACATTTAACTCTAAACTACATTTTTAAGGCGATTACGTCTACATTTCCCGGTGCCACGGCCTAGATAACGTAAATATAGCAACTTTTTTTACATTATCTTATAGAATATTCTTGCTTTGAGTGACAATTTGCCTTAGAATAACCATCGGCCATTAAACTACATGTCTGCCCGACATTCAACTCTAAACTATATTTTTATGGTGGTTTTGTCTACATTTCCCGATGCCACGGCCTAAATAACGTAACTATTGCAAAGTTTTTTACATTTTATTATAGAATACTCTTAGTTTGAGTGATAATAGGCCTAAGAATCACCATCGGCCAGCAAACTACATGTCTGCCCGACATTTAACTCTAAACTACATTTTAAGGCGATTTTGTCTACATTTCCCGGTGCCGTGGCCTAGGTAACGAAACTATAGCGACTTTTTTTACATTATCTTATAGAATACTCTTGTTTTAAGTGACAATACGTGTTAGAATCACCATCGGCCAGCAAACTACATGTTTTCCCGACATTTAACTCTAAACTACATTTTTAAGGCGATTTCGTCTACATTACCCGGTGCCACGGCCTAGGTAACGTAATTATACGACTTTTTTTTACACGATCTTATAGAATTTTCTTGCATTGAGTGAAAAAATGCATTAAAATTACCATCGGCCAGCAAACTACTTGTTTCTCGACATTTAACTCTAAACAATATTTTTAAGACGATTTCGTCTACATTTCCCGGTACCACGGCCTAGGTAACGTAATTATAGCGACTTTTTTTACATTATCTTATAGAATGCTCTTGTTTTGAGTGACAATAGGCCTTTGAATCACCATCGGCCAGCAAACGACATGTCTGCCCGACATTTAAATATAAACTACATTTTTATCGCGGTTTTGTCTACATTTCCCGGTACTAAGGCTTAGTTAACGTAATTATTTCAACTTTTTTCACATTATATTATAGAATACTCTTGCCTTAAGTGACAATAGGCCTTTGAATCACTATCGGCCAGCAAAATATATGTCTGTCCGACAATCAACTTTAAACTACATTTTTATGGTGATTTAGTCTACATTTCCCGGTGCCACGGCCTAGGTAACGTAATTATAGCGACATTTTTTACATTATCTTATAGAATACTCTTGCTTTGAGTGACAAAAGGCCTTCAAATCACCATCAGTTAGCAAACTACATGTCTGCCCGACATTTAACTCTAAACTACATTTTAAGGCGATTTCGTCTACATTTCCCGGTGCCACGGCCTAGGTAACGTAATTATGGCGACATTTTTTACATTAATTTATAGACTACTCTTGCCTTGAGTGACAATAGGCCGTAGAATCACCATCGGCTAGCAAACTACATGTCTGCCCGACATTTAACTCTAAACTACATTTTAAGGCGATTTCGTCTACATTTCCCGCTGCCATGGCCTAGGTAACGTAATTATGGCGACATTTTTTACATTAATTTATAGACTACTCTTGCCTTGAGTGACAATAGGCCGTAGAATCACCATCGGCCAGCAAACTACATGTCTGCCCGACATTTAACTCTAAACTACATTTTAAGGCGATTTCGTCTACATTTCCCGGTGCCACGGCCTAGGTAACGTAATTATGGCGACATTTTTTACACTAATTTATAGACTACTCTTTCTTTGAGTGACAATCCCCGTAGAATCACCATCGGCCAGCAAACTACATGTCTGCCCGACATTTAACTCTAAACTACATTTTAAGACGATTTCGTCTACATTTCCCGGTGCCACGGCCTAGGTAACGTAATTATTGCAACTTTTTTTTAAATATCTTATAGAATGCTCTTGGTTTGAGTGACATTACGTCTTAGAATCACCATCGGCCAGCAAACTACATGTCTGCCCGACATTTAACTCTAAACCACATTTTTAAGGCGATTTCGTCTACATTTCCCGGTGCCACGGCCTAGGTAACGTAATTATTGCAATTTTTTTAAATTTTTTTATAGAATACCTTTGCCTAGAGTGACAATAGGCCTTTGAATTACCATCGGCCAGCAAAATATATGTCTGTCCGACAATCAACTTAAAACTACATTTTTATGGTGATTTCGTCTACATTTCCCGGTGCCACGGCCTAGGTAACGTAATTATAGCGACTTTTTTACCTTATCTTATAGAATACTCTTGTGTTGAGTGACAATAGGCCTTAAAATCACCATCGGCGAGCAAACTACATGTCTGCCCGACATTTAACTCTAAGTCACTATTTGAAGGCGATTTCGTCTACATTTCCTGGTGCCACGGCCTAGGTAACGTAATTATAGCGACATTTTTTACATTATCTTATAGAATACTCTTGCTTTGAGTGACAATACGCCTTCGAATCACCATCAGTTAGCAAACTACATGTCCGACATTTAACTCTAACTCTAGGTAACGTAATTATGGCGACATTTTTTACATTAATTTATAGACTACTCTTGCCTTGAGTGACAATAGGCCGTAGAATCACCATCGGCCAGCAAACTACATGTCTGCCCGACATTTTACTCTAAACTACATTTTAAGGCGATTTCGTCTACATTTCCCGGTGCCATGGCCTAGGTAACGTAATTATGGCGACATTTTTTACATTAATTTATAGACTACTCTTGCTTTGAGTGACAATAGGCCGTAGAATCACCATCGGCCAGCAAACTACATGTCTGCCCGACATTTAACTCTAAACTACATTTTAAGGCGATTTCGTCTACATTTCCCGGTGCCACTGCCTAGGTAACGTAATTATTGCAACTTTTTTTTAAATATCTTACAGAATGCTCTTAGTTTGAGTGACATTACGCCTTAGAATCACCATCGGCCAGCAAACTACATGTCTGCCCGATATTTAACTCTAAACCACATTTTTAAGGCGATTTCGTCTACATTTCTCGGTGCCACGGCCTAGGTAACGTAATTATTGCAAATTTTTTTACATTTTTTCATAGAATACCTTTGCCTAGAGTGACAATAGGCCTTTGAATTACCATCGGCCAGCAAAATATATGTCTGTCCGACAATCAACTTAAAACTACATTTTTATGGTGATTTCGTCTACATTTCCCGGTGCCACGGCCTAGGTAACGTAATTATAGCGACTTTTTTACCTTATCTTATAGAATCCTCTTGCTTTGAGTTACAATAGGTCTTAAATTAACCATCGGCCAGCAAACTACATGTCTGCCCGACATTGAACTCTAAGTCTCTGTTTTAAGGCGATTTCGTCTACATTTACCGGTGCCACGGCCTAGGTAACATAATTATTGCAACTTTTTTTACATTGTCATATAGAATGCTCTTGCTTTGAGTGACAATAGGCCTTTGAATCACTATCGGCCAGCAAAATATATGTCTGTCCGACAATCAACTTTAAACTACATTTTTATGGTGATTTAGTCTACATTTCCCGGTGCCACGGCCTAGGTAACGTAATTATAGCGACATTTTTTACATTATCTTATAGAATACTTTTGCTTTGAGTGACAAAAGGCCTTCAAATCACTATCAGTTAGCAAACTACATGTCTGCCCGACATTTAACTCTAAACTACATTTTAAGGCGATTTCGTCTACATTTCCCGGTGCCACGGCCTAGGTAACGTAATTATGGCGACATTTTTTACATTAATTTATAGACTACTCTTGCCTTGAGTGACAATAGGCCGTAGAATCACCATCGGCCAGCAAACTACATGTCTGCCCGACATTTAACTCTAAACTACATTTTAAGGCGATTTCGTCTACATTTCCCGGTGCCATGGCCTAGGTAACGTAATTATGGCGACATTTTTTACATTATTTTTTAGACTACTCTTGCCTTGAGTGACAATAGGCCGTAGAATCACCATCGGCCAGCAAACTACATGTCTGCCCGACATTTAACTCTAAACTACATTTTAAGGCGATTTCGTCTACATTTCCCGGTGCCACGGCCTAGGTAACGTAATTATGGCGACATTTTTTACACTAATTTATAGACTACTCTTTCTTTGAGTGACACAACCCCGTAGAATCACCATCGGCCAGCAAACTACATGTCTGCCCGACATTTAACTCTAAACTACATTTTAAGGCGATTTCGTCTACATTTCCCGGTGCCACGGCCTAGGTAACGTAATTATTGCAACTTTTTTTTAAATATCTTATAGAATGCTCTTGGTTTGAGTGACATTACGTCTTAGAATCACCATCGGCCAGCAAACTACATGTCTGCCCGACAATCAACTTTAAACTACATTTTTATGGTGATTTAGTCTACATTTCCCGGTGCCACGGCCTAGGTAACGTAATTATAGCGACATTTTTTACATTATCTTATTGTAAGTGAAGGGCAGGGTTGATTGTAAGAAAAAAGCTAATGTTCAGAATTACTATTACGATATATATTGGTCACAGAAAAGAAAACACATACACACACAAGAATCTAGAACTACCAATTATATTGTCGCGGAAATGGAAAAAATGTACCGTTTTGGCGCGCAAATTACGTAACGATCGATTCAGTTGCTATGCGCTGCGCAGACTGGTTTATGCCGCGCCGGCCGGCGCGGGCGAGCCCCGCTCGAGCCGCGTACCCCTCTCTCCCTTCCCCTCGCTCACCTTGTCGTACCAAGGTTAGCGCCGTGGAACGGAGTGAAACGAATATTATTATTATTTTCTTAAATTACTACTTGGACAGTCGTGCTATCTAACATTACCACCCCCCAGTTGGAGACTTCAATCGATAAATGTACCGTCAGTAGGTAGCACGGCTATCCGAGCAACAGGACGACGCAGCGCCCCAGAGGCCGTTCTTATATCTACCACACGTACGTGACCGTCACGTCCCGGAAACACTTTCGATATTATGCCACGGGGCCATATGTTACGCTGTCTGCCGTCACACACCACAACTACATCACCCACTTTGACGGAGTCCGTTGCTGTTGTCCACTTTTGTCGCCTCTGTAAGGTGGGCAGGTATTCTCTGGTCCACCGTCGCCAGAACATCTCGGCCAGAGCATTTGCTTTCTTCCATTGGCGGCGAGCGTCGACGTCAGAAGGGTTGAAGGTCGTTATGCGTGTCTCACCCGTCGCTGTCCCAAGCAGGAGATGGTTCGGCGTGAGAACGACCGGTTCGTCGTGGTCAGTTGCTACATACGCAAGCGGTCGGCTGTTCACAACCAGTTCTGCTTCCAACATGGCGGTGTGTAGAACTTCTTCGGATGGCGCGCGTTCCTTCAGTGTGGCATGGAGAGCATTCTTCACGGAGCGAATGAGGCGCTCCCACGTACCGCCCATGTGTGGGGCTGCGGGCGGGTTGAAGCGCCACTCAATGCCCTTAGCCAAAACCTCACCTTTGAGTCGCTCGTTGTTTAAGTTTCGGAGGGCGGCTCGAAGTTCCCTGTTCGCCCCAACGAAATTTGTACCGCAGTCACTTAAGATCGTCGCTGGTTGCCCGCGGCGCGCTATCAAGCGGCGCAAGGCAAGTATGGCAGAATCACTGCTTAGCGACGCAGCCAACTCGAGGTGAATGGCGCGTGTGGCGAGGCATGTAAACAACACGCCCCACCTTTTCTCCCGGCGCCGTCCAATTGTGACCTCCATCGGACCGAAATAATCGATCCCGCAGTTGACAAATGCTCGCCGCGTCGAGGTAAGTCTGACGAGTGGTAGGTCACCCATCTTGGGTGGATTGGGCCGCGCGCGCTGCACTCGACAGTACTGGCAGCGTGCAACGACTGCCTTTACTGTAGGCCGAAGGTAAGTCACCCAGAACCTCTCTCGCATGTTGTTGACGACAGTTTCGTGGTTGGCGTGCAGCGCACGTTCATGATAGTGGTGCACTAGTAGCCGCGTGCTGCGACAGCTGCCGTCGAGGATCACGGGATGTCTCTCATCAAACGAAAGTTCTGTCGAAGCCCCAAGGCGACCCCTGACACGAAGTAGCTCATCCTCGTAGACCATGGGATCGAGTTTTAGCAAGCGGCTGGACTTAGGCAGCGGGCGCCCAGCCCGAAGCGCGCATAGCTCATCAGGGAAGGAGTAGGCCTGCGACTGTTTCAGTAGAAACCGCTCGGCCTCCTGCAGGATGTCCATAGTTAACTCGCTTACCGCTGTCCTTTGCTTAGCTCGGCATGCGCGTATAAAGACAAGCACGCGTGCAGTAACGCGCACAGCTCGCGTCCAGGTAGAGTAGCGCGTCACATCGATGAGAGGTAGGTTGACCTCAGCCACCACATGCGCTCTCTCCAGGCGCTCCGGATCGTCAGCAGGGGACTCGTCACGGCTCCAGCTCGGCCATGGTACCTGTGGATCACAAAGAAAGGGGGGACCCGAAAGCCACATGCCCTTGTTGTTAGGCCAGTCCATCCTGGTTGCTTCATCAGCAGGATTAGACTCTGAAGGAACCCAGTGCCAGTTGCTTCGCTTACTCAAAGTGTCTATCTCTGCTAGTCTGTGCGAAACGTATCTTTGGTAGTCGCGTGCCTCGGAATTAATCCACATAAGGACTGTTTTTGAATCAGTCCAAAGGTATAGGTTGGTAATAACCATGTCTACTTCAGATTTTATTGTTACCGCCAATCTACATGCTAATACGGCGGCCTGCAGTTCCAATCGTGGAATTGACACAACCTTCACGGGAGACACGCGTGCCTTTCCCCCTACCATAGTACATACCCTATTGCCGCCACTGTTAGTACCAACCAGAAATCCTACAGCAGCGTACGCTTTCTCGCTGGCATCTCCAAAGACATGAAGGTCTACCGCCGCTGTCCGTTGCAGACCGTACCACCGAGGTACGGCAACGGTGGATAGAGTTTTCAACTTACTAAGCCATTCGAACCATATAGCGGCTTCGGGATCCTTGATGCACTCGTCCCACGAAATCCCCGACTGCCAGACGCGCTGCATCAGGACTCGTGATTGTATTACGCACGGGTACACCAGTCCAAGTGGGTCAAATATGCTCATAATAAATTTGAGAAACTGACGCTTGGTAGGTTTGATCTGGCCTTCAACTAACTCCACCGGCAAGCGTTTAAACGACAGATCAAATTTCATACTATCGCTCGGCGGACACCAGATCATACCTAACGTGCGTTCGTTTTCCGACTTGTCCAGTTTAACACGACCCGGCACTACAGCTGGCAGCTTTTCACTTAATTCAGGTGAATTTGTCACCCACCCCCTGATATCAAAACCACCAGCTCGGTGAATGTGGGTGGTGTCAGCGATCAGCTGTTGTGCCGTGTCTATACAGTCAACACTATCTAAGTAATCATCAACATAGTGTTTATTTTTAATAGCTTCTACCGCCACAGGATGCGTGTTTGCGAACTCCTCAGCATTTTTATTTAACACGTAAATCGCCGAAGTGGGACTGCAGGTCGCGCCAAAGATCATAGAGTTCATTACATAAATCGCAGGTTCACTAATTCGGTCTTGACCGCGCCATAGGAACAGCTGTGCCCCCTGATCGATCTCACGAATATTTACACGCATAAACATGTCAGCAATATCGGCGGTGAATGCAATTTCGCCCGATCTGAATTTGATTAAGACTCCCAACAAAGAATTCATTAAATCAGGTCCACTTAATAGATTGTTATTCAGAGACACGCCCTGGTAGATTGCGGCACAATCAAACACAAGTCTAAACTTGCCGGGTTTGTTGGGGTTCGTGACTCCAAAGTGTGGCAAATACCACACGGGACTCGCTTTAATGCTATCAACTTTTCGCGCGTAGCCCGCGTCTAATAATCGGTTTATTTGCTTAGCATATTCGGCAGCAAATTTGGGGTCACGATCCATTCTGCGTTCAATCCCGGCAAGTCGTCTTAGTGCATAATTATAGTTATCGGGCATTTCTATATTCTCACGAGCCCATAGCAAGCCCACTTCCCACTGTTGGGCATTATCTGATACGCGACGACATGTTTTATTTAATATTTCTAAAGCGCGTTCGGAATTCGAGTTGGTACGTAACACATTAGAAATACCTATAGCTTCCAACTCGAATTGGGCCCTCACTACTTCGTGCAAGTCATCAAACGCAGTTAAGCAGTTGGCGGATTCGACTTCGTTATCGCCAACCCCCCCACCTAACGGGCCATGGACAACCCAGCCTAAGTGAGTAAGCGAACAAACCGGACGACCGGATTTACCTTCTCGAATCTCCCTGCCGACGACGAGATTCCAGTTGTCCTGCCCCAGCACCAGCATGGGTTTCGCATCCCTCATTTCTCCGCAATCCAGGTCCCGCAGGTGAACGTTCTCTCTGAAGATACGCGCCGGTACCGTTTGCGTCGGCAAGCTCAGGTTACGCATAGTGCGCACGGAAATGTCATGACTTACACCATTCGGGCCGCGCACTATCACTTTAACCTTTCTTGAGTTATTGTCACTAGCAATACGTTCACGCGCCATTAATAATTTAAGGGGCACTATAGGTCCGTCAACACCGATCGCGAATTTATCGTCCAAAATCGAGCATGACGCTCCATCGTCTAACAGTGCGTAAATAGAATGTTCACCTGCACTTGTTACAACTGTAACTGGTAACACTTTTAGTAAAGTACGCGCATCACGATCACCAACATTCGTTAAAGTTTCATATTTTTCTGACGCCGATGCTTGAAACGCGAGCGCCGACGACGGCAGGTTAGGCTGTGGCCCCTCCGCGGGCGGCGTAGCCTTTTCCATGTCTTTATGTAGCAATTCGTGGTGTGAGTAATTACACTTGCTACAACGCTTCGCACGATAGTACCTACTCGAGTGTGTTTTCATAATACACTTAAAACATAGTCTATTTTGTTTCACAAAGTCCCAACGTTCATCAATAGGCATATTTTTAAAGTCTGTACACTCATTTAATTTATGATCCGCTTTGCACTTAACACACGTGATTTTATAGTCACTGTCAGCCTTAGATACTGTCGCGATGGTTTCCATTTGAGTATGTACTCGATGAGTCGCTCCGCCCGCGCGCGCTGTGGCCGCAGCCTTATCGCGCCGACCGGCGGGAACTCCGGCGCGCTCTGCGCCTGCGGCTTGGTTGGCGGGCGCGATGTTTATACTTATCGGAGCGTAATATGACGATGCGCGTGTAATTTGACTTAAGAATTCGACAAACATATTGAGGTTTGGGCTAACTCTAAGATCAACGCCGCTATCGATGTCCATTCGCATGGCAAAATCGCCGTATTGTGCTCGTTGGTAAGGTGTTAATTTGTTTAGCAATTCATTTACCAACTGCGGATTGTTTAAATAGCCTTCTGCCCTTATACTTCTGAGAACTGAGGCACAATTACGAACTGTAGTGGTGAAGTTGCGAATTTCGCGTCCGTCCTCGCTTAGTTTAGGTAACTCGCGTACCTTCCTCAATGCGCACTCCAAAAGGCGAGTCGGGTGCCCGAATTCGTCTTCTAGCGCCTTCATCACTTCTTCTGGATCGGCGGCAGTTATTAGCAAATCTCGTACAGCGGCCTTTGCCTCGCCTACGAGCGCCACACGGAGGCGCGCCATATTTTCAAATGACTTAAAGGCGTGTATCTCACTCGTACTGCGATAGGCCTTTTCAAAACTAAGCCAATCCAAAGCGTTACCGTCGAACGTAGGTATCTCGTGCACTTGCCGCGGTACATGTCTTTTTTGACCTAGCTTGCTGATGGCCTCCGCTAGCCGATCAATGTCAGATAGAGGCTCGCTCTTCGGCAGTGGCGGCAGCGGCTGGGGTGACGGTGTCCGCGGTAGAGATGGTGCGGGTGCTCTGGAGTCTAGGAACAGGGCAGCGGCTTCGTGCTGCGGCGACGGCAGACGCGGAACGGCATGGGGCGGCGCGATATTGGCGGGCGTGTCGTCGAGCCAGCGCTTCACGCGCGCTGTGGTCTCTCCGCTCGCGACACTGGGCGCTGTCACTTCTCCGCTAGCGATACTGGGCGCTGATTCCACCTTCTCCTCTTCCTCCTGTAATTGTAGGTCGGCCATGTCCAGGGCTAGCTTCTTTTTAATGAGATTCTGTTTTATTTTGGCCATCTCAAGCTCCGCTTCGTACTCAGCGCGTAAGCGCCGTGCTTTGAGGGAGGCCTGGCTAAGTTTGGAATCTTTGGACGTATAGCTGGCCGTGCTAGCCTTGCTCTTTGGCCGCACCGTGACCTCTGTTTGCGGCGTCTTCAACCCCGACGGCGGTTGTTCATCTCCGTGGCCTTTCTGACCACCCACCGAGGGGACGCGCTCCGACTTCAAAGATGGCGTCTGCCGTGGTACGTCGGCACCCGACGGAGTCCCCAATCCCGAATCTGGTGGTTTCTCCAACATCGCTCTAGTTTTGCTGCGTGTTCTCCGTTGTTTACTGTGATCACTCATTGCTATTTCACTTATCCGAACTCGTAGGACCAATTTTGTAAGTGAAGGGCAGGGTTGATTGTAAGAAAAAAGCTAATGTTCAGAATTACTATTACGATATATATTGGTCACAGAAAAGAAAACACATACACACACAAGAATCTAGAACTACCAATTATATTGTCGCGGAAATGGAAAAAATGTACCGTTTTGGCGCGCAAATTACGTAATGATCGATTCAGTTGCTATGCGCTGCGCAGACTGGTTTATGCCGCGCCGGCCGGCGCGGGCGAGCCCCGCTCGAGCCGCGTACCCCTCTCTCCCTTCCCCTCGCTCACCTTGTCGTACCAAGGTTAGCGCCGTGGAACGGAGTGAAACGAATATTATTATTATTTTCTTAAATTACTACTTGGACAGTCGTGCTATCTAACACTTATAGAATACTCTTGCTTTGAGTGACAATAGGCCTTCGAATCACCATCAGTTAGCAAACTACATGTCCGACATTTAACTCTAACTCTAGGTAACGTAATTATGGCGACATTTTTTACATTAATTTATAGACTACTCTTGCCTTGAGTGACAATAGGCCGTAGAATCACCATCGGCCAGCAAACTACATGTCTGCCCGACATTTAACTCTAAACTACATTTTAAGGCGATTTCGTCTACATTTCCCGGTGCCGCGGCCTAGGTAACGTGATCATGGCGACATTTTTTACAATAATTTATAGAATACTCTTGCCTTGAGTGACAATAGGCCGTAGAATCACCATCGGCCAGCAAACTACATGTCTGCCCGGCATTTAACTCTAAACTACATTTTAAGGCGATTTCGTCTACATTTCCCGGTGCCACGGCCTAGGTAACGTAATTGATGCAACTTTTTTTACATTATCTTATATAATGCTCTTACTTTGAGTGACATTACGCCTTAACATCACCATCAGCCAGCAAACTACATGTCTGCCCGACATTTAACTCTAAACTACATTTTAAGGCGATTTCGTCTACATTTCCCGGTGCCACGGCCTAAGTAACGTAATTATGGCGACATTTTTTACATAAATTTATAGAATACTCTTGCCTTGAGTGACAATATGCCGGAGAATCACCATCGGCCAGCAAACTACATGTCTGCCCGACATTTAACTCTAAACTACATTTTTAAGGCGATTACGTCTACATTTCCCGGTGCCACGGCCTAGATAACGTAAATATAGCAACTTTTTTTACATTATCTTATAGAATACTCTTGCTATGTGTGACAATATGCCTTAGAATAACCATCGGCCAGCAAACTACATGTCTGCCCGACATTCAACTCTAAACTATATTTTTATGGCGTTTTGTCTACATTTCCCGGTGCCACGGCCTAGATAACGTAATTATTGCAACGTTGTTTACATTTTATTATAGAATCCTCTTAGTTTGAGTGATAATAGGCCTAAGAATCACCATCGGCTAGCAAATTACATGTCTGCCCGACATTCAACTCTAAACTATATTTTTATGGCGGTTTTGTCTACATTTCCCGGTGCCACGGCCTAGATAACGTAATTATTGCAACGTTGTTTACATTTTATTATAGAATACTCTTAGTTTGAGTGATAATAGGCCTAAAAATCACCATCGGCTAGCAAACTACATGTCTGCCCGACATTTAACTCTAAACTACATTTTAAGGCGATTTCGTCTACATTTCCCGGTGCCACGGCCTAGGTAACGTAACTATAGCGACTTTTTTTACATTATCTTAGATAATACTCTTGTTTTGAGTGACAATAGGCCTTTGAATCACCATCGGCCAGCAAACGACATGTCTGCCCGACATTTAAATATAAACTACATTTTTATCGCGGTTTTGTCTACATTTCCCGGTACTAAGGCTTAGTTAACGTAATTATTTCAATTTTTTTCACATTATATTATAGAATACTCTTGCCTTACGTGACAATAGGCCTTAGAATCACCATCGGCCAGCAAACTACATGTCTGCCCGACATTTAACTCTAAACTACATTTTTAAGGCGATTACGTCTACATTTCCCGGTGCCACGGCCTAGATAACGTAAATATAGCAACTTTTTTTACATTTTCTTATAGAATATTCTTGCTTTGAGTGACAATTTGCCTTAGAATAACCATCGGCCATTAAACTACATGTCTGCCCGACATTCAACTCTAAACTATATTTTTATGGCGGTTTTGTCTACATTTCCCGGTGCCACGGCCTAGATAACGTAACTATTGCAACGTTTTTTACATTTTATTATAGAATACTCTTAGTTTGAGTGATAATAGGCCTAAGAATCACCATCGGCCAGCAAACTACATGTCTGCCCGACATTTAACTCTAAACTACATTTTAAGGCGATTTTGTCTACATTTCCCGGTGCCGTGGCCTAGGTAACGAAACTATAGCGACTTTTTTTACATTATCTTATAAAATACTCTTGTTTTAAGTGACAATACGCGTTAGAATCACCATCGGCTAGCAAACTACATGTTTTCCCGACATTTAACTCTAAACTACATTTTTAAGGCGATTTCGTCTACATTACCCGGTGCCACGGCCTAGGTAACGTAATTATACGACTTTTTTTTACACGATCTTATAGAATTCTCTTGCATTGAGTGAAAAAATGCATTAAAATTACCATCGGCCAGCAAACTACTTGTTTCTCGACATTTAACTCTAAACAATATTTTTAAGACGATTTCGTCTACATTTCCCGGTGCCACGGCCTAGGTAACGTAATTATAGCGACTTTTTTTACATTATCTTATAGAATACTTTTGTTTTGAGTGACAATAGGCCTTTGATTCACCATCGGCCAGCAAACGACATGTCTGCCCGACATTTAAATATAAACTACATTTTTATCGCGGTTTTGTCTACATTTCCCGGTACTAAGGCTTAGTTAACGTAATTATTTCAACTTTTTTCACATTATATTATAGAATACTCTTGGTTTAAGTGACAATAGGCCTTTGAATCACTATCGGCCAGCAAAATATATGTCTGTCCGACAATCAACTTTAAACTACATTTTTATGGTGATTTAGTCTACGTTTCCCGGTGCCACGGCCTAGGTAACGTAATTATAGCGACATTTTTTACATTTTCTTATAGAATACTCTTGCTTTGAGTGACAAAAGGCCTTCAAATCACCATCAGTTAGCAAACTACATGTCTGCCCGACATTTAACTCTAAACTACATTTTAAGGCGATTTCGTCTACATTTCCCGGTGCCACGGCCTAGGTAACGTAATTATGGCGACATTTTTTACATTTATTTATAGACTACTCTTGCCTTGAGTGACAATAGGCCGTAGAATCACCATCGGCCAGCAAACTACATGTCTGCCCGACATTTAACTCTAAACTACATTTTAAGGCGATTTCGTCTACATTTCCCGGTGCCATGGCCTAGGTAACGTAATTATGGCGACATTTTTTACATTAATTTATAGACTACTCTTGCCTTGAGTGAAAATAGGCCGTAGAATCACCATCGGCCAGCAAACTACATGTCTGCCCGACATTTAACTCTAAACTACATTTTAAGGCGATTTCGTCTACATTTCCCGGTGCCACGGCCTAGGTAACGTAATTATGGCGACATTTTTTACATTAATTTATACACTACTCTTTCTTTGAGTGACAATACCCCGTAGAATCACCATCGGCCAGCAAACTACATGTCTGCTCGACATTTAACTCTAAACTACATTTTAAGGCGATTTCGTCTACATTTCCCGGTGCCACGGCCTAGGTAACGTAATTATTGCAACTTTTTTTTAAATATCTTATAGAATGCTCTTGGTTTGAGTGACATTACGTCTTAGAATCACCATCGGCCAGCAAACTACATGTCTGCCCGACATTTAACTCTAAACCACATTTTTAAGGCGATTTCGTCTACATTTCCCGGTGCCACGGCCTAGGTAACGTAATTATTGCAATTTTTTTAAATTTTTTTATAGAATTCCTTTGCTTAGAGTGACAATAGGCCTTTGAATTACCATCGGCCAGCAAAATATATGTCTGTCCGACAATCAACTTAAAACTACATTTTTATGGTGATTTCGTCTACATTTCCCGGTGCCACGGCCTAGGTAACGTAATTATAGCGACTTTTTTACCTTATCTTATAGAATACTCTTGTGTTGAGTGACAATAGGCCTTAAAATCACCATCGGCGAGCAAACTACATGTCTGCCCGACATTTAACTCTAAGTCACTATTTGAAGGCGATTTCGTCTACATTTCCTGGTGCCACGGCCTAGGTAACGTAATTATTGCAATTTTTTTTACATTATCATATAGAATACTCTTGCCTTGAGTAACAATAGGCCTTTGAATCACTATCGGCCAGCAAAATATATGTCTGTCCGACAATCAACTTTAAACTACATTTTTATGGTGATTTAGTCTACATTTCCCGGTGCCACGGCCTAGGTAACGTAATTATAGCGACATTTTTTACATTATCTTATAGAATACTCTTGCTTTGAGTGACAATAGGCCTTCGAATCACCATCAGTTAGCAAACTACATGTCCGACATTTAACTCTAACTCTAGGTAACGTAATTATGGCGACATTTTTTACATTAATTTATAGACTACTCTTGCCTTGAGTGACAATAGGCCGTAGAATCACCATCGGCCAGCAAACTACATGTCTGCCCGACATTTAACTCTAAACTACATTTTAAGGCGATTTCGTCTACATTTCCCGGTGCCGCGGCCTAGGTAACGTAATCATGGCGACATTTTTTACAATAATTTATAGAATACTCTTGCCTTGAGTGACAATAGGCCGTAGAATCACCATCGGCCAGCAAACTACATGTCTGCCCGACATTCAACTCTAAACTATATTTTTATGGCGGTTTTGTCTACATTTCCCGGTGCCACGGCCTAGATAACGTAACTATTGCAACGTTTTTTACATTTTATTATAGAATACTCTTAGTTTGAGTGATAATAGGCCTAAGAATCACCATCGGCCAGCAATCTACATGTCTGCCCGACATTTAACTCTAAACTACATTTTAAGGCGATTTTGTCTACATTTCCCGGTGCCGTGGCCTAGGTAACGAAACTATAGCGACTTTTTTTACATTATCTTATAAAATACTCTTGTTTTAAGTGACAATACGCGTTAGAATCACCATCGGCTAGCAAACTACATGTTTTCCCGACATTTAACTCTAAACTACATTTTTAAGGCGATTTCGTCTACATTACCCGGTGCCACGGCCTAGGTAACGTAATTATACGACTTTTTTTTACACGATCTTATAGAATTCTCTTGCATTGAGTGAAAAAATGCATTAAAATTACCATCGGCCAGCAAACTACTTGTTTCTCGACATTTAACTCTAAACAATATTTTTAAGACGATTTCGTCTACATTTCCCGGTGCCACGGCCTAGGTAACGTAATTATAGCGACTTTTTTTACATTATCTTATAGAATACTTTTGTTTTGAGTGACAATAGGCCTTTGATTCACCATCGGCCAGCAAACGACATGTCTGCCCGACATTTAAATATAAACTACATTTTTATCGCGGTTTTGTCTACATTTCCCGGTACTAAGGCTTAGTTAACGTAATTATTTCAACTTTTTTCACATTATATTATAGAATACTCTTGGTTTAAGTGACAATAGGCCTTTGAATCACTATCGGCCAGCAAAATATATGTCTGTCCGACAATCAACTTTAAACTACATTTTTATGGTGATTTAGTCTACGTTTCCCGGTGCCACGGCCTAGGTAACGTAATTATAGCGACATTTTTTACATTATCTTATAGAATACTCTTGCTTTGAGTGACAAAAGGCCTTCAAATCACCATCAGTTAGCAAACTACATGTCTGCCCGACATTTAACTCTAAACTACATTTTAAGGCGATTTCGTCTACATTTCCCGGTGCCACGGCCTAGGTAACGTAATTATGGCGACATTTTTTACAATAATTTATAGACTACTCTTGCTTTGAGTGACAATACGCCGTAGAATCACCATCGGCCAGCAAACTACATGTCTGCCCGACATTTAAATATAAACTACATTTTTATCGCGGTTTTGTCTACATTTCCCGGTACTAAGGCTTAGTTAACGTAATTATATCAACTTTTTTCACATTATATTATAGAATATTCTTGCCTTCAGTGACAATATGCCGTAGAATCACCATCGGCCAGCAAATTACATGTCTGCCCGACATTTAACTCTAAACTACATTTTTAAGGCGATTACGTCTACATTTCCCGGTGCCACGGCCTAGGTAACGTAATTATTTCAACTTTTTTTTTTATATCTTATAGAAGGCTCTTAATTTGAGTGACATTACGCCTTAGAATCACCATCGGCCAGCAAACTACATGTCTGCCCGACATTTAACTCTAAACCACATTTTTAAGGCGATTTCGTCTACATTTCCCGGTGCCACGGCCTAGGTAACGTAATTATTGCATTTTTTTTAAATTTTTTTATAGAATACCTTTGCCTAGAGTGATAATAGGCCTTTGAATTACCATCGGCCAGCAAAATATATGTCTGTCCGACAATCAACTTAAAACTACATTTTTATGGTGATTTCGTCTACATTTCCCGGTGCCACGGCCTAGGTAACGTAATTATAGCGACTTTTTTACCTTATCTTATAGAATATTCTTGTGTTCAGTGACAATAGGCCTTAAAATCACCATCGGCCAGCAAACTACATGTCTGCCCGACATTTAACTCTAAGTCACTATTTGAAGGCGATTTCGTCTACATTTCCTGGTGCCACGGCCTAGGTAACGTAATTATAGCGACATTTTTTACATTATCTTATAGCATATTTTTGCCTTGAGTGACAATAGGCCTTTGAATCACCATCAGTTAGCAAACTACATGTCTGCCCGACATTTAACTCTAAACTACATTTTAAGGCGATTTCGTCTACATTTCCCGGTGCCGCGGCCTAGGTAACGTAATCATGGCGACATTTTTTACAATAATTTATAGAATACTCTTGCTTTGAGTGAGAATAGGCCGTAGAATCACCATCGGCCAGCAAACTACATGTCTGCCCGACATTTAACTCTAAACTACATTTTAAGGCGATTTCGTCTACATTTCCCGGTGCCACGGCCTAGGTAACGTAATTATTGCAACATTTTTTACATTATCTTATAGAATGCTCTTACCTTGAGTGACATTACGCCTTAGCATCACCATCGGCCAGCAAACTACATGTCTGCCCGACATTTAACTCTAAACTACATTTTAAGGCGATTTCGTCTACATTTCCCGGTGCCACGGCCTAGGTAACGTAATTATGGCGAGATTTTTTATATAAGTTTATAGAATACTCATGCCTTGAGTGACAAAATGCGGTAGAATCACCATCGGCCAGCAAACTACATGTCTGCCCGACATTTAACTCTAAACTACATTTTTAAGGCGATTACGTCTACATTTCCCGGTGCCACGGCCTAGATAACGTAAATATAGCAACTTTTTTTACATTATCTTATAGAATCCTCTTGCTATGAGTGACAATATGCCTTAGAATAACCATCGGCCAGCAAACTACATGTCTGCCCGACATTCAACTCTAAACTATATTTTTATGGCGGTTTTGTCTACATTTCCCGGTGCCACGGCCTAGATAACGTAATTATTGCAACGTTGTTTACATTTTATTATAGAATACTCTTAGTTTGAGTGATAATAGGCCTAAGAATCACCATCGGCTAGCAAACTACATGTCTGCCCGACATTCAACTCTAAACTATATTTTTATGGCGGTTTTGTCTACATTTCCCGGTGCCACGGCCTAGATAACGTAATTATTGCAATGTTGTTTACATTTTATTATAGAAAACTCTTAGTTTGAGTGATAGTAGGCCTAAGAATCACCATCGGCTAGCAAACTACATGTCTGCCCGACATTTAACTCTAAACTACATTTTAAGGCGATTTCGTCTACATTTCCCGGTGCCACGGCCTAGGTAACGTAACTATAGCGACTTTTTTTACATTATCTTAGATAATGCTCTTGTTTTGAGTGACAATAGGCCTTTGAATCACCATCGGCCAGCAAACGACATGTCTGCCCGACATTTAAATATAAACTACATTTTTATCGCGGTTTTGTCTACATTTCCCGGTACTAAGGCTTAGTTAACGTAATTATTTCAACTTTTTTCACATTATATTATAGAATACTCTTGCCTTAAGTGATAATAGGCCTTAGAATCACCATCGGCCAGCAAACTACATGTCTGCCCGACATTTAACTCTAAACTACATTTTTAAGGCGATTACGTCTACATTTCCCGGTGCCACGGCCTAGATAACGTAAATATAGCAATTTTTTTTACATTATCTTATAGAATATTCTTGCTTTGAGTGACAATTTGCCTAAGAATAACCATCGGCCATTAAACTACATGTCTGCCCGACATTCAACTCTAAACTATATTTTTATGGCGGTTTTGTCTACATTTCCCGGTGCCACGGCCTAGATAACGTAATTATTGCAACGTTTTTTACATTTGATTATAGAATTCTCTTAGTTTGAGTGATAGTAGGCCTAAGAATCACCATCGGCTAGCAAACTACATTTCTGCCCGACATTTAACTCTAAACTACATTTTAAGGCGATTTCGTCTACATTTCCCGGTGCCACGGCCTAGATAACGTAAATATAGCAATTTTTTTTACATTATCTTATAGAATATTCTTGCTTTGAGTGACAATTTGCCTTAGAATAACCATCGGCCATTAAACTACATGTCTGCCCGACATTTAACTCTAAACTACATTTTAAGGCGATTTTGTCTACATTTCCCGGTGCCATGGCCTAGGTAACGAAACTATAGCGATTTTTTTTACACGATCTTATAGAATTCTCTTGCATTGAGTGAAAAAATGCCTTAAAATTACCATCGGCGAGCAAATTACTTGTTTTCCCGACATTTAACTCTAAACAATATTTTTAAGACGATTTCGTCTACATTTCCCGGTGCCACGGCCTAGGTAACGTAATTATAGCGACTTTTTTTACATAATCTTATAGAATACTTTTGTGTTGAGTGAAAATAGGCCTTTGAATCACCATCGGCCAGCAAAAGACATGTCTGCCCGACATTTAAATATAAACTACATTTTTATCGCGGTTTTGTCTACATTTCCCGGTACTAAGGCTTAGTTAACGTAATTATTTCACCTTTTTTCACATAATATTATAGAATTCTCTTGCCTTAAGTGACAATAGGCCTTAGAATCACCATCGGCCAGCAAACTACATGTCTGCCCGACATTTAACTCTAAACTACATTTTTAAGGCGATTACGTCTACATTTCCCGGTGCCACGGCCTAGATAACGTAAATATAGCAACTTTTTTTACATTATCTTATAGAATTCTCTTGCTTTGAGTGACAATATGCCTTAGAATAACCATCGGCCAGCAAACTACATGTCTGCCCGACATTCAACTCTAAACTATATTTTTATCGCGGTTTTGTCTACATTTCCCGGTGCCACGGCCTAGATAACGTAATTATTGACGTTTTTTTACATTTTATTATAGAATACTCGTGGTTTGAGTGATAATAGGCCTAAGAATCACCATCGGCCAGCAAACTACATGTCTGCCCGACATTTAACTCTAAACTACATTTTAAGGGGATTTCGTCTACATTTCCCGGTGCCATGGCCTAGGTAACGAAACTTTAGCGACTTTTTTTACATTATCTTATAGAATTCTTTTGTTTTAAGTGACAATAGGCGTTAGAATCAACATCGGCCATTAAAATATATGTCTGTCCGACAATCAACTTTAAACTACATTTTTATGGTGATTTAGTCTACATTTCCCGGTGCCACGGCCTAGGTAACGTAATTATAGCAACATGTTTTACATTATCTTATAGAATTCTCTTGCTTTGAGTGATAATAGGCCTTAGAATTACCATCGGCCAGCAAACTGCATGTCTGCCCGACATTTAACTCTAAACTACATTTTAAGGCGATTTCGTCTACATTTCCCGGAGCCTCGGCCTAGGTAACGTAATTATAGCAATTTTTTTTACATTATATTATAGAATACTCTTGCGTTGAGTGACAGTAGGCCTTTGAATCACCATCGGCCAGCAAACGACATGTCTGCCCGACATTTAAATATAAACTACATTTTTATCGCGGTTTTGTCTACATTTCCCGGTACTAAGGCTTAGTTAACGTAATTATATCAATTTTTTTCACATTATATTATAGAATACTCTTGCCTTGAGTGACAATATGCCGTAGAATCACCATCGGCCAGCAAATTACATGTCTGCCCGACATTTAACTCTAAACTACATTTTTAAGGCGATTACGTCTACATTTCCCGGTGCCACGGCCTAGATAACGTAAATATAGCAATTTTTTTTACATTATCTTATAGAATACTCTTGCTTTGAGTGACAGTATGCCTTAGAATAACCATCGGCCAGCAAACTACATGTCTGCCCGACATTCAACTCTAAACTATATTTTTATGGCGGTTTTGTATACATTTCCCGGTGCCACGGCCTAGGTAACGTAATTATAGCGACTTTTTTACATTATCTTATAGAATACTCTTGTGTTGAGTGACAATTGGCCTTAAAATCACCATCGGCCGGCAAACTACATGTCTGCCCGACATTTAACTCTAAGTCACTATTTGAAGGCGATTTCGTCTACATTTCCTGGTGCCACGGCCTAGGTAACATAATTATTGCATTTTTTTTTACATTATCTTATAGAATTCTCTTGCCTTGAGTGACAATAGGCCTTAGAATCACCATCGGCCAGCAAACTACATGTCTGCCCGACATTTAACTCTAAACTACATTTTTAAGGCGATTACGTCTACATTTCCCGGTGCCACGGCCTAGATAACGTAAATATAGCAACTTTTTTTACATTATCTTATAGAATATTCTTGCTTTGAGTGACAATTTGCCTTAGAATAACCATCGGTCATTAAACTACATGTCTGCCCGACATTCAACTCTAAACTATATTTTTATCGCGGTTTTGTCTACATTTCCCGGTGCCACGGCCTAGATAACGTAATTATTGCAACGTTTTTTACATTTTATTATAGAATACTCTTAGTTTGAGTGATAATAGGCCTAAGAATTACCATCGGCCAGCAAACTACATGTCTGCCCGACATTTAACTCTAAACTACATTTTAAGGCGATTTTGTCTACATTTCCCGGTGCCATGGCCTAGGTAACGAAACTATAGCGACTTTTTTTACATTATCTTATAGAATACTCTTGTTTTAAGTGACAAGAGGTGTTAGAATCACCATCGGCCAGCAAACTACATGTTTTCCCGACATTTAACTCTAACCTACATTTTTAAGGCGATTTCGTCTACATTACCCGGTGCCACGGCCTAGGTAACGTAATTATTGGAAATTTTTTTACACGATCTTATAGAATTCTCTTGCATTGAGTGAAAAAATGCCTTAAAATTACCATCGGCCAGCAAACTACTTGTTTTCCCGACATTTAACTCTAAACAATATTTTTAAGACGATTTCGTCTACATTTCCCGGTGCCACGGCCTAGGTAACGTAATTATAGCGACTTTTTTTACATTATCTTATAAAATACTTTTGTGTTGAGTGACAATAGGCCTTTGAATCACCATCGGCCAGCAAACGACATGTCTGCCCGACATTTAAATATAAACTACATTTTTATCGCGGTTTTGTCTACATTTCCCGGTACTAAGGCTTAGTTAACGTAATTATTTCAACTTTTTTCACATAATATTATAGAATACTCTTGCCTTAAGTGACAATAGGCCTTAGAATCACCATCGGCCAGCAAACTACATGTCTGCCCGACATTTAACTCTAAACTACATTTTTAAGGCGATTACGTCTACATTTCCCGGTGCCACGGCCTAGATAACGTAAATATAGCAACTTTTTTTACATTATCTTATAGAATACTCTTGCTTTGAGTGACAATATGCCTTAGAATAACCATCGGCCAGCAAACTACATGTCTGCCCGACATTCAACTCTAAACTATATTTTTATGGCGGTTTTGTCTACATTTCCCGGTGCCACGGCCTAGATAACTTAATTATTGCAACGTTTTTTTACATTTTATTATAGAATACTCTTAGTTTGAGTGATAATAGGCCTAAGAATCACCATCGGCCAGCAAACTACATGTCTGCCCGACATTTAACTCTAAACTACATTTTAAGGCGATTTCGTCTACATTTCCCGGTGCCATGGCCTAGGTAACGAAACTTTAGCGACTTTTTTTACATTATCTTATAGAATTCTCTTGTTTTAAGTGACAATAGGCGTTAGAATCAACATCGGCCATTAAAATATATGTCTGTCCGACAATCAACTTTAAACTACATTTTTATGGTGATTTAGTCTACATTTCCCGGTGCCACGGCCTAGGTAACGTAATTATAGCGACATTTTTTACATTATCTTATAGAATTCTCTTGCTTTGAGTGATAATAGGCCTTAGAATTACCATCGGCCAGCAAACTGCATGTCTGCCCGACATTTAACTCTAAACTACATTTTAAGGCGATTTCGTCTACATTTCCCGGTGCCACGGCCTAGATAACGTAATTATTGCAACGTTTTTTTACATTTTATTATAGAATACTCTTGGTTCGAGTGATAATAGAACTAAGAATCACCATCGGCCAGCAAACTACATGTCTGCCCGACATTCAACTCTAAACTATATTTTTATGGCGGTTTTGTCTACATTTCCCGGTGCCACGGCCTAGGTAACGTAATTATAGCGACTTTTTTACATTATCTTAAAGAATACTCTTGTGTTGAGTGACAATAGGCCTTAAAATCACCATCGGCCGGCAAACTACATGTCTGCCCGACATTTAACTCTAAGTCACTATTTGAAGGCGATTTCGTCTACATTTCCTGGTGCCACGGCCTAGGTAACATAATTATTGCATTTTTTTTTACTTTATCTTATAGAATTCTCTTGCCATGAGTGACAATAGGCCTATAAATTACCATCGGCTAGCAAAATATATGTCTGTCCGACAATCAACTTTAAACTACATTTTTATGGTGATTTCGTCTACATTTCCCGGTGCCACGGCCTAGATAACGTAATTATTGCAACTTTTTTTACATTATCTTATAGAATACTCTAGTTTTAAGTGATAATAGGCCTCAGAATCACCATCGGCCAGCAAACTATATGTTTTCCCGACATTTAACTCTAAACAACATTTTTAAGACGATTTCGTCTACATTTCCCGGTGCCACGGCCTAGGTAACGTAATTATAGCGACATTTTTTACATTATCTTATAGAATACTCTTGCTTTGAGTTACAATAGGTCTTAAATTAACCATCGGCCAGCAAACTACATGTCTGCCCGACATTGAACTCTAAGTCTCTGTTTTAAGGCGATTTCGTCTACATTTACCGGTGCCACGGCCTAGGTAACATAATTATTGCAACTTTTTTTACATTATCACATAGAATACTCCTGCCTTGAGTGACAATAGGCCGTAGAATTACCATCGGCCAGCAAACTACATGTCTGCCCGACATTTAACTCTAAACTACATTTTAAGGCGATTTCGTCTACATTTCCCGGTGCCACGGCCTAGGTAACGTAATTATGGCGACATTTTTTACATTAATTTATAGACTACTCTTGCTTTGAGTGACAATATGCCGTAGAATCACCATCGGCCAGCAAACTACATGTCTGCCCGACATTTAAATATAAACTACATTTTTATCGCGGTTTTGTCTACATTTCCCGGTACTAAGGCTTAGTTAACGTAATTATATCAACTTTTTTCACATTATATTATAGAATATTCTTGCCTTCAGTGACAATATGCCGTAGAATCACCATCGGCCAGCAAATTACATGTCTGCCCGACATTTAACTCTAAACTACATTTTTAAGGCGATTACGTCTACATTTCCCGGTGCCACGGCCTAGGTAACGTAATTATTTCAACTTTTTTTTTTATATCTTATAGAAGGCTCTTAATTTGAGTGACATTACGCCTTAGAATCACCATCGGCCAGCAAACTACATGTCTGCCCGACATTTAACTCTAAACCACATTTTTAAGGCGATTTCGTCTACATTTCCCGGTGCCACGGCCTAGGTAACGTAATTATTGCATTTTTTTTTAAATTTTTATATAGAATACCTTTGCCTAGAGTGATAATAGGCCTTTGAATTACCATCGGCCAGCAAAATATATGTCTGTCCGACAATCAACTTAAAACTACATTTTTATGGTGATTTCGTCTACATTTCCCGGTGCCACGGCCTAGGTAACGTAATTATAGCGACTTTTTTACCTTATCTTATAGAATATTCTTGTGTTCAGTGACAATAGGCCTTAAAATCACCATCGGCCAGCAAACTACATGTCTGCCCGACATTTAACTCTAAGTCACTATTTGAAGGCGATTTCGTCTACATTTCCTGGTGCCACGGCCTAGGTAACGTAATTATAGCGACATTTTTTACATTATCTTATAGCATATTTTTGCCTTGAGTGACAATAGGCCTTTGAATCACCATCAGTTAGCAAACTACATGTCTGCCCGACATTTAACTCTAAACTACATTTTAAGGCGATTTCGTCTACATTTCCCGGTGCCGCGGCCTAGGTAACGTAATCATGGCGACATTTTTTACAATAATTTATAGAATACTCTTGCTTTGAGTGAGAATAGGCCGTAGAATCACCATCGGCCAGCAAACTACATGTCTGCCCGACATTTAACTCTAAACTACATTTTAAGGCGATTTCGTCTACATTTCCCGGTGCCACGGCCTAGGTAACGTAATTATTGCAACATTTTTTACATTATCTTATAGAATGCTCTTACCTTGAGTGACATTACGCCTTAGCATCACCATCGGCCAGCAAACTACATGTCTGCCCGACATTTAACTCTAAACTACATTTTAAGGCGATTTCGTCTACATTTCCCGGTGCCACGGCCTAGGTAACGTAATTATGGCGAGATTTTTTATATAAGTTTATAGAATACTCATGCCTTGAGTGACAAAATGCGGTAGAATCACCATCGGCCAGCAAACTACATGTCTGCCCGACATTTAACTCTAAACTACATTTTTAAGGCGATTACGTCTACATTTCCCGGTGCCACGGCCTAGATAACGTAAATATAGCAACTTTTTTTACATTATCTTATAGAATCCTCTTGCTATGAGTGACAATATGCCTTAGAATAACCATCGGCCAGCAAACTACATGTCTGCCCGACATTCAACTCTAAACTATATTTTTATGGCGGTTTTGTCTACATTTCCCGGTGCCACGGCCTAGATAACGTAATTATTGCAACGTTGTTTACATTTTATTATAGAATACTCTTAGTTTGAGTGATAATAGGCCTAAGAATCACCATCGGCTAGCAAACTACATGTCTGCCCGACATTCAACTCTAAACTATATTTTTATGGCGGTTTTGTCTACATTTCCCGGTGCCACGGCCTAGATAACGTAATTATTGCAATGTTGTTTACATTTTATTATAGAAAACTCTTAGTTTGAGTGATAGTAGGCCTAAGAATCACCATCGGCTAGCAAACTACATGTCTGCCCGACATTTAACTCTAAACTACATTTTAAGGCGATTTCGTCTACATTTCCCGGTGCCACGGCCTAGGTAACGTAACTATAGCGACTTTTTTTACATTATCTTAGATAATGCTCTTGTTTTGAGTGACAATAGGCCTTTGAATCACCATCGGCCAGCAAACGACATGTCTGCCCGACATTTAAATATAAACTACATTTTTATCGCGGTTTTGTCTACATTTCCCGGTACTAAGGCTTAGTTAACGTAATTATTTCAACTTTTTTCACATTATATTATAGAATACTCTTGCCTTAAGTGATAATAGGCCTTAGAATCACCATCGGCCAGCAAACTACATGTCTGCCCGACATTTAACTCTAAACTACATTTTTAAGGCGATTACGTCTACATTTCCCGGTGCCACGGCCTAGATAACGTAAATATAGCAATTTTTTTTACATTATCTTATAGAATATTCTTGCTTTGAGTGACAATTTGCCTAAGAATAACCATCGGCCATTAAACTACATGTCTGCCCGACATTCAACTCTAAACTATATTTTTATGGCGGTTTTGTCTACATTTCCCGGTGCCACGGCCTAGATAACGTAATTATTGCAACGTTTTTTACATTTGATTATAGAATTCTCTTAGTTTGAGTGATAGTAGGCCTAAGAATCACCATCGGCTAGCAAACTACATTTCTGCCCGACATTTAACTCTAAACTACATTTTAAGGCGATTTCGTCTACATTTCCCGGTGCCACGGCCTAGATAACGTAAATATAGCAATTTTTTTTACATTATCTTATAGAATATTCTTGCTTTGAGTGACAATTTGCCTTAGAATAACCATCGGCCATTAAACTACATGTCTGCCCGACATTTAACTCTAAACTACATTTTAAGGCGATTTTGTCTACATTTCCCGGTGCCATGGCCTAGGTAACGAAACTATAGCGATTTTTTTTACACGATCTTATAGAATTCTCTTGCATTGAGTGAAAAAATGCCTTAAAATTACCATCGGCGAGCAAATTACTTGTTTTCCCGACATTTAACTCTAAACAATATTTTTAAGACGATTTCGTCTACATTTCCCGGTGCCACGGCCTAGGTAACGTAATTATAGCGACTTTTTTTACATAATCTTATAGAATACTTTTGTGTTGAGTGAAAATAGGCCTTTGAATCACCATCGGCCAGCAAAAGACATGTCTGCCCGACATTTAAATATAAACTACATTTTTATCGCGGTTTTGTCTACATTTCCCGGTACTAAGGCTTAGTTAACGTAATTATTTCACCTTTTTTCACATAATATTATAGAATTCTCTTGCCTTAAGTGACAATAGGCCTTAGAATCACCATCGGCCAGCAAACTACATGTCTGCCCGACATTTAACTCTAAACTACATTTTTAAGGCGATTACGTCTACATTTCCCGGTGCCACGGCCTAGATAACGTAAATATAGCAACTTTTTTTACATTATCTTATAGAATTCTCTTGCTTTGAGTGACAATATGCCTTAGAATAACCATCGGCCAGCAAACTACATGTCTGCCCGACATTCAACTCTAAACTATATTTTTATCGCGGTTTTGTCTACATTTCCCGGTGCCACGGCCGAGATAACGTAATTATTGACGTTTTTTTACATTTTATTATAGAATACTCGTGGTTTGAGTGATAATAGGCCTAAGAATCACCATCGGCCAGCAAACTACATGTCTGCCCGACATTTAACTCTAAACTACATTTTAAGGGGATTTCGTCTACATTTCCCGGTGCCATGGCCTAGGTAACGAAACTTTAGCGACTTTTTTTACATTATCTTATAGAATTCTTTTGTTTTAAGTGACAATAGGCGTTAGAATCAACATCGGCCATTAAAATATATGTCTGTCCGACAATCAACTTTAAACTACATTTTTATGGTGATTTAGTCTACATTTCCCGGTGCCACGGCCTAGGTAACGTAATTATAGCAACATGTTTTACATTATCTTATAGAATTCTCTTGCTTTGAGTGATAATAGGCCTTAGAATTACCATCGGCCAGCAAACTGCATGTCTGCCCGACATTTAACTCTAAACTACATTTTAAGGCGATTTCGTCTACATTTCCCGGAGCCTCGGCCTAGGTAACGTAATTATAGCAATTTTTTTTACATTATATTATAGAATACTCTTGCGTTGAGTGACAGTAGGCCTTTGAATCACCATCGGCCAGCAAACGACATGTCTGCCCGACATTTAAATATAAACTACATTTTTATCGCGGTTTTGTCTACATTTCCCGGTACTAAGGCTTAGTTAACGTAATTATATCAATTTTTTTCACATTATATTATAGAATACTCTTGCCTTGAGTGACAATATGCCGTAGAATCACCATCGGCCAGCAAATTACATGTCTGCCCGACATTTAACTCTAAACTACATTTTTAAGGCGATTACGTCTACATTTCCCGGTGCCACGGCCTAGATAACGTAAATATAGCAATTTTTTTTACATTATCTTATAGAATACTCTTGCTTTGAGTGACAGTATGCCTTAGAATAACCATCGGCCAGCAAACTACATGTCTGCCCGACATTCAACTCTAAACTATATTTTTATGGCGGTTTTGTATACATTTCCCGGTGCCACGGCCTAGGTAACGTAATTATAGCGACTTTTTTACATTATCTTATAGAATACTCTTGTGTTGAGTGACAATTGGCCTTAAAATCACCATCGGCCGGCAAACTACATGTCTGCCCGACATTTAACTCTAAGTCACTATTTGAAGGCGATTTCGTCTACATTTCCTGGTGCCACGGCCTAGGTAACATAATTATTGCATTTTTTTTTACATTATCTTATAGAATTCTCTTGCCTTGAGTGACAATAGGCCTTAGAATCACCATCGGCCAGCAAACTACATGTCTGCCCGACATTTAACTCTAAACTACATTTTTAAGGCGATTACGTCTACATTTCCCGGTGCCACGGCCTAGATAACGTAAATATAGCAACTTTTTTTACATTATCTTATAGAATATTCTTGCTTTGAGTGACAATTTGCCTTAGAATAACCATCGGTCATTAAACTACATGTCTGCCCGACATTCAACTCTAAACTATATTTTTATCGCGGTTTTGTCTACATTTCCCGGTGCCACGGCCTAGATAACGTAATTATTGCAACGTTTTTTACATTTTATTATAGAATACTCTTAGTTTGAGTGATAATAGGCCTAAGAATTACCATCGGCCAGCAAACTACATGTCTGCCCGACATTTAACTCTAAACTACATTTTAAGGCGATTTTGTCTACATTTCCCGGTGCCATGGCCTAGGTAACGAAACTATAGCGACTTTTTTTACATTATCTTATAGAATACTCTTGTTTTAAGTGACAAGAGGTGTTAGAATCACCATCGGCCAGCAAACTACATGTTTTCCCGACATTTAACTCTAACCTACATTTTTAAGGCGATTTCGTCTACATTACCCGGTGCCACGGCCTAGGTAACGTAATTATTGGAAATTTTTTTACACGATCTTATAGAATTCTCTTGCATTGAGTGAAAAAATGCCTTAAAATTACCATCGGCCAGCAAACTACTTGTTTTCCCGACATTTAACTCTAAACAATATTTTTAAGACGATTTCGTCTACATTTCCCGGTGCCACGGCCTAGGTAACGTAATTATAGCGACTTTTTTTACATTATCTTATAAAATACTTTTGTGTTGAGTGACAATAGGCCTTTGAATCACCATCGGCCAGCAAACGACATGTCTGCCCGACATTTAAATATAAACTACATTTTTATCGCGGTTTTGTCTACATTTCCCGGTACTAAGGCTTAGTTAACGTAATTATTTCAACTTTTTTCACATAATATTATAGAATACTCTTGCCTTAAGTGACAATAGGCCTTAGAATCACCATCGGCCAGCAAACTACATGTCTGCCCGACATTTAACTCTAAACTACATTTTTAAGGCGATTACGTCTACATTTCCCGGTGCCACGGCCTAGATAACGTAAATATAGCAACTTTTTTTACATTATCTTATAGAATACTCTTGCTTTGAGTGACAATATGCCTTAGAATAACCATCGGCCAGCAAACTACATGTCTGCCCGACATTCAACTCTAAACTATATTTTTATGGCGGTTTTGTCTACATTTCCCGGTGCCACGGCCTAGATAACTTAATTATTGCAACGTTTTTTTACATTTTATTATAGAATACTTTTAGTTTGAGTGATAATAGGCCTAAGAATCACCATCGGCCAGCAAACTACATGTCTGCCCGACATTTAACTCTAAACTACATTTTAAGGCGATTTCGTCTACATTTCCCGGTGCCATGGCCTAGGTAACGAAACTTTAGCGACTTTTTTTACATTATCTTATAGAATTCTCTTGTTTTAAGTGACAATAGGCGTTAGAATCAACATCGGCCATTAAAATATATGTCTGTCCGACAATCAACTTTAAACTACATTTTTATGGTGATTTAGTCTACATTTCCCGGTGCCACGGCCTAGGTAACGTAATTATAGCGACATTTTTTACATTATCTTATAGAATTCTCTTGCTTTGAGTGATAATAGGCCTTAGAATTACCATCGGCCAGCAAACTGCATGTCTGCCCGACATTTAACTCTAAACTACATTTTAAGGCGATTTCGTCTACATTTCCCGGTGCCACGGCCTAGATAACGTAATTATTGCAACGTTTTTTTACATTTTATTATAGAATACTCTTGGTTCGAGTGATAATAGAACTAAGAATCACCATCGGCCAGCAAACTACATGTCTGCCCGACATTCAACTCTAAACTATATTTTTATGGCGGTTTTGTCTACATTTCCCGGTGCCACGGCCTAGGTAACGTAATTATAGCGACTTTTTTACATTATCTTAAAGAATACTCTTGTGTTGAGTGACAATAGGCCTTAAAATCACCATCGGCCGGCAAACTACATGTCTGCCCGACATTTAACTCTAAGTCACTATTTGAAGGCGATTTCGTCTACATTTCCTGGTGCCACGGCCTAGGTAACATAATTATTGCATTTTTTTTTACTTTATCTTATAGAATTCTCTTGCCATGAGTGACAATAGGCCTATAAATTACCATCGGCTAGCAAAATATATGTCTGTCCGACAATCAACTTTAAACTACATTTTTATGGTGATTTCGTCTACATTTCCCGGTGCCACGGCCTAGATAACGTAATTATTGCAACTTTTTTTACATTATCTTATAGAATACTCTAGTTTTAAGTGATAATAGGCCTCAGAATCACCATCGGCCAGCAAACTATATGTTTTCCCGACATTTAACTCTAAACAACATTTTTAAGACGATTTCGTCTACATTTCCCGGTGCCACGGCCTAGGTAACGTAATTATAGCGACATTTTTTACATTATCTTATAGAATACTCTTGCTTTGAGTTACAATAGGTCTTAAATTAACCATCGGCCAGCAAACTACATGTCTGCCCGACATTGAACTCTAAGTCTCTGTTTTAAGGCGATTTCGTCTACATTTACCGGTGCCACGGCCTAGGTAACATAATTATTGCAACTTTTTTTACATTATCACATAGAATACTCCTGCCTTGAGTGACAATAGGCCGTAGAATTACCATCGGCCAGCAAACTACATGTCTGCCCGACATTTAACTCTAAACTACATTTTAAGGCGATTTCGTCTACATTTCCCGGTGCCACGGCCTAGGTAACGTAATTATGGCGACATTTTTTACATTAATTTATAGACTACTCTTGCTTTGAGTGACAATATGCCGTAGAATCACCATCGGCCAGCAAACTACATGTCTGCCCGACATTTAAATATAAACTACATTTTTATCGCGGTTTTGTCTACATTTCCCGGTACTAAGGCTTAGTTAACGTAATTATATCAACTTTTTTCACATTATATTATAAAATACTCTTACCTTCAGTGACAATATGCCGTAGAATCACCATCGGCCAGCAAATTACATGTCTGCCCGACATTTAACTCTAAACTACATTTTTAAGGCGATTACGTCTACATTTCCCGGTGCCACGGCCTAGGTAACGTAATTATTGCAACTTTTTTTTTTATATCTTATAGAAGGCTCTTAATTTGAGTGACATTACGCCTTAGAATCACCATCGGCCAGCAAACTACATGTCTGCCCGACATTTAACTCTAAACCACATTTTTAAGGCGATTTCGTCTACATTTCCCGGTGCCACGGCCTAGGTAACGTAATTATTGCAATTTTTTTTACATTTTTTTATAGAATATCTTTGCCTAGAGTGACAATAGGCCTTTGAATTACCATCAGTTAGCAAACTACATGTCTGCCCGACATTTAACTCTAAACTACATTTTAAGGCGATTTCGTCTACATTTCCCGGTGCCGCGGCCTAGGTAACGTAATCATGGCGACATTTTTTAAAATAATTTATAGAATACTCTTGCCTTGAGTGACAATAGGCCGTAGAATCACCATCGACCAGCAAACTACATGTCTGCCCGACATTTAACTCTAAACTACATTTTAAGGCGATTTCGTCTACATTTCCCGGTGCCACGGCCTAGGTAACGTAATTATTGCAACTTTTTTTACATTATCTTATAGAATGCTCTTACCTTGAGTGACATTACGCCTTAGCATCACCATCGGCCAGCAAACTACATGTCTGCCCGACATTTAACTCTAAACTACATTTTAAGGCGATTTCGTCTACATTTCCCGGTGCCACGGCCTAGGTAACGTAATTATGGCGACATTTTTTACATAAGTTTATAGAATACTCTTGCCTTGAGTGACAAAATGCGGTAGAATCACCATCGGCCAGCAAACTACATGTCTGCCCGACATTTAACTCTAAACTACATTTTTAAGGCGATTACGTCTACATTTCCCGGTGCCACGGCCTAGATAACGTAAATATAGCAACTTTTTTTACATTATCTTATAGAATCCTCTTGCTATGAGTGACAATATGCCTTAGAATAACCATCGGCCAGCAAACTACATGTCTGCCCGACATTCAACTCTAAACTATATTTTTATGGCGGTTTTGTCTACATTTCCCGGTGCCACGGCCTAGATAACGTAATTATTGCAACGTTGTTTACATTTTATTATAGAATACTCTTAGTTTGAGTGATAATAGGCCTAAGAATCACCATCGGCTAGCAAACTACATGTCTGCCCGACATTCAACTCTAAACTATATTTTTATGGCGGTTTTGTCTACATTTCCCGGTGCCACGGCCTAGATAACGTAATTATTGCAACGTTGTTTACATTTTATTATAGAATACTCTTAGTTTTCCCGACATTTAACTCTAAACAACATTTTTAAGACGATTTCGTCTACATTTCCCGGTGCCACGGCCTAGGTAACGTAATTATAGCGACATTTTTTACATTATCTTATAGAATACTCTTGCTTTGAGTTACAATAGGTCTTAAATTAACCATCGGCCAGCAAACTACATGTCTGCCCGACATTGAACTCTAAGTCTCTGTTTTAAGGCGATTTCGTCTACATTTACCGGTGCCACGGCCTAGGTAACATAATTATTGCAACTTTTTTTACATTATCATATAGAATACTCTTGCCTTGAGTGACAATAGGCCGTACAATTACCATCGGCCAGCAAACTACATGTCTGCCCGACATTTAACTCTAAACTACATTTTAAGGCGATTTCGTCTACATTTCCCGGTGCCACGGCCTAGGTAACGTAATTATAGCGACATTTTTTACATTAATTTATAGACTACTCTTGCTTTGAGTGACAATACGCCGTAGAATCACCATCGGCCAGCAAACTACATGTCTGCCCGACATTTAAATATAAACTACATTTTTATCGCGGTTTTGTCTACATTTCCCGGTACTAAGGCTTAGTTAACGTAATTATATCAACTTTTTTCACATTATATTATAAAATACTCTTGCCTTCAGTGACAATATGCCGTAGAATCACCATCGGCCAGCAAATTACATGTCTGCCCGACATTTAACTCTAAACTACATTTTTAAGGCGATTACGTCTACATTTCCCGGTGCCACGGCCTAGGTAACGTAATTATTGCAACTTTTTTTTTTATATCTTATAGAAGGCTCTAAATTTGAGTGACATTACGCCTTAGAATCACCATCGGCCGGCAAACTACATGTCTGCCCGACATTTAACTCTAAACCACATTTTTAAGGCGATTTCGTCTACATTTCCCGGTGCCACGGCCTAGGTAACGTAATTATTGCAGTTTTTTTTACATTTTTTTATAGAATATCTTTGCCTAGAGTGACAATAGGCCTTTGAATTACCATCAGTTAGCAAACTACATGTCTGCCCGACATTTAACTCTAAACTACATTTTAAGGCGATTTCGTCTACATTTCCCGGTGCCGCGGCCTAGGTAACGTAATCATGGCGACATTTTTTACAATAATTTATAGAATACTCTTGCCTTGAGTGACAATAGGCCGTAGCATCACCATCGACCAGCAAACTACATGTCTGCCCGACATTTAACTCTAAACTACATTTTAAGGCGATTTCGTCTACATTTCCCGGTGCCACGGCCTAGGTAACGTAATTATTGCAACTTTTTTTACATTATCTTATAGAATGCTCTTACCTTGAGTGACATTATGCCTTAGCATCACCATCGACCAGCAAACTACATATCTGCCCGACATTTAACTCTAAACTACATTTTAAGACGATTTCGTCTACATTTCCCGGTGCCACGGCCTAGGTAACGTAATTATGGCGACATTTTTTACATAAGTTTATAGAATACTCTTGCCTTGAGTGACAAAATGCGGTAGAATCACCATCGGCCAGCAAACTACATGTCTGCCCGACATTTAACTCTAAACTACATTTTTAAGGCGATTACGTCTACATTTCCCGGTGCCACGGCCTAGATAACGTAAATATAGCAACTTTTTTTACATTATCTTATAGAATCCTCTTGCTATGAGTGACAATATGCCTTAGAATAACCATCGGCCAGCAAACTACATGTCTGCCCGACATTCAACTCTAAACTATATTTTTATGGCGGTTTTGTCTACATTTCCCGGTGCCACGGCCTAGATAACGTAATTATTGCAACATTGTTTGCATTTTATTATAGAATACTCTTAGTTTGAGTGATAATAGGCCTAAGAATCACCATCGGCTAGCAAACTACATGTCTGCCCGACATTCAACTCTAAACTATATTTTTATGGCGGTTTTGTCTACATTTCCCGGTGCCACGGCCTAGATAACGTAATTATTGCAACGTTGTTTACATTTTATTATAGAATACTCTTAGTTTGAGTGATAGTAGGCCTAAGAATCACCATCGGCTAGCAAACTACATGTCTGCCCGACATTTAACTCTAAACTACATTTTAAGGCGATTTCGTCTACATTTCCCGGTGCCACGGCCTAGGTAACGTAACTATAGCGACTTTTTTTACATTATCTTAGATAATGCTCTTGTTTTGAGTGACAATCGGCCTTTGAATCACCATCGGCCAGCAAACGACATGTCTGCCCGACATTTAAATATAAACTACATTTTTATCGCGGTTTTGTCTACATTTCCCGGTACTAAGGCTTAGTTAACGTAATTATTTCAACTTTTTTCACATTATATTATAGAATACTCTTGCCTCAAGTGACAATAGGCCTTAGAATCACCATCGGCCAGCAAACTACATGTCTGCCCGACATTTAACTCTAAACTACATTTTTAAGGCGATTACGTCTACATTTCCCGGTGCCACGGCCTAGATAACGTAAATATAGCAATTTTTTTTACATTATCTTATAGAATATTCTTGCTTTGAGTGACAATTTGCCTTAGAATAACCATCGGCCATTAAACTACATGTCTGCCCGACATTCAACTCTAAACTATATTTTTATGGCGGTTTTGTCTACATTTCCCGGTGCCACGGCCTAGGTAACGTAATTATTGCAACGTTTTTTACATTTTATTATAGAATTCTCTTAGTTTGAGTGATAGTAGGCCTAAGAATCACCATCGGCTAGCAAACTACATGTCTGCCCGACATTTAACTCTAAACTACATTTTAAGGCGATTTCGTCTACATTTCCCGGTGCCACGGCCTAGATAACGTAAATATAGCAATTTTTTTTACATTATCTTATAGAATATTCTTGCTTTGAGTGACAATTTGCCTTAGAATAACCATCGGCCATTAAACTACATGTCTGCCCGACATTTAACTCTAAACTACATTTTAAGGCGATTTTGTCTACATTTCCCGGTGCCATGGCCTAGGTAACGAAACTATAGCGACTTTTTTTACATTATCTTATAGAATACTCTTGTTTTAAGTGACAATAGGCGTTAGAATCACCATCGGCCAGCAAACTACATGTTTTCCCGACATTTAACTCTAAACTACATTTTTAAGGCGATTTCGTCTACATTACCCGGTGCCACGGCCTAGGTAACGTAATTATTGGAATTTTTTTTACACGATCTTATAGAATTCTCTTGCATTGAGTGAAAAAATGCCTTAAAATTACCATCGGCGAGCAAACTACTTGTTTTCCCGACATTTAACTCTAAACAATATTTTTAAGACGATTTCGTCTACATTTCCCGGTGCCACGGCCTAGGTAACGTAATTATAGCGACTTTTTTTACATAATCTTATAGAATACTTTTGTGTTGAGTGACAATAGGCCTTTGAATCACCATCGGCCAGCAAACGACATGTCTGCCCGACATTTAAATATAAACTACATTTTTATCGCGGTTTTGTCTACATTTCCCGGTACTAAGGCTTAGTTAACGTAATTATTTCACCTTTTTTCACATAATATTATAGAATACTCTTGCCTTAAGTGACAATAGGCCTTAGAATCACCATCGGCCAGCAAACTACATGTCTGCCCGACATTTAACTCTAAACTACATTTTTAAGGCGATTACGTCTACATTTCCCGGTGCCACGGCCTAGATAACGTAAATATAGCAACTTTTTTTACATTATCTTATAGAATACTCTTGCTTTGAGTGACAATTTGCCTTAGAATAACCATCGGCCAGCAAACTACATGTCTGCCCGACATTCAACTCTAAACTATATTTTTATCGCGGTTTTGTCTACATTTCCCGGTGCCACGGCCTAGATAACGTAATTATTGCAACGTTTTTTTACATTTTATTATAAAATACTCGTGGTTTGAGTGATAATAGGCCTAAGAATCACCATCGGCCAGCAAACTACATGTCTGCCCGACATTTAACTCTAAACTACATTTTAAGGCGATTTCGTCTACATTTCCCGGTGCCATGGCTTAGGTAACGAAACTTTAGCGACTTTTTTTACATTATCTTATAGAATTCTCTTGTTGTAAGTGACAATAGGCGTTAGAATCAACATCGGCCATTAAAATATATGTCTGTCCTACAATCAACTTTAAACTACATTTTTATGGTGATTTAGTCTACATTTCCCGGTGCCACGGCCTAGGTAACGTAATTATAGCGACATTTTTTATATAATCTTATAGAATTCTCTTGCTTTGAGTGATAATAGGCCTTAGAATTACCATCGGCCAGCAAACTGCATGTCTGCCCGACATTTAACTCTAAACTACATTTTAAGGCGATTTCGTCTACATTTCCCGGAGCCTCGGCCTAGGTAACGTAATTATAGCAATTTTTTTTACATTATATTATAGAATACTCTTGCGTTGAGTGACAGTAGGCCTTTGAATCACCATCGGCCAGCAAACGACATGTCTGCCCGACATTTAAATATAAACTACATTTTTATCGCGGTTTTGTCTACATTTCCCGGTACTAAGGCTTAGTTAACGTAATTATATCAACTTTTTTCACATTATATTATAGAATACTCTTGCCTTGAGTGACAATATGCCGTAGAATCACCATCGGCCAGCAAATTACATGTCTGCCCGACATTTAACTCTAAACTACATTTTTAAGGCGATTACGTCTACATTTCCCGGTGCCACGGCCTAGATAACGTAAATATAGCAATTTTTTTTACATTATCTTATAGAATACTCTTGTTTTGAGTGACAGTATGCCTTAGAATAACCATCGGCCAGCAAACTACATGTCTGCCCGACATTCAACTCTAAACTATATTTTTATGGCGGTTTTGTATACATTTCCCGGTGCCACGGCCTAGGTAACGTAATTATAGCGACTTTTTTACATTATCTTATAGAATACTCTTGTGTTTAGTGACAATTGGCCTTAAAATCACCATCGGCCGGCAAACTACATGTCTGCCCGACATTTAACTCTAAGTCACTATTTGAAGGCGATTTCGTTTACATTTCCTGGTGCCACGGCCTAGATAACATAATTATTGCATTTTTTTTTACATTATCTTATAGAATTCTCTTGCCTTGAGTGACAATAGGCCTATAAATTACCATCGGCTAGCAAAATATATATCTGTCCGACAATCAACTTTAAACTACATTTTTATGGTGATTTCGTCTACATTTCCCGGTGCCACGGCCTAGATAACGTAATTATTGCAACTATTTTTACATTATCTTATAGAATACTCTAGCTTTAAGTGATAATAGGCCTCAGAATCACCATCGGCCAGCAAACTATATGTTTTCCCGACATTTAACTCTAAACAACATTTTTAAGACGATTTCGTCTACATTTCCCGGTGCCACGGCCTAGGTAACGTAATTATAGCGACATTTTTTACAATATCTTGTAGAATACTCTTGTTTTAAGTTACAATAGGTCTTAAATTAACCATCGGCCAGCAAACTACATGTCTGCCCGACATTGAACTCTAAGTCTCTGTTTTAAGGCGATTTCGTCTACATTTACCGGTGCCACGGCCTAGGTAACATAATTATTGCAACTTTTTTTACATTATCATATAGAATACTCTTGCCTTGAGTGACAATAGGCCGTAGAATCATCATCGGCCAGCAAACTACATGTCTGCCCGACATTTAACTCTAAACTACATTTTAAGGCGATTTCGTCTACATTTCCCGGTGCCACGGCCTAGGTAACGTAATTATGGCGACATTTTTTACAATATTTTATAGACTACTCTTGCTTTGAGTGACAATACGCCGAAGAATCACCATCGGCCAGCAAACTACATGTCTGCCTGACATTTAACTCTAAACTACATTTTAAGGCGATTTCGTCTACATTTCCCGGTGCCACGGCCTAGGTAACGTAATTATTGCAACTTTTTTTTAAATATCTTATAGAATACTCTTGGTTTGAGTGACATTACGCCTTAGAATCACCATCGGCCAGCAAACTACATGTCTGCCCGACATTTAACTCTAAACCACATTTTTAAGGCGATTTCGTCTACATTTCCCGGTGCCACGGCCTAGGTAACGTAATTATTGCAATTTTTTTTACATTTTTTCATAGAATATCTTTGCCTAGAGTGACAATAGGCCTTTGAATTACCATCGGCCAGCAAAATATATGTCTGTCCGACAATCAACTTAAAACTACATTTTTACGGTGATTTCGTCTACATTTCCCGGTGCCACGGCCTAGGTAACGTAATTATAGCGACTTTTTTACTTTATCTTATAGAATACTCTTGTGTTGAGTGACAATAGGCCTTAAAATCACCATCGGCCAGCAAACTACATGTCTGCCCGACATTTAACTCTAAGTCACTATTTGAAGGCGATTTCGTCTACATTTCCTGGTGCCACGGCCTAGGTAACGTAATTATTGCAACTTTTTTTACATTATCATATAGAATACTCTTGCCTTGAGTGACAATAGGCCTTTGAATCACTATCGGCCAGCAAAATATATGTCTGTCCGACAATCAACTTTAAACTACATTTTTATGGTGATTTAGTCTACATTTCCCGGTGCCACGGCCTAGGTAACGGAATTATAGCGACATTTTTTACATTATCTTATAGAATACTCTTGCTTCGAGTGACAATACGCCTTCGAATCACCATCAGTTAGCAAACTACATGTCCGACATTTAACTCTAACTCTAGGTAACGTAATTATGGCGACATTTTTTACATTAATTTATAGACTACTCTTGCCTTGAGTGACAATAGGCCGTAGAATCACCATCGGCCAGCAAACTACATGTCTGCCCGACATTTAACTCTAAACTACATTTTAAGGCGATTTCGTCTACATTTCCCGGTGCCATGGCCTAGGTAACGTAATTATGGCGACATTTTTTACATTAATTTATAGACTACTCTTGCCTTGAGTGACAATAGGCCGTAGAATCACCATCGGCCAGCAAACTACATGTCTGCCCGACATTTAACTCTAAACTACATTTTAAGGCGATTTCGTCTACATTTCCCGGTGCCACGGCCTAGGTAACGTAATTATGGCGACATTTTTTACACTAATTTATAGACTACTCTTTCTTTGAGTGACAATCCCCGTAGAATCACCATCGGCCAGCAAACTACATGTCTGCCCGACATTTAACTCTAAACTACATTTTAAGACGATTTCGTCTACATTTCCCGGTGCCACGGCCTAGGTAACGTAATTATTGCAACTTTTTTTTAAATATCTTATAGAATGCTCTTGGTTTGAGTGACATTACGTCTTAGAATCACCATCGGCCAGCAAACTACATGTCTGCCCGACATTTAACTCTAAACCACATTTTTAAGGCGATTTCGTCTACATATCCCGGTGCCACGGCCTAGGTAACGTAATTATTGCAATTTTTTTAAATTTTTTTATAGAATACCTTTGCCTAGAGAAACAATAGGCCTTTGAATTACCATCGGCCAGCAAAATATATGTCTGTCCGACAATCAACTTAAAACTACATTTTTATGGTGATTTCGTCTACATTTCCCGGTGCCACGGCCTAGGTAACGTAATTATAGCGACTTTTTTACCTTATCTTATAGAATACTCTTGTGTTGAGTGACAATAGGCCTTAAAATCACCATCGGCGAGCAAACTACATGTCTGCCCGACATTTAACTCTAAGTCACTATTTGAAGGCGATTTCGTCTACATTTCCTGGTGCCACGGCCTAGGTAACGTAATTATAGCGACATTTTTTACATTATCTTATAGAATACTCTTGCTTTGAGTGACAATACGCCTTCGAATCACCATCAGTTAGCAAACTACATGTCCGACATTTAACTCTAACTCTAGGTAACGTAATTATGGCGACATTTTTTACATTAATTTATAGACTACTCTTGCCTTGAGTGACAATAGGCCGTAGAATCACCATCGGCCAGCAAACTACATGTCTGCCCGACATTTAACTCTAAACTACATTTTAAGGCGATTTCGTCTACATTTCCCGGTGCCATGGCCTAGGTAACGTAATTATGGCGACATTTTTTACATTAATTTATAGACTACTCTTGCCTTGAGTGACAATAGGCCGTAGAATCACCATCGGCCAGCAAACTACATGTCTGCCCGACATTTAACTCTAAACTACATTTTAAGGCGATTTCGTCTACATTTCCCGGTGCCACTGCCTAGGTAACGTAATTATTGCAACTTTTTTTTAAATATCTTACAGAATGCTCTTGGTTTGAGTGACATTACGCCTTAGAATCACCATCGGCCAGCAAACTACATGTCTGCCCGATATTTAACTCTAAACCACATTTTTAAGGCGATTTCGTCTACATTTCTCGGTGCCACGGCCTAGGTAACGTAATTATTGCAATTTTTTTTACATTTTTTTATAGAATACCTTTGCCTAGAGTGACAATAGGCCTTTGAATCACCATCGGCCAGCAAAATATATGTCTGTCCGACAATCAACTTAAAACTACATTTTTATGGTGATTTCGTCTACATTTCCCGGTGCCACGGCCTAGGTAACGTAATTATAGCGACTTTTTTACCTTATCTTATAGAATCCTCTTGCTTTGAGTTACAATAGGTCTTAAATTAACCATCGGCCAGCAAACTACATGTCTGCCCGACATTGAACTCTAAGTCTCTGTTTTAAGGCGATTTCGTCTACATTTACCGGTGCCACGGCCTAGGTAACATAATTATTGCAACTTTTTTCACATTATCATATAGAATACTCTTGCCTTGAGTGACAATAGGCCTTTGAATCACTATCGGCCAGCAAAATATATGTCTGTCCGACAATCAACTTTAAACTACATTTTTATGGTGATTTAGTCTACATTTCCCGGTGCCACGGCCTAGGTAACGTAATTATAGCGACATTTTTTACATTATCTTATAGAATACTTTTGCTTTGAGTGACAAAAGGCCTTCAAATCACCATCAGTTAGCAAACTACATGTCTGCCCGACATTTAACTCTAAACTACATTTTAAGGCGATTTCGTCTACATTTCCCGGTGCCACGGCCTAGGTAACGTAATTATGGCGACATTTTTTACATTAATTTATAGACTACTCTTGCCTTGAGTGACAATAGGCCGTAGAATCACCATCGGCCAGCAAACTACATGTCTGCCCGACATTTAACTCTAAACTACATTTTAAGGCGATTTCGTCTACATTTTTCGGTGCCATGGCCTAGGTAACGTAATTATGGCGATATTTTTTACATTATTTTTTAGACTTCTCTTGCCTTGAGTGATAATAGGCCGTAGAATCACCATCGGCCAGCAAACTACATGTCTGCCCGACATTTAACTCTAAACTACATTTTAAGGCGATTTCGTCTACATTTCCCGGTGCCACGGCCTAGGTAACGTAATTATGGCGACATTTTTTACACTAATTTATAGACTACTCTTTCTTTGAGTGAGAATCCTCGTAGAATCACCATCGGCCAGCAAACTACATGTCTGCCCGACATTTAACTCTAAACTACATTTTAAGGCGATTTCGTCTACATTTCCCGGTGCCACGGCCTAGGTAACGTAATTATTGCAACTTTTTTTTAAATATCTTATAGAATGCTCTTGGTTTGAGTGACATTACGTCTTAGAATCACCATCGGCCAGCAAACTACATGTCTGCCCGACATTTAACTCTAAACCACATATTTAAGGCGATTTCGTCTACATTTCCCGGTGCCACGGCCTAGGTAACGTAATTATTGCAATTTTTTTAAATTTTTTTATAGAATACCTTTGCCTAGAGTGACAATAGGCCTTTGAATTACCATCGGCCAGCAAAATATATGTCTGTCCGACAATCAACTTAAAACTACATTTTTATGGTGATTTCGTCTACATTTCCCGGTGCCACGGCCTAGGTAACGTAATTATAGCGACTTTTTTACCTTATCTTATAGAATACTTTTGTGTTGAGTGACAATAGGCCTTAAAATCACCATCGGCGAGCAAACTACATGTCTGCCCGACATTTAACTCTAAGTCACTATTTGAAGGCGATTTCGTCTACATTTCCTGGTGCCACGGCCTAGGTAACGTAATTATTGCAACTTTTTTTACATTATCATATAGAATACTCTTGCCTTGAGTGACAATAGGCCTTTGAATCACTATCGGCCAGCAAAATATATGTCTGTCCGACAATCAACTTTAAACTACATTTTTATGGTGATTTAGTCTACATTTCCCGGTGCCACGGCCTAGGTAACGTAATTATAGCGACATTTTTTACATTATCTTATAGAATACTCTTGCTTTGAGTGACAATAGGCCTTCGAATCACCATCAGTTAGCAAACTACATGTCCGACATTTAACTCTAACTCTAGGTAACGTAATTATGGCGACATTTTTTACATTAATTTATAGACTACTCTTGCCTTGAGTGACAATAGGCCGTAGAATCACCATCGGCCAGCAAACTACATGTCTGCCCGACATTTAACTCTAAACTACATTTTAAGGCGATTTCGTCTACATTTCCCGGTGCCGCGGCCTAGGTAACGTAATCATGGCGACATTTTTTACAATAATTTATAGAATACTCTTGCCTTGAGTGACAATAGGCCGTAGAATCACCATCGGCCAGCAAACTACATGTCTGCCCGGCATTTAACTCTAAACTACATTTTAAGGCGATTTCGTCTACATTTCCCGGTGCCACGGCCTAGGTAACGCAATTGATGCAACTTTTTTTACATTATCTTATATAATGCTCTTACTTTGAGTGACATTACGCCTTAACATCACCATCAGCCAGCAAACTACATGTCTGCCCGACATTTAACTCTAAACTACATTTTAAGGCGATTTCGTCTACATTTCCCGGTGCCATGGCCTAGGTAACGAAACTTTAGCGACTTTTTTTACATTATCTTATAGAATTCTCTTGTTTTAAGTGACAATAGGCGTTAGAATCAACATCGGCCATTAAAATATATGTCTGTCCGACAATCAACTTTAAACTACATTTTTATGGTGATTTAGTCTACATTTCCCGGTGCCACGGCCTAGGTAACGTAATTATAGCGACATTTTTTACATTATCTTATAGAATTCTCTTGCTTTGAGTGATAATAGGCCTTAGAATTACCATCGGCCAGCAAACTGCATGTCTGCCCGACATTTAACTCTAAACTACATTTTAAGGCGATTTCGTCTACATTTCCCGGTGCCACGGCCTAGATAACGTAATTATTGCAACGTTTTTTTACATTTTATTATAGAATACTCTTGGTTCGAGTGATAATAGAACTAAGAATCACCATCGGCCAGCAAACTACATGTCTGCCCGACATTCAACTCTAAACTATATTTTTATGGCGGTTTTGTCTACATTTCCCGGTGCCACGGCCTAGGTAACGTAATTATAGCGACTTTTTTACATTATCTTAAAGAATACTCTTGTGTTGAGTGACAATAGGCCTTAAAATCACCATCGGCCGGCAAACTACATGTCTGCCCGACATTTAACTCTAAGTCACTATTTGAAGGCGATTTCGTCTACATTTCCTGGTGCCACGGCCTAGGTAACATAATTATTGCATTTTTTTTTACTTTATCTTATAGAATTCTCTTGCCATGAGTGACAATAGGCCTATAAATTACCATCGGCTAGCAAAATATATGTCTGTCCGACAATCAACTTTAAACTACATTTTTATGGTGATTTCGTCTACATTTCCCGGTGCCACGGCCTAGATAACGTAATTATTGCAACTTTTTTTACATTATCTTATAGAATACTCTAGTTTTAAGTGATAATAGGCCTCAGAATCACCATCGGCCAGCAAACTATATGTTTTCCCGACATTTAACTCTAAACAACATTTTTAAGACGATTTCGTCTACATTTCCCGGTGCCACGGCCTAGGTAACGTAATTATAGCGACATTTTTTACATTATCTTATAGAATACTCTTGCTTTGAGTTACAATAGGTCTTAAATTAACCATCGGCCAGCAAACTACATGTCTGCCCGACATTGAACTCTAAGTCTCTGTTTTAAGGCGATTTCGTCTACATTTACCGGTGCCACGGCCTAGGTAACATAATTATTGCAACTTTTTTTACATTATCACATAGAATACTCCTGCCTTGAGTGACAATAGGCCGTAGAATTACCATCGGCCAGCAAACTACATGTCTGCCCGACATTTAACTCTAAACTACATTTTAAGGCGATTTCGTCTACATTTCCCGGTGCCACGGCCTAGGTAACGTAATTATGGCGACATTTTTTACATTAATTTATAGACTACTCTTGCTTTGAGTGACAATATGCCGTAGAATCACCATCGGCCAGCAAACTACATGTCTGCCCGACATTTAAATATAAACTACATTTTTATCGCGGTTTTGTCTACATTTCCCGGTACTAAGGCTTAGTTAACGTAATTATATCAACTTTTTTCACATTATATTATAAAATACTCTTACCTTCAGTGACAATATGCCGTAGAATCACCATCGGCCAGCAAATTACATGTCTGCCCGACATTTAACTCTAAACTACATTTTTAAGGCGATTACGTCTACATTTCCCGGTGCCACGGCCTAGGTAACGTAATTATTGCAACTTTTTTTTTTATATCTTATAGAAGGCTCTTAATTTGAGTGACATTACGCCTTAGAATCACCATCGGCCAGCAAACTACATGTCTGCCCGACATTTAACTCTAAACCACATTTTTAAGGCGATTTCGTCTACATTTCCCGGTGCCACGGCCTAGGTAACGTAATTATTGCAATTTTTTTTACATTTTTTTATAGAATATCTTTGCCTAGAGTGACAATAGGCCTTTGAATTACCATCAGTTAGCAAACTACATGTCTGCCCGACATTTAACTCTAAACTACATTTTAAGGCGATTTCGTCTACATTTCCCGGTGCCGCGGCCTAGGTAACGTAATCATGGCGACATTTTTTAAAATAATTTATAGAATACTCTTGCCTTGAGTGACAATAGGCCGTAGAATCACCATCGACCAGCAAACTACATGTCTGCCCGACATTTAACTCTAAACTACATTTTAAGGCGATTTCGTCTACATTTCCCGGTGCCACGGCCTAGGTAACGTAATTATTGCAACTTTTTTTACATTATCTTATAGAATGCTCTTACCTTGAGTGACATTACGCCTTAGCATCACCATCGGCCAGCAAACTACATGTCTGCCCGACATTTAACTCTAAACTACATTTTAAGGCGATTTCGTCTACATTTCCCGGTGCCACGGCCTAGGTAACGTAATTATGGCGACATTTTTTACATAAGTTTATAGAATACTCTTGCCTTGAGTGACAAAATGCGGTAGAATCACCATCGGCCAGCAAACTACATGTCTGCCCGACATTTAACTCTAAACTACATTTTTAAGGCGATTACGTCTACATTTCCCGGTGCCACGGCCTAGATAACGTAAATATAGCAACTTTTTTTACATTATCTTATAGAATCCTCTTGCTATGAGTGACAATATGCCTTAGAATAACCATCGGCCAGCAAACTACATGTCTGCCCGACATTCAACTCTAAACTATATTTTTATGGCGGTTTTGTCTACATTTCCCGGTGCCACGGCCTAGATAACGTAATTATTGCAACGTTGTTTACATTTTATTATAGAATACTCTTAGTTTGAGTGATAATAGGCCTAAGAATCACCATCGGCTAGCAAACTACATGTCTGCCCGACATTCAACTCTAAACTATATTTTTATGGCGGTTTTGTCTACATTTCCCGGTGCCACGGCCTAGATAACGTAATTATTGCAACGTTGTTTACATTTTATTATAGAATACTCTTAGTTTTCCCGACATTTAACTCTAAACAACATTTTTAAGACGATTTCGTCTACATTTCCCGGTGCCACGGCCTAGGTAACGTAATTATAGCGACATTTTTTACATTATCTTATAGAATACTCTTGCTTTGAGTTACAATAGGTCTTAAATTAACCATCGGCCAGCAAACTACATGTCTGCCCGACATTGAACTCTAAGTCTCTGTTTTAAGGCGATTTCGTCTACATTTACCGGTGCCACGGCCTAGGTAACATAATTATTGCAACTTTTTTTACATTATCATATAGAATACTCTTGCCTTGAGTGACAATAGGCCGTACAATTACCATCGGCCAGCAAACTACATGTCTGCCCGACATTTAACTCTAAACTACATTTTAAGGCGATTTCGTCTACATTTCCCGGTGCCACGGCCTAGGTAACGTAATTATGGCGACATTTTTTACATCAATTTATAGACTACTCTTGCTTTGAGTGACAATACGCCGTAGAATCACCATCGGCCAGCAAACTACATGTCTGCCCGACATTTAAATATAAACTACATTTTTATCGCGGTTTTGTCTACATTTCCCGGTACTAAGGCTTAGTTAACGTAATTATATCAACTTTTTTCACATTATATTATAAAATACTCTTGCCTTCAGTGACAATATGCCGTAGAATCACCATCGGCCAGCAAATTACATGTCTGCCCGACATTTAACTCTAAACTACATTTTTAAGGCGATTACGTCTACATTTCCCGGTGCCACGGCCTAGGTAACGTAATTATTGCAACTTTTTTTTTTATATCTTATAGAAGGCTCTAAATTTGAGTGACATTACGCCTTAGAATCACCATCGGCCGGCAAACTACATGTCTGCCCGACATTTAACTCTAAACCACATTTTTAAGGCGATTTCGTCTACATTTCCCGGTGCCACGGCCTAGGTAACGTAATTATTGCAGTTTTTTTTACATTTTTTTATAGAATATCTTTGCCTAGAGTGACAATAGGCCCTTGAATTACCATCAGTTAGCAAACTACATGTCTGCCCGACATTTAACTCTAAACTACATTTTAAGGCGATTTCGTCTACATTTCCCGGTGCCGCGGCCTAGGTAACGTAATCATGGCGACATTTTTTACAATAATTTATAGAATACTCTTGCCTTGAGTGACAATAGGCCGTAGCATCACCATCGACCAGCAAACTACATGTCTGCCCGACATTTAACTCTAAACTACATTTTAAGGCGATTTCGTCTACATTTCCCGGTGCCACGGCCTAGGTAACGTAATTATTGCAACTTTTTTTACATTATCTTATAGAATGCTCTTACCTTGAGTGACATTATGCCTTAGCATCACCATCGACCAGCAAACTACATATCTGCCCGACATTTAACTCTAAACTACATTTTAAGACGATTTCGTCTACATTTCCCGGTGCCACGGCCTAGGTAACGTAATTATGGCGACATTTTTTACATAAGTTTATAGAATACTCTTGCCTTGAGTGACAAAATGCGGTAGAATCACCATCGGCCAGCAAACTACATGTCTGCCCGACATTTAACTCTAAACTACATTTTTAAGGCGATTACGTCTACATTTCCCGGTGCCACGGCCTAGATAACGTAAATATAGCAACTTTTTTTACATTATCTTATAGAATCCTCTTGCTATGAGTGACAATATGCCTTAGAATAACCATCGGCCAGCAAACTACATGTCTGCCCGACATTCAACTCTAAACTATATTTTTATGGCGGTTTTGTCTACATTTCCCGGTGCCACGGCCTAGATAACGTAATTATTGCAACATTGTTTGCATTTTATTATAGAATACTCTTAGTTTGAGTGATAATAGGCCTAAGAATCACCATCGGCTAGCAAACTACATGTCTGCCCGACATTCAACTCTAAACTATATTTTTATGGCGGTTTTGTCTACATTTCCCGGTGCCACGGCCTAGATAACGTAATTATTGCAACGTTGTTTACATTTTATTATAGAATACTCTTAGTTTGAGTGATAGTAGGCCTAAGAATCACCATCGGCTAGCAAACTACATGTCTGCCCGACATTTAACTCTAAACTACATTTTAAGGCGATTTCGTCTACATTTCCCGGTGCCACGGCCTAGGTAACGTAACTATAGCGACTTTTTTTACATTATCTTAGATAATGCTCTTGTTTTGAGTGACAATCGGCCTTTGAATCACCATCGGCCAGCAAACGACATGTCTGCCCGACATTTAAATATAAACTACATTTTTATCGCGGTTTTGTCTACATTTCCCGGTACTAAGGCTTAGTTAACGTAATTATTTCAACTTTTTTCACATTATATTATAGAATACTCTTGCCTCAAGTGACAATAGGCCTTAGAATCACCATCGGCCAGCAAACTACATGTCTGCCCGACATTTAACTCTAAACTACATTTTTAAGGCGATTACGTCTACATTTCCCGGTGCCACGGCCTAGATAACGTAAATATAGCAATTTTTTTTACATTATCTTATAGAATATTCTTGCTTTGAGTGACAATTTGCCTTAGAATAACCATCGGCCATTAAACTACATGTCTGCCCGACATTCAACTCTAAACTATATTTTTATGGCGGTTTTGTCTACATTTCCCGGTGCCACGGCCTAGGTAACGTAATTATTGCAACGTTTTTTACATTTTATTATAGAATTCTCTTAGTTTGAGTGATAGTAGGCCTAAGAATCACCATCGGCTAGCAAACTACATGTCTGCCCGACATTTAACTCTAAACTACATTTTAAGGCGATTTCGTCTACATTTCCCGGTGCCACGGCCTAGATAACGTAAATATAGCAATTTTTTTTACATTATCTTATAGAATATTCTTGCTTTGAGTGACAATTTGCCTTAGAATAACCATCGGCCATTAAACTACATGTCTGCCCGACATTTAACTCTAAACTACATTTTAAGGCGATTTTGTCTACATTTCCCGGTGCCATGGCCTAGGTAACGAAACTATAGCGACTTTTTTTACATTATCTTATAGAATACTCTTGTTTTAAGTGACAATAGGCGTTAGAATCACCATTGGCCAGCAAACTACATGTTTTCCCGACATTTAACTCTAAACTACATTTTTAAGGCGATTTCGTCTACATTACCCGGTGCCACGGCCTAGGTAACGTAATTATAGCGACTTTTTTACTTTATCTTATAGAATACTCTTGTGTTGAGTGACAATAGGCCTTAAAATCACCATCGGCCAGCAAACTACTTGTTTTCCCGACATTTAACTCTAAACAATATTTTTAAGACGATTTCGTCTACATTTCCCGGTGCCACGGCCTAGGTAACGTAATTATAGCGACTTTTTTTACATAATCTTATAGAATACTTTTGTGTTGAGTGACAATAGGCCTTTGAATCACCATCGGCCAGCAAACGACATGTCTGCCCGACATTTAAATATAAACTACATTTTTATCGCGGTTTTGTCTACATTTCCCGGTACTAAGGCTTAGTTAACGTAATTATTTCACCTTTTTTCACATAATATTATAGAATACTCTTGCCTTAAGTGACAATAGGCCTTAGAATCACCATCGGCCAGCAAACTACATGTCTGCCCGACATTTAACTCTAAACTACATTTTTAAGGCGATTACGTCTACATTTCCCGGTGCCACGGCCTAGATAACGTAAATATAGCAACTTTTTTTACATTATCTTATAGAATACTCTTGCTTTGAGTGACAATTTGCCTTAGAATAACCATCGGCCAGCAAACTACATGTCTGCCCGACATTCAACTCTAAACTATATTTTTATCGCGGTTTTGTCTACATTTCCCGGTGCCACGGCCTAGATAACGTAATTATTGCAACGTTTTTTTACATTTTATTATAAAATACTCGTGGTTTGAGTGATAATAGGCCTAAGAATCACCATCGGCCAGCAAACTACATGTCTGCCCGACATTTAACTCTAAACTACATTTTAAGGCGATTTCGTCTACATTTCCCGGTGCCATGGCTTAGGTAACGAAACTTTAGCGACTTTTTTTACATTATCTTATAGAATTCTCTTGTTGTAAGTGACAATAGGCGTTAGAATCAACATCGGCCATTAAAATATATGTCTGTCCTACAATCAACTTTAAACTACATTTTTATGGTGATTTAGTCTACATTTCCCGGTGCCACGGCCTAGGTAACGTAATTATAGCGACATTTTTTATATTATCTTATAGAATTCTCTTGCTTTGAGTGATAATAGGCCTTAGAATTACCATCGGCCAGCAAACTGCATGTCTGCCCGACATTTAACTCTAAACTACATTTTAAGGCGATTTCGTCTACATTTCCCGGAGCCTCGGCCTAGGTAACGTAATTATAGCAATTTTTTTTACATTATATTATAGAATACTCTTGCGTTGAGTGACAGTAGGCCTTTGAATCACCATCGGCCAGCAAACGACATGTCTGCCCGACATTTAAATATAAACTACATTTTTATCGCGGTTTTGTCTACATTTCCCGGTACTAAGGCTTAGTTAACGTAATTATATCAACTTTTTTCACATTATATTATAGAATACTCTTGCCTTGAGTGACAATATGCCGTAGAATCACCATCGGCCAGCAAATTACATGTCTGCCCGACATTTAACTCTAAACTACATTTTTAAGGCGATTACGTCTACATTTCCCGGTGCCACGGCCTAGATAACGTAAATATAGCAATTTTTTTTACATTATCTTATAGAATACTCTTGTTTTGAGTGACAGTATGCCTTAGAATAACCATCGGCCAGCAAACTACATGTCTGCCCGACATTCAACTCTAAACTATATTTTTATGGCGGTTTTGTATACATTTCCCGGTGCCACGGCCTAGGTAACGTAATTATAGCGACTTTTTTACATTATCTTATAGAATACTCTTGTGTTTAGTGACAATTGGCCTTAAAATCACCATCGGCCGGCAAACTACATGTCTGCCCGACATTTAACTCTAAGTCACTATTTGAAGGCGATTTCGTTTACATTTCCTGGTGCCACGGCCTAGATAACATAATTATTGCATTTTTTTTTACATTATCTTATAGAATTCTCTTGCCTTGAGTGACAATAGGCCTATAAATTACCATCGGCTAGCAAAATATATATCTGTCCGACAATCAACTTTAAACTACATTTTTATGGTGATTTCGTCTACATTTCCCGGTGCCACGGCCTAGATAACGTAATTATTGCAACTATTTTTACATTATCTTATAGAATACTCTAGCTTTAAGTGATAATAGGCCTCAGAATCACCATCGGCCAGCAAACTATATGTTTTCCCGACATTTAACTCTAAACAACATTTTTAAGACGATTTCGTCTACATTTCCCGGTGCCACGGCCTAGGTAACGTAATTATAGCGACATTTTTTACAATATCTTGTAGAATACTCTTGTTTTAAGTTACAATAGGTCTTAAATTAACCATCGGCCAGCAAACTACATGTCTGCCCGACATTGAACTCTAAGTCTCTGTTTTAAGGCGATTTCGTCTACATTTACCGGTGCCACGGCCTAGGTAACATAATTATTGCAACTTTTTTTACATTATCATATAGAATACTCTTGCCTTGAGTGACAATAGGCCGTAGAATCATCATCGGCCAGCAAACTACATGTCTGCCCGACATTTAACTCTAAACTACATTTTAAGGCGATTTCGTCTACATTTCCCGGTGCCACGGCCTAGGTAACGTAATTATGGCGACATTTTTTACAATAATTTATAGACTACTCTTGCTTTGAGTGACAATACGCCGAAGAATCACCATCGGCCAGCAAACTACATGTCTGCCTGACATTTAACTCTAAACTACATTTTAAGGCGATTTCGTCTACATTTCCCGGTGCCACGGCCTAGGTAACGTAATTATTGCAACTTTTTTTTAAATATCTTATAGAATACTCTTGGTTTGAGTGACATTACGCCTTAGAATCACCATCGGCCAGCAAACTACATGTCTGCCCGACATTTAACTCTAAACCACATTTTTAAGGCGATTTCGTCTACATTTCCCGGTGCCACGGCCTAGGTAACGTAATTATTGCAATTTTTTTTACATTTTTTCATAGAATATCTTTGCCTAGAGTGACAATAGGCCTTTGAATTACCATCGGCCAGCAAAATATATGTCTGTCCGACAATCAACTTAAAACTACATTTTTACGGTGATTTCGTCTACATTTCCCGGTGCCACGGCCTAGGTAACGTAATTATAGCGACTTTTTTACTTTATCTTATAGAATACTCTTGTGTTGAGTGACAATAGGCCTTAAAATCACCATCGGCCAGCAAACTACATGTCTGCCCGACATTTAACTCTAAGTCACTATTTGAAGGCGATTTCGTCTACATTTCCTGGTGCCACGGCCTAGGTAACGTAATTATTGCAACTTTTTTTACATTATCATATAGAATACTCTTGCCTTGAGTGACAATAGGCCTTTGAATCACTATCGGCCAGCAAAATATATGTCTGTCCGACAATCAACTTTAAACTACATTTTTATGGTGATTTAGTCTACATTTCCCGGTGCCACGGCCTAGGTAACGGAATTATAGCGACATTTTTTACATTATCTTATAGAATACTCTTGCTTCGAGTGACAATACGCCTTCGAATCACCATCAGTTAGCAAACTACATGTCCGACATTTAACTCTAACTCTAGGTAACGTAATTATGGCGACATTTTTTACATTAATTTATAGACTACTCTTGCCTTGAGTGACAATAGGCCGTAGAATCACCATCGGCCAGCAAACTACATGTCTGCCCGACATTTAACTCTAAACTACATTTTAAGGCGATTTCGTCTACATTTCCCGGTGCCATGGCCTAGGTAACGTAATTATGGCGACATTTTTTACATTAATTTATAGACTACTCTTGCCTTGAGTGACAATAGGCCGTAGAATCACCATCGGCCAGCAAACTACATGTCTGCCCGACATTTAACTCTAAACTACATTTTAAGGCGATTTCGTCTACATTTCCCGGTGCCACGGCCTAGGTAACGTAATTATGGCGACATTTTTTACACTAATTTATAGACTACTCTTTCTTTGAGTGACAATCCCCGTAGAATCACCATCGGCCAGCAAACTACATGTCTGCCCGACATTTAACTCTAAACTACATTTTAAGACGATTTCGTCTACATTTCCCGGTGCCACGGCCTAGGTAACGTAATTATTGCAACTTTTTTTTAAATATCTTATAGAATGCTCTTGGTTTGAGTGACATTACGTCTTAGAATCACCATCGGCCAGCAAACTACATGTCTGCCCGACATTTAACTCTAAACCACATTTTTAAGGCGATTTCGTCTACATATCCCGGTGCCACGGCCTAGGTAACGTAATTATTGCAATTTTTTTAAATTTTTTTATAGAATACCTTTGCCTAGAGAAACAATAGGCCTTTGAATTACCATCGGCCAGCAAAATATATGTCTGTCCGACAATCAACTTAAAACTACATTTTTATGGTGATTTCGTCTACATTTCCCGGTGCCACGGCCTAGGTAACGTAATTATAGCGACTTTTTTACCTTATCTTATAGAATACTCTTGTGTTGAGTGACAATAGGCCTTAAAATCACCATCGGCGAGCAAACTACATGTCTGCCCGACATTTAACTCTAAGTCACTATTTGAAGGCGATTTCGTCTACATTTCCTGGTGCCACGGCCTAGGTAACGTAATTATAGCGACATTTTTTACATTATCTTATAGAATACTCTTGCTTTGAGTGACAATACGCCTTCGAATCACCATCAGTTAGCAAACTACATGTCCGACATTTAACTCTAACTCTAGGTAACGTAATTATGGCGACATTTTTTACATTAATTTATAGACTACTCTTGCCTTGAGTGACAATAGGCCGTAGAATCACCATCGGCCAGCAAACTACATGTCTGCCCGACATTTAACTCTAAACTACATTTTAAGGCGATTTCGTCTACATTTCCCGGTGCCATGGCCTAGGTAACGTAATTATGGCGACATTTTTTACATTAATTTATAGACTACTCTTGCCTTGAGTGACAATAGGCCGTAGAATCACCATCGGCCAGCAAACTACATGTCTGCCCGACATTTAACTCTAAACTACATTTTAAGGCGATTTCGTCTACATTTCCCGGTGCCACTGCCTAGGTAACGTAATTATTGCAACTTTTTTTTAAATATCTTACAGAATGCTCTTGGTTTGAGTGACATTACGCCTTAGAATCACCATCGGCCAGCAAACTACATGTCTGCCCGATATTTAACTCTAAACCACATTTTTAAGGCGATTTCGTCTACATTTCTCGGTGCCACGGCCTAGGTAACGTAATTATTGCAATTTTTTTTACATTTTTTTATAGAATACCTTTGCCTAGAGTGACAATAGGCCTTTGAATCACCATCGGCCAGCAAAATATATGTCTGTCCGACAATCAACTTAAAACTACATTTTTATGGTGATTTCGTCTACATTTCCCGGTGCCACGGCCTAGGTAACGTAATTATAGCGACTTTTTTACCTTATCTTATAGAATCCTCTTGCTTTGAGTTACAATAGGTCTTAAATTAACCATCGGCCAGCAAACTACATGTCTGCCCGACATTGAACTCTAAGTCTCTGTTTTAAGGCGATTTCGTCTACATTTACCGGTGCCACGGCCTAGGTAACATAATTATTGCAACTTTTTTCACATTATCATATAGAATACTCTTGCCTTGAGTGACAATAGGCCTTTGAATCACTCTCGGCCAGCAAAATATATGTCTGTCCGACAATCAACTTTAAACTACATTTTTATGGTGATTTAGTCTACATTTCCCGGTGCCACGGCCTAGGTAACGTAATTATAGCGACATTTTTTACATTATCTTATAGAATACTTTTGCTTTGAGTGACAAAAGGCCTTCAAATCACCATCAGTTAGCAAACTACATGTCTGCCCGACATTTAACTCTAAACTACATTTTAAGGCGATTTCGTCTACATTTCCCGGTGCCACGGCCTAGGTAACGTAATTATGGCGACATTTTTTACATTAATTTATAGACTACTCTTGCCTTAAGTGACAATAGGCCGTAGAATCACCATCGGCCAGCAAACTACATGTCTGCCCGACATTTAACTCTAAACTACATTTTAAGGCGATTTCGTCTACATTTTTCGGTGCCATGGCCTAGGTAACGTAATTATGGCGATATTTTTTACATTATTTTTTAGACTTCTCTTGCCTTGAGTGATAATAGGCCGTAGAATCACCATCGGCCAGCAAACTACATGTCTGCCCGACATTTAACTCTAAACTACATTTTAAGGCGATTTCGTCTACATTTCCCGGTGCCACGGCCTAGGTAACGTAATTATGGCGACATTTTTTACACTAATTTATAGACTACTCTTTCTTTGAGTGAGAATCCTCGTAGAATCACCATCGGCCAGCAAACTACATGTCTGCCCGACATTTAACTCTAAACTACATTTTAAGGCGATTTCGTCTACATTTCCCGGTGCCACGGCCTAGGTAACGTAATTATTGCAACTTTTTTTTAAATATCTTATAGAATGCTCTTGGTTTGAGTGACATTACGTCTTAGAATCACCATCGGCCAGCAAACTACATGTCTGCCCGACATTTAACTCTAAACCACATATTTAAGGCGATTTCGTCTACATTTCCCGGTGCCACGGCCTAGGTAACGTAATTATTGCAATTTTTTTAAATTTTTTTATAGAATACCTTTGCCTAGAGTGACAATAGGCCTTTGAATTACCATCGGCCAGCAAAATATATGTCTGTCCGACAATCAACTTAAAACTACATTTTTATGGTGATTTCGTCTACATTTCCCGGTGCCACGGCCTAGGTAACGTAATTATAGCGACTTTTTTACCTTATCTTATAGAATACTTTTGTGTTGAGTGACAATAGGCCTTAAAATCACCATCGGCGAGCAAACTACATGTCTGCCCGACATTTAACTCTAAGTCACTATTTGAAGGCGATTTCGTCTACATTTCCTGGTGCCACGGCCTAGGTAACGTAATTATTGCAACTTTTTTTACATTATCATATAGAATACTCTTGCCTTGAGTGACAATAGGCCTTTGAATCACTATCGGCCAGCAAAATATATGTCTGTCCGACAATCAACTTTAAACTACATTTTTATGGTGATTTAGTCTACATTTCCCGGTGCCACGGCCTAGGTAACGTAATTATAGCGACATTTTTTACATTATCTTATAGAATACTCTTGCTTTGAGTGACAATAGGCCTTCGAATCACCATCAGTTAGCAAACTACATGTCCGACATTTAACTCTAACTCTAGGTAACGTAATTATGGCGACATTTTTTACATTAATTTATAGACTACTCTTGCCTTGAGTGACAATAGGCCGTAGAATCACCATCGGCCAGCAAACTACATGTCTGCCCGACATTTAACTCTAAACTACATTTTAAGGCGATTTCGTCTACATTTCCCGGTGCCGCGGCCTAGGTAACGTAATCATGGCGACATTTTTTACAATAATTTATAGAATACTCTTGCCTTGAGTGACAATAGGCCGTAGAATCACCATCGGCCAGCAAACTACATGTCTGCCCGGCATTTAACTCTAAACTACATTTTAAGGCGATTTCGTCTACATTTCCCGGTGCCACGGCCTAGGTAACGCAATTGATGCAACTTTTTTTACATTATCTTATATAATGCTCTTACTTTGAGTGACATTACGCCTTAACATCACCATCAGCCAGCAAACTACATGTCTGCCCGACATTTAACTCTAAACTACATTTTAAGGCGATTTCGTCTACATTTCCCGGTGCCACGGCCTAAGTAACGTAATTATGGCGACATTTTTTACATAAATTTATAGAATACTCTTGCCTTGAGTGACAATATGCCGGAGAATCACCATCGGCCAGCAAACTACATGTCTGCCCGACATTTAACTCTAAACTACATTTTTAAGGCGATTACGTCTACATTTCCCGGTGCCACGGCCTAGATAACGTAAATATAGCAACTTTTTTTACATTATCTTATAGAATACTCTTGCTATGTGTGACAATATGCCTTAGAATAACCATCGGCCAGCAAACTACATGTCTGCCCGACATTCAACTCTAAACTATATTTTTATGGCGTTTTGTCTACATTTCCCGGTGCCACGGCCTAGATAACGTAATTATTGCAACGTTGTTTACATTTTATTATAGAATACTCTTAGTTTGAGTGATAATAGGCCTAAGAATCACCATCGGCTAGCAAATTACATGTCTGCCCGACATTCAACTCTAAACTATATTTTTATGGCGGTTTTGTCTACATTTCCCGGTGCCACGGCCTAGATAACGTAATTATTGCAACGTTGTTTACATTTTATTATAGAATACTCTTAGTTTGAGTGATAATAGGCCTAAAAATCACCATCGGCTAGCAAACTACATGTCTGCCCGACATTTAACTCTAAACTACATTTTAAGGCGATTTCGTCTACATTTCCCGGTGCCACGGCCTAGGTAACGTAACTATAGCGACTTTTTTTACATTATCTTAGATAATACTCTTGTTTTGAGTGACAATAGGCCTTTGAATCACCATCGGCCAGCAAACGACTTGTCTGCCCGACATTTAATTATAAACTACATTTTTATCGCGGTTTTGTCTACATTTCCCGGTACTAAGGCTTAGTTAACGTAATTATTTCAATTTTTTTCACATTATATTATAGAATACTCTTGCCTTAAGTGACAATAGGCCTTAGAATCACCATCGGCCAGCAAACTACATGTCTGCCCGACATTTAACTCTAAACTACATTTTTAAGGCGATTACGTCTACATTTCCCGGTGCCACGGCCTAGATAACGTAAATATAGCAACTTTTTTTACATTATCTTATAGAATATTCTTGCTTTGAGTGACAATTTGCCTTAGAATAACCATCGGCCATTAAACTACATGTCTGCCCGACATTCAACTCTAAACTATATTTTTATGGTGGTTTTGTCTACATTTCCCGATGCCACGGCCTAAATAACGTAACTATTGCAAAGTTTTTTACATTTTATTATAGAATACTCTTAGTTTGAGTGATAATAGGCCTAAGAATCACCATCGGCCAGCAAACTACATGTCTGCCCGACATTTAACTCTAAACTACATTTTAAGGCGATTTTGTCTACATTTCCCGGTGCCGTGGCCTAGGTAACGAAACTATAGCGACTTTTTTTACATTATCTTATAGAATACTCTTGTTTTAAGTGACAATACGTGTTAGAATCACCATCGGCCAGCAAACTACATGTTTTCCCGACATTTAACTCTAAACTACATTTTTAAGGCGATTTCGTCTACATTACCCGGTGCCACGGCCTAGGTAACGTAATTATACGACTTTTTTTTACACGATCTTATAGAATTTTCTTGCATTGAGTGAAAAAATGCATTAAAATTACCATCGGCCAGCAAACTACTTGTTTCTCGACATTTAACTCTAAACAATATTTTTAAGACGATTTCGTCTACATTTCCCGGTACCACGGCCTAGGTAACGTAATTATAGCGACTTTTTTTACATTATCTTATAGAATGCTCTTGTTTTGAGTGACAATAGGCCTTTGAATCACCATCGGCCAGCAAACGACATGTCTGCCCGACATTTAAATATAAACTACATTTTTATCGCGGTTTTGTCTACATTTCCCGGTACTAAGGCTTAGTTAACGTAATTATTTCAACTTTTTTCACATTATATTATAGAATACTCTTGCCTTAAGTGACAATAGGCCTTTGAATCACTATCGGCCAGCAAAATATATGTCTGTCCGACAATCAACTTTAAACTACATTTTTATGGTGATTTAGTCTACATTTCCCGGTGCCACGGCCTAGGTAACGTAATTATAGCGACATTTTTTACATTATCTTATAGAATCCTCTTGCTTTGAGTGACAAAAGGCCTTCAAATCACCATCAGTTAGCAAACTACATGTCTGCCCGACATTTAACTCTAAACTACATTTTAAGGCGATTTCGTCTACATTTCCCGGTGCCACGGCCTAGGTAACGTAATTATGGCGACATTTTTTACATTAATTTATAGACTACTCTTGCCTTGAGTGACAATAGGCCGTAGAATCACCATCGGCTAGCAAACTACATGTCTGCCCGACATTTAACTCTAAACTACATTTTAAGGCGATTTCGTCTACATTTCCCGCTGCCATGGCCTAGGTAACGTAATTATGGCGACATTTTTTACATTAATTTATAGACTACTCTTGCCTTGAGTGACAATAGGCCGTAGAATCACCATCGGCCAGCAAACTACATGTCTGCCCGACATTTAACTCTAAACTACATTTTAAGGCGATTTCGTCTACATTTCCCGGTGCCACGGCCTAGGTAACGTAATTATGGCGACATTTTTTACACTAATTTATAGACTACTCTTTCTTTGAGTGACAATCCCCGTAGAATCACCATCGGCCAGCAAACTACATGTCTGCCCGACATTTAACTCTAAACTACATTTTAAGACGATTTCGTCTACATTTCCCGGTGCCACGGCCTAGGTAACGTAATTATTGCAACTTTTTTTTAAATATCTTATAGAATGCTCTTGGTTTGAGTGACATTACGTCTTAGAATCACCATCGGCCAGCAAACTACATGTCTGCCCGACATTTAACTCTAAACCACATTTTTAAGGCGATTTCGTCTACATTTCCCGGTGCCACGGCCTAGGTAACGTAATTATTGCAATTTTTTTAAATTTTTTTATAGAATACCTTTGCCTAGAGTGACAATAGGCCTTTGAATTACCATCGGCCAGCAAAATATATGTCTGTCCGACAATCAACTTAAAACTACATTTTTATGGTGATTTCGTCTACATTTCCCGGTGCCACGGCCTAGGTAACGTAATTATAGCGACTTTTTTACCTTATCTTATAGAATACTCTTGTGTTGAGTGACAATAGGCCTTAAAATCACCATCGGCGAGCAAACTACATGTCTGCCCGACATTTAACTCTAAGTCACTATTTGAAGGCGATTTCGTCTACATTTCCTGGTGCCACGGCCTAGGTAACGTAATTATAGCGACATTTTTTACATTATCTTATAGAATACTCTTGCTTTGAGTGACAATACGCCTTCGAATCACCATCAGTTAGCAAACTACATGTCCGACATTTAACTCTAACTCTAGGTAACGTAATTATGGCGACATTTTTTACATTAATTTATAGACTACTCTTGCCTTGAGTGACAATAGGCCGTAGAATCACCATCGGCCAGCAAACTACATGTCTGCCCGACATTTTACTCTAAACTACATTTTAAGGCGATTTCGTCTACATTTCCCGGTGCCATGGCCTAGGTAACGTAATTATGGCGACATTTTTTACATTAATTTATAGACTACTCTTGCTTTGAGTGACAATAGGCCGTAGAATCACCATCGGCCAGCAAACTACATGTCTGCCCGACATTTAACTCTAAACTACATTTTAAGGCGATTTCGTCTACATTTCCCGGTGCCACTGCCTAGGTAACGTAATTATTGCAACTTTTTTTTAAATATCTTACAGAATGCTCTTGGTTTGAGTGACATTACGCCTTAGAATCACCATCGGCCAGCAAACTACATGTCTGCCCGATATTTAACTCTAAACCACATTTTTAAGGCGATTTCGTCTACATTTCTCGGTGCCACGGCCTAGGTAACGTAATTATTGCAAATTTTTTTACATTTTTTCATAGAATACCTTTGCCTAGAGTGACAATAGGCCTTTGAATTACCATCGGCCAGCAAAATATATGTCTGTCCGACAATCAACTTAAAACTACATTTTTATGGTGATTTCGTCTACATTTCCCGGTGCCACGGCCTAGGTAACGTAATTATAGCGACTTTTTTACCTTATCTTATAGAATCCTCTTGCTTTGAGTTACAATAGGTCTTAAATTAACCATCGGCCAGCAAACTACATGTCTGCCCGACATTGAACTCTAAGTCTCTGTTTTAAGGCGATTTCGTCTACATTTACCGGTGCCACGGCCTAGGTAACATAATTATTGCAACTTTTTTTACATTATCATATAGAATGCTCTTGCTTTGAGTGACAATAGGCCTTTGAATCACTATCGGCCAGCAAAATATATGTCTGTCCGACAATCAACTTTAAACTACATTTTTATGGTGATTTAGTCTACATTTCCCGGTGCCACGGCCTAGGTAACGTAATTATAGCGACATTTTTTACATTATCTTATAGAATACTTTTGCTTTGAGTGACAAAAGGCCTTCAAATCACTATCAGTTAGCAAACTACATGTCTGCCCGACATTTAACTCTAAACTACATTTTAAGGCGATTTCGTCTACATTTCCCGGTGCCACGGCCTAGGTAACGTAATTATGGCGACATTTTTTACATTAATTTATAGACTACTCTTGCCTTGAGTGACAATAGGCCGTAGAATCACCATCGGCCAGCAAACTACATGTCTGCCCGACATTTAACTCTAAACTACATTTTAAGGCGATTTCGTCTACATTTCCCGGTGCCATGGCCTAGGTAACGTAATTATGGCGACATTTTTTACATTATTTTTTAGACTACTCTTGCCTTGAGTGACAATAGGCCGTAGAATCACCATCGGCCAGCAAACTACATGTCTGCCCGACATTTAACTCTAAACTACATTTTAAGGCGATTTCGTCTACATTTCCCGGTGCCACGGCCTAGGTAACGTAATTATGGCGACATTTTTTACACTAATTTATAGACTACTCTTTCTTTGAGTGACACAACCCCGTAGAATCACCATCGGCCAGCAAACTACATGTCTGCCCGACATTTAACTCTAAACTACATTTTAAGGCGATTTCGTCTACATTTCCCGGTGCCACGGCCTAGGTAACGTAATTATTGCAACTTTTTTTTAAATATCTTATAGAATGCTCTTGGTTTGAGTGACATTACGTCTTAGAATCACCATCGGCCAGCAAACTACATGTCTGCCCGACAATCAACTTTAAACTACATTTTTATGGTGATTTAGTCTACATTTCCCGGTGCCACGGCCTAGGTAACGTAATTATAGCGACATTTTTTACATTATCTTATTGTAAGTGAAGGGCAGGGTTGATTGTAAGAAAAAAGCTAATGTTCAGAATTACTATTACGATATATATTGGTCACAGAAAAGAAAACACATACACACACAAGAATCTAGAACTACCAATTATATTGTCGCGGAAATGGAAAAAATGTACCGTTTTGGCGCGCAAATTACGTAACGATCGATTCAGTTGCTATGCGCTGCGCAGACTGGTTTATGCCGCGCCGGCCGGCGCGGGCGAGCCCCGCTCGAGCCGCGTACCCCTCTCTCCCTTCCCCTCGCTCACCTTGTCGTACCAAGGTTAGCGCCGTGGAACGGAGTGAAACGAATATTATTATTATTTTCTTAAATTACTACTTGGACAGTCGTGCTATCTAACATTACCACCCCCCAGTTGGAGACTTCAATCGATAAATGTACCGTCAGTAGGTAGCACGGCTATCCGAGCAACAGGACGACGCAGCGCCCCAGAGGCCGTTCTTATATCTACCACACGTACGTGACCGTCACGTCCCGGAAACACTTTCGATATTATGCCACGGGGCCATATGTTACGCTGTCTGCCGTCACACACCACAACTACATCACCCACTTTGACGGAGTCCGTTGCTGTTGTCCACTTTTGTCGCCTCTGTAAGGTGGGCAGGTATTCTCTGGTCCACCGTCGCCAGAACATCTCGGCCAGAGCATTTGCTTTCTTCCATTGGCGGCGAGCGTCGACGTCAGAAGGGTTGAAGGTCGTTATGCGTGTCTCACCCGTCGCTGTCCCAAGCAGGAGATGGTTCGGCGTGAGAACGACCGGTTCGTCGTGGTCAGTTGCTACATACGCAAGCGGTCGGCTGTTCACAACCAGTTCTGCTTCCAACATGGCGGTGTGTAGAACTTCTTCGGATGGCGCGCGTTCCTTCAGTGTGGCATGGAGAGCATTCTTCACGGAGCGAATGAGGCGCTCCCACGTACCGCCCATGTGTGGGGCTGCGGGCGGGTTGAAGCGCCACTCAATGCCCTTAGCCAAAACCTCACCTTTGAGTCGCTCGTTGTTTAAGTTTCGGAGGGCGGCTCGAAGTTCCCTGTTCGCCCCAACGAAATTTGTACCGCAGTCACTTAAGATCGTCGCTGGTTGCCCGCGGCGCGCTATCAAGCGGCGCAAGGCAAGTATGGCAGAATCACTGCTTAGCGACGCAGCCAACTCGAGGTGAATGGCGCGTGTGGCGAGGCATGTAAACAACACGCCCCACCTTTTCTCCCGGCGCCGTCCAATTGTGACCTCCATCGGACCGAAATAATCGATCCCGCAGTTGACAAATGCTCGCCGCGTCGAGGTAAGTCTGACGAGTGGTAGGTCACCCATCTTGGGTGGATTGGGCCGCGCGCGCTGCACTCGACAGTACTGGCAGCGTGCAACGACTGCCTTTACTGTAGGCCGAAGGTAAGTCACCCAGAACCTCTCTCGCATGTTGTTGACGACAGTTTCGTGGTTGGCGTGCAGCGCACGTTCATGATAGTGGTGCACTAGTAGCCGCGTGCTGCGACAGCTGCCGTCGAGGATCACGGGATGTCTCTCATCAAACGAAAGTTCTGTCGAAGCCCCAAGGCGACCCCTGACACGAAGTAGCTCATCCTCGTAGACCATGGGATCGAGTTTTAGCAAGCGGCTGGACTTAGGCAGCGGGCGCCCAGCCCGAAGCGCGCATAGCTCATCAGGGAAGGAGTAGGCCTGCGACTGTTTCAGTAGAAACCGCTCGGCCTCCTGCAGGATGTCCATAGTTAACTCGCTTACCGCTGTCCTTTGCTTAGCTCGGCATGCGCGTATAAAGACAAGCACGCGTGCAGTAACGCGCACAGCTCGCGTCCAGGTAGAGTAGCGCGTCACATCGATGAGAGGTAGGTTGACCTCAGCCACCACATGCGCTCTCTCCAGGCGCTCCGGATCGTCAGCAGGGGACTCGTCACGGCTCCAGCTCGGCCATGGTACCTGTGGATCACAAAGAAAGGGGGGACCCGAAAGCCACATGCCCTTGTTGTTAGGCCAGTCCATCCTGGTTGCTTCATCAGCAGGATTAGACTCTGAAGGAACCCAGTGCCAGTTGCTTCGCTTACTCAAAGTGTCTATCTCTGCTAGTCTGTGCGAAACGTATCTTTGGTAGTCGCGTGCCTCGGAATTAATCCACATAAGGACTGTTTTTGAATCAGTCCAAAGGTATAGGTTGGTAATAACCATGTCTACTTCAGATTTTATTGTTACCGCCAATCTACATGCTAATACGGCGGCCTGCAGTTCCAATCGTGGAATTGACACAACCTTCACGGGAGACACGCGTGCCTTTCCCCCTACCATAGTACATACCCTATTGCCGCCACTGTTAGTACCAACCAGAAATCCTACAGCAGCGTACGCTTTCTCGCTGGCATCTCCAAAGACATGAAGGTCTACCGCCGCTGTCCGTTGCAGACCGTACCACCGAGGTACGGCAACGGTGGATAGAGTTTTCAACTTACTAAGCCATTCGAACCATATAGCGGCTTCGGGATCCTTGATGCACTCGTCCCACGAAATCCCCGACTGCCAGACGCGCTGCATCAGGACTCGTGATTGTATTACGCACGGGTACACCAGTCCAAGTGGGTCAAATATGCTCATAATAAATTTGAGAAACTGACGCTTGGTAGGTTTGATCTGGCCTTCAACTAACTCCACCGGCAAGCGTTTAAACGACAGATCAAATTTCATACTATCGCTCGGCGGACACCAGATCATACCTAACGTGCGTTCGTTTTCCGACTTGTCCAGTTTAACACGACCCGGCACTACAGCTGGCAGCTTTTCACTTAATTCAGGTGAATTTGTCACCCACCCCCTGATATCAAAACCACCAGCTCGGTGAATGTGGGTGGTGTCAGCGATCAGCTGTTGTGCCGTGTCTATACAGTCAACACTATCTAAGTAATCATCAACATAGTGTTTATTTTTAATAGCTTCTACCGCCACAGGATGCGTGTTTGCGAACTCCTCAGCATTTTTATTTAACACGTAAATCGCCGAAGTGGGACTGCAGGTCGCGCCAAAGATCATAGAGTTCATTACATAAATCGCAGGTTCACTAATTCGGTCTTGACCGCGCCATAGGAACAGCTGTGCCCCCTGATCGATCTCACGAATATTTACACGCATAAACATGTCAGCAATATCGGCGGTGAATGCAATTTCGCCCGATCTGAATTTGATTAAGACTCCCAACAAAGAATTCATTAAATCAGGTCCACTTAATAGATTGTTATTCAGAGACACGCCCTGGTAGATTGCGGCACAATCAAACACAAGTCTAAACTTGCCGGGTTTGTTGGGGTTCGTGACTCCAAAGTGTGGCAAATACCACACGGGACTCGCTTTAATGCTATCAACTTTTCGCGCGTAGCCCGCGTCTAATAATCGGTTTATTTGCTTAGCATATTCGGCAGCAAATTTGGGGTCACGATCCATTCTGCGTTCAATCCCGGCAAGTCGTCTTAGTGCATAATTATAGTTATCGGGCATTTCTATATTCTCACGAGCCCATAGCAAGCCCACTTCCCACTGTTGGGCATTATCTGATACGCGACGACATGTTTTATTTAATATTTCTAAAGCGCGTTCGGAATTCGAGTTGGTACGTAACACATTAGAAATACCTATAGCTTCCAACTCGAATTGGGCCCTCACTACTTCGTGCAAGTCATCAAACGCAGTTAAGCAGTTGGCGGATTCGACTTCGTTATCGCCAACCCCCCCACCTAACGGGCCATGGACAACCCAGCCTAAGTGAGTAAGCGAACAAACCGGACGACCGGATTTACCTTCTCGAATCTCCCTGCCGACGACGAGATTCCAGTTGTCCTGCCCCAGCACCAGCATGGGTTTCGCATCCCTCATTTCTCCGCAATCCAGGTCCCGCAGGTGAACGTTCTCTCTGAAGATACGCGCCGGTACCGTTTGCGTCGGCAAGCTCAGGTTACGCATAGTGCGCACGGAAATGTCATGACTTACACCATTCGGGCCGCGCACTATCACTTTAACCTTTCTTGAGTTATTGTCACTAGCAATACGTTCACGCGCCATTAATAATTTAAGGGGCACTATAGGTCCGTCAACACCGATCGCGAATTTATCGTCCAAAATCGAGCATGACGCTCCATCGTCTAACAGTGCGTAAATAGAATGTTCACCTGCACTTGTTACAACTGTAACTGGTAACACTTTTAGTAAAGTACGCGCATCACGATCACCAACATTCGTTAAAGTTTCATATTTTTCTGACGCCGATGCTTGAAACGCGAGCGCCGACGACGGCAGGTTAGGCTGTGGCCCCTCCGCGGGCGGCGTAGCCTTTTCCATGTCTTTATGTAGCAATTCGTGGTGTGAGTAATTACACTTGCTACAACGCTTCGCACGATAGTACCTACTCGAGTGTGTTTTCATAATACACTTAAAACATAGTCTATTTTGTTTCACAAAGTCCCAACGTTCATCAATAGGCATATTTTTAAAGTCTGTACACTCATTTAATTTATGATCCGCTTTGCACTTAACACACGTGATTTTATAGTCACTGTCAGCCTTAGATACTGTCGCGATGGTTTCCATTTGAGTATGTACTCGATGAGTCGCTCCGCCCGCGCGCGCTGTGGCCGCAGCCTTATCGCGCCGACCGGCGGGAACTCCGGCGCGCTCTGCGCCTGCGGCTTGGTTGGCGGGCGCGATGTTTATACTTATCGGAGCGTAATATGACGATGCGCGTGTAATTTGACTTAAGAATTCGACAAACATATTGAGGTTTGGGCTAACTCTAAGATCAACGCCGCTATCGATGTCCATTCGCATGGCAAAATCGCCGTATTGTGCTCGTTGGTAAGGTGTTAATTTGTTTAGCAATTCATTTACCAACTGCGGATTGTTTAAATAGCCTTCTGCCCTTATACTTCTGAGAACTGAGGCACAATTACGAACTGTAGTGGTGAAGTTGCGAATTTCGCGTCCGTCCTCGCTTAGTTTAGGTAACTCGCGTACCTTCCTCAATGCGCACTCCAAAAGGCGAGTCGGGTGCCCGAATTCGTCTTCTAGCGCCTTCATCACTTCTTCTGGATCGGCGGCAGTTATTAGCAAATCTCGTACAGCGGCCTTTGCCTCGCCTACGAGCGCCACACGGAGGCGCGCCATATTTTCAAATGACTTAAAGGCGTGTATCTCACTCGTACTGCGATAGGCCTTTTCAAAACTAAGCCAATCCAAAGCGTTACCGTCGAACGTAGGTATCTCGTGCACTTGCCGCGGTACATGTCTTTTTTGACCTAGCTTGCTGATGGCCTCCGCTAGCCGATCAATGTCAGATAGAGGCTCGCTCTTCGGCAGTGGCGGCAGCGGCTGGGGTGACGGTGTCCGCGGTAGAGATGGTGCGGGTGCTCTGGAGTCTAGGAACAGGGCAGCGGCTTCGTGCTGCGGCGACGGCAGACGCGGAACGGCATGGGGCGGCGCGATATTGGCGGGCGTGTCGTCGAGCCAGCGCTTCACGCGCGCTGTGGTCTCTCCGCTCGCGACACTGGGCGCTGTCACTTCTCCGCTAGCGATACTGGGCGCTGATTCCACCTTCTCCTCTTCCTCCTGTAATTGTAGGTCGGCCATGTCCAGGGCTAGCTTCTTTTTAATGAGATTCTGTTTTATTTTGGCCATCTCAAGCTCCGCTTCGTACTCAGCGCGTAAGCGCCGTGCTTTGAGGGAGGCCTGGCTAAGTTTGGAATCTTTGGACGTATAGCTGGCCGTGCTAGCCTTGCTCTTTGGCCGCACCGTGACCTCTGTTTGCGGCGTCTTCAACCCCGACGGCGGTTGTTCATCTCCGTGGCCTTTCTGACCACCCACCGAGGGGACGCGCTCCGACTTCAAAGATGGCGTCTGCCGTGGTACGTCGGCACCCGACGGAGTCCCCAATCCCGAATCTGGTGGTTTCTCCAACATCGCTCTAGTTTTGCTGCGTGTTCTCCGTTGTTTACTGTGATCACTCATTGCTATTTCACTTATCCGAACTCGTAGGACCAATTTTGTAAGTGAAGGGCAGGGTTGATTGTAAGAAAAAAGCTAATGTTCAGAATTACTATTACGATATATATTGGTCACAGAAAAGAAAACACATACACACACAAGAATCTAGAACTACCAATTATATTGTCGCGGAAATGGAAAAAATGTACCGTTTTGGCGCGCAAATTACGTAACGATCGATTCAGTTGCTATGCGCTGCGCAGACTGGTTTATGCCGCGCCGGCCGGCGCGGGCGAGCCCCGCTCGAGCCGCGTACCCCTCTCTCCCTTCCCCTCGCTCACCTTGTCGTACCAAGGTTAGCGCCGTGGAACGGAGTGAAACGAATATTATTATTATTTTCTTAAATTACTACTTGGACAGTCGTGCTATCTAACACTTATAGAATACTCTTGCTTTGAGTGACAATAGGCCTTCGAATCACCATCAGTTAGCAAACTACATGTCCGACATTTAACTCTAACTCTAGGTAACGTAATTATGGCGACATTTTTTACATTAATTTATAGACTACTCTTGCCTTGAGTGACAATAGGCCGTAGAATCACCATCGGCCAGCAAACTACATGTCTGCCCGACATTTAACTCTAAACTACATTTTAAGGCGATTTCGTCTACATTTCCCGGTGCCGCGGCCTAGGTAACGTGATCATGGCGACATTTTTTACAATAATTTATAGAATACTCTTGCCTTGAGTGACAATAGGCCGTAGAATCACCATCGGCCAGCAAACTACATGTCTGCCCGGCATTTAACTCTAAACTACATTTTAAGGCGATTTCGTCTACATTTCCCGGTGCCACGGCCTAGGTAACGTAATTGATGCAACTTTTTTTACATTATCTTATATAATGCTCTTACTTTGAGTGACATTACGCCTTAACATCACCATCAGCCAGCAAACTACATGTCTGCCCGACATTTAACTCTAAACTACATTTTAAGGCGATTTCGTCTACATTTCCCGGTGCCACGGCCTAAGTAACGTAATTATGGCGACATTTTTTACATAAATTTATAGAATACTCTTGCCTTGAGTGACAATATGCCGGAGAATCACCATCGGCCAGCAAACTACATGTCTGCCCGACATTTAACTCTAAACTACATTTTTAAGGCGATTACGTCTACATTTCCCGGTGCCACGGCCTAGATAACGTAAATATAGCAACTTTTTTTACATTATCTTATAGAATACTCTTGCTATGTGTGACAATATGCCTTAGAATAACCATCGGCCAGCAAACTACATGTCTGCCCGACATTCAACTCTAAACTATATTTTTATGGCGTTTTGTCTACATTTCCCGGTGCCACGGCCTAGATAACGTAATTATTGCAACGTTGTTTACATTTTATTATAGAATCCTCTTAGTTTGAGTGATAATAGGCCTAAGAATCACCATCGGCTAGCAAATTACATGTCTGCCCGACATTCAACTCTAAACTATATTTTTATGGCGGTTTTGTCTACATTTCCCGGTGCCACGGCCTAGATAACGTAATTATTGCAACGTTGTTTACATTTTATTATAGAATACTCTTAGTTTGAGTGATAATAGGCCTAAAAATCACCATCGGCTAGCAAACTACATGTCTGCCCGACATTTAACTCTAAACTACATTTTAAGGCGATTTCGTCTACATTTCCCGGTGCCACGGCCTAGGTAACGTAACTATAGCGACTTTTTTTACATTATCTTAGATAATACTCTTGTTTTGAGTGACAATAGGCCTTTGAATCACCATCGGCCAGCAAACGACATGTCTGCCCGACATTTAAATATAAACTACATTTTTATCGCGGTTTTGTCTACATTTCCCGGTACTAAGGCTTAGTTAACGTAATTATTTCAATTTTTTTCACATTATATTATAGAATACTCTTGCCTTACGTGACAATAGGCCTTAGAATCACCATCGGCCAGCAAACTACATGTCTGCCCGACATTTAACTCTAAACTACATTTTTAAGGCGATTACGTCTACATTTCCCGGTGCCACGGCCTAGATAACGTAAATATAGCAACTTTTTTTACATTTTCTTATAGAATATTCTTGCTTTGAGTGACAATTTGCCTTAGAATAACCATCGGCCATTAAACTACATGTCTGCCCGACATTCAACTCTAAACTATATTTTTATGGCGGTTTTGTCTACATTTCCCGGTGCCACGGCCTAGATAACGTAACTATTGCAACGTTTTTTACATTTTATTATAGAATACTCTTAGTTTGAGTGATAATAGGCCTAAGAATCACCATCGGCCAGCAAACTACATGTCTGCCCGACATTTAACTCTAAACTACATTTTAAGGCGATTTTGTCTACATTTCCCGGTGCCGTGGCCTAGGTAACGAAACTATAGCGACTTTTTTTACATTATCTTATAAAATACTCTTGTTTTAAGTGACAATACGCGTTAGAATCACCATCGGCTAGCAAACTACATGTTTTCCCGACATTTAACTCTAAACTACATTTTTAAGGCGATTTCGTCTACATTACCCGGTGCCACGGCCTAGGTAACGTAATTATACGACTTTTTTTTACACGATCTTATAGAATTCTCTTGCATTGAGTGAAAAAATGCATTAAAATTACCATCGGCCAGCAAACTACTTGTTTCTCGACATTTAACTCTAAACAATATTTTTAAGACGATTTCGTCTACATTTCCCGGTGCCACGGCCTAGGTAACGTAATTATAGCGACTTTTTTTACATTATCTTATAGAATACTTTTGTTTTGAGTGACAATAGGCCTTTGATTCACCATCGGCCAGCAAACGACATGTCTGCCCGACATTTAAATATAAACTACATTTTTATCGCGGTTTTGTCTACATTTCCCGGTACTAAGGCTTAGTTAACGTAATTATTTCAACTTTTTTCACATTATATTATAGAATACTCTTGGTTTAAGTGACAATAGGCCTTTGAATCACTATCGGCCAGCAAAATATATGTCTGTCCGACAATCAACTTTAAACTACATTTTTATGGTGATTTAGTCTACGTTTCCCGGTGCCACGGCCTAGGTAACGTAATTATAGCGACATTTTTTACATTATCTTATAGAATACTCTTGCTTTGAGTGACAATAGGCCGTAGAATCACCATCGGCCAGCAAACTACATGTCTGCCCGACATTTAACTCTAAACTACATTTTAAGGCGATTTCGTCTACATTTCCCGGTGCCATGGCCTAGGTAACGTAATTATGGCGACATTTTTTACATTAATTTATAGACTACTCTTGCATTGAGTGAAAATAGGCCGTAGAATCACCATCGGCCAGCAAACTACATGTCTGCCCGACATTTAACTCTAAACTACATTTTAAGGCGATTTCGTCTACATTTCCCGGTGCCACGGCCTAGGTAACGTAATTATGGCGACATTTTTTACACTAATTTATACACTACTCTTTCTTTGAGTGACAATACCCCGTAGAATCACCATCGGCCAGCAAACTACATGTCTGCTCGACATTTAACTCTAAACTACATTTTAAGGCGATTTCGTCTACATTTCCCGGTGCCACGGCCTAGGTAACGTAATTATTGCAACTTTTTTTTAAATATCTTATAGAATGCTCTTGGTTTGAGTGACATTACGTCTTAGAATCACCATCGGCCAGCAAACTACATGTCTGCCCGACATTTAACTCTAAACCACATTTTTAAGGCGATTTCGTCTACATTTCCCGGTGCCACGGCCTAGGTAACGTAATTATTGCAATTTTTTTAAATTTTTTTATAGAATACCTTTGCCTAGAGTGACAATAGGCCTTTGAATTACCATCGGCCAGCAAAATATATGTCTGTCCGACAATCAACTTAAAACTACATTTTTATGGTGATTTCGTCTACATTTCCCGGTGCCACGGCCTAGGTAACGTAATTATAGCGACTTTTTTACCTTATCTTATAGAATACTCTTGTGTTGAGTGACAATAGGCCTTAAAATCACCATCGGCGAGCAAACTACATGTCTGCCCGACATTTAACTCTAAGTCACTATTTGAAGGCGATTTCGTCTACATTTCCTGGTGCCACGGCCTAGGTAACGTAATTATTGCAATTTTTTTTACATTATCATATAGAATACTCTTGCCTTGAGTAACAATAGGCCTTTGAATCACTATCGGCCAGCAAAATATATGTCTGTCCGACAATCAACTTTAAACTACATTTTTATGGTGATTTAGTCTACATTTCCCGGTGCCACGGCCTAGGTAACGTAATTATAGCGACATTTTTTACATTATCTTATAGAATACTCTTGCTTTGAGTGACAATAGGCCTTCGAATCACCATCAGTTAGCAAACTACATGTCCGACATTTAACTCTAACTCTAGGTAACGTAATTATGGCGACATTTTTTACATTAATTTATAGACTACTCTTGCCTTGAGTGACAATAGGCCGTAGAATCACCATCGGCCAGCAAACTACATGTCTGCCCGACATTTAACTCTAAACTACATTTTAAGGCGATTTCGTCTACATTTCCCGGTGCCGCGGCCTAGGTAACGTAATCATGGCGACATTTTTTACAATAATTTATAGAATACTCTTGCCTTGAGTGACAATAGGCCGTAGAATCACCATCGGCCAGCAAACTACATGTCTGCCCGACATTCAACTCTAAACTATATTTTTATGGCGGTTTTGTCTACATTTCCCGGTGCCACGGCCTAGATAACGTAACTATTGCAACGTTTTTTACATTTTATTATAGAATACTCTTAGTTTGAGTGATAATAGGCCTAAGAATCACCATCGGCCAGCAAACTACATGTCTGCCCGACATTTAACTCTAAACTACATTTTAAGGCGATTTTGTCTACATTTCCCGGTGCCGTGGCCTAGGTAACGAAACTATAGCGACTTTTTTTACATTATCTTATAAAATACTCTTGTTTTAAGTGACAATACGCGTTAGAATCACCATCGGCTAGCAAACTACATGTTTTCCCGACATTTAACTCTAAACTACATTTTTAAAGCGATTTCGTCTACATTACCCGGTGCCACGGCCTAGGTAACGTAATTATACGACTTTTTTTTACACGATCTTATAGAATTCTCTTGCATTGAGTGAAAAAATGCATTAAAATTACCATCGGCCAGCAAACTACTTGTTTCTCGACATTTAACTCTAAACAATATTTTTAAGACGATTTCGTCTACATTTCCCGGTGCCACGGCCTAGGTAACGTAATTATAGCGACTTTATTTTACATTATCTTATAGAATACTTTTGTTTTGAGTGACAATAGGCCTTTGATTCACCATCGGCCAGCAAACGACATGTCTGCCCGACATTTAAATATAAACTACATTTTTATCGCGGTTTTGTCTACATTTCCCGGTACTAAGGCTTAGTTAACGTAATTATTTCAACTTTTTTCACATTATATTATAGAATACTCTTGGTTTAAGTGACAATAGGCCTTTGAATCACTATCGGCCAGCAAAATATATGTCTGTCCGACAATCAACTTTAAACTACATTTTTATGGTGATTTAGTCTACGTTTCCCGGTGCCACGGCCTAGGTAACGTAATTATAGCGACATTTTTTACATTATCTTATAGAATACTCTTGCTTTGAGTGACAAAAGGCCTTCAAATCACCATCAGTTAGCAAACTACATGTCTGCCCGACATTTAACTCTAAACTACATTTTAAGGCGATTTCGTCTACATTTCCCGGTGCCACGGCCTAGGTAACGTAATTATGGCGACATTTTTTACATTTATTTATAGACTACTCTTGCCTTGAGTGACAATAGGCCGTAGAATCACCATCGGCCAGCAAACTACATGTCTGCCCGACATTTAACTCTAAACTACATTTTAAGGCGATTTCGTCTACATTTCCCGGTGCCATGGCCTAGGTAACGTAATTATGGCGACATTTTTTACATTAATTTATAGACTACTCTTGCCTTGAGTGAAAATAGGCCGTAGAATCACCATCGGTTAGCAAACTACATGTCTGCCCGACATTTAACTCTAAACTACATTTTAAGGCGATTTCGTCTACATTTCCCGGTGCCACGGCCTAGGTAACGTAATTATGGCGACATTTTTTACACTAATTTATAGACTACTCTTTCTTTGAGTGACAATAGGCCGTAGAATCACCATCGGCCAGCAAACTACATGTCTGCCCGACATTTAACTCTAAACTACATTTTAAGGCGATTTCGTCTATTTTCCCGGTGCCATGGCCTAGGTAACGTAATTATGGCGACATTTTTTACATTAATTTATAGACTACTCTTGCCTTGAGTGACAATAGGCCGCAGAATCACCATCGGCCAGCAAACTACATGTCTGCCCGACATTTAACTCTAAACTACATTTTAAGGCGATTTCGTCTACATTTCCCGGTGCCGCGGCCTAGGTAACGTAATCATGGCGACATTTTTTACAATAATTTATAGAATACTCTTGCCTTGAGTGACAATAGGCCGTAGAATCACCATCGGCCAGCAAACTACATGTCTGCCCGGCATTTAACTCTAAACTACATTTTAAGGCGATTTCGTCTACATTTCCCGGTGCCACGGCCTAGGTAACGTAATTGATGCAACTTTTTTTACATTATCTTATTTAATGCTCTTACTTTGAGTGACATTACGCCTTAGCATCACCATCGGCCAGCAAACTACATGTCTGCCCGACATTTAACTCTAAACTACATTTTAAGGCGATTTCGTCTACATTTCCCGGTGCCACGGCCTAACTAACGTAATTATGGCGACATTTTTTACATAAATTTATAGAATACTCTTGCCTTGAGTGACAATAGGCCGTAGAATCACCATCGGCCAGCAAACTACATGTCTGCCCGACATTTAACTCTAAACTACATTTTAAGGCGATTTCGTCTACATTTCCCGGTGCCATGGCCTAGGTAACGTAATTATGGCGACATTTTTTACATTAATTTATAGAATACTCTTGCTTTGAGTGACAAAATGCGGTAGAATCACCATCGGCCAGCAAACTACATGTCTGCCCGACATTTAACTCTAAACTACATTTTTAAGGCGATTACGTCTACATTTCCCGGTGCCACGGCCTAGATAACGTAAATATAGCAACTTTTTTTACATTATCTTATAGAATCCTCTTGCTATGAGTGACAATATGCCTTAGAATAACCATCGGCCAGCAAACTACATGTCTGCCCGACATTCAACTCTAAACTATATTTTTATGGCGGTTTTGTCTACATTTCCCGGTGCCACGGCCTAGATAACGTAATTATTGCAACGTTGTTTACATTTTATTATAGAATACTCTTAGTTTGAGTGATAATAGGCCTAAGAATCACCATCGGCTAGCAAACTACATGTCTGCCCGACATTCAACTCTAAACTATATTTTTATGGCGGTTTCGTCTACATTTCCCGGTGCCACGGCCTAGGTAACGTAACTATAGCGACTTTTTTTACATTATCTTAGATAATGCTCTTGTTTTGAGTGACAATAGGCCTTTGAATCACCATCGGCCAGCAAACGACATGTCTGCCCGACATTTAAATATAAACTACATTTTTATCGCGGTTTTGTCTACATTTCCCGGTACTAAGGCTTAGTTAACGTAATTATTTCAACTTTTTTCACATTATATTATAGAATACTCTTGCCTTAAGTGACAATAGGCCTTAGAATCACCATCGGCCAGCAAACTACATGTCTGCCCGACATTTAACTCTAAACTACATTTTTAAGGCGATTACGTCTACATTTCCCGGTGCCACGGCCTAGATAACGTAAATATAGCAACTTTTTTTACATTATCTTATAGAATATTCTTGCTTTGAGTGACAATTTGCCTTAGAATAACCATCGGTCATTAAACTACATGTCTGCCCGACATTCAAGTCTAAACTATATTTTTATGGCGGTTTTGTCTACATTTCCCGGTGCCACGGCCTAGATAACGTAATTATTGCAACGTTTTTTACATTTTATTATAGAATAATCTTAGTTTGAGTGATAATAGTCCTAAGAATTACCATCGGCCAGCAAACTACATGTCTGCCCGACATTTAACTCTAAACTACATTTTAAGGCGATTTTGTCTACATTTCCCGGTGCCATGGCCTAGGTAACGAAACTATAGCGACTTTTTTTACATTATCTTATAGAATACTCTTGTTTTAAGTGACAACAGGCGTTAGAATCACCATCGGCCAGCAAACTACATGTTTTCCCGACATTTAACTCTAACCTACATTTTTAAGGCGATTTCGTCTACATTACCCGGTGCCACGGCCTAGGTAACGTAATTATTGGAATTTTTTTTACACGATCTTATAGAATTCTCTTGCATTGAGTGAAAAAATGCCTTAAAATTACCATCGGCCAGCAAACTACTTGTTTTCCCGACATTTAACTCTAAACAATATTTTTAAGACGATTTCGTCTACATTTCCCGGTGCCACGGCCTAGGTAACGTAATTATAGCGACGTTTTTTACATTATCTTATAGAATACTTTTGTGTTGAGTGACAATAGGCCTTTGAATCACCATCGGCCAGCAAACGACATGTCTGCCCGACATTTAAATATAAACTACAATCTTATCGCGGTTTTGTCTACATTTCCCGGTACTAAGGCTTAGTTAACGTAATTATTTCAACTTTTTTCACATAATATTATAGAATACTCTTGCCTTAAGTGACAATAGGCCTTAGAATCACCATCGGCCAGCAAACTACATGTCTGCCCGACCTTTTAACTCTAAACTACATTTTTAAGGCGATTACGTCTACATTTCCCGGTGCCACGGCCTAGATAACGTAAATATAGCAACTTTTTTTACATTATCTTATAGAATACTCTTGCTTTGAGTGACAATATGCCTTCGAATAACCATCGGCCAGCAAACTACATGTCTGCCCGACATTCAACTCTAAACTATATTTTTATGGCGGTTTTGTCTACATTTCCCGGTGCCACGGCCTAGATAACGTAATTATTGCAACGTTTTTTTACATTTTATTATAGAATACTCTTGGTTTGAGTGATAATAGGCCTAAGAATCACCATCGGCCAGCAAACTACATGTCTGCCCGACATTTAACTCTAAATTACATTTTAAGGCGATTTCGTCTACATTTCCCGGTGCCATGGCCTAGGTAACGAAACTTTAGCGACTTTTTTTACATTATCTTATAGAATTCTCTTGTTTTAAGTGACAATAGGCGTTAGAATCAACATCGGCCATTAAAATATATGTCTGTCCGACAATCAACTTTAAACTACATTTTTATGGTGATTTAGTCTACATTTCCCGGTGCCACGGCCTAGGTAACGTAATTATAGCGACATTTTTTACATTATCTTATAGAATTCTCTTGCTTTGAGTGATAATAGGCTTTAGAATTACCATCGGCCAGCAAACTGCATGTCTGCCCGACATTTAACTCTAAACTACATTTTAAGGCGATTTCGTCTACATTTCCCGGTGCCACGGCCTAGATAACGTAATTATTGCAACGTTTTTTTACATTTTATTATAGAATACTCTTAGTTTGAGTGATAATATGCCTAAGAATCACCATCGGCCAGCAAACTACATGTCTGCCCGACATTCAACTCTAAACTATATTTTTATGGCGGTTTTGTCTACATTTCCCGGTGCCACGGCCTAGGTAACGTAATTATAGCGACTTTTTTACATTATCTTATAGAATACTCTTGTGTTGAGTGACAATAGGCCTTAAAATCACCATCGGCCGGCAAACTACATGTCTGCCCGACATTTAACTCTAAGTCACTATTTGAAGGCGATTTCGTCTACATTTCCTGGTGCCACGGCCTAGGTAACATAATTATTGCATTTTTTTTTACTTATTCTTTTAGAATTCTCTTGCCTTGAGTGACAATAGGCCTATAAATTACCATCGGCTAGCAAAATATATGTCTGTCCGACAATCAACTTTAAACTACATTTTTATGGTGATTTCGTCTACATTTCCCGGTGCCACGGCCTAGATAACGTAATTATTGCAACTTTTTTTACATTATCTTATAGAATACTCTAGCTTTAAGTGATAATCGGCCTCAGAATCACCATCGGCCAGCAAACTATATGTTTTCCCGACATTTAACTCTAAAAAACATTTTTAAGACGATTTCGTCTACATTTCCCGGTGCCACGGCCTAGGTAACGTAATTATAGCGACATTTTTTACATTATCTTATAGAATACTCTTGCTTTGAGTTACAATAGGTCTTAAATTAACCATCGGCCAGCAAACTACATGTCTGCCCGACATTGAACTCTAAGTCTCTGTTTTAAGGCGATTTCGTCTACATTTACCGGTGCCACGGCCTAGGTAACATAATTATTGCAACTTTTTTTACATTATCATATAGAATACTCTTGCCTTAAGTGACAATAGGCCGTAGAATTACCATCGGCCAGCAAACTACATGTCTGCCCGACATTTAACTCTAAACTACATTTTAAGGCGATTTCGTCTACATTTCCCGGTGCCACGGCCTAGGTAACGTAATTATGGCGACATTTTTTACAATAATTTATAGACTACTCTTGCTTTGAGTGACAATACGCCGTAGAATCACCATCGGCCAGCAAACTACATGTCTGCCCGACATTTAAATATAAACTACATTTTTATCGCGGTTTTGTCTACATTTCCCGGTACTAAGGCTTAGTTAACGTAATTATATCAACTTTTTTCACATTATATTATAGAATATTCGTGCCTTCAGTGACAATATGCCGTAGAATCACCATCGGCCAGCAAATTACATGTATGCCCGACATTTAACTCTAAACTACATTTTTAAGGCGATTACGTCTACATTTCCCGGTGCCACGGCCTAGGTAACGTAATTATTGCATTTTTTTTTACATTTTTTTATAGAATACCTTTGCCTAGAGTGATAATAGGCCTTTGAATTACCATCGGCCAGCAAAATATATGTCTGTCCGACAATCAACTTAAAACTACATTTTTATGGTGATTTCGTCTACATTTCCCGGTGCCACGGCCTAGGTAACGTAATTATAGCGACTTTTTTACCTTATCTTATAGAATATTCTTGTGTTCAGTGACAATAGGCCTTAAAATCACCATCGGCCAGCAAACTACATGTCTGCCCGACATTTAACTCTAAGTCACTATTTGAAGGCGATTTCGTCTACATTTCCTGGTGCCACGGCCTAGGTAACGTAATTATAGCGACATTTTTTACATTATCTTATAGAATATTTTTGCCTTGAGTGACAATAGGCCTTTGAATCACCATCAGTTAGCAAACTACATGTCTGCCCGACATTTAACTCTAAACTACATTTTAAGGCGATTTCGTCTACATTTCCCGGTGCCGCGGCCTAGGTAACGTAATCATGGCGACATTTTTTACAATAATTTATAGAATACTCTTGCTTTGAGTGAGAATAGGCCGTAGAATCACCATCGGCCAGCAAACTACATGTCTGCCCGACATTTAACTCTAAACTACATTTTAAGGCGATTTCGTCTACATTTCCCGGTGCCACGGCCTAGGTAACGTAATGATTGCAACATTTTTTACATTATCTTATAGAATGCTCTTACCTTGAGTGACATTACGCCTTAGCATCACCATCGGCCAGCAAACTACATGTCTGCCCGACATTTAACTCTAAACTACATTTTAAGGCGATTTCGTCTACATTTCCCGGTGCCACGGCCTAGGTAACGTAATTATGGCGACATTTTTTACATAAGTTTATAGAATACTCTTGCATTGAGTGACAAAATGCGGTAGAATCACCATCGGCCAGCAAACTACATGTCTGCCCGACATTTAACTCTAAACTACATTTTTAAGGCGATTACGTCTACATTTCCCGGTGCCACGGCCTAGATAACGTAAATATAGCAACTTTTTTTACATTATCTTATAGAATCCTCTTGCTATGAGTGACAATATGCCTTAGAATAACCATCGGCCAGCAAACTACATGTCTGCCCGACATTCAACTCTAAACTATATTTTTATGGCGGTTTTGTCTACATTTCCCGGTGCCACGGCCTAGATAACGTAATTATTGCAACGTTGTTTACATTTTATTATAGAATACTCTTAGTTTGAGTGATAATAGGCCTAAGAATCACCATCGGCTAGCAAACTACATGTCTGCCCGACATTCAACTCTAAACTATATTTTTATGGCGGTTTTGTCTACATTTCCCGGTGCCACGGCCTAGATAACGTAATTATTGCAATGTTGTTTACATTTTATTATAGAATTCTCTTAGTTTGAGTGATAGTAGGCCTAAGAATCACCATCGGCTAGCAAACTACATGTCTGCCCGACATTTAACTCTAAACTACATTTTAAGGCGATTTCGTCTACATTTCCCGGTGCCACGGCCTAGGTAACGTAACTATAGCGACTTTTTTTACATTATCTTAGATAATGCTCTTGTTTTGAGTGACAATAGGCCTTAGAATCACCATCGGCCAGCAAACTACATGTCTGCCCGACATTTAACTCTAAACTACATTTTTAAGGCGATTACGTCTACATTTCCCGGTGCCACGGCCTAGATAACGTAAATATAGCAATTTTTTTTACATTATCTTATAGAATATTCTTGCTTTGAGTGACAATTTGCCTAAGAATAACCATCGGCCATTAAACTACATGTCTGCCCGACATTCAACTCTAAACTATATTTTTATGGCGGTTTTGTCTACATTTCCCGGTGCCACGGCCTAGATAACGTAATTATTGCAACGTTTTTTACATTTGATTATAGAATTCTCTTAGTTTGAGTGATAGTAGGCCTAAGAATCACCATCGGCTAGCAAACTACATTTCTGCCCGACATTTAACTCTAAACTACATTTTAAGGCGATTTCGTCTACATTTCCCGGTGCCACGGCCTAGATAACGTAAATATAGCAATTTTTTTTACATTATCTTATAGAATATTCTTGCTTTGAGTGACAATTTGCCTTAGAATAACCATCGGCCATTAAACTACATGTCTGCCCGACATTTAACTCTAAACTACATTTTAAGGCGATTTTGTCTACATTTCCCGGTGCCATGGCCTAGGTAACGAAACTATAGCGATTTTTTTTACACGATCTTATAGAATTCTCTTGCATTGAGTGAAAAAATGCCTTAAAATTACCATCGGCGAGCAAACTACTTGTTTTCCCGACATTTAACTCTAAACAATATTTTTAAGACGATTTCGTCTACATTTCCCGGTGCCACGGCCTAGGTAACGTAATTATAGCGACTTTTTTTACATAATCTTATAGAATACTTTTGTGTTGAGTGAAAATAGGCCTTTGAATCACCATCGGCCAGCAAAAGACATGTCTGCCCGACATTTAAATATAAACTACATTTTTATCGCGGTTTTGTCTACATTTCCCGGTACTAAGGCTTAGTTAACGTAATTATTTCACCTTTTTTCACATAATATTATAGAATTCTCTTGCCTTAAGTGACAATAGGCCTTAGAATCACCATCGGCCAGCAAACTACATGTCTGCCCGACATTTAACTCTAAACTACATTTTTAAGGCGATTACGTCTACATTTCCCGGTGCCACGGCCTAGATAACGTAAATATAGCAACTTTTTTTACATTATCTTATAGAATACTCTTGCTTCGAGTGACAATATGCCTTAGAATAACCATCGGCCAGCAAACTACATGTCTGCCCGACATTCAACTCTAAACTATATTTTTATCGCGGTTTTGTCTACATTTCCCGGTGCCACGGCCTAGATAACGTAATTATTGACGTTTTTTTACATTTTATTATAGAATACTCGTGGTTTGAGTGATAATAGGCCTAAGAATCACCATCGGCCAGCAAACTACATGTCTGCCCGACATTTAACTCTAAACTACATTTTAAGGCGATTTCGTCTACATTTCCCGGTGCCATGGCCTAGGTAACGAAACTTTAGCGACTTTTTTTACATTATCTTATAGAATTCTTTTGTTTTAAGTGACAATAGGCGTTAGAATCAACATCGGCCATTAAAATATATGTCTGTCCGACAATCAACTTTAAACTACATTTTTATGGTGATTTAGTCTACATTTCCCGGTGCCACGGCCTAGGTAACGTAATTATAGCAACATGTTTTACATTATCTTATAGAATTCTCTTGCTTTGAGTGATAATAGGCCTTAGAATTACCATCGGCCAGCAAACTGCATGTCTGCCCGACATTTAACTCTAAACTACATTTTAAGGCGATTTCGTCTACATTTCCCGGAGCCTCGGCCTAGGTAACGTAATTATAGCAATTTTTTTTACATTATATTATAGAATACTCTTGCGTTGAGTGACAGTAGGCCTTTGAATCACCATCGGCCAGCAAACGACATGTCTGCCCGACATTTAAATATAAACTACATTTTTATCGCGGTTTTGTCTACATTTCCCGGTACTAAGGCTTAGTTAACGTAATTATATCAATTTTTTTCACATTATATTATAGAATACTCTTGCCTTGAGTGACAATATGCCGTAGAATCACCATCGGCCAGCAAATTACATGTCTGCCCGACATTTAACTCTAAACTACATTTTTAAGGCGATTACGTCTACATTTCCCGGTGCCACGGCCTAGATAACGTAAATATAGCAATTTTTTTTACATTATCTTATAGAATACTCTTGCTTTGAGTGACAGTATGCCTTAGAATAACCATCGGCCAGCAAACTACATGTCTGCCCGACATTCAACTCTAAACTATATTTTTATGGCGGTTTTGTATACATTTCCCGGTGCCACGGCCTAGGTAACGTAATTATAGCGACTTTTTTACATTATCTTATAGAATACTCTTGTGTTGAGTGACAATTGGCCTTAAAATCACCATCGGCCGGCAAACTACATGTCTGCCCGACATTTAACTCTAAGTCACTATTTGAAGGCGATTTCGTCTACATTTCCTGGTGCCACGGCCTAGGTAACATAATTATTGCATTTTTTTTTACATTATCTTATAGAATTCTCTTGCCTTGAGTGACAATAGGCCTTAGAATCACCATCGGCCAGCAAACTACATGTCTGCCCGACATTTAACTCTAAACTACATTTTTAAGGCGATTACGTCTACATTTCCCGGTGCCACGGCCTAGATAACGTAAATATAGCAACTTTTTTTACATTATCTTATAGAATATTCTTGCTTTGAGTGACAATTTGCCTTAGAATAACCATCGGTCATTAAACTACATGTCTGCCCGACATTCAACTCTAAACTATATTTTTATCGCGGTTTTGTCTACATTTCCCGGTGCCACGGCCTAGATAACGTAATTATTGCAACGTTTTTTACATTTTATTATAGAATACTCTTAGTTTGAGTGATAATAGGCCTAAGAATTACCATCGGCCAGCAAACTACATGTCTGCCCGACATTTAACTCTAAACTACATTTTAAGGCGATTTTGTCTACATTTCCCGGTGCCATGGCCTAGGTAACGAAACTATAGCGACTTTTTTTACATTATCTTATAGAATACTCTTGTTTTAAGTGACAAGAGGTGTTAGAATCACCATCGGCCAGCAAACTACATGTTTTCCCGACATTTAACTCTAACCTACATTTTTAAGGCGATTTCGTCTACATTACCCGGTGCCACGGCCTAGGTAACGTAATTATTGGAAATTTTTTTACACGATCTTATAGAATTCTCTTGCATTGAGTGAAAAAATGCCTTAAAATTACCATCGGCCAGCAAACTACTTGTTTTCCCGACATTTAACTCTAAACAATATTTTTAAGACGATTTCGTCTACATTTCCCGGTGCCACGGCCTAGGTAACGTAATTATAGCGACTTTTTTTACATTATCTTATAAAATACTTTTGTGTTGAGTGACAATAGGCCTTTGAATCACCATCGGCCAGCAAACGACATGTCTGCCCGACATTTAAATATAAACTACATTTTTATCGCGGTTTTGTCTACATTTCCCGGTACTAAGGCTTAGTTAACGTAATTATTGCAACTTTTTTCACATAATATTATAGAATACTCTTGCCTTAAGTGACAATAGGCCTTAGAATCACCATCGGCCAGCAAACTACATGTCTGCCCGACATTTAACTCTAAACTACATTTTTAAGGCGATTACGTCTACATTTCCCGGTGCCACGGCCTAGATAACGTAAATATAGCAACTTTTTTTACATTATCTTATAGAATACTCTTGCTTTGAGTGACAATATGCCTTAGAATAACCATCGGCCAGCAAACTACATGTCTGCCCGACATTCAACTCTAAACTATATTTTTATGGCGGTTTTGTCTACATTTCCCGGTGCCACGGCCTAGATAACGTAATTATTGCAACGTTTTTTTACATTTTATTATAGAATACTCTTAGTTTGAGTGATAATAGGCCTAAGAATCACCATCGGCCAGCAAACTACATGTCTGCCCGACATTTAACTCTAAACTACATTTTAAGGCGATTTCGTCTACATTTCCCGGTGCCATGGCCTAGGTAACGAAACTTTAGCGACTTTTTTTACATTATCTTATAGAATTCTCTTGTTTTAAGTGACAATAGGCGTTAGAATCAACATCGGCCATTAAAATATATGTCTGTCCGACAATCAACTTTAAACTACATTTTTATGGTGATTTAGTCTACATTTCCCGGTGCCACGGCCTAGGTAACGTAATTATAGCGACATTTTTTACATTATCTTATAGAATTCTCTTGCTTTGAGTGATAATAGGCCTTAGAATTACCATCGGCCAGCAAACTGCATGTCTGCCCGACATTTAACTCTAAACTACATTTTAAGGCGATTTCGTCTACATTTCCCGGTGCCACGGCCTAGATAACGTAATTATTGCAACGTTTTTTTACATTTTATTATAGAATACTCTTGGTTCAAGTGATAATAGGCCTAAGAATCACCATCGGCCAGCAAACTACATGTCTGCCCGACATTCAACTCTAAACTATATTTTTATGGCGGTTTTGTCTACATTTCCCGGTGCCACGGCCTAGGTAACGTAATTATAGCGACTTTTTTACATTATCTTAAAGAATACTCTTGTGTTGAGTGACAATAGGCCTTAAAATCACCATCGGCCGGCAAACTACATGTCTGCCCGACATTTAACTCTAAGTCACTATTTGAAGGCGATTTCGTCTACATTTTCTGGTGCCACGGCCTAGGTAACATAATTATTGCATTTTTTTTTACTTTATCTTATAGAATTCTCTTGCCATGAGTGACAATAGGCCTATAAATTACCATCGGCTAGCAAAATATATGTCTGTCCGACAATCAACTTTAAACTACATTTTTATGGTGATTTCGTCTACATTTCCCGGTGCCACGGCCTAGATAACGTAATTATTGCAACTTTTTTTACATTATCTTATAGAATACTCTAGTTTTAAGTGATAATAGGCCTCAGAATCACCATCGGCCAGCAAACTATATGTTTTCCCGACATTTAACTCTAAACAACATTTTTAAGACGATTTCGTCTACATTTCCCGGTGCCACGGCCTAGGTAACGTAATTATAGCGACATTTTTTACATTATCTTATAGAATACTCTTGCTTTGAGTTACAATAGGTCTTAAATTAACCATCGGCCAGCAAACTACATGTCTGCCCGACATTGAACTCTAAGTCTCTGTTTTAAGGCGATTTCGTCTACATTTACCGGTGCCACGGCCTAGGTAACATAATTATTGCAACTTTTTTTACATTATCACATAGAATACTCCTGCCTTGAGTGACAATAGGCCGTAGAATTACCATCGGCCAGCAAACTACATGTCTGCCCGACATTTAACTCTAAACTACATTTTAAGGCGATTTCGTCTACATTTCCCGGTGCCACGGCCTAGGTAACGTAATTATGGCGACATTTTTTACATTAATTTATAGACTACTCTTGCTTTGAGTGACAATATGCCGTAGAATCACCATCGGCCAGCAAACTACATGTCTGCCCGACATTTAAATATAAACTACATTTTTATCGCGGTTTTGTCTACATTTCCCGGTACTAAGGCTTAGTTAACGTAATTATATCAACTTTTTTCACATTATATTATAAAATACTCTTACCTTCAGTGACAATATGCCGTAGAATCACCATCGGCCAGCAAATTACATGTCTGCCCGACATTTAACTCTAAACTACATTTTTAAGGCGATTACGTCTACATTTCCCGGTGCCACGGCCTAGGTAACGTAATTATTGCAACTTTTTTTTTTATATCTTATAGAAGGCTCTTAATTTGAGTGACATTACGCCTTAGAATCACCATCGGCCAGCAAACTACATGTCTGCCCGACATTTAACTCTAAACCACATTTTTAAGGCGATTTCGTCTACATTTCCCGGTGCCACGGCCTAGGTAACGTAATTATTGCAATTTTTTTTACATTTTTTTATAGAATATCTTTGCTTAGAGTGACAATAGGCCTTTGAATTACCATCAGTTAGCAAACTACATGTCTGCCCGACATTTAACTCTAAACTACATTTTAAGGCGATTTCGTCTACATTTCCCGGTGCCGCGGCCTAGGTAACGTAATCATGGCGACATTTTTTAAAATAATTTATAGAATACTCTTGTCTTGAGTGACAATAGGCCGTAGAATCACCATCGACCAGCAAACTACATGTCTGCCCGACATTTAACTCTAAACTACATTTTAAGGCGATTTCGTCTACATTTCCCGGTGCCACGGCCTAGGTAACGTAATTATTGCAACTTTTTTTACATTATCTTATAGAATGCTCTTACCTTGAGTGACATTACGCCTTAGCATCACCATCGGCCAGCAAACTACATGTCTGCCCGACATTTAACTCTAAACTACATTTTAAGGCGATTTCGTCTACATTTCCCGGTGCCACGGCCTAGGTAACGTAATTATGGCGACATGTTTTACATAAGTTTATAGAATACTCTTGCCTTGAGTGACAAAATGCGGTAGAATCACCATCGGCCAGCAAACTACATGTCTGCCCGACATTTAACTCTAAACTACATTTTTAAGGCGATTACGTCTACATTTCCCGGTGCCACGGCCTAGATAACGTAAATATAGCAACTTTTTTTACATTATCTTATAGAATCCTCTTGCTATGAGTGACAATATGCCTTAGAATAACCATCGGCCAGCAAACTACATGTCTGCCCGACATTCAACTCTAAACTATATTTTTATGGCGGTTTTGTCTACATTTCCTCGTGCCACGGCCTAGATAACGTAATTATTGCAACGTTGTTTACATTTTATTATAGAATACTCTTAGTTTGAGTGATAATAGGCCTAAGAATCACCATCGGCTAGCAAACTACATGTCTGCCCGACATTCAACTCTAAACTATATTTTTATGGCGGTTTTGTCTACATTTCCCGGTGCCACGGCCTAGATAACGTAATTATTGCAACGTTGTTTACATTTTATTATAGAATACTCTTAGTTTTCCCGACATTTAACGCTAAACAACATTTTTAAGACGATTTCGTCTACATTTCCCGGTGCCACGGCCTAGGTAACGTAATTATGGCGACATTTTTTACAATAATTTATAGACTACTCTTGCTTTGAGTGACAATACGCCGTAGAATCACCATCGGCCAGCAAACTACATGTCTGCCCGACATTTAAATATAAACTACATTTTTATCGCGGTTTTGTCTACATTTCCCGGTACTAAGGCTTAGTTAACGTAATTATATCAACTTTTTTCACATTATATTATAGAATATTCTTGCCTTCAGTGACAATATGCCGTAGAATCACCATCGGCCAGCAAATTACATGTATGCCCGACATTTAACTCTAAACTACATTTTTAAGGCGATTACGTCTACATTTCCCGGTGCCACGGCCTAGGTAACGTAATTATTGCATTTTTTTTTACATTTTTTTATAGAATACCTTTGCCTAGAGTGATAATAGGCCTTTGAATTACCATCGGCCAGCAAAATATATGTCTGTCCGACAATCAACTTAAAACTACATTTTTATGGTGATTTCGTCTACATTTCCCGGTGCCACGGCCTAGGTAACGTAATTATAGCGACTTTTTTACCTTATCTTATAGAATATTCTTGTGTTCAGTGACAATAGGCCTTAAAATCACCATCGGCCAGCAAACTACATGTCTGCCCGACATTTAACTCTAAGTCACTATTTGAAGGCGATTTCGTCTACATTTCCTGGTGCCACGGCCTAGGTAACGTAATTATAGCGACATTTTTTACATTATCTTATAGAATATTTTTGCCTTGAGTGACAATAGGCCTTTGAATCACCATCAGTTAGCAAACTACATGTCTGCCCGACATTTAACTCTAAACTACATTTTAAGGCGATTTCGTCTACATTTCCCGGTGCCGCGGCCTAGGTAACGTAATCATGGCGACATTTTTTACAATAATTTATAGAATACTCTTGCTTTGAGTGAGAATAGGCCGTAGAATCACCATCGGCCAGCAAACTACATGTCTGCCCGACATTTAACTCTAAACTACATTTTAAGGCGATTTCGTCTACATTTCCCGGTGCCACGGCCTAGGTAACGTAATGATTGCAACATTTTTTACATTATCTTATAGAATGCTCTTACCTTGAGTGACATTACGCCTTAGCATCACCATCGGCCAGCAAACTACATGTCTGCCCGACATTTAACTCTAAACTACATTTTAAGGCGATTTCGTCTACATTTCCCGGTGCCACGGCCTAGGTAACGTAATTATGGCGACATTTTTTACATAAGTTTATAGAATACTCTTGCATTGAGTGACAAAATGCGGTAGAATCACCATCGGCCAGCAAACTACATGTCTGCCCGACATTTAACTCTAAACTACATTTTTAAGGCGATTACGTCTACATTTCCCGGTGCCACGGCCTAGATAACGTAAATATAGCAACTTTTTTTACATTATCTTATAGAATCCTCTTGCTATGAGTGACAATATGCCTTAGAATAACCATCGGCCAGCAAACTACATGTCTGCCCGACATTCAACTCTAAACTATATTTTTATGGCGGTTTTGTCTACATTTCCCGGTGCCACGGCCTAGATAACGTAATTATTGCAACGTTGTTTACATTTTATTATAGAATACTCTTAGTTTGAGTGATAATAGGCCTAAGAATCACCATCGGCTAGCAAACTACATGTCTGCCCGACATTCAACTCTAAACTATATTTTTATGGCGGTTTTGTCTACATTTCCCGGTGCCACGGCCTAGATAACGTAATTATTGCAATGTTGTTTACATTTTATTATAGAATTCTCTTAGTTTGAGTGATAGTAGGCCTAAGAATCACCATCGGCTAGCAAACTACATGTCTGCCCGACATTTAACTCTAAACTACATTTTAAGGCGATTTCGTCTACATTTCCCGGTGCCACGGCCTAGGTAACGTAACTATAGCGACTTTTTTTACATTATCTTAGATAATGCTCTTGTTTTGAGTGACAATAGGCCTTTGAATCACCATCGGCCAGCAAACGACATGTCTGCCCGACATTTAAATATAAACTACATTTTTATCGCGGTTTTGTCTACATTTCCCGGTACTAAGGCTTAGTTAACGTAATTATTTCAACTTTTTTCACATTATATTATAGAATACTCTTGCCTTAAGTGATAATAGGCCTTAGAATCACCATCGGCCAGCAAACTACATGTCTGCCCGACATTTAACTCTAAACTACATTTTTAAGGCGATTACGTCTACATTTCCCGGTGCCACGGCCTAGATAACGTAAATATAGCAATTTTTTTTACATTATCTTATAGAATATTCTTGCTTTGAGTGACAATTTGCCTAAGAATAACCATCGGCCATTAAACTACATGTCTGCCCGACATTCAACTCTAAACTATATTTTTATGGCGGTTTTGTCTACATTTCCCGGTGCCACGGCCTAGATAACGTAATTATTGCAACGTTTTTTACATTTGATTATAGAATTCTCTTAGTTTGAGTGATAGTAGGCCTAAGAATCACCATCGGCTAGCAAACTACATTTCTGCCCGACATTTAACTCTAAACTACATTTTAAGGCGATTTCGTCTACATTTCCCGGTGCCACGGCCTAGATAACGTAAATATAGCAATTTTTTTTACATTATCTTATAGAATATTCTTGCTTTGAGTGACAATTTGCCTTAGAATAACCATCGGCCATTAAACTACATGTCTGCCCGACATTTAACTCTAAACTACATTTTAAGGCGATTTTGTCTACATTTCCCGGTGCCATGGCCTAGGTAACGAAACTATAGCGATTTTTTTTACACGATCTTATAGAATTCTCTTGCATTGAGTGAAAAAATGCCTTAAAATTACCATCGGCGAGCAAACTACTTGTTTTCCCGACATTTAACTCTAAACAATATTTTTAAGACGATTTCGTCTACATTTCCCGGTGCCACGGCCTAGGTAACGTAATTATAGCGACTTTTTTTACATAATCTTATAGAATACTTTTGTGTTGAGTGAAAAAAGGCCTTTGAATCACCATCGGCCAGCAAAAGACATGTCTGCCCGACATTTAAATATAAACTACATTTTTATCGCGGTTTTGTCTACATTTCCCGGTACTAAGGCTTAGTTAACGTAATTATTTCACCTTTTTTCACATAATATTATAGAATTCTCTTGCCTTAAGTGACAATAGGCCTTAGAATCACCATCGGCCAGCAAACTACATGTCTGCCCGACATTTAACTCTAAACTACATTTTTAAGGCGATTACGTCTACATTTCCCGGTGCCACGGCCTAGATAACGTAAATATAGCAACTTTTTTTACATTATCTTATAGAATACTCTTGCTTCGAGTGACAATATGCCTTAGAATAACCATCGGCCAGCAAACTACATGTCTGCCCGACATTCAACTCTAAACTATATTTTTATCGCGGTTTTGTCTACATTTCCCGGTGCCACGGCCTAGATAACGTAATTATTGACGTTTTTTTACATTTTATTATAGAATACTCGTGGTTTGAGTGATAATAGGCCTAAGAATCACCATCGGCCAGCAAACTACATGTCTGCCCGACATTTAACTCTAAACTACATTTTAAGGCGATTTCGTCTACATTTCCCGGTGCCATGGCCTAGGTAACGAAACTTTAGCGACTTTTTTTACATTATCTTATAGAATTCTTTTGTTTTAAGTGACAATAGGCGTTAGAATCAACATCGGCCATTAAAATATATGTCTGTCCGACAATCAACTTTAAACTACATTTTTATGGTGATTTAGTCTACATTTCCCGGTGCCACGGCCTAGGTAACGTAATTATAGCAACATGTTTTACATTATCTTATAGAATTCTCTTGCTTTGAGTGATAATAGGCCTTAGAATTACCATCGGCCAGCAAACTGCATGTCTGCCCGACATTTAACTCTAAACTACATTTTAAGGCGATTTCGTCTACATTTCCCGGAGCCTCGGCCTAGGTAACGTAATTATAGCAATTTTTTTTACATTATATTATAGAATACTCTTGCGTTGAGTGACAGTAGGCCTTTGAATCACCATCGGCCAGCAAACGACATGTCTGCCCGACATTTAAATATAAACTACATTTTTATCGCGGTTTTGTCTACATTTCCCGGTACTAAGGCTTAGTTAACGTAATTATATCAATTTTTTTCACATTATATTATAGAATACTCTTGCCTTGAGTGACAATATGCCGTAGAATCACCATCGGCCAGCAAATTACATGTCTGCCCGACATTTAACTCTAAACTACATTTTTAAGGCGATTACGTCTACATTTCCCGGTGCCACGGCCTAGATAACGTAAATATAGCAATTTTTTTTACATTATCTTATAGAATACTCTTGCTTTGAGTGACAGTATGCCTTAGAATAACCATCGGCCAGCAAACTACATGTCTGCCCGACATTCAACTCTAAACTATATTTTTATGGCGGTTTTGTATACATTTCCCGGTGCCACGGCCTAGGTAACGTAATTATAGCGACTTTTTTACATTATCTTATAGAATACTCTTGTGTTGAGTGACAATTGGCCTTAAAATCACCATCGGCCGGCAAACTACATGTCTGCCCGACATTTAACTCTAAGTCACTATTTGAAGGCGATTTCGTCTACATTTCCTGGTGCCACGGCCTAGGTAACATAATTATTGCATTTTTTTTTACATTATCTTATAGAATTCTCTTGCCTTGAGTGACAATAGGCCTTAGAATCACCATCGGCCAGCAAACTACATGTCTGCCCGACATTTAACTCTAAACTACATTTTTAAGGCGATTACGTCTACATTTCCCGGTGCCACGGCCTAGATAACGTAAATATAGCAACTTTTTTTACATTATCTTATAGAATATTCTTGCTTTGAGTGACAATTTGCCTTAGAATAACCATCGGTCATTAAACTACATGTCTGCCCGACATTCAACTCTAAACTATATTTTTATCGCGGTTTTGTCTACATTTCCCGGTGCCACGGCCTAGATAACGTAATTATTGCAACGTTTTTTACATTTTATTATAGAATACTCTTAGTTTGAGTGATAATAGGCCTAAGAATTACCATCGGCCAGCAAACTACATGTCTGCCCGACATTTAACTCTAAACTACATTTTAAGGCGATTTTGTCTACATTTCCCGGTGCCATGGCCTAGGTAACGAAACTATAGCGACTTTTTTTACATTATCTTATAGAATACTCTTGTTTTAAGTGACAAGAGGTGTTAGAATCACCATCGGCCAGCAAACTACATGTTTTCCCGACATTTAACTCTAACCTACATTTTTAAGGCGATTTCGTCTACATTACCCGGTGCCACGGCCTAGGTAACGTAATTATTGGAAATTTTTTTACACGATCTTATAGAATTCTCTTGCATTGAGTGAAAAAATGCCTTAAAATTACCATCGGCCAGCAAACTACTTGTTTTCCCGACATTTAACTCTAAACAATATTTTTAAGACGATTTCGTCTACATTTCCCGGTGCCACGGCCTAGGTAACGTAATTATAGCGACTTTTTTTACATTATCTTATAAAATACTTTTGTGTTGAGTGACAATAGGCCTTTGAATCACCATCGGCCAGCAAACGACATGTCTGCCCGACATTTAAATATAAACTACATTTTTATCGCGGTTTTGTCTACATTTCCCGGTACTAAGGCTTAGTTAACGTAATTATTGCAACTTTTTTCACATAATATTATAGAATACTCTTGCCTTAAGTGACAATAGGCCTTAGAATCACCATCGGCCAGCAAACTACATGTCTGCCCGACATTTAACTCTAAACTACATTTTTAAGGCGATTACGTCTACATTTCCCGGTGCCACGGCCTAGATAACGTAAATATAGCAACTTTTTTTACATTATCTTATAGAATACTCTTGCTTTGAGTGACAATATGCCTTAGAATAACCATCGGCCAGCAAACTACATGTCTGCCCGACATTCAACTCTAAACTATATTTTTATGGCGGTTTTGTCTACATTTCCCGGTGCCACGGCCTAGATAACGTAATTATTGCAACGTTTTTTTACATTTTATTATAGAATACTCTTAGTTTGAGTGATAATAGGCCTAAGAATCACCATCAGCGAGCAAACTACATGTCTGCCCGACATTTAACTCTAAACTACATTTTAAGGCGATTTCGTCTACATTTCCCGGTGCCATGGCCTAGGTAACGAAACTTTAGCGACTTTTTTACATTATCTTATAGAATTCTCTTGTTTTAAGTGACAATAGGCGTTAGAATCAACATCGGCCATTAAAATATATGTCTGTCCGACAATCAACTTTAAACTACATTTTTATGGTGATTTAGTCTACATTTCCCGGTGCCACGGCCTAGGTAACGTAATTATAGCGACATTTTTTACATTATCTTATAGAATTCTCTTGCTTTGAGTGATAATAGGCCTTAGAATTACCATCGGCCAGCAAACTGCATGTCTGCCCGACATTTAACTCTAAACTACATTTTAAGGCGATTTCGTCTACATTTCCCGGTGCCACGGCCTAGATAACGTAATTATTGCAACGTTTTTTTACATTTTATTATAGAATACTCTTGGTTCGAGTGATAATAGGCCTAAGAATCACCATCGGCCAGCAAACTACATGTCTGCCCGACATTCAACTCTAAACTATATTTTTATGGCGGTTTTGTCTACATTTCCCGGTGCCACGGCCTAGGTAACGTAATTATAGCGACTTTTTTACATTATCTTAAAGAATACTCTTGTGTTGAGTGACAATAGGCCTTAAAATCACCATCGGCCGGCAAACTACATGTCTGCCCGACATTTAACTCTAAGTCACTATTTGAAGGCGATTTCGTCTACATTTCCTGGTGCCACGGCCTAGGTAACATAATTATTGCATTTTTTTTTACTTTATCTTATAGAATTCTCTTGCCATGAGTGACAATAGGCCTATAAATTACCATCGGCTAGCAAAATATATGTCTGTCCGACAATCAACTTTAAACTACATTTTTATGGTGATTTCGTCTACATTTCCCGGTGCCACGGCCTAGATAACGTAATTATTGCAACTTTTTTTACATTATCTTATAGAATACTCTAGTTTTAAGTGATAATAGGCCTCAGAATCACCATCGGCCAGCAAACTATATGTTTTCCCGACATTTAACTCTAAACAACATTTTTAAGACGATTTCGTCTACATTTCCCGGTGCCACGGCCTAGGTAACGTAATTATAGCGACATTTTTTACATTATCTTATAGAATACTCTTGCTTTGAGTTACAATAGGTCTTAAATTAACCATCGGCCAGCAAACTACATGTCTGCCCGACATTGAACTCTAAGTCTCTGTTTTAAGGCGATTTCGTCTACATTTACCGGTGCCACGGCCTAGGTAACATAATTATTGCAACTTTTTTTACATTATCACATAGAATACTCCTGCCTTGAGTGACAATAGGCCGTAGAATTACCATCGGCCAGCAAACTACATGTCTGCCCGACATTTAACTCTAAACTACATTTTAAGGCGATTTCGTCTACATTTCCCGGTGCCACGGCCTAGGTAACGTAATTATGGCGACATTTTTTACATTATTTTATAGACTACTCTTGCTTTGAGTGACAATATGCCGTAGAATCACCATCGGCCAGCAAACTACATGTCTGCCCGACATTTAAATATAAACTACATTTTTATCGCGGTTTTGTCTACATTTCCCGGTACTAAGGCTTAGTTAACGTAATTATATCAACTTTTTTCACATTATATTATAAAATACTCTTACCTTCAGTGACAATATGCCGTAGAATCACCATCGGCCAGCAAATTACATGTCTGCCCGACATTTAACTCTAAACTACATTTTTAAGGCGATTACGTCTACATTTCCCGGTGCCACGGCCTAGGTAACGTAATTATTGCAACTTTTTTTTTTATATCTTATAGAAGGCTCTTAATTTGAGTGACATTACGCCTTAGAATCACCATCGGCCAGCAAACTACATGTCTGCCCGACATTTAACTCTAAACCACATTTTTAAGGCGATTTCGTCTACATTTCCCGGTGCCACGGCCTAGGTAACGTAATTATTGCAATTTTTTTTACATTTTTTTATAGAATATCTTTGCTTAGAGTGACAATAGGCCTTTGAATTACCATCAGTTAGCAAACTACATGTCTGCCCGACATTTAACTCTAAACTACATTTTAAGGCGATTTCGTCTACATTTCCCGGTGCCGCGGCCTAGGTAACGTAATCATGGCGACATTTTTTAAAATAATTTATAGAATACTCTTGTCTTGAGTGACAATAGGCCGTAGAATCACCATCGACCAGCAAACTACATGTCTGCCCGACATTTAACTCTAAACTACATTTTAAGGCGATTTCGTCTACATTTCCCGGTGCCACGGCCTAGGTAACGTAATTATTGCAACTTTTTTTACATTATCTTATAGAATGCTCTTACCTTGAGTGACATTACGCCTTAGCATCACCATCGGCCAGCAAACTACATGTCTGCCCGACATTTAACTCTAAACTACATTTTAAGGCGATTTCGTCTACATTTCCCGGTGCCACGGCCTAGGTAACGTAATTATGGCGACATGTTTTACATAAGTTTATAGAATACTCTTGCCTTGAGTGACAAAATGCGGTAGAATCACCATCGGCCAGCAAACTACATGTCTGCCCGACATTTAACTCTAAACTACATTTTTAAGGCGATTACGTCTACATTTCCCGGTGCCACGGCCTAGATAACGTAAATATAGCAACTTTTTTTACATTATCTTATAGAATTCTCTTGCTATGAGTGACAATATGCCTTAGAATAACCATCGGCCAGCAAACTACATGTCTGCCCGACATTCAACTCTAAACTATATTTTTATGGCGGTTTTGTCTACATTTCCTCGTGCCACGGCCTAGATAACGTAATTATTGCAACGTTGTTTACATTTTATTATAGAATACTCTTAGTTTGAGTGATAATAGGCCTAAGAATCACCATCGGCTAGCAAACTACATGTCTGCCCGACATTCAACTCTAAACTATATTTTTATGGCGGTTTTGTCTACATTTCCCGGTGCCACGGCCTAGATAACGTAATTATTGCAACGTTGTTTACATTTTATTATAGAATATTCTTAGTTTTCCCGACATTTAACGCTAAACAACATTTTTAAGACGATTTCGTCTACATTTCCCGGTGCCACGGCCTAGGTAACGTAATTATAGCGACATTTTTTACATTATCTTATAGAATACTCTTGCTTTGAGTTACAATAGGTCTTAAATTAACCATCGGCCAGCAAACTACATGTCTGCCCGACATTGAACTCTAAGTCTCTGTTTTAAGGCGATTTCGTCTACATTTACCGGTGCCACGGCCTAGGTAACATAATTATTGCAACTTTTTTTACATTATCATATAGAATACTCTTGCCTTGAGTGACAATAGGCCGTACAATTACCATCGGCCAGCAAACTACATGTCTGCCCGACATTTAACTCTAAACTACATTTTAAGGCGATTTCGTCTACATTTCCCGGTGCCACGGCCTAGGTAACGTAATTATGGCGACATTTTTTACATTAATTTATAGACTACTCTTGCTTTGAGTGACAATACGCCGTAGAATCACCATCGGCCAGCAAACTACATGTCTGCCCGACATTTAAATATAAACTACATTTTTATCGCGGTTTTGTCTACATTTCCCGGTACTAAGGCTTAGTTAACGTAATTATATCAACTTTTTTCACATGATATTATAGAATACTCTTGCCTTCAGTGACAATATGCCGTAGAATCACCATCGGCCAGCAAATTACATGTCTGCCCGACATTTAACTCTAAACTACATTTTTAAGGCGATTACGTCTACATTTCCCGGTGCCACGGCCTAGGTAACGTAATTATTGCAACTTTTTTTTTTATATCTTATAGAAGGCTCTAAATTTGAGTGACATTACGCCTTAGAATCACCATCGGCCGGCAAACTACATGTCTGCCCGACATTTAACTCTAAACCACATTTTTAAGGCGATTTCGTCTACATTTCCCGGTGCCACGGCCTAGGTAACGTAATTATTGCAGTTTTTTTTACATTTTTTTATAGAATATCTTTGCCTAGAGTGACAATAGGCCTTTGAATTACCATCAGTTAGCAAACTACATGTCTGCCCGACATTTAACTCTAAACTACATTTTAAGGCGATTTCGTCTACATTTCCCGGTGCCGCGGCCTAGGTAACGTAATCATGGCGACATTTTTTACAATAATTTATAGAATACTCTTGCCTTGAGTGACAATAGGCCGTAGAATCACCATCGACCAGCAAACTACATGTCTGCCCGACATTTAACTCTAAACTACATTTTAAGGCGATTTCGTCTACATTTCCCGGTGCCACGGCCTAGGTAACGTAATGATTGCAACTTTTTTTACATTATCTTATAGAATGCTCTTACCTTGAGTGACATTATGCCTGAGCATCACCATCGACCAGCAAACTACATATCTGCCCGACATTTAACTCTAAACTACATTTTAAGGCGATTTCGTCTACATTTCCCGGTGCCACGGCCTAGGTAACGTAATTATGGCGACATTTTTTACATAAGTTTATAGAATCCTCTTGCCTTGAGTGACAAAATGCGGTAGAATCACCATCGGCCAGCAAACTACATGTCTGCCCGACATTTAACTCTAAACTACATTTTTAAGGCGATTACGTCTACATTTCCCGGTGCCACGGCCTAGATAACGTAAATATAGCAACTTTTTTTACATTATCTTATAGTATCCTCTTGCTATGAGTGACAATATGCCTTAGAATAACCATCGGCCAGCAAACTACATGTCTGCCCGACATTCAACTCTAAACTATATTTTCATGGCGGTTTTGTCTACATTTCCCGGTGCCACGGCCTAGATAACGTAATTATTGCAACATTGTTTACATTTTATTATAGAATCCTCTTAGTTTGAGTGATAATAGGCCTAAGAATCACCATCGGCTAGCAAACTACATGTCTGCCCGACATTCAACTCTAAACTATATTTTTATGGCGGTTTTGTCTACATTTCCCGGTGCCACGGCCTAGATAACGTAATTATTGCAACGTTGTTTACATTTTATTATAGAATACTCTTAGTTTGAGTGATAGTAGGCCTAAGAATCACCATCGGCTAGCAAACTACATGTCTGCCCGACATTTAACTCTAAACTACATTTTAAGGCGATTTCGTCTACATTTCCCGGTGCCACGGCCTAGGTAACGTAACTATAGCGACTTTTTTTACATTATCTTAGATAATGCTCTTGTTTTGAGTGCCAATCGGCCTTTGAATCACCATCGGCCAGCAAACGACATGTCTGCCCGACATTTAAATATAAACTACATTTTTATCGCGGTTTTGTCTACATTTCCCGGTACTAAGGCTTAGTTAACGTAATTATTTCAACTTTTTTCACAATATATTATAGAATACTCTTGCCTCAAGTGACAATAGGCCTTAGAATCACCATCGGCCAGCAAACTACATGTCTGCCCGACATTTAACTCTAAACTACATTTTTAAGGCGATTACGTCTACATTTCCCGGTGCCACGGCCTAGATAACGTAAATATAGCAATTTTTTTAACATTATCTTATAGAATATTCTTGCTTTGAGTGACAATTTGCCTTAGAATAACCATCGGCCATTAAACTACATGTCTGCCCGACATTCAACTCTAAACTATATTTTTATGGCGGTTTTGTCTACATTTCCCGGTGCCACGGCCTAGGTAACGTAATTATTGCAACGTTTTTTACATTTTATTATAGAATTATCTTAGTTTGAGTGATAGTAGGCCTAAGAATCACCATCGGCTAGCAAACTACATGTCTGCCCGACATTTAACTCTAAACTACATTTTAAGGCGATTTCGTCTACATTTCCCGGTGCCACGGCCTAGATAACGTAAATATAGCAATTTTTTTTACATTATCTTATAGAATATTCTTGCTTTGAGTGACAATTTGCCTTAGAATAACCATCGGCCATTAAACTACATGTCTGCCCGACATTTAACTCTAAACTACATTTTAAGGCGATTTTGTCTACATTTCCCGGTGCCATGGCCTAGGTAACGAAACTATAGCGACTTTTTTTACATTATCTTATAGAATACTCTTGTTTTAAGTGACAATAGGCGTTAGAATCACCATCGGCCAGCAAACTACATGTTTTCCCGACATTTAACTCTAAACTACATTTTTAAGGCGATTTCGTCTACATTACCCGGTGCCACGGCCTAGGTAACGTAATTATTGGAATTTTTTTTACACGATCTTATAGAATTGTCTTGCATTGAGTGAAAAAATGCCTTTAAATTACCATCGGCGAGCAAACTACTTGTTTTCCCGACATTTAACTCTAAACAATATTTTTAAGACGATTTCGTCTACATTTCCCGGTGCCACGGCCTAGGTAACGTAATTATAGCGACTTTTTTTACATAATCTTATAGAATACTTTTGTGTTGAGTGACAATAGGCCTTTGAATCACCATCGGCCAGCAAACGACATGTCTGCCCGACATTTAAATATAAACTACATTTTTATCGCGGTTTTGTCTACATTTCCCGGTACTAAGGCTTAGTTAACGTAATTATTTCACCTTTTTTCACATAATATTATAGAATACTCTTGCCTTAAGTGACAATAGGCCTTAGAATCACCATCGGCCAGCAAACTACATGTCTGCCCGACATTTAACTCTAAACTACATTTTTAAGGCGATTACGTCTACATTTCCCGGTGCCACGGCCTAGATAACGTAAATATAGCAACTTTTTTTACATTATCTTATAGAATACTCTTGCTTTGAGTGACAATATGCCTTAGAATAACCATCGGCCAGCAAACTACATGTCTGCCCGACATTCAACTCTAAACTATATTTTTATCGCGGTTTTGTCTACATTTCCCGGTGCCACGGCCTAGATAACGTAATTATTGCAACGTTTTTTTACATTTTATTATAAAATACTCGTGGTTTGAGTGATAATAGGCCTAAGAATCACCATCGGCCAGCAAACTACATGTCTGCCCGACATTTAACTCTAAACTACATTTTAAGGCGATTTCGTCTACATTTCCCGGTGCCATGGCCTAGGTAACGAAACTTTAGCGACTTTTTTTACATTATCTTATAGAATTCTCTTGTTGTAAGTGACAATAGGCGTTAGAATCAACATCGGCCATTAAAATATATGTCTGTCCTACAATCAACTTTAAACTACATTTTTATGGTGATTTAGTCTACATTTCCCGGTGCCACGGCCTAGGTAACGTAATTATAGCGACATTTTTTATATTATCTTATAGAATTCTCTTGCTTTGAGTGATAATAGGCCTTAGAATTACCATCGGCCAGCAAACTGCATGTCTGCCCGACATTTAACTCTAAACTACATTTTAAGGCGATTTCGTCTACATTTCCCGGAGCCTCGGCCTAGGTAACGTAATTATAGCAATTTTTTTTACATTATATTATAGAATACTCTTGCGTTGAGTGACAGTAGGTCTTTGAATCACCATCGGCCAGCAAACGACATGTCTGCCCGACATTTAAATATAAACTACATTTTTATCGCGGTTTTGTCTACATTTCCCGGTTCTAAGGCTTAGTTAACGTAATTATATCAACTTTTTTCACATTATATTATAGAATACTCTTGCCTTGAGTGACAATATGCCGTAGAATCACCATCGGCCAGCAAATTACATGTCTGCCCGACATTTAACTCTAAACTACATTTTTAAGGCGATTACGTCTACATTTCCCGGTGCCACGGCCTAGATAACGTAAATATAGCAATTTTTTTTACATTATCTTATAGAATACTCTTGTTTTGAGTGACAGTATGCCTTAGAATAACCATCGGCCAGCAAACTACATGTCTGCCCGACATTCAACTCTAAACTATATTTTTATGGCGGTTTTGTATACATTTCCCGGTGCCACGGCCTAGGTAACGTAATTATAGCGACTTTTTTACATTATCTTATAGAATACTCTTGTGTTTAGTGACAATTGGCATTAAAATCACCATCGGCCGGCAAACTACATGTCTGCCCGACATTTAACTCTAAGTCACTATTTGAAGGCGATTTCGTCTACATTTCCTGGTGCCACGGCCTAGATAACATAATTATTGCATTTTTTTTTACATTATCTTATAGAATTCTCTTGCCTTGAGTGACAATAGGCCTATAAATTACCATCGGCTAGCAAAATATATATCTGTTCGACAATCAACTTTAAACTACATTTTTATGGTGATTTCGTCTACATTTCCCGGTGCCACGGCCTAGATAACGTAATTATTGCAACTATTTTTACATTATCTTATAGAATACTCTAGCTTTAAGTGATAATAGGCCTCAGAATCACCATCGGCCAGCAAACTATATGTTTTCCCGACATTTAACTCTAAACAACATTTTTAAGACGATTTCGTCTACATTTCCCGGTGCCACGGCCTAGGTAACGTAATTATAGCGACATTTTTTACAATATCTTGTAGAATACTCTTGTTTTAAGTTACAATAGGTCTTAAATTAACCATCGGCCAGCAAACTACATGTCTGCCCGACATTGAACTCTAAGTCTCTGTTTTAAGGCGATTTCGTCTACATTTACCGGTGCCACGGCCTAGGTAACATAATTATTGCAACTTTTTTTACATTATCATATAGAATACTCTTGCTTTGAGTGACAATAGGCCGTAGAATCATCATCGGCCAGCAAACTACATGTCTGCCCGACATTTAACTCTAAACTACATTTTAAGGCGATTTCGTCTACATTTCCCGGTGCCACGGCCTAGGTAACGTAATTATGGCGACATTTTTTACAATAATTTATAGACTACTCTTGCTTTGAGTGACAATACGCCGAAGAATCACCATCGGCCAGCAAACTACATGTCTGCCTGACATTTAACTCTAAACTACATTTTAAGGCGATTTCGTCTACATTTCCCGGTGCCACGGCCTAGGTAACGTAATTATTGCAACTTTTTTTTAAATATCTTATAGAATACTCTTGGTTTGAGTGACATTACGCCTTAGAATCACCAGCGGCCAGCAAACTACATGTCTGCCCGACATTTAACTCTAAACCACATTTTTAAGGCGATTTCGTCTACATTTCCCGGTGCCACGGCCTAGGTAACGTAATTATTGCAATTTTTTTTACATTTTTTAATAGAATATCTTTGCCTAGAGTGACAATAGGCCTTTGAATTACCATCGGGCAGCAAAATATATGTCTGTCCGACAATCAACTTAAAACTACATTTTTACGGTGATTTCGTCTACATTTCCCGGTGCCACGGCCTAGGTAACGTAATTATCGCGACTTTTTTACTTTATCTTATAGAATACTCTTGTGTTGAGTGACAATAGGCCTTAAAATCACCATCGGCCAGCAAACTACATGTCTGCCCGACATTTAACTCTAAGTCACTATTTGAAGGCGATTTCGTCTACATTTCCTGGTGCCACGGCCTAGGTAACGTAATTATTGCAACTTTTTTTACATTATCATATAGAATACTCTTGCCTTGAGTGACAATAGGCCTTTGAATCACTATCGGCCAGCAAAATATATGTCTGTCCGACAATCAACTTTAAACTACATTTTTATGGTGATTTAGTCTACATTTCCCGGTGCCACGGCCTAGGTAACGGAATTATAGCGACATTTTTTACATTATCTTCTAGAATACTCTTGCTTCGAGTGACAATACGCCTTCGAATCACCATCAGTTAGCAAACTACATGTCCGACATTTAACTCTAACTCTAGGTAACGTAATTATGGCGACATTTTTTACATTAATTTATAGACTACTCTTGCCTTGAGTGACAATAGGCCGTAGAATCACCATCGGCCAGCAAACTACATGTCTGCCCGACATTTAACTCTAAACTACATTTTAAGGCGATTTCGTCTACATTTCCCGGTGCCATGGCCTAGGTAACGTAATTATGGCGACATTTTTTACATTAATTTATAGACTACTCTTGCCTTGAGTGACAATAGGCCGTAGAATCACCATCGGCCAGCAAACTACATGTCTGCCCGACAGTTAACTCTAAACTACATTTTAAGGCGATTTCGTCTACATTTCCCGGTGCCACTGCCTAGGTAACGTAATTATTGCAACTTTTTTTAAAATATCTTACAGAATGCTCTTGGTTTGAGTGACATTACGCCTTAGAATCACCATCGGCCAGCAAACTACATGTCTGCCCAACATTTAACTCTAAACTACATTTTTAAGGCGATTACGTCTACATTTCCCGGTGCCACGGCCTAGATAACGTAAATATAGCAACTTTTTTTACATTATCTTATAGAATACTCTTGCTTTGAGTGACAATATGCCTTAGAATAACCATCGGCCAGCAAACTACATGTCTGCCCGACATTCAACTCTAAACTATATTTTTATCGCGGTTTTGTCTACATTTCCCGGTGCCACGGCCTAGATAACGTAATTATTGCAACGTTTTTTTACATTTTATTATGAAATACTCGTGGTTTGAGTGATAATAGGCCTAAGAATCACCATCGGCCAGCAAACTACATGTCTGCCCGACATTTAACTCTAAACTACATTTTAAGGCGATTTCGTCTACATTTCCCGGTGCCATGGCCTAGGTAACGAAACTTTAGCGACTTTTTTTACATTATCTTATAGAATTCTCTTGTTTTAAGTGACAATAGGCGTTAGAATCAACATCGGCCATTAAAATATATGTCTGTCCTACAATCAACTTTAAACTACATTTTTATGGTGATTTAGTCTACATTTCCCGGTGCCACGGCCTAGGTAACGTAATTATAGCGACATTTTTTACATTATCTTATAGAATTCTCTTGCTTTGAGTGATAATAGGCCTTAGAATTACCATCGGCCAGCAAACTGCATGTCTGCCCGACATTTAACTCTAAACTACATTTTAAGGCGATTTCGTCTACATTTCCCGGAGCCTCGGCCTAGGTAACGTAATTATAGCAATTTTTTTTACATTATATTATAGAATACTCTTGCGTTGAGTGACAGTAGGCCTTTGAATCACCATCGGCCAGCAAACGACATGTCTGCCCGACATTTCAATATAAACTACATTTTTATCGCGGTTTTGTCTACATTTCCCGGTACTAAGGCTTAGTTAACGTAATTATATCAACTTTTTTCACATTATATTATAGAATACTCTTGCCTTGAGTGACAATATGCCGTAGAATCACCATCGGCCAGCAAATTACATGTCTGCCCGACATTTAACTCTAAACTACATTTTTAAGGCGATTACGTCTACATTTCCCGGTGCCACGGCCTAGATAACGTAAATATAGCAATTTTTTTTACATTATCTTATAGAATACTCTTGCTTTGAGTGATAGTATGCCTTAGAATAACCATCGGCCAGCAAACTACATGTCTGCCCGACATTCAACTCTAAACTATATTTTTATGGCGGTTTTGTATACATTTCCCGGTGCCACGGCCTAGGTAACGTAATTATAGCGACTTTTTTACATTATCTTATAGAATACTCTTGTGTTTAGTGACAATTGGCCTTAAAATCACCATCGGCCGGCAAACTACATGTCTGCCCGACATTTAACTCTAAGTCACTATTTGAAGGCGATTTCGTCTACATTTCCTGGTGCCACGGCCTGGGTAACATAATTATTGCATTTTTTTTTACATTATCTTATAGAATTCTCTTGCTTTGAGTGACAATAGGCCTATAAATTACCATCGGCTAGCAAAATATATATCTGTCCGACAATCAACTTTAAACTACATTTTTATGGTGATTTCGTCTACATTTCCCGGTGCCACGGCCTAGATAACGTAATTATTGCAACTATTTTTACATTATCTTATAGAATACTCTAGCTTTAAGTGATAATAGGCCTCAGAATCACCATCGGCCAGCAAACTATATGTTTTCCCGACATTTAACTCTAAACAACATTTTTAAGACGATTTCGTCTACATTTCCCGGTGCCACGGCCTAGGTAACGTAATTATAGCGACATTTTTTACATTATCTTATAGAATACTCTTGTTTTAAGTTACAATAGGTCTTAAATTAACCATCGGCCAGCAAACTACATGTCTGCCCGACATTGAACTCTAAGTCTCTGTTTTAAGGCGATTTCGTCTACATTTACCGGTGCCACGGCCTAGGTAACATAATTATTGCAACTTTTTTTACATTATCATATAAAATACTCTTGCCTTGAGTGACAATATGCCGTAGAATCACCATCGGCCAGCAAACTACATGTCTGCCCGACATTTAACTCTAAACTACATTTTAAGGCGATTTCGTCTACATTTCCCGGTGCCACGGCCTAGGTAACGTAATTATGGCGACATTTTTTACATTAATTTATAGACTACTCTTGCTTTGAGTGACAATAGGCCGTAGAATCACCATCGGCCAGCAAACTACATGTCTGCCCGACATTTAACTCTAAACTACATTTTAAGGCGATTTCGTCTACATTTCCCGGTGCCATGGCCTAGGTAACGTAATTATGGCGACATTTTTTACATTAATTTATAGACTACTCTTGCCTTGAGTGACAATAGGCCGTAGAATCACCATCGGCCAGCAAACTACATGTCTGCCCGACATTTAACTCTAAACTACATTTTAAGGCGATTTCGTCTACATTTCCCAGTGCCACGGCCTAGGTAACGTAATTATGGCGAAATTTTTTACATAAATTTATAGACTACTCTTTCTTTGAGTGACAATACCCCGTAGAATCACCATCGGCCAGCAAACTACATGTCTGCCCGACATTTAACTCTAAACTACATTTTAAGGCGATTTCGTCTACATTTCCCGGTGCCACGGCCTAGGTAACGTAATTATTGCAACTTTTTTTTAAATATCTTATAGAATGCTCGTGGTTTGAGTGACATTACGCCTAAGAATCACCATCGGCCAGCAAACTACATGTCTGCCCGACATTTAACTCTAAACCACATTTTTAAGGCGATTTCGTCTACATTTCCCGGTGCCACGGCCTAGGTAACGTAATTATTGCAATTTTTTTACATTTTTTTATAGAATACCTTTGCCTAGAGTGACAATAGGCCTTTGAATTACCATCGGCCAGCAAAATATATGTCTGTCCGACAATCAACTTAAAACTACATTTTTATGGTGATTTCGTCTACATTTCCCGGTGCCACGGCCTAGGTAACGTAATTATAGCGACTTTTTTACCTTATCTTATAGAATATTCTTGTGTTGAGTGACAATAGGCCTTAAAATCACCATCGGCGAGCAAACTACATGTCTGCCCGACATTTAACTCTAAGTCACTATTTGAAGGCGATTTCGTCTACATTTCCTGGTGCCACGGCCTAGGTAACGTAATTATTGCAACTTTTTTTACATTATCATATAGAATACTCTTGCCTTGAGTGACAATAGGCCTTTGAATCACTATCGGCCAGCAAAATATATGTCTGTCCGACAATCAACTTTAAACTACATTTTTATGGTGATTTAGTCTACATATCCCGGTGCCACGGCCTAGGTAACGTAATTATAGCGACATTTTTTACATTATCTTATAGAATACTCTTGCTTTGAGTGACAATAGGCCTTCGAATCACCATCAGTTAGCAAACTACATGTCCGACATTTAACTCTAACTCTAGGTAACGTAATTATGGCGACATTTTTTACATTAATTTATAGACTATTCTTGCCTTGAAAGACAATAGGCCGTAGAATCACCATCGGCCAGCAAACTACATGTCTGCCCGACATTTAACTCTAAACTACATTTTAAGGCGATTTCGTCTACATTTCCCGGTGCCGCGGCCTAGGTAACGTAATCATGGCGACATTTTTTACAATCATTTATAGAATACTCTTGCCTTGAGTGACAATAGGCCGTAGAATCACCATCGGCCAGCAAACTACATGTCTGCCCGGCATTTAACTCTAAACTTCATTTTAAGGCGATTTCGTCTACATTTCCCGGTGCCACGGCCTAGGTAACGTAATTATTGCAACTTTTTTTACATTATCTTATATAATGCTCTTACTTTGAGTGACATTACGCCTTAGCATCACCATCGGCCAGCAAACTACATGTCTGCCCGACATTTAACTCTAAACTACATTTTAAGGCGATTTCGTCTACATTTCCCGGTGCCACGGCCTAAGTAACGTAATTATGGCGACATTTTTTACACAAATTTATAGAATACTCTTGCCTTGAGTGACAATATGCCGTAGAATCACCATCGGCCAGCAAACTACATGTCTGCCCGACATTTAACTCTAAACTACATTTTTAAGGCGATTACGTCTACATTTCCCGGTGCCACGGCCTAGATAACGTAAATATAGCAACTTTTTTTACATTATCTTATAGAATGCTCTTGCTATGAGTGACAATATGCCTTAGAATAACCATCGGCCAGCAAACTACATGTCTGCCCGACATTCAACTCTAAACTATATTTTTATGGCGGTTTTGTCTACATTTCCCGGTGCCACGGCCTAGATAACGTAATTATTGCAACGTTGTTTACATTTTATTATAGCACGCTCTTAGTTTGAGTGATAATAGGCCTAAGAATCACCATCGGCTAGCAAATTACATGTCTGCCCGACATTCAACTCTAAACTATATTTTTATGGCGGTTTTGTCTACATTTCCCGGTGCCACGGCCTAGATAACGTAATTATTGCAACGTTGTTTACATTTTATTATAGAATACTCTTAGTTTGAGTGATAATAGGCCTAAAAATCACCATCGGCTAGCAAACTACATGTCTGCCCGACATTTAACTCTAAACTACATTTTAAGGCGATTTCGTCTACATTTCCCGGTGCCACGGCCTAGGTAACGTAACTATAGCGACTTTTTTTACATTATCTTAGATAATACTCTTGTTTTGAGTGACAATAGGCCTTTGAATCACCATCGGCCAGCAAACGACATGTCTGCCCGACATTTAAATATAAACTACATTTTTATCGCGGTTTTGTCTACATTTCCCGGTACTAAGGCTTAGTTAACGTAATTATTTCAATTTTTTTCACACTATATTATAGAATACTCTTGCCTTAAGTGACAATAGGCCTTAAAATCACCATCGGCCAGCAAACTACATGTCTGCCCGACATTTAACTCTAAACTACATTTTTAAGGCGATTACGTCTACATTTCCCGGTGCCACGGCCTAGATAACGTAAATATAGCAACTTATTTTACATTATCTTATAGAATATTCTTGCTTTGAGTGACAATTTGCCTTAGAATAACCATCGGCCATTAAACTACATGTCTGCCCGACATTCAACTCTAAACTATATTTTTATGGCGGTTTTGTCTACATTTCCCGGTGCCACGGCCTAGATAACGTAATTATTGCAACGTTGTTTACCTTTTATTATAGAATACTCTTAGTTTGAGTGATAATAGGCCTAAGAATCACCATCGGCTAGCAAACTACATGTCTGCCCGACATTCAACTCTAAACTATATTTTTATGGCGGTTTTGTCTACATTTCCCGGTGCCACGGCCTAGATAACGTAATTATTGCAACGTTGTTTACATTTTATTATAAAACACTCTTAGTTTGAGTGATAGTAGGCCTAAGAATCACCATCGGCTAGCACACTACATGTCTGCCCGACATTTAACTCTAAACTACATTTTAAGGCGATTTCGTCTACATTTCCCGGTGCCACGGCCTAGGTAACGTAACTATAGCGACTTTTTTTACATTATCTTAGATAATGCTCTTGTTTTGAGTGACAATAGGCCTTTGAATCACCATCGGCCAGCAAACGACATGTCTGCCCGACATTTAAATATAAACTACATTTTTATCGCGGTTTTGTCTACATTTCCCGGTACTAAGGCTTAGTTAACGTAATTATTTCAACTTTTTTCACATTATATTATAGAATACTCTTGCCTTAAGTGACAATAGGCCTTAGAATTACCATCGGCCAGCAAACTACATGTCTGCCCAACATTTAACTCTAAACTACATTTTTAAGGCGATTACGTCTACATTTCCCGGTGCCACGGCCTAGATAACGTAATTATTGCAACGTTGTTTACATTTTATTATAGCACGCTCTTAGTTTGAGTGATAATAGGCCTAAGAATCACCATCGGCTAGCAAATTACATGTCTGCCCGACATTCAACTCTAAACTATATTTTTATGGCGGTTTTGTCTACATTTCCCGGTGCCACGGCCTAGATAACGTAATTATTGCAACGTTGTTTACATTTTATTATAGAATACTCTTAGTTTGAGTGATAATAGGCCTAAAAATCACCATCGGCTAGCAAACTACATGTCTGCCCGACATTTAACTCTAAACTACATTTTAAGGCGATTTCGTCTACATTTCCCGGTGCCACGGCCTAGGTAACGTAACTATAGCGACTTTTTTTACATTATCTTAGATAATACTCTTGTTTTGAGTGACAATAGGCCTTTGAATCACCATCGGCCAGCAAACGACATGTCTGCCCGACATTTAAATATAAACTACATTTTTATCGCGGTTTTGTCTACATTTCCCGGTACTAAGGCTTAGTTAACGTAATTATTTCAATTTTTTTCACATTATATTATAGAATACTCTTGCCTTAAGTGACAATAGGCCTTAGAATCACCATCGGCCAGCAAACTACATGTCTGCCCGACATTTAACTCTAAACTACATTTTTAAGGCGATTACGTCTACATTTCCCGGTGCCACGGCCTAGATAACGTAAATATAGCAACTTATTTTACATTATCTTATAGAATATTCTTGGTTTGAGTGACAATTTGCCTTAGAATAACCATCGGCCATTAAACTACATGTCTGCCCGACATTCAACTCTAAACTATATTTTTATGGCGGTTTTGTCTACATTTCCCGGTGCCACGGCCTAGATAACGTAATTATTGCAACGTTGTTTACATTTTATTATAGAATACTCTTAGTTTGAGTGATAATAGGCCTAAGAATCACCATCGGCTAGCAAACTACATGTCTGCCCGACATTCAACTCTAAACTATATTTTTATGGCGGTTTTGTCTACATTTCCCGGTGCCACGGCCTAGATAACGTAATTATTGCAACGTTGTTTACATTTTATTATAAAACACTCTTAGTTTGAGTGATAGTAGGCCTAAGAATCACCATCGGCTAGCACACTACATGTCTGCCCGACATTTAACTCTAAACTACATTTTAAGGCGATTTCGTCTACATTTCCCGGTGCCACGGCCTAGGTAACGTAACTATAGCGACTTTTTTTACATTATCTTAGATAATGCTCTTGCTTTGAGTGACAATAGGCCTTTGAATCACCATCGGCCAGCAAACGACATGTCTGCCCGACATTTAAATATAAACTACATTTTTATCGCGGTTTTGTCTACATTTCCCGGTACTAAGGCTTAGTTAACGTAATTATTTCAACTTTTTTCACATTATATTATAGAATACTCTTGCCTTAAGTGACAATAGGCCTTAGAATTACCATCGGCCAGCAAACTACATGTCTGCCCGACATTGAACTCTAAGTCTCTGTTTTAAGGCGATTTCGTCTACATTTACCGGTGCCACGGCCTAGGTAACATAATTATTGCAACTTTTTTTACATTATCATATAGAATGCTCTTGCCTTGAGTGACAATAGGCCGTAGAATTACCATCGGCCAGCAAACTACATGTCTGCCCGACATTTAACTCTAAACTACATTTTAAGGCGATTTCGTCTACATTTCCCGGTGCCACGGCCTAGGTAACGTAATTATGGCGACATTTTTTACATTAATTTATAGACTACTCTTGCTTTGAGTGACAATATGCCGTAGAATCACCATCGGCCAGCAAACTACATGTCTGCCCGACATTTAAATATAAACTACATTTTTATCGCGGTTTTGTCTACATTTCCCGGTACTAAGGCTTAGTTAACGTAACTATATCAACTTTTTTCACATTATATTATAGAATACTCTTGCCTTGAGTGACAATATGCCGTAGAATCACCATCGGCCAGCAAATTACATGTCTGCTTGACATTTAACTCTAAACTACATTTTTAAGGCGATTACGTCTACATTTCCCGGTGCCACGGCCTAGGTAACGTAATTATTGCAACTTTTTTTTAAATATCTTATAGAAGGCTCTTAATTTGAGTGACATTACGCTTTAGAATCACCATCGGCCAGCAAATTACATGTCTGCCCAACATTTAACTCTAAACCACATTTTTAAGGCGATTTCGTCTACATTTCCCGGTGCCACGGCCTAGGTAACGTAATTATTGCATTTTTTTTTACATTTTTTTATAGAATATCTTTGCCTAGAGTGACAATAGGCCTTTGAATTACCATCGGCCAGCAAAATATATGTCTGTCCGACAATCAACTTAAAACTACATTTTTATGGTGATTTCGTCTACATTTCCCGGTGCCACGGCCTAGGTAACGTAATTATAGCGACTTTTTTACCTTATCTTATAGAATACTCTTGTGTTCAGTGTCAATAGGCCTTAAAATCACTATCGGCCAGCAAACTACATGTCTGCCCGACATTTAACTCTAAGTCACTATTTGAAGGCGATTTCGTCTACATTTCCTGGTGCCACGGCCTAGGTAACGTAATTATAGCGACATTTTTTACATTATCTTATAGAATATTTTTGCCTTGAGTGACAATAGGCCTTCGAATCACCATCAGTTAGCAAACTACATGTCTGCCCGACATTTAACTCTAAACTACATTTTAAGGCGATTTCGTCTACATTTCCCGGTGCCGCGGCCTAGGTAACGTAATCATGGCGACATTTTTTACAATTATTTATAGAATACTCTTGCCTTGAGTGACAATAGGCCGTAGAATCACCATCGGCCAGCAAACTACATGTCTGCCCGATATTTAACTCTAAACTACATTTTAAGGCGATTTCGTCTACATTTCCCGGTGCCACGGCCTAGGTAACGTAATTATTGCAACTTTTTTTACATTATCTTATAGAATGCTCTTACCTTGAGTGACATTACGCCTTAGCATCACCATCGGCCAGCAAACTACATGTCTGCCCGACATTTAACTCTAAACTACATTTTAAGGCGATTTCGTCTACATTTCCCGGTGCCACGGCCTAGGTAACGTAATTATGGCGACATTTTTTACATAAGTTTATAGAATACTCTTGCCTTGAGTGACAAAATGCGGTAGAATCACCATCGGCCAGCAAACTACATGTCTGCCCGACATTTAACTCTAAACTACATTTTTAAGGCGATTACGTCTACATTTCCCGGTGCCACGGCCTAGATAACGTAAATATAGCAACTTTTTTTACATTATCTTATAGAATCTACTTGCTATGAGTGACAATTAGCCTTAGAATAACCATCGGCCAGCAAACTACATGTCTGCCCGACATTCAACTCTAAACTATATTTTTATGCCGGTTTTGTCTACATTTCCCGGTGCCACGGCCTAGATAACGTAATTATTGCAACGTTGTTTACATTTTATTATAGAATACTCTTAGGTTGAGTGATAATAGGCCTAAGAATCACCATCGGCTAGCAAACTACATGTCTGCCCGACATTCAACTCTAAACTATATTTTTATGGCGGTTTTGTCTACATTTCCCGGTGCCACGGCCTAGATAACGTAATTATTGCAACGTTGTTTACATTTTATTATAGAATACTCTTAGTTTGAGTGATAGTAGGCCTAAGAATCACCATCGGCTAGCAAACTACATGTCTGCCCGACATTTAACTCTAAACTACATTTTAAGGCGATTTCGTCTACATTTCCCGGTGCCACGGCCTAGGTAACGTAACTATAGCGACTTTTTTAACATTATCTTAGATAATGCTCTTGTTTTGAGTGACAATCGGCCTTTGAATCACCATCGGCCAGCAAACGACATGTCTGCCCGACATTTAAATATAAACTACATTTTTATCGCGGTTTTGTCTACATTTCCCGGTACTAAGGCTTAGTTAACGTAATTATTTCAACTTTTTTCACATTATATTATAGAATGCTCTTGCCTTAAGTGACAATAGGCCTTAGAATCACCATCGGCCAGCAAACTACATGTCTGCCCGACATTTAACTCTAAACTACATTTTTAAGGCGATTACGTCTACATTTCCCGGTGCCACGGCCTAGATAACGTAAATATAGCAATTTTTTTTACATTATCTTATAGAATATTCTTGCTTTGAGTGACAATTTGCCTTAGAATAACCATCGGCCATTAAACTACATGTCTGCCCGACATTCAACTCTAAACTATATTTTTATGGCGGTTTTGTCTACATTTCCCGGTGCCACGGCCTAGGTAACGTAATTATTGCAACGTTTTTTACATTTTATTATAGAATTCTCTTAGTTTGAGTGATAGTAGGCCTAAGAATCACCATCGGCTAGCAAACTACATGTCTGCCCGACATTTAACTCTAAACTACATTTTAAGGCGATTTCGTCTACATTTCCCGGTGCCACGGCCTAGATAACGTAAATATAGCAATTTTTTTTACATTATCTAATAGAATATTATTGCTTTGAGTGACAATTTGCCTTAGAATAACCATCGGCCATTAAACTACATGTCTGCCCGACATTTAACTCTAAACTACATTTTAAGGCGATTTTGTCTACATTTCCCGGTGCCATGGCCTAGGTAACGAAACTATAGCGACTTTTTTTACATTATCTTATAGAATACTCTTGTTTTAAGTGACAATAGGCGTTAGAATCACCATCGGCCAGCAAACTACATGTTTTCTAGACATTTAACTCTAAACTACATTTTTAAGGCGATTTCGTCTACATTACCCGGTGCCACGGCCTAGGTAACGTAATTATTGGAATTTTTTTTACACGATCTTATAGAATTCTCTTGCATTGAGTGAAAAAATGCCTTAAAATTACCATCGGCGAGCAAACTACTTGTTTTCCCGACATTTAACTCTAAACAATATTTTTAAGACGATTTCGTCTACATTTCCCGGTGCCACGGCCTAGGTAACGTAATTATAGCGATTTTTTTTACATAATCTTATAGAATACTTTTGTGTTGAGTGACAATAGGCCTTTGAATCACCATCGGCCAGCAAACGACATGTCTGCCCGACATTTAAATATAAACTACATTTTTATCGCGGTTTTGTCTACATTTCCCGGTACTAAGGCTTAGTTAACGTAATTATTTCACCTTTTTTCACATAATATTATAGAATACTCTTGCCTTAAGTGACAATACCATCGGCCAGCAAACTACATGTCTGCCCGACATTTAACTCTAAACTACATTTTTAAGGCGATTACGTCTACATTTCCCGGTGCCACGGCCTAGATAACGTAAATATAGCAACTTTTTTTACATTATCTTATAGAATACTCTTGCTTTGAGTGACAATATGCCTTAGAATAACCATCGGCCAGCAAACTACATGTCTGCCCGACATTCAACTCTAAACTATATTTTTATCGCGGTTTTGTCTACATTTCCCGGTGCCACGGCCTAGATAACGTAATTATTGCAACGTTTTTTTACATTTTATTATAAAATACTCGTGGTTTGAGTGATAATAGGCCTAAGAATCACCATTGGCCAGCAAACTACATGTCTGCCCGACATTTAACTCTAAACTACATTTTAAGGCGATTTCGTCTACATTTCCCGGTGCCATGGCCTAGGTAACGAAACTTTAGCGACTTTTTTTACATTATCTTATAGAATTCTCTTGTTGTAAGTGACAATAGGCGTTAGAATCAACATCGGCCATTAAAATATATGTCTGTCCTACAATCAACTTTAAACTACATTTTTATGGTGATTTAGTCTACATTTCCCGGTGCCACGGCCTAGGTAACGTAATTATAGCGACATTTTTTATATTATCTTATAGAATTCTCTTGCTTTGAGTGATAATAGGCCTTAGAATTACCATCGGCCAGCAAACTGCATGTCTGCCCGACATTTAACTCTAAACTACATTTTAAGGCGATTTCGTCTACATTTCCCGGAGCCTCGGCCTAGGTAACGTAATTATAGCAATTTTTTTTACATTATATTATAGAATACTCTTGCGTTGAGTGACAGTAGGCCTTTGAATCACCATCGGCCAGCAAACGACATGTCTGCCCGACATTTAAATATAAACTACATTTTTATCGCGGTTTTGTCTACATTTCCCGGTACTAAGGCTTAGTTAACGTAATTATATCAACTTTTTTCACATTATATTATAGAATACTCTTGCCTTGAGTGACAATATGCCATAGAATCACCATCGGCCAGCAAATTACATGTCTGCCCGACATTTAACTCTAAACTACATTTTTAAGGCGATTACGTCTACATTTCCCGGTGCCACGGCCTAGATAACGTAAATATAGCAATTTTTTTTACATTATCTTATAGAATACTCTTGTTTTGAGTGACAGTATGCCTTAGAATAACCATCGGCCAGCAAACTACATGTCTGCCCGACATTCAACTCTAAACTATATTTTTATGGCGGTTTTGTATACATTTCCCGGTGCCACGGCCTAGGTAACGTAATTATAGCGACTTTTTTACATTATCTTATAGAATCCTCTTGTGTTTAGTGACAATTGGCCTTAAAATCACCATCGGCCGGCAAACTACATGTCTGCCCGACATTTAACTCTAAGTCACTATTTGAAGGCGATTTCGTCTACATTTCCTGGTGCCACGGCCTAGGTAACATAATTATTGCATTTTTTTTTACATTATCTTATAGAATTCTCTTGCCTTGAGTGACAATAGGCCTATAAATTACCATCGGCTAGCAAAATATATATCTGTCCGACAATCAACTTTAAACTACATTTTTATGGTGATTTCGTCTACATTTCCCGGTGCCACGGCCTAGATAACGTAATTATTGCAACTATTTTTACATTATCTTATAGAATACTCTAGCTTTAAGTGATAATAGGCCTCAGAATCACCATCGGCCAGCAAACTATATGTTTTCCCGACATTTAACTCTAAACAACATTTTTAAGACGATTTCGTCTACATTTCCCGGTGCCACGGCCTAGGTAATGTAATTATAGCGACATTTTTTACAATATCTTGTAGAATACTCTTGTTTTAAGTTACAATAGGTCTTAAATTAACCATCGGCCAGCAAACTACATGTCTGCCCGACATTGAACTCTAAGTCTCTGTTTTAAGGCGATTTCGTCTACATTTACCGGTGCCACGGCCTAGGTAACATAATTATTGCAACTTTTTTTACATTATCATATAGAATACTCTTGCCTTGAGTGACAATAGGCCGTAGAATCATCATCGGCCAGCAAACTACATGTCTGCCCGACATTTAACTCTAAACTACATTTTAAGGCGATTTCGTCTACATTTCCCGGTGCCACGGCCTAGGTAACGTAATTATGGCGACATTTTTTACAATAATTTATAGACTACTCTTGCTTTGAGTGACAATATGCCGAAGAATCACCATCGGCCAGCAAACTACATGTCTGCCTGACATTTAACTCTAAACTACATTTTAAGGCGATTTCGTCTACATTTCCCGGTGCCACGGCCTAGGTAACGTAATTATTGCAACTTTTTTTTAAATATCTTATAGAATACTCTTGGTTTGAGTGACATTATGCCTTAGAATCACCATCGGCCAGCAAACTACATGTCTGCCCGACATTTAACTCTAAACCACATTTTTAAGGCGATTTCGTCTACATTTCCCGGTGCCACGGCCTAGGTAACGTAATTATTGCAATTTTTTTTACATTTTTTAATAGAATATCTTTGCCTAGAGTGACAATAGGCCTTTGAATTACCATCGGCCAGCAAAATATATGTCTGTCCGACAATCAACTTAAAACTACATTTTTACGGTGATTTCGTCTACATTTCCCGGTGCCACGGCCTAGGTAACGTAATTATAGCGACTTTTTTACTTTATCTTATAGAATACTCTTGTGTTGAGTGACATCAGGCCTTAAAATCACCATCGGCCAGCAAACTACATGTCTGCCCGACATTTAACTCTAAGTCACTATTTGAAGGCGATTTCGTCTACATTTCCTGGTGCCACGGCCTAGGTAACGTAATTATTGCAACTTTTTTTACATTATCATATAGAATACTCTTGCCTTGAGTGATAATAGGCCTTTGAATCACTATCGGCCAGCAAAATATATGTCTGTCCGACAATCAACTTTAAACTACATTTTTATGGTGATTTAGTCTACATTTCCCGGTGCCACGGCCTAGGTAACGGAATTATAGCGACATTTTTTACATTATCTTATAGAATACTCTTGCTTCGAGTGACAATACGCCTTCGAATCACCATCAGTTAGCAAACTACATGTCCGACATTTAACTCTAACTCTAGGTAACGTAATTATGGCGACATTTTTTACATTAGTTTATAGACTACTCTTGCCTTGAGTGACAATAGGCCGTAGAATCACCATCGGCCAGCAAACTACATGTCTGCCCGACATTTAACTCTAAACTACATTTTAAGGCGATTTCGTCTACATTTCCCGGTGCCATGGCCTAGGTAACGTAATTATGGCGACATTTTTTACATTAATTTATAGACTACTCTTGCCTTGAGTGACAATAGGCCGTAGAATCACCATCGGCCAGCAAACTACATGTCTGCCCGACAGTTAACTCTAAACTACATTTTAAGGCGATTTCGTCTACATTTCCCGGTGCCACGGCCTAGATAACGTAAATATAGCAACTTTTTTTACATTATCTTATAGAATACTCTTGCTTTGAGTGACAATATGCCTTAGAATAACCATCGGCCAGCAAACTACATGTCTGCCCGACATTCAACTCTAAACTATATTTTTATCGCGGTTTTGTCTACATTTCCCGGTGCCACGGCCTAGATAACGTAATTATTGCAACGTTTTTTTACATTTTATTATAAAATACTCGTGGTTTGAGTGATAATAGGCCTAAGAATCACCATCGGCCAGCAAACTACATGTCTGCCCGACATTTAACTCTAAACTAGATTTTAAGGCGATTTCGTCTACATTTCCCGGTGCCATGGCCTAGGTAACGAAACTTTAGCGACTTTTTTTACATTATCTTATAGAATTCTCTTGTTTTAAGTGACAATAGGCGTTAGAATCAACATCGGCCATTAAAATATATGTCTGTCCTACAATCAACTTTAAACTACATTTTTATGGTGATTTAGTCTACATTTCCCGGTGCCACGGCCTAGGTAACGTAATTATAGCGACATTTTTTGCATTATCTTATAGAATTCTCTTGCTTTGAGTGATAATAGGCCTTAGAATTACCATCGGCCAGCAAACTGCATGTCTGCCCGACATTTAACTCTAAACTACATTTTAAGGCGATTTCGTCTACATTTCCCGGAGCCTCGGCCTAGGTAACGTAATTATAGCAATTTTTTTTACATTATATTATAGAATACTCTTGCGTTGAGTGACAGTAGGCCTTTGAATCACCATCGGCCAGCAAACGACATGTCTGCCCGACATTTCAATATAAACTACATTTTTATCGCGGTTTTGTCTACATTTCCCGGTACTAAGGCTTAGTTAACGTAATTATATCAACTTTTTTCACATTATATTATAGAATACTCTTGCCTTGAGTGACAATATGCCGTAGAATCACCATCGGCCAGCAAATTACATGTCTGCCCGACATTTAACTCTAAACTACATTTTTAAGGCGATTACGTCTACATTTCCCGGTGCCACGGCCTAGATAACGTAAATATAGCAATTTTTTTTACATTTTCTTATAGAATACTCTTGCTTTGAGTGAAAGTATGCCTTAGAATAACCATCGGCCAGCAAACTACATGTCTGCCCGACATTCAACTCTAAACTATATTTTTATGGCGGTTTTGTATACATTTCCCGGTGCCACGGCCTAGGTAACGTAATTATAGCGACTTTTTTACATTATCTTATAGAATACTCTTGTGTTTAGTGACAATTGGCCTTAAAATCACCATCGGCCGGCAAACTACATGTCTGCCCGACATTTAACTCTAAGTCACTATTTGAAGGCGATTTCGTCTACATTTCCTGGTGCCACGGCCTAGGTAACATAATTATTGCATTTTTTTTTACATTATCTTATAGAATTCTCTTGCTTTGAGTGACAATAGGCCTATAAATTACCATCGGCTAGCAAAATATATATCTGTCCGACAATCAACTTTAAACTACATTTTTATGGTGATTTCGTCTACATTTCCCGGTGCCACGGCCTAGATAACGTAATTATTGCAACTATTTTTACATTTTCTTATAGAATACTCTAGCTTTAAGTGATAATAGGCCTCAGAATCACCATCGGCCAGCAAACTATATGTTTTCCCGACATTTAACTCTAAACAACATTTTTAAGACGATTTCGTCTACATTTCCCGGTGCCACGGCCTAGGTAACGTAATTATAGCGACATTTTTTACATTATCTTATAGAATACTCTTGTTTTAAGTTACAATAGGTCTTAAATTAACCATCGGCCAGCAAACTACATGTCTGCCCGACATTGAACTCTAAGTCTCTGTTTTAAGGCGATTTCGTCTACATTTACCGGTGCCACGGCCTAGGTAACATAATTATTGCAACTTTTTTTACATTATCATATAAAATACTCTTGCCTTGAGTGACAATATGCCGTAGAATCACCATCGGCCAGCAAACTACATGTCTGCCCGACATTTAACTCTAAACTACATTTTAAGGCGATTTCGTCTACATTTCCCGGTGCCACGGCCTAGGTAACGTAATTATGGCGACATTTTTTACATTAATTTATAGACTACTTTTGCTTTGAGTGACAATAGGCCGTAGAATCACCATCGGCCAGCAAACTACATGTCTGCCCGACATTTAACTCTAAACTACATTTTAATGCGATTTCGTCTACATTTCCCGGTGCCATGGCCTAGGTAACGTAATTATGGCGACATTTTTTACATTAATTTATAGACTACTCTTGCCTTGAGTGACAATAGGCCGTAAAATCACCATCGGCCAGCAAACTACATGTCTGCCCGACATTTAACTCTAAACTACATTTTAAGGCGATTTCGTCTACATTTCCCGGTGCCACGGCCTAGGTAACGTAATTATGGCGAAATTTTTTACATAAATTTATAGACTACTCTTTCCTTGAGTGACAATACCCCGTAGAATCACCATCGGCCAGCAAACTACATGTCTGCCCGACATTTAACTCTAAACTACATTTTAAGGCGATTTCGTCTACATTTCCCGGTGCCACGGCCTAGGTAACGTAATTATTGCAACTTTTTTTTAAATATCTTATAGAATGCTCGTGGTTTGAGTGACATTACGCCTTAGAATCACCATCGGCCAGCAAACTACATGTCTGCCCGACATTTAACTCTAAACCACATTTTTAAGGCGATTTCGTCTACATTTCCCGGTGCCACGGCCTAGGTAACGTAATTATTGCAATTTTTTTACATTTTTTTATAGAATACCTTTGCCTAGAGTGACAATAGGCCTTTGAATTACCATCGGCCAGCAAAATATATGTCTGTCCGACAATCAACTTAAACCTACATTTTTATGGTGATTTCGTCTACATTTCCCGGTGCCACGGCCTAGGTAACGTAATTATAGCGACTTTTTTACCTTATCTTATAGAATATTCTTGTGTTGAGTGACAATAGGCCTTAAAATCACCATCGGCGAGCAAACTACATGTCTGCCCGACATTTAACTCTAAGTCACTATTTGAAGGCGATTTCGTCTACATTTCCTGGTGCCACGGCCTAGGTAACGTAATTATTGCAACTTTTTTTACATTATCATATAGAATACTCTTGCCTTGAGTGACAATAGGCCTTTGAATCACTATCGGCCAGCAAAATATATGTCTGTCCGACAATCAACTTTAAACTACATTTTTATGGTGATTTAGTCTACATATCCCGGTGCCAAGGCCTAGGTAACGTAATTATAGCGACATTTTTTACATTATCTTATAGAATACTCTTGCTTTGAGTGACAATAGGCCTTCGAATCACCATCAGTTAGCAAACTACATGTCCGACATTTAACTCTAACTCTAGGTAACGTAATTATGGCGACATTTTTTACATTAATTTATAGACTATTCTTGCCTTGAAAGACAATAGGCCGTAGAATCACCATCGGCCAGCAAACTACATGTCTGCCCGACACTTAACTCTAAACTACATTTTAAGGCGATTTCGTCTACATTTCCCGGTGCCGCGGCCTAGGTAACGTAATCATGGCGACATTTTTTACAATCATTTATAGAATACTCTTGCCTTGAGTGACAATAGGCCGTAGAATCACCATCGGCCAGCAAACTACATGTCTGCCCGGCATTTAACTCTAAACTACATTTTAAGGCGATTTCGTCTACATTTCCCGGTGCCACGGCCTAGGTAACGTAATTATTGCAACTTTTTTTACATTATCTTATATAATGCTCTTACTTTGAGTGACATTACGCCTTAGCATCACCATCGGCCAGCAAACTACATGTCTGCCCGACATTTAACTCTAAACTACATTTTTAAGGCGATTACGTCTACATTTCCCGGTGCCACGGCCTAGATAACGTAAATATAGCAACTTTTTTTACATTATCTTATAGAATGCTCTTGCTATGAGTGACAATATGCCTTAGAATAACCATCGGCCAGCAAACTACATGTCTGCCCGACATTTAACTCTAAGTCACTATTTGAAGGCGATTTCGTCTACATTTCCTGGTGCCACGGCCTAGGTAACGTAATTATAGCGACATTTTTTACATTATCTTATAGAATATTTTTGCCTTGAGTGACAATAGGCCTTCGAATCACCATCAGTTAGCAAACTACATGTCTGCCCGACATTTAACTCTAAACTACATTTTAAGGCGATTTCGTCTACATTTCCCGGTGCCGCGGCCTAGGTAACGTAATCATGGCGACATTTTTTACAATTATTTATAGAATACTCTTGCCTTGAGTGACAATAGGCCGTAGAATCACCATCGGCCAGCAAACTACATGTCTGCCCGATATTTAACTCTAAACTACATTTTAAGGCGATTTCGTCTACATTTCCCGGTGCCACGGCCTAGGTAACGTAATTATTGCAACTTTTTTTACATTATCTTATAGAATGCTCTTACCTTGAGTGACATTACGCCTTAGCATCACCATCGGCCAGCAAACTACATGTCTGCCCGACATTTAACTCTAAACTACATTTTAAGGCGATTTCGTCTACATTTCCCGGTGCCACGGCCTAGGTAACGTAATTATGGCGACATTTTTTACATAAGTTTATAGAATACTCTTGCCTTGAGTGACAAAATGCGGTAGAATCACCATCGGCCAGCAAACTACATGTCTGCCCGACATTTAACTCTAAACTACATTTTTAAGGCGATTACGTCTACATTTCCCGGTGCCACGGCCTAGATAACGTAAATATAGCAACTTTTTTTACATTATCTTATAGAATCTACTTGCTATGAGTGACAATTAGCCTTAGAATAACCATCGGCCAGCAAACTACATGTCTGCCCGACATTCAACTCTAAACTATATTTTTATGCCGGTTTTGTCTACATTTCCCGGTGCCACGGCCTAGATAACGTAATTATTGCAACGTTGTTTACATTTTATTATAGAATACTCTTAGGTTGAGTGATAATAGGCCTAAGAATCACCATCGGCTAGCAAACTACATGTCTGCCCGACATTCAACTCTAAACTATATTTTTATGGCGGTTTTGTCTACATTTCCCGGTGCCACGGCCTAGATAACGTAATTATTGCAACGTTGTTTACATTTTATTATAGAATACTCTTAGTTTGAGTGATAGTAGGCCTAAGAATCACCATCGGCTAGCAAACTACATGTCTGCCCGACATTTAACTCTAAACTACATTTTAAGGCGATTTCGTCTACATTTCCCGGTGCCACGGCCTAGGTAACGTAACTATAGCGACTTTTTTTACATTATCTTAGATAATGCTCTTGTTTTGAGTGACAATCGGCCTTTGAATCACCATCGGCCAGCAAACGACATGTCTGCCCGACATTTAAATATAAACTACATTTTTATCGCGGTTTTGTCTACATTTCCCGGTACTAAGGCTTAGTTAACGTAATTATTTCAACTTTTTTCACATTATATTATAGAATGCTCTTGCCTTAAGTGACAATAGGCCTTAGAATCACCATCGGCCAGCAAACTACATGTCTGCCCGACATTTAACTCTAAACTACATTTTTAAGGCGATTACGTCTACATTTCCCGGTGCCACGGCCTAGATAACGTAAATATAGCAATTTTTTTTACATTATCTTATAGAATATTCTTGCTTTGAGTGACAATTTGCCTTAGAATAACCATCGGCCATTAAACTACATGTCTGCCCGACATTCAACTCTAAACTATATTTTTATGGCGGTTTTGTCTACATTTCCCGGTTCCACGGCCTAGGTAACGTAATTATTGCAACGTTTTTTACATTTTATTATAGAATTCTCTTAGTTTGAGTGATAGTAGGCCTAAGAATCACCATCGGCTAGCAAACTACATGTCTGCCCGACATTTAACTCTAAACTACATTTTAAGGCGATTTCGTCTACATTTCCCGGTGCCACGGCCTAGATAACGTAAATATAGCAATTTTTTTTACATTATCTAATAGAATATTCTTGCTTTGAGTGACAATTTGCCTTAGAATAACCATCGGCCATTAAACTACATGTCTGCCCGACATTTAACTCTAAACTACATTTTAAGGCGATTTTGTCTACATTTCCCGGTGCCATGGCCTAGGTAACGAAACTATAGCGACTTTTTTTACATTATCTTATAGAATACTCTTGTTTTAAGTGACAATAGGCGTTAGAATCACCATCGGCCAGCAAACTACATGTTTTCCCGACATTTAACTCTAAACTACATTTTTAAGGCGATTTCGTCTACATTACCCGGTGCCACGGCCTAGGTAACGTAATTATTGGAATTTTTTTTACACGATCTTATAGAATTCTCTTGCATTGAGTGAAAAAATGCCTTAAAATTACCATCGGCGAGCAAACTACTTGTTTTCCCGACATTTAACTCTAAACAATATTTTTAAGACGATTTCGTCTACATTTCCCGGTGCCACGGCCTAGGTAACGTAATTATAGCGATTTTTTTTACATAATCTTATAGAATACTTTTGTGTTGAGTGACAATAGGCCTTTGAATCACCATCGGCCAGCAAACGACATGTCTGCCCGACATTTAAATATAAACTACATTTTTATCGCGGTTTTGTCTACATTTCCCGGTACTAAGGCTTAGTTAACGTAATTATTTCACCTTTTTTCACATAATATTATAGAATACTCTTGCCTTAAGTGACAATACCATCGGCCAGCAAACTACATGTCTGCCCGACATTTAACTCTAAACTACATTTTTAAGGCGATTACGTCTACATTTCCCGGTGCCACGGCCTAGATAACGTAAATATAGCAACTTTTTTTACATTATCTTATAGAATACTCTTGCTTTGAGTGACAATATGCCTTAGAATAACCATCGGCCAGCAAACTACATGTCTGCCCGACATTCAACTCTAAACTATATTTTTATCGCGGTTTTGTCTACATTTCCCGGTGCCACGGCCTAGATAACGTAATTATTGCAACGTTTTTTTACATTTTATTATAAAATACTCGTGGTTTGAGTGATAATAGGCCTAAGAATCACCATTGGCCAGCAAACTACATGTCTGCCCGACATTTAACTCTAAACTACATTTTAAGGCGATTTCGTCTACATTTCCCGGTGCCATGGCCTAGGTAACGAAACTTTAGCGACTTTTTTTACATTATCTTATAGAATTCTCTTGTTGTAAGTGACAATAGGCGTTAGAATCAACATCGGCCATTAAAATATATGTCTGTCCTACAATCAACTTTAAACTACATTTTTATGGTGATTTAGTCTACATTTCCCGGTGCCACGGCCTAGGTAACGTAATTATAGCGACATTTTTTATATTATCTTATAGAAATCTCTTGCTTTGAGTGATAATAGGCCTTAGAATTACCATCGGCCAGCAAACTGCATGTCTGCCCGACATTTAACTCTAAACTACATTTTAAGGCGATTTCGTCTACATTTCCCGGAGCCTCGGCCTAGGTAACGTAATTATAGCAATTTTTTTTACATTATATTATAGAATACTCTTGCGTTGAGTGACAGTAGGCCTTTGAATCACCATCGGCCAGCAAACGACATGTCTGCCCGACATTTAAATATAAACTACATTTTTATCGCGGTTTTGTCTACATTTCCCGGTACTAAGGCTTAGTTAACGTAATTATATCAACTTTTTTCACATTATATTATAGAATACTCTTGCCTTGAGTGACAATATGCCGTAGAATCACCATCGGCCAGCAAATTACATGTCTGCCCGACATTTAACTCTAAACTACATTTTTAAGGCGATTACGTCTACATTTCCCGGTGCCACGGCCTAGATAACGTAAATATAGCAATTTTTTTTACATTATCTTATAGAATACTCTTGTTTTGAGTGACAGTATGCCTTAGAATAACCATCGGCCAGCAAACTACATGTCTGCCCGACATTCAACTCTAAACTATATTTTTATGGCGGTTTTGTATACATTTCCCGGTGCCACGGCCTAGGTAACGTAATTATAGCGACTTTTTTACATTATCTTATAGAATCCTCTTGTGTTTAGTGACAATTGGCCTTAAAATCACCATCGGCCGGCAAACTACATGTCTGCCCGACATTTAACTCTAAGTCACTATTTGAAGGCGATTTCGTCTACATTTCCTGGTGCCACGGCCTAGGTAACATAATTATTGCATTTTTTTTTACATTATCTTATAGAATTCTCTTGCCTTGAGTGACAATAGGCCTATAAATTACCATCGGCTAGCAAAATATATATCTGTCCGACAATCAACTTTAAACTACATTTTTATGGTGATTTCGTCTACATTTCCCGGTGCCACGGCCTAGATAACGTAATTATTGCAACTATTTTTACATTATCTTATAGAATACTCTAGCTTTAAGTGATAATAGGCCTCAGAATCACCATCGGCCAGCAAACTATATGTTTTCCCGACATTTAACTCTAAACAACATTTTTAAGACGATTTCGTCTACATTTCCCGGTGCCACGGCCTAGGTAATGTAATTATAGCGACATTTTTTACAATATCTTGTAGAATACTCTTGTTTTAAGTTACAATAGGTCTTAAATTAACCATCGGCCAGCAAACTACATGTCTGCCCGACATTGAACTCTAAGTCTCTGTTTTAAGGCGATTTCGTCTACATTTACCGGTGCCACGGCCTAGGTAACATAATTATTGCAACTTTTTTTACATTATCATATAGAATACTCTTGCCTTGAGTGACAATAGGCCGTAGAATCATCATCGGCCAGCAAACTACATGTCTGCCCGACATTTAACTCTAAACTACATTTTAAGGCGATTTCGTCTACATTTCCCGGTGCCACGGCCTAGGTAACGTAATTATGGCGACATTTTTTACAATAATTTATAGACTACTCTTGCTTTGAGTGACAATACGCCGAAGAATCACCATCGGCCAGCAAACTACATGTCTGCCTGACATTTAACTCTAAACTACATTTTAAGGCGATTTCGTCTACATTTCCCGGTGCCACGGCCTAGGTAACGTAATTATTGCAACTTTTTTTTTAATATCTTATAGAATACTCTTGGTTTGAGTGACATTACGCCTTAGAATCACCATCGGCCAGCAAACTACATGTCTGCCCGACATTTAACTCTAAACCACATTTTTAAGGCGATTTCGTCTACATTTCCCGGTGCCACGGCCTAGGTAACGTAATTATTGCAATTTTTTTTACATTTTTTAATAGAATATCTTTGCCTAGAGTGACAATAGGCCTTTGAATTACCATCGGCCAGCAAAATATATGTCTGTCCGACAATCAACTTAAAACTACATTTTTACGGTGATTTCGTCTACATTTCCCGGTGCCACGGCCTAGGTAACGTAATTATAGCGACTTTTTTACTTTATCTTATAGAATACTCTTGTGTTGAGTGACATCAGGCCTTAAAATCACCATCGGCCAGCAAACTACATGTCTGCCCGACATTTAACTCTAAGTCACTATTTGAAGGCGATTTCGTCTACATTTCCTGGTGCCACGGCCTAGGTAACGTAATTATTGCAACTTTTTTTACATTATCATATAGAATACTCTTGCCTTGAGTGACAATAGGCCTTTGAATCACTATCGGCCAGCAAAATATATGTCTGTCCGACAATCAACTTTAAACTACATTTTTATGGTGATTTAGTCTACATTTCCCGGTGCCACGGCCTAGGTAACGGAATTATAGCGACATTTTTTACATTATCTTATAGAATACTCTTGCTTCGAGTGACAATACGCCTTCGAATCACCATCAGTTAGCAAACTACATGTCCGACATTTAACTCTAACTCTAGGTAACGTAATTATGGCGACATTTTTTACATTAGTTTATAGACTACTCTTGCCTTGAGTGACAATAGGCCGTAGAATCACCATCGGCCAGCAAACTACATGTCTGCCCGACATTTAACTCTAAACTACATTTTAAGGCGATTTCGTCTACATTTCCCGGTGCCATGGCCTAGGTAACGTAATTATGGCGACATTTTTTACATTAATTTATAGACTACTCTTGCCTTGAGTGACAATAGGCCGTAGAATCACCATCGGCCAGCAAACTACATGTCTGCCCGACAGTTAACTCTAAACTACATTTTAAGGCGATTTCGTCTACATTTCCCGGTGCCACTGCCTAGGTAACGTAATTATTGCAACTTTTTTTAAAATATCTTACAGAATGCTCTTGGTTTGAGTGACATTACGCCTTAGAATCACCATCGGCCAGCAAACTACATGTCTGCCCGACATTTAACTCTAAACTACATTTTTAAGGCGATTACGTCTACATTTCCCGGTGCCACGGCCTAGATAACGTAAATATAGCAACTTTTTTTACATTATCTTATAGAATACTCTTGCTTTGAGTGACAATATGCCTTAGAATAACCATCGGCCAGCAAACTACATGTCTGCCCGACATTCAACTCTAAACTATATTTTTATCGCGGTTTTGTCTACATTTCCCGGTGCCACGGCCTAGATAACGTAATTATTGCAACGTTTTTTTACATTTTATTATAAAATACTCGTGGTTTGAGTGATAATAGGCCTAAGAATCACCATCGGCCAGCAAACTACATGTCTGCCCGACATTTAACTCTAAACTACATTTTAAGGCGATTTCGTCTACATTTCCCGGTGCCATGGCCTAGGTAACGAAACTTTAGCGACTTTTTTTACATTATCTTATAGAATTCTCTTGTTTTAAGTGACAATAGGCGTTAGAATCAACATCGGCCATTAAAATATATGTCTGTCCTACAATCAACTTTAAACTACATTTTTATGGTGATTTAGTCTACATTTCCCGGTGCCACGGCCTAGGTAACGTAATTATAGCGACATTTTTTACATTATCTTATAGAATTCTCTTGCTTTGAGTGATAATAGGCCTTAGAATTACCATCGGCCAGCAAACTGCATGTCTGCCCGACATTTAACTCTAAACTACATTTTAAGGCGATTTCGTCTACATTTCCCGGAGCCTCGGCCTAGGTAACGTAATTATAGCAATTTTTTTTACATTATATTATAGAATACTCTTGCGTTGAGTGACAGTAGGCCTTTGAATCACCATCGGCCAGCAAACGACATGTCTGCCCGACATTTCAATATAAACTACATTTTTATCGCGGTTTTGTCTACATTTCCCGGTACTAAGGCTTAGTTAACGTAATTATATCAACTTTTTTCACATTATATTATAGAATACTCTTGCCTTGAGTGACAATATGCCATAGAATCACCATGGGCCAGCAAATTACATGTCTGCCCGACATTTAACTCTAAACTACATTTTTAAGGCGATTACGTCTACATTTCCCGGTGCCACGGCCTAGATAACGTAAATATAGCAATTTTTTTTACATTTTCTTATAGAATACTCTTGCTTTGAGTGAAAGTATGCCTTAGAATAACCATCGGCCAGCAAACTACATGTCTGCCCGACATTCAACTCTAAACTATATTTTTATGGCGGTTTTGTATACATTTCCCGGTGCCACGGCCTAGGTAACGTAATTATAGCGACTTTTTTACATTATCTTATAGAATACTCTTGTGTTTAGTGACAATTGGCCTTAAAATCACCATCGGCCGGCAAACTACATGTCTGCCCGACATTTAACTCTAAGTCACTATTTGAAGGCGATTTCGTCTACATTTCCTGGTGCCACGGCCTAGGTAACATAATTATTGCATTTTTTTTTACATTATCTTATAGAATTCTCTTGCTTTGAGTGACAATAGGCCTATAAATTACCATCGGCTAGCAAAATATATATCTGTCCGACAATCAACTTTAAACTACATTTTTATGGTGATTTCGTCTACATTTCCCGGTGCCACGGCCTAGATAACGTAATTATTGCAACTATTTTTACATTTTCTTATAGAATACTCTAGCTTTAAGTGATAATAGGCCTCAGAATCACCATCGGCCAGCAAACTATATGTTTTCCCGACATTTAACTCTAAACAACATTTTTAAGACGATTTCGTCTACATTTCCCGGTGCCACGGCCTAGGTAACGTAATTATAGCGACATTTTTTACATTATCTTATAGAATACTCTTGTTTTAAGTTACAATAGGTCTTATATTAACCATCGGCCAGCAAACTACATGTCTGCCCGACATTGAACTCTAAGTCTCTGTTTTAAGGCGATTTCGTCTACATTTACCGGTGCCACGGCCTAGGTAACATAATTATTGCAACTTTTTTTACATTATCATATAAAATACTCTTGCCTTGAGTGACAATATGCCGTAGAATCACCATCGGCCAGCAAACTACATGTCTGCCCGACATTTAACTCTAAACTACATTTTAAGGCGATTTCGTCTACATTTCCCGGTGCCACGGCCTAGGTAACGTAATTATGGCGACATTTTTTACATTAATTTATAGACTACTTTTGCTTTGAGTGACAATAGGCCGTAGAATCACCATCGGCCAGCAAACTACATGTCTGCCCGACATTTAACTCTAAACTACATTTTAAGGCGATTTCGTCTACATTTCCCGGTGCCATGGCCTAGGTAACGTAATTATGGCGACATTTTTTACATTAATTTATAGACTACTCTTGCCTTGAGTGACAATAGGCCGTAAAATCACCATCGGCCAGCAAACTACATGTCTGCCCGACATTTAACTCTAAACTACATTTTAAGGCGATTTCGTCTACATTTCCCGGTGCCACGGCCTAGGTAACGTAATTATGGCGAAATTTTTTACATAAATTTATAGACTACTCTTTCCTTGAGTGACAATACCCCGTAGAATCACCATCGGCCAGCAAACTACATGTCTGCCCGACATTTAACTCTAAACTACATTTTAAGGCGATTTCGTCTACATTTCCCGGTGCCACGGCCTAGGTAACGTAATTATTGCAACTTTTTTTTAAATATCTTATAGAATGCTCGTGGTTTGAGTGACATTACGCCTTAGAATCACCATCGGCCAGCAAACTACATGTCTGCCCGACATTTAACTCTAAACCACATTTTTAAGGCGATTTCGTCTACATTTCCCGGTGCCACGGCCTAGGTAACGTAATTATTGCAATTTTTTTACATTTTTTTATAGAATACCTTTGCCTAGAGTGACAATAGGCCTTTGAATTACCATCGGCCAGCAAAATATATGTCTGTCCGACAATCAACTTAAACCTACATTTTTATGGTGATTTCGTCTACATTTCCCGGTGCCACGGCCTAGGTAACGTAATTATAGCGACTTTTTTACCTTATCTTATAGAATATTCTTGTGTTGAGTGACAATAGGCCTTAAAATCACCATCGGCGAGCAAACTACATGTCTGCCCGACATTTAACTCTAAGTCACTATTTGAAGGCGATTTCGTCTACATTTCCTGGTGCCACGGCCTAAGTAACGTAATTATTGCAACTTTTTTTACATTATCATATAGAATACTCTTGCCTTGAGTGACAATAGGCCTTTGAATCACTATCGGCCAGCAAAATATATGTCTGTCCGACAATCAACTTTAAACTACATTTTTATGGTGATTTAGTCTACATATCCCGGTGCCAAGGCCTAGGTAACGTAATTATAGCGACATTTTTTACATTATCTTATAGAATACTCTTGCTTTGAGTGACAATAGGCCTTCGAATCACCATCAGTTAGCAAACTACATGTCCGACATTTAACTCTAACTCTAGGTAACGTAATTATGGCGACATTTTTTACATTAATTTATAGACTATTCTTGCCTTGAAAGACAATAGGCCGTAGAATCACCATCGGCCAGCAAACTACATGTCTGCCCGACATTTAACTCTAAACTACATTTTAAGGCGATTTCGTCTACATTTCCCGGTGCCGCGGCCTAGGTAACGTAATCATGGCGACATTTTTTACAATCATTTATAGAATACTCTTGCCTTGAGTGACAATAGGCCGTAGAATCACCATCGGCCAGCAAACTACATGTCTGCCCGGCATTTAACTCTAAACTACATTTTAAGGCGATTTCGTCTACATTTCCCGGTGCCACGGCCTAGGTAACGTAATTATTGCAACTTTTTTTACATTATCTTATATAATGCTCTTACTTTGAGTGACATTACGCCTTAGCATCACCATCGGCCAGCAAACTACATGTCTGCCCGACATTTAACTCTAAACTACATTTTTAAGGCGATTACGTCTACATTTCCCGGTGCCACGGCCTAGATAACGTAAATATAGCAACTTTTTTTACATTATCTTATAGAATGCTCTTGCTATGAGTGACAATATGCCTTAGAATAACCATCGGCCAGCAAACTACATGTCTGCCCGACATTCAACTCTAAACTATATTTTTATGGCGGTTTTGTCTACATTTCCCGGTGCCACGGCCTAGATAACGTAATTATTGCAACGTTGTTTACATTTTATTATAGCACGCTCTTAGTTTGAGTGATAATAGGCCTAAGAATCACCATCGGCTAGCAAATTACATGTCTGCCCGACATTCAACTCTAAACTATATTTTTATGGCGGTTTTGTCTACATTTCCCGGTGCCACGGCCTAGATAACGTAATTATTGCAACGTTGTTTACATTTTATTATAGAATACTCTTAGTTTGAGTGATAATAGGCCTAAAAATCACCATCGGCTAGCAAACTACATGTCTGCCCGACATTTAACTCTAAACTACATTTTAAGGCGATTTCGTCTACATTTCCCGGTGCCACGGCCTAGGTAACGTAACTATAGCGACTTTTTTTACATTATCTTAGATAATACTCTTGTTTTGAGTGACAATAGGCCTTTGAATCACCATCGGCCAGCAAACGACATGTCTGCCCGACATTTAAATATAAACTACATTTTTATCGCGGTTTTGTCTACATTTCCCGGTACTAAGGCTTAGTTAACGTAATTATTTCAATTTTTATCACATTATATTATAGAATACTCTTGCCTTAAGTGACAATAGGCCTTAGAATCACCATCGGCCAGCAAACTACATGTCTGCCCGACATTTAACTCTAAACTACATTTTTAAGGCGATTACGTCTACATTTCCCGGTGCCACGGCCTAGATAACGTAAATATAGCAACTTTTTTTACATTATCTTATAGAATATTCTTGTTTTGAGTGACAATTTGCCTTAGAATAACCATCGGCCATTAAACTACATGTCTGCCCGACATTCAACTCTAAACTATATTTTTATGGCGGTTTTGTCTACATTTCCCGGTGCCACGGCCTAGATAACGTAATTATTGCAACGTTGTTTACATTTTATTATAGAATACTCTTAGTTTGAGTGATAATAGGCCTAAGAATTACCATCGGCCAGCAAACTACATGTCTGCCCGACATTCAACTCTAAACTATATTTTTATGGCGGTTTTGTATACATTTCCCGGTGCCACGGCCTAGGTAACGTAATTATAGCGACTTTTTTACATTATCTTATAGAATCCTCTTGTGTTTAGTGACAATTGGCCTTAAAATCACCATCGGCCGGCAAACTACATGTCTGCCCGACATTTAACTCTAAGTCACTATTTGAAGGCGATTTCGTCTACATTTCCTGGTGCCACGGCCTAGGTAACATAATTATTGCATTTTTTTTTACATTATCTTATAGAATTCTCTTGCCTTGAGTGACAATAGGCCTATAAATTACCATCGGCTAGCAAAATATATATCTGTCCGACAATCAACTTTAAACTACATTTTTATGGTGATTTCGTCTACATTTCCCGGTGCCACGGCCTAGATAACGTAATTATTGCAACTATTTTTACATTATCTTATAGAATACTCTAGCTTTAAGTGATAATAGGCCTCAGAATCACCATCGGCCAGCAAACTATATGTTTTCCCGACATTTAACTCTAAACAACATTTTTAAGACGATTTCGTCTACATTTCCCGGTGCCACGGCCTAGGTAATGTAATTATAGCGACATTTTTTACAATATCTTGTAGAATACTCTTGTTTTAAGTTACAATAGGTCTTAAATTAACCATCGGCCAGCAAACTACATGTCTGCCCGGCATTGAACTCTAAGTCTCTGTTTTAAGGCGATTTCGTCTACATTTACCGGTGCCACGGCCTAGGTAACATAATTATTGCAACTTTTTTTACATTATCATATAGAATACTCTTGCCTTGAGTGACAATAGGCCGTAGAATCATCATCGGCCAGCAAACTACATGTCTGCCCGACATTTAACTCTAAACTACATTTTAAGGCGATTTCGTCTACATTTCCCGGTGCCACGGCCTAGGTAACGTAATTATGGCGACATTTTTTACAATAATTTATAGACTACTCTTGCTTTGAGTGACAATACGCCGAAGAATCACCATCGGCCAGCAAACTACATGTCTGCCTGACATTTAACTCTAAACTACATTTTAAGGCGATTTCGTCTACATTTCCCGGTGCCACGGCCTAGGTAACGTAATTATTGCAACTTTTTTTTAAATATCTTATAGAATACTCTTGGTTTGAGTGACATTACGCCTTAGAATCACCATCGGCCAGCAAACTACATGTCTGCCCGACATTTAACTCTAAACCACATTTTTAAGGCGATTTCGTCTACATTTCCCGGTGCCACGGCCTAGGTAACGTAATTATTGCAATTTTTTTTACATTTTTTAATAGAATATCTTTGCCTAGAGTGACAATAGGCCTTTGAATTACCATCGGCCAGCAAAATATATGTCTGTCCGACAATCAACTTAAAACTACATTTTTACGGTGATTTCGTCTACATTTCCCGGTGCCACGGCCTAGGTAACGTAATTATAGCGACTTTTTTACTTTATCTTATAGAATACTCTTGTGTTGAGTGACATCAGGCCTTAAAATCACCATCGGCCAGCAAACTACATGTCTGCCCGACATTTAACTCTAAGTCACTATTTGAAGGCGATTTCGTCTACATTTCCTGGTGCCACGGCCTAGGTAACGTAATTATTGCAACTTTTTTTACATTATCATATAGAATACTCTTGCCTTGAGTGACAATAGGCCTTTGAATCACTATCGGCCAGCAAAATATATGTCTGTCCGACAATCAACTTTAAACTACATTTTTATGGTGATTTAGTCTACATTTCCCGGTGCCACGGCCTAGGTAACGGAATTATAGCGACATTTTTTACATTATCTTATAGAATACTCTTGCTTCGAGTGACAATACGCCTTCGAATCACCATCAGTTAGCAAACTACATGTCCGACATTTAACTCTAACTCTAGGTAACGTAATTATGGCGACATTTTTTACATTAGTTTATAGACTACTCTTGCCTTGAGTGACAATAGGCCGTAGAATCACCATCGGCCAGCAAACTACATGTCTGCCCGACATTTAACTCTAAACTACATTTTAAGGCGATTTCGTCTACATTTCCCGGTGCCATGGCCTAGGTAACGTAATTATGGCGACATTTTTTACATTAATTTATAGACTACTCTTGCCTTGAGTGACAATAGGCCGTAGAATCACCATCGGCCAGCAAACTACATGTCTGCCCGACAGTTAACTCTAAACTACATTTTAAGGCGATTTCGTCTACATTTCCCGGTGCCACTGCCTAGGTAACGTAATTATTGCAACTTTTTTTAAAATATCTTACAGAATGCTCTTGGTTTGAGTGACATTACGCCTTAGAATCACCATCGGCCAGCAAACTACATGTCTGCCCGACATTTAACTCTAAACTACATTTTTAAGGCGATTACGTCTACATTTCCCGGTGCCACGGCCTAGATAACGTAAATATAGCAACTTTTTTTACATTATCTTATAGAATACTCTTGCTTTGAGTGACAATATGCCTTAGAATAACCATCGGCCAGCAAACTACATGTCTGCCCGACATTCAACTCTAAACTATATTTTTATCGCGGTTTTGTCTACATTTCCCGGTGCCACGGCCTAGATAACGTAATTATTGCAACGTTTTTTTACATTTTATTATAAAATACTCGTGGTTTGAGTGATAATAGGCCTAAGAATCACCATCGGCCAGCAAACTACATGTCTGCCCGACATTTAACTCTAAACTACATTTTAAGGCGATTTCGTCTACATTTCCCGGTGCCATGGCCTAGGTAACGAAACTTTAGCGACTTTTTTTACATTATCTTATAGAATTCTCTTGTTTTAAGTGACAATAGGCGTTAGAATCAACATCGGCTATTAAAATATATGTCTGTCCTACAATCAACTTTAAACTACATTTTTATGGTGATTTAGTCTACATTTCCCGGTGCCACGGCCTAGGTAACGTAATTATAGCGACATTTTTTACATTATCTTATAGAATTCTCTTGCTTTGAGTGATAATAGGCCTTAGAATTACCATCGGCCAGCAAACTGCATGTCTGCCCGACATTTAACTCTAAACTACATTTTAAGGCGATTTCGTCTACATTTCCCGGAGCCTCGGCCTAGGTAACGTAATTATAGCAATTTTTTTTACATTATATTATAGAATACTCTTGCGTTGAGTGACAGTAGGCCTTTGAATCACCATCGGCCAGCAAACGACATGTCTGCCCGACATTTCAATATAAACTACATTTTTATCGCGGTTTTGTCTACATTTCCCGGTACTAAGGCTTAGTTAACGTAATTATATCAACTTTTTTCACATTATATTATAGAATACTCTTGCCTTGAGTGACAATATGCCGTAGAATCACCATCGGCCAGCAAATTACATGTCTGCCCGACATTTAACTCTAAACTACATTTTTAAGGCGATTACGTCTACATTTCCCGGTGCCACGGCCTAGATAACGTAAATATAGCAATTTTTTTTACATTTTCTTATAGAATACTCTTGCTTTGAGTGAAAGTATGCCTTAGAATAACCATCGGCCAGCAAACTACATGTCTGCCCGACATTCAACTCTAAACTATATTTTTATGGCGGTTTTGTATACATTTCCCGGTGCCACGGCCTAGGTAACGTAATTATAGCGACTTTTTTACATTATCTTATAGAATCCTCTTGTGTTTAGTGACAATTGGCCTTAAAATCACCATCGGCCGGCAAACTACATGTCTGCCCGACATTTAACTCTAAGTCACTATTTGAAGGCGATTTCGTCTACATTTCCTGGTGCCACGGCCTAGGTAACATAATTATTGCATTTTTTTTTACATTATCTTATAGAATTCTCTTGCTTTGAGTGACAATAGGCCTATAAATTACCATCGGCTAGCAAAATATATATCTGTCCGACAATCAACTTTAAACTACATTTTTATGGTGATTTCGTCTACATTTCCCGGTGCCACGGCCTAGATAACGTAATTATTGCAACTATTTTTACATTTTCTTATAGAATACTCTAGCTTTAAGTGATAATAGGCCTCAGAATCACCATCGGCCAGCAAACTATATGTTTTCCCGACATTTAACTCTAAACAACATTTTTAAGACGATTTCGTCTACATTTCCCGGTGCCACGGCCTAGGTAACGTAATTATAGCGACATTTTTTACATTATCTTATAGAATACTCTTGTTTTAAGTTACAATAGGTCTTAAATTAACCATCGGCCAGCAAACTACATGTCTGCCCGACATTGAACTCTAAGTCTCTGTTTTAAGGCGATTTCGTCTACATTTACCGGTGCCACGGCCTAGGTAACATAATTATTGCAACTTTTTTTACATTATCATATAAAATACTCTTGCCTTGAGTGACAATAAGCCGTAGAATCACCATCGGCCAGCAAACTACATGTCTGCCCGACATTTAACTCTAAACTACATTTTAAGGCGATTTCGTCTACATTTCCCGGTGCCACGGCCTAGGTAACGTAATTATGGCGACATTTTTTACATTAATTTATAGACTACTTTTGCTTTGAGTGACAATAGGCCGTAGAATCACCATCGGCCAGCAAACTACATGTCTGCCCGACATTTAACTCTAAACTACATTTTAAGGCGATTTCGTCTACATTTCCCGGTGCCATGGCCTAGGTAACGTAATTATGGCGACATTTTTTACATTAATTTATAGACTACTCTTGCCTTGAGTGACAATAGGCCGTAAAATCACCATCGGCCAGCAAACTACATGTCTGCCCGACATTTAACTCTAAACTACATTTTAAGGCGATTTCGTCTACATTTCCCGGTGCCACGGCCTAGGTAACGTAATTATGGCGAAATTTTTTACATAAATTTATAGACTACTCTTTCCTTGAGTGACAATTCCCCGTAGAATCACCATCGGCCAGCAAACTACATGTCTGCCCGACATTTAACTCTAAACTACATTTTAAGGCGATTTCGTCTACATTTCCCGGTGCCACGGCCTAGGTAACGTAATTATTGCAACTTTTTTTTAAATATCTTATAGAATGCTCGTAGTTTGAGTGACATTACGCCTTAGAATCACCATCGGCCAGCAAACTACATGTCTGCCCGACATTTAACTCTAAACCACATTTTTAAGGCGATTTCGTCTACATTTCCCGGTGCCACGGCCTAGGTAACGTAATTATTGCAATTTTTTTACATTTTTTTATAGAATACCTTTGCCTAGAGTGACAATAGGCCTTTGAATTACCATCGGCCAGCAAAATATATGTCTGTCCGACAATCAACTTAAACCTACATTTTTATGGTGATTTCGTCTACATTTCCCGGTGCCACGGCCTAGGTAACGTAATTATAGCGACTTTTTTACCTTATCTTATAGAATATTCTTGTGTTGAGTGACAATAGGCCTTAAAATCACCATCGGCGAGCAAACTACATGTCTGCCCGACATTTAACTCTAAGTCACTATTTGAAGGCGATTTCGTCTACATTTCCTGGTGCCACGGCCTAGGTAACGTAATTATTGCAACTTTTTTTACATTATCATATAGAATACTCTTGCCTTGAGTGACAATAGGCCTTTGAATCACTATCGGCCAGCAAAATATATGTCTGTCCGACAATCAACTTTAAACTACATTTTTATGGTGATTTAGTCTACATATCCCGGTGCCAAGGCCTAGGTAACGTAATTATAGCGACATTTTTTACATTATCTTATAGAATACTCTTGCTTTGAGTGACAATAGGCCTTCGAATCACCATCAGTTAGCAAACTACATGTCCGACATTTAACTCTAACTCTAGGTAACGTAATTATGGCGACATTTTTTACATTAATTTATAGACTATTCTTGCCTTGAAAGACAATAGGCCGTAGAATCACCATCGGCCAGCAAACTACATGTCTGCCCGACATTTAACTCTAAACTACATTTTAAGGCGATTTCGTCTACATTTCCCGGTGCCGCGGCCTAGGTAACGTATTCATGGCGACATTTTTTACAATCATTTATAGAATACTCTTGCCTTGAGTGACAATAGGCCGTAGAATCACCATCGGCCAGCAAACTACATGTCTGCCCGGCATTTAACTCTAAACTACATTTTAAGGCGATTTCGTCTACATTTCCCGGTGCCACGGCCTAGGTAACGTAATTATTGCAACTTTTTTTACATTATCTTATATAATGCTCTTACTTTGAGTGACATTACGCCTTAGCATCACCATCGGCCAGCAAACTACATGTCTGCCCGACATTTAACTCTAAACTACATTTTTAAGGCGATTACGTCTACATTTCCCGGTGCCACGGCCTAGATAACGTAAATATAGCAACTTTTTTTACATTATCTTATAGAATGCTCTTGCTATGAGTGACAATATGCCTTAGAATAACCATCGGCCAGCAAACTACATGTCTGCCCGACATTCAACTCTAAACTATATTTTTATGGCGGTTTTGTCTACATTTCCCGGTGCCACGGCCTAGATAACGTAATTATTGCAACGTTGTTTACATTTTATTATAGCACGCTCTTAGTTTGAGTGATAATAGGCCTAAGAATCACCATCGGCTAGCAAATTACATGTCTGCCCGACATTCAACTCTAAACTATATTTTTATGGCGGTTTTGTCTACATTTCCCGGTGCCACGGCCTAGATAACGTAATTATTGCAACGTTGTTTACATTTTATTATAGAATACTCTTAGTTTGAGTGATAATAGGCCTAAAAATCACCATCGGCTAGCAAACTACATGTCTGCCCGACATTTAACTCTAAACTACATTTTAAGGCGATTTCGTCTACATTTCCCGGTGCCACGGCCTAGGTAACGTAACTATAGCGACTTTTTTTACATTATCTTAGATAATACTCTTGTTTTGAGTGACAATAGGCCTTTGAATCACCATCGGCCAGCAAACGACATGTCTGCCCGACATTTAAATATAAACTACATTTTTATCGCGGTTTTGTCTACATTTCCCGGTACTAAGGCTTAGTTAACGTAATTATTTCAATTTTTATCACATTATATTATAGAATACTCTTGCCTTAAGTGACAATAGGCCTTAGAATCACCATCGGCCAGCAAACTACATGTCTGCCCGACATTTAACTCTAAACTACATTTTTAAGGCGATTACGTCTACATTTCCCGGTGCCACGGCCTAGATAACGTAAATATAGCAACTTTTTTTACATTATCTTATAGAATATTCTTGTTTTGAGTGACAATTTGCCTTAGAATAACCATCGGCCATTAAACTACATGTCTGCCCGACATTCAACTCTAAACTATATTTTTATGGCGGTTTTGTCTACATTTCCCGGTGCCACGGCCTAGATAACGTAATTATTGCAACGTTGTTTACATTTTATTATAGAATACTCTTAGTTTGAGTGATAATAGGCCTAAGAATTACCATCGGCCAGCAAACTACATGTCTGCCCGACATTCAACTCTAAACTATATTTTTATGGCGGTTTTGTATACATTTCCCGGTGCCACGGCCTAGGTAACGTAATTATAGCGACTTTTTTACATTATCTTATAGAATCCTCTTGTGTTAAGTGACAATTGGCCTTAAAATCACCATCGGCCGGCAAACTACATGTCTGCCCGACATTTAACTCTAAGTCACTATTTGAAGGCGATTTCGTCTACATTTCCTGGTGCCACGGCCTAGGTAACATAATTATTGCATTTTTTTTTACATTATCTTATAGAATTCTCTTGCCTTGAGTGACAATAGGCCTATAAATTACCATCGGCTAGCAAAATATATATCTGTCCGACAATCAACTTTAAACTACATTTTTATGGTGATTTCGTCTACATTTCCCGGTGCCACGGCCTAGATAACGTAATTATTGCAACTATTTTTACATTATCTTATAGAATACTCTAGCTTTAAGTGATAATAGGCCTCAGAATCACCATCGGCCAGCAAACTATATGTTTTCCCGACATTTAACTCTAAACAACATTTTTAAGACGATTTCGTCTACATTTCCCGGTGCCACGGCCTAGGTAATGTAATTATAGCGACATTTTTTACAATATCTTGTAGAATACTCTTGTTTTAAGTTACAATAGGTCTTAAATTAACCATCGGCCAGCAAACTACATGTCTGCCCGGCATTGAACTCTAAGTCTCTGTTTTAAGGCGATTTCGTCTACATTTACCGGTGCCACGGCCTAGGTAACATAATTATTGCAACTTTTTTTACATTATCATATAGAATACTCTTGTTTTGAGTGACAATAGGCCGTAGAATCATCATCGGCCAGCAAACTACATGTCTGCCCGACATTTAACTCTAAACTACATTTTAAGGCGATTTCGTCTACATTTCCCGGTGCCACGGCCTAGGTAACGTAATTATGGCGACATTTTTTACAATAATTTATAGACTACTCTTGCTTTGAGTGACAATACGCCGAAGAATCACCATCGGCCAGCAAACTACATGTCTGCCTGACATTTAACTCTAAACTACATTTTAAGGCGATTTCGTCTACATTTCCCGGTGCCACGGCCTAGGTAACGTAATTATTGCAACTTTTTTTTAAATATCTTATAGAATACTCTTGGTTTGAGTGACATTACGCCTTAGAATCACCATCGGCCAGCAAACTACATGTCTGCCCGACATTTAACTCTAAACCACATTTTTAAGGCGATTTCGTCTACATTTCCCGGTGCCACGGCCTAGGTAACGTAATTATTGCAATTTTTTTTACATTTTTTAATAGAATATCTTTGCCTAGAGTGACAATAGGCCTTTGAATTACCATCGGCCAGCAAAATATATGTCTGTCCGACAATCAACTTAAAACTACATTTTTACGGTGATTTCGTCTACATTTCCCGGTGCCACGGCCTAGGTAACGTAATTATAGCGACTTTTTTACTTTATCTTATAGAATACTCTTGTGTTGAGTGACATCAGGCCTTAAAATCACCATCGGCCAGCAAACTACATGTCTGCCCGACATTTAACTCTAAGTCACTATTTGAAGGCGATTTCGTCTACATTTCCTGGTGCCACGGCCTAGGTAACGTAATTATTGCAACTTTTTTTACATTATCATATAGAATACTCTTGCCTTGAGTGACAATAGGCCTTTGAATCACTATCGGCCAGCAAAATATATGTCTGTCCGACAATCAACTTTAAACTACATTTTTATGGTGATTTAGTCTACATTTCCCGGTGCCACGGCCTAGGTAACGGAATTATAGCGACATTTTTTACATTATCTTATAGAATACTCTTGCTTCGAGTGACAATACGCCTTCGAATCACCATCAGTTAGCAAACTACATGTCCGACATTTAACTCTAACTCTAGGTAACGTAATTATGGCGACATTTTTTACATTAGTTTATAGACTACTCTTGCCTTGAGTGACAATAGGCCGTAGAATCACCATCGGCCAGCAAACTACATGTCTGCCCGACATTTAACTCTAAACTACATTTTAAGGCGATTTCGTCTACATTTCCCGGTGCCATGGCCTAGGTAACGTAATTATGGCGACATTTTTTACATTAATTTATAGACTACTCTTGCCTTGAGTGACAATAGGCCGTAGAATCACCATCGGCCAGCAAACTACATGTCTGCCCGACAGTTAACTCTAAACTACATTTTAAGGCGATTTCGTCTACATTTCCCGGTGCCACTGCCTAGGTAACGTAATTATTGCAACTTTTTTTAAAATATCTTACAGAATGCTCTTGGTTTGAGTGACATTACGCCTTAGAATCACCATCGGCCAGCAAACTACATGTCTGCCCGACATTTAACTCTAAACTACATTTTTAAGGCGATTACGTCTACATTTCCCGGTGCCACGGCCTAGATAACGTAAATATAGCAACTTTTTTTACATTATCTTATAGAATACTCTTGCTTTGAGTGACAATATGCCTTAGAATAACCATCGGCCAGCAAACTACATGTCTGCCCGACATTCAACTCTAAACTATATTTTTATCGCGGTTTTGTCTACATTTCCCGGTGCCACGGCCTAGATAACGTAATTATTGCAACGTTTTTTTACATTTTATTATAAAATACTCGTGGTTTGAGTGATAATAGGCCTAAGAATCACCATCGGCCAGCAAACTACATGTCTGCCCGACATTTAACTCTAAACTACATTTTAAGGCGATTTCGTCTACATTTCCCGGTGCCATGGCCTAGGTAACGAAACTTTAGCGACTTTTTTTACATTATCTTATAGAATTCTCTTGTTTTAAGTGACAATAGGCGTTAGAATCAACATCGGCCATTAAAATATATGTCTGTCCTACAATCAACTTTAAACTACATTTTTATGGTGATTTAGTCTACATTTCCCGGTGCCACGGCCTAGGTAACGTAATTATAGCGACATTTTTTACATTATCTTATAGAATTCTCTTGCTTTGAGTGATAATAGGCCTTAGAATTACCATCGGCCAGCAAACTGCATGTCTGCCCGACATTTAACTCTAAACTACATTTTAAGGCGATTTCGTCTACATTTCCCGGAGCCTCGGCCTAGGTAACGTAATTATAGCAATTTTTTTTACATTATATTATAGAATACTCTTGCGTTGAGTGACAGTAGGCCTTTGAATCACCATCGGCCAGCAAACGACATGTCTGCCCGACATTTCAATATAAACTACATTTTTATCGCGGTTTTGTCTACATTTCCCGGTACTAAGGCTTAGTTAACGTAATTATATCAACTTTTTTCACATTATATTATAGAATACTCTTGCCTTGAGTGACAATATGCCGTAGAATCACCATCGGCCAGCAAATTACATGTCTGCCCGACATTTAACTCTAAACTACATTTTTAAGGCGATTACGTCTACATTTCCCGGTGCCACGGCCTAGATAACGTAAATATAGCAATTTTTTTTACATTTTCTTATAGAATACTCTTGCTTTGAGTGAAAGTATGCCTTAGAATAACCATCGGCCAGCAAACTACATGTCTGCCCGACATTCAACTCTAAACTATATTTTTATGGCGGTTTTGTATACATTTCCCGGTGCCACGGCCTAGGTAACGTAATTATAGCGACTTTTTTACATTATCTTATAGAATCCTCTTGTGTTTAGTGACAATTGGCCTTAAAATCACCATCGGCCGGCAAACTACATGTCTGCCCGACATTTAACTCTAAGTCACTATTTGAAGGCGATTTCGTCTACATTTCCTGGTGCCACGGCCTAGGTAACATAATTATTGCATTTTTTTTTACATTATCTTATAGAATTCTCTTGCTTTGAGTGACAATAGGCCTATAAATTACCATCGGCTAGCAAAATATATATCTGTCCGACAATCAACTTTAAACTACATTTTTATGGTGATTTCGTCTACATTTCCCGGTGCCACGGCCTAGATAACGTAATTATTGCAACTATTTTTACATTTTCTTATAGAATACTCTAGCTTTAAGTGATAATAGGCCTCAGAATCACCATCGGCCAGCAAACTATATGTTTTCCCGACATTTAACTCTAAACAACATTTTTAAGACGATTTCGTCTACATTTCCCGGTGCCACGGCCTAGGTAACGTAATTATAGCGACATTTTTTACATTATCTTATAGAATACTCTTGTTTTAAGTTACAATAGGTCTTAAATTAACCATCGGCCAGCAAACTACATGTCTGCCCGACATTGAACTCTAAGTCTCTGTTTTAAGGCGATTTCGTCTACATTTACCGGTGCCACGGCCTAGGTAACATAATTATTGCAACTTTTTTTACATTATCATATAAAATACTCTTGCCTTGAGTGACAATATGCCGTAGAATCACCATCGGCCAGCAAACTACATGTCTGCCCGACATTTAACTCTAAACTACATTTTAAGGCGATTTCGTCTACATTTCCCGGTGCCACGGCCTAGGTAACGTAATTATGGCGACATTTTTTACATTAATTTATAGACTACTTTTGCTTTGAGTGACAATAGGCCGTAGAATCACCATCGGCCAGCAAACTACATGTCTGCCCGACATTTAACTCTAAACTACATTTTAAGGCGATTTCGTCTACATTTCCCGGTGCCATGGCCTAGGTAACGTAATTATGGCGACATTTTTTACATTAATTTATAGACTACTCTTGCCTTGAGTGACAATAGGCCGTAAAATCACCATCGGCCAGCAAACTACATGTCTGCCCGACATTTAACTCTAAACTACATTTTAAGGCGATTTCGTCTACATTTCCCGGTGCCACGGCCTAGGTAACGTAATTATGGCGAAATTTTTTACATAAATTTATAGACTACTCTTTCCTTGAGTGACAATACCCCGTAGAATCACCATCGGCCAGCAAACTACATGTCTGCCCGACATTTAACTCTAAACTACATTTTAAGGCGATTTCGTCTACATTTCCCGGTGCCACGGCCTAGGTAACGTAATTATTGCAACTTTTTTTTAAATATCTTATAGTATGCTCGTGGTTTGAGTGACATTACGCCTTAGAATCACCATCGGCCAGCAAACTACATGTCTGCCCGACATTTAACTCTAAACCACATTTTTAAGGCGATTTCGTCTACATTTCCCGGTGCCACGGCCTAGGTAACGTAATTATTGCAATTTTTTTACATTTTTTTATAGAATACCTTTGCCTAGAGTGACAATAGGCCTTTGAATTACCATCGGCCAGCAAAATATATGTCTGTCCGACAATCAACTTAAACCTACATTTTTATGGTGATTTCGTCTACATTTCCCGGTGCCACGGCCTAGGTAACGTAATTATAGCGACTTTTTTACCTTATCTTATAGAATATTCTTGTGTTGAGTGACAATAGGCCTTAAAATCACCATCGGCGAGCAAACTACATGTCTGCCCGACATTTAACTCTAAGTCACTATTTGAAGGCGATTTCGTCTACATTTCCTGGTGCCACGGCCTAGGTAACGTAATTATTGCAACTTTTTTTACATTATCATATAGAATACTCTTGCCTTGAGTGACAATAGGCCTTTGAATCACTATCGGCCAGCAAAATATATGTCTGTCCGACAATCAACTTTAAACTACATTTTTATGGTGATTTAGTCTACATATCCCGGTGCCAAGGCCTAGGTAACGTAATTATAGCGACATTTTTTACATTATCTTATAGAATACTCTTGCTTTGAGTGACAATAGGCCTTCGAATCACCATCAGTTAGCAAACTACATGTCCGACATTTAACTCTAACTCTAGGTAACGTAATTATGGCGACATTTTTTACATTAATTTATAGACTATTCTTGCCTTGAAAGACAATAGGCCGTAGAATCACCATCGGCCAGCAAACTACATGTCTGCCCGACATTTAACTCTAAACTACATTTTAAGGCGATTTCGTCTACATTTCCCGGTGCCGCGGCCTAGGTAACGTATTCATGGCGACATTTTTTACAATCATTTATAGAATACTCTTGCCTTGAGTGACAATAGGCCGTAGAATCACCATCGGCCAGCAAACTACATGTCTGCCCGGCATTTAACTCTAAACTACATTTTAAGGCGATTTCGTCTACATTTCCCGGTGCCACGGCCTAGGTAACGTAATTATTGCAACTTTTTTTACATTATCTTATATAATGCTCTTACTTTGAGTGACATTACGCCTTAGCATCACCATCGGCCAGCAAACTACATGTCTGCCCGACATTTAACTCTAAACTACATTTTTAAGGCGATTACGTCTACATTTCCCGGTGCCACGGCCTAGATAACGTAAATATAGCAACTTTTTTTACATTATCTTATAGAATGCTCTTGCTATGAGTGACAATATGCCTTAGAATAACCATCGGCCAGCAAACTACATGTCTGCCCGACATTCAACTCTAAACTATATTTTTATGGCGGTTTTGTCTACATTTCCCGGTGCCACGGCCTAGATAACGTAATTATTGCAACGTTGTTTACATTTTATTATAGCACGCTCTTAGTTTGAGTGATAATAGGCCTAAGAATCACCATCGGCTAGCAAATTACATGTCTGCCCGACATTCAACTCTAAACTATATTTTTATGGCGGTTTTGTCTACATTTCCCGGTGCCACGGCCTAGATAACGTAATTATTGCAACGTTGTTTACATTTTATTATAGAATACTCTTAGTTTGAGTGATAATAGGCCTAAAAATCACCATCGGCTAGCAAACTACATGTCTGCCCGACATTTAACTCTAAACTACATTTTAAGGCGATTTCGTCTACATTTCCCGGTGCCACGGCCTAGGTAACGTAACTATAGCGACTTTTTTTACATTATCTTAGATAATACTCTTGTTTTGAGTGACAATAGGCCTTTGAATCACCATCGGCCAGCAAACGACATGTCTGCCCGACATTTAAATATAAACTACATTTTTATCGCGGTTTTGTCTACATTTCCCGGTACTAAGGCTTAGTTAACGTAATTATTTCAATTTTTTTCACATTATATTATAGAATACTCTTGCCTTAAGTGACAATAGGCCTTAGAATCACCATCGGCCAGCAAACTACATGTCTGCCCGACATTTAACTCTAAACTACATTTTTAAGGCGATTACGTCTACATTTCCCGGTGCCACGGCCTAGATAACGTAAATATAGCAACTTTTTTTACATTATCTTATAGAATATCCTTGTTTTGAGTGACAATTTGCCTTAGAATAACCATCGGCCATTAAACTACATGTCTGCCCGACATTCAACTCTAAACTTTATTTTTATGGCGGTTTTGTCTACATTTCCCGGTGCCACGGCCTAGATAACGTAATTATTGCAACGTTGTTTACATTTTATTATAGAATACTCTTAGTTTGAGTGATATTAGGCCTAAGAATTACCATCGGCTAGCAAACTACATGTCTGCCCGACATTCAACTCTAAACTATATTTTTATGGCGGTTTTGTCTACATTTCCCGGTGCCACGGCCTAGATAACGTAATTATTGCAACGTTGTTTACATTTTATTATAAAACACTCTTAGTTTGAGTGATAGTAGGCCTAAGAATCACCATCGGCTAGCACACTACATGTCTGCCCGACATTTAACTCTAAACTACATTTTAAGGCGATTTCGTCTACATTTCCCGGTGCCACGGCCTAGGTAACGTAACTATAGCGACTTTTTTTACATTATCTTAGATAATGCTCTTGTTTTTAGTGACAATAGGCCTTTGAATCACCATCGGCCAGCAAACGACATGTCTGCCCGACATTTAAATATAAACTACATTTTTATCGCGGTTTTGTCTACATTTCCCGGTACTAAGGCTTAGTTAACGTAATTATTTCAACTTTTTTCACATTATATTATAGAATACTCTTGCCTTAAGTGACAATAGGCCTTAGAATTACCATCGGCTAGCAAACTACATGTCTGCCCAACATTTAACTCTAAACTACATTTTTAAGGCGATTACGTCTACATTTCCCGGTGCCACGGCCTAGATAACGTAAATATAGCAACTTTTTTTACATAATCTTATAGAATATTCTTGCTTTGAGTGACAATTTGCCTTAGAATAACCATCGGTCATTAAACTACATGTCTGCCCGACATTCAACTCTAAACTATATTTTTATGGCGGTTTTGTCTACATTTCCCGGTGCCACGGCCTAGATAACGTAATTATTGCAACGTTTTTTACATTTTATTATAGAATACTTTTAGTTTGAGTGATAATAGGCCTAAGAATTACCATCGGCCAGCAAACTACATGTCTGCCCGACATTTAACTCTAAACTACATTTTAAGGCGATTTTGTCTACATTTCCCGGTGCCATGGCCTAGGTAACGAAACTATAGCGACTTCTTTTACATTATCTTATAGAATACTCTTGTTTTAAGTGACAATAGGCGTTAGAATCACCATCGGCCAGCAAACTATATGTTTTCCCGACATTTAACTCTAAACAACATTTTTAAGACGATTTCGTCTACATTTCCCGGTGCCACGGCCTAGGTAACGTAATTATAGCGACATTTTTTACATTATCTTATAGAATACTCTTGCTTTGAGTTACAATAGGTCTTAAATTAACCATCGGCCAGCAAACTACATGTCTGCCCGACATTGAACTCTAAGTCTCTGTTTTAAGGCGATTTCGTCTACATTTACCGGTGCCACGGCCTAGGTAACATAATTATTGCAACTTTTTTTACATTATCATATAGAATGCTCTTGCCTTGAGTGACAATAGGCCGTAGAATTACCATCGGCCAGCAAACTACATGTCTGCCCGACATTTAACTCTAAACTACATTTTAAGGCGATTTCGTCTACATTTCCCGGTGCCACGGCCTAGGTAACGTAATTATGGCGACATTTTTTACATTAATTTATAGACTACTCTTGCTTTGAGTGACAATACGCCGTAGAATCACCATCGGCCAGCAAACTACATGTCTGCCCGACATTTAAATATAAACTACATTTTTATCGCGGTTTTGTCTACATTTCCCGGTACTAAGGCTTAGTTAACGTAACTATATCAACTTTTTTCACATTATATTATAGAATACTCTTGCCTTGAGTGACAATATGCCGTAGAATCACCATCGGCCAGCAAATTACATGTCTGCTTGACATTTAACTCTAAACTACATTTTTAAGGCGATTACGTCTACATTTCCCGGTGCCACGGCCTAGGTAACGTAATTATTGCAACTTTTTTTTAAATATCTTGTAGAAGGCTCTTAATTTGAGTGACATTACGCCTTAGAATCACCATCGGCCAGCAAATTACATGTCTGCCCAACATTTAACTCTAAACCACATTTTTAAGGCGATTTCGTCTACATTTCCCGGTGCCACGGCCTAGGTAACGTAATTATTGCATTTTTTTTTACATTTTTTTATAGAATACCTTTGCCTAGAGTGACAATAGGCCTTTGAATTACCATCGGCCAGCAAAATATATGTCTGTCCGACAATCAACTTAAAACTACATTTTTATGGTGATTTCGTCTACATTTCCCGGTGCCACGGCCTAGGTAACGTAATTATAGCGACTTTTTTACCTTATCTTATAGAATACTCTTGTGTTCAGTGTCAATAGGCCTTAAAATCACTATCGGCCAGCAAACTACATGTCTGCCCGACATTTAACTCTAAGTCACTATTTGAAGGCGATTTCGTCTACATTTCCTGGTGCCACGGCCTAGGTAACGTAATTATAGCGACATTTTTTACATTATCTTATAGAATATTTTTGCCTTGAGTGACAATAGGCCTTCGAATCACCATCAGTTAGCAAACTACATGTCTGCCCGACATTTAACTCTAAACTACATTTTAAGGCGATTTCGTCTACATTTCCCGGTGCCGCGGCCTAGGTAACGTAATCATGGCGACATTTTTTACAATTATTTATAGAATACTCTTGCCTTGAGTGACAATAGGCCGTAGAATCACCATCGGCCAGCAAACTACATGTCTGCCCGACATTTAACTCTAAACTACATTTTAAGGCGATTTCGTCTACATTTCCCGGTGCCACGGCCTAGGTAACGTAATTATGGCGACATTTTTTACATAAGTTTATAGAACACTCTTGCCTTGAGTGACAAAATGCGGTAGAATCACCATCGGCCAGCAAACTACATGTCTGCCCGACATTTAACTCTAAACTACATTTTTAAGGCGATTACGTCTACATTTCCCGGTGCCACGGCCTAGATAACGTAAATATAGCAACTTTTTTTACATTATCTTATAGAATCTACTTGTTATGAGTGACAATTAGCCTTAGAATAACCATCGGCCAGCAAACTACATGTCTGCCCGACATTCAACTCTAAACTATATTTTTATGCCGGTTTTGTCTACATTTCCCGGTGCCACGGCCTAGATAACGTAACTATTGCAACGTTGTTTACATTTTATTATAGAATACTCTTAGGTTGAGTGATAATAGGCCTAAGAATCACCATCGGCTAGCAAACTACATGTCTGCCCGACATTCAACTCTAAACTATATTTTTATGGCGGTTTTGTCTACATTTCCCGGTGCCACGGCCTAGATAACGTAATTATTGCAACGTTGTTTACATTTTATTATAGAATACTCTTAGTTTGAGTGATAGTAGGCCTAAGAATCACCATCGGCTAGCAAACTACATGTCTGCCCGACATTTAACTCTAAACTACATTTTAAGGCGATTTCGTCTACATTTCCCGGTGCCACGGCCTAGGTAACGTAACTATAGCGACTTTTTTTACATTATCTTAGATAATGCTCTTGTTTTGAGTGACAATAGGCCTTTGAATCACCATCGGCCAGCAAACGACATGTCTGCCCGACATTTAAATATAAACTACATTTTTATCGCGGTTTTGTCTACATTTCCCGGTACTAAGGCTTAGTTAACGTAATTATTTCAACTTTTTTCACATTATATTATAGAATACTCTTGCCTTAAGTGACAATAGGCCTTAGAATCACCATCGGCCAGCAAACTACATGTCTGCCCGACATTTAACTCTAAACTACATTTTTAAGGCGATTACGTCTACATTTCCCGGTGCCACGGCCTAGATAACGTAAATATAGCAATTTTTTTTACATTATCTTATAGAATATTCTTGCTTTGAGTGACAATTTGCCTTACAATAACCATCGGCCATTAAACTACATGTCTGCCCGACATTCAACTCTAAACTATATTTTTATGGCGGTTTTGTCTACATTTCCCGGTGCCACGGCCTAGATAACGTAATTATTGCAACGTTTTTTACATTTTATTATAAAATACTCTTAGTTTGAGTGATAGTATGCCTAAGAATCACCATCGGCTAGCAAACTACATGTCTGCCCGACATTTAACTCTAAACTACATTTTAAGGCGATTTCGTCTACATTTCCCGGTGCCACGGCCTAGGTAACGTTACTATAGCGACTTTTTTTACATTATCTTAGATAATACTCTTGTTTTGAGTGACAATAGGCCTTTGAATCACCATCGGCCAGCAAACGACATGTCTGCCCGACATTTAAATATAAACTACATTTTTATCGCGGTTTTGTCTACATTTCCCGGTACTAAGGCTTAGTTAACGTAATTATTTCAACTTTTTTCACATTATATTATAGAATGCTCTTGCCTTAAGTGACAATAGGCCTTAGAATCACCATCGGCCAGCAAACTACATGTCTGCCCGACATTTAACTCTAAACTACATTTTTAAGGCGATTACGTCTACATTTCCCGGTGCCACGGCCTAGATAACGTAAATATAGCAATTTTTTTTACATTATCTTATAGAATATTCTTGCTTTGAGTGACAATTTGCCTTAGAATAACCATCGGCCATTAAACTACATGTCTGCCCGACATTCAACTCTAAACTATATTTTTATGGCGGTTTTGTCTACATTTCCCGGTGCCACGGCCTAGATAACGTAATTATTGCAACGTTTTTTACATTTTATTATAAAATACTCTTAGTTTGAGTGATAGTATGCCTAAGAATCACCATCGGCTAGCAAACTACATGTCTGCCCGACATTTAACTCTAAACTACATTTTAAGGCGATTTCGTCTACATTTCCCGGTGCCACGGCCTAGGTAACGTTACTTTAGCGACTTTTTTTACAATATCTTATAGAATTCTCTTGCTTTAAGTGACAATAGGCGGTAGAATCAACATCGGCCATTAAAATATATGTCTGTCCGACAATCAACTTTAAACTACATTTTTATGGTGATTTAGTCTACATTTCCCGGTGCCACGGCCTAGGTAACGTAATTATAGCGACATTTTTTACATTATCTTATAGAATTCTCTTGCTTTGAGTGATAATAGGCCTTAGAATTACCATCGGCCAGCAAACTGCATGTCTGCCCGACATTTAACTCTAAACTACATTTTAAGGCGATTTCGTCTACATTTCCCGGAGCCTCGGCCTAGGTAACGTAATTATAGCAATTTTTTTTACATTATATTATAGAATACTCTTGCGTTGAGTGACAGTAGGCCTTTGAATCACCATCAGCAAACGACATGTCTGCCCGACATTTAAATATAAACTACATTTTTATCGCGGTTTTGTCTACATTTCCCGGTACTAAGGCTTAGTTAACGTAATTATATCAACTTTTTTCACATTATATTATAGAATACTCTTGCCTTGAGTGACAATATGCCATAGAATCACCATCGGCCAGCAAATTACATGTCTGCCCGACATTTAACTATAAACTACATTTTTAAGGCGATTACGTCTACATTTCCCGGTGCCACGGCCTAGATAACGTAAATATAGCAACTTTTTTTACATTATCTTATAGAATACTCTTGCTTTGAGTGACAATATGCCTTAGAATAACCATCGGCCAGCAAACTACATGTCTGCCCAACATTCAACTCTAAACTATATTTTTATGGCGGTTTTGTCTACATTTCCCGGTGCCACGGCCTAGGTAACGTAATTATAGCGACTTTTTTACTTTATCTTATAGAATACTCTTGTGTTGAGTGACAATAGGCCTTAAAATCACCATCGGCCGGCAAACTACATGTCTGCCCGACATTTAACTCTAAGTCACTATTTGAAGGCGATTTCGTCTACATTTCCTGGTGCCACGGCTTAGGTAACATAATTATTGCATTTTTTTTTACATTATCTTATAGAATTCTCTTGCATTGAGTGACAATAGGCCTATAAATTACCATCGGCTAGCAAAATATATATCTGTCCGACAATCAACTTTAAACTACATTTTTATGGTGATTTCGTCTACATTTCCTGGTGCCACGGCCTAGATAACGTAATTATTGCAACTTTTTTTAAATTATCTTATAAAATACTCTAGCTTTAAGTGATAATAGGCCTCAGAATCACCATCGGCCAGCAAACTATATGTTTTCCCGACATTTAACTCTAAACAACATTTTTAAGACGATTTCGTCTACATTTCCCGGTGCCACGGCCTAGGTAACGTAATTATAGCGACATTTTTTACATTATCTTATAGAATACTCTTGCTTTGAGTTACAATAGGTCTTAAATTAACCATCGGCCAGCAAACTACATGTCTGCCCGACATTGAACTCTAAGTCTCTGTTTTAAGGCGATTTCGTCTACATTTACCGGTGCCACGGCCTAGGTAACATAATTATTGCAACTTTTTTTACATTATCATATAGAATGCTCTTGCCTTGAGTGACAATAGGCCGTAGAATCACCATCGGCCAGCAAACTACATGTCTGCCCGACATTTAACTCTAAACTACATTTTAAGGCGATTTCGTCTACATTTCCCGGTGCCACGGCCTAGGTAACGTAATTATGGCGACATTTTTTACATTAATTTATAGACTACTCTTGTTTTGAGTGACTGTACGCCGTAGAATCACCATCGGCCAGCAAACTACATGTCTGCCCGACATTTAACTCTAAACTACATTTTAAGGCGATTTCGTCTACATTTCCCGGTGCCACGGCCTAGGTAACGTAATTATTGCAACTTTTTTTTAAATATCTTATAGAATGCTCTTGGTTTGAGTGACATTATGCCTTAGAATCACCATCGGCCAGCAAACTACATGTCTGCCCGACATTTAACTCTAAACCACATTTTTAAGGCGATTTCGTCTACATTTCCCGGTGCCACGGCCTAGGTAACGTAATTATTGCAATTTTTTTAAATTTTTTTATAGAATACCTTTGCCTAGAGTGACAATAGGCCTTTGAATTACCATCGGCCAGCAAAATATATGTCTGTCCGACAATCAACTTAAAACTACATTTTTATGGTGATTTCGTCTACATTTCCCGGTGCCACGGCCTAGGTAACGTAATTATAGCGACTTTTTTACCTTATCTTATAGAATACTCTTGTGTTGAGTGACAATAGGCCTTAAAATCACCATCAGCCAGCAAACTACATGTCTGCCCGACATTTAACTCTAAGTCACTATTTGAAGGCGATTTCGTCTACATTTCCTGGTGCCACGGCCTAGGTAACGTAATTATTGCAACTTTTTTTACATTATCATATAGAATACTCTTGCCTTGAGTGACAATAGGCCTTTGAATCACTATCGGCCAGCAAAATATATGTCTGTCCGACAATCAACTTTAAACTACATTTTTATGGTGATTTAGTCTACATTTCCCGGTGCCACGGCCTAGGTAACGGAATTATAGCGACATTTTTTACATTATCTTATAGAATACTCTTGCTTTGAGTGACAATACGCCTTCGAATCACCATCAGTTAGCAAACTACATGTCCGACATTTAACTCTAACTCTAGGTAACGTAATTATGGCGACATTTTTTACATTAATTTATAGACTACTCTTGCCTTGAGTGACAATAGGCCGTAGAATCACCATCGGCCAGCAAACTACATGTCTGCCCGACATTTAACTCTAAACTACATTTTAAGGCGATTTCGTCTACATTTCCCGGTGCCATGGCCTAGGTAACGTAATTATGGCGACATTTTTTACATTAATTTATAGACTTCTCTTGCCTTGAGTGACAATAGGCCGTAGAATCACCATCGGCCAGCAAACTACATGTCTGCCCGACATTTAACTCTAAGTCACTATTTGAAGGCGATTTCGTCTACATTTCCTGGTGCCACGGCCTAGGTAACGTAATTATTGCAACTTTTTTTACATTATCATATAGAATACTCTTGCCTTGAGTGACAATAGGCCTTTGAATCACTATCGGCCAGCAAAATATATGTCTGTCCGACAATCAACTTTAAACTACATTTTTATGGTGATTTAGTCTACATATCCCGGTGCCAAGGCCTAGGTAACGTAATTATAGCGACATTTTTTACATTATCTTATAGAATACTCTTGCTTTGAGTGACAATAGGCCTTCGAATCACCATCAGTTAGCAAACTACATGTCCGACATTTAACTCTAACTCTAGGTAACGTAATTATGGCGACATTTTTTACATTAATTTATAGACTATTCTTGCCTTGAAAGACAATAGGCCGTAGAATCACCATCGGCCAGCAAACTACATGTCTGCCCGACATTTAACTCTAAACTACATTTTAAGGCGATTTCGTCTACATTTCCCGGTGCCGCGGCCTAGGTAACGTAATCATGGCGACATTTTTTACAATCATTTATAGAATACTCTTGCCTTGAGTGACAATAGGCCGTAGAATCACCATCGGCCAGCAAACTACATGTCTACCCGGCATTTAACTCTAAACTACATTTTAAGGCGATTTCGTCTACATTTCCCGGTGCCACGGCCTAGGTAACGTAATTATTGCAACTTTTTTTACATTATCTTATATAATGCTCTTACTTTGAGTGACATTACGCCTTAGCATCACCATCGGCCAGCAAACTACTTGTCTGCCCGACATTTAACTCTAAACTACATTTTTAAGGCGATTACGTCTACATTTCCCGGTGCCACGGCCTAGATAACGTAAATATAGCAACTTTTTTTACATTATCTTATAGAATGCTCTTGGTATGAGTGACAATATGCCTTAGAATAACCATCGGCCAGCAAACTACATGTCTGCCCGACATTCAACTCTAAACTATATTTTTATGGCGGTTTTGTCTACATTTCCCGGTGCCACGGCCTAGATAACGTAATTATTGCAACGTTGTTTACATTTTATTATAGCACGCTCTTAGTTTGAGTGATAAAAGGCCTAAGAATCACCATCGGCTAGCAAATTACATGTCTGCCCGACATTCAACTCTAAACTATATTTTTATGGCGGTTTTGTCTACATTTCCCGGTGCCACGGCCTAGATAACGTAATTATTGCAACGTTGTTTACATTTTATTATAGAATACTCTTAGTTTGAGTGATAATAGGCCTAAAAATCACCATCGGCTAGCAAACTACATGTCTGCCCGACATTTAACTCTAAACTACATTTTAAGGCGATTTCGTCTACATTTCCCGGTGCCACGGCCTAGGTAACGTAACTATAGCGACTTTTTTTACATTATCTTAGATAATACTCTTGTTTTGAGTGACAATAGGCCTTTGAATCACCATCGGCCAGCAAACGACATGTCTGCCCGACATTTAAATATAAACTACATTTTTATCGCGGTTTTGTCTACATTTCCCGGTACTAAGGCTTAGTTAACGTAATTATTTCAATTTTTTTCACATTATATTATAGAATACTCTTGCCTTAAGTGACAATAGGCCTTAGAATCACCATCGGCCAGCAAACTACATGTCTGCCCGACATTTAACTCTAAACTACATTTTTAAGGCGATTACGTCTACATTTCCCGGTGCCACGGCCTAGATAACGTAAATATAGCAACTTTTTTTACATTATCTTATAGAATATTCTTGCTTTGAGTGACAATTTGCCTTAGAATAACCATCGGCCATTAAACTACATGTCTGCCCGACATTCAACTCTAAACTATATTTTTATGGCGGTTTTGTCTACATTTCCCGGTGCCACGGCCTAGATAACGTAATTATTGCAACGTTGTTTACATTTTATTATAGAATACTCTTAGTTTGAGTGATAATAGGCCTAAGAATTACCATCGGCTAGCAAACTACATGTCTGCCCGACATTCAACTCTAAACTATATTTTTATGGCGGTTTTGTCTACATTTCCCGGTGCCACGGCCTAGATAACGTAATTATTGCAACGTTGTTTACATTTTATTATAAAACACTCTTAGTTTGAGTGATAGTAGGCCTAAGAATCACCATCGGCTAGCACACTACATGTCTGCCCGACATTTAACTCTAAACTACATTTTAAGGCGATTTCGTCTACATTTCCCGGTGCCACGGCCTAGGTAACGTAACTATAGCGACTTTTTTTACATTATCTTAGATAATGCTCTTGTTTTTAGTGACAATAGGCCTTTGAATCACCATCGGCCAGCAAACGACATGTCTGCCCGACATTTAAATATAAACTACATTTTTATCGCGGTTTTGTCTACATTTCCCGGTACTAAGGCTTAGTTAACGTAATTATTTCAACTTTTTTCACATTATATTATAGAATACTCTTGCCTTAAGTGACTATAGGCCTTAGAATTACCATCGGCCAGCAAACTACATGTCTGCCCAACATTTAACTCTAAACTACATTTTTAAGGCGATTACGTCTACATTTCCCGGTGCCACGGCCTAGATAACGTAAATATAGCAACTTTTTTTACATAATCTTATAGAATATTCTTGCTTTGAGTGACAATTTGCCTTAGAATAACCATGGGTCATTAAACTACATGTCTGCCCGACATTCAACTCTAAACTATATTTTTATGGCGGTTTTGTCTACATTTCCCGGTGCCACGGCCTAGATAACGTAATTATTGCAACGTTTTTTACATTTTATTATAAAATCCTTTTAGTTTGAGTGATAGTAGGCCTAAGAATTACCATCGGCCAGCAAACTACATGTCTGCCCGACATTTAACTCTAAACTACATTTTAAGGCGATTTTGTCTACATTTCCCGGTGCCATGGCCTAGGTAACGAAACTATAGCGACTTCTTTTACATTATCTTATAGAATACTCTTGTTTTAAGTGACAATAGGCGTTAGAATCACCATCGGCCAGCAAACTATATGTTTTCCCGACATTTAACTCTAAACAACATTTTTAAGACGATTTCGTCTACATTTCCCGGTGCCACGGCCTAGGTAACGTAATTATAGCGACATTTTTTACATTATCTTATAGAATACTCTTGCTTTGAGTTACAATAGGTCTTAAATTAACCATCGGCCAGCAAACTACATGTCTGCCCGACATTGAACTCTAAGTCTCTGTTTTAAGGCGATTTCGTCTACATTTACCGGTGCCACGGCCTAGGTAACATAATTATTGCAACTTTTTTTACATTATCATATAGAATGCTCTTGCCTTGAGTGACAATAGGCCGTAGAATTACCATCGGCCAGCAAACTACATGTCTGCCCGACATTTAACTCTAAACTACATTTTAAGGCGATTTCGTCTACATTTCCCGGTGCCACGGCCTAGGTAACGTAATTATGGCGACATTTTTTACATTAATTTATAGACTACTCTTGCTTTGAGTGACAATACGCCGTAGAATCACCATCGGCCAGCAAACTACATGTCTGCCCGACATTTAAATATAAACTACATTTTTATCGCGGTTTTGTCTACATTTCCCGGTACTAAGGCTTAGTTAACGTAACTATATCAACTTTTTTCACATTATATTATAGAATACTCTTGCCTTGAGTGACAATATGCCGTAGAATCACCATCGGCCAGCAAATTACATGTCTGCTTGACATTTAACTCTAAACTACATTTTTAAGGCGATTACGTCTACATTTCCCGGTGCCACGGCCTAGGTAACGTAATTATTGCAACTTTTTTTTAAATATCTTATAGAAGGCTCTTAATTTGAGTGACATTACGCCTTAGAATCACCATCGGCCAGCAAATTACATGTCTGCCCAACATTTAACTCTAAACCACATTTTTAAGGCGATTTCGTCTACATTTCCCGGTGCCACGGCCTAGGTAACGTAATTATTGCATTTTTTTTTACATTTTTTTATAGAATACCTTTGCCTAGAGTGACAATAGGCCTTTGAATTACCATCGGCCAGCAAAATATATGTCTGTCCGACAATCAACTTAAAACTACATTTTTATGGTGATTTCGTCTACATTTCCCGGTGCCACGGCCTAGGTAACGTAATTATAGCGACTTTTTTACCTTATCTTATAGAATACTCTTGTGTTCAGTGTCAATAGGCCTTAAAATCACTATCGGCCAGCAAACTACATGTCTGCCCGACATTTAACTCTAAGTCACTATTTGAAGGCGATTTCGTCTACATTTCCTGGTGCCACGGCCTAGGTAACGTAATTATAGCGACATTTTTTACATTATCTTATAGAATATTTTTGCCTTGAGTGACAATAGGCCTTCGAATCACCATCAGTTAGCAAACTACATGTCTGCCCGACATTTAACTCTAAACTACATTTTAAGGCGATTTCGTCTACATTTCCCGGTGCCGCGGCCTAGGTAACGTAATCATGGCGACATTTTTTACAATTATTTATAGAATACTCTTGCCTTGAGTGACAATAGGCCGTAGAATCACCATCGGCCAGCAAACTACATGTCTGCCCGACATTTAACTCTAAACTACATTTTAAGGCGATTTCGTCTACATTTCCCGGTGCCACGGCCTAGGTAACGTAATTATGGCGACATTTTTTACATAAGTTTATAGAATACTCTTGCCTTGAGTGACAAAATGCGGTAGAATCACCATCGGCCAGCAAACTACATGTCTGCCCGACATTTAACTCTAAACTACATTTTTAAGGCGATTACGTTTACATTTCCCGGTGCCACGGCCTAGATAACGTAAATATAGCAACTTTTTTTACATTATCTTATAGAATCTACTTGTTATGAGTGACAATTAGCCTTAGAATAACCATCGGCCAGCAAACTACATGTCTGCCCGACATTCAACTCTAAACTATATTTTTATGCCGGTTTTGTCTACATTTCCCGGTGCCACGGCCTAGATAACGTAATTATTGCAACGTTGTTTACATTTTATTATAGAATACTCTTAGGTTGAGTGATAATAGGCCTAAGAATCACCATCGGCTAGCAAACTACATGTCTGCCCGACATTCAACTCTAAACTATATTTTTATGGCGGTTTTGTCTACATTTCCCGGTGCCACGGCCTAGATAACGTAATTATTGCAACGTTGTTTACATTTTATTATAGAATACTCTTAGTTTGAGTGATAGTAGGCCTAAGAATCACCATCGGCTAGCAAACTACATGTCTGCCCGACATTTAACTCTAAACTACATTTTAAGGCGATTTCGTCTACATTTCCCGGTGCCACGGCCTAGGTAACGTAACTATAGCGACTTTTTTTACATTATCTTAGATAATGCTCTTGTTTTGAGTGACAATAGGCCTTTGAATCACCATCGGCCAGCAAACGACATGTCTGCCCGACATTTAAATATAAACTACATTTTTATCGCGGTTTTGTCTACATTTCCCGGTACTAAGGCTTAGTTAACGTAATTATTTCAACTTTTTTCACATTATATTATAGAATACTCTTGCCTTAAGTGACAATAGGCCTTAGAATCACCATCGGCCAGCAAACTACATGTCTGCCCGACATTTAACTCTAAACTACATTTTTAAGGCGATTACGTCTACATTTCCCGGTGCCACGGCCTAGATAACGTAAATATAGCAATTTTTTTTACATTATCTTATAGAATATTCTTGCTTTGAGTGACAATTTGCCTTAGAATAACCATCGGCCATTAAACTACATGTCTGCCCGACATTCAACTCTAAACTATATTTTTATGGCGGTTTTGTCTACATTTCCCGGTGCCACGGCCTAGATAACGTAATTATTGCAACGTTTTTTACATTTTATTATAAAATACTCTTAGTTTGAGTGATAGTATGCCTAAGAATCACCATCGGCTAGCAAACTACATGTCTGCCCGACATCTACATGTCTGCCCGACATTTAACTCTAAACTACATTTTTAAGGCGATTACGTCTACATTTCCCGGTGCCACGGCCTAGATAACGTAAATATAGCAATTTTTTTTACATTATCTTATAGAATATTCTTGCTTTGAGTGACAATTTGCCTTAGAATAACCATCGGCCATTAAACTACATGTCTGCCCGACATTCAACTCTAAACTATATTTTTATGGCGGTTTTGTCTACATTTCCCGGTGCCACGGCCTAGATAACGTAATTATTGCAACGTTTTTTACATTTTATTATAAAATACTCTTAGTTTGAGTGATAGTATGCCTAAGAATCACCATCGGCTAGCAAACTACATGTCTGCCCGACATTTAACTCTAAACTACATTTTAAGGCGATTTCGTCTACATTTCCCGGTGCCACGGCCTAGGTAACGTTACTTTAGCGACTTTTTTTACAATATCTTATAGAATTCTCTTGCTTTAAGTGACAATAGGCGGTAGAATCAACATCGGCCATTAAAATATATGTCTGTCCGACAATCAACTTTAAACTACATTTTTATGGTGATTTAGTCTACATTTCCCGGTGCCACGGCCTAGGTAACGTAATTATAGCGACATTTTTTACATTATCTTATAGAATTCTCTTGCTTTGAGTGATAATAGGCCTTAGAATTACCATCGGCCAGCAAACTGCATGTCTGCCCGACATTTAACTCTAAACTACATTTTAAGGCGATTTCGTCTACATTTCCCGGAGCCTCGGCCTAGGTAACGTAATTATAGCAATTTTTTTTACATTATATTATAGAATACTCTTGCGTTGAGTGACAGTAGGCCTTTGAATCACCATCAGCAAACGACATGTCTGCCCGACATTTAAATATAAACTACATTTTTATCGCGGTTTTGTCTACATTTCCCGGTACTAAGGCTTAGTTAACGTAATTATATCAACTTTTTTCACATTATATTATAGAATACTCTTGCCTTGAGTGACAATATGCCATAGAATCACCATCGGCCAGCAAATTACATGTCTGCCCGACATTTAACTATAAACTACATTTTTAAGGCGATTACGTCTACATTTCCCGGTGCCACGGCCTAGATAACGTAAATATAGCAACTTTTTTTACATTATCTTATAGAATACTCTTGCTTTGAGTGACAATATGCCTTAGAATAACCATCGGCCAGCAAACTACATGTCTGCCCAACATTCAACTCTAAACTATATTTTTATGGCGGTTTTGTCTACATTTCCCGGTGCCACGGCCTAGGTAACGTAATTATAGCGACTTTTTTACTTTATCTTATAGAATACTCTTGTGTTGAGTGACAATAGGCCTTAAAATCACCATCGGCCGGCAAACTACATGTCTGCCCGACATTTAACTCTAAGTCACTATTTGAAGGCGATTTCGTCTACATTTCCTGGTGCCACGGCTTAGGTAACATAATTATTGCATTTTTTTTTACATTATCTTATAGAATTCTCTTGCCTTGAGTGACAATAGGCCTATAAATTACCATCGGCTAGCAAAATATATATCTGTCCGACAATCAACTTTAAACTACATTTTTATGGTGATTTCGTCTACATTTCCTGGTGCCACGGCCTAGATAACGTAATTATTGCAACTTTTTTTAAATTATCTTATAGAATACTCTAGCTTTAAGTGATAATAGGCCTCAGAATCACCATCGGCCAGCAAACTATATGTTTTCCCGACATTTAACTCTAAACAACATTTTTAAGACGATTTCGTCTACATTTCCCGGTGCCACGGCCTAGGTAACGTAATTATAGCGACATTTTTTACATTATCTTATAGAATACTCTTGCTTTGAGTTACAATAGGTCTTAAATTAACCATCGGCCAGCAAACTACATGTCTGCCCGACATTGAACTCTAAGTCTCTGTTTTAAGGCGATTTCGTCTACATTTACCGGTGCCACGGCCTAGGTAACATAATTATTGCAACTTTTTTTACATTATCATATAGAATACTCTTGCCTTGAGTGACAATAGGCCGTAGAATCACCATCGGCCAGCAAACTACATGTCTGCCCGACATTTAACTCTAAACTACATTTTAAGGCGATTTCGTCTACATTTCCCGGTGCCACGGCCTAGGTAACGTAATTATGGCGACATTTTTTACATTAATTTATAGACTACTCTTGCTTTGAGTGACTATACGCCGTAGAATCACCATCGGCCAGCAAACTACATGTCTGCCCGACATTTAACTCTAAACTACATTTTAAGGCGATTTCGTCTACATTTCCCGGTGCCACGGCCTAGGTAACGTAATTATTGCAACTTTTTTTTAAATATCTTATAGAATTCTCTTGGTTTGAGTGACATTATGCCTTAGAATCACCATCGGCCAGCAAACTACATGTCTGCCCGACATTTAACTCTAAACCACATTTTTAAGGCGATTTCGTCTACATTTCCCGGTGCCACGGCCTAGGTAACGTAATTATTGCAATTTTTTTAAATTTTTTTATAGAATACCTTTGTTTAGAGTGACAATAGGCCTTTGAATTACCATCGGCCAGCAAAATATATGTCTGTCCGACAATCAACTTAAAACTACATTTTTATGGTGATTTCGTCTACATTTCCCGGTGCCACGGCCTAGGTAACGTAATTATAGCGACTTTTTTACCTTATCTTATAGAATACTCTTGTGTTGAGTGACAATAGGCCTTAAAATCACCATCAGCCAGCAAACTACATGTCTGCCCGACATTTAACTCTAAGTCACTATTTGAAGGCGATTTCGTCTACATTTCCTGGTGCCACGGCCTAGGTAACGTAATTATTGCAACTTTTTTTACATTATCATATAGAATACTCTTGCCTTGAGTGACAATAGGCCTTTGAATCACTATCGGCCAGCAAAATATATGTCTGTCCGACAATCAACTTTAAACTACATTTTTATGGTGATTTAGTCTACATTTCCCGGTGCCACGGCCTAGGTAACGGAATTATAGCGACATTTTTTACATTATCTTATAGAATACTCTTGCTTTGAGTGACAATACGCCTTCGAATCACCATCAGTTAGCAAACTACATGTCCGACATTTAACTCTAACTCTAGGTAACGTAATTATGGCGACATTTTTTACATTAATTTATAGACTACTCTTGCCTTGAGTGACAATAGGCCGTAGAATCACCATCGGCCAGCAAACTACATGTCTGCCCGACATTTAACTCTAAACTACATTTTAAGGCGATTTCGTCTACATTTCCCGGTGCCATGGCCTAGGTAACGTAATTATGGCGACATTTTTTACATTAATTTATAGACTACTCTTGCCTTGAGTGACAATAGGCCGTAGAATCACCATCGGCCAGCAAACTACATGTCTGCCCGACATTTAACTCTAAACTACATTTTAAGGCGATTTCGTCTACATTTCCCGGTGCCACTGCCTAGGTAACGTAATTATTGCAACTTTTTTTTAAATATCTTACAGAATGCTCTTGGTTTGAGTGACATTACGCCTTAGAATCACCATCGGCCAGCAAACTACATGTCTGCCCGACATTTAACTCTAAACTACATTTTAAGGCGATTTCGTCTACATTTCCCGGTGCCACTGCCTAGGTAACGTAATTATTGCAACTTTTTTTTAAATATCTTACAGAATGCTCTTGGTTTGAGTGACATTACGCCTTTGAATTACCATCGGCCAGCAAAATATATGTCTGTCCGACAATCAACTTAAAACTACATTTTTATGGTGATTTCGTCTACATTTCCCGGTGCCACGGCCTAGGTAACGTAATTATAGCGACTTTTTTACCTTATCTTATAGAATACTCTTGCTTTGAGTTACAATAGGTCTTAAATTAACCATCGGCCAGCAAACTACATGTCTGCCCGACATTGAACTCTAAGTCTCTGTTTTAAGGCGATTTCGTCTACATTTACCGGTGCCACGGCCTAGGTAACATAATTATTGCAAATTTTTTTACATTATCATATAGAATACTCTTGCCTTGAGTGACAATAGGCCTTTGAATCACTATCGGCCAGCAAAATATATGTCTGTCCGACAATCAACTTTAAACTACATTTTTATGGTGATTTAGTCTACATTTCCCGGTGCCACGGCCTAGGTAACGTAATTATAGCGACATTTTTTACATTATCTTATAGAATACTCTTGTTTTGAGTGACAAAAGGCCTTCAAATCACCATCAGTTAGCAAACTACATGTCTGCCCGACATTTAACTCTAAACTACATTTTAAGGCGATTTCGTCTACATTTCCCGGTGCCACGGCCTAGGTAACGTAATTATGGCGACATTTTTTACATTAATTTATAGACTACTCTTGTTTTGAGTGACAATAGGCCGTAGAATCACCATCGGCTAGCAAACTACATGTCTGCCCGACATTTAACTCTAAACTACATTTTAAGGCGATTTCGTCTACATTTCCCGGTGCCATGGCCTAGGTAACATAATTATGGCGACATTTTTTACATTAATTTATAGACTACTCTTGCCTTGAGTGACAATAGGCCGTAGAATCACCATCGGCCAGCAAACTACATGTCTGCCCGACATTTAACTCTAAACTACATTTTAAGGCGATTTCGTCTACATTTCCCGGTGCCACGGCCTAGGTAACGTAATTATGGCGACATTTTTTACACTAATTTATAGACTACTCTTTCTTTGAGTGACACAACCCCGTAGAATCACCATCGGCCAGCAAACTACATGTCTGCCCGACATTTAACTCTAAACTACATTTTAAGGCGATTTCGTCTACATTTCCCGGTGCCACGGCCTAGGTAACGTAATTATTGCAACTTTTTTTTAAATATCTTATAGAATGCTCTTGGTTTGAGTGACATTACGTCTTAGAATCACCATCGGCCAGCAAACTACATGTCTGCCCGACATTTAACTCTAAACCACATTTTTAAGGCGATTTCGTCTACATTTCCCGGTGCCACGGCCTAGGTAACGTAATTATTGCAATTTTTTTAAATTTTTTTATAGAATACCTTTGCCTAGAGTGACAATAGGCCTTTGAATTACCATCGGCCAGCAAAATATATGTCTGTCCGACAATCAACTTAAAACTACATTTTTATGGTGATTTCGTCTACATTTCCCGGTGCCACGGCCTAGGTAACGTAATTATAGCGACTTTTTTACCTTATCTTATAGAATACTCTTGTGTTGAGTGACAATAGGCCTTAAAATCACCATCGGCCAGCAAACTACATGTCTGCCCGACATTTAACTCTAAACTACATTTTAAGGCGATTTCGTCTACATTTCCCGGTGCCACGGCCTAGGTAACGTAATTGATGCAACTTTTTTTTAAATATCTTATAGAATGCTCTTGGTTTGAGTGACATTACGCCTTAGAATCACCATCGGCCAGCAAACTACATGTCTGCCCGACATTTAACTCTAAACCACATTTTTAAGGCGATTTCGTCTACATTTCCCGGTGCCACGGCCTAGGTAACGTAATTATTGCAATTTTTTTTACATTTTTTTATAGAATATCTTTGCCTAGAGTGACAATAGGCCTTTCAATTACCATCGGCCAGCAAAATATATGTCTGTCCGACAATCAACTTAAAACTACATTTTTATGGTGATTTCGTCTACATTTCCCGGTGCCACGGCCTAGGTAACGTAATTATAGCGACTTTTTTACCTTATCTTATAGAATACTCTTGTGTTGAGTGACAATAGGCCTTAAAATCACCATCGGCCAGCAAACTACATGTCTGCCCGACATTTAACTCTAAGTCACTATTTGAAGGCGATTTCGTCTACATTTCCTGGTGCCACGGCCTAGGTAACGTAATTATTGCAACTTTTTTTACATTATCATATAGAATACTCTTGCCTTGAGTGACAATAGGCCTTTGAATCACTATCGGCCAGTAAAATATATGTCTGTCCGACAATCAACTTTAAACTACATTTTTATGGTGATTTAGTCTACATTTCCCGGTGCCACGGCCTAGGTAACGGAATTATAGCGACATTTTTTACATTATCTTATAGAATACTCTTGCTTTGAGTGACAATACGTCTTCGAATCACCATCAGTTAGCAAACTACATGTCCGACATTTAACTCTAACTCTAGGTAACGTAATTATGGCGACATTTTTTACATTAATTTATAGACTACTCTTGCCTTGAGTGACAATTGGCCGTAGAATCACCATCGGCCAGCAAACTACATGTCTGCCCGACATTTAACTCTAAACTACATTTTAAGGCGATTTCGTCTACATTTCCCGGTGCCATGGCCTAGGTAACGTAATTATGGCGACATTTTTTACATTAATTTATAGACTACTCTTGCCTTGAGTGACAATAGGCCGTAGAATCACCATCGGCCAGCAAACTACATGTCTGCCCGACATTTAACTCTAAACTACATTTTAAGGCGATTTCGTCTACATTTCCCGGTGCCACTGCCTAGGTAACGTAATTATTGCAACTTTTTTTTAAATATCTTACAGAATGCTCTTGGTTTGAGTGACATTACGCCTTAGAATCACCATCGGCCAGCAAACTACATGTCTGCCCGATATTTAACTCTAAACCACATTTTTAAGGCGATTTCGTCTACATTTCTCGGTGCCACGGCCTAGGTAACGTAATTATTGCAATTTTTTTTACATTTTTTTATAGAATACCTTTGCCTAGAGTGACAATAGGCCTTTGAATTACCATCGGCCAGCAAAATATATGTCTGTCCGACAATCAACTTAAAACTACATTTTTATGGTGATTTCGTCTACATTTCCCGGTTCCACGGCCTAGGTAACGTAATTATAGCGACTTTTTTACCTTATCTTATAGAATTCTCTTGCTTTGAGTTACAATAGGTCTTAAATTAACCATCGTCCAGCAAACTACATGTCTGCCCGACATTGAACTCTAAGTCTCTGTTTTAAGGCGATTTCGTCTACATTTACCGGTGCCACGGCCTAGGTAACATAATTATTGCAACTTGTTTTACATTATCATATAGAATACTCTTGCCTTGAGTGACAATAGGCCTTTGAATCACTATCGGCCAGCAAAATATATGTCTGTCCGACAATCAACTTTAAACTACATTTTTATGGTGATTTAGTCTACATTTCCCGGTGCCACGGCCTAGGTAACGGAATTATAGCGACATTTTTTACATTATCTTATAGAATACTCTTGCTTTGAGTGACAATACGTCTTCGAATCACCATCAGTTAGCAAACTACATGTCTGCCCGACATTTAACTCTAAACTACATTTTAAGGCGATTTCGTCTACATTTCCCGGTGCCACGGCCTAGGTAACGTAATTATGGCGACATTTTTTACATTAATTTATAGACTACTCTTGCCTTGAGTGACAATAGGCCGTAGAATCACCATCGGCCAGCAAACTACATGTCTGCGCGACATTTAACTCTAAACTACATTTTAAGGCGATTTCGTCTACATTTCCCGGTGCCATGGCCTAGGTAACGTAATTATGGCGACATTTTTTACATTAATTTATAGACTACTCTTGCCTTGAGTGACAATAGGCCGTAGAATCACCATCGGCCAGCAAACTACATGTCTGCCCGACATTTAACTCTAAACTACATTTTAAGGCGATTTCGTCTACATTTCCCGGTGCCACGGCCTAGGTATCGTAATTATGGCGACATTTTTTACACTTATTTATAGACTACTCTTTCTTTGAGTGACACAACCCCGTAGAATCACCATCGGCCAGCAAACTACATGTCTGCCTGACATTTAACTCTAAACTACATTTTAAGGCGATTTCGTCTACATTTCCCGGTGCCACGGCCTAGGTAACGTATTTATTGCAACTTTTTTTTAAATATCTTATAGAATGCTCTTGGTTTGAGTGACATTACGTCTTAGAATCACCATCGGCCAGCAAACTACATGTCTGCCCGACATTAAACTCTAAACCACATTTTTAAGGCGATTTCGTCTACATTTCCCGGTGCCACGGCCTAGGTAACGTAATTATTGCAATTTTTTTAAATTTTTTTATAGAATACCTTTGCCTAGAGTGACAATAGGCCTTTGAATTACCATCGGCCAGCAAAATATATGTCTGTCCGACAATCAACTTAAAACTACATTTTTATGGTGATTTCGTCTACATTTCCCGGTGCCACGGCCTAGGTAACGTAATTATAGCGACTTTTTTACCTTATCTTATAGAATACTCTTGTGTTGAGTGACAATAGGCCTTAAAATCACCATCGGCCAGCAAACTACATGTCTGCCCGACATTTAACTCTAAGTCACTATTTGAAGGCAATTTCGTCTACATTTCCTGGTGCCACGGCCTAGGTAACGTAATTATTGCAACTTTTTTTACATTATCATATAGAATACTCTTGCCTTGAGTGACAATAGGCCTTTGAATCACTATCGGCCAGCAAAATATATGTCTGTCCGACAATCAACTTTAAACTACATTTTTATGGTGATTTAGTCTACATTTCCCGGTGCCACGGCCTAGGTAACGGAATTATAGCGACATTTTTTACATTATCTTATAGAATACTCTTGCTTTGAGTGACAATACGTCTTCGAATCACCATCAGTTAGCAAACTACATGTCCGACATTTAACTCTAACTCTAGGTAACGTAATTATGGCGACATTTTTTACATTAATTTATAGACTACTCTTGCCTTGAGTGACAATAGGCCGTAGAATCACCATCGGCCAGCAAACTACATGTCTGCCCGACATTTAACTCTAAACTACATTTTAAGGCGATTTCGTCTACATTTCCCGGTGCCGCGGCCTAGGTAACGTAATCATGGCGACATTTTTTACAATAATTTATAGAATACTCTTGCCTTGAGTGACAATAGGCCGTAGAATCACCATCGGCCAGCAAACTACATGTCTGCCCGGCATTTAACTCTAAACTACATTTTAAGGCGATTTCGTCTACATTTCCCGGTGCCACGGCCTAGGTAACGTAATTGATGCAACTTTTTTTACATTATCTTATATAATGCTCTTACTTTGAGTGACATTACGCCTTAACTTCACCATCGGCCAGCAAACTACATGTCTGCCCGACATTTAACTCTAAACTACATTTTAAGGCGATTTCGTCTACATTTCCCGGTGCCACGGCCTAAGTAACGTAATTATGGCGACATTTTTTACATAAATTTATAGAATACTCTTGCTTTGAGTGACAATATGCCGGAGAATCACCATCGGCCAGCAAACTACATGTCTGCCCGACATTTAACTCTAAACTACATTTTTAAGGCGATTACGTCTACATTTCCCGGTGCCACGGCCTAGATAACGTAAATATAGCAACTTTTTTTACATTATTTTATAGAATACTCTTGCTATGTGTGACAATATGCCTTAGAATAACCATCGGCCAGCAAACTACATGTCTGCCCGACATTCAACTTTAAACTATATTTTTATGGCGGTTTTGTCTACATTTCCCGGTGCCACGGCCTAGATAACGTAATTATTGCAACGTTGTTTACATTTTATTATAGAATACTCTTAGTTTGAGTGATAATAGGCCTAAAAATCACCATCGGCTAGCAAATTACATGTCTGCCCGACATTCGACTCTAAACTATATTTTTATGGCGGTTTTGTCTACATTTCCCGGTGCCACGGCCTAGATAACGTAATTATTGCAACGTTGTTTACATTTAATTATAGAATACTCTTAGTTTGAGTGATAATAGGCCTAAAAATCACCATCGGCTAGCAAACTACATGTCTGCCCGACATTTAACTCTAAACTACATTTTAAGGCGATTTCGTCTACATTTCCCGGTGCCACGGCCTAGGTAACGTAACTATAGCGACTTTTTTTACATTATCTTAGATAATACTCTTGTTTTGAGTGACAATAGGCCTTTGAATCACCATCGGCCAGCAAACGACATGTCTGCCCGACATTTAAATATAAACTACATTTTTATCGCGGTTTTGTCTACATTTCCCGGTACTAAGGCTTAGTTAACGTAATTATTTCAATTTTTTTCACATTATATTATAGAATACTCTTGCCTTAAGTGACAATAGGCCTTAGAATCACCATCGGCCAGCAAACTACATGTCTGCCCGACATTTAACTCTAAACTACATTTTTAAGGCGATTACGTCTACATTTCCCGGTGCCACGGCCTAGGTAACGTAAATATAGCAACTTTTTTTACATTATCTTATAGAATATTCTTGCTTTGAGTGACAATTTGCCTTAGAATCACCATCGGCCAGCAAACTACATGTCTGCCCGACATTTAACTCTAAACTACATTTTAAGGCGATTTTGTCTACATTTCCCGGTGCCGTGGCCTAGGTAACGAAACTATAGCGACTTTTTTTACATTATCTTATAGAATACTCTTGTTTTAAGTGACAATACGCGTTAGAATCACCATCGGCCAGCAAACTACATGTTTTCCCGACATTTAACTCTAAACTACATTTTTAAGGCGATTTCGTCTACATTACCCGGTGCCACGGCCTAGGTAACGTAATTATACGACTTTTTTTTACACGATCTTATAGAATTCTCTTGCATTGAGTGAAAAAATGCATTAAAATTACCATCGGCCAGCAAACTACTTGTTTCTCGACATTTAACTCTAAACAATATTTTTAAGACGATTTCGTCTACATTTCCCGGTACCACGGCCTAGGTAACGTAATTATAGCGACTTTTTTTACATTATCTTATAGAATACTCTTGTTTTGAGTGACAATAGGCCTTTGAATCACCATCGGCCAGCAAACGACATGTCTGCCCGACATTTAAATATAAACTACATTTTTATCGCGGTTTTGTCTACATTTCCCGGTACTAAGGCTTAGTTAACGTAATTATTTCAACTTTTTTCACATTAAATTATAGAATACTCTTGCCTTAAGTGACAATAGGCCTTTGAATCACTATCGGCCAGCAAAATATATGTCTGTCCGACAATCAACTTTAAACTACATTTTTATGGTGATTTAGTCTACATTTCCCGGTGCCACGGCCTAGGTAACGTAATAATAGCGACATTTTTTACAATATCTTATAAAATACTCTTGCTTTGAGTGACAAAAGGCCTTCAAATCACCATCAGTTAGCAAACTACATGTCTGCCCGACATTTAACTCTAAACTACATTTTACGGCGATTTCGTCTACGTTTCCCGGTGCCACGGCCTAGGTAACGTAATTATGGCGACATTTTTTACAATAGTTTATAGACTACTCTTGCCTTGAGTGACAATAGGCCGTAGAATCACCATCGGCCAGCAAACTACATGTCTGCCCGACATTTAACTCTAAACTACATTTTAAGGCGATTTCGTCTACATTTCCCGGTGCCATGGCCTAGGTAACGTAATTATGGCGACATTTTTTACATTAATTTATAGACTACTCTTGCCTTGAGTGACAATAGGCCGTAGAATCACCATCGGCCAGCAAACTACATGTCTGCCAAACATTTAACTCTAAACTACATTTTAAGGCGATTTTGTCTACATTTCCCGGTGCCGTGGCCTATGTAACGAAACTATAGCGACTTTTTTTACATTATCTTATAAAATACTCTTGTTTTAAGTGACAATACGCGTTAGATACACCATCGGCCAGCAAATTACATGTTTTCCCGACATTTAACTCTAAACTACATTTTTAAGGCGATTTCGTCTACATTACCCTGTGCCACGGCCTAGGTAACGTAATTATACGACTTTTTTTTACACGATCTTATAGAATTCTCTTGCATTAAGTGAAAAAATGCATGAAAATTACCATCGGCCAGCAAACTACTTGTTTCTCGACATTTAACTCTAAACAATATTTTTAAGACGATTTCGTCTACATTTCCCGGTACCACGGCCTAGGTAACGTAATTATAGTGACTTTTTTTACATTATCTTATAGAATACTCTTGTTTTGAGTGACAATAGGCCTTTGAATCACCATCGGCCAGCAAACGACATGTCTGCCCGACATTTAAATATAAACTACATTTTTATCGCGGTTTTGTCTACATTTCCCGGTACTAAGGCTTAGTTAACGTAATTATTTCAACTTTTTTCACATTATATTATAGAATACTCTTGTTTTAAGTGACAATAGGCCTTTGAATCACTATCGGCCAGCAAAATATATGTCTGTCCGACAATAAACTTTAAACTACATTTTTATGGTGATTTAGTCTACATTTCCCGGTGCCACGGCCTAGGTAACGTAATTATAGCGACATTTTTTACATTATCTTATAGAATACTTTTGTTTTGAGTGACAAAAGGCCTTCAAATCACCATCAGTTAGCAAACTACATGTCTGCCCGACATTTAACTCTAAACTACATTTTAAGGCGATTTCGTCTACATTTCCCGGTGCCACGGCCTAGGTAACGTAATTATGGCGACATTTTTTACATTAATTTATAGACTACTCTTGCCTTGAGTGACAATAGGCCGTAGAATCACCATCGGCCAGCAAACTACATGTCTGCCCGACATTTAACTCTAAACTACATTTTAAGGCGATTTCGTCTACATTTCCCGGTGCCATGGCCTAGGTAACGTAATTATGGCGACATTTTTTACATTAATTTATAGACTACTCTTGCCTTGAGTGACAATAGGCCGTAGAATCACCATCGGCCAGCAAACTACATGTCTGCCCGACATTTAACTCTAAACTACATTTTAAGGCGATTTCGTCTACATTTCCCGGTGCCACGGCCTAGGTAACGTAATTATGGCGACATTTTTTACACTAATTTATAGACTACTCTTTCTTTGAGTGACAATCCTCGTAGAATCACCATCGGCCAGCAAACTACATGTCTGCCCGACATTTAACTCTAAACTACATTTTAAGGCGATTTCGTCTACATTTCCCGGTGCCACGGCCTAGGTAACGTAATTATTGCAACTTTTTTTTTAATATCTTATAGAATGCTCTTCGATTGAGTGACATTACGTCTTAGAATCACCATCGGCCAGCAAACTACATGTCTGCCCGACATTTAACTCTAAACCACATTTTTAAGGCGATTTCGTCTACATTTCCCGGTGCCACGGCCTAGGTAACGTAATTATTGCAATTTTTTTAAATTTTTTTATAGAATACCTTTGCCTAGAGTGACAATAGGCCTTTGAATTACCATCGGCCAGCAAAATATATGTCTGTCCGACAATCAACTTAAAACTACATTTTTATGGTGATTTCGTCTACATTTCCCGGTGCCACGGCCTAGGTAACGTAATTATAGCGACTTTTTTACCTTATCTTATAGAATACTCTTGTGTTGAGTGACAATAGGCCTTAAAATCACCATCGGCGAGCAAACTACATGTCTGCCCGACATTTAACTCTAAGTCACTATTTGAAGGCGATTTCGTCTACATTTCCTGGTGCCACGGCCTAGGTAACGTAATTATTGCAACTTTTTTTACATTATCATATAGAATACTCTTGCCTTGAGTGACAATAGGCCTTTTAATCACTATCGGCCAGCAAAATATATGTCTGTCCGACAATCAACTTTAAACTACATTTTTATGGTGATTTAGTCTACATTTCCCGGTGCCACGGCCTAGGTAACGTAATTATAGCGACATTTTTTACATTATCTTATAGAATACTCTTGCTTTGAGTGACAATAGGCCTTCGAATCACCATCAGTTAGCAAACTACATGTCCGACATTTAACTCTAACTCTAGGTAACGTAATTATGGCGACATTTTTTACATTAATTTATAGACTACTCTTGCCTTGAGTGACAATAGGCCGTAGAATCACCATCGGCCAGCAAACTACATGTCTGCCCGACATTTAACTCTAAACTACATTTTAAGGCGATTTCGTCTACATTTCCCGGTGCCGCGGCCTAGGTAACGTAATCATGGCGACATTTTTTACAATAATTTATAGAATACTCTTGCCTTGAGTGACAATAGGCCGTAGAATCACCATCGGCCAGCAAACTACATGTCTGCCCGGCATTTAACTCTAAACTACATTTTAAGGCGATTTCGTCTACATTTCCCGGTGCCACGGCCTAGGTAACGTAATTGATGCAACTTTTTTTACATTATCTTATATAATGCTCTTACTTTGAGTGACATTACGCCTTAACATCACCATCGGCCAGCAAACTACATGTCTGCCCGACATTTAACTCTAAACTACATTTTAAGGCGATTTCGTCTACATTTCCCGGTGCCACGGCCTAAGTAACGTAATTATGGCGACATTTTTTACATAAATTTATAGAATACTCTTGCCTTGAGTGACAATATGCCGGAGAATCACCATCGGCCAGCAAACTACATGTCTGCCCGACATTTAACTCTAAACTACATTTTAAGGCGATTTCGTCTACATTTCCCGGTGCCACTGCCTAGGTAACGTAATTATTGCAACTTTTTTTTAAATATCTTACAGAATGCTCTTGGTTTGAGTGACATTACGCCTTAGAATCACCATCGGCCAGCAAACTACATGTCTGCCCGATATTTAACTCTAAACCACATTTTTAAGGCGATTTCGTCTACATTTCTCGGTGCCACGGCCTAGGTAACGTAATTATTACAATTTTTTTTACATTTTTTTATAGAATACCTTTGCCTCGAGTGACAATAGGCCTTTGAATTACCATCGGCCAGCAAAATATATGTCTGTCCGACAATCAACTTAAAACTACATTTTTATGGTGATTTCGTCTACATTTCCCGGTGCCACGGCCTAGGTAACGTAATTATAGCGACTTTTTTACCTTATCTTATAGAATTCTCTTGCTTTGAGTTACAATAGGTCTTAAATTAACCATCGTCCAGCAAACTACATGTCTGCCCGACATTGAACTCTAAGTCTCTGTTTTAAGGCGATTTCGTCTACATTTACCGGTGCCACGGCCTAGGTAACATAATTATTGCAACTTGTTTTACATTATCATATAGAATACTCTTGCCTTGAGTGACAATAGGCCTTTGAATCACTATCGGCCAGCAAAATATATGTCTGTCCGACAATCAACTTTAAACTACATTTTTATGGTGATTTAGTCTACATTTCCCGGTGCCACGGCCTAGGTAACGTAATTATAGCGACATTTTTTACATTATCTTATAGAATACTCTTGCTTTGAGTGACAAAAGGCCTTCAAATCACCATCAGTTAGCAAACTACATGTCTGCCCGACATTTAACTCTAAACTACATTTTAAGGCGATTTCGTCTACATTTCCCGGTGCCACGGCCTAGGTAACGTAATTATGGCGACATTTTTTACATTAATTTATAGACTACTCTTGCCTTGAGTGACAATAGGCCGTAGAATCACCATCGGCCAGCAAACTACATGTCTGCCCGACATTTAACTCTAAACTACATTTTAAGGCGATTTCGTCTACATTTCCCGGTGCCATGGCCTAGGTAACGTAATTATGGCGACATTTTTTACATTAATTTATAGACTACTCTTGCCTTGAGTGACAATAGGCCGTAGAATCACCATCGGCCAGCAAACTACATGTCTGCCCGACATTTAACTCTAAACTACATTTTAAGGCGATTTCGTCTACATTTCCCGGTGCCACGGCCTAGGTAACGTAATTATGGCGACATTTTTTACACTAATTTATAGACTACTCTTTTTTTGAGTGACACAACCCCGTAGAATTACCATCGGCCAGCAAACTACATGTCTGCCCGACATTTAACTCTAAACTACATTTTAAGGCGATTTCGTCTACATTTCCCGGTGCCACGGCCTAGGTAACGTAATTATTGCAACTTTTTTTTAAATATCTTATAGAATGCTCTTGGTTTGAGTGACATTACGTCTTAGAATCACCATCGGCCAGCAAACTACATGTCTGCCCGACATTAAACTCTAAACCACATTTTTAAGGCGATTTCGTCTACATTTCCCGGTGCCACGGCCTAGGTAACGTAATTATTGCAATTTTTTTAAATTTTTTTATAGAATACCTTTGCCTAGAGTGACAATAGGCCTTTGAATTACCATCGGCCAGCAAAATATATGTCTGTCCGACAATCAACTTAAAACTACATTTTTATGGTGATTTCGTCTACATTTCCCGGTGCCACGGCCTAGGTAACGTAATTATAGCGACTTTTTTACCTTATCTTATAGAATACTCTTGTGTTGAGTGACAATAGGCCTTAAAATCACCATCGGCCAGCAAACTACATGTCTGCCCGACATTTAACTCTAAGTCACTATTTGAAGGCGATTTCGTCTACATTTCCTGGTGCCACGGCCTAGGTAACGTAATTATTGCAACTTTTTTTACATTATCATATAGAATACTCTTGCCTTGAGTGACAATAGGCCTTTGAATCACTATCGGCCAGCAAAATATATGTCTGTCCGACAATCAACTTTAAACTACATTTTTATGGTGATTTAGTCTACATTTCCCGGTGCCACGGCCTAGGTAACGGAATTATAGCGACATTTTTTACATTATCTTATAGAATACTCTTGCTTTGAGTGACAATACGTCTTCGAATCACCATCAGTTAGCAAACTACATGTCCGACATTTAACTCTAACTCTAGGTAACGTAATTATGGCGACATTTTTTACATTAATTTATAGACTACTCTTGCCTTGAGTGACAATAGGCCGTAGAATCACCATCGGCCAGCAAACTACATGTCTGCCCGACATTTAACTCTAAACTACATTTTAAGGCGATTTCGTCTACATTTCCCGGTGCCGCGGCCTAGGTAACGTAATCATGGCGACATTTTTTACAATAATTTATAGAATACTCTTGCCTTGAGTGACAATAGGCCGTAGAATCACCATCGGCCAGCAAACTACATGTCTGCCCGGCATTTAACTCTAAACTACATTTTAAGGCGATTTCGTCTACATTTCCCGGTGCCACGGCCTAGGTAACGTAATTGATGCAACTTTTTTTACATTATCTTATATAATGCTCTTACTTTGAGTGACATTACGCCTTAACTTCACCATCGGCCAGCAAACTACATGTCTGCCCGACATTTAACTCTAAACTACATTTTAAGGCGATTTCGTCTACATTTCCCGGTGCCACGGCCTAAGTAACGTAATTATGGCGACATTTTTTACATAAATTTATAGAATACTCTTGCCTTGAGTGACAATATGCCGGAGAATCACCATCGGCCAGCAAACTACATGTCTGCCCGACATTTAACTCTAAACTACATTTTTAAGGCGATTACGTCTACATTTCCCGGTGCCACGGCCTAGATAACGTAAATATAGCAACTTTTTTTACATTATTTTATAGAATACTCTTGCTATGTGTGACAATATGCCTTAGAATAACCATCGGCCAGCAAACTACATGTCTGCCCGACATTCAACTTTAAACTATATTTTTATGGCGGTTTTGTCTACATTTCCCGGTGCCACGGCCTAGATAACGTAATTATTGCAACGTTGTTTACATTTTATTATAGAATTCTCTTAGTTTGAGTGATAATAGGCCTAAGAATCACCATCGGCTAGCAAATTACATGTCTGCCCGACATTCAACTCTAAACTATATTTTTATGGCGGTTTTGTCTACATTTCCCGGTGCCACGGCCTAGATAACGTAATTATTGCAACGTTGTTTACATTTAATTATAGAATACTCTTAGTTTGAGTGATAATAGGCCTAAAAATCACCATCGGCTAGCAAACTACATGTCTGCCCGACATTTAACTCTAAACTACATTTTAAGGCGATTTCGTCTACATTTCCCGGTGCCACGGCCTAGGTAACGTAACTATAGCGACTTTTTTTACATTATCTTAGATAATACTCTTGTTTTGAGTGACAATAGGCCTTTGAATCACCATCGGCCAGCAAACGACATGTCTGCCCGACATTTAAATATAAACTACATTTTTATCGCGGTTTTGTCTACATTTCCCGGTACTAAGGCTTAGTTAACGTAATTATTTCAATTTTTTTCACATTATATTATAGAATACTCTTGCCTTAAGTGACAATAGGCCTTAGAATCACCATCGGCCAGCAAACTACATGTCTGCCCGACATTTAACTCTAAACTACATTTTTAAGGCGATTACGTCTACATTTCCCGGTGCCACGGCCTAGATAACGTAAATATAGCAACTTTTTTTACATTATCTTATAGAATATTCTTGCTTTGAGTGACAATTTGCCTTAGAATAACCATCGGCCATTAAACTACATGTCTGCCCGACATTCAACTCTAAACTATATTTTTATGGCGGTTTTGTCTACATTTCCCGGTGCCACGGCCTAGATAACGTAACTATTGCAACGTTTTTTACATTTTATTATAGAATACTTTTAGTTTGAGTGATAATAGGCCTAAGAATCACCATCGGCCAGCAAACTACATGTCTGCCCGACATTTAACTCTAAACTACATTTTAAGGCGATTTTGTCTACATTTCCCGGTGCCGTGGCCTAGGTAACGAAACTATAGCGACTTTTTTTACATTATCTTATAGAATACTCTTGTTTTAAGTGACAATACGCGTTAGAATCACCATCGGCCAGCAAACTACATGTTTTCCCGACATTTAACTCTAAACTACATTTTTAAGGCGATTTCGTCTACATTACCCGGTGCCACGGCCTAGGTAACGTAATTATACGACTTTTTTTTACACGATCTTATAGAATTCTCTTGCATTGAGTGAAAAAATGCATTAAAATTACCATCGGCCAGCAAACTACTTGTTTCTCGACATTTAACTCTAAACAATATTTTTAAGACGATTTCGTCTACATTTCCCGGTACCACGGCCTAGGTAACGTAATTATAGCGACTTTTTTTACATTATCTTATAGAATACTCTTGTTTTGAGTGACAATAGGCCTTTGAATCACCATCGGCCAGCAAACGACATGTCTGCCCGACATTTAAATATAAACTACATTTTTATCGCGGTTTTGTCTACATTTCCCGGTACTAAGGCTTAGTTAACGTAATTATTTCAACTTTTTTCACATTAAATTATAGAATACTCTTGCCTTAAGTGACAATAGGCCTTTGAATCACTATCGGCCAGCAAAATATATGTCTGTCCGACAATCAACTTTAAACTACATTTTTATGGTGATTTAGTCTACATTTCCCGGTGCCACGGCCTAGGTAACGTAATTATAGCGACATTTTTTACATTATCTTATAGAATACTCTTGCTTTGAGTGACAAAAGGCCTTCAAATCACCATCAGTTAGCAAACTACATGTCTGCCCGACATTTAACTCTAAACTACATTTTAAGGCGATTTCGTCTACATTTCCCGGTGCCACGGCCTAGGTAACGTAATTATGGCGACATTTTTTACATTAATTTATAGACTACTCTTGCCTTGAGTGACAATAGGCCGTAGAATCACCATCGGCCAGCAAACTACATGTCTGCCCGACATTTAACTCTAAACTACATTTTAAGGCGATTTCGTCTACATTTCCCGGTGCCATGGCCTAGGTAACGTAATTATGGCGACATTTTTTACATTAATTTATAGACTTCTCTTGCCTTGAGTGACAATAGGCCGTAGAATCACCATCGGCCAGCAAACTACATGTCTGCCCGACATTTAACTCTAAACTACATTTTATGGCGATTTTGTCTACATTTCCCGGTGCCGTGGCCTAGGTAACGAAACTATAGCGACTTTTTTTACATTATCTTATAGAATACTCTTGTTTTAAGTGACAATACGCGTTAGAATCACCATCGGCCAGCAAATTACATGTTTTCCCGACATTTAACTCTAAACTACATTTTTAAGGCGATTTCGTCTACATTACCCGGTGCCACGGCCTAGGTAACGTAATTATACGACTTTTTTTTACACGATCTTATAGAATTTTCTTGCATTGAGTGAAAAAATGCATTAAAATTACCATCGGCCAGCAAACTACTTGTTTCTCGACATTTAACTCTAAACAATATTTTTAAGACGATTTCGTCTACATTTCCCGGTACCACGGCCTAGGTAACGTAATTATAGCGACTTTTTTTACATTATCTTATAGAATACTCTTGTTTTGAGTGACAATAGGCCTTTGAATCACCATCGGCCAGCAAACGACATGTCTGCGCGACATTTAAATATAAACTACATTTTTATCGCGGTTTTGTCTACATTTCCCGGTACTAAGGCTTAGTTAACGTAATTATTTCAACTTTTTTCACATTATATTATAGAATACTCTTGTTTTAAGTGACAATAGGCCTTTGAATCACTATCGGCCAGCAAAATATATGTCTGTCCGACAATCAACTTTAAACTACATTTTTATGGTGATTTAGTCTACATTTCCCGGTGCCACGGCCTAGGTAACGTAATTATAGCGACATTTTTTACATTATCTTATAGAATACTCTTGCTTTGAGTGACAAAAGGCCTTCAAATCACCATCAGTTAGCAAACTACATGTCTGCCCGACATTTAACTCTAAACTACATTTTAAGGCGATTTCGTCTACATTTCCCGGTGCCACGGCCTAGGTAACGTAATTATGGCGACATTTTTTACATTAATTTATAGACTACTCTTGCCTTGAGTGACAATAGGCCGTAGAATCACCATCGGCCAGCAAACTACATGTCTGCCCGACATTTAACTCTAAACTACATTTTAAGGCGATTTCGTCTACATTTCCCGGTGCCATGGCCTAGGTAACGTAATTATGGCGACATTTTTTACATTAATTTATAGACTACTCTTGCCTTGAGTGACAATAGGCCGTAGAATCACCATCGGCCAGCAAACTACATGTCTGCCCGACATTTAACTCTAAACTACATTTTAAGGCGATTTCGTCTACATTTCCCGGTGCCACGGCCTAGGTAACGTAATTATGGCGACATTTTTTACACTAATTTATAGACTACTCTTTCTTTGAGTGACAATCCTCGTAGAATCACCATCGGCCAGCAAACTACATGTCTGCCCGACATTTAACTCTAAACTACATTTTAAGGCGATTTCGTCTACATTTCCCGGTGCCACGGCCTAGGTAACGTAATTATTGCAACTTTTTTTTAAATATCTTATAGAATGCTCTTCGTTTGAGTGACATTACGTCTTAGAATCACCATCGGCCAGCAAACTACATGTCTGCCCGACATTTAACTCTAAACCACATTTTTAAGGCGATTTCGTCTACATTTCCCGGTGCCACGGCCTAGGTAACGTAATTATTGCAATTTTTTTAAATTTTTTTATAGAATACCTTTGCCTAGAGTGACAATAGGCCTTTAAATTACCATCGGCCAGCAAAATATATGTCTGTCCGACAATCAACTTAAAACTACATTTTTATGGTGATTTCGTCTACATTTCCCGGTGCCACGGCCTAGGTAACGTAATTATAGCGACTTTTTTACCTTATCTTATAGAATACTCTTGTGTTGAGTGACAATAGGCCTCAAAATCACCATCGGCGAGCAAACTACATGTCTGCCCGACATTTAACTCTAAGTCACTATTTGAAGGCGATTTCGTCTACATTTCCTGGTGCCACGGCCTAGGTAACGTAATTATTGCAACTTTTTTTACATTATCATATAGAATACTCTTGCCTTGAGTGACAATAGGCCTTTGAATCACTATCGGCCAGCAAAATATATGTCTGTCCGACAATCAACTTTAAACTACATTTTTATGGTGATTTAGTCTACATTTCCCGGTGCCACGGCCTAGGTAACGTAATTATAGCGACATTTTTTACATTATCTTATAGAATACTCTTGCTTTGAGTGACAATAGGCCTTCGAATCACCATCAGTTAGCAAACTACATGTCCGACATTTAACTCTAACTCTAGGTAACGTAATTATGGCGACATTTTTTACATTAATTTATAGACTACTCTTGCCTTGAGTGACAATAGGCCGTAGAATCACCATCGGCCAGCAAACTACATGTCTGCCCGACATTCAACTCTAAACTACATTTTAAGGCGATTTCGTCTACATTTCCCGGTGCCGCGGCCTAGGTAACGTAATCATGGCGACATTTTTTACAATAATTTATAGAATACTCTTGCCTTGAGTGACAATAGGCCGTAGAATCACCATCGGCCAGCAAACTACATGTCTGCCCGGCATTTAACTCTAAACTACATTTTAAGGCGATTTCGTCTACATTTCCCGGTGCCACGGCCTAGGTAACGTAATTGATGCAACTTTTTTTACATTATCTTATATAATGCTCTTACTTTGAGTGACATTACGCCTTAACATCACCATCGGCCAGCAAACTACATGTCTGCCCGACATTTAACTCTAAACTACATTTTAAGGCGATTTCGTCTACATTTCCCGGTGCCACGGCCTAAGTAACGAAATTATGGCGACATTTTTTACATAAATTTATAGAATACTCTTGCCTTGAGTGACAATATGCCGGAGAATCACCATCGGCCAGCAAACTACATGTCTGCCCGACATTTAACTCTAAACTACATTTTAAGGCGATTTCGTCTACATTTCCCGGTGCCACTGCCTAGGTAACGTAATTATTGCAACTTTTTTTTAAATATCTTACAGAATGCTCTTGGTTTGAGTGACATTACGCCTTAGAATCACCATCGGCCAGCAAACTACATGTCTGCCCGATATTTAACTCTAAACCACATTTTTAAGGCGATTTCGTCTACATTTCTCGGTGCCACGGCCTAGGTAACGTAATTATTGCAATTTTTTTTACATTTTTTTATAGAATACCTTTGCCTAGAGTGACAATAGGCCTTTGAATTACCATCGGCCAGCAAAATATATGTCTGTCCGACAATCAACTTAAAACTACATTTTTATGGTGATTTCGTCTACATTTCCCGGTGCCACGGCCTAGGTAACGTAATTATAGCGACTTTTTTACCTTATCTTATAGAATTCTCTTGCTTTGAGTTACAATAGGTCTTAAATTAACCATCGTCCAGCAAACTACATGTCTGCCCGACATTGAACTCTAAGTCTCTGTTTTAAGGCGATTTCGTCTACATTTACCGGTGCCACGGCCTAGGTAACATAATTATTGCAACTTGTTTTACATTATCATATAGAATACTCTTGCCTTGAGTGACAATAGGCCTTTGAATCACTATCGGCCAGCAAAATATATGTCTGTCCGACAATCAACTTTAAACTACATTTTTATGGTGATTTAGTCTACATTTCCCGGTGCCACGGCCTAGGTAACGTAATTATAGCGACATTTTTTACATTATCTTATAGAATACTTTTGCTTTGAGTGACAAAAGGCCTTCAAATCACCATCAGTTAGCAAACTACATGTCTGCCCGACATTTAACTCTAAACTACATTTTAAGGCGATTTCGTCTACATTTCCCGGTGCCACGGCCTAGGTAACGTAATTATGGCGACATTTTTTACATTAATTTATAGACTACTCTTGCCTTGAGTGACAATAGGCCGTAGAATCACCATCGGCCAGCAAACTACATGTCTGCCCGACATTTAACTCTAAACTACATTTTAAGGCGATTTCGTCTACATTTCCCGGTGCCATGGCCTAGGTAACGTAATTATGGCGACATTTTTTACATTAATTTATAGACTACTCTTGCCTTGAGTGACAATAGGCCGTAGAATCACCATCGGCCAGCAAACTACATGTCTGCCCGACATTTAACTCTAAACTACATTTTAAGGCGATTTCGTCTACATTTCCCGGTGCCACGGCCTAGGTAACGAAACTATAGCGACTTTTTTTACATTATCTTATAGAATACTCTTGTTTTAAGTGACAATACGCGTTAGAATCACCATCGGCCAGCAAACTACATGTTTTCCCGACATTTAACTCTAAACTACATTTTTAAGGCGATTTCGTCTACATTACCCGGTGCCACGGCCTAGGTAACGTAATTATACGACTTTTTTTTACACGATCTTATAGAATTCTCTTGCATTGAGTGAAAAAATGCATTAAAATTACCATCGGCCAGCAAACTACTTGTTTCTCGACATTTAACTCTAAACAATATTTTTAAGACGATTTCGTCTACATTTCCCGGTACCACGGCCTAGGTAACGTAATTATAGCGACTTTTTTTACATTATCTTATAGAATACTCTTGTTTTGAGTGACAATAGGCCTTTGAATCACCATCGGCCAGCAAACGACATGTCTGCCCGACATTTAAATATAAACTACATTTTTATCGCGGTTTTGTCTACATTTCCCGGTACTAAGGCTTAGTTAACGTAATTATTTCAACTTTTTTCACATTAAATTATAGAATACTCTTGCCTTAAGTGACAATAGGCCTTTGAATCACTATCGGCCAGCAAAATATATGTCTGTCCGACAATCAACTTTAAACTACATTTTTATGGTGATTTAGTCTACATTTCCCGGTGCCACGGCCTAGGTAACGTAATTATAGCGACATTTTTTACATTATCTTATAGAATACTCTTGCTTTGAGTGACAAAAGGCCTTCAAATCACCATCAGTTAGCAAACTACATGTCTGCCCGACATTTAACTCTAAACTACATTTTAAGGCGATTTCGTCTACATTTCCCGGTGCCACGGCCTAGGTAACGTAATTATGGCGACATTTTTTACATTAATTTATAGACTACTCTTGCCTTGAGTGACAATAGGCCGTAGAATCACCATCGGCCAGCAAACTACATGTCTGCCCGACATTTAACTCTAAACTACATTTTAAGGCGATTTCGTCTACATTTCCCGGTGCCATGGCCTAGGTAACGTAATTATGGCGACATTTTTTACATTAATTTATAGACTTCTCTTGCCTTGAGTGACAATAGGCCGTAGAATCACCATCGGCCAGCAAACTACATGTCTGCCCGACATTTAACTCTAAACTACATTTTATGGCGATTTTGTCTACATTTCCCGGTGCCGTGGCCTAGGTAACGAAACTATAGCGACTTTTTTTACATTATCTTATAGAATACTCTTGTTTTAAGTGACAATACGCGTTAGAATCACCATCGGCCAGCAAATTACATGTTTTCCCGACATTTAACTCTAAACTACATTTTTAAGGCGATTTCGTCTACATTACCCGGTGCCACGGCCTAGGTAACGTAATTATACGACTTTTTTTTACACGATCTTATAGAATTTTCTTGCATTGAGTGAAAAAATGCATTAAAATTACCATCGGCCAGCAAACTACTTGTTTCTCGACATTTAACTCTAAACAATATTTTTAAGACGATTTCGTCTACATTTCCCGGTACCACGGCCTAGGTAACGTAATTATAGCGACTTTTTTTACATTATCTTATAGAATACTCTTGTTTTGAGTGACAATAGGCCTTTGAATCACCATCGGCCAGCAAACGACATGTCTGCGCGACATTTAAATATAAACTACATTTTTATCGCGGTTTTGTCTACATTTCCCGGTACTAAGGCTTAGTTAACGTAATTATTTCAACTTTTTTCACATTATATTATAGAATACTCTTGTTTTAAGTGACAATAGGCCTTTGAATCACTATCGGCCAGCAAAATATATGTCTGTCCGACAATCAACTTTAAACTACATTTTTATGGTGATTTAGTCTACATTTCCCGGTGCCACGGCCTAGGTAACGTAATTATAGCGACATTTTTTACATTATCTTATAGAATACTCTTGCTTTGAGTGACAAAAGGCCTTCAAATCACCATCAGTTAGCAAACTACATGTCTGCCCGACATTTAACTCTAAACTACATTTTAAGGCGATTTCGTCTACATTTCCCGGTGCCACGGCCTAGGTAACGTAATTATGGCGACATTTTTTACATTAATTTATAGACTACTCTTGCCTTGAGTGACAATAGGCCGTAGAATCACCATCGGCCAGCAAACTACATGTCTGCCCGACATTTAACTCTAAACTACATTTTAAGGCGATTTCGTCTACATTTCCCGGTGCCATGGCCTAGGTAACGTAATTATGGCGACATTTTTTACATTAATTTATAGACTACTCTTGCCTTGAGTGACAATAGGCCGTAGAATCACCATCGGCCAGCAAACTACATGTCTGCCCGACATTTAACTCTAAACTACATTTTAAGGCGATTTCGTCTACATTTCCCGGTGCCACGGCCTAGGTAACGTAATTATGGCGACATTTTTTACACTAATTTATAGACTACTCTTTCTTTGAGTGACAATCCTCGTAGAATCACCATCGGCCAGCAAACTACATGTCTGCCCGACATTTAACTCTAAACTACATTTTAAGGCGATTTCGTCTACATTTCCCGGTGCCACGGCCTAGGTAACGTAATTATTGCAACTTTTTTTTAAATATCTTATAGAATGCTCTTCGTTTGAGTGACATTACGTCTTAGAATCACCATCGGCCAGCAAACTACATGTCTGCCCGACATTTAACTCTAAACCACATTTTTAAGGCGATTTCGTCTACATTTCCCGGTGCCACGGCCTAGGTAACGTAATTATTGCAATTTTTTTAAATTTTTTTATAGAATACCTTTGCCTAGAGTGACAATAGGCCTTTAAATTACCATCGGCCAGCAAAATATATGTCTGTCCGACAATCAACTTAAAACTACATTTTTATGGTGATTTCGTCTACATTTCCCGGTGCCACGGCCTAGGTAACGTAATTATAGCGACTTTTTTACCTTATCTTATAGAATACTCTTGTGTTGAGTGACAATAGGCCTTAAAATCACCATCGGCGAGCAAACTACATGTCTGCCCGACATTTAACTCTAAGTCACTATTTGAAGGCGATTTCGTCTACATTTCCTGGTGCCACGGCCTAGGTAACGTAATTATTGCAACTTTTTTTACATTATCATATAGAATACTCTTGCCTTGAGTGACAATAGGCCTTTGAATCACTATCGGCCAGCAAAATATATGTCTGTCCGACAATCAACTTTAAACTACATTTTTATGGTGATTTAGTCTACATTTCCCGGTGCCACGGCCTAGGTAACGTAATTATAGCGACATTTTTTACATTATCTTATAGAATACTCTTGCTTTGAGTGACAATAGGCCTTCGAATCACCATCAGTTAGCAAACTACATGTCCGACATTTAACTCTAACTCTAGGTAACGTAATTATGGCGACATTTTTTACATTAATTTATAGACTACTCTTGCCTTGAGTGACAATAGGCCGTAGAATCACCATCGGCCAGCAAACTACATGTCTGCCCGACATTCAACTCTAAACTACATTTTAAGGCGATTTCGTCTACATTTCCCGGTGCCGCGGCCTAGGTAACGTAATCATGGCGACATTTTTTACAATAATTTATAGAATACTCTTGCCTTGAGTGACAATAGGCCGTAGAATCACCATCGGCCAGCAAACTACATGTCTGCCCGGCATTTAACTCTAAACTACATTTTAAGGCGATTTCGTCTACATTTCCCGGTGCCACGGCCTAGGTAACGTAATTGATGCAACTTTTTTTACATTATCTTATATAATGCTCTTACTTTGAGTGACATTACGCCTTAACATCACCATCGGCCAGCAAACTACATGTCTGCCCGACATTTAACTCTAAACTACATTTTAAGGCGATTTCGTCTACATTTCCCGGTGCCACGGCCTAAGTAACGAAATTATGGCGACATTTTTTACATAAATTTATAGAATACTCTTGCCTTGAGTGACAATATGCCGGAGAATCACCATCGGCCAGCAAACTACATGTCTGCCCGACATTTAACTCTAAACTACATTTTAAGGCGATTTCGTCTACATTTCCCGGTGCCACTGCCTAGGTAACGTAATTATTGCAACTTTTTTTTAAATATCTTACAGAATGCTCTTGGTTTGAGTGACATTACGCCTTAGAATCACCATCGGCCAGCAAACTACATGTCTGCCCGATATTTAACTCTAAACCACATTTTTAAGGCGATTTCGTCTACATTTCTCGGTGCCACGGCCTAGGTAACGTAATTATTGCAATTTTTTTTACATTTTTTTATAGAATACCTTTGCCTAGAGTGACAATAGGCCTTTGAATTACCATCGGCCAGCAAAATATATGTCTGTCCGACAATCAACTTAAAACTACATTTTTATGGTGATTTCGTCTACATTTCCCGGTGCCACGGCCTAGGTAACGTAATTATAGCGACTTTTTTACCTTATCTTATAGAATTCTCTTGCTTTGAGTTACAATAGGTCTTAAATTAACCATCGTCCAGCAAACTACATGTCTGCCCGACATTGAACTCTAAGTCTCTGTTTTAAGGCGATTTCGTCTACATTTACCGGTGCCACGGCCTAGGTAACATAATTATTGCAACTTGTTTTACATTATCATATAGAATACTCTTGCCTTGAGTGACAATAGGCCTTTGAATCACTATCGGCCAGCAAAATATATGTCTGTCCGACAATCAACTTTAAACTACATTTTTATGGTGATTTAGTCTACATTTCCCGGTGCCACGGCCTAGGTAACGTAATTATAGCGACATTTTTTACATTATCTTATAGAATACTTTTGCTTTGAGTGACAAAAGGCCTTCAAATCACCATCAGTTAGCAAACTACATGTCTGCCCGACATTTAACTCTAAACTACATTTTAAGGCGATTTCGTCTACATTTCCCGGTGCCACGGCCTAGGTAACGTAATTATGGCGACATTTTTTACATTAATTTATAGACTACTCTTGCCTTGAGTGACAATAGGCCGTAGAATCACCATCGGCCAGCAAACTACATGTCTGCCCGACATTTAACTCTAAACTACATTTTAAGGCGATTTCGTCTACATTTCCCGGTGCCATGGCCTAGGTAACGTAATTATGGCGACATTTTTTACATTAATTTATAGACTACTCTTGCCTTGAGTGACAATAGGCCGTAGAATCACCATCGGCCAGCAAACTACATGTCTGCCCGACATTTAACTCTAAACTACATTTTAAGGCGATTTCGTCTACATTTCCCGGTGCCACGGCCTAGGTAACGTAATTATGGCGACATTTTTTACACTAATTTATAGACTACTCTTTTTTTGAGTGACACAACCCCGTAGAATTACCATCGGCCAGCAAACTACATGTCTGCCCGACATTTAACTCTAAACTACATTTTAAGGCGATTTCGTCTACATTTCCCGGTGCCACGGCCTAGGTAACGTAATTATTGCAACATTTTTTTAAATATCTTATAGAATGCTCTTGGTTTGAGTGACATTACGTCTTAGAATCACCATCGGCCAGCAAACTACATGTCTGCCCGACATTAAACTCTAAACCACATTTTTAAGGCGATTTCGTCTACATTTCCCGGTGCCACGGCCTAGGTAACGTAATTATTGCAATTTTTTTAAAATTTTTTATAGAATACCTTTGCCTAGAGTGACAATAGGCCTTTGAATTACCATCGGCCAGCAAAATATATGTCTGTCCGACAATCAACTTAAAACTACATTTTTATGGTGATTTCGTCTACATTTCCCGGTGCCACGGCCTAGGTAACGTAATTATAGCGACTTTTTTACCTTATCTTATAGAATACTCTTGCCTTGAGTGACAATAGGCCTTTGAATCACTATCGGCCAGCAAAATATATGTCTGTCCGACAATCAACTTTAAACTACATTTTTATGGTGATTTAGTCTACATTTCCCGGTGCCACGGCCTAGGTAACGGAATTATAGCGACATTTTTTACATTATCTTATAGAATACTCTTGCTTTGAGTGACAATACGTCTTCGAATCACCATCAGTTAGCAAACTACATGTCCGACATTTAACTCTAACTCTAGGTAACGTAATTATGGCGACATTTTTTACATTAATTTATAGACTACTCTTGCCTTGAGTGACAATAGGCCGTAGAATCACCATCGGCCAGCAAACTACATGTCTGCCCGACATTTAACTCTAAACTACATTTTAAGGCGATTTCGTCTACATTTCCCGGTGCCGCGGCCTAGGTAACGTAATCATGGCGACATTTTTTACAATAATTTATAGAATACTCTTGCCTTGAGTGACAATAGGCCGTAGAATCACCATCGGCCAGCAAACTACATGTCTGCCCGGCATTTAACTCTAAACTACATTTTAAGGCGATTTCGTCTACATTTCCCGGTGCCACGGCCTAGGTAACGTAATTGATGCAACTTTTTTTACATTATCTTATATAATGCTCTTACTTTGAGTGACATTACGCCTTAACTTCACCATCGGCCAGCAAACTACATGTCTGCCCGACATTTAACTCTAAACTACATTTTAAGGCGATTTCGTCTACATTTCCCGGTGCCACGGCCTAAGTAACGTAATTATGGCGACATTTTTTACATAAATTTATAGAATACTCTTGCCTTGAGTGACAATATGCCGGAGAATCACCATCGGCCAGCAAACTACATGTCTGCCCGACATTTAACTCTAAACTACATTTTTAAGGCGATTACGTCTACATTTCCCGGTGCCACGGCCTAGATAACGTAAATATAGCAACTTTTTTTACATTATTTTATAGAATACTCTTGCTGTGTGTGACAATATGCCTTAGAATAACCATCGGCCAGCAAACTACATGTCTGCCCGACATTCAACTTTAAACTATATTTTTATGGCGGTTTTGTCTACATTTCCCGGTGCCACGGCCTAGATAACGTAATTATTGCAACGTTGTTTACATTTTATTATAGAATTCTCTTAGTTTGAGTGATAATAGGCCTAAGAATCACCATCGGCTAGCAAATTACATGTCTGCCCGACATTCAACTCTAAACTATATTTTTATGGCGGTTTTGTCTACATTTCCCGGTGCCACGGCCTAGATAACGTAATTATTGCAACGTTGTTTACATTTAATTATAGAATACTCTTAGTTTGAGTGATAATAGGCCTAAAAATCACCATCGGCTAGCAAACTACATGTCTGCCCGACATTTAACTCTAAACTACATTTTAAGGCGATTTCGTCTACATTTCCCGGTGCCACGGCCTAGGTAACGTAACTATAGCGACTTTTTTTACATTATCTTAGATAATACTCTTGTTTTGAGTGACAATAGGCCTTTGAATCACCATCGGCCAGCAAACGACATGTCTGCCCGACATTTAAATATAAACTACATTTTTATCGCGGTTTTGTCTACATTTCCCGGTACTAAGGCTTAGTTAACGTAATTATTTCAATTTTTTTCACATTATATTATAGAATACTCTTGCTTTAAGTGACAATAGGCCTTAGAATCACCATCGGCCAGCAAACTACATGTCTGCCCGACATTTAACTCTAAACTACATTTTTAAGGCGATTACGTCTACATTTCCCGGTGCCACGGCCTAGATAACGTAAATATAGCAACTTTTTTTACATTATCTTATAGAATATTCTTGCTTTGAGTGACAATTTGCCTTAGAATAACCATCGGCCATTAAACTACATGTCTGCCCGACATTCAACTCTAAACTATATTTTTATGGCGGTTTTGTCTACATTTCCCGGTGCCACGGCCTAGATAACGTAACTATTGCAACGTTTTTTACATTTTATTATAGAATACTCTTAGTTTGAGTGATAATAGGCCTAAGAATCACCATCGGCCAGCAAACTACATGTCTGCCCGACATTTAACTCTAAACTACATTTTAAGGCGATTTTGTCTACATTTCCCGGTGCCGTGGCCTAGGTAACGAAACTATAGCGACTTTTTTTACATTATCTTATAGAATACTCTTGTTTTAAGTGACAATACGCGTTAGAATCACCATCGGCCAGCAAACTACATGTTTTCCCGACATTTAACTCTAAACTACATTTTTAAGGCGATTTCGTCTACATTACCCGGTGCCACGGCCTAGGTAACGTAATTATACGACTTTTTTTTACACGATCTTATAGAATTTTCTTGCATTGAGTGAAAAAATGCATTAAAATTACCATCGGCCAGCAAACTACTTGTTTCTCGACATTTAACTCTAAACAATATTTTTAAGACGATTTCGTCTACATTTCCCGGTACCACGGCCTAGGTAACGTAATTATAGCGACTTTTTTTACATTATCTTATAGAATACTCTTGTTTTGAGTGACAATAGGCCTTTGAATCACCATCGGCCAGCAAACGACATGTCTGCCCGACATTTAAATATAAACTACATTTTTATCGCGGTTTTGTCTACATTTCCCGGTACTAAGGCTTAGTTAACGTAATTATTTCAACTTTTTTCACATTAAATTATAGAATACTCTTGCCTTAAGTGACAATAGGCCTTTGAATCACTATCGGCCAGCAAAATATATGTCTGTCCGACAATCAACTTTAAACTACATTTTTATGGTGATTTAGTCTACATTTCCCGGTGCCACGGCCTAGGTAACGTAATTATAGCGACATTTTTTACATTATCTTATAGAATACTCTTGCTTTGAGTGACAAAAGGCCTTCAAATCACCATCAGTTAGCAAACTACATGTCTGCCCGACATTTAACTCTAAACTACATTTTAAGGCGATTTCGTCTACATTTCCCGGTGCCACGGCCTAGGTAACGTAATTATGGCGACATTTTTTACATTAATTTATAGACTACTCTTGCCTTGAGTGACAATAGGCCGTAGAATCACCATCGGCCAGCAAACTACATGTCTGCCCGACATTTAACTCTAAACTACATTTTAAGGCGATTTCGTCTACATTTCCCGGTGCCATGGCCTAGGTAACGTAATTATGGCGACATTTTTTACATTAATTTATAGACTTTTCTTGCCTTGAGTGACAATAGGCCGTAGAATCACCATCGGCCAGCAAACTACATGTCTGCCCGACATTTAACTCTAAACTACATTTTAAGGCGATTTTGTCTACATTTCCCGGTGCCGTGGCCTAGGTAACGAAACTATAGCGACTTTTTTTACATTATCTTATAGAATACTCTTGTTTTAAGTGACAATACGCGTTAGAATCACCATCGGCCAGCAAATTACATGTTTTCCCGACATTTAACTCTAAACTACATTTTTAAGGCGATTTCGTCTACATTACCCGGTGCCACGGCCTAGGTAACGTAATTATACGACTTTTTTTTACACGATCTTATAGAATTTACTTGCATTGAGTGAAAAAATGCATTAAAATTACCATCGGCCAGCAAACTACTTGTTTCTCGACATTTAACTCTAAACAATATTTTTAAGACGATTTCGTCTACATTTCCCGGTACCACGGCCTAGGTAACGTAATTATAGCGACTTTTTTTACATTATCTTATAGAATACTCTTGTTTTGAGTGACAATAGGCCTTTGAATCACCATCGGCCAGCAAACGACATGTCTGCGCGACATTTAAATATAAACTACATTTTTATCGCGGTTTTGTCTACATTTCCCGGTACTAAGGCTTAGTTAACGTAATTATTTCAACTTTTTTCACATTATATTATAGAATACTCTTGTTTTAAGTGACAATAGGCCTTTGAATCACTATCGGCCAGCAAAATATATGTCTGTCCGACAATCAACTTTAAACTACATTTTTATGGTGATTTAGTCTACATTTCCCGGTGCCACGGCCTAGGTAACGTAATTATAGCGACATTTTTTACATTATCTTATAGAATACTCTTGCTTTGAGTGACAAAAGGCCTTCAAATCACCATCAGTTAGCAAACTACATGTCTGCCCGACATTTAACTCTAAACTACATTTTAAGGCGATTTCGTCTACATTTCCCGGTGCCACGGCCTAGGTAACGTAATTATGGCGACATTTTTTACATTAATTTATAGACTACTCTTGCCTTGAGTGACAATAGGCCGTAGAATCACCATCGGCCAGCAAACTACATGTCTGCCCGACATTTAACTCTAAACTACATTTTAAGGCGATTTCGTCTACATTTCCCGGTGCCATGGCCTAGGTAACGTAATTATGGCGACATTTTTTACATTAATTTATAGACTACTCTTGCCTTGAGTGACAATAGGCCGTAGAATCACCATCGGCCAGCAAACTACATGTCTGCCCGACATTTAACTCTAAACTACATTTTAAGGCGATTTCGTCTACATTTCCCGGTGCCACGGCCTAGGTAACGTAATTATGGCGACATTTTTTACACTAATTTATAGACTACTCTTTCTTTGAGTGACAATCCTCGTAGAATCACCATCGGCCAGCAAACTACATGTCTGCCCGACATTTAACTCTAAACTACATTTTAAGGCGATTTCGTCTACATTTCCCGGTGCCACGGCCTAGGTAACGTAATTATTGCAACTTTTTTTTAAATATCTTATAGAATGCTCTTCGATTGAGTGACATTACGTCTTAGAATCACCATCGGCCAGCAAACTACATGTCTGCCCGACATTTAACTCTAAACCACATTTTTAAGGCGATTTCGTCTACATTTCCCGGTGCCACGGCCTAGGTAACGTAATTATTGCAATTTTTTTAAATTTTTTTATAGAATACCTTTGCCTAGAGTGACAATAGGCCTTTAAATTACCATCGGCCAGCAAAATATATGTCTGTCCGACAATCAACTTAAAACTACATTTTTATGGTGATTTCGTCTACATTTCCCGGTGCCACGGCCTAGGTAACGTAATTATAGCGACTTTTTTACCTTATCTTATAGAATACTCTTGTGTTGAGTGACAATAGGCCTTAAAATCACCATCGGCGAGCAAACTACATGTCTGCCCGACATTTAACTCTAAGTCACTATTTGAAGGCGATTTCGTCTACATTTCCTGGTGCCACGGCCTAGGTAACGTAATTATTGCAACTTTTTTTACATTATCATATAGAATACTCTTGCCTTGAGTGACAATAGGCCTTTGAATCACTATCGGCCAGCAAAATATATGTCTGTCCGACAATCAACTTTAAACTACATTTTTATGGTGATTTAGTCTACATTTCCCGGTGCCACGGCCTAGGTAACGTAATTATAGCGACATTTTTTACATTATCTTATAGAATACTCTTGCTTTGAGTGACAATAGGCCTTCGAATCACCATCAGTTAGCAAACTACATGTCCGACATTTAACTCTAACTCTAGGTAACGTAATTATGGCGACATTTTTTACATTAATTTATAGACTACTCTTGCCTTGAGTGACAATAGGCCGTAGAATCACCATCGGCCAGCAAACTACATGTCTGCCCGACATTTAACTCTAAACTACATTTTAAGGCGATTTCGTCTACATTTCCCGGTGCCGCGGCCTAGGTAACGTAATCATGGCGACATTTTTTACAATAATTTATAGAATACTCTTGCCTTGAGTGACAATAGGCCGTAGAATCACCATCGGCCAGCAAACTACATGTCTGCCCGGCATTTAACTCTAAACTACATTTTAAGGCGATTTCGTCTACATTTCCCGGTGCCACGGCCTAGGTAACGTAATTGATGCAACTTTTTTTACATTATCTTATATAATGCTCTTACTTTGAGTGACATTACGCCTTAACATCACCATCGGCCAGCAAACTACATGTCTGCCCGACATTTAACTCTAAACTACATTTTAAGGCGATTTCGTCTACATTTCCCGGTGCCACGGCCTAAGTAACGTAATTATGGCGACATTTTTTACATAAATTTATAGAATACTCTTGCCTTGAGTGACAATATGCCGGAGAATCACCATCGGCCAGCAAACTACATGTCTGCCCGACATTTAACTCTAAACTACATTTTAAGGCGATTTCGTCTACATTTCCCGGTGCCACTGCCTAGGTAACGTAATTATTGCAACTTTTTTTTAAATATCTTACAGAATGCTCTTGGTTTGAGTGACATTACGCCTTAGAATCACCATCGGCCAGCAAACTACATGTCTGCCCGATATTTAACTCTAAACCACATTTTTAAGGCGATTTCGTCTACATTTCTCGGTGCCACGGCCTAGGTAACGTAATTATTGCAATTTTTTTTACATTTTTTTATAGAATACCTTTGCCTAGAGTGACAATAGGCCTTTGAATTACCATCGGCCAGCAAAATATATGTCTGTCCGACAATCAACTTAAAACTACATTTTTATGGTGATTTCGTCTACATTTCCCGGTGCCACGGCCTAGGTAACGTAATTATAGCGACTTTTTTACCTTATCTTATAGAATTCTCTTGCTTTGAGTTACAATAGGTCTTAAATTAACCATCGTCCAGCAAACTACATGTCTGCCCGACATTGAACTCTAAGTCTCTGTTTTAAGGCGATTTCGTCTACATTTACCAGTGCCACGGCCTAGGTAACATAATTATTGCAACTTGTTTTACATTATCATATAGAATACTCTTGCCTTGAGTGACAATAGGCCTTTGAATCACTATCGGCCAGCAAAATATATGTCTGTCCGACAATCAACTTTAAACTACATTTTTATGGTGATTTAGTCTACATTTCCCGGTGCCACGGCCTAGGTAACGTAATTATAGCGACATTTTTTACATTATCTTATAGAATACTCTTGTTTTGAGTGACAAAAGGCCTTCAAATCACCATCAGTTAGCAAACTACATGTCTGCCCGACATTTAACTCTAAACTACATTTTAAGGCGATTTCGTCTACATTTCCCGGTGCCACGGCCTAGGTAACGTAATTATGGCGACATTTTTTACATTTATTTATAGACTACTCTTGCCTTGAGTGACAATAGGCCGTAGAATCACCATCGGCCAGCAAACTACATGTCTGCCCGACATTTAACTCTAAACTACATTTTAAGGCGATTTCGTCTACATTTCCCGGTGCCATGGCCTAGGTAACGTAATTATGGCGACATTTTTTACATTAATTTATAGACTACTCTTGCCTTGAGTGACAATAGGCCGTAGAATCACCATCGGCCAGCAAACTACATGTCTGCCCGACATTTAACTCTAAACTACATTTTAAGGCGATTTCGTCTACATTTCCCGGTGCCACGGCCTAGGTAACGTAATTATGGCGACATTTTTTACACTATTTTATAGACTACTCTTTCTTTGAGTGACACAACCCCGTAGAATCACCATCGGCCAGCAAACTACATGTCTGCCCGACATTTAACTCTAAACTACATTTTAAGGCGATTTCGTCTACATTTCCCGGTGCCACGGCCTAGGTAACGTAATTATTGCAACTTTTTTTTAAATATCTTATAGAATGCTCTTGGTTTGAGTGACATTACGTCTTAGAATCACCATCGGCCAGCAAACTACATGTCTGCCCGACATTAAACTCTAAACCACATTTTTAAGGCGATTTCGTCTACATTTCCCGGTGCCACGGCCTAGGTAACGTAAATATAGCAACTTTTTTTACATTATTTTATAGAATACTCTTGCTATGTGTGACAATATGCCTTAGAATAACCATCGGCCAGCAAACTACATGTCTGCCCGACATTCAACTTTAAACTATATTTTTATGGCGGTTTTGTCTACATTTCCCGGTGCCACGGCCTAGATAACGTAATTATTGCAACGTTGTTTACATTTTATTATAGAATACTCTTAGTTTGAGTGATAATAGGCCTAAGAATCACCATCGGCTAGCAAATTACATGTCTGCCCGACATTCAACTCTAAACTATATTTTTATGGCGGTTTTGTCTACATTTCCCGGTGCCACGGCCTAGATAACGTAATTATTGCAACGTTGTTTACATTTAATTATAGAATACTCTTAGTTTGAGTGATAATAGGCCTAAAAATCACCATCGGCTAGCAAACTACATGTCTGCCCGACATTTAACTCTAAACTACATTTTAAGGCGATTTCGTCTACATTTCCCGGTGCCACGGCCTAGGTAACGTAACTATAGCGACTTTTTTTACATTATCTTAGATAATACTCTTGTTTTGAGTGACAATAGGCCTTTGAATCACCATCGGCCAGCAAACTACATGTCTGCCCGACATTTAAATATAAACTACATTTTTATCGCGGTTTTGTCTACATTTCCTGGTACTAAGGCTTAGTTAACGTAACTATTTCAATTTTTTTCACATTATATTATAGAATACTCTTGCCTTAAGTGACAATAGGCCTTAGAATCACCATCGGCCAGCAAACTACATGTCTGCCCGACATTTAACTCTAAACTACATTTTTAAGGCGATTACGTCTACATTTCCCGGTGCCACGGCCTAGATAACGTAAATATAGCAACTTTTTTTACATTATCTTATAGAATATTCTTGCTTTGAGTGACAATTTGCCTTAGAATAACCATCGGCCATTAAACTACATGTCTGCCCGACATTCAACTCTAAACTATATTTTTATGGCGGTTTTGTCTACATTTCCCGGTGCCACGGCCTAGATAACGTAACTATTGCAACGTTTTTTACATTTTATTATAGAATACTCTTAGTTTGAGTGATAATAGGCCTAAGAATCACCATCGGCCAGCAAACTACATGTCTGCCCGACATTTAACTCTAAACTACATTTTAAGGCGATTTTGTCTACATTTCCCGGTGCCGTGGCCTAGGTAACGAAACTATAGCGACTTTTTTTACATTATCTTATAGAATACTCTTGTTTTAAGTGACAATACGCGTTAGAATAACATCGGCCAGCAAACTACATGTTTTCCCGACATTTAACTCTAAACTACATTTTTAAGGCGATTTCGTCTACATTACCCGGTGCCACGGCCTAGGTAACGTAATTATACGACTTTTTTTTACACGATCTTATAGAATTCTCTTGCATTGAGTGAAAAAATGCATTAAAATTACCATCGGCCAGCAAACTACTTGTTTCTCGACATTTAACTCTAAACAATATTTTTAAGACGATTTCGTCTACATTTCCCGGTACCACGGCCTAGGTAACGTAATTATAGCGACTTTTTTTACACTATCTTAGATAATACTCTTGTTTTGAGTGACAATAGGCCTTTGAATCACCATCGGCCAGCAAACGACATGTCTGCCCGACATTTAAATATAAACTACATTTTTATCGCGGTTTTGTCTACATTTCCCGGTACTAAGGCTTAGTTAACGTAATTATTTCAACTTTTTTCACATTATATTATAGAATACTCTTGTTTTAAGTGACAATAGGCCTTTGAATCACTATCGGCCAGCAAAATATATGTCTGTCCGACAATCAACTTTAAACTACATTTTTATGGTGATTTAGTCTACATTTCCCGGTGCCACGGCCTAGGTAACGTAATTATAGCGACATTTTTTACATTATCTTATAGAATACTCTTGCTTTGAGTGAGAAAAGGCCTTCAAATCACCATCAGTTAGCAAACTACATGTCTGCCCGACATTTAACTCTAAACTACATTTTAAGGCGATTTCGTCTACATTTCCCGGTGCCACGGCCTAGGTAACGTAATTATGGCGACATTTTTTACATTAATTTATAGACTACTCTTGCCTTGAGTGACAATAGGCCGTAGAATCACCATCGGCCAGCAAACTACATGTCTGCCCGACATTTAACTCTAAACTACATTTTAAGGCGATTTCGTCTACATTTCCCGGTGCCATGGCCTAGGTAACGTAATTATGGCGACATTTTTTACATTAATTTATAGACTACTCTTGCCTTGAGTGACAATAGGCCGTAGAATCACCATCGGCCAGCAAACTACATGTCTGCCCGACATTTAACTCTAAACTACATTTTAAGGCGATTTCGTCTACATTTCCCGGTGCCACGGCCTAGGTAACGTAATTATGGCGACATTTTTTACACTAATTTATAGACTACTCTTTCTTTGAGTGACAATCCTCGTAGAATCACCATCAGCCAGCAAACTACATGTCTGCCCGACATTTAACTCTAAACTACATTTTAAGGCGATTTCGTCTACATTTCCCGGTGCCATGGCCTAGGTAACGTAATTATTGCAACTTTTTTTTAAATATCTTATAGAATGCTCTTGGTTTGAGTGACATTACGTCTTAGAATCACCATCGGCCAGCAAACTACATGTCTGCCCGACATTTAACTCTAAACCACATATTTAAGGCGATTTCGTCTACATTTCCCGGTGCCACGGCCTAGGTAACGTAATTATTGCAATTTTTTTAAATTTTTTTATAGAATACCTTTGCCTAGAGTGACAATAGGCCTTTGAATTTCCATCGGCCAGCAAAATATATGTCTGTCCGACAATCAACTTAAAACTACATTTTTATGGTGATTTCGTCTACATTTCCCGGTGCCACGGCCTAGGTAACGTAATTATAGCGACTTTTTTACCTTATCTTATAGAATACTCTTGTGTTGAGTGACAATAGGCCTTAAAATCACCATCGGCGAGCAAACTACATGTCTGCCCGACATTTAACTCTAAGTCACTATTTGAAGGCGATTTCGTCTACATTTCCTGGTGCCACGGCCTAGGTAACGTAATTATTGCAACTTTTTTTACATTATCATATAGAATACTCTTGCCTTGAGTGACAATAGGCCTTTGAATCACTATCGGCCAGCAAAATATATGTCTGTCCGACAATCAACTTTAAACTACATTTTTATGGTGATTTAGTCTACATTTCCCGGTGCCACGGCCTAGGTAACGTAATTATAGCGACATTTTTTACATTATCTTATAGAATACTCTTGCTTTGAGTGACAATAGGCCTTCGAATCACCATCAGTTAGCAAACTACATGTCCGACATTTAACTCTAACTCTAGGTAACGTAATTATGGCGACATTTTTTACATTAATTTATAGACTACTCTTGCCTTGAGTGACAATAGGCCGTAGAATCACCATCGGCCAGCAAACTACATGTCTGCCCGACATTTAACTCTAAACTACATTTTAAGGCGATTTCGTCTACATTTCCCGGTGCCGCGGCCTAGGTAACGTAATCATGGCGACATTTTTTACAATAATTTATAGAATACTCTTGCCTTGAGTGACAATAGGCCGTAGAATCACCATCGGCCAGCAAACTACATGTCTGCCCGGCATTTAACTCTAAACTACATTTTAAGGCGATTTCGTCTACATTTCCCGGTGCCACGGCCTAGGTAACGTAATTGATGCAACTTTTTTTACATTATCTTATATAATGCTCTTACTTTGAGTGACATTACGCCTTAACATCACCATCGGCCAGCAAACTACATGTCTGCCCGACATTTAACTCTAAACTACATTTTAAGGCGATTTCGTCTACATTTCCCGGTGCCACGGCCTAAGTAACGTAATTATGGCGACATTTTTTACATAAATTTATAGAATACTCTTGCCTTGAGTGACAATATGCCGGAGAATCACCATCGGCCAGCAAACTACATGTCTGCCCGACATTTAACTCTAAACTACATTTTAAGGCGATTTCGTCTACATTTCCCGGTGCCACTGCCTAGGTAACGTAATTATTGCAACTTTTTTTTAAATATCTTACAGAATGCTCTTGGTTTGAGTGACATTACGCCTTAGAATCACCATCGGCCAGCAAACTACATGTCTGCCCGATATTTAACTCTAAACCACATTTTTAAGGCGATTTCGTCTACATTTCTCGGTGCCACGGCCTAGGTAACGTAATTATTGCAATTTTTTTTACATTTTTTTATAGAATACCTTTGCCTAGAGTGACAATAGGCCTTTGAATTACCATCGGCCAGCAAAATATATGTCTGTCCGACAATCAACTTAAAACTACATTTTTATGGTGATTTCGTCTACATTTCCCGGTGCCACGGCCTAGGTAACGTAATTATAGCGACTTTTTTACCTTATCTTATAGAATTCTCTTGCTTTGAGTTACAATAGGTCTTAAATTAACCATCGTCCAGCAAACTACATGTCTGCCCGACATTGAACTCTAAGTCTCTGTTTTAAGGCGATTTCGTCTACATTTACCAGTGCCACGGCCTAGGTAACATAATTATTGCAACTTGTTTTACATTATCATATAGAATACTCTTGCCTTGAGTGACAATAGGCCTTTGAATCACTATCGGCCAGCAAAATATATGTCTGTCCGACAATCAACTTTAAACTACATTTTTATGGTGATTTAGTCTACATTTCCCGGTGCCACGGCCTAGGTAACGTAATTATAGCGACATTTTTTACATTATCTTATAGAATACTCTTGTTTTGAGTGACAAAAGGCCTTCAAATCACCATCAGTTAGCAAACTACATGTCTGCCCGACATTTAACTCTAAACTACATTTTAAGGCGATTTCGTCTACATTTCCCGGTGCCACGGCCTAGGTAACGTAATTATGGCGACATTTTTTACATTAATTTATAGACTACTCTTGCCTTGAGTGACAATAGGCCGTAGAATCACCATCGGCCAGCAAACTACATGTCTGCCCGACATTTAACTCTAAACTACATTTTAAGGCGATTTCGTCTACATTTCCCGGTGCCATGGCCTAGGTAACGTAATTATGGCGACATTTTTTACATTAATTTATAGACTACTCTTGCCTTGAGTGACAATAGGCCGTAGAATCACCATCGGCCAGCAAACTACATGTCTGCCCGACATTTAACTCTAAACTACATTTTAAGGCGATTTCGTCTACATTTCCCGGTGCCGCGGCCTAGGTAACGTAATCATGGCGACATTTTTTACAATAATTTATAGAATACTCTTGCCTTGAGTGACAATAGGCCGTAGAATCACCATCGGCCAGCAAACTACATGTCTGCCCGGCATTTAACTCTAAACTACATTTTAAGGCGATTTCGTCTACATTTCCCGGTGCCACGGCCTAGGTAACGTAATTGATGCAACTTTTTTTACATTATCTTATATAATGCTCTTACTTTGAGTGACATTACGCCTTAACATCACCATCGGCCAGCAAACTACATGTCTGTCCGACAATCAACTTAAAACTACATTTTTATGGTGATTTCGTCTACATTTCCCGGTGCCACGGCCTAGGTAACGTAATTATAGCGATTTTTTTACCTTATCTTATAGAATACTCTTGTGTTGAGTGACAATAGGCCTTAAAATCACCATCGGCGAGCAAACTACATGTCTGCCCGACATTTAACTCTAAGTCACTATTTGAAGGCGATTTCGTCTACATTTCCTGGTGCCACGGCCTAGGTAACGTAATTATTGCAACTTTTTTTACATTATCATATAGAATACTCTTGCCTTGAGTGACAATAGGCCTTTGAATCACTATCGGCCAGCAAAATATATGTCTGTCCGACAATCAACTTTAAACTACATTTTTATGGTGATTTAGTCTACATTTCCCGGTGCCACGGCCTAGGTAACGTAATTATAGCGACATTTTTTACATTATCTTATAGAATACTCTTGCTTTGAGTGACAATAGGCCTTCGAATCACCATCAGTTAGCAAACTACATGTCCGACATTTAACTCTAACTCTAGGTAACGTAATTATGGCGACATTTTTTACATTAATTTATAGACTACTCTTGCCTTGAGTGACAATAGGCCGTAGAATCACCATCGGCCAGCAAACTACATGTCTGCCCGACATTTAACTCTAAACTACATTTTAAGGCGATTTCGTCTACATTTCCCGGTGCCGCGGCCTAGGTAACGTAATCATGGCGACATTTTTTACAATAATTTATAGAATACTCTTGCCTTGAGTGACAATAGGCCGTAGAATCACCATCGGCCAGCAAACTACATGTCTGCCCGGCATTTAACTCTAAACTACATTTTAAGGCGATTTCGTCTACATTTCCCGGTGCCACGGCCTAGGTAACGTAATTGATGCAACTTTTTTTACATTATCTTATATAATGCTCTTACTTTGAGTGACATTACGCCTTAACATCACCATCGGCCAGCAAACTACATGTCTGCCCGACATTTAACTCTAAACTACATTTTAAGGCGATTTCGTCTACATTTCCCGGTGCCACGGCCTAAGTAACGTAATTATGGCGACATTTTTTACATAAATTTATAGAATACTCTTGCCTTGAGTGACAATATGCCGGAGAATCACCATCGGCCAGCAAACTACATGTCTGCCCGACATTTAACTCTAAACTACATTTTTAAGGCGATTACGTCTACATTTCCCGGTGCCACGGCCTAGATAACGTAAATATAGCAACTTTTTTTACATTATCTTATAAAATACTCTTGCTATGTGTGACAATATGCCTTAGAATAACCATCGGCCAGCAAACTACATGTCTGCCCGACATTCAACTCTAAACTATATTTTTATGGCGGTTTTGTCTACATTTCGCGGTGCCACGGCCTAGATAACGTAATTATTGCAACGTTGTTTACATTTTATTATAGAATACTCTTAGTTTGAGTGATAATAGGCCTAAGAATCACCATCGGCTAGCAAATTACATGTCTGCCCGACATTCAACTCTAAACTATATTTTTATGGCGGTTTTGTCTACATTTCCCGGTGCCACGGCCTAGATAATGTAATTATTGCAACGTTGTTTACATTTTATTATAGAATTCTCTTAGTTTGAGTGATAATAGGCCTAAAAATCACCATCGGCTAGCAAACTACATGTCTGCCCGACATTTAACTCTAAACTACATTTTAAGGCGATTTCGTCTACATTTCCCGGTGCCACGGCCTAGGTAACGTAACTATAGCGACTTTTTTTACATTATCTTAGATAATACTCTTGTTTTGAGTGACAATAGGCCTTTGAATCACCATCGGCCAGCAAACGACATGTCTGCCCGACATTTAAATATAAACTACATTTTTATCGCGGTTTTGTCTACATTTCCCGGTACTAAGGCTTAGTTAACGTAATTATTTCAATTTTTTTCACATTATATTGTAGAATACTCTTGCCTTAAGTGACAATAGGCCTTAGAATCACCATCGGCCAGCAAACTACATGTCTGCCCGACATTTAACTCTAAACTACATTTTTAAGGCGATTACGTCTACATTTCCCGGTGCCACGGCCTAGATAACGTAAATATAGCAACTTTTTTTACATTTTCTTATAACATATTCTTGCTTTGAGTGACAATTTGCCTTAGAATAACCATCGGCCATTAAACTACATGTCTGCCCGACATTCAACTCTAAACTATATTTTTATGGCGGTTTTGTCTACATTTCCCGGTGCCACGGCCTAGATAACGTAACTATTGCAACGTTTTTTACATTTTATTATAGAATACTCTTAGTTTGAGTGATAATAGGCCTAAGAATCACCATCGGCCAGCAAACTACATGTCTGCCCGACATTTAACTCTAAACTACATTTTAAGGCGATTTTGTCTACATTTCCCGGTGCCGTGGCCTAGGTAACGAAACTATAGCGACTTTTTTTACATTTTCTTATAACATATTCTTGCTTTGAGTGACAATTTGCCTTAGAATAACCATCGGCCATTAAACTACATGTCTGCCCGACATTCAACTCTAAACTATATTTTTATGGCGGTTTTGTCTACATTTCCCGGTGCCACGGCCTAGATAACGTAACTATTGCAACGTTTTTTACATTTTATTATAGAATACTCTTAGTTTGAGTGATAATAGGCCTAAGAATCACCATCGGCCAGCAAACTACATGTCTGCCCGACATTTAACTCTAAACTACATTTTAAGGCGATTTTGTCTACATTTCCCGGTGCCGTGGCCTAGGTAACGAAACTATAGCGACTTTTTTTACATTATCTTATAGAATACTCTTGTTTTAGGTGACAATACGCGTTAGAATCACCATCGGCTAGCAAACTACATGTTTTCCCGACATTTAACTCTAAACTACATTTTTAAGGCGATTTCGTCTACATTACCCGGTGCCACGGCCTAGGTAACGTAATTATACGACTTTTTTTTACACGATCTTATAGAATTCTCTTGCATTGAGTGAAAAAATGCATTAAAATTACCATCGGCCAGCAAACTACTTGTTTCTCGACATTTAACTCTAAACAATATTTTTAAGACGATTTCGTCTACATTTCCCGGTGCCACGGCCTAGGTAACGTAATTATAGCGACTTTTTTTACATTATCTTATAGAATACTTTTGTTTTGAGTGACAATAGGCCTTTGATTCACCATCGGCCAGCAAACGACATGTCTGCCCGACATTTAAATATAAACTACATTTTTATCGCGGTTTTGTCTACATTTCCCGGTACTAAGGCTTAGTTAACGTAATTATTTCAACTTTTTTCACATTATATTATAGAATACTCTTGGCTTAAGTGACATTATGCCTTTGAATCACTATCGGCCAGCAAAATATATGTCTGTCCGACAATCAACTTTAAACTACATTTTTATGGTGATTTAGTCTACATTTCCCGGTGCCACGGCCTAGGTAACGTAATTATAGCGACATTTTTTACATTATCTTATAGAATACTCTTGCTTTGAGTGACAATACGTCTTCGAATCACCATCAGTTAGCAAACTACATGTCCGACATTTAACTCTAACTCTAGGTAACGTAATTATGGCGACATTTTTTACATTAATTTATAGACTACTCTTGCCTTGAGTGACAATAGGCCGTAGAATCACCATCGGCCAGCAAACTACATGTCTGCCCGACATTTAACTCTAAACTACATTTTAAGGCGATTTCGTCTACATTTCCCGGTGCCGCGGCCTAGGTAACGTAATCATGGCGACTATTTTTACAATAATTTATAGAATACTCTTGCCTTGAGTGACAATAGGCCGTAGAATCACCATCGGCCAGCAAACTACATGTCTGCCCGGCATTTAACTCTAAACTACATTTTAAGGCGATTTCGTCTACATTTCCCGGTGCCACGGCCTAGGTAACGTAATTGATGCAACTTTTTTTACATTATCTTATATAATGCTCTTACTTTGAGTGACATTACGCCTTAACTTCACCATCGGCCAGCAAACTACATGTCTGCCCGACATTTAACTCTAAACTACATTTTAAGGCGATTTCGTCTACATTTCCCGGTGCCACGGCCTAAGTAACGTAATTATGGCGACATTTTTTACATAAATTTATAGAATACTCTTGCCTTGAGTGACAATATGCCGGAGAATCACCATCGGCCAGCAAACTACATGTCTGCCCGACATTTAACTCTAAACTACATTTTTAAGGCGATTACGTCTACATTTCCCGGTGCCACGGCCTAGATAACGTAAATATAGCAACTTTTTTTACATTATTTTATAGAATACTCTTGCTATGTGTGACAATATGCCTTAGAATAACCATCGGCCAGCAAACTACATGTCTGCCCGACATTCAACTTTAAACTATATTTTTATGGCGGTTTTGTCTACATTTCCCGGTGCCACGGCCTAGATAACGTAATTATTGCAACGTTGTTTACATTTTATTATAGAATACTCTTAGTTTGAGTGATAATAGGCCTAAGAATCACCATCGGCTAGCAAATTACATGTCTGCCCGACATTCAACTCTAAACTATATTTTTATGGCGGTTTTGTCTACATTTCCAGGTGCCACGGCCTAGATAACGTAATTATTGCAACGTTGTTTACATTTAATTATAGAATACTCTTAGTTTGAGTGATAATAGGCCTAAAAATCACCATCGGCTAGCAAACTACATGTCTGCCCGACATTTAACTCTAAACTACATTTTAAGGCGATTTCGTCTACATTTCCCGGTGCCACGGCCTAGGTAACGTAACTATAGCGACTTTTTTTACATTATCTTAGATAATACTCTTGTTTTGAGTGACAATAGGCCTTTGAATCACCATCGGCCAGCAAACGACATGTCTGCCCGACATTTAAATATAAACTACATTTTTATCGCGGTTTTGTCTACATTTCCCGGTACTAAGGCTTAGTTAACGTAACTATTTCAATTTTTTTCACATTATATTATAGAATTCTCTTGCCTTAAGTGACAATAGGCCTTAGAATCACCATCGGCCAGCAAACTACATGTCTGCCCGACATTTAACTCTAAACTACATTTTTAAGGCGATTACGTCTACATTTCCCGGTGCCACGGCCTAGATAACGTAAATATAGCAACTTTTTTTACATTATCTTATAGAATATTCTTGCTTTGAGTGACAATTTGCCTTAGAATAACCATCGGCCATTAAACTACATGTCTGCCCGACATTCAACTCTAAACTATATTTTTATGGCGGTTTTGTCTACATTTCCCGTTGCCACGGCCTAGATAACGTAACTATTGCAACGTTTTTTACATTTTATTATAGAATACTCTTAGTTTGAGTGATAATAGGCCTAAGAATCACCATCGGCCAGCAAACTACATGTCTGCCCGACATTTAACTCTAAACTACATTTTAAGGCGATTTTGTCTACATTTCCCGGTGCCGTGGCCTAGGTAACGAAACTATAGCGACTTTTTTTACATTATCTTATAGAATACTCTTGTTTTAGGTGACAATACGCGTTAGAATCACCATCGGCCAGCAAACTACATGTTTTCCCGACATTTAACTCTAAACTACATTTTTAAGGCGATTTCGTCTACATTACCCGGTGCCACGGCCTAGGTAACGTAATTATACGACTTTTTTTTACACGATCTTATAGAATTCTCTTGCATTGAGTGAAAAAATGCATTAAAATTACCATCGGCATGCAAACTACTTGTTTCTCGACATTTAACTCTAAACAATATTTTTAAGACGATTTCGTCTACATTTCCCGGTACCACGGCCTAGGTAACGTAATTATAGCGACTTTTTTTACATTATCTTATAGAATACTCTTGTTTTAAGTGACAATAGGCCTTTGAATCACCATCGGCCAGCAAACGACATGTCTGCCCGACATTTAAATATAAACTACATTTTTATCGCGGTTTTGTCTACATTTCCCGGTACTAAGGCTTAGTTAACGTAATTATTTCAACTTTTTTCACATTAAATTATAGAATACTCTTGCCTTAAGTGACAATAGGCCTTTGAATCACTATCGGCCAGCAAAATATATGTCTGTCCGACAATCAACTTTAAACTACATTTTTATGGTGATTTAGTCTACATTTCCCGGTGCCACGGCCTAGGTAACGTAATTATAGCGACATTTTTTACATTATCTTATAGAATACTCTTGCTTTGAGTAACAAAAGGCCTTCAAATCACCATCAGTTAGCAAACTACATGTCTGCCCGACATTTAACTCTAAACTACATTTTAAGGCGATTTCGTCTACATTTCCCGGTGCCACGGCCTAGGTAACGTAATTATGGCGACATTTTTTACATTAATTTATAGACTACTCTTGCCTTGAGTGACAATAGGCCGTAGAATGACCATCGGCCAGCAAACTACATGTCTGCCCGACATTTAACTCTAAACTACATTTTAAGGCGATTTCGTCTACATTTCCCGGTGCCATGGCCTAGGTAACGTAATTATGGCGACATTTTTTACATTAATTTATAGACTACTTTTGCCTTGAGTGACAATAGGCCGTAGAATCACCAACAGCCAGCAAACTACATGTCTGCCCGACATTTAACTCTAAACTACATTTTAAGGCAATTTTGTCTACATTTCCCGGTGCCGTGGCCTAGGTAACGAAACTATAGCGACTTTTTTTACATTATCTTATAGAATACTCTTGTTTTAAGTGACAATACGCGTTAGAATCACCATGGGCCAGCAAATTACATGTTTTCCCGACATTTAACTCTAAACTACATTTTTAAGGCGATTTCGTCTACATTACCCGGTGCCACGGCCTAGGTAACGTAATTATACGACTTTTTTTTACACGATCTTATAGAATTCTCTTGCATTGAGTGAAAAAATGCATTAAAATTACCATCGGCCAGCAAACTACTTGTTTCTCGACATTTAACTCTAAACAATATTTTTAAGACGATTTCGTCTACATTTCCCGGTACCACGGCCTAGGTAACGTAATTATAGCGACTTTTTTTACATTATCTTATAGAATACTCTTGTTTTGAGTGACAATAGGCCTTTGAATCACCATCGGCCAGCAAACGACATGTCTGCCCGACATTTAAATATAAACTACATTTTTATCGCGGTTTTGTCTACATTTCCCGGTACTAAGGCTTAGTTAACGTAATTATTTCAACTTTTTTCACATTATATTATAGAATACTCTTGTTTTAAGTGAAAATAGGCCTTTGAATCACTATCGGCCAGCAAAATATATGTCTGTCCGACAATCAACTTTAAACTACATTTTTATGGTGATTTAGTCTACATTTCCCGGTGCCACGGCCTAGGTAACGTAATTATAGCGACATTTTTTACATTATCTTATAGAATACTCTTGCTTTGAGTGACAAAAGGCCTTCAAATCACCATCAGTTAGCAAACTACATGTCTGCCCGACATTTAACTCTAAACTACATTTTAAGGCGATTTCGTCTACATTTCCCGGTGCCACGGCCTAGGTAACGTAATTATGGCGACATTTTTTACATTAATTTAAAGACTACTCTTGCTTTGAGTGACAATAGGCCGTAGAATCACCATCGGCCAGCAAACTACATGTCTGCCCGACATTTAACTCTAAACTACATTTTAAGGCGATTTCGTCTACATTTCCCGGTGCCATGGCCTAGGTAACGTAATTATGGCGACATTTTTTACATTTATTTATAGACTACTCTTGCCTTGAGTGACAATAGGCCGTAGAATCACCATCGGCCAGCAAACTACATGTCTGCCCGACATTTAACTCTAAACTACATTTTAAGGCGATTTCGTCTACATTTCCCGGTGCCACGGCCTAGGTAACGTAATTATGGCGACATTTTTTACACTAATTTATAGACTACTCTTTTTTTGAGTGACAATCCTCGTAGAATCACCATCGGCCAGCAAACTACATGTCTGCCCGACATTTAACTCTAAACTACATTTTAAGGCGATTTCGTCTACATTTCCCGGTGCCACGGCCTAGGTAACGTAATTATTGCAACTTTTTTTTAAATATCTTATAGAATGCTCTTGGTTTGAGTGATATTACGTCTTAGAATCACCATCGGCCAGCAAACTACATGTCTGCCCGACATTTAACTCTAAACCACATTTTTAAGGCGATTTCGTCTACATTTCCCGGTGCCACGGCCTAGGTAACGTAATTATTGCAATTTTTTTAAATTTTTTTATAGAATACCTTTGCCTAGAGTGACAATAGGCCTTTGAATTACCATCGGCCAGCAAAATATATGTCTGTCCGACAATCAACTTAAAACTACATTTTTATGGTGATTTCGTCTACATTTCCCGGTGCCACGGCCTAGGTAACGTAATTATAGCGACTTTTTTACCTTATCTTATAGAATACTCTTGTGTTGAGTGACAATAGGCCTTAAAATCACCATCGGCGAGCAAACTACATGTCTGCCCGACATTTAACTCTAAGTCACTATTTGAAGGCGATTTCGTCTACATTTCCTGGTGCCACGGCCTACGTAACGTAATTATTGCAACTTTTTTTACATTATCATATAGAATACTCTTGCCTTAAGTGACAATAGGCCTTTGAATCACTATCGGCCAGCAAAATATATGTCTGTCCGACAATCAACTTTAAACTACATTTTTATGGTGATTTAGTCTACATTTCCCGGTGCCACGGCCTAGGTAACGTAATTATAGCGACATTTTTTACATTATCTTATAGAATACTCTTGCTTTGAGTGACAATAGGCCTTCGAATCACCATCAGTTAGCAAACTACATGTCCGACATTTAACTCTAACTCTAGGTAACGTAATTATGGCGACATTTTTTACATTAATTTATAGACTACTCTTGCCTTGAGTGACAATAGGCCGTAGAATCACCATCGGCCAGCAAACTACATGTCTGCCCGACATTTAACTCTAAACTACATTTTAAGGCGATTTCGTCTACATTTCCCGGTGCCGCGGCCTAGGTAACGTAATCATGGCGACATTTTTTACAATAATTTATAGAATACTCTTGCCTTGAGTGACAATAGGCCGTAGAATCACCATCGGCCAGCAAACTACATGTTTGCCCGGCATTTAACTCTAAACTACATTTTAAGGCGATTTCGTCTACATTTCCCGGTGCCACGGCCTAGGTAACGTAATTGATGCAACTTTTTTTACATTATCTTATATAATGCTCTTACTTTGAGTGACATTACGCCTTAACATCACCATCGGCCAGCAAACTACATGTCTGCCCGACATTTAACTCTAAACTACATTTTAAGGCGATTTCGTCTACATTTCCCGGTGCCACGACCTAAGTAACGTAATGATGGCGACATTTTTTACATAAATTTAAAGAATTCTCTTGCCTTGAGTGACAATATGCCGGAGAATCACCATCGGCCAGCAAACTACATGTCTGCCCGACATTTAACTCTAAACTACATTTTTAAGGCGATTACGTCTACATTTCCCGGTGCCACGGCCTAGATAACGTAAATATAGCAACTTTTTTTACATTATCTTATAGAATACTCTTGCTATGTGTGACAATATGCCTTAGAATAACCATCGGCCAGCAAACTACATGTCTGCCCGACATTCAACTCTAAACTATATTTTTATGGCGTTTTGTCTACATTTCCCGGTGCCACGGCCTAGATAACGTAATTATTGCAACGTTGTTTACATTTTATTATAGAACCCTCTTAGTTTGAGTGATAATAGGCCTAAGAATCACCATCGGCTAGCAAATTACATGTCTGCCCGACATTCAACTCTAAACTATATTTTTATGGCGGTTTTGTCTACATTTCCCGGTGCCACGGCCTAGATAACGTAATTATTGCAACGTTGTTTACATTTTATTATAGAATACTCTTAGTGTGAGTGATAATAGGCCTAAAAATCACCATCGGCTAGCAAACTACATGTCTGCCCGACATTTAACTCTAAACTACATTTTAAGGCGATTTCGTCTACATTTCCCGGTGCCACGGCCTAGGTAACGTAACTATAGCGACTTTTTTTACATTATCTTAGATAATACTCTTGTTTTGAGTGACAATAGGCCTTTGAATCACCATCGGCCAGCAAACGACATGTCTGCCCGACATTTAAATATAAACTACATTTTTATCGCGGTTTTGTCTACATTTCCCGGTACTAAGGCTTAGTTAACGTAATTATTTCAATTTTTTTCACATTATATTGTAGAATACTCTTGCCTTAAGTGACAATAGGCCTTAGAATCACCATCGGCCAGCAAACTACATGTCTGCCCGACATTTAACTCTAAACTACATTTTTAAGGCGATTACGTCTACATTTCCCGGTGCCACGGCCTAGATAACGTAAATATAGCAACTTTTTTTACATTTTCTTATAACATATTCTTGCTTTGAGTGACAATTTGCCTTAGAATAACCATCGGCCATTAAACTACATGTCTGCCCGACATTCAACTCTAAACTATATTTTTATGGCGGTTTTGTCTACATTTCCCGGTGCCACGGCCTAGATAACGTAACTATTGCAACGTTTTTTACATTTTATTATAGAATACTCTTAGTTTGAGTGATAATAGGCCTAAGAATCACCATCGGCCAGCAAACTACATGTCTGCCCGACATTTAACTCTAAACTACATTTTAAGGCGATTTTGTCTACATTTCCCGGTGCCGTGGCCTAGGTAACGAAACTATAGCGACTTTTTTTACATTATCTTATAGAAAACTCTTGTTTTAGGTGACAATACGCGTTAGAATCACCATCGGCTAGCAAACTACATGTTTTCCCGACATTTAACTCTAAACTACATTTTTAAGGCGATTTCGTCTACATTACCCGGTGCCACGGCCTAGGTAACGTAATTATACGACTTTTTTTTACACGATCTTATAGAATTCTCTTGCATTGAGTGAAAAAATGCATTAAAATTACCATCGGCCAGCAAACTACTTGTTTCTCGACATTTAACTCTAAACAATATTTTTAAGACGATTTCGTCTACATTTCCCGGTGCCACGGCCTAGGTAACGTAATTATAGCGACATTTTTTACATTATCTTATAAAATACTCTTGCTTTGAGTGACAAAAGGCCTTCAAATCACCATCAGTTAGCAAACTACATGTCTGCCCGACATTTAACTCTAAACTACATTTTAAGGCGATTTCGTCTACATTTCCCGGTGCCACGGCCTAGGTAACGTAATTATGGCGACATTTTTTACATTAATTTATAGACTATTCTTGCCTTAAGTGACAATAGGCCGTAGAATCACCATCGGCCAGCAAACTACATGTCTGCCCGACATTTAACTCTAAACTACATTTTAAGGCGATTTCGTCTACATTTCCCGGTGCCATGGCCTAGGTAACGTAATTATGGCGACATTTTTTACATTAATTTATAGACTACTCTTGCCTTGAGAAACAATAGGCCGTAGAATCACCATCGGCCAGCAAACTACATGTCTGCCCGACATTTAACTCTAAACCACATTTTTAAGGCGATTTCGTCTACATTTCCCGGTGCCACGGCCTAGGTAACGTAATTATTGCAATTTTTTTAATTTTTTTTATAGAATACCTTTGCCTAGAGTGACAATAGGCCTTTGAATTACCATCGGCCAGCAAAATATATGTCTGTCCGACAATCAACTTAAAACTACATTTTTATGGTGATTTCGTCTACATTTCCCGGTGCCACGGCCTAGGTAACGTAATTATAGCGACTTTTTTACCTTATCTTATAGAATACTCTTGTGTTGAGTGACAATAGGCCTTAAAATCACCATCGGCGAGCAAACTACATGTCTGCCCGACATTTAACTCTAAGTCACTATTTGAAGGCGATTTCGTCTACATTTCCTGGTGCCACGGCCTAGGTAACGTAATTATTGCAATTTTTTTTACATTATCATATAGAATACTCTTGCTTTGAGTAACAATAGGCCTTTGAATCACTATCGGCTAGCAAAATATATGTCTGTCCGACAATCAACTTTAAACTACATTTTTATGGTGATTTAGTCTACATTTCCCGGTGCCACGGCCTAGGTAACGTAATTATAGCGACATTTTTTACATTATCTTATAGAATACTCTTGCTTTGAGTGACAATAGGCCTTCGAATCACCATCAGTTAGCAAACTACATGTCCGACATTTAACTCTAACTCTAGGTAACGTAATTATGGCGACATTTTTTACATTAATTTATAGACTACTCTTGCCTTGAGTGACAATAGGCCGTAGAATCACCATCGGCCAGCAAACTACATGTCTGCCCGACATTTAACTCTAAACTACATTTTAAGGCGATTTCGTCTACATTTCCCGGTGCCGCGGCCTAGGTAACGTAATCATGGCGACATTTTTTACAATAATTTATAGAATACTCTTGCTTTGAGTGACAATAGGCCGTAGAATCACCATCGGCCAGCAAACTACATGTCTGCCCGGCATTTAACTCTAAACTACATTTTAAGGCGATTTCGTCTACATTTCCCGGTGCCACGGCCTAGGTAACGTAATTGATGCAACTTTTTTTACATTATCTTATATAATGCTCTTACTTTGAGTGACATTACGCCTTAGCATCACCATCGGCCAGCAAACTACATGTCTGCCCGACATTTAACTCTAAACTACATTTTAAGGCGATTTCGTCTACATTTCCCGGTGCCACGGCCTAAGTAACGTAATTATGGCGACATTTTTTACATAAATTTATAGAATACTCTTGCCTTGAGTGACAATAGGCCGTAGAATCACCATCGGCCAGCAAACTACATGTCTGCCCGACATTTAACTCTAAACTACATTTTAAGGCGATTTCGTCTACATTTCCCGGTGCCATGGCCTAGGTAACGTAATTATGGCGACATTTTTTACATTAGTTTATAGACTACTCTTGCCTTGAGTGACAATAGGCCGTAGAATCACCATCGGCCAGCAAACTACATGTCTGCCCGACAGTTAACTCTAAACTACATTTTAAGGCGATTTCGTCTACATTTCCCGGTGCCACTGCCTAGGTAACGTAATTATTGCAACTTTTTTTACATAAATTTATAGAATACTCTTGTTTTGAGTGACAAAATGCGGTAGAATCACCATCGGCCAGCAAACTACATGTCTGCCCGACATTTAACTCTAAACTACATTTTTAAGGCGATTACGTCTACATTTCCCGGTGCCACGGCCTAGATAACGTAAATATAGCAACTTTTTTTACATTATCTTATAGAATCCTCTTGCTATGAGTGACAATATGCCTTAGAATAACCATCGGCCAGCAAACTACATGTCTGCCCGACATTCAACTCTAAACTATATTTTTATGGCGGTTTTGTCTACATTTCCCGGTGCCACGGCCTAGATAACGTAATTATTGCAACGTTGTTTACATTTTATTATAGAATGCTCTTAGTTTGAGTGATAATAGGCCTAAGAATCACCATCGGCTAGCAAACTACATGTCTGCCCGACATTCAACTCTAAACTATATTTTTATGGCGGTTTTGTCTACATTTCCCGGTGCCACGGCCTAGATAACGTAATTATTGCAACGTTGTTTACATTTTATTATAGAATACTCTTAGTTTGAGTGATAATAGGCCTAAGAATCACCATCGGCTAGCAAACTACATGTCTGCCCGACATTTAACTCTAAACTACATTTTAAGGCGATTTCGTCTACATTTCCCGGTGCCACGGCCTAGGTAACGTAACTATAGCGACTTTTTTTACATTATCTTAGATAATGCTCTTGTTTTGAGTGACAATAGGCCTTTGAATCACCATCGGCCAGCAAACGACATGTCTGCCCGACATTTAAATATAAACTACATTTTTATCGCGGTTTTGTCTACATTTCCCGGTACTAAGGCTTAGTTAACGTAATTATTTCAACTTTTTTCACATTATATTATAGAATACTCTTGCCTTAAGTGACAATAGGCCTTAGAATCACCATCGGCCAGCAATTTACATGTCTGCCCGACATTTAACTCTAAACTACATTTTTAAGGCGATTACGTCTACATTTCCCGGTGCCACGGCCTAGATAACGTAAATATAGCAACTTTTTTTACATTATCTTATAGAATATTCTTGCTTTGAGTGACAATTTGCCTTAGAATAACCATCGGTCATTAAACTACATGTCTGCCCGACATTCAACTCTAAACTATATTTTTATGGCGGTTTTGTCTACATTTCCCGGTGCCACAGCCTAGATAACGTAATTATTGCAACGTTTTTTACATTTTATTATAGAATACTCTTAGTTTGAGTGATAATAGGCCTAAGAATTACCATCGGCCAGCAAACTACATGTCTGCCCGACATTTAACTCTAAACTACATTTTAAGGCGATTTTGTCTACATTTCCCGGTGCCATGGCCTAGGTAACGAAACTATAGCGACTTTTTTTACATTATCTTATAGAATTCTCTTGTTTTAAGTGACAAGAGGCGTTAGAATCACCATCGGCCAGCAAACTACATGTTTTCCCGACATTTAACTTTAACCTACATTTTTAAGGCGATTTCGTCTACATTACCCGGTGCCACGGCCTAGGTAACGTAATTATTGGAAATTTTTTTACACGATCTTATAGAATTCTCTTGCATTGAGTGAAAAAATGCCTTAAAATTACCATCGGCCAGCAAACTACTTGTTTTCCCGACATTTAACTCTAAACAATATTTTTAAGACGATTTCGTCTACATTTCCCGGTGCCACGGCCTAGGTAACGTAAATATAGCAACTTTTTTTACATTATCTTATAGAATACTTTTGTGTTGAGTGACAATAGGCCTTTGAATCACCATCGGCCAGCAAACGACATGTCTGCCCGACATTTAAATATAAACTACATTTTTATCGCGGTTTTGTCTACATTTCCCGGTACTAAGGCTTAGTTAACGTAATTATTTCAACTTTTTTCACATAATATTATAGAATACTCTTGCTTTAAGTGACACTAGGCCTTAGAATCACCATCGGCCAGCAAACTACATGTCTGCCCGACATTTAACTCTAAACTACATTTTTAAGGCGATTACGTCTACATTTCCCGGTGCCACGGCCTAGATAACGTAAATATAGCAACTTTTTTTACACTATCTTATAGAATACTCTTGCTTTGAGTGACAATATGCCTTAGAATAACCATCGGCCAGCAAACTACATGTCTGCCCGACATTCAACTTAAAACTACATTTTTATGGTGATTTCGTCTACATTTCCCGGTGCCACGGCCTAGATAACGTAATTATAGCGACTTTTTTACCTTATCTTATAGAATATTCTTGTGTTCAGTGACAATAGGCCTTAAAATCACCACCGGCCAGCAAACTACATGTCTGCCCGACATTTAACTCTAAGTCACTATTTGAAGGCGATTTCGTCTACATTTCCTGGTGCCACGGCCTAGGTAACGTAATTATAGCGACATTTTTTACATTATCTTATAGAATATTTTTGCCTTGAGTGACAATAGGCCTTTGAATCACCATCAGTTAGCAAACTACATGTCTGCCCAACATTTAACTCTAAACTACATTTTAAGGCGATTTCGTCTACATTTCCCGGTGCCGCGGCCTAGGTAACGTAATCATGGCGACATTTTTTACAATAATTTATAGAATACTCTTGCCTTGAGTGACAATAGGCCGTAGAATCACCATCGGCCAGCAAACTACATGTCTGCCCGACATTTAACTCTAAACTACATTTTAAGGCGATTTCGTCTACATTTCCCGGTGCCACGGCCTAGGTAACGTAATTATTGCAACATTTTTTACATTATCTTATAGAATGCTCTTACCTTGAGTGACATTACGCCTTAGTATCACCATCGGCCAGCAAACTACATGTCTGCCCGACATTTAACTCTAAACTACATTTTAAGGCGATTTCGTCTACATTTCCCGGTGCCACGGCCTAGGTAACGTAATTATGGCGACATTTTTTACATAAATTAATAGAATACTCTTGTTTTGAGTGACAAAATGCGGTAGAATCACCATCGGCCAGCAAACTACATGTCTGCCCGACATTTAACACTAAACTACATTTTTAAGGCGATTACGTCTACATTTCCCGGTGCCACGGCCTAGATAACGTAAATATAGCAACTTTTTTTACATTATCTTATAGAATCCTCTTGCTATGAGTGACAATATGCCTTAGAATAACCAGCGGCCAGCAAACTACATGTCTGCCCGACATTCAACTCTAAACTATATTTTTATGGCGGTTTTGTCTACATTTCCCGGTGCCACGGCCTAGATAACGTAATTATTGCAACGTTGTTTACATTTTATTATAGAATACTCTTAGTTTGAGTGATAATAGGCCTAAGAATCACCATCGGCTAGCAAACTACATGTCTGCCCGACATTCAACTCTAAACTATATTTTTATGGCGGTTTTGTCTACATTTCCCGGTGCCACGGCCTAGATAACGTAATTATTGCAACGTTGTTTACATTTTATTATAGAATACTCTTAGTTTGAGTGATAGTAGGCCTAAGAATCACCATCGGCTAGCAAACTACATGTCTGCCCGACATTTAACTCTAAACTACATTTTAAGGCGATTTCGTCTACATTTCCCGGTGCCACGGCCTAGGTAACGTAACTATAGCGACTTTTTTTACATTATCTTAGATAATGCTCTTGTTTTGAGTGACAATAGGCCTTTGAATCACCATCGGCCAGCAAACGACATGTCTGCCCGACAATTAAATATAAACTACATTTTTATCGCGGTTTTGTCTACATTTCCCGGTACTAAGGCTTAGTTAACGTAATTATTTCAACTTTTTTCACATTATATTATAGAATACTCTTGCCTTAAGTGACAATTAGCCTTAGAATCACCATCGGCTAGCAAACTACATGTCTGCCCGACATTTAACTCTAAACTACATTTTTAAGGCGATTACGTCTACATTTCCCGGTGCCACGGCCTAGATAACGTAAATATAGCAATTTTTTTTACATTATCTTATAGAATATTCTTGCTTTGAGTGACAATTTGCCTTAGAATAACCATCGGCCATTAAACTACATGTCTGCCCGACATTCAACTCTAAACTATATTTTTATGGCGGTTTTGTCTACATTTCCCGGTGCCACGGCCTAGATAACGTAATTATTGCAACGTTTTTTACATTTGATTATAGAATTCTCTTAGTTTGAGTGATAATAGGCCTAAGAATCACCATCGGCTAGCAAACTACATGTCTGCCCGACATTTAACTCTAAACTACATTTTAAGGCGATTTCGTCTACATTTCCCGGTGCCACGGCCTAGATAACGTAAATATAGCAATTTTTTTTACATTATCTTATAGAATATTCCTGCTTTGAGTGACAATTTGCCTTAGAATAACCATCGGCCATTAAACTACATGTCTGCCCGACATTTAACTCTAAACTACATTTTAAGGCGATTTTGTCTACATTTCCCGGTGCCATGGCCTAGGTAACGAAACTATAGCGACTTTTTTTACATTATCTTATAGAATACTTTTGTGTTGAGTGACAATAGGCCTTTGAATCACCATCGGCCAGCAAACGACATGTCTGCCCGACATTTAAATATAAACTACATTTTTATCGCGGTTTTGTCTACATTTCCCGGTACTAAGGCTTACTTAACGTAATTATTTCACCTTTTTTCACATAATATTATAGAATACTCTTGCCTTAAGTGACAATAGGCCTTAGAATCACCATCGGCCAGCAAACTACATGTCTGCCCGACATTTAACTCTAAACTACATTTTTAAGGCGATTACGTCTACATTTCCCGGTGCCACGGCCTAGATAACGTAAATATAGCAACTTTTTTTACATTATCTTATAGAATACTCTTGCTTTGAGTGACAATATGCCTTAGAATAACCATCGGCCAGCAAACTACATGTCTGCCCGACATTCAACTCTAAACTATATTTTTATCGCGGTTTTGTCTACATTTCCCGGTGCCACGGCCTAGATAACGTAATTATTGCAACGTTTTTTTACATTTTATTATAGAATACTCGTCGTTTGTGTGATAATAGGCCTAAGAATCACCATCGGCCAGCAAACTACATGTCTGCCCGACATTTAACTCTAAACTACATTTTAAGGCGATTTCGTCTACATTTCCCGGTGCCATGGCCTAGGTAACGAAACTTTAGCGACTTTTTTTACATTATCTTATAGAATTCTCTTGTTTTAAGTGACAATAGGCGTTAGAATCAACATCGGCCATTAAAATATATGTCTGTCCGACAATCAACTTTAAACTACATTTTTATGGTGATTTAGTCTACATTTCCCGGTGCCACGGCCTAGGTAACGTAATTATAGCGACATTTTTTACATTATCTTATAGAATTCTCTTGCTTTGAGTGATAATAGGCCTTAGAATTACCATCGGCCAGCAAACTGCATGTCTGCCCGACATTTAACTCTAAACTACATTTTAAGGCGATTTCGTCTACATTTCCCGGAGCCTCGGCCTAGGTAACGTAATTATAGCAATTTTTTTTACATTATATTATAGAATACTCTTGCGTTGAGTGACAATAGGCCTTTGAATCACCATCGGCCAGCAAACGACATGTCTGCCCGACATTTAAATATAAACTACATTTTTATCGCGGTTTTGTCTACATTTCCCGGTACTAAGGCTTAGTTAACGTAATTATATCAACTTTTTTCACATTATATTATAGAATACTCTTGCCTTGAGTGACAATATGCCGTAGAATCACCATCGGCCAGCAAATTACATGTCTGCCCGACATTTAACTCTAAACTACATTTTTAAGGCGATTACGTCTACATTTCCCGGTGCCACGGCCTAGATAACGTAAATATAGCAATTTTTTTTACATTATCTTATAGAACACTCTTGCTTTGAGTGACAGTATGCCTAAGAATAACCATCGGCCAGCAAACTACATGTCTGCCCGACATTCAACTCTAAACTATATTTTTATGGCGGTTTTGTATACATTTCCCGGTGCCACGGCCTAGGTAACGTAATTATAGCGACTTTTTTACATTATCTTATAGAATACTCTTGTGTTGAGTGACAATTGGCCTTAAAATCACCATCGGCCGGCAAACTACATGTCTGCCCGACATTTAACTCTAAGTCACTATTTGAAGGCGATTTCGTCTACATTTCCTGGTGCCACGGCCTAGGTAACATAATTATTGCATTTTTTTTTACATTATCTTATGTAATTCTCTTGCCTTGAGTGACAATAGGCCTTAGAATCACCATCGGCCAGCAAACTACATGTCTGCCCGACATTAAACTCTAAACTACATTTTTAAGGCGATTACGTCTACATTTCCCGGTGCCACGGCCTAGATAACGTAAATATAGCAACTTTTTTTACATTATCTTATAGAATACTCTTGCTTTGAGTGACAATATGCCTTAGAATAACCATCGGCCAGCAAACTACATGTCTGCCCGACATTCAACTCTAAACTATATTTTTATGGCGGTTTTGTCTACATTTCCCGGTGCCACGGCCTAGATAACGTAATTATTGCAACGTTTTTTTACATTTTATTATAGAATACTCTTTGTTTGAGTGATAATAGGCCTAAGAATCACCATCGGCGAGCAAACTACATGTCTGCCCGACATTTAACTCTAAACTACATTTTAAGGCGATTTCGTCTACATTTCCCGGTGCCATGGCCTAGGTAACGAAACTTTAGCGACTTTTTTTACATTATCTTATAAAATTCTCTTGTTTTAAGTGACAATAGGCGTTAGAATCAACATCGGCCATTAAAATATATGTCTGTCCGACAATCAACTTTAAACTACATTTTTATGGTGATTTAGTCTACATTTCCCGGTGCCACGGCCTAGGTAACGTAATTATAGCGACATTTTTTACATTATCTTATAGAATTTTCTTGCTTTGAGTGATAATAGGCCTTAGAATTACCATCGGCCAGCAAACTGCATGTCTGCCCGACATTTAACACTAAACTACATTTTAAGGCGATTTCGTCTACATTTCCCGGAGCCTCGGCCTAGGTAACGTAATTATAGCAATTTTTTTTACATTATATTATAGAATACTCTTGCGTTGAGTGACAGTAGGCCTTTGAATCACCATCGGCCAGCAAACGACATGTCTGCCCGACATTTAAATATAAACTACATTTTTATCGCGGTTTTGTCTACATTTCCCGGTACTAAGGCTTAGTGAACGTAATTATATCAACTTTTTTCACATTATATTATAGAATACTCTTGCCTTGAGTGACAATATGCCGTAGAATCACCATCGGCCAGCAAATTACATGTCTGCCCGACATTTAACTCTAAACTACATTTTTAAGGCGATTACGTCTACATTTCCCGGTGCCACGGCCTAGATAACGTAAATATAGCAATTTTTTTTACATTATCTTATAGAATACTCTTGCTTTGAGTGACAGTATGCCTTAGAATAACCATCGGCCAGCAAACTACATGTCTGCCCAACATTCAACTCTAAACTATATTTTTATGGCGGTTTTGTATATATTTCCCGGTGCCACGGCCTAGGTAACGTAATTATAGCGACTTTTTTACATTATCTTATAGAATACTCTTGTGTTGAGTGACAATTGGCCTTAAAATCACCATCGGCCGGCAAACTACATGTCTGCCCGACATTTAACTCTAAGTCACTATTTGAAGGCGATTTCGTCTACATTTCCTGGTGCCACGGCCTAGGTAACATAATTATTGCATTTTTTTTTACATTATCTTATAGAATTCTCTTGCCTTGAGTGACAATAGGCCTATAAATTACCATCGGCTAGCAAAATATATATCTGTCCGACAATCAACTTTAAACTACATTTTTATGGTGATTTCGTCTACATTTCCCGGTGCCACGGCCTAGATAACGTAATTATTGCAACTATTTTTACATTATCTTATAGAATACTCTAGCTTTAAGTGATAATAGGCCTCAGAATCACCATCGGCCAGCAAACTATATGTTTTCCCGACATTTAACTCTAAACAACATTTTTAAGACGATTTCGTCTACATTTCCCGGTGCCACGGCCTAGGTAACGTAATTGTAGCGACATTTTTTACATTATCTTATAGAATACTCTTGTTTTAAGTTACAATAGGTCTTAAAATAACCATCGGCCAGCAAACTACATGTCTGCCCGACATTGAACTCTAAGTCTCTGTTTTAAGGCGATTTCGTCTACATTTACCGGTGCCACGGCCTAGGTAACATAATTATTGCAACTTTTTTTACATTATCATATAGAATACTCTTGCCTTGAGTGACAATAGGCCGTAGAATCATCATCGGCCAGCAAACTACATGTCTGCCTGACATTTAACTCTAAACTACATTTTAAGGCGATTTCGTCTACATTTCCCGGTGCCACGGCCTAGGTAACGTAATTATTGCAACTTTTTTTTAAATATCTTATAGAATGCTCTTGGTTTGAGTGACATTATGCCTTAGAATCACCATCGGCCAGCAAACTACATGTCTGCCCGACATTTAACTCTAAACCACATTTTTAAGGCGATTTCGTCTACATTTCCCGGTGCCACGGCCTAGGTAACGTAATTATTGCAACTTTTTTTTAAATATCTTATAGAATGCTCTTGGTTTGAGTGACATTATGCCTTAGAATCACCATCGGCCAGCAAACTACATGTCTGCCCGACATTTAACTCTAAACCACATTTTTAAGGCGATTTCGTCTACATTTCCCGGTGCCACGGCCTAGGTAACGTAATTATTGCAATTTTTTTTACATTTTTTAATAGAATATCTTTGCTTAGAGTGACAATAGGCCTTTGAATTACCATCGGCCAGCAAAATATATGTCTGTCCGACAATCAACTTAAAACTACATTTTTATGGTGATTTCGTCTACATTTCCCGGTGCCACGGCCTAGGTGACGTAATTATAGCGACTTTTTTACCTTATCTTATAGAATACTCTTGTGTTGAGTGACAATAGGCCTTAAAATCACCATCGGCCAGCAAACTACATGTCTGCCCGACATTTAACTCTAAGTCACTATTTGAAGGCGATTTCGTCTACATTTCCTGGTGCCACGGCCTAGGTAACGTAATTATTGCAACTTTTTTTACATTATCATATAGAATACTCTTGCCTTGAGTGACAATAGGCCTTTGAATCACTATCGGCCAGCAAAATATATGTCTGTCCGACAATCAACTTTAAACTACATTTTTATGGTGATTTAGTCTACATTTCCCGGTGCCACGGCCTAGGTAACGGAATTATAGCGACATTTTTTACATTATCTTATAGAATACTCTTGCTTCGAGTGACAGTATGCCTTAGAATAACCATCGGCCAGCAAACTACATGTCTGCCCAACATTCAACTCTAAACTATATTTTTATGGCGGTTTTGTATATATTTCCCGGTGCCACGGCCTAGGTAACGTAATTATAGCGACTTTTTTACATTATCTTATAGAATACTCTTGTGTTGAGTGACAATTGGCCTTAAAATCACCATCGGCCGGCAAACTACATGTCTGCCCGACATTTAACTCTAAGTCACTATTTGAAGGCGATTTCGTCTACATTTCCTGGTGCCACGGCCTAGGTAACATAATTATTGCATTTTTTTTTACATTATCTTATAGAATTCTCTTGCCTTGAGTGACAATAGGCCTATAAATTACCATCGGCTAGCAAAATATATATCTGTCCGACAATCAACTTTAAACTACATTTTTATGGTGATTTCGTCTACATTTCCCGGTGCCACGGCCTAGATAACGTAATTATTGCAACTATTTTTACATTATCTTATAGAATACTCTAGCTTTAAGTGATAATAGGCCTCAGAATCACCATCGGCCAGCAAACTATATGTTTTCCCGACATTTAACTCTAAACAACATTTTTAAGACGATTTCGTCTACATTTCCCGGTGCCACGGCCTAGGTAACGTAATTGTAGCGACATTTTTTACATTATCTTATAGAATACTCTTGTTTTAAGTTACAATAGGTCTTAAAATAACCATCGGCCAGCAAACTACATGTCTGCCCGACATTGAACTCTAAGTCTCTGTTTTAAGGCGATTTCGTCTACATTTACCGGTGCCACGGCCTAGGTAACATAATTATTGCAACTTTTTTTACATTATCATATAGAATACTCTTGCCTTGAGTGACAATAGGCCGTAGAATCATCATCGGCCAGCAAACTACATGTCTGCCTGACATTTAACTCTAAACTACATTTTAAGGCGATTTCGTCTACATTTCCCGGTGCCACGGCCTAGGTAACGTAATTATTGCAACTTTTTTTTAAATATCTTATAGAATGCTCTTGGTTTGAGTGACATTATGCCTTAGAATCACCATCGGCCAGCAAACTACATGTCTGCCCGACATTTAACTCTAAACCACATTTTTAAGGCGATTTCGTCTACATTTCCCGGTGCCACGGCCTAGGTAACGTAATTATTGCAACTTTTTTTTAAATATCTTATAGAATGCTCTTGGTTTGAGTGACATTATGCCTTAGAATCACCATCGGCCAGCAAACTACATGTCTGCCCGACATTTAACTCTAAACCACATTTTTAAGGCGATTTCGTCTACATTTCCCGGTGCCACGGCCTAGGTAACGTAATTATTGCAATTTTTTTTACATTTTTTAATAGAATATCTTTGCTTAGAGTGACAATAGGCCTTTGAATTACCATCGGCCAGCAAAATATATGTCTGTCCGACAATCAACTTAAAACTACATTTTTATGGTGATTTCGTCTACATTTCCCGGTGCCACGGCCTAGGTGACGTAATTATAGCGACTTTTTTACCTTATCTTATAGAATACTCTTGTGTTGAGTGACAATAGGCCTTAAAATCACCATCGGCCAGCAAACTACATGTCTGCCCGACATTTAACTCTAAGTCACTATTTGAAGGCGATTTCGTCTACATTTCCTGGTGCCACGGCCTAGGTAACGTAATTATTGCAACTTTTTTTACATTATCATATAGAATACTCTTGCCTTGAGTGACAATAGGCCTTTGAATCACTATCGGCCAGCAAAATATATGTCTGTCCGACAATCAACTTTAAACTACATTTTTATGGTGATTTAGTCTACATTTCCCGGTGCCACGGCCTAGGTAACGGAATTATAGCGACATTTTTTACATTATCTTATAGAATACTCTTGCTTCGAGTGACAATACGCCTTCGAATCACCATCAGTTAGCAAACTACATGTCCGACATTTAACTCTAACTCTAGGTAACGTAATTATGGCGACATTTTTTACATTAATTTATAGACTACTCTTGCCTTGAGTGACAATAGGCCGTAGAATCACCATCGGCCAGCAAACTACATGTCTGCCCGACATTCAACTCTAAACTACATTTTAAGGCGATTTCGTCTACATTTCCCGGTGCCACGGCCTAGGTAACGTAATTATTGCAACGTTGTTTACATTTTATTATAGAATACTCTTAGTTTGAGTGATAGTAGGCCTAAGAATCACCATCGGCTAGCAAACTACATGTCTGCCCGACATTTAACTCTAAACTACATTTTAAGGCGATTTCGTCTACATTTCCCGGTGCCACGGCCTAGGTAACGTAACTATAGCGACTTTTTTTACATTATCTTAGAAAATGCTCTTGTTTTGAGTGACAATAGGCCTTTGAATCACCATCGGCCAGCAAACGACATGTCTGCCCGACATTTAAATATAAACTACATTTTTATCGCGGTTTTGTCTACATTTCCCTGTACTAAGGCTTAGTTAACGTAATTATTTCAATTTTTTACACATTATATTATAGAATACTCTTGCCTTAAGTGACAATAGGCCTTAGAATCACCATCGGCCAGCAAACTACATGTCTGCCCGACATTTAACTCTAAACTACATTTTTAAGGCGATTACGTCTACATTTCCCGGTGCCACGGCCTAGATAACGTAAATATAGCAATTTTTTTTACTTTATTTTATAGAATATTCTTGCTTTGAGTGACAATTTGCCTTAGAATAACCATCGGCCATTAAACTACATGTCTGCCCGACATTCAACTCTAAACTATATTTTTATGGCGGTTTTGTCTACATTTCCCGGTGCCACGGCCTAGGTAACGTAATTATTGCAACGTTTTTTACATTTTATTATAGAATACTCTTAGTTTGAGTGAAAGTAGGCCTAAGAATCACCATCGGCTAGCAAACTACATGTCTGCCCGACATTTAACTCTAAACTACATTTTAAGGCAATTTCGTCTACATTTCCCGGTGCCACGGCCTAGGTAACGTAACTATAGCGACTTTTTTTACATTATCTTAGATAATGCTCTTGTTTTGAGTGACAATAGGCCTTTGAATCACCATCGGCCAGCAAACGACATGTCTGCCCGACATTTAAATATAAACTACATTTTTATCGCGGTTTTGTCTACATTTCCCGGTACTAAGGCTTAGTTAACGTAATTATTTCAACTTTTTTCACATTATATTATAGAATACTTTTGCCTTAAGTGACAATAGGCCTTAGAATCACCATCGGCCAGCAAACTACATGTCTGCCCGACATTTAACTCTAAACTACATTTTTAAGGCGATTACGTCTACGTTTCCCGGTGCCACGGCCTAGATAACGTAAATATAGCAATTTTTTTTACATTATCTTATAGAATATTCTTGCTTTGAGTGACAATTTGCCTTAGAATAACCATCGGCAATTAAACTACATGTCTGCCCGACATTCAACTCTAAAATACATTTTTATGGTGATTTCGTCTACATTTCCCGGTGCCACGGCCTAGATAACGTAATTATTGCAACTATTTTTACATTATCTTATAGAAAACTCTAGCTTAAAGTGATAATAGGCCTCAAAATCACCATCGGCCAGCAAACTATATGTTTTCCCGACATTTAACTCTAAACAACATTTTTAAGACGATTTCGTCTACATTTCCCGGTGCCACGGCCTAGGTAACGTAATTGTAGCGACATTTTTTACATTATCTTATAGAATACTCTTGTTTTAAGTTACAATAGGTCTTAAATTAACCATCGGCCAGCAAACTACATGTCTGCCCGACATTGAACTCTAAGTCTCTGTTTTAAGGCGATTTCGTCTACATTTACCGGTGCCACGGCCTAGGTAACATAATTATTGCAACTTTTTTTACATTATCATATAGAATACTCTTGCCTTGAGTGACAATAGGCCGTAGAATCATCATCGGCCAGCAACCTACATGTCTGCCCGACATTTAACTCTAAACTACATTTTAAGGCGATTTCGTCTACATTTCCCGGTGCCACGGCCTAGGTAACGTAATTATGGCGACATTTTTTACAATAATTTATAGACTACTCTTGCTTTGAGTGACAATACGCCGAAGAATCACCATCGGCCAGCAAACTACATGTCTGCCTGACATTTAACTCTAAACTACATTTTAAGGCGATTTCGTCTACATTTCCCGGTGCCACGGCCTAGGTAACGTAATTATTGCAACTATTTTTTAAATATCTTATAGAATGCTCTTGGTTTGAGTGACATTACGCCTTAGAATCACCATAGGCCAGCAAACTACATGTCTGCCCGACATTTAACTCTAAACCACATTTTTAAGGCGATTTTGTCTACATTTCCCGGTGCCACGGCCTAGGTAACGTAATTATTGCAATTTTTTTTACATTTTTTAATAGAATATCTTTGCCTAGAGTGACAATAGGCCTTTGAATTACCATCGGCCAGCAAAATATATGTCTGTCCGACAATCAACTTAAAACTACATTTTTATGGTGATTTCGTCTACATTTCCCGGTGCCACGGCCTAGGTGACGTAATTATAGCGACTTTTTTACCTTATCTTATAGATCACTCTTGTGTTGAGTGACAATAGGCCTTAAAATCACCATCGGCCAGCAAACTACATGTCTGCCCGACATTTAACTCTAAGTCACTATTTGGAGGCGATTTCGTCTACATTTCCTGGTGCCACGGCCTAGGTAACGTAATTATTGCAACTTTTTTTACATTATCATATAGAATACTCTTGCCTTGAGTGACAATAGGCCTTTGAATCACTATCGGCCAGCAAAATATATGTCTGTCCGACAATCAACTTTAAACTACATTTTTATGGTGATTTAGTCTACATTTCCCGGTGCCACGGCCTAGGTAACGGAATTATAGCGACATTTTTTACATTATCTTATAGAATACTCTTGCTTCGAGTGACAATACGCCTTCGAATCACCATCAGTTAGCAAACTACATGTCCGACATTTAACTCTAACTCTAGGTAACGTAATTATGGCGACATTTTTTACATTAATTTATAGACTACTCTTGCTTTGAGTGACAATAGGCCGTAGAATCACCATCGGCCAGCAAACTACATGTCTGCCCGACATTTAACTCTAAACTACATTTTAAGGCGATTTCGTCTACATTTCCCGGTGCCATGGCCTAGGTAACGTAATTATGGCGACATTTTTTACATTAATTTATAGACTACTCTTGCCTTGAGTGACAATAGGCCGTAGAATCACCATCGGCCAGCAAACTACATGTCTGCCCGACAGTTAACTCTAAACTACATTTTAAGGCGATTTCGTCTACATTTCCCGGTGCCACTGCCTAGCTAACGTAATTATTGCAACTTTTTTTTAAATATCTTACAGAATGCTCTTGGTTAGAGTGACATTACGCCTTAGAATCACCATCGGCCAGCAAACTACATGTCTGCCCGACATTTAACTCTAAACCACATTTTTAAGGCGATTTCGTCTACATTTCCCGGTGCCAGGGCCTAGGTAACGTAATTATTGCAATTTTTTTTACATTTTTTTATAGAATACCTTTGCCTAGAGTGACAATAGGCCTTTGAATCACCATCGGCCAGCAAAATATATGTCTGTCCGACAATCAACTTAAAACTACATTTTTATGGTGATTTCGTCTACATTTCCCGGTGCCACGGCCTAGGTAACGTAATTATAGCGACTTTTTTACCTTATCTTATAGAATTCTCTTGTTTTGAGTTACAATAGGTCTTAAATTAACCATCGGCCAGCAAACTACATGTCTGCCCGACATTGAACTCTAAGTCTCTGTTTTAAGGCGATTTCGTCTACATTTACCGGTGCCACGGCCTAGGTAACATAATTATTGCAATTTTTTTTACATTATCATATAGAATACTCTTGCCTTGAGTGACAATAGGCCTTTGAATCACTATCGGCCAGCAAAATATATGTCTGTCCGACAATCAACTTTAAACTACATTTTTATGGTGATTTCGTCTACATTTCCCGGTGCCACGGCCTAGGTAACGTAACTATAGCGACTTTTTTTACATTATCTTAGAAAATGCTCTTGTTTTGAGTGACAATAGGCCTTTGAATCACCATCGGCCAGCAAACGTCATGTCTGCCCGACATTTAAATATAAACTACATTTTTATCGCGGTTTTGTCTACATTTCCCTGTACTAAGGCTTAGTTAACGTAATTATTTCAATTTTTTACACATTATATTATAGAATACTCTTGCCTTAAGTGACAATAGGCCTTAGAATCACCATCGGCCAGCAATCTACATGTCTGCCCGACATTTAACTCCAAACTACATTTTTAAGGCGATTACGTCTACATTTCCCGGTGCCACGGCCTAGATAACGTAAATATAGCAATTTTTTTTACTTTATTTTATAGAATATTCTTGCTTTGAGTGACAATTTGCCTTAGAATAACCATCGGCCATTAAACTACATGTCTGCCCGACATTCAACTCTAAACTATATTTTTATGGCGGTTTTGTCTACATTTCCCGGTGCCACGGCCTAGATAACGTAATTATTGCAACGGCTTTTACATTTTATTATCAAATACTCTTAGTTTGAGTGAAAGTAGGCCTAAGAATCACCATCGGCTAGCAAACTACATGTCTGCCCGACATTTAACTCTAAACTACATTTTAAGGCAATTTCGTCTACATTTCCCGGTGCCACGGCTTAGGTAACGTAACTATAGCGACTTTTTTTACATTATCTTAGATAATGCTCTTGTTTTGAGTGACAATAGGCCTTTGAATCACCATCGGCCAGCAAACGACATGTCTGCCCGACATTTAAATATAAACTACATTTTTATCGCGGTTTTGTCTACATTTCCCGGTACTAAGGCTTAGTTAACGTAATTATTTCAACTTTTTTCACATTATATTATAGAATACTCTTGCCTTAAGTGACAATAGGCCTTAGAATCACCATCGGCCAGCAAACTACATGTCTGCCCGACATTTAACTCTAAACTACATTTTTAAGGCGATTACGTCTACGTTTCCCGGTGCCACGGCCTAGATAACGTAAATATAGCAATTTTTTTTACATTATCTTATAGAAAATTCTTGCTTTGAGTGACAATTTGCCTTAGAATAACCATCGGCCATTAAACTACATGTCTGCCCGACATTCAACTCTAAACTATATTTTTATGGCGGTTTTGTCTACATTTCCCGGTGCCACGGCCTAGATAACGTAATTATTGCAACGTTTTTTACATTTTATTATAGAATCTTCTTGTTTTAAGTGACAATAGGCGTTAGAATCACCATCGGCCAGCAAACTACATGTTTTCCCGACATTTAACTCTAAACTACATTTTTAAGGCGATTTCGTCTACATTACCCGGTGCCACGGCCTAGGTAACGTAATTATTGGAATTTTTTTTACACGATCTTATAGAATTCTCTTGCATTGAGTGAAAAAATGCCTTAAAATTACCATCCGCCAGCAAACTACTTGTTTTCCCGACATTTAACTCTAAACAATATTTTTAAGACGATTTCGTCTACATTTCCCGGTGCCACGGCCTAGGTAACGTAATTATAGCGACTTTTTTTACATTATCTTATAGAATGCTCTTGTGTTGAGTGACAATAGGCCTTTGAATCACCATCGGCCAGCAAACGACATGTCTGCCCGACATTTAAATATAAACTACATTTTTATCGCGGTTTTGTCTACATTTCCCGGTACTAAGTCTTAGTTAACGTAATTATTTCACCTTTTTTCACATAATATTATAGAATACTCTTCCCTTAAGTGACAATAGGCCTTAGAATCACCATCAGCCAGCAAACTACATGTCTGCCCGACATTTAACTCTAAACCACATTTTTAAGGCGATTTCGTCTACATTTCCCAGTGCCAGGGCCTAGGTAACGTAATTATTGCAATTTTTTTTACATTTTTTTATAGAATACCTTTGCCTTGAGTGACAATAGGCCTTTGAATTACCATCGGCCAGCAAAATATATGTCTGTCCGACAATCAACTTAAAACTACATTTTTATGGTGATTTCGTCTACATTTCCCAGTGCCACGGCCTAGGTAACGTAATTATAGCGACTTTTTTACCTTATCTTATAGAATTCTCTTGTTTTGAGTTACAATAGGTCTTAAATTAACCATCGGCCAGCAAACTACATGTCTGCCCGACATTGAACTCTAAGTCTCTGTTTTAAGGCGATTTCGTCTACATTTACCGGTGCCACGGCCTAGGTAACATAATTATTGCAACTTTTTTTACATTATCATATAGAATACTCTTGCCTTGAGTGACAATAAGCCTTTGAATCACTATCGGCCAGCAAAATATATGTCTGTCCGACAATCAACTTTAAACTACATTTTTATGGTGATTTAGTCTACATTTCCCGGTGCCACGGCCTAGGTAACGTAATTATTGCAACGTTGTTTACATTTTATTATAGAATACTCTTAGTTTGAGTGATAGTAGGCCTAAGAATCTCCATCGGCTAGCAAACTACATGTCTGCCCGACATTTAACTCTAAACTACATTTTAAGGCGATTTCGTCTACATTTCCCGGTGCCACGGCCTAGGTAACGTAACTATAGCGACTTGTTTTACATTATCTTAGATAATGCTCTTGTTTTGAGTGACAATAGGCCTTTGAATCACCATCGGCCAGCAAACGACATGTCTGCCCGACATTTAAATATAAACTACATTTTTATCGCGGTTTTGTCTACATTTCCCGGTACTAAGGCTTAGTTAACGTAATTATTTCAACTTTTTTCACATTATATTATAGAATCCTCTTGCCTTAAGTGACAATAGGCCTTAGAATCACCATCGGCCAGCAAACTACATGTCTGCCCGACATTTAACTCTAAACTACATTTTTAAGGCGATTACGTCTACGTTTCCCGGTGCCACGGCCTAGATAACGTAAATATAGCAATTTTTTTTACATTATCTTATAGAATATTCTTGCTTTGAGTGACAATTTGCCTTAGAATAACCATCGGCCATTAAACTACATGTCTGCCCGACATTCAACTCTAAACTATATTTTTATGGCGGTTTTGTCTACATTTCCCGGTGCCACGGCCTAGATAAAGTAATTATTGCAACGTTTTTTACATTTTATTATAGAATCTTCTTAGTTTGAGTGATAATAGGCCTAAGAATTACCATCGGCCAGCAAACTACATGTCTGCCCGACATTTAACTCTAAACAACATTTTAAGGCGATTTTGTCTACATTTCCCGGTGCCATGGCCTAGGTAACGAAACTATAGCGACTTTTTTTACATTATCTTATAGAATTCTCTTGTTTTAAGTGACAATAGGCGTTAGAATCACCATCGGCCAGCAAACTACATGTTTTCCCGACATTTAACTCTAAACTACATTTTTAAGGCGATTTCGTCTACATTACCCGGTGCCACGGCCTAGGTAACGTAATTATTGGAATTTTTTTTACACGATCTTATAGAATTCTTTTGCATTGAGTGAAAAAATGCCTTAAAATTACCATCAGCCAGCAAACTACTTGTTTTCCCGACATTTAACTCTAAACAATATTTTTAAGACGATTTCGTCTACATTTCCCGGTGCCACGGCCTAGGTAACGTAATTATAGCGACTTTTTTTACATTATCTTATAGAATACTTTTGTGTTGAGATACAATAGGCCTTTGAATCACCATCGGCCAGCAAACGACATGTCTGCCCGACATTTAAATATAAACTACAATTTTATCGCGGTTTTGTCTACATTTCCTGGTACTAAGGCTTAGTTAACGTAATTATTTCACCTTTTTTCACATAATATTATAGAATACTCTTGCCTTAAGTGACAATAGGCCTTAGAATCACCATCGGCCAGCAAACTACATGTCTGCCCGACATTTAACTCTAAACTACATTTTTAAGGCGATTACGTCTACATTTCCCGGTGCCACGGCCTAGATAACGTAAATATAGCAACTTTTTTTACATTATCTTATAGAATACTCTTGCTTTGAGTGACAATAGGCGTTAGAATCACCATCGGCCATTAAACTACATGTTTTCCCGACATTTAACTCTAAACTACATTTTTAAGGCGATTTCGTCTACATTACCCGGTGCCACGGCCTAGGTAACGTAATTATTGGAATTTTTTTTACAAGATCTTATAGAATTCTCTTGCATTGAGTGAAAAAATGCCTTAAAATTACCATCGGCCAGCAAACTACTTGTTTTCCCGACATTTAACTCTAAACAATATTTTTAAGACGATTTCGTCTACATTTCCCGGTGCCACGGCCTAGGTAACGTAATTATAGCGACTTTTTTTACATTATCTTATAGAATACTCTTGTGTTGAGTGACAATAGGCCTTTGAATCACCATCGGCCAGCAAACGACATGTCTGCCCGACATTTAAATATAAACTACATTTTTATCGCGGTTTTGTCTACATTTCCCGGTACTAAGGCTTAGTTAACGTAATTATTTCAATTTTTTTCACATAATATTATAGAATACTCTTGCTTTAAGTGACAATAGGCCTTAGAATCACCAGCGGCCAGCAAACTACATGTCTGCCCGACATTTAACTCTAAACTACATTTTTAAGGCGATTACGTCTACGTTTCCCGGTGCCACGGCCTAGATAACGTAAATATAGCAACTTTTTTTACATTATCTTATAGAATACTCTTGCTTTGAGTGACAATAGGCGTTAGAATCACCATCGGCCATTAAACTACATGTTTTCCCGACATTTAACTCTAAACTACATTTTTAAGGCGATTTCGTCTACATTACCCGGTGCCACGGCCTAGGTAACGTAATTATTGGATTTTTTTTTACAAGATCTTATAGAATTCTCTTGCATTGAGTGAAAAAATGCCTTAAAATTACCATCGGCCAGCAAACTACTTGTTTTCCCGACATTTAACTCTAAACAATATTTTTAAGACGATTTCGTCTACATTTCCCGGTGCCACGGCCTAGGTAACGTAATTATAGCGACTTTTTTTACATTATCTTATAGAATACTCTTGTGTTGAGTGACAATAGGCCTTTGAATCACCATCGGCCAGCAAACGACATGTCTGCCCGACATTTAAATATAAACTACATTTTTATCGCGGTTTTGTCTACATTTCCCGGTACTAAGGCTTAGTTAACGTAATTATTTCAACTTTTTTCACATAATATTATAGAATACTCTTGCTTTAAGTGACAATAGGCCTTAGAATCACCAGCGGCCAGCAAACTACATGTCTGCCCGACATTTAACTCTAAACTACATTTTTAAGGCGATTACGTCTACATTTCCCGGTGCCACGGCCTAGATAACGTAAATATAGCAACTTTTTTTACATTATCTTATAGAATACTCTTGTTTTGAGTGACAATATGCCTTAGAATAACCATCGGCCAGCAAACTACATGTCTGTCCGACAATCAACTTAAAACTACATTTTTATGGTGATTTCGTCTACATTTCCCGGTGCCACGGCCTAGATAACGTAATTATTGCAACGTTTTTTTACATTTTATTATAGAATACTCTTGGTTTGAGTGATAATAGGCCTAAGAATCACCATCGGCCAGCAAACTACATGTCTGCCCGACATTTAACTCTAAACTACATTTTAAGGCGATTTCGTCTACATTTCCCGGTGCCATGGCCTAGGTAACGAAACTATAGCGACTTTTTTTACATTATCTTATAGAATTCTCTTGTTTTAAGTGACAATAGGCGTTAGAATCACCATCGGCCAGCAAACTACATGTTTTCCCGACATTTAACTCTAAACTACATTTTTAAGGCGATTTCGTCTACATTACCCGGTGCCACGGCCTAGGTAACGTAATTATTGGAATTTTTTTTACACGATCTTATAGAATTCTCTTGCATTGAGTGAAAAAATGCCCTAAAATTACCATCGACCAGCAAACTACTTGTTTTCCCGACATTTAACTCTAAACAATATTTTTAAGACGATTTCGTCTACATTTCCCGGTGCCACGGCCTAGGTAACGTAATTATAGCGACTTTTTTTACAATATCTTATAGAATACTTTTGTGTTGAGTGACAATAGGCCTTTGAATCACCATCGGCCAGCAAACGACATGTCTGCCCGACATTTAAATATAAACTACAATTTTATCGCGGTTTTGTCTACATTTCCTGGTACTAAGGCTTAGTTAACGTAATTATTTCACCTTTTTTCACATAATATTATAGAATACTCTTGCCTTAAGTGACAATACTCCTTAGAATCACCATCGGCCAGCAAACTACATGTCTGCCCGACATTTAACTCTAAACTACATTTTTAAGGCGATTACGTCTACATTTCCCGGTGCCACGGCCTAGGTAACGTAAATATAGCAACTTTTTTTACATTATCTTATAGAATACTCTTGCTTTGAGTGACAATAGGCGTTAGAATCACCATCGGCCAGCAAACTACATGTTTTCCCGACATTTAACTCTAAACTACATTTTTAAGGCGATTTCGTCTACATTACCCGGTGCCACGGCCTAGGTAACGTAATTATTGGAATTTTTTTTACAAGATCTTATAGAATTCTCTTGCATTGAGTGAAAAAATGCCTTAAAATTACCATCGGCCAGCAAACTACTTGTTTTCCCGACATTTAACTCTAAACAATATTTTTAAGACGATTTCGTCTACATTTCCCGGTGCCACGGCCTAGGTAACGTAATTATAGCGACTTTTTTTACATTATCTTATAGAATACTCTTGTGTTGAGTGACAATAGGCCTTTGAATCACCATCGGCCAGCAAACGACATGTCTGCCCGACATTTAAATATAAACTACATTTTTATCGCGGTTTTGTCTACATTTCCCGGTACTAAGGCTTAGTTAACGTAATTATTTCAACTTTTTTCACATAATATTATAGAATACTCTTGCTTTAAGTGACAATAGGCCTTAGAATCACCATCGGCCAGCAAACTACATGTCTGCCCGACATTTAACTCTAAACTACATTTTTAAGGCGATTACGTCTACATTTCCCGGTGCCACGGCCTAGATAACGTAAATATAGCAACTTTTTTTACATTATCTTATAGAATACTCTTGTTTTAAGTGACAATATGCCTTAGAATAACCATCGGCCAGCAAACTACATGTCTGTCCGACAATCAACTTAAAACTACATTTTTATGGTGATTTCGTCTACATTTCCCGGTGCCACGGCCTAGATAACGTAATTATTGCAACGTTTTTTTACATTTTATTATAGAATACTCTTGGTTTGAGTGATAATAGGCCTAAGAATCACCATCGGCCAGCAAACTACATGTCTGCCCGACATTTAACTCTAAACTACATTTTAAGGCGATTTCGTCTACATTTCCCGGTGCCATGGCCTAGGTAACGAAACTTTAGCGACTTTTTTTACATTATCTTATAGAATTTTCTTGTTTTAAGTGACAATAGGCGTTAGAATCAACATCGGCCATTAAAATATATGTCTGTCCGACAATCAACTTTAAACTACATTTTTATGGTGATTTAGTCTACATTTCCCGGTGCCACGGCCTAGGTAACGTAATTATAGCGACATTTTTTACATTATCTTATAGAATTCTCTTGCATTGAGTGATAATAAGCCTTAGAATTACCATCGGCCAGCAAACTGCATGTCTGCCCGACATTTAACTCTAAACTACATTTTAAGGCGATTTCGTCTACATTTCCCGGAGCCTCGGCCTAGATAACGTAATTATAGCAATTTTTTTTACATTATATTATAGAATACTCTTGCGTTGAGTGACAGTAGGCCTTTGAATCACCATCGGCCAGCAAACGACATGTCTGCCCGACATTTAAATATAAACTACATTTTTATCGCGGTTTTGTCTACATTTCCCGGTACTAAGGCTTAGTTAACGTAATTATATCAACTTTTTTCACATTATATTATAGAATACTCTTGCCTTGAGTGACAATATGCCGTAGAATCACCATCGGCCAGCAAATTACATGTCTGCCCGACATTTAACTCTAAACTACATTTTTAAGGCGATTACGTCTACATTTCCCGGTGCCACGGCCTAGATAACGTAAATATAGCAACTTTTTTTACATTATCTTATAGAATACTCTTGCTTTGAGTGACATTATGTCTTAGAATAACCATCGGCCAGCAAACTACATGTCTGCCCGACATTCAACTCTAAACTATATTTTTATGGCGGTTTTGTCTACATTTCCCGGTGCCACGGCCTAGGTAACGTAATTATAGCGATTTTTTTACATTATCTTATAGAATACTCTTGTGTTGAGTGACAATAGGCCTTAAAATCACCATCGGCCGGCAAACTACATGTCTGCCCGACATTTAACTCTAAGTCACTATTTGAAGGCGATTTCGTCTACATTTCCTGGTGCCACGGCCTAGGTAACATAATTATTGCATTTTTTTTTACATTATCTTATAGAATTCTCTTGCTTTGAGTGACAATAGGCCTAAAAATTACCATCGGCTAGCAAAATATATGTCTGTCCGACAATCAACTTTAAACTACATTTTTATGGTGATTTCGTCTACATTTCCCGGTGCCACGGCCTAGATAACGTAATTATTGCAACTTTTTTTACATTATCTTATAGAATACTCTAGCTTTAAGTGATAAAAGGCCTCAAAATCACCATCGGCCAGCAAACTATATGTTTTCCCGACATTTAACTCTAAACAACATTTTTAAGACGATTTCGTCTACATTTCCCGGTGCCACGGCCTAGGTAACGTATTTATAGCGACATTTTTTACATTATCTTATAGAATACTCTTGCTTTGAGTTACAATAGGTCTTAAATTAACCATCGGCCAGCAAACTACATGTCTGCCCGACATTGAACTCTAAGTCTCTGTTTTAAGGCGATTTCGTCTACATTTACCGGTGCCACGGCCTAGGTAACATAATTATTGCAACTTTTTTTACATTATCATATAGAATACTTTTGCCTCGAGTGACAATAGGCCGTAGAATTACCATCGGCCAGCAAACTACATGTCTGCCCGACATTTAACTCTAAACTACATTTTAAGGCGATTTCGTCTACATTTCCCGGTGCCACGGCCTAGGTAACGTAATTATGGCGACATTTTTTACATTAATTTATAGACTACTCTTGCTTTGAGTGACAATATGCCGTAGAATCACCATCGGCCAGCAAACTACATGTTCGCCCGACATTTAAATATAAACTACATTTTTATCGCGGTTTTGTCTACATTTCCCGGTACTAAGGCTTAATTAACGTAACTATATCAACTTTTTTCACATTATATTATAGAATACTCTTGCCTTGAGTGACAATATGCCGTAGAATTACCATCGGCCAGCAAATGACATGTCTGCTTGACATTTAACTCTAAACTACATTTTTAAGGCGATTACGTCTACATTTCCCGGTGCCACGGCCTAGGTAACGTAATTATTGCAACTTTTTTTAAATATCTTATAGAAGGCTCTTAATTTGAGTGACATTACGCCTTAGAATCACCATCGGCCAGCAAATTACATGTCTGCCCGACATTTAACTCTAAACCACATTTTTAAGGCGATTTCGTCTACATTTCCCGGTGCCACGGCCTAGGTAACGTAATTATTGCATTTTTTTTTACATTTTTTTATAGAATACCTTTGCCTAGAGTGACAATAGGCCTTTGAATTACCATCGGCCAGCAAAATATATGTCTGTCCGACAATCAACTTAAAACTACATTTTTATGGTGATTTCGTCTATATTTCCCGGTGCCACGGCCTAGGTAACGTAATTATAGCGATTTTTTTACCTTATCTTATAGAATACTCTTGTGTTCAGTGTCAATAGGCCTTAAAATCACTATCGGCCAGCAAACGACATGTCTGCCCGACATTTAAATATAAACTACATTTTTATCGCGGTTTTGTCTACATTTCCCTGTACTAAGGCTTAGTTAACGTAATTATTTCAATTTTTTACACATTATATTATAGAATACTCTTGGTTTAAGTGACAATAGGCCTTAGAATCACCAGCGGCCAGCAAACTACATGTCTGCCCGACATTTAACTCTAAACTACATTTTAAGGCAATTTCGTCTACATTTCCCGGTGCCACGGCCTAGGTAACGTAACTATAGCGACTTTTTTTACATTATCTTAGATAATGCTCTTGTTTTGAGTTACAATAGGCCTTTGAATCACCATCGGCCAGCAAACGACATGTCTGCCCGACATTTAAATATAAACTACATTTTTATCGCGGTTTTGTCTACATTTCCCGGTACTAAGGCTTAGTTAACGTAATTATTTCAACTTTTTTCACATTATATTATAGAATACTCTTGCCTTGAGTGACAATATGCCGTAGAATTACCATCGGCCAGCAAACTACATGTTCGCCCGACATTTAAATATAAACTACATTTTTATCGCGGTTTTGTCTACATTTCCCGGTACTAAGGCTTAATTAACGTAACTATATCAACTTTTTTCACATTATATTATAGAATACTCTTGCCTTGAGTGACAATATGCCGTAGAATTACCATCGGCCAGCAAATGACATGTCTGCTTGACATTTAACTCTAAACTACATTTTTAAGGCGATTACGTCTACATTTCCCGGTGCCACGGCCTAGGTAACGTAATTATTGCAACTTTTTTTAAATATCTTATAGAAGGCTCTTAATTTGAGTGACATTACGCCTTAGAATCACCATCGGCCAGCAAATTACATGTCTGCCCGACATTTAACTCTAAACCACATTTTTAAGGCGATTTCGTCTACATTTCCCGGTGCCACGGCCTAGGTAACGTAATTATTGCATTTTTTTTTACATTTTTTTATAGAATACCTTTGCCTAGAGTGACAATAGGCCTTTGAATTACCATCGGCCAGCAAAATATATGTCTGTCCGACAATCAACTTAAAACTACATTTTTATGGTGATTTCGTCTATATTTCCCGGTGCCACGGCCTAGGTAACGTAATTATAGCGATTTTTTTACCTTATCTTATAGAATACTCTTGTGTTCAGTGTCAATAGGCCTTAAAATCACTATCGGCCAGCAAACGACATGTCTGCCCGACATTTAAATATAAACTACATTTTTATCGCGGTTTTGTCTACATTTCCCTGTACTAAGGCTTAGTTAACGTAATTATTTCAATTTTTTACACATTATATTATAGAATACTCTTGCTTTAAGTGACAATAGGCCTTAGAATCACCATCGGCCAGCAAACTACATGTCTGCCCGACATTTAACTCTAAACTACATTTTTAAGGCGATTACGTCTACATTTCCCGGTGCCACGGCCTAGATAACGTAAATATAGCAATTTTTTTTACTTTATTTTATAGAATATTCTTGCTTTGAGTGACAATTTGCCTTAGAATAACCATCGGCCATTAAACTACATGTCTGCCCGACATTCAACTCTAAACTATATTTTTATGGCGGTTTTGTCTACATTTCCCGGTGCCACGGCCTAGATAACGTAATTATTGCAACGTTTTTTACATTTTATTATAGAATACTCTTAGTTTGAGTGAAAGTAGGCCTAAGAATCACCATCGGCTAGCAAACTACATGTCTGCCCGACATTTAACTCTAAACTACATTTTAAGGCAATTTCGTCTACATTTCCCGGTGCCACGGCCTAGGTAACGTAACTATAGCGACTTTTTTTACATTATCTTAGATAATGCTCTTGTTTTGAGTGACAATAGGCCTTTGAATCACCATCGGCCAGCAAACGACATGTCTGCCCGACATTTAAATATAAACTACATTTTTATCGCGGTTTTGTCTACATTTCCCGGTACTAAGGCTTAGTTAACGTAATTATTTCAACTTTTTTCACATTATATTATAGAATACTCTTGCCTTAAGTGACAATAGGCCTTAGAATCACCATCGGCCAGCAAACTACATGTCTGCCCGACATTTAACTCTAAACTACATTTTTAAGGCGATTACGTCTACGTTTCCCGGTGCCACGGCCTAGATAACGTAAATATAGCAATTTTTTTTACATTATCTTATAGAATATTCTTGCTTTGAGTGACAATTTGCCTTAGAATAACCATCGGCAATTAAACTACATGTCTGCCCGACATTCAACTCTAAACTACATTTTTATGGTGATTTCGTCTACATTTCCCGGTGCCACGGCCTAGATAACGTAATTATTGCAACTATTTTTACATTATCTTATAGAAAACTCTAGCTTTAAGTGATAATAGGCCTCAGAATCACCATCGGCCAGCAAACTATATGTTTTCCCGACATTTAACTCTAAACAACATTTATAAGACGATTTCGTCTACATTTCCCGGTGCCACGGCCTAGGTAACGTAATTGTAGCGACATTTTTTACATTATCTTATAGAATACTCTTGTTTTAAGTTACAATAGGTCTTAAATTAACCATCGGCCAGCAAACTACATGTCTGCCCGACATTGAACTCTAAGTCTCTGTTTTAAGGCGATTTCGTCTACATTTACCGGTGCCACGGCCTAGGTAACATAATTATTGCAACTTTTTTTACATTATCATATAGTATACTCTTGCCTTGAGTGACAATAGGCCGTAGAATCATCATCGGCCAGCAACCTACATGTCTGCCCGACATTTAACTCTAAACTACATTTTAAGGCGATTTCGTCTACATTTCCCGGTGCCACGGCCTAGGTAACGTAATTATGGCGACATTTTTTACAATAATTTATAGACTACTCTTGCTTTGAGTGACAATATGCCGAAGAATCACCATCGGCCAGCAAACTACATGTCTGCCTGACATTTAACTCTAAACTACATTTTAAGGCGATTTCGTCTACATTTCCCGGTGCCACGGCCTAGGTAACGTAATTATTGCAACTATTTTTTAAATATCTTATAGAATGCTCTTGGTTTGAGTGACATTACGCCTTAGAATCACCATAGGCCAGCAAACTACATGTCTGCCCGACATTTAACTCTAAACCACATTTTTAAGGCGATTTTGTCTACATTTCCCGGTGCCACGGCCTAGGTAACGTAACTATTGCAATTTTTTTTACATTTTTTAATAGAATATCTTTGCCTAGAGTGACAATAGGCCTTTGAATTACCATCGGCCAGCAAAATATATGTCTGTCCGACAATCAACTTAAAACTACATTTTTATGGTGATTTCGTCTACATTTCCTGGTGCCACGGCCTAGGTAACGTAATTATTGCATATTTTTTTACATTATCATATAGAATACTCTTGCCTTGAGTGACAATAGGCCTTTGAATCACTATCGGCCAGCAAAATATATGTCTGTCCGACAATCAACTTTAAACTACATTTTTATGGTGATTTAGTCTACATTTCCCGGTGCCACGGCCTAGGTAACGGAATTATAGCGACATTTTTTACATTATCTTATAGAATACTCTTGCTTCGAGTGACAATACGCCTTCGAATCACCATCAGTTAGCAAACTACATGTCCGACATTTAACTCTAACTCTAGGTAACGTAATTATGGCGACATTTTTTACATTAATTTATAGACTACTCTTGCCTTGAGTGACAATAGGCCGTAGAATCACCATCGGCCAGCAAACTACATGTCTGCCCGACATTTAACTCTAAACTACATTTTAAGGCGATTTCGTCTACATTTCCCGGTGCCATGGCCTAGGTAACGTAATTATGGCGACATTTTTTACATTAATTTATAGACTACTCTTGCCTTGAGTGACAATAGGCCGTAGAATCACCATCGGCCAGCAAACTACATGTCTGCCCGACAGTTAACTCTAAACTACATTTTAAGGCGATTTCGTCTACATTTCCCGGTGCCACTGCCTAGCTAACGTAATTATTGCAACTTTTTTTTAAATATCTTACAGAATGCTCTTGGTTAGAGTGACATTATGCCTTAGAATCACCATCGGCCAGCAAACTACATGTCTGCCCGACATTTAACTCTAAACCACATTTTTAAGGCGATTTCGTCTACATTTCCCGGTGCCAGGGCCTAGGTAACGTAATTATTGCAATTTTTTTTACATTTTTTTATAGAATACCTTTGCCTAGAGTGACAAAAGGCCTTTGAATCACCATCGGCCAGCAAAATATATGTCTGTCCGACAATCAACTTAAAACTACATTTTTATGGTGATTTCGTCTACATTTCCCGGTGCCACGGCCTAGGTAACGTAATTATAGCGACTTTTTTACCTTATCTTATAGAATTCTCTTGTTTTGAGTTACAATAGGTCTTAAATTAACCATCGGCCAGCAAACTACATGTCTGCCCGACATTGAACTCTAAGTCTCTGTTTTAAGGCGATTTCGTCTGCATTTACCGGTGCCACGGCCTAGGTAACATAATTATTGCAATTTTTTTTACATTATCATATAGAATACTCTTGCCTTGAGTGACAATAGGCCTTTGAATCACTATCGGCCAGCAAAATATATGTCTGTCCGACAATCAACTTTAAACTACATTTTTATGGTGATTTAGTCTACATTTCCCGATGCCACGGCCTAGGTAACGTAATTATTGCAACGTTGTTTACATTTTATTATAGAATACTCTTAGTTTGAGTGATAGTAGGCCTAAGAATCACCATCGGCTAGCAAACTACATGTCTGCCCGACATTTAACTCTAAACTACATTTTAAGGCGATTTCGTCTACATTTCCCGGTGCCACGGCCTAGGTAACGTAACTATAGCGACTTTTTTTACATTATCTTAGAAAATGCTCTTGTTTTGAGTGACAATAGGCCTTTGAATCACCATCGGCCAGCAAACGACATGTCTGCCCGACATTTAAATATAAACTACATTTTTATCGCGGTTTTGTCTACATTTCCCTGTACTAAGGCTTAGTTAACGTAATTATTTCAATTTTTTACACATTATATTATAGAATACTCTTGCCTTAAGTGACAATAGGCCTTAGAATCACCATCGGCCAGCAAACTACATGTCTGCCCGACATTTAACTCTAAACTACATTTTTAAGGCGATTACGTCTACATTTCCCGGTGCCACGGCCTAGATAACGTAAATATAGCAATTTTTTTTACTTTATTTTATAGAATATTCTTGCTTTAAGTGACAATTTGCCTTAGAATAACCATCGGCCATTAAACTACATGTCTGCCCGACATTCAACTCTAAACTATATTTTTATGGCGGTTTTGTCTACATTTCCCGGTGCCACGGCCTAGATAACGTAATTATTGCAACGGCTTTTACATTTTATTATAGAATACTCTTAGTTTGAGTGAAAGTAGGCCTAAGAATCACCATCGGCTAGCAAACTACATGTCTGCCCGACATTTAACTCTAAACTACATTTTAAGGCAATTTCGTCTACATTTCCCGGTGCCGTGGCCTAGGTAACGAAACTATAGCAACTTTTTTTACATTATCTTATAGAATACTCTTGTTTTGAGTGACAATAGGCCTTTGAATCACCATCGGCCAGCAAACGACATGTCTGCCCGACATTTAAATATAAACTACATTTTTATCGCGGTTTTGTCTACATTTCCCGGTACTAAGGCTTAGTTAACGTAATTATTTCAACTTTTTTCACATTATATTATAGAATACTCTTGCCTTAAGTGACAATAGGCCTTAGAATCACCATCGGCCAGCAAACTACATGTCTGCCCGACATTTAACTCTAAACTACATTTTTAAGGCGATTACGTCTACGTTTCCCGGTGCCACGGCCTAGATAACGTAAATATAGCAATTTTTTTTACATTATCTTATAGAATATTTTTGCTTTGAGTGACAATTTGCCTTAGAATAACCATCGGCCATTAAACTACATGTCTGCCCGACATTCAACTCTAAACTATATTTTTATGGCGGTTTTGTCTACATTTCCCGGTGCCACGGCCTAGATAACGTAATTATTGCAACGTTTTTTACATTTTATTATAGAATCTTCTTAGTTTGAGTGATAATAGGCCTAAGAATTACCATCGGCCAGCAAACTACATGTCTGCCCGACATTTAACTCTAAACTACATTTTAAGGCGATTTCGTCTACATTACCCGGTGCCACGGCCTAGGTAACGTAATTATTGGAATTTTTTTTACACGATCTTATATAATTCTCTTGCATTGAGTGAAAAAATGCCTTAAAATTACCATCGGCCAGCAAACTACTTGTTTTCCCGACATTTAACTCTAAACAATATTTTTAAGACGATTTCGTCTACATTTCCCAGTGCCACGGCCTAGGTAACGTAATTATAGCGACTTTTTTTACATTTTCTTATAGAATATTTTTGTGTTGAGTGACAATAGGCCTTTGAATCACCATCGGCCAGCAAACGACATGTCTGCCCGACATTTAAATATAAACTACATTTTTATCGCGGTTTTGTCTACATTTCCCGGTACTAAGTCTTAGTTAACGTAATTATTTCACCTTTTTTCACATAATATTATAGAATACTCTTCCCTTAAGTGACAATAGGCCTTAGAATCACCATCGGCCAGCAAACTACATGTCTGCCCGACATTTAACTCTAAACCACATTTTTAAGGCGATTTCGTCTACATTTCCCGGTGCCAGGGCCTAGGTAACGTAATTATTGCAATTTTTTTTACATTTTTTTATAGAATACCTTTGCCTTGAGTGACAATAGGCCTTTGAATTACCATCGGCCAGCAAAATATATGTCTGTCCGACAATCAACTTAAAACTACATTTTTATGGTGATTTCGTCTACATTTCCCAGTGCCACGGCCTAGGTAACGTAATTATAGCGACTTTTTTACCTTATCTTATAGAATTCTCTTGTTTTGAGTTACAATAGGTCTTAAATTAACCATCGGCCAGCAAACTACATGTCTGCCCGACATTGAACTCTAAGTCTCTGTTTTAAGGCGATTTCGTCTACATTTACCGGTGCCACGGCCTAGGTAACATAATTATTGCAACTTTTTTTACATTATCATATAGAATACTCTTGCTTTGAGTGACAATAAGCCTTTGAATCACTATCGGCCAGCAAAATATATGTCTGTCCGACAATCAACTTTAAACTACATTTTTATGGTGATTTAGTCTACATTTCCCGGTGCCACGGCCTAGGTAACGTAATTATTGCAACGTTGTTTACATTTTATTATAGAATACTCTTAGTTTGAGTGATAGTAGGCCTAAGAATCTCCATCGGCTAGCAAACTACTTGTTTTCCCGACATTTAACTCTAAACAATATTTTTAAGACGATTTCGTCTACATTTCCCGTAGCCACGGCCTAGGTAACGTAAATATAGCAACTTTTTTTACATTATCTTATAGAATACTCTTGTTTTAAGTGACAATATGCCTTAGAATAACCATCGGCCAGCAAACTACATGTCTGTCCGACAATCAACTTAAAACTACATTTTTATGGTGATTTCGTCTACATTTCCCGGTGCCACGGCCTAGATAACGTAAATATTGCAACGTTTTTTTACATTTTATTATAGAATACTCTTGGTTTGAGTGATAATAGGCCTAAGAATCACCATCGGCCAGCAAACTACATGTCTGCCCGACATTTAACTCTAAACTACATTTTAAGGCGATTTCGTCTACATTTCCCGGTGCCACGGCCTAGGTAACGTAACTATAGCGACTTTTTTTACATTATCTTAGATAATGCTCTTGTTTTGAGTGACAATAGGCCTTTGAATCACCATCGGCCAGCAAACGACATGTCTGCCCGACATTTAAATATAAACTACATTTTTATCGCGGTTTTGTCTACATTTCCCGGTACTAAGGCTTAGTTAACGTAATTATTTCAACTTTTTTCACATTATATTATAGAATCCTCTTGCCTTAAGTGACAATAGGCCTTAGAATCACCATCGGCCAGCAAACTACATGTCTGCCCGACATTTAACTCTAAACTACATTTTTAAGGCGATTACGTCTACGTTTCCCGGTGCCACGGCCTAGATAACGTAAATATAGCAATTTTTTTTACATTATCTTATAGAATATTCTTGCGTTGAGTGACAATTTGCCTTAGAATAACCATCGGCCATTAAACTACATGTCTGCCCGACATTCAACTCTAAACTATATTTTTATGGCGGTTTTGTCTACATTTCCCGGTGCCACGGCCTAGATAACGTATTTATTGCAACGTTTTTTACATTTTATTATAGAATCTTCATTGTTTGAGTGATAATAGGCCTAAGAATTACCATCGGCCAGCAAACTACATGTCTGCCCGACATTTAACTCTAAACTACATTTTAAGGCGATTTTGTCTACATTTCCCGGTGCCATGGCCTAGGTAACGAAACTATAGCGACTTTTTTTACATTATCTTATAGAATTTTCTTGTTTTAAGTGACAATAGGCGTTAGAATCACCATCGGCCAGCAAACTACATGTTTTCCCGACATTTAACTCTAAACTACATTTTTAAGGCGATTTCGTCTACATTACCCGGTGCCACGGCCTAGGTAACGTAATTATTGGAATTTTTTTTACACGATCTTATAGAATTCTTTTGCATTGAGTGAAAAAATGCCTTAAAATTACCATCAGCCAGCAAACTACTTGTTTTCCCGACATTTAACTCTAAACAATATTTTTAAGACGATTTCGTCTACATTTCCCGGTGCCACGGCCTAGGTAACGTAAATATAGCAACTTTTTTTACATTATCTTATAGAATACTCTTGTTTTAAGTGACAATATGCCTTAGAATAACCATCGGCCAGCAAACTACATGTCTGTCCGACAATCAACTTAAAACTACATTTTTATGGTGATTTCGTCTACATTTCCCGGTGCCACGGCCTAGATAACGTAATTATTGCAACGTTTTTTTACATTTTATTATAGAATACTCTTGGTTTGAGTGATAATAGGCCTAAGAATCACCATCGGCCAGCAAACTACATGTCTGCCCGACATTTAACTCTAAACTACATTTTAAGGCGATTTCGTCTACATTTCCCGGTGCCATGGCCTAGGTAACGAAACTTTAGCGACTTTTTTTACATTATCTTATAGAATTTTCTTGTTTAAAGTGACAATAGGCGTTAGAATCAACATCGGCCATTAAAATATATGTCTGTCCGACAATCAACTTTAAACTACATTTTTATGGTGATTTAGTCTACATTTCCCGGTGCCACGGCCTAGGTAACGTAATTATAGCGACATTTTTTACATTATCTTATAGAATTCTCTTGCATTGAGTGATAATAAGCCTTAGAATTACCATCGGCCAGCAAACTGCATGTCTGCCCGACATTTAACTCTAAACTACATTTTAAGGCGATTTCGTCTACATTTCCCGGAGCCTCGGCCTAGATAACGTAATTATAGCAATTTTTTTTACATTATATTATAGAATACTCTTGCGTTGAGTGACAGAAGGCCTTTGAATCACCATCGGCCAGCAAACGACATGTCTGCCCGACATTTAAATATAAACTACATTTTTATCGCGGTTTTGTCTACATTTCCCGGTACTAAGGCTTAGTTAACGTAATTATATCAACTTTTTTCACATTATATTATAGAATACTCTTGCCTTGAGTGACAATATGCCGTAGAATCACCATCGGCCAGCAAATTACATGTCTGCCCGACATTTAACTCTAAACTACATTTTTAAGGCGATTACGTCTACATTTCCCGGTGCCACGGCCTAGATAACGTAAATATAGCAACTTTTTTTACATTATCTTATAGAATACTCTTGCTTTGAGTGACATTATGTCTTAGAATAACCATCGGCCAGCAAACTACATGTCTGCCCGACATTCAACTCTAAACTATATTTTTATGGCGGTTTTGTCTACATTTCCCGGTGCCACGGCCTAGGTAACGTAATTATAGCGACTTTTTTACATTATCTTATAGAATACTCTTGTGTTGAGTGACAATAGGCCTTAAAATCACCATCGGCCGGCAAACTACATGTCTGCCCGACATTTAACTCTAAGTCACTATTTGAAGGCGATTTCGTCTACATTTCCTGGTGCCACGGCCTAGGTAACATAATTATTGCATTTTTTTTTACATTATCTTATAGAATTCTCTTGCCTTGAGTGACAATAGGCCTAAAAATTACCATCGGCTAGCAAAATATATGTCTGTCCGACAATCAACTTTAAACTACATTTTTATGGTGATTTCGTCTACATTTCCCGGTGCCACGGCCTAGATAACGTAATTATTGCAACTTTTTTTACATTATCTTATAGAATACTCTAGCTTTAAGTGATAAAAGGCCTCAGAATCACCATCGGCCAGCAAACTATATGTTTTCCCGACATTTAACTCTAAACAACATTTTTAAGACGATTTCGTCTACATTTCCCGGTGCCACGGCCTAGGTAACGTATTTATAGCGACATTTTTTACATTATCTTATAGAATACTCTTGCTTTGAGTTACAATAGGTCTTAAATTAACCATCGGCCAGCAAACTACATGTCTGCCCGACATTGAACTCTAAGTCTCTGTTTTAAGGCGATTTCGTCTACATTTACCGGTGCCACGGCCTAGGTAACATAATTATTGCAACTTTTTTTACATTATCATATAGAATACTCTTGCCTTGAGTGACAATAGGCCGTAGAATTACCATCGGCCAGCAAACTACATGTCTGCCCGACATTTAACTCTAAACTACATTTTAAGGCGATTTCGTCTACATTTCCCGGTGCCACGGCCTAGGTAACGTAATTATGGCGACATTTTTTACATTAATTTATAGACTACTCTTGCTTTGAGTGACAATACGCCGTAGAATCACCATCGGCCAGCAAACTACATGTTCGCCCGACATTTAAATATAAACTACATTTTTATCGCGGTTTTGTCTACATTTCCCGGTACTAAGGCTTAGTTAACGTAACTATATCAACTTTTTTCACATTATATTATAGAATACTCTTGCCTTGAGTGACAATATGCCGTAGAATTACCATCGGCCAGCAAATTACATGTCTGCTTGACATTTAACTCTAAACTACATTTTTAAGGCGATTACGTCTACATTTCCCGGTGCCACGGCCTAGGTAACGTAATTATTGCAACTTTTTTTAAATATCTTATAGAAGGCTCTTAATTTGAGTGACATTACGCCTTAGAATCACCATCGGCCAGCAAATTACATGTCTGCCCGACATTTAACTCTAAACCACATTTTTAAGGCGATTTCGTCTACATTTCCCGGTGCCACGGCCTAGGTAACGTAATTATTGCATTTTTTTTTACATTTTTTTATAGAATACCTTTGCCTAGAGTGACAATAGGCCTTTGAATTACCATCGGCCAGCAAAATATATGTCTGTCCGACAATCAACTTAAAACTACATTTTTATGGTGATTTCGTCTATATTTCCCGGTGCCACGGCCTAGTTAACGTAATTATAGCGATTTTTTTACCTTATCTTATAGAATACTCTTGTGTTCAGTGTCAATAGGCCTTAAAATCACTATCGGCCAGCAAACTACATGTCTGCCCGACATTTAACTCTAAGTCACTATTTGAAGGCGATTTCGTCTACATTTCCTGGTGCCACGGCCTAGGTAACGTAATTATAGCGACATTTTTTACATTATCTTATAGAATATTTTTTCCTTGAGTGACAATAGGCCTTCGAATCACCATCAGTTAGCAAACTACATGTCTGCCTGACATTTAACTCTAAACTACATTTTAAGGCGATTTCGTCTACATTTCCCGGTGCCGCGGCCTAGGTAACGTAATCATGGCGACATTTTTTACAATTATTTATAGAATACTCTTGCCTTGAGTGACAATAGGCCGTAGAATCACCATCGGCCAGCAAACTACATGTCTGCCCGACATTTAACTCTAAACTACATTTTAAGGCGATTTCGTCTACATTTCCCGGTGCCACGGCCTAGGTAACGTAATTATTGCAACTTTTTTTACATTATCTTATAGAATGCTCTTACCTTGAGTGACATTACGCCTTAGCATCACCATCGGCCAGCAAACTACATGTCTGCCCGACATTTAACTCTAAACTACATTTTAAGGCGATTTCGTCTACATTTCCCGGTGCCACGGCCTAGGTAACGTAATTATGGCGACATTTTTTACATAAGTTTATAGAATACTCTTGCCTTGAGTGACAAAATGCGGTACAATCACCATCGGCCAGCAAACTACATGTCTGCCCGACATTTAACTCTAAACTACATTTTTAAGGCGATTACGTCTACATTTCCCGGTGCCACGGCCTAGATAACGTAAATATAGCAACTTTTTTTACATTATCTTATAGAATCTACTTGTTATGAGTAACAATTAGCCTTAGAATAACCATCGGCCAGCAAACTACATGTCTGCCCGACATTCAACTCTAAACTATATTTTTATGGCGGTTTTGTCTACATTTCCCGGTGCCACGGCCTAGATAACGTAATTATTGCAACGTTGTTTACATTATATTATAGAATACTCTTAGTTTGAGTGATAGTAGGCCTAAGAATCACCATCGGCTAGCAAACTACATGTCTGCCCGACATTTAACTCTAAACTACATTTTAAGGCGATTTCGTCTACATTTCCCGGTGCCACGGCCTAGGTAACGTAACTATAGCGACTTTTTTTACATTATCTTAGATAATGCTCTTGTTTTGAGTGACAATAGGCCTTTGAATCACCATCAGCCAGCAAACGACATGTCTGCCCGACATTTAAATATAAACTACATTTTTATCGCGGTTTTGTCTACATTTCCCGGTACTAAGGCTTAGTTAACGTAATTATTTCAACTTTTTTCACATTATATTATAGAATACTCTTGCCTTAAGTGACAATAGGCCTTAGAATCACCATCGGCCAGCAAACTACATGTCTGCCCGACATTTAACTCTAAACTACATTTTTAAGGCGATTACGTCTACATTTCCCGGTGCCACGGCCTAGATAACGTAAATATAGCAATTTTTTTTACATTATCTTATAGAATATTCTTGCTTTGAGTGACAATTTGCCTTAGAATAACCATCGGCCATTAAACTACATGTCTGCCCGACATTCAACTCTAAACTATATTTTCATGGCGGTTTTGTCTACATTTCCCGGTGCCACGGCCTAGATAACGTAATTATTGCAACGTTTTTTACATTTTATTATAGAATACTCTTAGTTTGAGTGATAGTAGGCCTAAGAATCACCATCGGCTAGGAAACTACATGTCTGCCCGACATTTAACTCTAAACGACATTTTAAGGCGATTTCGTCTACATTTCCCGGTGCCACGGCCTAGGTAACGTAACTATAGCGACTTTTTTTACATTAACTTAGATAATGCTCTTGTTTTGAGTGACAATAGGCCTTTGAATCACCATCGGCCAGCAAACGACATGTCTGCCCGACATTTAAATATAAACTACATTTTTATCGCGTTTTTGTCTACATTTCCCGGTACTAAGGCTTAGTTAACGTAATTATTTCAACTTTTTTCACATTATATTATAGAATACTCGTGTCTTAACTGACAATAGGCCTTAGAATCACCATCGGCCAGCAAACTACATGTCTGCCCGACATTTAACTCTAAACTACATTTTTAAGGCGATTACGTCTACATTTCCCGGTGCCACGGCCTAGATAACGTAAATATAGCAATTTTTTTTACATTATCTTATAGAATATTCTTGCTTTGAGTGACAATTTGCCTTAGAATAACCATCGGCCATTAAACTACATGTCTGCCCGACATTCAACTCTAAACTATATTTTTATGGTGGTTTTGTCTACATTTCCCGATGCCACGGCCTAGATAACGTAATTATTGCAACGTTTTTTACATTTTAATATAGAATACTCTTAGTTTGAGTGATAATAGTCCTAAGAATTACCATCGGCTAGCAAACTACATGTCTGCCCGACATTTAACTCTAAACTACATTTTAAGGCGATTTTGTCTACATTTCCCGGTGCCATGGCCTAGGTAACGAAACTATAGCGACTTTTTTTACATTACCTTATAGAATACTCTTGTTTTAAGTGTTAATAGGCGTTAGAATCACCATCGGCCAGCAAACTACATGTTTCCTCGACATTTAACTCTAAACTACATTTTTAAGGCGATTTCGTCTACATTACCCGGTGCCACGGCCTAGGTAACGTAATTATTGGAAGTTTTTTTACACGATCATATAGAATTTTCTTGCATTGAGTGAAAAAATGCCTTAAAATTACCATCGGCCAGCAAACTACTTGTTTTCCCGACATTTAACTCTAAACAATATTTTTAAGACGATTTCGTCTACATTTCCCGGTGCCACGGCCTAGGTAACGTAATTATAGCGATTTTTTTTACACTATCTTATAAAATACTTTTGTGTTGAGTGACAATAGGCCTTTGAATCACCATCGGCCAGCAAACGACATGTCTGCCCGACATTTAAATATAAACTACATTTTTATCGCGGTTTTGTCTACATTTCCCGGTACTAAGGCTTAGTTAACGTAATTATTTCAACTTTTTTCACATAATATTATAGAATACTCTTGCCTCAAGTGACATTAGGCCTTAGAATCACCATCGGCCAGCAAACTACATGTCTGCCCGACATTTAACTCTAAACTACATTTTTAAGGCGATTACGTCTACATTTCCCGGTGCCACGGCCTAGATAACGTAAATATAGCAACTTTTTTTACATTATCTTATAGAATACTCTTGCTTTGAGTGACAATATGCCTCAGAATAACCATCGGCCAGCAAACTACATGTCTGCCCGACATTCAACTCTAAACTATATTTTTATGGCGGTTTTGTCTACATTTCCCGGTGCCACGGCCTAGATAACGTAATTATTGCAACGTTTTTTTACATTTTATTATAGAATACTCTTAGTTTGAGTGATAATAGGCCTAAGGATCACCATCGGCCAGCAAACTAAATGTCTGCCCGACATTTAACTCTAAACTACATTTTAAGGCGATTTCGTCTACATTTCCCGGTGCCATGGCCTAGGTAACGAACCTTTAGCGACTTTTTTTACAATATCTTATAGAATTCTCTTGCTTTAAGTGACAAGAGGCGTTAGAATCAACATCGGCCATTAAAATATATGTCTGTCCGACAATCAACTTTAAACTACATTTTTATGGTGATTTAGTCTACATTTCCCGGTGCCACGGCCTAGGTAACGTAATTATAGCGACATTTTTTACATTATCTTATAGAATTCTCTTGCTTTGAGTGATAATAGGCCTTAGAATTACCATCGGCCAGCAAACTGCATGTCTGCCCGACATTTAACTCTAAACTACATTTTAAGGCGATTTCGTCTACATTTCCCGGAGCCTCGGCCTAGGTAACGTAATTATAGCAATTTTTTTTACATTATATTATAGAATACTCTTGCGTTGAGTGACAGTAGGCCTTTGAATCACCATCAGCAAACGACATGTCTGCCCGACATTTAAATATAAACTACATTTTTATCGCGGTTTTGTCTACATTTCCCGGTACTAAGGCTTAGTTAACGTAATTATATCAACTTTTTTCACATTATATTATAGAATACTCTTGCCCTGAGTGACAATATGCCATAAAATCACCATCGGCCAGCAAATTACATGTCTGCCCGACATTTAACTATAAACTACATTTTTAAGGCGATTTCGTCTACATTTCCCGGTGCCACGGCCTAGGTAACGTAATTATTGCAAATTTTTTTTAAATATCTTATAGAATACTCTTGCCTTGAGTGACAATAGGCCTTAGAATCACCATCGGCCAGCAAACTACATGTCTGCCCGACATTTAACTCTAAACCACATTTTTAAGGCGATTTCGTCTACATTTCCCGGTGCCACGGCCTAGGTAACGTAATTATTGCAATTTTTTTTACATTTTTTTATAGAATATCTTTGCCTAGAGTGACAATAGGCCTTTGAATTACCATCGGCCAGCAAAATATATGTCTGTCCGACAATCAACTTAAAACTACATTTTTATGGTGATTTCGTCTACATTTCCCGGTGCCACGGCCTAGGTAACGTAATTATAGCGACTTTTTTACCTTATCTTATAGAATACTCTTGTGTTGAGTGACAATAGGCCTTAAAATCACCATCGGCCAGCAAACTACATGTCTGCCCGACATTTAACTCTAAACCACATTTTTAAGGCGATTTCGTCTACATTTCCCGGTGCCACGGCCTAGGTAACGTAATTATTGAAATTTTTTTTACATTTTTTTATAGAATATCTTTGCCTAGAGTGAAAATAGGCCTTTGAATTACCATCGGCCAGCAAAATATATGTCTGTCCGACAATCAACTTAAAACTACATTTTTATGGTGATTTCGTCTACATTTCCCGGTGCCACGGCCTAGGTAACGTAATTATAGCGACTTTTTTACCTTATCTTATAGAATACTCTTGTGTTGAGTGACAATAGGCCTTAAAATCACCATCGGCCAGCAAACTACATGTCTGCCCGACATTTAACTCTAAGTCACTATTTGAAGGCGATTTCGTCTACATTTCCTGGTGCCACGGCCTAGGTAACGTAATTATTGCAACTTTTTTTACATTATCATATAGAATACTCTTGCCTTGAGTGACAATAGGCCTTTGAATCACTATCGGCCAGCAAAATATATGTCTGTCCGACAATCAACTTTAAACTACATTTTTATGGTGATTTAGTCTACATTTCCCGGTGCCACGGCCTAGGTAAAGGAATTATAGCGACATTTTTTACATTATCTTATAGAATACTCTTGCTTTGAGTGACAATACGCCTTCGAATCACCATCAGTTAGCAAACTACATGTCCGACATTTAACTCTAACTCTAGGTAACGTAATTATGGCGACATTTTTTACATTAATTTATAGACTACTCTTGCCTTGAGTGACAATAGGCCGTAGAATCACCATCGGCCAGCAAACTACATGTCTGCCCGACATTTAACTCTAAACTACATTTTAAGGCGATTTCGTCTACATTTCCCGGTGCCACGGCCTAGGTAACGTAATTATGGCGACATTTTTTACATTAATTTATAGACTACTTTTGCCTTGAGTGACAATAGGCCGTAGAATCACCATCGGCCAGCAAACTACATGTCTGCCCGACATTTAACTCTAAACTACATTTTAAGGCGATTTCGTCTACATTTCCCGGTGCCATGGCCTAGGTAACGTAATTATGGCGACATTTTTTACATTAATTTATAGACTACTCTTGCCTTGAGTGACAATAGGCCGTAGAATCACCATCGGCCAGCAAACTACATGTCTGCCCGACATTTAACTCTAAACTACATTTTAAGGCGATTTCGTCTACATTTCCCGGTGCCACGGCCTAGGTAACGTAATTATAGCGACTTTTTTACCTTATCTTATAGAATACTCTTGTGTTGAGTGACAATAGGCCTTAAAATCACCATCGGCGAGCAAACTACATGTCTGCCCGACATTTAACTCTAAGTCACTATTTGAAGGCGATTTCGTCTACATTTCCTGGTGCCACGGCCTAGGTAACGTAATTATTGCAACTTTTTTTACATTATCATATAGAATACTCTTGCCTTGAGTGACAATAGGCCTTTGAATCACTATCGGCCAGCAAAATATATGTCTGTCCGACAATCAACTTTAAACTACATTTTTATGGTGATTTAGTCTACATTTCCCGGTGCCACGGCCTAGGTAACGTAATTATAGCGACATTTTTTACATTATCTTATAGAATACTCTTGCTTTGAGTGACAATAGGCCTTCGAATCACCATCAGTTAGCAAACTACATGTCCGACATTTAACTCTAACTCTAGGTAACGTAATTATGGCGACATTTTTTACATTAATTTATAGAATACACTTGCCTTGAGTGACAATAGGCCGTAGAATCACCATCGGCCAGCAAACTACATGTCTGCCCGACATTTAACTCTAAACTACATTTTAAGGCGATTTCGTCTACATTTCCCGGTGCCGCGGCCTAGGTAACGTAATCATGGCGACATTTTTTACAATAATTTATAGAATACTCTTGCCTTGAGTGACAATAGGCCGTAGAATCACCATCGGCCAGCAAACTACATGTCTGCCCGGCATTTAACTCTAAACTACATTTTAAGGCGATTTCGTCTACATTTCCCGGTGCCACGGCCTAGGTAACGTAATTGATGCAACTTTTTTTACATTATCTTATATAATGCTCTTACTTTGAGTGACATTACGCCTTAACATCACCATCGGCCAGCAAACTACATGTCTGCCCGACATTTAACTCTAAACTACATTTTAAGGCGATTTCGTCTACATTTCCCGGTGCCACGGCCTAAGTAACGTAATTATGGCGACATTTTTTACATAAATTTATAGAATACTCTTGCTTTGAGTGACAATATGCCGGAGAATCACCATCGGCCAGCAAACTACATGTCTGCCCGACATTTAACTCTAAACTACATTTTTAAGGCGATTACGTCTACATTTCCCGGTGCCACGGCCTAGATAACGTAAATATAGCAACTTTTTTTACATTATCTTATAGAATACTTTTGCTATGTGTGACAATATGCCTTAGAATAACCATCGGCCAGCAAACTACATGTCTGCCCGACATTCAACTCTAAACTATATTTTTATGGTGATTTAGTCTACATTTCCCGGTGCCACGGCCTAGGTAACGTAATTATAGCGACATTTTTTACATTATCTTATAGAATTCTCTTGCTTTGAGTGATAATAGGCCTTAGAATTACCATCGGCCAGCAAACTGCATGTCTGCCCGACATTTAACTCTAAACTACATTTTAAGGCGATTTCGTCTACATTTCCCGGAGGCTCGGCCTAGGTAACGTAATTATAGCAATTTTTTTTACATTATATTATAGAATACTCTTGCGTTGAGTGACAGTAGGCCTTTGAATCACCATCAGCAAACGACATGTCTGCCCGACATTTAAATATAAACTACATTTTTATCGCGGTTTTGTCTACATTTCCCGGTACTAAGGCTTAGTTAACGTAATTATATCAACTTTTTTCACATTATATTATAGAATACTCTTGCCTTGAGTGACAATATGCCATAGAATCACCATCGGATAGCAAATTACATGTCTGCCCGACATTTAACTATAAACTACATTTTTAAGGCGATTTCGTCTACATTTCCCGGTGCCACGGCCTAGGTAACGTAATTATTGCAACTTTTTTTTAAATATCTTATAGAATACTCTTGCCTTGAGTGACAATAGGCCTTAGAATCACCATCGGCCAGCAAACTACATGTCTGCCCGACATTTAACTCTAAACCACATTTTTAAGGCGATTTCGTCTACATTTCCCGGTGCCACGGCCTAGGTAACGTAATTATTGCAATTTTTTTTACATTTTTTTATAGAATATCTTTGCCTAGAGTGACAATAGGCCTTTGAATTACCATCGGCCAGCAAAATATATGTCTGTCCGACAATCAACTTAAAACTACATTTTTATGGTGATTTCGTCTACATTTCCCGGTGCCACGGCCTAGGTAACGTAATTATAGCGACTTTTTTACCTTATCTTATAGAATACTCTTGTGTTGAGTGACAATAGGCCTTAAAATCACCATCGGCCGGCAAACTACATGTCTGCCCGACATTTAACTCTAAACCACATTTTTAAGGCGATTTCGTCTACATTTCCCGGTGCCACGGCCTAGGTAACGTAATTATTGCAATTTTTTTTACATTTTTTTATAGAATATCTTTGCCTAGAGTGAAAATAGGCCTTTGAATTACCATCGGCCAGCAAAATATATGTCTGTCCGACAATCAACTTAAAACTACATTTTTATGGTGATTTCGTCTACATTTCCCGGTGCCACGGCCTAGGTAACGTAATTATAGCGACTTTTTTACCTTATCTTATAGAATACTCTTGTGTTGAGTGACAATAGGCCTTAAAATCACCATCGGCCAGCAAACTACATGTCTGCCCGACATTTAACTCTAAGTCACTATTTGAAGGCGATTTCGTCTACATTTCCTAGTGCCACGGCCTAGGTAACGTAATTATTGCAACTTTTTTTACATTATCATATAGAATACTCTTGCCTTGAGTGACAATAGGCCTTTGAATCACTATCGGCCAGCAAAATATATGTCTGTCCGACAATCAACTTTAAACTACATTTTTATGGTGATTTAGTCTACATTTCCCGGTGCCACGGCCTAGGTGACGGAATTATAGCGACATTTTTTACATTATCTTATAGAATACTCTTGCTTTGAGTGACAATACGCCTTCGAATCACCATCAGTTAGCAAACTACATGTCCGACATTTAACTCTAACTCTAGGTAACGTAATTATGGCGACATTTTTTACATTAATTTATAGACTACTCTTGCCTTGAGTGACAATAGGCCGTAGAATCACCATCGGCCAGCAAACTACATGTCTGCCCGACATTTAACTCTAAACTACATTTTAAGGCGATTTCGTCTACATTTCCCGGTGCCATGGCCTAGGTAACGTAATTATGGCGACATTTTTTACATTAATTTATAGACTACTCTTGCCTTGAGTGACAATAGGCCGTAGAATCACCATCAGCCAGCAAACTACATGTCTGCCCGACATTTAACTCTAAACTACATTTTAAGGCGATTTCGTCTACATTTCCCGGTGCCACTGCCTAGGTAACGTAATTATTGCAACTTTTTTTTAAATATCTTACAGAATGCTCTTGGTTTGAGTGACATTACGCCTTAGAATCACCATCGGCCAGCAAACTACATGTCTGCCCGACAATCAACTTAAAACTACATTTTTATGGTGATTTCGTCTACATTTCCCGGTGCCACGGCCTAGGTAACGTAATTATAGCGACTTTTTTACCTTATCTTATAGAATTCTCTTGCTTTGAGTTACAATAGGTCTTAAATTAACCATCGGCCAGCAAACTACATGTCTGCCCGACATTGAACTCTAAGTCTCTGTTTTAAGGCGATTTCGTCTACATTTACCGGTGCCACGGCCTAGGTAACATAATTATTGCAACTTTTTTTACATTATCATATAGAATACTCTTGCCTTGAGTGACATTAGGCCTTTGAATCACTATCGGCCAGCAAAATATATGTCTGTCCGACAATCAACTTTAAACTACATTTTTATGGTGATTTAGTCTACATTTCCCGGTGCCACGGCCTAGGTAACGTAATTATAGCGACATTTTTTACATTATCTTATAGAATACTCTTGCTTTGAGTGACAAAAGGCCTTCAAATCACCATCAGTTAGCAAATTACATGTCTGCCCGACATTTAACTCTAAACTACATTTTAAGGCGATTTCGTCTACATTTCCCGGTGCCACGGCCTAGGTAACGTAATTATGGCGACATTTTTTACATTAATTTATAGACTACTTTTGCCTTGAGTGACAATAGGCCGTAGAATCACCATCGGCCAGCAAACCACATGTCTGCCCGACATTTAACTCTAAACTACATTTTAAGGCGATTTCGTCTACATTTCCCGGTGCCATGGCCTAGGTAACGTAATTATGGCGACATTTTTTACATTAATTTATAGACTACTCTTGCCTTGAGTGACAATAGGCCGTAGAATCACCATCGGCCAGCAAACTACATGTCTGCCCGACATTTAACTCTAAACTACATTTTAAGGCGATTTCGTCTACATTTCCCGGTGCCACGGCCTAGGTAACGTAATTATAGCGACTTTTTTACCTTATCTTATAGAATACTCTTGTGTTGAGTGACAATAGGCCTTAAAATCACCATCGGCGAGCAAACTACATGTCTGCCCGACATTTAACTCTAAGTCACTATTTGAAGGCGATTTCGTCTACATTTCCTGGTGCCACGGCCTAGGTAACGTAATTATTGCAACTTTTTTTACATTATCATATAGACAACTCTTGCCTTGAGTGACAATAGGCCTTTGAATCACTATCGGCCAGCAAAATATATGTCTGTCCGACAATCAACTTTAAACTACATTTTTATGGTGATTTAGTCTACATTTCCCGGTGCCACGGCCTAGGTAACGTAATTATAGCGACATTTTTTACATTATCTTATAGAATACTCTTGCTTTGAGTGACAATAGGCCTTCGAATCACCATCAGTTAGCAAACTACATGTCCGACATTTAACTCTAACTCTAGGTAACGTAATTATGGCGACATTTTTTACATTAATTTATAGACTACACTTGCCTTGAGTGACAATAGGCCGTAGAATCACCATCGGCCAGCAAACTACATGTCTGCCCGACATTTAACTCTAAACTACATTTTAAGGCGATTTCGTCTACATTTCCCGGTGCCGCGGCCTAGGTAACGTAATCATGGCGACATTTTTTACAATAATTTATAGAATACTCTTGTCTTGAGTGACAATAGGCCGTAGAATCACCATCGGCCAGCAAACTACATGTCTGCCCGGCATTTAACTCTAAACTACATTTTAAGGCGATTTCGTCTACATTTCCCGGTGCCACGGCCTAGGTAACGTAATTGATGCAACTTTTTTTACATTATCTTATATAATGCTCTTACTTTGAGTGACATTACGCCTTAACATCACCATCGGCCAGCAAACTACATGTCTGCCCGACATTTAACTCTAAACTACATTTTAAGGCGATTTCGTCTACATTTCCCGGTGCCACGGCCTAAGTAACGTAATTATGGCGACATTTTTTACATAAATTTATAGAATACTCTTGCCTTGAGTGACAATATGCCGGAGAATCACCATCGGCCAGCAAACTACATGTCTGCCCGACATTTAACTCTAAACTACATTTTTAAGGCGATTACGTCTACATTTCCCGGTGCCACGGCCTAGATAACGTAAATATAGCAACTTTTTTTACATTATCTTATAGAATACTCTTGCTATGTGTGACAATATGCCTTAGAATAACCATCGGCCAGCAAACTACATGTCTGCCCGACATTCAACTCTAAACTATATTTTTATGGCGGTTTTGTCTACATTTCCCGGTGCCACGGCCTAGATAACGTAATTATTGCAACGTTGTTTACATTTTATTATAGAATACTCTTAGTTTGAGTGATAATAGGCCTAAGAATCACCATCGGCTAGCAAATTACATGTCTGCCCGACATTCAACTCTAAACTATATTTTTATGGCGGTTTTGTCTACATTTCCCGGTGCCACGGCCTAGATAACGTAATTATTGCAACGTTGTTTACATTTTATTATAGAATACTCTTAGTTTGAGTGATAAAAGGCCTAAAAATCACCATCGGCTAGCAAACTACATGTCTGCCCGACATTTAACTCTAAACTACATTTTAAGGCGATTACGTCTACATTTCCCGATGCCACGGCCTAGGTAACGTAACTATAGCGACTTTTTTTACATTATCTTAGATAATACTCTTGTTTTGAGTGACAATAGGCCTTTGAATCACCATCGGCCAGCAAACGACATGTCTGCCCGACATTTAAATATAAACTACATTTTTATCGCGGTTTTGTCTACATTTCCCGGTACTAAGGCTTAGTTAACGTAATTATTTCAATTTTTTTCACATTATATTATAGAATACTTTTGCCTTAAGTGACAATAGGCCTTAGAATCACCATCGGCCAGCAAACTACATGTCTGCCCGACATTTAACTCTAAACTACATTTTTAAGGCGATTACGTCTACATTTCCCGGTGCCACGGCCTAGATAACGTAAATATAGCAACTTTTTTTACATTATCTTATAGAATATTCTTGCTTTGAGTGACAATTTGCCTTAGAATAACCATCGGCCATTAAACTACATGTCTGCCCGACATTCAACTCTAAACTATATTTTTATGGCGGTTTTGTCTACATTTCCCGGTGCCACGGCCTAGATAACGTAACTATTGCAACGTTTTTTACATTTTATTATAGAATACTCTTAGTTTGAGTGATAATAGGCCTAAGAATCACCATCGGCCAGCAAACTACATGTCTGCCCGACATTTAACTCTAAACTACATTTTAAGGCGATTTTGTCTACATTTCCCGGTGCCGTGGCCTAGGTAACGAAACTATAGCGACTTTTTTTACATTATCTTATAGAATACTCTTGTTTTAAGTGACAATACGCGTTAGAATCACCATCGGCCAGCAAACTACATGTTTTCCCGACATTTAACTCTAAACTACATTTTTAAGGCGATTTCGTCTACATTACCCGGTGCCACGGCCTAGGTAACGTAATTATACGACTTTTTTTTACACGATCTTATAGAATTCTTTTGCATTGAGTGAAAAAATGCATTAAAATTACCATCGGCCAGCAAACTACTTGTTTCTCGACATTTAACTCTAAACAATATTTTTAAGACGATTTCGTCTACATTTCCCGGTGCCACGGCCTAGGTAACGTAATTATAGCGACTTTTTTTACACTATCTTATAGAATACTTTTGTTTTGAGTGACAATAGGCCTTTGAATCACCATCGGCCAGCAAACGACATGTCTGCCCGACATTTAAATATAAACTACATTTTTATCGCGGTTTTGTCTACATTTCCCGGTACTAAGGCTTAGTTAACGTAATTATTTCAACTTTTTTCACATTATATTATAGAATACTCTTGCCTTAAGTGACAATAGGCCTTTGAATCACTATCGGCCAGCAAAATATATGTCTGTCCGACAATCAACTTTAAACTACATTTTTATGGTGATTTAGTCTACATTTCCCGGTGCCACGGCCTAGGTAACGTAATTATAGCGACATTTTTTACATTATCTTATAAAATACTCTTGCTTTGAGTGACAAAAGGCCTTCAAATCACCATCAGTTAGCAAACTACATGTCTGCCCGACATTTAACTCTAAACTACATTTTAAGGCGATTTCGTCTACATTTCCCGGTGCCACGGCCTAGGTAACGTAATTATGGCGACATTTTTTACATTAATTTATAGACTACTCTTGCCTTGAGTGACAATAGGCCGTAGAATCACCATCGGCCAGCAAACTACATGTCTGCCCGACATTTAACTCTAAACTACATTTTAAGGCGATTTCGTCTACATTTCCCGGTGCCATGGCCTAGGTAACGTAATTATGGCGACATTTTTTACATTAATTTATAGACTACTCTTGCCTTGAGTGACAATAGGCCGTAGAATCACCATCGGCCAGCAAACTACATGTCTGCCCGACATTTAACTCTAAACTACATTTTAAGGCGATTTCGTCTACATTTCCCGGTGCCACGGCCTAGGTAACGTAATTACGGCGACATTTTTTACACTAATTTATAGACTACTCTTTCTTTGAGTGACAATACCCCGTAGAATCACCATCGGCCAGCAAACTACATGTCTGCCCGACATTTAACTCTAAACTACATTTTAAGGCGATTTCGTCTACATTTCCCGGTGCCACGGCCTAGGTAACGTAATTATTGCAACTTTTTTTTAAATATTTTATAGAATGATCTTGGTTTGAGTAACATTACGTCTTAAAATCACCATCGGCCAGCAAACTACATGTCTGCCCGACATTTAACTCTAAACCACATTTTTAAGGCGATTTCGTCTACATTTCCCGGTGCCACGGCCTAGGTAACGTAATTATTGCAATTTTTTTTAATTTTTTTATAGAATACCTTTGCCTAGAGTGACAATAGGCCTTTGAATTACCATCGGCCAGCAAAATATATGTCTGTCCGACAATCAACTTAAAACTACATTTTTATGGTGATTTCGTCTACATTTCCCGGTGCCACGGCCTACGTAACGTAATTATAGCGACTTTTTTACCTTATCTTATAGAATACTCTTGTGTTGAGTGACAATAGGCCTTAAAATCACCATCGGCGAGCAAACTACATGTCTGCCCGACATTTAACTCTAAACTACATTTTAAGGCGATGTCGTCTACATTTCCCGGTGCCACGGCCTAGGTAACGTAACTATAGCGACTTTTTTTACATTATCTTAGATAATGCTCTTGTTTTGAGTGACAATAGGCCTTTGAATCACCATCGGCCAGCAAACGACATGTCTGCCCGACATTTAAATATAAACTACATTTTTATCGCGGGTTTGTCTACATTTCCCGGTACTAAGGCTTAGTTAACGTAATTATTTCAACTTTTTTCACATTATATTATAGAATTCTCCTGCCTTAAGTGACAATAGGCCTTAGAATCACCATCGGCCAGCAAACTACATGTCTGCCCAACATTTAACTCTAAACTACATTTTTAAGGCGATTACGTCTACATTTCCCGGTGCCACGGCCTAGATAACGTAAATATAGCAACTTTTTTTACATAATCTTATAGAATATTCTTGCTTTGAGTGACAATTTGCCTTAGAATAACCATCGGTCATTAAACTACATGTCTGCTCGACATTCAACTCTAAACTATATTTTTATGGCGGTTTTGTCTACATTTCCCGGTGCCACGGCCTAGATAACGTAATTATTGCAACGTTTTTTACATTTTATTATAGAATACTCTTAGTTTGAGTGATAATAGGCCTAAGAATTACCATCGGCCAGCAAACTACATGTCTGCCCGACATTTAACTCTAAACTACATTTTAAGGCGATTTTGTCTACATTTCCCGGTGCCATGGCCTAGGTAACGAAACTATAGCGACTTCTTTTACATTATCTTATAGAATACTCTTGTTTTAAGTGACAATAGGCGTTAGAATCACCATCGGCCAGCAAACTACATGTTTTCCCGACATTTAACTCTAAACTACATTTTTAAGGCGATTTCGTCTACATTACCCGGTGCCACGGCCTAGGTAACGTAATTATTGGAATTTTTTTTACAAGATCTTATAGAATTCTCTTGCATTGAGTGAAAAAATGCCTTAAAATTACCATCGGCCAGCAAACTACTTGTTTTCCCGACATTTAACTCTAAACAATATTTTTAAGACGATTTCGTCTACATTTCCCGGTGCCACGGCCTAGGTAACGTAATTATAGCGACTTTTTTTACATGATCTTATAGAATACTCTTGTGTTGAGTGACAATAGGCCTTTGAATCACCATCGGCCAGCAAACGACATGTCTGCCCGACATTTAAATATAAACTACATTTTTATCGCGGTTTTGTCTACATTTCCCGGTACTAAGGCTTAGTTAACGTAATTATTTCAATTTTTTTCACATAATATTATAGAATACTCTTGCTTTAAGTGACAATAGGCCTTAGAATCACCATCGGCCAGCAAACTACATGTCTGCCCGACATTTAACTCTAAACTACATTTTTAAGGCGATTACGTCTACATTTCCCGGTGCCACGGCCTAGATAACGTAAATATAGCAACTTTTTTTACATTATCTTATAGAATACTCTTGTTTTGAGTGACAATATGCCTTAGAATAACCATCGGCCAGCGAACTACATGTCTGCCCGACATTCAACTCTAAACTATATTTTTATGGCGGTTTTGTCTACATTTCCCGGTGCCACGGCCTAGATAACGTAATTATTGCAACGTTTTTTTACATTTTATTATAGAATACTTTTGGTTTGAGTGATAATAGGCCTAAGAATCACCATCGGCCAGCAAACTACATGTCTGCCCGACATTTAACTCTAAACTACATTTTAAGGCGATTTCGTCTACATTTCCCGGTGCCATGGCCTAGGTAACGAAACTTTAGCGACTTTTTTTACATTATCTTATAGAATTTTCTTGTTTTAAGTGACAATAGGCGTTAGAATCAACATCGGCCATTAAAATATATGTCTGTCCGACAATCAACTTTAAACTACATTTTTATGGTGATTTAGTCTACATTTCCCGGTGCCACGGCCTAGGTAACGTAATTATAGCGACATTTTTTACATTATCTTATAGAATTCTCTTGCTTTGAGTGATAATAAGCCTTAGAATTACCATCGGCCAGCAAACTGCATGTCTGCCCGACATTTAACTCTAAACTACATTTTAAGGCGATTTCGTCTACATTTCCCGGAGCCTCGGCCTAGGTAACGTAATTATAGCAATTTTTTTTACATTATATTATAGAATACTCGTGCGTTGAGTGACAGTATGCCTTTGAATCACCATCGGCCAGCAAACGACATGTCTGCCCGACATTTAAATATAAACTACATTTTTATCGCGGTTTTGTCTACATTTCCCGGTACTAAGGCTTAGTTAACGTAATTATATCAACTTTTTTCACATTATATTATAGAATACTCTTGCCTTGAGTGACAATATGCCGTAGAATCACCATCGGCCAGCAAATTACATGTCTGCCCGACATTTAACTCTAAACTACATTTTTAAGGCGATTACGTCTACATTTCCCGGTGCCACGGCCTAGATAACGTAAATATAGCAACTGTTTTTACATTATCTTATAGAATACTCTTGCTTTGAGTGACATTATGTCTTAGAATAACCATCGGCCAGCAAACTACATGTCTGCCCGACATTCAACTCTAAACTATATTTTTATGGCGGTTTTGTCTACATTTCCCGGTGCCACGGCCTAGGTAACGTAATTATAGCGACTTTTTTACATTATCTTATAGAATACTCTTGTGTTGAGTGACAATAGGCCTTAAAATCACCATCGGCCGGCAAACTACATGTCTGCCCGACATTTAACTCTAAGTCACTATTTGAAGGCGATTTCGTCTACATTTCCTGGTGCCACGGCCTAGGTAACATAATTATTGCATTTTTTTTTACATTATCTTATAGAATTCTCTTGCTTTGAGTGACAATAGGCCTATAAATTACCATCGGCTAGCAAAATATATGTCTGTCCGACAATCAACTTTAAACTACATTTTTAAGGTGATTTCGTCTACATTTCCCGGTGCCACGGCCTAGATAACGTAATTATTGCAACTTTTTTTACATTATCTTATAGAATACTCTAGCTTTAAGTGATAATAGGCCTCAGAATCACCATCGGCCAGCAAACTATATGTTTTCCCGACATTTAACTCTAAACAACATTTTTAAGACGATTTCGTCTACATTTCCCGGTGCCACGGCCTAGGTAACGTAATTATAGCGAAATTTTTTACATTATCTTATAAAATCCTCCTGCTTTGAGTTACAATAGGTCTTAAATTAACCATCGGCCAGCAAACTACATGTCTGCCCGACATTGAACTCTAAGTCTCTGTTTTAAGGCGATTTCGTCTACATTTACCGGTGCCACGGCCTAGGTAACATAATTATTGCAACTTTTTTTACATTATCATATAGAATACTCTTGCTTTGAGTGACAATAGGCCGTAGAATTACCATCGGCCAGCAAACTACATGTCTGCCCGTCATTTAACTCTAAACTACATTTTAAGGCGATTTCGTCTACATTTCCCGGTGCCACGGCCTAGGTAACGTAATTATGGCGACATTTTTTACATTAATTTATAGACTACTCTTGCTTTGAGTGACAATACGCCGTAGAATCACCATCGGCCAGCAAACTACATGTCTGCCCGACATTTAAATATAAACTACATTTTTATCGCGGTTTTGTCTACATTTCCCGGTACTAAGGCTTAGTTAACGTAACTTTATCAACTTTTTTCACATTATATTATAGAATCCTCTTGCCTTGAGTGATAATATGCCGTAGAATCACCATCGGCCAGCAAATTACATGTCTGCTTGACATTTAACTCTAAACTACATTTTTAAGGCGATTACGTCTACATTTCCCGGTGCCACGGCCTAGGTAACGTAATTATTGCAACTTTTTTTTAAATATCTTATAGAAGGCTCTTGATTTGAGTGACATTACGCCTTAGAATCACCATCGGCCAGCAAATTACATGTCTGCCCGACATTTAACTCTAAACCACATTTTTAAGGCGATTTCGTCTACATTTCCCGGTGCCACGGCCTAGGTAACGTAATTATTGCATTTTTTTTTACATTTTTTTATAGAATACCTTTGCCTAGAGTGACAATAGGCCTTTGAATTACCATCGGCCAGCAAAATATATGTCTGTCCGACAATCAACTTAAAACTACATTTTTATGGTGATTTCGTCTACATTTCCCGGTGCCACGGCCTAGGTAACGTAATTATAGCGACTTTTTTACCTTATCTTATAGAATACTCTTGTGTTCAGTGTCAATAGGCCTTAAAATCACTATCGGCCAGCAAACTACATGTCTGCCCGACATTTAACTCTAAGTCACTATTTGAAGGCGATTTCGTCTACATTTCCTGGTGCCACGGCCTAGGTAACGTAATTATAGCGACATTTTTTACATTATCTTATAGAATATTTTTGCCTTGAGTGACAATAGGACTTCGAATCACCATCAGTTAGCAAACTACATGTCTGCCCGACATTTAACTCTAAACTACATTTTAAGGCGATTTCGTCTACATTTCCCGGTGCCGCGGCCTAGGTAACGTAATCATGGCGACATTTTTTACAATTATTTATAGAATACTCTTGCCTTGAGTGACAATAGGCCGTAGAATCACCATCGGCCAGCAAACTACATGTCTGCCCGACATTTAACTCTAAACTACATTTTAAGGCGATTTCGTCTACATTTCCCGGTGCCACGGCCTAGGTAACATAATTATTGCAAATTTTTTTACATTATCTTATAGAATGCTCTTACCTTGAGTGACATTACGCCTTAGCATCACCATCGGCCAGCAAACTACATGTCTGCCCGACATTTAACTCTAAACTACATTTTAAGGCGATTTCGTCTACATTTCCCGGTGCTACGGCCTAGGTAACGTAATTATGGCCACATTTTTTACATAAGTTTATAGAATACTCTTGCCTTGAGTGACAAAATGCGGTACAATCACCATCGGCCAGCAAACTACATGTCTGCCCGACATTTAACTCTAAACTACATTTTTAAGGCGATTACGTCTACATTTCCCGGTGCCACGGCCTAGATAACGTAAATATAACAACTTTTTTTACATTATCTTATAGAATCTACTTGCTATGAGTGAAAATTAGCCTTAGAAAAACCATCGGCCAGCAAACTACATGTCTGCCCGACATTCAACTCTAAACTATATTTTTATGCCGGTTTTGTCTACATTTCCCGGTGCCACGGCCTAGATAACGTAATTATTGCAACGTTGTTTACACTTAATTATAGAATACTCTTAGATTGAGTGATAATAAGCCTAAGAATCACCATCGGCTAGCAAACTACATGTCTGCCCGACATTCAACTCTAAACTATATTTTTATGGCGGTTTTGTCTACATTTCCCGGTGCCACGGCCTAGATAACGTAATTATTGCAACGTTATTTACATTTTATTATAGAATACTCTTAGTTTGAGTGATAGTAGGCCTAAGAATCACCACCGGCTAGCAAACTACATGTCTGCCCGACATTTAACTCTAAACTACATTTTAAGGCGATTTCGTCTACATTTCCCGGTGCCACGGCCTAGGTAACGTAACTATAGCGACTTTTTTTACATTATCTTAGATAATGCTCTTGTTTTGAGTGACAATAGGCCTTTGAATCACCATCGGCCAGCAAACGACATGTCTGCCCGACATTTAAATATAAACTACATTTTTATCGCGGTTTTGTCTACATTTCCCGGTACTAAGGCTTAGTTAACGTAATTATTTCAACTTTTTTCACATTATATTATAGAATACTCTTGCCTTAACTGACTATAGGCCTTAGAATCACCATCGGCCAGCAAACTACATGTCTGCCCGACATTTAACTCTAAACTACATTTTTAAGGCGATTACGTCTACATTTCCCGGTGCCACGGCCTAGATAACGTAAATATAGCAATTTTTTTTACATTATCTTATAGAATTTTCTTGCTTTGAGTGACAATTTGCCTTAGAATAACCATCGGCCATTAAACTACATGTCTGCCCGACATTCAACTCTAAACTATATTTTTATGGCGGTTTTGTCTACATTTCCCGATGCCACGGCCTAGATAACGTAATTATTGCAACGTTTTTTACATTTTATTATAGAATACTCTTAGTTTGAGTGATAATAGGCCTAAGAATTACCATCGGCTAGCAAACTACATGTCTGCCCGACATTTAACTCTAAACTACATTTTAAGGCGATTTTGTCTACATTTCCCGGTGCCGTGGCCTAGGTAACGAAACTATAGCGACTTTTTTTACATTATCTTATAGAATACTCTTGTTTTAAGTGACAATACGCGTTAGAATCACCATCGGCCAGCAAACTACATGTTTTCCCGACATTTAACTCTAAACTACATTTTTAAGGCGATTTCGTCTACATTACCCGGTGCCACGGCCTAGGTAACGTAATTATACGACTTTTTTTTACACGATCTTATAGAATTCTTTTGCATTGAGTGAAAAAATGCATTAAAATTACCATCGGCCAGCAAACTACTTGTTTCTCGACATTTAACTCTAAACAATATTTTTAAGACGATTTCGTCTACATTTCCCGGTGCCACGGCCTAGGTAACGTAATTATAGCGACTTTTTTTACACTATCTTATAGAATACTTTTGTTTTGAGTGACAATAGGCCTTTGAATCACCATCGGCCAGCAAACGACATGTCTGCCCGACATTTAAATATAAACTACATTTTTATCGCGGTTTTGTCTACATTTCCCGGTACTAAGGCTTAGTTAACGTAATTATTTCAACTTTTTTCACATTATATTATAGAATACTCTTGCCTTAAGTGACAATAGGCCTTTGAATCACTATCGGCCAGCAAAATATATGTCTGTCCGACAATCAACTTTAAACTACATTTTTATGGTGATTTAGTCTACATTTCCCGGTGCCACGGCCTAGGTAACGTAATTATAGCGACATTTTTTACATTATCTTATAAAATACTCTTGCTTTGAGTGACAAAAGGCCTTCAAATCACCATCAGTTAGCAAACTACATGTCTGCCCGACATTTAACTCTAAACTACATTTTAAGGCGATTTCGTCTACATTTCCCGGTGCCACGGCCTAGGTAACGTAATTATGGCGACATTTTTTACATTAATTTATAGACTACTCTTGCCTTGAGTGACAATAGGCCGTAGAATCACCATCGGCCAGCAAACTACATGTCTGCCCGACATTTAACTCTAAACTACATTTTAAGGCGATTTCGTCTACATTTCCCGGTGCCATGGCCTAGGTAACGTAATTATGGCGACATTTTTTACATTAATTTATAGACTACTCTTGCCTTGAGTGACAATAGGCCGTAGAATCACCATCGGCCAGCAAACTACATGTCTGCCCGACATTTAACTCTAAACTACATTTTAAGGCGATTTCGTCTACATTTCCCGGTGCCACGGCCTAGGTAACGTAATTACGGCGACATTTTTTACACTAATTTATAGACTACTCTTTCTTTGAGTGACAATACCCCGTAGAATCACCATCGGCCAGCAAACTACATGTCTGCCCGACATTTAACTCTAAACTACATTTTAAGGCGATTTCGTCTACATTTCCCGGTGCCACGGCCTAGGTAACGTAATTATTGCAACTTTTTTTTAAATATTTTATAGAATGATCTTGGTTTGAGTAACATTACGTCTTAAAATCACCATCGGCCAGCAAACTACATGTCTGCCCGACATTTAACTCTAAACCACATTTTTAAGGCGATTTCGTCTACATTTCCCGGTGCCACGGCCTAGGTAACGTAATTATTGCAATTTTTTTTAATTTTTTTATAGAATACCTTTGCCTAGAGTGACAATAGGCCTTTGAATTACCATCGGCCAGCAAAATATATGTCTGTCCGACAATCAACTTAAAACTACATTTTTATGGTGATTTCGTCTACATTTCCCGGTGCCACGGCCTACGTAACGTAATTATAGCGACTTTTTTACCTTATCTTATAGAATACTCTTGTGTTGAGTGACAATAGGCCTTAAAATCACCATCGGCGAGCAAACTACATGTCTGCCCGACATTTAACTCTAAACTACATTTTAAGGCGATGTCGTCTACATTTCCCGGTGCCACGGCCTAGGTAACGTAACTATAGCGACTTTTTTTACATTATCTTAGATAATGCTCTTGTTTTGAGTGACAATAGGCCTTTGAATCACCATCGGCCAGCAAACGACATGTCTGCCCGACATTTAAATATAAACTACATTTTTATCGCGGGTTTGTCTACATTTCCCGGTACTAAGGCTTAGTTAACGTAATTATTTCAACTTTTTTCACATTATATTATAGAATTCTCCTGCCTTAAGTGACAATAGGCCTTAGAATCACCATCGGCCAGCAAACTACATGTCTGCCCAACATTTAACTCTAAACTACATTTTTAAGGCGATTACGTCTACATTTCCCGGTGCCACGGCCTAGATAACGTAAATATAGCAACTTTTTTTACATAATCTTATAGAATATTCTTGCTTTGAGTGACAATTTGCCTTAGAATAACCATCGGTCATTAAACTACATGTCTGCTCGACATTCAACTCTAAACTATATTTTTATGGCGGTTTTGTCTACATTTCCCGGTGCCACGGCCTAGATAACGTAATTATTGCAACGTTTTTTACATTTTATTATAGAATACTCTTAGTTTGAGTGATAATAGGCCTAAGAATTACCATCGGCCAGCAAACTACATGTCTGCCCGACATTTAACTCTAAACTACATTTTAAGGCGATTTTGTCTACATTTCCCGGTGCCATGGCCTAGGTAACGAAACTATAGCGACTTCTTTTACATTATCTTATAGAATACTCTTGTTTTAAGTGACAATAGGCGTTAGAATCACCATCGGCCAGCAAACTACATGTTTTCCCGACATTTAACTCTAAACTACATTTTTAAGGCGATTTCGTCTACATTACCCGGTGCCACGGCCTAGGTAACGTAATTATTGGAATTTTTTTTACAAGATCTTATAGAATTCTCTTGCATTGAGTGAAAAAATGCCTTAAAATTACCATCGGCCAGCAAACTACTTGTTTTCCCGACATTTAACTCTAAACAATATTTTTAAGACGATTTCGTCTACATTTCCCGGTGCCACGGCCTAGGTAACGTAATTATAGCGACTTTTTTTACATGATCTTATAGAATACTCTTGTGTTGAGTGACAATAGGCCTTTGAATCACCATCGGCCAGCAAACGACATGTCTGCCCGACATTTAAATATAAACTACATTTTTATCGCGGTTTTGTCTACATTTCCCGGTACTAAGGCTTAGTTAACGTAATTATTTCAATTTTTTTCACATAATATTATAGAATACTCTTGCTTTAAGTGACAATAGGCCTTAGAATCACCATCGGCCAGCAAACTACATGTCTGCCCGACATTTAACTCTAAACTACATTTTTAAGGCGATTACGTCTACATTTCCCGGTGCCACGGCCTAGATAACGTAAATATAGCAACTTTTTTTACATTATCTTATAGAATACTCTTGTTTTGAGTGACAATATGCCTTAGAATAACCATCGGCCAGCGAACTACATGTCTGCCCGACATTCAACTCTAAACTATATTTTTATGGCGGTTTTGTCTACATTTCCCGGTGCCACGGCCTAGATAACGTAATTATTGCAACGTTTTTTTACATTTTATTATAGAATACTTTTGGTTTGAGTGATAATAGGCCTAAGAATCACCATCGGCCAGCAAACTACATGTCTGCCCGACATTTAACTCTAAACTACATTTTAAGGCGATTTCGTCTACATTTCCCGGTGCCATGGCCTAGGTAACGAAACTTTAGCGACTTTTTTTACATTATCTTATAGAATTTTCTTGTTTTAAGTGACAATAGGCGTTAGAATCAACATCGGCCATTAAAATATATGTCTGTCCGACAATCAACTTTAAACTACATTTTTATGGTGATTTAGTCTACATTTCCCGGTGCCACGGCCTAGGTAACGTAATTATAGCGACATTTTTTACATTATCTTATAGAATTCTCTTGCTTTGAGTGATAATAAGCCTTAGAATTACCATCGGCCAGCAAACTGCATGTCTGCCCGACATTTAACTCTAAACTACATTTTAAGGCGATTTCGTCTACATTTCCCGGAGCCTCGGCCTAGGTAACGTAATTATAGCAATTTTTTTTACATTATATTATAGAATACTCGTGCGTTGAGTGACAGTATGCCTTTGAATCACCATCGGCCAGCAAACGACATGTCTGCCCGACATTTAAATATAAACTACATTTTTATCGCGGTTTTGTCTACATTTCCCGGTACTAAGGCTTAGTTAACGTAATTATATCAACTTTTTTCACATTATATTATAGAATACTCTTGCCTTGAGTGACAATATGCCGTAGAATCACCATCGGCCAGCAAATTACATGTCTGCCCGACATTTAACTCTAAACTACATTTTTAAGGCGATTACGTCTACATTTCCCGGTGCCACGGCCTAGATAACGTAAATATAGCAACTGTTTTTACATTATCTTATAGAATACTCTTGCTTTGAGTGACATTATGTCTTAGAATAACCATCGGCCAGCAAACTACATGTCTGCCCGACATTCAACTCTAAACTATATTTTTATGGCGGTTTTGTCTACATTTCCCGGTGCCACGGCCTAGGTAACGTAATTATAGCGACTTTTTTACATTATCTTATAGAATACTCTTGTGTTGAGTGACAATAGGCCTTAAAATCACCATCGGCCGGCAAACTACATGTCTGCCCGACATTTAACTCTAAGTCACTATTTGAAGGCGATTTCGTCTACATTTCCTGGTGCCACGGCCTAGGTAACATAATTATTGCATTTTTTTTTACATTATCTTATAGAATTCTCTTGCTTTGAGTGACAATAGGCCTATAAATTACCATCGGCTAGCAAAATATATGTCTGTCCGACAATCAACTTTAAACTACATTTTTAAGGTGATTTCGTCTACATTTCCCGGTGCCACGGCCTAGATAACGTAATTATTGCAACTTTTTTTACATTATCTTATAGAATACTCTAGCTTTAAGTGATAATAGGCCTCAGAATCACCATCGGCCAGCAAACTATATGTTTTCCCGACATTTAACTCTAAACAACATTTTTAAGACGATTTCGTCTACATTTCCCGGTGCCACGGCCTAGGTAACGTAATTATAGCGAAATTTTTTACATTATCTTATAAAATCCTCCTGCTTTGAGTTACAATAGGTCTTAAATTAACCATCGGCCAGCAAACTACATGTCTGCCCGACATTGAACTCTAAGTCTCTGTTTTAAGGCGATTTCGTCTACATTTACCGGTGCCACGGCCTAGGTAACATAATTATTGCAACTTTTTTTACATTATCATATAGAATACTCTTGCTTTGAGTGACAATAGGCCGTAGAATTACCATCGGCCAGCAAACTACATGTCTGCCCGTCATTTAACTCTAAACTACATTTTAAGGCGATTTCGTCTACATTTCCCGGTGCCACGGCCTAGGTAACGTAATTATGGCGACATTTTTTACATTAATTTATAGACTACTCTTGCTTTGAGTGACAATACGCCGTAGAATCACCATCGGCCAGCAAACTACATGTCTGCCCGACATTTAAATATAAACTACATTTTTATCGCGGTTTTGTCTACATTTCCCGGTACTAAGGCTTAGTTAACGTAACTTTATCAACTTTTTTCACATTATATTATAGAATCCTCTTGCCTTGAGTGATAATATGCCGTAGAATCACCATCGGCCAGCAAATTACATGTCTGCTTGACATTTAACTCTAAACTACATTTTTAAGGCGATTACGTCTACATTTCCCGGTGCCACGGCCTAGGTAACGTAATTATTGCAACTTTTTTTTAAATATCTTATAGAAGGCTCTTGATTTGAGTGACATTACGCCTTAGAATCACCATCGGCCAGCAAATTACATGTCTGCCCGACATTTAACTCTAAACCACATTTTTAAGGCGATTTCGTCTACATTTCCCGGTGCCACGGCCTAGGTAACGTAATTATTGCATTTTTTTTTACATTTTTTTATAGAATACCTTTGCCTAGAGTGACAATAGGCCTTTGAATTACCATCGGCCAGCAAAATATATGTCTGTCCGACAATCAACTTAAAACTACATTTTTATGGTGATTTCGTCTACATTTCCCGGTGCCACGGCCTAGGTAACGTAATTATAGCGACTTTTTTACCTTATCTTATAGAATACTCTTGTGTTCAGTGTCAATAGGCCTTAAAATCACTATCGGCCAGCAAACTACATGTCTGCCCGACATTTAACTCTAAGTCACTATTTGAAGGCGATTTCGTCTACATTTCCTGGTGCCACGGCCTAGGTAACGTAATTATAGCGACATTTTTTACATTATCTTATAGAATATTTTTGCCTTGAGTGACAATAGGACTTCGAATCACCATCAGTTAGCAAACTACATGTCTGCCCGACATTTAACTCTAAACTACATTTTAAGGCGATTTCGTCTACATTTCCCGGTGCCGCGGCCTAGGTAACGTAATCATGGCGACATTTTTTACAATTATTTATAGAATACTCTTGCCTTGAGTGACAATAGGCCGTAGAATCACCATCGGCCAGCAAACTACATGTCTGCCCGACATTTAACTCTAAACTACATTTTAAGGCGATTTCGTCTACATTTCCCGGTGCCACGGCCTAGGTAACATAATTATTGCAAATTTTTTTACATTATCTTATAGAATGCTCTTACCTTGAGTGACATTACGCCTTAGCATCACCATCGGCCAGCAAACTACATGTCTGCCCGACATTTAACTCTAAACTACATTTTAAGGCGATTTCGTCTACATTTCCCGGTGCTACGGCCTAGGTAACGTAATTATGGCCACATTTTTTACATAAGTTTATAGAATACTCTTGCCTTGAGTGACAAAATGCGGTACAATCACCATCGGCCAGCAAACTACATGTCTGCCCGACATTTAACTCTAAACTACATTTTTAAGGCGATTACGTCTACATTTCCCGGTGCCACGGCCTAGATAACGTAAATATAACAACTTTTTTTACATTATCTTATAGAATCTACTTGCTATGAGTGAAAATTAGCCTTAGAAAAACCATCGGCCAGCAAACTACATGTCTGCCCGACATTCAACTCTAAACTATATTTTTATGCCGGTTTTGTCTACATTTCCCGGTGCCACGGCCTAGATAACGTAATTATTGCAACGTTGTTTACACTTAATTATAGAATACTCTTAGATTGAGTGATAATAAGCCTAAGAATCACCATCGGCTAGCAAACTACATGTCTGCCCGACATTCAACTCTAAACTATATTTTTATGGCGGTTTTGTCTACATTTCCCGGTGCCACGGCCTAGATAACGTAATTATTGCAACGTTATTTACATTTTATTATAGAATACTCTTAGTTTGAGTGATAGTAGGCCTAAGAATCACCACCGGCTAGCAAACTACATGTCTGCCCGACATTTAACTCTAAACTACATTTTAAGGCGATTTCGTCTACATTTCCCGGTGCCACGGCCTAGGTAACGTAACTATAGCGACTTTTTTTACATTATCTTAGATAATGCTCTTGTTTTGAGTGACAATAGGCCTTTGAATCACCATCGGCCAGCAAACGACATGTCTGCCCGACATTTAAATATAAACTACATTTTTATCGCGGTTTTGTCTACATTTCCCGGTACTAAGGCTTAGTTAACGTAATTATTTCAACTTTTTTCACATTATATTATAGAATACTCTTGCCTTAACTGACTATAGGCCTTAGAATCACCATCGGCCAGCAAACTACATGTCTGCCCGACATTTAACTCTAAACTACATTTTTAAGGCGATTACGTCTACATTTCCCGGTGCCACGGCCTAGATAACGTAAATATAGCAATTTTTTTTACATTATCTTATAGAATTTTCTTGCTTTGAGTGACAATTTGCCTTAGAATAACCATCGGCCATTAAACTACATGTCTGCCCGACATTCAACTCTAAACTATATTTTTATGGCGGTTTTGTCTACATTTCCCGATGCCACGGCCTAGATAACGTAATTATTGCAACGTTTTTTACATTTTATTATAGAATACTCTTAGTTTGAGTGATAATAGGCCTAAGAATTACCATCGGCTAGCAAACTACATGTCTGCCCGACATTTAACTCTAAACTACATTTTAAGGCGATTTTGTCTACATTTCCCGGTGCCATGGCCTAGGTAACGAAACTATAGCGACTTTTTTACATTATCTTATAGAATACTCTTGTTTTAAGTGACAATAGGCGTTAGAATCACCATCGGCCAGCAAACTACTTGTTTTCCCGACATTTAACTCTAAACAATATTTTTAAGACGATTTCGTCTACATTTCCCGGTGCCACGGCCTAGGTAACGTAATTATAGCGACTTTTTTTCCTTATCTTATAGAATACTCTTGTGTTCAGTGTCAATAGGCCTTAAAATCACTATCGGCCAGCAAACTACATGTCTGCCCGACATTTAACTCTAAGTCACTATTTGAAGGCGATTTCGTCTACATTTCCTGGTGCCACGGCCTAGGTAACGTAATTATAGCGACATTTTTTACAATATCTTATAGAATATTTTTGCCTTGAGTGACAATAGGCCTTCGAATCACCATCAGTTAGCAAACTACATGTCTGCCCGACATTTAACTCTAAACTACATTTTAAGGCGATTTCGTCTACATTTCCCGGTGCCGCGGCCTAGGTAACGTAATCATGGCGACATTTTTTACAATTATTTATAGAATACTCTTGCCTTGAGTGACAATAGGCCGTAGAATCACCATCGGCCAGCAAACTACATGTCTGCCCGACATTTAACTCTAAACTACATTTTAAGGCGATTTCGTCTACATTTCCCGGTGCCACGGCCTAGGTAACATAATTATTGCAACTTTTTTTACATTATCTTATGGAATGCTCTTACCTTGAGTGACATTACGCCTTAGCATCACCATCGGCCAGCAAACTACATGTCTGCCCGACATTTAACTCTAAACTACATTTTAAGGCGATTTCGTCTACATTTCCCGGTGCCACGGCCTAGGTAACGTAATTATGGCGACATTTTTTACATAAGTTTATAGAATACTCTTGCCTTGAGTGACAAAATGCGGTAGAATCACCATCGGCCAGCAAACTACATATCTGCCCGACATTTAACTCTAAACTACATTTTTAAGGCGATTACGTCTACATTTCCCGGTGCCACGGCCTAGATAACGTAAATATAACAACTTTTTTTACATTATCTTATAGAATCTACTTGCTATGAGTGACAATTAGCCTTAGAATAACCATCGGCCAGCAAACTACATGTCTGCCCGACATTAAACTCTAAACTATATTTTTATGCCGGTTTTGTCTACATTTCCCGGTGCCACGGCCTAGATAACGTAATTATTGCAACGTTGTTTACATTTAATTATAGAATACTCTTAGATTGAGTGATAATAAGCCTAAGAATCACCATCGGCTAGCAAACTACATGTCTGCCCGATATTCAACTCTAAACTATATTTTTATGGCGGTTTTGTCTACATTTCCCGGTGCCACGGCCTAGATAACGTAATTATTGCAACGTTGTTTACATTTTATTATAGAATACTCTTAGTTTGAGTGATAGTAGGCCTAAGAATCACCACCGGCTAGCAAACTACATGTCTGCCCGACATTTAACTCTAAACTACATTTTAAGGCGATTTCGTCTACATTTCCCGGTGCCACGGCCTAGGTAACGTAACTATAGCGACTTTTTTTACATTATCTTAGATAATGCTCTTGTTTTGAGTGACAATAGGCCTTTGAATCACCATCGGCCAGCAAACGACATGTCTGCCCGACATTAAAATATAAACTACATTTTTATCGCGGTTTTGTCTACATTTCCCGGTACTAAGGCTTAGTTAACGTAATTATTTCAACTTTTTTCACATTATATTATAGAATACTCTTGCCTTAACTGACAATAGGCCTTAGAATCACCATCGGCCAGCAAACTACATGTCTGCCCGACATTTAACTCTAAACTACATTTTTAAGGCGATTACGTCTACATTTCCCGGTGCCACGGCCTAGATAACGTAAATATAGCAATTTTTTTTACATTATCTTATAGAATTTTCTTGCTGTGAGTGACAATTTGCCTTAGAATAACCATCGGCCATTAAACTACATGTCTGCCCGACATTCAACTCTAAACTATATTTTTATGGCGGTTTTGTCTTCATTTCCCGATGCCACGGCCTAGATAACGTAATTATTGCAACGTTTTTTACATTTTATTATAGAATACTCTTAGTTTGAGTGATAATAGGCCTAAGAATTACCATCGGCTAGCAAACTACATGTCTGCCCGACATTTAACTCTAAACTACATTTTAAGGCGATTTTGTCTACATTTCCCGGTGCCATGGCCTAGGTAACGAAACTATAGCGACTTTTTTACATTATCTTATAGAATACTCTTGTTTTAAGTGACAATAGGCGTTAGAATCACCATCGGCCAGCAAACTACATGTTTTCCCGACATTTAACTCTAAACTACATTTTTAAGGCGATTTCGTCTACATTACCCGGTGCCACGGCCTAGGTAACGTAATTATTGAAATTTTTTTTACACGATCATATAGAATTCTCTTGCATTGAGTGAAAAAATGCCTTAAAATTACCATCGGCCAGCAAACTACTTGTTTTCCCGACATTTAACTCTAAACAGTATTTTTAAGACGATTTCGTCTACATTTCCCGGTGCCACGGCCTAGGTAACGTAATTATAGCGACTTTTTTTACATTATCTTATAGAATACCTTTGTGTTGAGTGACAATAGGCCTTTGAATCACCATCGGCCAGCAAACGACATGTCTGCCCGACATTTAAATATAAACTACATTTTTATCGCGGTTTTGTCTACATTTCCCGGTACTAAGGCTTACTTAACGTAAGTATTTCAACTTTTTTCACATAATATTATAGAATACTCTTGCCTTAAGTGACATTAGGCCTTAAAATCACCATCGGCCAGCAAACTACATGTCTGCCCGACATTTAACTCTAAGTCACTATTTGAAAGCGATTTCGTCTACATATCCTGGTGCCACGGCCTAGGTAACGTAATTATTGCAACTTTTTTTACATTATCATATAGAATACTCTTGCCTTGAGTGACAATAGGCCTTTGAATCACTATCGGCCAGCAAAATATATGTCTGTCCGACAATCAACTTTAAACTACATTTTTATGGTGATTTAGTCTACATTTCCCGGTGCCACGGCCTAGGTAACGGAATTATAGCGACATTTTTTACATTATCTTATAGAATACTCTTGCTTTGAGTGACAATACGCCTTCGAATCACCATCAGTTAGCAAACTACATGTCCGACATTTAACTCTAACTCTAGGTAACGTAATTATGGCGACATTTTTTACATTAATTTATAGACTACTCTTGCCTTGAGTGACAATAGGCCGTAGAATCACCATCGGCCAGCAAACTACATGTCTGCCCGACATTTAACTCTAAACTACATTTTAAGGCGATTTCGTCTACATTTCCCGGTGCCATGGCCTAGGTAACGTAATTATGGCGACATTTTTTACATTAATTTATAGACTACTCTTGCCTTGAGTGACAATAGGCCGTAGAATCACCATCGGCCAGCAAACTACATGTCTGCCCGACATTTAACTCTAAACTACATTTTAAGGCGATTTCGTCTACATTTCCCGGTGCCACTGCCTAGGTAACGTAATTATTGCAACTTTTTTTTAAATATCTTACAGAATGCTCTTGGTTTGATTGACATTACGCCTTAGAATCACCATCGGCCAGCAAACTACATGTCTGCCCGATATTTAACTCTAAACCACATTTTTAAGGCGATTTCGTCTACATTTCTCGGTGCCACGGCCTAGGTAACGTAATTATTGCAATTTTTTTTAAATTTTTTAATAGAATACCTTTGCCTAGAGTGACAATAGGCCTTTGAATTACCATCGGCCAGCAAAATATATGTCTGTCCGACAATCAACTTAAAACTACATTTTTATGGTGATTGCGTCTACATTTCCCGGTGCCACGGCCTAGGTAACGTAATTATAGCGACTTTTTTACCTTATCTTATAGAATCCTTTTGCTTTGAGTTACAATAGGTCTTAAATTAACCATCGGCCAGCAAACTACATGTCTGCCCGACATTGAACTCTAAGTCTCTGTTTTAAGGCGATTTCGTCTATATTTACCGGTGCCACGGCCTAGGTAACATAATTATTGCAACTTTTTTTACATTATCATATAGAATACTCTTGCCTTGAGTGACAATAGGCCTTTGAATCACTATCGGCCAGCAAAATATATGTCTGTCCGACAATCAACTTTAAACTACATTTTTATGGTGATTTAGTCTACATTTCCCGGTGCCACGGCCTAGGTAACGTAATTATAGCGACATTATTTACATTATCTTATAGAATACTCTTGCTTTGAGTGACAAAAGGCCTTCAAATCACCATCAGTTAGCAAACTACATGTCTGCCCGACATTTAACTCTAAACTACATTTTAAGGCGATTTCGTCTACATTTCCCGGTGCCACGGCCTAAGTAACGTAATTATGGCGACATTTTTTACATTAATTTATAGACTACTCTTGCCTTGAGGACAATAGGCCGTAGAATCACCATCGGCCAGCAAACTACATGTCTGCCCGACATTTAACTCTAAACTACATTTTAAGGCGATTTCGTCTACATTTCCCGGTGCCATGGCCTAGGTAACGTAATTATGGCGACATTTTTTACGTTAATTTATAGACTACTCTTGCCTTGAGTGACAATAGGCCGTAGAATCACCATCAGCCAGCAAACTACATGTCTGCCCGACATTTAACTCTAAACTACATTTTAAGGCGATTTCGTCTACATTTCCCGGTGCCACGGCCTAGGTAACGTAATTATGGCGACATTTTTTACACTAATTTATAGACTACTCTTTCTTTGAGTGACACAACCCCGTAGAATCACCATCGGCCAGCAAACTACATGTCTGCCCGACATTTAACTCTAAACTACATTTTAAGGCGATTTCGTCTACATTTCCCGGTGCCACGGCCTAGGTAACGTAATTATTGCAACTTTTTTTTAAATATCTTATAGAATGCTCTTGGTTTGAGTGACATTACGTCTTAGAATCACCATCGGCCAGCAAACTACATGTCTGCCCGACATTTAACTCTAAACCACATTTTTAAGGCGATTTCGTCTACATTTCCCGGTGCCACGGCCTAGGTAACGTAATTATTGCAATTTTTTTAAATTTTTTTATAGAATACCTTTGCCTAGAGTGACAATAGGCCTTTGAATTACCATCGGCCAGCAAAATATATGTCTGTCCGACAATCAACTTAAAACTACATTTTTATGGTGATTTCGTCTACATTTCCCGGTGCCACGGCCTAGGTAACGTAATTATAGCGACTTTTTTACCTTATCTTATAGAATACTCTTGTGTTGAGTGACAATAGGCCTTAAAATCACCATCGGCGAGCAAACTACATGTCTGCCCGACATTTAACTCTAAGTCACTATTTGAAGGCGATTTCGTCTACATTTCCTGGTGCCACGGCCTAGGTAACGTAATTATTGCAACTTTTTTTACATTATCATATAGAATACTCTTGCCTTGAGTGACAATAGGCCTTTGAATCACTATCGGCCAGCAAAATATATGTCTGTCCGACAATCAACTTTAAACTACATTTTTATGGTGATTTAGTCTACATTTCCCGGTGCCACGGCCTAGGTAACGTAATTATAGCGACATTTTTTACATTATCTTATAGAATACTCTTGCTTTGAGTGACAATAGGCCTTCGAATCACCATCAGTTAGCAAACTACATGTCCGACATTTAACTCTAACTCTAGGTAACGTAATTATGGCGACATTTTTTACATTAATTTATAGACTACTCTTGCCTTGAGTGACAATAGGCCGTAGAATCACCATCGGCCAGCAAACTACATGTCTGCCCGACATTTAACTCTAAACTACATTTTAAGGCGATTTCGTCTACATTTCCCGGTGCCGCGGCCTAGGTAACGTAATCATGGCGACATTTTTTACAATAATTTATAGAATACTCTTGCCTTGAGTGACAATAGGCCGTAGAATCACCATCGGCCAGCAAACTACATGTCTGCCCGGCATTTAACTCTAAACTACATTTTAAGGCGATTTCGTCTACATTTCCCGGTGCCACGGCCTAGGTAACGTAATTGATGCAACTTTTTTTACATTATCTTATATAATGCTCTTACTTTGAGTGACATTACGCCTTAACATCACCATCGGCCAGCAAACTACATGTCTGCCCGACATTTAACTCTAAACTACATTTTAAGGCGATTTCGTCTACATTTCCCGGTGCCACGGCCGAAGTAACGTAATTATGGCGACATTTTTTACATAAATTTATAGAATACTCTTGCCTTGAGTGACAATATGCCGGAGAATCACCATCGGCCAGCAAACTACATGTCTGCCCGACATTTAACTCTAAACTACATTTTTAAGGGGATTACGTCTACATTTCCCGGTGCCACGGCCTAGATAACGTAAATATAGCAACTTTTTTTACATTATCTTATAGAATACTCTTGCTATGTGTGACAATATGCCTTAGAATAACCATCGGCCAGCAAACTACATGTCTGCCCGACATTCAACTCTAAACTATATTTTTATGGCGGTTTTGTCTACATTTCCCGGTGCCACGGCCTAGATAACGTAATTATTGCAACGTTGTTTACATTTTATTATAGAATACTCTTAGTTTGAGTGATAATAGGCCTAAAAATCACCATCGGCTAGCAAACTACATGTCTGCCCGACATTTAACTCTAAACTACATTTTAAGGCGATTTCGTCTACATTTCCCGGTGCCACGGCCTAGGTAACGTAACTATAGCGACTTTTTTTACATTATCTTAGATAATACTCTTGTTTTGAGTGACAATATGCCTTTGAATCACCATCGGCTAGCAAATTACATGTCTGCCCGACATTCAACTCTAAACTATATTTTTATGGCGGTTTTGTCTACATTTCCCGGTGCCACGGCCTAGATAACGTAATTATTGCAACGTTGTTTACATTTTATTATAGAATACTCTTAGTTTGAGTGATAATAGGCCTAAAAATCACCATCGGCTAGCAAACTACATGTCTGCCCGACATTTAACTCTAAACTACATTTTAAGGCGATTTCGTCTACATTTCCCGGTGCCACGGCCTAGGTAACGTAACTATAGCGACTTTTTTTACATTATCTTAGATAATACTCTTGTTTTGAGTGATAATAGGCCTAAGAATCACCATCGGCTAGCAAATTACATGTCTGCCCGACATTCAACTCTAAACTATATTTTTATGGCGGTTTTGTCTACATTTCCCGGTGCCACGGCCTAGATAACGTAATTATTGCAACGTTGTTTACATTTTATTATAGAATACTCTTAGTTTGAGTGATAATAGGCCTAAAAATCACCATCGGCTAGCAAACTACATGTCTGCCCGACATTTAACTCTAAACTACATTTTAAGGCGATTTCGTCTACATTTCCCGGTGCCACGGCCTAGGTAACGTAACTATAGCGACTTTTTTTACATTATCTTAGATAATACTCTTGTTTTGAGTGACAATAGGCCTTTGAATCACCATCGGCCAGCAAACGACATGTCTGCCCGACATTTAAATATAAACTACATTTTTATCGCGGTTTTGTCTACATTTCCCGGTACTAAGGCTTAGTTAACGTAATTATTTCAATTTTTTTCACATTATATTATAGAATACTCTTGCCTTAAGTGACAATAGGCCTTAGAATCACCATCGGCCAGCAAACTACATGTCTGCCCGACATTTAACTCTATACTACATTTTTAAGGCGATTACGTCTACATTTCCCGGTGCCACGGCCTAGATAACGTAAATATAGCAACTTTTTTTACATTATCTTATAGAATATTCTTGCTTTGAGTGACAATTTGCCTTAGAATAACCATCGGCCATTAAACTACATGTCTGCCCGACATTTAACTCTAAACTACATTTTAAGGCGATTTCGTCTACATTTCCCGGTGCCACGGCCTAGGTAACGTAATTATGGCGACATTTTTTACACTAATTTATAGACTACTGTTTCTTTGAGTGACAATACCCCGTAGAATCACCATCGGCCAGCAAACTACATGTCTGCCCGACATTTAACTCTAAACTACATTTTAAGGCGATTTCGTCTACATTTCCCGGTGCCACGGCCTAGGTAACGTAATTATTGCAACTTTTTTTTACATATCTTATAGAATGATCTTAGTTTGAGTGACATTACGTCTTAGAATCACCATCGGCCAGCAAACTACATGTCTGCCCGACATTTAACTCTAAACCACATTTTTAAGGCGATTTCGTCTACATTTCCCGGTGCCACGGCCTAGGTAACGTAATTATTGCAATTTTTTTTAATTTTTTTATAGAATACCTTTGCCTAGAGTGACAATAGGCCTTTGAATTACCATCGGCCAGCAAAATATATGTCTGTCCGACAATCAACTTAAAACTACATTTTTATGGTGATTTCGTCTACATTTCCCGGTGCCACGGCCTAGGTAACGTAATTATAGCGACTTTTTTACCTTATCTTATAGAATACTCTTGTGTTGAGTGACAATAGGCCTTAAAATCACCATCGGCGAGCAAACTACATGTCTGCCCGACATTTAACTCTAAGTCACTATTTGAAGGCGATTTCGTCTACATTTCCTGGTGCCACGGCCTAGGTAACGTAATTATAGCGACATTTTTTACATTATCTTATAGAATACTCTTGCTTTGAGTGACAATACGCCTTCGAATCACCATCAGTTAGCAAACTACATGTCCGACATTTAACTCTAACTCTAGGTAACGTAATTATGGCGACATTTTTTACATTAATTTATAGACTACTCTTGCCTTGAGTGACAATAGGCCGTAGAATCACCATCGGCCAGCAAACTACATGTCTGCCCGACATTTAACTCTAAACTACATTTTAAGGCGATTTCGTCTACATTTCCCGGTGCCACTGCCTAGGTAACGTAATTATTGCAACTTTTTTTTAAATATCTTACAGAATGCTCTTGGTTTGATTGACATTACGCCTTAGAATCACCATCGGCCAGCAAACTACATGTCTGCCCGATATTTAACTCTAAACCACATTTTTAAGGCGATTTCGTCTACATTTCTCGGTGCCACGGCCTAGGTAACGTAATTATTGCAATTTTTTTTAAATTTTTTAATAGAATACCTTTGCCTAGAGTGACAATAGGCCTTTGAATTACCATCGGCCAGCAAAATATATGTCTGTCCGACAATCAACTTAAAACTACATTTTTATGGTGATTGCGTCTACATTTCCCGGTGCCACGGCCTAGGTAACGTAATTATAGCGACTTTTTTACCTTATCTTATAGAATCCTTTTGCTTTGAGTTACAATAGGTCTTAAATTAACCATCGGCCAGCAAACTACATGTCTGCCCGACATTGAACTCTAAGTCTCTGTTTTAAGGCGATTTCGTCTATATTTACCGGTGCCACGGCCTAGGTAACATAATTATTGCAACTTTTTTTACATTATCATATAGAATACTCTTGCCTTGAGTGACAATAGGCCTTTGAATCACTATCGGCCAGCAAAATATATGTCTGTCCGACAATCAACTTTAAACTACATTTTTATGGTGATTTAGTCTACATTTCCCGGTGCCACGGCCTAGGTAACGTAATTATAGCGACATTATTTACATTATCTTATAGAATACTCTTGCTTTGAGTGACAAAAGGCCTTCAAATCACCATCAGTTAGCAAACTACATGTCTGCCCGACATTTAACTCTAAACTACATTTTAAGGCGATTTCGTCTACATTTCCCGGTGCCACGGCCTAAGTAACGTAATTATGGCGACATTTTTTACATTAATTTATAGACTACTCTTGCCTTGAGGACAATAGGCCGTAGAATCACCATCGGCCAGCAAACTACATGTCTGCCCGACATTTAACTCTAAACTACATTTTAAGGCGATTTCGTCTACATTTCCCGGTGCCATGGCCTAGGTAACGTAATTATGGCGACATTTTTTACGTTAATTTATAGACTACTCTTGCCTTGAGTGACAATAGGCCGTAGAATCACCATCAGCCAGCAAACTACATGTCTGCCCGACATTTAACTCTAAACTACATTTTAAGGCGATTTCGTCTACATTTCCCGGTGCCACGGCCTAGGTAACGTAATTATGGCGACATTTTTTACACTAATTTATAGACTACTCTTTCTTTGAGTGACACAACCCCGTAGAATCACCATCGGCCAGCAAACTACATGTCTGCCCGACATTTAACTCTAAACTACATTTTAAGGCGATTTCGTCTACATTTCCCGGTGCCACGGCCTAGGTAACGTAATTATTGCAACTTTTTTTTAAATATCTTATAGAATGCTCTTGGTTTGAGTGACATTACGTCTTAGAATCACCATCGGCCAGCAAACTACATGTCTGCCCGACATTTAACTCTAAACCACATTTTTAAGGCGATTTCGTCTACATTTCCCGGTGCCACGGCCTAGGTAACGTAATTATTGCAATTTTTTTAAATTTTTTTATAGAATACCTTTGCCTAGAGTGACAATAGGCCTTTGAATTACCATCGGCCAGCAAAATATATGTCTGTCCGACAATCAACTTAAAACTACATTTTTATGGTGATTTCGTCTACATTTCCCGGTGCCACGGCCTAGGTAACGTAATTATAGCGACATTTTTACCTTATCTTATAGAATACTCTTGTGTTGAGTGACAATAGGCCTTAAAATCACCATCGGCGAGCAAACTACATGTCTGCCCGACATTTAACTCTAAGTCACTATTTGAAGGCGATTTCGTCTACATTTCCTGGTGCCACGGCCTAGGTAACGTAATTATTGCAACTTTTTTTACATTATCATATAGAATACTCTTGCCTTGAGTGACAATAGGCCTTTGAATCACTATCGGCCAGCAAAATATATGTCTGTCCGACAATCAACTTTAAACTACATTTTTATGGTGATTTAGTCTACATTTCCCGGTGCCACGGCCTAGGTAACGTAATTATAGCGACATTTTTTACATTATCTTATAGAATACTCTTGCTTTGAGTGACAATCGGCCTTCGAATCACCATCAGTTAGCAAACTACATGTCCGACATTTAACTCTAACTCTAGGTAACGTAATTATGGCGACATTTTTTACATTAATTTATAGACTACTCTTGCCTTGAGTGACAATAGGCCGTAGAATCACCATCGGCCAGCAAACTACATGTCTGCCCGGCATTTAACTCTAAACTACATTTTAAGGCGATTTCGTCTACATTTCCCGGTGCCACGGCCTAGGTAACGTAATTGATGCAACTTTTTTTACATTATCTTATATAATGCTCTTACTTTGAGTGACATTACGCCTTAACATCACCATCGGCCAGCAAACTACATGTCTGCCCGACATTTAACTCTAAACTACATTTTAAGGCGATTTCGTCTACATTTCCCGGTGCCACGGCCGAAGTAACGTAATTATGGCGACATTTTTTACATAAATTTATAGAATACTCTTGCCTTGAGTGACAATATGCCGGAGAATCACCATCGGCCAGCAAACTACATGTCTGCCCGACATTTAACTCTAAACTACATTTTTAAGGGGATTACGTCTACATTTCCCGGTGCCACGGCCTAGATAACGTAAATATAGCAACTTTTTTTACATTATCTTATAGAATACTCTTGCTATGTGTGACAATATGCCTTAGAATAACCATCGGCCAGCAAACTACATGTCTGCCCGACATTCAACTCTAAACTATATTTTTATGGCGGTTTTGTCTACATTTCCCGGTGCCACGGCCTAGATAACGTAATTATTGCAACGTTGTTTACATTTTATTATAGAATACTCTTAGTTTGAGTGATAATAGGCCTAAAAATCACCATCGGCTAGCAAACTACATGTCTGCCCGACATTTAACTCTAAACTACATTTTAAGGCGATTTCGTCTACATTTCCCGGTGCCACGGCCTAGGTAACGTAACTATAGCGACTTTTTTTACATTATCTTAGATAATACTCTTGTTTTGAGTGACAATATGCCTTTGAATCACCATCGGCTAGCAAATTACATGTCTGCCCGACATTCAACTCTAAACTATATTTTTATGGCGGTTTTGTCTACATTTCCCGGTGCCACGGCCTAGATAACGTAATTATTGCAACGTTGTTTACATTTTATTATAGAATACTCTTAGTTTGAGTGATAATAGGCCTAAAAATCACCATCGGCTAGCAAACTACATGTCTGCCCGACATTTAACTCTAAACTACATTTTAAGGCGATTTCGTCTACATTTCCCGGTGCCACGGCCTAGGTAACGTAACTATAGCGACTTTTTTTACATTATCTTAGATAATACTCTTGTTTTGAGTGATAATAGGCCTAAGAATCACCATCGGCTAGCAAATTACATGTCTGCCCGACATTCAACTCTAAACTATATTTTTATGGCGGTTTTGTCTACATTTCCCGGTGCCACGGCCTAGATAACGTAATTATTGCAACGTTGTTTACATTTTATTATAGAATACTCTTAGTTTGAGTGATAATAGGCCTAAAAATCACCATCGGCTAGCAAACTACATGTCTGCCCGACATTTAACTCTAAACTACATTTTAAGGCGATTTCGTCTACATTTCCCGGTGCCACGGCCTAGGTAACGTAACTATAGCGACTTTTTTTACATTATCTTAGATAATACTCTTGTTTTGAGTGACAATAGGCCTTTGAATCACCATCGGCCAGCAAACGACATGTCTGCCCGACATTTAAATATAAACTACATTTTTATCGCGGTTTTGTCTACATTTCCCGGTACTAAGGCTTAGTTAACGTAATTATTTCAATTTTTTTCACATTATATTATAGAATACTCTTGCCTTAAGTGACAATAGGCCTTAGAATCACCATCGGCCAGCAAACTACATGTCTGCCCGACATTTAACTCTATACTACATTTTTAAGGCGATTACGTCTACATTTCCCGGTGCCACGGCCTAGATAACGTAAATATAGCAACTTTTTTTACATTATCTTATAGAATATTCTTGCTTTGAGTGACAATTTGCCTTAGAATAACCATCGGCCATTAAACTACATGTCTGCCCGACATTTAACTCTAAACTACATTTTAAGGCGATTTCGTCTACATTTCCCGGTGCCACGGCCTAGGTAACGTAATTATGGCGACATTTTTTACACTAATTTATAGACTACTGTTTCTTTGAGTGACAATACCCCGTAGAATCACCATCGGCCAGCAAACTACATGTCTGCCCGACATTTAACTCTAAACTACATTTTAAGGCGATTTCGTCTACATTTCCCGGTGCCACGGCCTAGGTAACGTAATTATTGCAACTTTTTTTTACATATCTTATAGAATGATCTTAGTTTGAGTGACATTACGTCTTAGAATCACCATCGGCCAGCAAACTACATGTCTGCCCGACATTTAACTCTAAACCACATTTTTAAGGCGATTTCGTCTACATTTCCCGGTGCCACGGCCTAGGTAACGTAATTATTGCAATTTTTTTTAATTTTTTTATAGAATACCTTTGCCTAGAGTGACAATAGGCCTTTGAATTACCATCGGCCAGCAAAATATATGTCTGTCCGACAATCAACTTAAAACTACATTTTTATGGTGATTTCGTCTACATTTCCCGGTGCCACGGCCTAGGTAACGTAATTATAGCGACTTTTTTACCTTATCTTATAGAATACTCTTGTGTTGAGTGACAATAGGCCTTAAAATCACCATCGGCGAGCAAACTACATGTCTGCCCGACATTTAACTCTAAGTCACTATTTGAAGGCGATTTCGTCTACATTTCCTGGTGCCACGGCCTAGGTAACGTAATTATAGCGACATTTTTTACATTATCTTATAGAATACTCTTGCTTTGAGTGACAATACGCCTTCGAATCACCATCAGTTAGCAAACTACATGTCCGACATTTAACTCTAACTCTAGGTAACGTAATTATGGCGACATTTTTTACATTAATTTATAGACTACTCTTGCCTTGAGTGACAATAGGCCGTAGAATCACCATCGGCCAGCAAACTACATGTCTGCCCGACATTTAACTCTAAACTACATTTTAAGGCGATTTCGTCTACATTTCCCGGTGCCATGGCCTAGGTAACGTAATTATGGCGACATTTTTTACATTAATTTATAGACTACTCTTGCCTTGAGTGACAATAGGCCGTAGAATCACCATCGGCCAGCAAACTACATGTCTGCCCGACTTTTAACTCTAAACTACATTTTAAGGCGATTTCGTCTACATTTCCCGGTGCCACTGCCTAGGTAACGTAATTATTGCAACTTTTTTTTAAATATCTTACAGAATGCTCTTGGTTTGAGTGACATTACGTCTTAGAATCACCATCGGCCAGCAAACTACATGTCTGCCCGACATTTAACTCTAAACCACATTTTTAAGGCGATTTCGTCTACATTTCCCGGTCCCATGGCCTAGGTAACGTAATTATGGCGACATTTTTTACATTAATTTATAGACTACTCTTGCTTTGAGTGACAATAGGCCGTAGAATCACCATCGGCCAGCAAACTACATGTCTGCCCGACAGTTAACTCGAAACCACATTTTTAAGGCGATTTCGTCTACATTTCTCGGTGCCACGGCCTAGGTAACGTAATTATTGCAACTGTTTTTTTTATATCTTATAGAAGGCTCTTAATTTGAGTGACATTACGCCTTAGAATCACCATCGGCCAGCAAACTACATGTCTGCCCGACATTTAACTCTAAACCACATTTTTAAGGCGATTTCGTCTACATTTCCCGGTGCCACGGCCTAGGTAACGTAATTATTGCAATTTTTTTTACATTTTTTTATAGAACATCTTTGCCTAGAGTGACAATAGGCCTTTGAATTACCATCAGTTAGCAAACTACATGTCTGCCCGACATTTAACTCTAAACTACATTTTAAGGCGATTTCGTCTACATTTCCCGGTGCCGCGGCCTAGGTAACGTAATCATGGCGACATTTTTTACATAAGTTTATAGAATACTCTTGCCTTGAGTGACAAAATGCGGTAGAATCACCATCGGCCAGCAAACTACATGTCTGCCCGACATTTAACTCTAAACTACATTTTAAGGCGATTTCGTCTACATTTCCCGGTGCCACGGCCTAGGTAACGTAAATATGGCGACATTTTTTACATAAGTTTATAGAATACTCTTGCCTTGAGTGACAAAATGCGGTAGAATCACCATCGGCCAACAAACTACATGTCTGCCCGACATTTAACTCTAAACTACATTTTTAAGGCGATTACGTCTACATTTCCCGGTGCCACGGCCTAGATAACGTAAATATAGCAACTTTTTTTACATTATCTTATAGAATCCTCTTGCTATGAGTGACAATATTCCTTAGAATAACCATCGGCCAGCAAACTACATGTCTGCCCGACATTCAACTCTAAACTATATTTTTATGGCGGTTTTGTCTACATTTCCCGGTGCCACGGCCTAGATAACGTAATTATTGCAACGTTGTTTACATTTTATTATAGAATACTCTTAGTTTGAGTGATAATACGCCTAAGAATCACCATCGGCTAGCAAACTACATGTCTGCCCGACATTCAACTCTAAACTATATTTTTATGGCGGTTTTGTCTACATTTCCCGGTGCCACGGCCTAGATAACGTAATTATTGCAACGTTGTTTACATTTTATTATAGAATACTCTTAGTTTGAGTGATAATAGGCCTAAGAATCACCATCGGCTAGCAAACTACATGTCTGCCCGACATTCAACTCTAAACTATATTTTTATGGCGGTTTTGTCTACATTTCCCGGTGCCACGGCCTAGATAACGTAATTATTGCAACGTTGTTTACATTTTATTATAGAATACTCTTAGTTTGAGTGATAGTAGGCCTAAGAATCACCATCGGCTAGCAAACTACATATCTGCCCGACATTTAACTCTAAACTACATTTTAAGGCGATTTCGTCTACATTTCCCGGTGCCACGGCCTAGGTAACGTAACTATAGCGACTTTTTTTACATTATCTTAGATAATGCTCTTGTTTTGAGTGACAATAGGCCTTTGAATCACCATCGGCCAGCAAACGACATGTCTGCCCGACATTTAAATATAAACTACATTTTTATCGCGGTTTTGTCTACATTTCCCGGTACTAAGGCTTAGTTAACGTAATTATTTCAACTTTTTTCACATTATATTATAGAATACTCTTGCCTTAAGTGACAATAGGCCTTTGAATCACCATCGGCCAGCAAACTACATGTCTGCCCGACATTTAACTCTAAACTACATTTTTAAGGCGATTACGTCTACATTTCCCGGTGCCACGGCCTAGATAACGTAAATATAGCAATTTTTTTTACATTATCTTATAGAAAATTCTTGCTTTGAGTGACAATTTGCCTTAGAATAACCATCGGCCATTAAACTACATGTCTGCCCGACATTCAACTCTAAACTATATTTTTATGGCGGTTTTGTCTACATTTCCCGGTGCCACGGCCTAGGTAACGTAATTATTGCAACGTTTTTTACATTTTATTATAGAATTCTCTTAGCTTGAGTGATAGTATGCCTAAGAATCACCATCGGCTAGCAAACTACATGTCTGCCCGACATTTAACTCTAAACTATATTTTAAGGCGATTTCGTCTACATTTCCCGGTGCCACGGCCTAGATAACGTAAATATAGCAATTTTTTTTACATTATCTTATAGAATATTCTTGCTTTGAGTGACAATTTGCCTTAGAATAACCATCGGCCATTAAACTACATGTCTGCCCGACACTTAACTCTAAACTACATTTTAAGGCGATTTTGTCTACATTTCCCGGTGCCATGGCCTAGGTAACGAAACTATAGCGACTTTTTTTACATTATCTTATAGAATACTCTTGTTTTAAGTGACAATAGGCGTTAGAATCACCATCGGCCAGCAAACTACATGTTTTCCCGACATTTAACTCTAAACTACATTTTTAAGGCGATTTCGTCTACATTACCCGGTGCCACGGCCTAGGTAACGTAATTATTGGAATTTTTTTTACACGATCTTATAGAATTCTCTTGCATTGAGTGAAAAAATGCCTTAAAATTACCATCGGCGAGCAAACTACTTGTTTTCCCGACATTTAACTCTAAACAATATTTTTAAGACGATTTCGTCTACATTTCCCGGTGCCACGGCCTAGGTAACGTAATTATAGCGACTTTTTTTACATAATCTTATAGAATACTTTTGTGTTGAGTGACAATAGGCGTTTGAATCACCATCGGCCAGCAAACGACATGTCTGCCCGACATTTAAATATAAACTACATTTTTATCGCGGTTTTGTCTACATTTCCCGGTACTAAGGCTTAGTTAACGTAATTATTTCACCTTTTTTCACATAATATTATAGAATACTCTTGCCTTAAGTGACAATAGGCCTTAGAATCACCATCGGCCAGCAAACTACATGTCTGCCCGTCATTTAACTCTAAACTACATTTTTAAGGCGATTACGTCTACTTTTCCCGGTGCCACGGCCTAGATAACGTAAATATTGCAACTTTTTTTACATTATCTTATAGAATACTCTTGCTTTAAGTGACAATATGCCTTAGAATAACCATCGGCCAGCAAACTACATGTCTGCCCGACATTCAACTCTAAACTATATTTTTATCGCGGTTTTGTCTACATTTCCCGGTGCCACGGCCTAGATAACGTAATTATTGCAACGTTTTTTTACATTTTATTATAGAATACTCGTGGTTTGAGTGATAATAGGCCTAAGAATCACCATCGGCCAGCAAACTACATGTCTGCCCGACATTTAACTCTAAACTACATTTTAAGGCGATTTCGTCTACATTTCCCGGTGCCATGGCCTAGGTAACGAAACTTTAGCGACTTTTTTTACATTATCTTATAGAATTCTCTTGTTTTAAGTGACAATAGGCGTTAGAATCAACATCGGCCATTAAAATATATGTCTGTCCGACAATCAACTTTAAACTACATTTTTATGGTGATTTAGTCTACATTTCCCGGTGCCACGGCCTAGGTAACGTAATTATAGCGACATTTTTTACATTATCTTATAGAATTCTCGTGCTTTGAGTGATAATAGGCCTTAGAATTACCATCGGCCAGCAAACTGCATGTCTGCCCGACATTTAACTCTAAACTACATTTTAAGGCGATTTCGTCTACATTTCCCGGAGCCTCGGCCTAGGTAACGTAATTATAGCAATTTTTTTTACATTATATTATAGAATACTCTTGCGTTGAGTGACAGTAGGCCTTTGAATCACCATCGGCCAGCAAACGACATGTCTGCCCGACATTTAAATATAAACTACATTTTTATCGCGGTTTTGTCTACATTTCCCGGTACTAAGGCTTAGTTAACGTAATTATATCAACTTTTTTCACATTATATTATAGAATACTCTTGCTTTGAGTGACAGTATGCCTTAAAATAACCATCGGCCAGCAAACTACATGTCTGCCCGACATTCAACTCTAAACTATATTTTTATGGCGGTTTTGTATACATTTCCCGGTGCCACGGCCTAGGTAACGTAATTATAGCGACTTTTTTACATTATCTTATAGAATACTCTTGTGTTGAGTGACAATTGGCCTTAAAATCACCATCGGCCGGCAAACTACATGTCTGCCTGACATTTAACTCTAAGTCACTATTTGAAGGCGATTTCGTCTACATTTCCTGGTGCCACGGCCTAGGTAACATAATTATTGCATTTTTTTTTACATTGTCTTATAGAATTCTCTTGCCTTGAGTGACAATAGGCCTATAAATTACCATCGGCTAGCAAAATATATATCTGTCCGACAATCAACTTTAAACTACATTTTTATGGTGATTTCGTCTACATTTCCCGGTGCCACGGCCTAGATAACGTAATTATTGCAACTATTTCTACATTATCTTATAGAATTTTCTAGCTTTAAGTGATAATAGGCCTCAGAATCACCATCGGCCAGCAAACTATATGTTTTCCCGACATTTAACTCTAAACAACATTTTTAAGACGATTTCGTCTACATTTCCCGGTGCCACGGCCTAGGTAACGTAATTGTAGCGACATTTTTTACATTATCTTATAGAATACTCTTGTTTTAAGTTACAATAGGTCTTAAATTAACCATCGGCCAGCAAACTACATGTCTGCTCGACATTGAACTCTAAGAGTCTGTTTTAAGGCGATTTCGTCTACATTTACCGGTGCCACGGCCTAGGTAACATAATTATTGCAACTTTTTTTACATTATCATATAGAATACTCTTGCCTTGAGTGACAATAGGCCGTAGAATCATCATCGGCCAGCAAACTACATGTCTGCTCGACATTTAACTCTAAACTACATTTTAAGGCGATTTCGTCTACATTTCCCGGTGCCACGGCCTAGGTAACGTAATTATGGCGACATTTTTTACAATAGTTTATAGACTACTCTTGCTTTGAGTGACAATACGCCGAAGAATCACCATCGGCCAGCAAACTACATGTCTGCCTGACATTTAACTCTAAACTACATTTTAAGGCGATTTCGTCTACATTTCCCGGTGCCACGGCCTAGGTAACGTAATAATTGCAACTTTTTTTTAAATATCTTATAGAATGCTCTTGGTTTGAGTGACATTACGCCTTAGAATCACCATCGGCCTGCAAACTACATGTCTGCCCGACATTTAACTCTAAACCACATTTTTAAGGCGATTTCGTCTACATTTCCCGGTGCCACGGCCTAGGTAACGTAATTATTGCAATTTTTTTTACATTTTTTAATAGAATATCTTTGCCTAGAGTGACAATAGGCCTTTGAATTACCATCGGCCAGCAAAATATATGTCTGTCCGACAATCAACTTAAAACTACATTTTTATGGTGATTTCGTCTACATTTCCCGGTGCCTAGATAACGTAAATATAGCAATTTTTTTTACATTATCTTATAGAATATTCTTGCTTTGAGTGACAATTTGCCTTAGAATAACCATCGGCCATTAAACTACATGTCTGCCCGACATTCAACTCTAAACTATATTTTTATGGCGGTTTTGTCTACATTTCCCGATGCCACGGCCTAGATAACGTAATTATTGCAACGTTTTTTACATTTTATTATAGAATACTCTTAGTTTGAGTGATAATAGGCCTAAGAATTACCATCGGCTAGCAAACTACATGTCTGCCCGACATTTAACTCTAAACTACATTTTAAGGCGATTTTGTCTACATTTCCCGGTGCCATGGCCTAGGTAACGAAACTATAGCGACTTTTTTTACATTATCTTATAGAATACTCTTGTTTTAAGTGACAATAGGCGTTAGAATCACCATCGGCCAGCAAACTACATGTTTTCCCGACATTTAACTCTAAACTACATTTTTAAGGCGATTTCGTCTACATTACCCGGTGCCACGGCCTAGGTAACGTAATTATTGGAAGTTTTTTTACACGATCATATAGAATTCTCTTGCATTGAGTGAAAAAATGCTTTAAAATTACCATCAGCCAGCAAACTACTTGTTTTCCCGACATTTAACTCTAAACAATATTTTTAAGACGATTTCGTCTACATTTCCCGGTGCCACGGCCTAGGTAACGTAATTATAGCGACTTTTTTTACACTATCTTATAGAATACTTTTGTGTTGAGTGACAATAGGCCTTTGAATCCCCATCGGCCAGCAAACGACATGTCTGCCCGACATTTAAATATAAACTACATTTTTATCGCGGTTTTGTCTACATTTCCCGGTACTAAGGCTTAGTTAACGTAATTATTTCAACTTTTTTCACATAATATTATAGAATACTCTTGCCTTAAGTGACATTAGGCCTTAGAATCACCATCGGCCAGCAAACTACATGTCTGCCCGACATTTAACTCTAAACTACATTTTTAAGGCGATTACGTCTACATTTCCCGGTGCCACGGCCTAGATAACGTAAATATAGCAACTTTTTTTACATTATCTTATAGAATACTCTTGCTTTGAGTGACAATATGCCTCAGAATAACCATCGGCCAGCAAACTACATGTCTGCCCGACATTCAACTCTAAACTATATTTTTATGGCGGTTTTGTCTACATTTCCCGGTGCCACGGCCAAGATAACGTAATTATTGCAACGTTTTTTTACATTTTATTATAGAATACTCTTAATTTGAGTGATAATAGGCCTAAGGATCACCATCGGCCAGCAAACTACATGTCTGCCCGACATTTAACTCTAAACTACATTTTAAGGCGATTTCGTCTACATTTCCCGGTGCCATGGCCTAGGTAACGAAACTTTAGCCACTTTTTTTACAATATCTTATAGAATTCTCTTGCTTAAAGTGACAATAGGCGTTAGAATCAACATCGGCCATTAAAATATATGTCTGTCCGACAATCAACTTTAAACTACATTTTTATGGTGATTTAGTCTACATTTCCCGGTGCCACGGCCTAGGTAACGTAATTATAACGACATTTTTTACATTATCTTATAGAATTCTCTTGCTTTGAGTGATAATAGGCCTTAGAATTACCATCGGCCAGCAAACTGCATGTCTGCCCGACATTTAACTCTAAACTACATTTTAAGGCGATTTCGTCTACATTTCCCGGAGCCTCGGCCTAGGTAACGTAATTATAGCAATTTTTTTTACATTATATTATAGAATACTCTTGCGTTGAGTGACAGTAGGCCTTTGAATCACCATCAGCAAACGACATGTCTGCCCGACATTTAAATATAAACTACATTTTTATCGCGGTTTTGTCTACATTTCCCGGTACTAAGGCTTAGTTAACGTAATTATATCAACTTTTTTCACATTATATTATAGAATACTCTTGCCTTGAGTGACAATATGCCATAGAATCACCATCGGCCAGCAAATTACATGTCTGCCCGACATTTAACTATAAACTACATTTTTAAGGCGATTACGTCTACATTTCCCGGTGCCACGGCCTAGATAACGTAAATATAGCAACTTTTTTTACATTATATTATAGAATACTCTTGCCTTGAGTGACAATATGTCATAGAATCACCATCGGCCAGCAAACTACATGTCTGCCCGACATTTAACTCTAAACCACATTTTTAAGGCGATTTCGTCTACATTTCCCGGTCCCATGGCCTAGGTAACGTAATTATGGCGACATTTTTTACATTAATTTATAGACTACTCTTGCCTTGAGTGACAATAGGCCGTAGAATCACCATCGGCCAGCAAACTACACGTCTGCCCGACAGTTAACTCTAAACCACATTTTTAAGGCGATTTCGTCTACATTTCTCGGTGCCACGGCCTAGGTAACGTAATTATTGCAACTTTTTTTTTTATATCTTATAGAAAGCTCTTAATTTGAGTGACATTATGCCTTAGAATCACCATCGGCCAGCAAACTACATGTCTGCCCGACATTTAACTCTAAACCACATTTTTAAGGCGATTTCGTCTACATTTCCCGGTGCCACGGCCTAGGTAACGTAATTATTGCAATTTTTTTTACATTTTTTTATAGAATATCTTTGCCTAGAGTGACAATAGGCCTTTGAATTACCATCAGTTAGCAAACTACATGTCTGCCCGACATTTAACTCTAAACTACATTTTAAGGCGATTTCGTCTACATTTCCCGGTGCCGCGGCCTAGGTAACGTAATCCTGGCGACATTTTTTACATAAGTTTATAGAATACTCTTGCTTTGAGTGACAAAATGCGGTAGAATCACCATCGGCCAGCAAACTACATGTCTGCCTGACATTTAACTCTAAACTACATTTTAAGGCGATTTCGTCTACATTTCCCGGTGCCGCGGCCTAGGTAACGTAATCATGGCGACATTTTTTACAAATATTTATAGAATACTCTTGCCTTGAGTGACAATAGGCCGTAGAATCACCATCGGCCAGCAAACTACATGTCTGCCCGACATTTAACTCTAAACTACATTTTAAGGCGATTTCGTCTACATTTCCCGGTGCCACGGCCTAGGTAACGTAATTATTGCAACTTTTTTTACATTATCTTATAGAATCCTCTTGCTATGAGTGACAATATGCCTTAGAATAACCATCGGCCAGCAAACTACATGTCTGCCCGACATTCAACTCTAAACTATATTTTTATGGCGGTTTTGTCTACATTTCCCGGTGCCACGGCCTAGATAACGTAATTATTGCAACGTTGTTTACATTTTATTATAGAATACTCTTAGTTTGAGTGATAATAGGCCTAAGAATCACCATCGGCTAGCAAACTACATGTCTGCCCGACATTCAACTCTAAACTATATTTTTATGGCGGTTTTGTCTACATTTCCCGGTGCCACGGCCTAGATAACGTAATTATTGCAACGTTGTTTACATTTTATTATAGAATACTCTTAGTTTGAGTGATAATAGGCCTAAGAATCACCATCGGCTAGCAAACTACATGTCTGCCCGACATTCAACTCTAAACTATATTTTTATGGCGGTTTTGTCTACATTTCCCGGTGCCACGGCCTAGATAACGTAATTATTGCAACGTTGTTTACATTTTATTATAGAATACTCTTAGTTTGAGTGATAGTAGGCCTAAGAATCACCATCGGCTAGCAAACTACATGTCTGCCCGACATTTAACTCTAAACTACATTTTAAGGCGATTTCGTCTACATTTCCCGGTGCCACGGCCTAGGTAACGTAACTATAGCGACTTTTTTTACATTATCTTAGATAATGCTCTTGTTTCGAGTGACAATAGGCCTTTGAATCACCATCGGCCAGCAAACGACATGTCTGCCCGACATTTAAATATAAACTACATTTTTATCGCGGTTTTGTCTACATTTCCCGGTACTAAGGCTTAGTTAACGTAATTATTTCAACTTTTTTCACATTATAGTATAGAATACTCTTGCCTTAAGTGACAATAGGCCTTAGAATCACCATCGGCCAGCAAACTACATGTCTGCCCGACATTTAACTCTAAACTAAATTTTTAAGGCGATTACGTCTACATTTCCCGGTGCCACGGCCTAGATAACGTAAATATAGCAATTTTTTTTACATTATCTTATAGAATATTCTTGCTTTGAGTGACAATTTGCCTTAGAATAACCATCGGCCATTAAACTACATGTCTGCCCGACATTCAACTCTAAACTATATTTTTATGGCGGTTTTGTCTACATTTCCCGGTGCCACGGCCTAGGTAACGTAATTATTGCAACGATTTTTACATTTTATTATAGAATTCTCTTAGTTTGAGTGATAGTAGGCCTAAGAATCACCATCGGCTAGCAAACTACATGTCTGCCCGACATTTAACTCTAAACTACATTTTAAGGCGATTTCGTCTACATTTCCCGGTGCCACGGCCTAGATAACGTAAATATAGCAATTTTTTTTACATTATCTTATAGAATATTCTTGCTTTGAGTGACAATTTGCCTTAGAATAACCATCGGCCATTAAACTACATGTCTGCCCGACACTTAACTCTAAACTACATTTTAAGGCGATTTTGTCTACATTTCCCGGTGCCATGGCCTAGGTAACGAAACTATAGCGACTTTTTTTACATTATCTTATAGAATACTCTTGTTTTAAGTGACAATAGGCGTTAGAATCACCATCGGCCAGCAAACTACATGTTTTCCCGACATTTAACTCTAAACTACATTTTTAAGGCGATTTCGTCTACATTACCCGGTGCCACGGCCTAGGTAACGTAATTATTGGAATTTTTTTTACACGATCTTATAATATTCTCTTGCATTGAGTGAAAAAATGCCTTAAAATTACCATCGGCGAGCAAACTACTTGTTTTCCCGACATTTAACTCTAAACAATATTTTTAAGACGATTTCGTCTACATTTCCCGGTGCCACGGCCTAGGTAACGTAATTATAGCAACTTTTTTTACATAATCTTATAGAATACTTTTGTGTTGAGTGACAATAGGCCTTTGAATCACCATCGGCCAGCAAACGACATGTCTGCCCGACATTTAAATATAAACTACATTTTTATCGCGGTTTTGTCTACATTTCCCGGTACTAAGGCTTAGTTAACGTAATTATTTCACCTTTTTTCACATAATATTATAGAATACTCTTGCCTTAAGTGACAATAGGCCTTAGAATCACCATCGGCCAGCAAACTACATGTCTGCCCGACATTTAACTCTAAACTACATTTTTAAGGCGATTACGTCTACTTTTCCCGGTGCCACGGCCTAGATAACGTAAATATAGCAACTTTTTTTACATTATCTTATAGAATACTCTTGCTTTGAGTGACAATATGCCTTAGAATAACCATCGGCCAGCAAACTACATGTCTGCCCGACATTCAACTCTAAACTATATTTTTATCGCGGTTTTGTCTACATTTCCCGGTGCCACGGCCTAGATAACGTAATTTATGCAACGTTTTTTTACATTTTATTATAAAATACTTGTGGTTTGAGTGTTAATAGGCCTAAGAATCACCATCGGCCAGCAAACTACATGTCTGCCCGACATTTAACTCTAAACTACATTTTAAGGCGATTTCGTCTACATTTCCCGGTGCCATGGCCTAGGTAACGAAACTTTAGCGACTTTTTTTACATTATCTTATAGAATTCTCTTGTTTTAAGTGACAATAGGCGTTAGAATCAACATCGGCCATTAAAATATATGTCTGTCCGACAATCAACTTTAAACTACATTTTTATGGTGATTTAGTCTACATTTCCCGGTGCCACGGCCTAGGTAACGTAATTATAGCGACATTTTTTACAATTTCTTATAGAATTCTCTTGCTTTGAGTGATAATAGGCCTTAGAATTACCATCGGCCAGCAAACTGCATGTCTGCCCGACATTTAACTCTAAACTACATTTTAAGGCGATTTCGTCTACATTTCCCGGAGCCTCGGCCTAGGTAACGTAATTATAGCAATTTTTTTTACATTATATTATAGAATACTCTTGCGTTGAGTGACAGTAGGCCTTTGAATCACCATCGGCCAGCAAACGACATGTCTGCCCGACATTTAAATATAAACTACATTTTTATCGCGGTTTTGTCTACATTTCCCGGTACTAAGGCTTAGTTAACGTAATTATATAAACTTTTTTCACATTATATTATAGAATACTCTTGCCTTGAGTGACAATATGCCGTAGAATCACCATCGGCCAGCAAATTACATGTCTGCCCGACATTTAACTCTAAACTACATTTTTAAGGCGATTACGTCTACATTTCCCGGTGCCACGGCCTAGATAACGTAAATATAGCAATTTTTTTTACATTATCTTATAGAATACTCTTGCTTTGAGTGACAGTATGCCTTTAAATAACCATCGGCCAGCAAACTACATGTCTGCCCGACATTCAACTCTAAACTATATTTTTATGGCGGTTTTGTATACATTTCCCGGTGCCACGGCCTAGGTAACGTAATTATAGCGACTTTTTTACATTATCTTATAGAATACTCTTGTGTTGAGTGACAATTGGCCTTAAAATCACCATCGGCCGGCAAACTACATGTCTGCCCGACATTTAACTCTAAGTCACTATTTGAAGGCGATTTCGTCTACATTTCCTGGTGCCACGGCCTAGGTAACATAATTATTGCATTTTTTTTTACATTATCTTATAGAATTCTCTTGCCTTGAGTGAGAATAGGCCTATAAATTACCATCGGCTAGCAAAATATATATCTGTCCGACAATCAACTTTAAACTACATTTTTATGGTGATTTCGTCTACATTTCCCGGTGCCACGGCCTAGATAACGTAATTATTGCAACTATTTTTACATTATCTTATAGAATTTTCTAGCTTTAAGTGATAATAGGCCTCAGAATCACCATCGGCCAGCAAACTATATGTTTTCCCGACATTTAACTCTAAACAACATTTTTAAGACGATTTCGTCTACATTTCCCGGTGCCACGGCCTAGGTAACGTAATTGTAGCGACATTTTTTACATTATCTTATAGAATACTCTTGTTTTAAGTTACAATAGGTCTTAAATTAACCATCGGCCAGCAAACTACATGTCTGCTCGACATTGAACTCTAAGAGTCTGTTTTAAGGCGATTTCGTCTACATTTACCGGTGCCACGGCCTAGGTAACATAATTATTGCAACTTTTTTTACATTATCATATAGAATACTCTTGCCTTGAGTGACAATAGGCCGTAGAATCATCATCGGCCAGCAAACTACATGTCTGCTCGACATTTAACTCTAAACTACATTTTAAGGCGATTTCGTCTACATTTCCCGCTGCCACGGCCTAGGTAACGTAATTATGGCGACATTTTTTACAATAGTTTATAGACTACTCTTGCTTTGAGTGACAATACGCCGAAGAATCACCATCGGCCAGCAAACTACATGTCTGCCTGACATTTAACTCTAAACTACATTTTAAGGCGATTTCGTCTACATTTCCCGGTGCCACGGCCTAGGTAACGTAATAATTGCAACTTTTTTTAAAATATCTTATAGAATGCTCTTGGTTTGAGTGACATTACGCCTTAGAATCACCATCGGCCTGCAAACTACATGTCTGCCCGACATTTAACTCTAAACCACATTTTTAAGGCGATTTCGTCTACATTTCCCGGTGCCACGGCCTAGGTAACGTAATTATTGCAATTTTTTTTACATTTTTTAATAGAATATCTTTGCCTAGAGTGACAATAGGCCTTTGAATTACCATCGGCCAGCAAAATATATGTCTGTCCGACAATCAACTTAAAACTACATTTTTATGGTGATTTCGTCTACATTTCCCGGTGCCTAGATAACGTAAATATAGCAATTTTTTTTACATTATCTTATAGAATATTCTTGCTTTGAGTGACAATTTGCCTTAGAATAACCATCGGCCATTAAACTACATGTCTGCCCGACATTCAACTCTAAACTATATTTTTATGGCGGTTTTGTCTACATTTCCCGATGCCACGGCCTAGATAACGTAATTATTGCAACGTTTTTTACATTTTATTATAGAATACTCTTAGTTTGAGTGATAATAGGCCTAAGAATTACCATCGGCTAGCAAACTACATGTCTGCCCGACATTTAACTCTAAACTACATTTTAAGGCGATTTTGTCTACATTTCCCGGTGCCATGGCCTAGGTAACGAAACTATAGCGACTTTTTTTACATTATCTTATAGAATACTCTTGCTTTGAGTGACAATAGGCCTTCGAATCACCATCGGCCAGCAAACTACATGTTTTCCCGACATTTAACTCTAAACTACATTTTTAAGGCGATTTCGTCTACATTACCCGGTGCCACGGCCTAGGTAACGTAATTATTGGAAGTTTTTTTACACGATCATATAGAATTCTCTTGCATTGAGTGAAAAAATGCCTTAAAATTACCATCAGCCAGCAAACTACTTGTTTTCCCGACATTTAACTCTAAACAATATTTTTAAGACGATTTCGTCTACATTTCCCGGTGCCACGGCCTAGGTAACGTAATTATAGCGACTTTTTTTACACTATCTTATAGAATACTTTTGTGTTGAGTGACAATAGGCCTTTGAATCACCATCGGCCAGCAAACGACATGTCTGCCCGACATTTAAATATAAACTACATTTTTATCGCGGTTTTGTCTACATTTCCCGGTACTAAGGCTTAGTTAACGTAATTATTTCAACTTTTTTCACATAATATTATAGAATACTCTTGCCTTAAGTGACATTAGGCCTTAGAATCACCATCGGCCAGCAAACTACATGTCTGCCCGACATTTAACTCTAAACTACATTTTTAAGGCGATTACGTCTACATTTCCCGGTGCCACGGCCTAGATAACGTAAATATAGCAACTTTTTTTACATTATCTTATAGAATACTCTTGCTTTGAGTGACAATATGCCTCAGAATAACCATCGGCCAGCAAACTACATGTCTGCCCGACATTCAACTCTAAACTATATTTTTATGGCGGTTTTGTCTACATTTCCCGGTGCCACGGCCAAGATAACGTAATTATTGCAACGTTTTTTTACATTTTATTATAGAATACTCTTAATTTGAGTGATAATAGGCCTAAGGATCACCATCGGCCAGCAAACTACATGTCTGCCCGACATTTAACTCTAAACTACATTTTAAGGCGATTTCGTCTACATTTCCCGGTGCCATGGCCTAGGTAACGAAACTTTAGCCACTTTTTTTACAATATCTTATAGAATTCTCTTGCTTAAAGTGACAATAGGCGTTAGAATCAACATCGGCCATTAAAATATATGTCTGTCCGACAATCAACTTTAAACTACATTTTTATGGTGATTTAGTCTACATTTCCCGGTGCCACGGCCTAGGTAACGTAATTATAACGACATTTTTTACATTATCTTATAGAATTCTCTTGCTTTGAGTGATAATAGGCCTTAGAATTACCATCGGCCAGCAAACTGCATGTCTGCCCGACATTTAACTCTAAACTACATTTTAAGGCGATTTCGTCTACATTTCCCGGAGCCTCGGCCTAGGTAACGTAATTATAGCAATTTTTTTTACATTATATTATAGAATACTCTTGCGTTGAGTGACAGTAGGCCTTTGAATCACCATCAGCAAACGACATGTCTGCCCGACATTTAAATATAAACTACATTTTTATCGCGGTTTTGTCTACATTTCCCGGTACTAAGGCTTAGTTAACGTAATTATATCAACTTTTTTCACATTATATTATAGAATACTCTTGCCTTGAGTGACAATATGCCATAGAATCACCATCGGCCAGCAAATTACATGTCTGCCCGACATTTAACTATAAACTACATTTTTAAGGCGATTACGTCTACATTTCCCGGTGCCACGGCCTAGATAACGTAAATATAGCAACTTTTTTTACATTATCTTATAGAATACTCTTGCCTTGAGTGACAATATGTCATAGAATCACCATCGGCCAGCAAACTACATGTCTGCCCGACATTTAACTCTAAACCACATTTTTAAGGCGATTTCGTCTACATTTCCCGGTCCCATGGCCTAGGTAACGTAATTATGGCGACATTTTTTACATTAATTTATAGACTACTCTTGCCTTGAGTGACAATAGGCCGTAGAATCACCATCGGCCAGCAAACTACACGTCTGCCCGACAGTTAACTCTAAACCACATTTTTAAGGCGATTTCGTCTACATTTCTCGGTGCCACGGCCTAGGTAACGTAATTATTGCAACTTTTTTTTTTATATCTTATAGAAAGCTCTTAATTTGAGTGACATTACGCCTTAGAATCACCATCGGCCAGCAAACTACATGTCTGCCCGACATTTAACTCTAAACCACATTTTTAAGGCGATTTCGTCTACATTTCCCGGTGCCACGGCCTAGGTAACGTAATTATTGCAATTTTTTTTACATTTTTTTATAGAATATCTTTGCCTAGAGTGACAATAGGCCTTTGAATTACCATCAGTTAGCAAACTACATGTCTGCCCGACATTTAACTCTAAACTACATTTTAAGGCGATTTCGTCTACATTTCCCGGTGCCGCGGCCTAGGTAACGTAATCATGGCGACATTTTTTACATAAGTTTATAGAATACTCTTGCCTTGAGTGACAAAATGCGGTAGAATCACCATCGGCCAGCAAACTACATGTCTGCCCGACATTTAACTCTAAACTACATTTTAAGGCGATTTCGTCTACATTTCCCGGTGCCGCGGCCTAGGTAACGTAATCATGGCGACATTTTTTACAATTATTTATAGAATACTCTTGCCTTGAGTGACAATAGGCCGTAGAATCACCATCGGCCAGCAAACTACATGTCTGCCCGACATTTAACTCTAAACTACATTTTAAGGCGATTTCGTCTACATTTCCCGGTGCCACGGCCTAGGTAACGTAATTATTGCAACTTTTTTTACATTATCTTATAGAATCCTCTTGCTATGAGTGACAATATGCCTTAGAATAACCATCGGCCAGCAAACTACATGTCTGCCCGACATTCAACTCTAAACTATATTTTTATGGCGGTTTTGTCTACATTTCCCGGTGCCACGGCCTAGATAACGTAATTATTGCAACGTTGTTTACATTTTATTATAGAATACTCTTAGTTTGAGTGATAATAGGCCTAAGAATCACCATCGGCTAGCAAACTACATGTCTGCCCGACATTCAACTCTAAACTATATTTTTATGGCGGTTTTGTCTACATTTCCCGGTGCCACGGCCTAGATAACGTAATTATTGCAACGTTGTTTACATTTTATTATAGAATACTCTTAGTTTGAGTGATAATAGGCCTAAGAATCACCATCGGCTAGCAAACTACATGTCTGCCCGACATTCAACTCTAAACTATATTTTTATGGCGGTTTTGTCTACATTTCCCGGTGCCACGGCCTAGATAACGTAATTATTGCAACGTTGTTTACATTTTATTATAGAATACTCTTAGTTTGAGTGATAGTAGGCCTAAAAATCACCATCGGCTAGCAAACTACATGTCTGCCCGACATTTAACTCTAAACTACATTTTAAGGCGATTTCGTCTACATTTCCCGGTGCCACGGCCTAGGTAACGTAACTATAGCGACTTTTTTTACATTATCTTAGATAATGCTCTTGTTTTGAGTGACAATAGGCCTTTGAATCACCATCGGCCAGCAAACGACATGTCTGCCCGACATTTAAATATAAACTACATTTTTATCGCGGTTTTGTCTACATTTCCCGGTACTAAGGCTTAGTTAACGTAATTATTTCAACTTTTTTCACATTATAGTATAGAATACTCTTGCCTTAAGTGACAATAGGCCTTAGAATCACCATCGGCCAGCAAACTACATGTCTGCCCGACATTTAACTCTAAACTACATTTTTAAGGCGATTACGTCTACATTTCCCGGTGCCACGGCCTAGATAACGTAAATATAGCAATTTTTTTTACATTATCTTATAGAATATTCTTGCTTTGAGTGACAATTTGCCTTAGAATAACCATCGGCCATTAAACTACATGTCTGCCCGACAATCAACTCTAAACTATATTTTTATGGCGGTTTTGTCTACATTTCCCGGTGCCACGGCCTAGGTAACGTAATTATTGCAACGTTTTTTACATTTTATTATAGAATTCTCTTAGTTTGAGTGATAGTAGGCCTAAGAATCACCATCGGCTAGCAAACTACATGTCTGCCCGACATTTAACTCTAAACTACATTTTAAGGCGATTTCGTCTACATTTCCCGGTGCCACGGCCTAGATAACGTAAATATAGCAATTTTTTTTACATTATCTTATAGAATATTCTTGCTTTGAGTGACAATTTGCCTTAGAATAACCATCGGCCATTTAACTACATGTCTGCCCGACACTTAACTCTAAACTACATTTTAAGGCGATTTTGTCTACATTTCCCGGTGCCATGGCCTAGGTAACGAAACTATAGCGACTTTTTTTACAGTATCTTATAGAATACTCTTGTTTTAAGTGACAATAAGCGTTAGAATCACCATCGGCCAGCAAACTACATGTTTTCCCGACATTTAACTCTAAACTACATTTTTAAGGCGATTTCGTCTACATTACCCGGTGCCACGGCCTAGGTAACGTAATTATTGGAATTTTTTTTACACGATCTTATAATTATCTCTTGCATTGAGTGAAAAAATGCCTTAAAATTACCATCGGCGAGCAAACTACTTGTTTTCCCGACATTTAACTCTAAACAATATTTTTAAGACGATTTCGTCTACATTTCCCGGTGCCACGGCCTAGGTAACGTAATTATAGCGACTTTTTTTACATAATCTTATAGAATACTTTTGTGTTGAGTGACAATAGGCCTTTGAATCACCATCGGCCAGCAAACGACATGTCTGCCCGACATTTAAATATAAACTACATTTTTATCGCGGTTTTGTCTACATTTCCCGGTACTAAGGCTTAGTTAACGTAATTATTTCACCTTTTTTCACATAATATTATAGAATACTCTTGCCTTAAGTGACAATAGGCCTTAGAATCACCATCGGCCAGCAAACTACATGTCTGCCCGACATTTAACTCTAAACTACATTTTTAAGGCGATTACGTCTACATTTCCCGGTGCCACGGCCTAGATAACGTAAATATAGCAACTTTTTTTACATTATCTTATAGAATACTCTTGCTTTGAGTGACAATATGCCTTAGAATAACCATCGGCCAGCAAACTACATGTCTGCCCGACATTCAACTCTAAACTATATTTTTATCGCGGTTTTGTCTACATTTCCCGGTGCCACGGCCTAGATAACGTAATTATTGCAACGTTTTTTTACATTTTATTATAGAATACTCGTGGTTTGAGTGATAATAGGCCTAAGAATCACCATCGGCCAGCAAACTACATGTCTGCCCGTCATTTAACTCTAAACTACATTTTAAGGCGATTTCGTCTACATTTCCCGGTGCCATGGCCTAGGTAACGAAACTTTAGCGACTTTTTTTACATTATCTTATAGAATTCTCTTGTTTTAAGTGACAATAGGCGTTAGAATCAACATCGGCCATTAAAATATATGTCTGTCCGACAATCAACTTTAAACTACATTTTTATGGTGATTTAGTCTACATTTCCCGGTGCCACGGCCTAGGTAACGTAATTATAGCGACATTTTTTACATTTTCTTATAGAATTCTCTTGCTTTGAGTGATAATAGGCCTTAGAATTACCATCGGCCAGCAAACTGCATGTCTGCCCGACATTTAACTCTAAACTACATTTTAAGGCGATTTCGTCTACATTTCCCGGAGCCTCGGCCTAGGTAACGTAATTATAGCAATTTTTTTTACATTTTATTATAGAATACTCTTGCGTTGAGTGACAGTAGGCTTTTGAATCACCATCGGCCAGCAAACGACATGTCTGCCCGACATTTAAATATAAACTACATTTTTATCGCGGTTTTGTCTACATTTCCCGGTACTAAGGCTTAGTTAACGTAATTATATGAACTTTTTTCACATTATATTATAGAATACTCTTGCCTTGAGTGACAATATGCCGTAGAATCACCATCGGCCAGCAAATTACATGTCTGCCCGACATTTAACTCTAAACTACATTTTTAAGGCGATTACGTCTACATTTCCCGGTGCCACGGCCTAGATAACGTAAATATAGCAATTTTTTTTACATTATCTTATAGAATACTCTTGCTTTGAGTGACAGTATGCCTTTAAATAACCATCGGCCAGCAAACTACATGTCTGCCCGACATTCAACTCTAAACTATATTTTTATGGCGGTTTTGTATACATTTCCCGGTGCCACGGCCTAGGTAACGTAATTATAGCGACTTTTTTACATTATCTTATAGAATACTCTTGTGTTGAGTGACAATTGGCCTTAAAATCACCATCGGCCGGCAAACTACATGTCTGCCCGACATTTAACTCTAAGTCACTATTTGAAGGCGATTTCGTCTACATTTCCTGGTGCCACGGCCTAGGTAACATAATTATTGCATTTTTTTTTACATTATCTTATAGAATTCTCTTGCCTTGAGTGACAATAGGCCTATAAATTACCATCGGCTAGCAAAATATATATCTGTCCGACAATCAACTTTAAACTACATTTTTATGGTGATTTCGTCTACATTTCCCGGTGCCACGGCCTAGATAACGTAATTATTGCATTTATTTTTACATTATCTTATAGAATTTTCTAGCTTTAAGTGATAATAGGCCTCAGAATCACCATCGGCCAGCAAACTATATGTTTTCCCGACATTTAACTCTAAACAACATTTTTAAGACGATTTCGTCTACATTTCCCGGTGCCACGGCCTAGGTAACGTAATTGTAGCGACATTTTTTACATTATCTTATAGAATACTCTTGTTTTAAGTTACAATAGGTCTTAAATTAACCATCGGCCAGCAAACTACATGTCTGCTCGACATTGAACTCTAAGAGTCTGTTTTAAGGCGATTTCGTCTACATTTACCGGTGCCACGGCCTAGGTAACATAATTATTGCAACTTTTTTTACATTATCATATAGAATACTCTTGCCTTGAGTGACAATAGGCCGTAGAATCATCATCGGCCAGCAAACTACATGTCTGCTCGACATTTAACTCTAAACTACATTTTAAGGCGATTTCGTCTACATTTCCCGGTGCCACGGCCTAGGTAACGTAATTATGGCGACATTTTTTACAATAATTTATAGACTACTCTTGCTTTGAGTGACAATACGCCGAAGAATCACCATCGGCCAGCAAACTACATGTCTGCCTGACATTTAACTCTAAACTACATTTTAAGGCGATTTCGTCTACATTTCCCGGTGCCACGGCCTAGGTAACGTAATAATTGCAACTTTTTTTTAAATATCTTATAGAATGCTCTTGGTTTGAGTGACATTACGCCTTAGAATCACCATCGGCCTGCAAACTACATGTCTGCCCGACATTTAACTCTAAACTACATTTTTAAGGCGATTTCGTCTACATTACCCGGTGCCACGGCCTAGGTAACGTAATTATTGGAAGTTTTTTTACACGATCATATAGAATTCTCTTGCATTGAGTGAAAAAATGCCTTAAAATTACCATCAGCCAGCAAACTACTTGTTTTCCCGACATTTAACTCTAAACAATATTTTTAAGACGATTTCGTCTACATTTCCCGGTGCCACGGCCTAGGTAACGTAATTATAGCGACTTTTTTTACACTATCTTATAGAATACTTTTGTGTTGAGTGACAATAGGCCTTTGAATCACCATCGGCCAGCAAACGACATGTCTGCCCGACATTTAAATATAAACTACATTTTTATCGCGGTTTTGTCTACATTTCCCGGTACTAAGGCTTAGTTAACGTAATTATTTCAACTTTTTTCACATAATATTATAGAATACTTTTGCCTTAAGTGACATTAGGCCTTAGAATCACCATCGGCCAGCAAACTACATGTCTGCCCGACATTTAACTCTAAACTACATTTTTAAGGCGATTACGTCTACATTTCCCGGTGCCACGGCCTAGATAACGTAAATATAGCAACATTTTTTACATTATCTTATAGAATACTCTTGCTTTGAGTGACAATATGCCTCAGAATAACCATCGGCCAGCAAACTACATGTCTGCCCGACATTCAACTCTAAACTATATTTTTATGGTGGTTTTGTCTACATTTCCCGGTGCCACGGCCTAGATAACGTAATTATTGCAACGTTTTTTTACATTTTATTATAGAATACTCTTAATTTGAGTGATAATAGGCCTAAGGATCACCATCGGCCAGCAAACTACATGTCTGCCCGACATTTAACTCTAAACTACATTTTAAGGCGATTTCGTCTACATTTCCCGGTGCCATGGCCTAGGTAACGAAACTTTAGCCACTTTTTTTACAATATCTTATAGAATTCTCTTGCTTTAAGTGACAATAGGCGTTAGAATCAACATCGGCCATTAAAATATATGTCTGTCCGACAATCAACTTTAAACTACATTTTTATGGTGATTTAGTCTACATTTCCCGGTGCCACGGCCTAGGTAACGTAATTATAACGACATTTTTTACATTATCTTATAGAATTCTCTTGCTTTGAGTGATAATAGGCCTTAGAATTACCATCGGCCAGCAAACTGCATGTCTGCCCGACATTTAACTCTAAACTACATTTTAAGGCGATTTCGTCTACATTTCCCGGAGCCTCGGCCTAGGTAACGTAATTATAGCAATTTTTTTTACATTATATTATAGAATACTCTTGCGTTGAGTGACAGTAGGCCTTTGAATCACCATCAGCAAACGACATGTCTGCCCGACATTTAAATATAAACTACATTTTTATCGCGGTTTTGTCTACATTTCCCGGTACTAAGGCTTAGTTAACGTAATTATATCAACTTTTTTCACATTATATTATAGAATACTCTTGCTTTGAGTGACAATATGCCATAGAATCACCATCGGCCAGCAAATTACATGTCTGCCCGACATTTAACTATAAACTACATTTTTAAGGCGATTACGTCTACATTTCCCGGTGCCACGGCCTAGATAACGTAAATATAGCAACTTTTTTTACATTATCTTATAGAATACTCTTGCTTTGAGTGACAATATGCCTTAGAATAACCATCGGCCAGCAAACTACATGTCTGCCCGACATTCAACTCTAAACTATATTTTTATGGCGGTTTTGTCTACATTTCCCGGTGCCACGGCCTAGGTAACGTAATTATAGCGACTTTTTTACATTATCTTATAGAATGCTCTTGTGTTGAGTGACAGTAGGCCTTAAAATCACCATCGGCCGGCAAACTACATGTCTGCCCGACATTTAACTCTAAGTCACTATTTGAAGGCGATTTCGTCTACATTTCCTGGTGCCACGGCCTAGGTAACATAATTATTGCATTTTTTTTACATTATCTTATAGAATTCTCTTGCCTTGAGTGACAATAGGCCTATAAATTACCATCGGCTAGCAAAATATATATCTGTCCGACAATCAACTTTAAACTACATTTTTATGGTGATTTCGTCTACATTTCCTGGTGCCACGGCCTAGATAACGTAATTATTGCAACTTTTTTTAAATTATCTTATAGAATACTCTAGCTTTAAGTGATAATAGGCCTCAGAATCACCATCGGCCAGCAAACTATATGTTTTCCCGACATTTAACTCTAAACAACATTTTTAAGACGATTTCGTCTACATTTCCCGGTGCCACGGCCTAGGTAACGTAATTATAGCAACATTTTTTATACTATCTTATAGAATACTCTTGCTTTGAGTTACAATAGGTCTTAAATTAACCATCGGCCAGCAAACTACATGTCTGCCCGACATTGAACTCTAAGTCTCTGTTTTAAGGCGATTTCGTCTACATTTACCGGTGCCACGGCCTAGGTAACATAATTATTGCAACTTTTTTTACATTATCATATAGAATACTCTTGCTTTGAGTGACAATATGCCGTAGAATCACCATCGGCCAGCAAACTACATGTCTGCCCGACATTTAACTCTAAACTACATTTTAAGGCGATTTCGTCTACATTTCCCGGTGCCACGGCCTAGGTAACGTAATTATGGCGACATTTTTTACATTAATTTATAGACTACTCTTGCTTTGAGTGACAATACGCCGTAGAATCACCATCGGCCAGCAAACTACATGTCTGCCCGACATTTAACTCTAAACTACATTTTAAGGCGATTTCGTCTACATTTCCCGGTGCCACGGCCTAGGTAACGTAATTATTGCAACTTTTTTTTAAATTTCTTATAGAATACTCTTGCCTTGAGTGACAATAGGCCTTAGAATCACCATCGGCCAGCAAACTACATGTCTGCCCGACATTTAACTCTAAACCACATTTTTAAGGCGATTTCGTCTACATTTCCCGGTGCCACGGCCTAGGTAACGTAATTATTGCAATTTTTTTTACATTTTTTTATAGAATATCTTTGCCTAGAGTGACAATAGGCCTTTGAATTACCATCGGCCAGCAAAATATATGTCTGTCCGACAATCAACTTAAAACTACATTTTTATGGTGATTTCGTCTACATTTCCCGGTGCCACGGCCTAGGTAACGTAATTATAGCAACTTTTTTACCTTATCTTATAGAATACTCTTGTGTTGAGTGACAATAGGCCTTAAAATCACCATCGGCCAGCAAACTACATGTCTGCCCGACATTTAACTCTAAACCACATTTTTAAGGCGATTTCGTCTACATTTCCCGGTGCCACGGCCTAGGTAACGTAATTATTGCAATTTTTTTTACATTTTTTTATAGAATATCTTTGCCTAGAGTGACAATAGGCCTTTGAATTACCATCGGCCAGCAAAATATATGTCTGTCCGACAATCAACTTAAAACTACATTTTTATGGTGATTTCGTCAACATTTCCCGGTGCCACGGCCTAGGTAACGTAATTATAGCGACTTTTTTACCTTATCTTATAGAATACTCTTGTGTTGAGAGACAATAGGCCTTAAAATCACCATCGGCCAGCAAACTACATGTCTGCCCGACATTTAACTCTAAGTCACTATTTGAAGGCGATTTCGTCTACATTTCCTGGTGCCACGGCCTAGGTAACGTAATTATTGCAACTTTTTTTACATTATCATATAGAATACTCTTGCCTTGAGTGACATTAGGCCTTTGAATCACTATCGGCCAGCAAAATATATGTCTGTCCGACAATCAACTTTAAACTACATTTTTATGGTGATTTAGTCTACATTTCCCGGTGCCACGGCCTAGGTAACGGAATTATAGCGACATTTTTTACATTATCTTATAGAATACTCTTGCTTTGAGTGACAATACGCCTTCGAATCACCATCAGTTAGCAAACTACATGTCCGACATTTAACTCTAACTCTAGGTAACGTAATTATGGCGACATTTTTTACATTAATTTATAGACTACTCTTGCCTTGAGTGACAATAGGCCGTAGAATCACCATCGGCCAGCAAACTACATGTCTGCCCGACATTTAACTCTAAACTACATTTTAAGGCGATTTCGTCTACATTTCCCGGTGCCATGGCCTAGGTAACGTAATTATGGCGACATTTTTTACATTAATTTATAGACTACTCTTGCGTTGAGTGACAATAGGCCGTAGAATCACCATCGGCCAGCAAACTACATGTCTGCCCGACATTTAACTCTAAACTACATTTTAAGGCGATTTCGTCTACATTTCCCGGTGCCACTGCCTAGGTAACGTAATTATTGCAACTTTTTTTTAAATATCTTACAGAATGCTCTTGGTTTGAGTGACATTACGCCTTAGAATCACCATCGGCCAGCAAACTACATGTCTGCCCGATATTTAACTCTAAACCACATTTTTAAGGCGATTTCGTCTACATTTCTCGGTGCCACGGCCTAGGTAACGTAATTATTGCAATTTTTTTTACATTTTTTTATAGAATACCTTTGCCTAGAGTGACAATAGGCCTTTGAATTACCATCGGCCAGCAAAATATATGTCTGTCCGACAATCAACTTAAAACTACATTTTTATGGTGATTTCGTCTACATTTCCCGGTGCCACGGCCTAGGTAACGTAATTATAGCGACTTTTTTACCTTATCTTATAGAATCCTCTTGCTTTGAGTTACAATAGGTCTTAAATTAACCATCGGCCAGCAAACTACATGTCTGCCCGACATTGAACTCTAAGTCTCTGTTTTAAGGCGATTTCGTCTACATTTACCGGTGCCACGGCCTAGGTAACATAATTATTGCAACTTTTTTTACATTATCATATAGAATACTCTTGCCTTGAGTGACAATAGGCCTTTGAATCACTATCGGCCAGCAAAATATATGTCTGTCCGACAATCAACTTTAAACTACATTTTTATGGTGATTTAGTCTACATTTCCCGGTGCCACGGCCTAGGTAACGTAATTATAGCGACATTTTTTACATTATCTTATTGAATACTCTTGCTTTGAGTGACAAAAGGCCTTCAAATCACCATCAGTTAGCAAACTACATGTCTGCCCGACATTTAACTCTAAACTACATTTTAAGGCGATTTCGTCTACATTTCCCGGTGCCACGGCCTAGGTAACGTAATTATGGCGACATTTTTTACATTAGTTTATAGACTACTTTTGCCTTGAGTGACAATAGGCCGTAGAATCACCATCGGCCATCAAACTACATGTCTGCCCGACATTTAACTCTAAACTACATTTTAAGGCGATTTCGTCTACATTTCCCGGTGCCATGGCTTAGGTAACGTAATTATGGCGACATTTTTTACATAAATTTATAGACTACTCTTGCCTTGAGTGACAATAGGCCGTAGAATCACCATCGGCCAGCAAACTACATGTCTGCCCGACATTTAACTCTAAACTACATTTTAAGGCGATTTCGTCTACATTTCCCGGTGCCACGGCCTAGGTAACGTAATTATGGCGACATTTATTACACTAATTTATAGACTACTCTTTCTTTGAGTGACACAACCCCGTAGAATCACCATCGGCCAGCAAACTACATGTCTGCCCGACATTTAACTCTAAACTACATTTTAAGGCGATTTCGTCTACATTTCCCGGTGCCACGGCCTAGGTAACGTAATTATTGCAACTTTTTTTTAAATATCTTATAGAATGCTCTTGGTTTGAGTGACATTACGTCTTAGAATTACCATCGGCCAGCAAACTACATGTCTGCCCGACATTTAACTCTAAACCACATTTTTAAGGCGATTTCGTCTACATTTCCCGGTGCCACGGCCTAGGTAACGTAATTATTGCAATTTTTTTTACATTTTTTTATAGAATATCTTTGCCTAGAGTGACAATAGGCCTTTGAATTACCATCGGCCAGCAAAATATATGTCTGTCCGACAATCAACTTAAAACTACATTTTTATGGTGATTTCGTCTACATTTCCCGGTGCCACGGCCTAGGTAACGTAATTATAGCAACTTTTTTACCTTATCTTATAGAATACTCTTGTGTTGAGTGACAATAGGCCTTAAAATCACCATCGGCCAGCAAACTACATGTCTGCCCGACATTTAACTCTAAACCACATTTTTAAGGCGATTTCGTCTACATTTCCCGGTGCCACGGCCTAGGTAACGTAATTATTGCAACTTTTTTTTAAATATCTTATAGAATGCTCTTGGTTTGAGTGACATTACGTCTTAGAATCACCATCGGCCAGCAAACTACATGTCTGCCCGACATTTAACTCTAAACCACATTTTTAAGGCGATTTCGTCTACATTTCCCGGTGCCACGGCCTAGGTAACGTAATTATTGCAATTTTTTTTACATTTTTTTATAGAATATCTTTGCCTAGAGTGACAATAGGCCTTTGAATTACCATCGGCCAGCAAAATATATGTCTGTCCGACAATCAACTTAAAACTACATTTTTATGGTGATTTCGTCTACATTTCCCGGTGCCACGGCCTAGGTAACGTAATTATAGCAACTTTTTTACCTTATCTTATAGAATACTCTTGTGTTGAGTGACAATAGGCCTTAAAATCACCATCGGCCAGCAAACTACATGTCTGCCCGACATTTAACTCTAAACCACATTTTTAAGGCGATTTCGTCTACATTTCCCGGTGCCACGGCCTAGGTAACGTAATTATTGCAATTTTTTTTACATTTTTTTATAGAATATCTTTGCCTAGAGTGACAATAGGCCTTTGAATTACCATCGGCCAGCAAAATATATGTCTGTCCGACAATCAACTTAAAACTACATTTTTATGGTGATTTCGTCTACATTTCCCGGTGCCACGGCCTAGGTAACGTAATTATAGCGACTTTTTTACCTTATCTTATAGAATACTCTTGTGTTGAGTGACAATAGGCCTTAAAATCACCATCGGCCAGCAAATTACATGTCTGCCCGACATTTAACTCTAAGTCACTATTTGAAGGCGATTTCGTCTACATTTCCTGGTGCCACGGCCTAGGTAACGTAATTATTGCAACTTTTTTTACATTATCATATAGAATTCTCTTGCCTTGAGTGACATTAGGCCTTTGAATCACTATCGGCCAGCAAAATATATGTCTGTCCGACAATCAACTTTAAACTACATTTTTATGGTGATTTAGTCTACATTTCCCGGTGCCACGGCCTAGGTAACGGAATTATAGCGACATTTTTTACATTATCTTATAGAATACTCTTGCTTTGAGTGACAATACGCCTTCGAATCACCATCAGTTAGCAAACTACATGTCCGACATTTAACTCTAACTCTAGGTAACGTAATTATGGCGACATTTTTTACATTAATTTATAGACTACTCTTGCCTTGAGTGACAATAGGCCGTAGAATCACCATCGGCCAGCAAACTACATGTCTGCCCGACATTTAACTCTAAACTACATTTTAAGGCGATTTCGTCTACATTTCCCGGTGCCATGGCCTAGGTAACGTAATTATGGCGACATTTTTTACATTAATTTATAGACTACTCTTGCCTTGAGTGACAATAGGCCGTAGAATCACCATCGGCCAGCAAACTACATGTCTGCCCGACATTAAACTCTAAACTACATTTTAAGGCGATTTCGTCTACATTTCCCGGTGCCACTGCCTAGGTAACGTAATTATTGCAACTTTTTTTTAAATATCTTACAGAATGCTCTTGGTTTGAGTGACATTACGCCTTAGAATCACCATCGGCCAGCAAACTACATGTCTGCCCGATATTTAACTCTAAACCACATTTTTAAGGCGATTTCGTCTACATTTCTCGGTGCCACGGCCTAGGTAACGTAATTATTGCAATTTTTTTTACATTTTTTTATAGAATACCTTTGCCTAGAGTGACAATAGGCCTTTGAATTACCATCGGCCAGCAAAATATATGTCTGTCCGACAATCAACTTAAAACTACATTTTTATGGTGATTTCGTCTACATTTCCCGGTGCCACGGCCTAGGTAACGTAATTATAGCGACTTTTTTACCTTATCTTATAGAATCCTCTTGCTTTGAGTTACAATAGGTCTTAAATTAACCATCGGCCAGCAAACTACATGTCTGCCCGACATTGAACTCTAAGTCTCTGTTTTAAGGCGATTTCGTCTACATTTACCGGTGCCACGGCCTAGGTAACATAATTATTGCAACTTTTTTTACATTATCATATAGAATACTCTTGCCTTGAGTGACAATAGGCCTTTGAATCACTATCGGCCAGCAAAATATATGTCTGTCCGACAATCAACTTTAAACTACATTTTTATGGTGATTTAGTCTACATTTCCCGGTGCCACGGCCTAGGTAACGTAATTATAGCGACATTTTTTACATTATCTTATTGAATACTCTTGCTTTGAGTGACAAAAGGCCTTCAAATCACCATCAGTTAGCAAACTACATGTCTGCCCGACATTTAACTCTAAACTACATTTTAAGGCGATTTCGTCTACATTTCCCGGTGCCACGGCCTAGGTAACGTAATTATGGCGACATTTTTTACATTAATTTATAGACTACTTTTGCCTTGAGTGACAATAGGCCGTAGAATCACCATCGGCCAGCAAACTACATGTCTGCCCGACATTCAACTCTAAACTATATTTTTATGGCGGTTTTGTATACATTTCCCGGTGCCACGGCCTAGGTAACGTAATTATAGCGACTTTTTTACATTATCTTATAGAATACTCTTGTGTTGAGTGACAATTGGCCTTAAAATCACCATCGGCCGGCAAACTACATGTCTGCCCGACATTTAACTCTAAGTCACTATTTGAAGGCGATTTCGTCTACATTTCCTGGTGCCACGGCCTAGGTAACATAATTATTGCATTTTTTTTTACATTATCTTATAGAATTCTCTTGCCTTGAGTGACAATAGGCCTATAAATTACCATCGGCTAGCAAAATATATATCTGTCCGACAATCAACTTTAAACTACATTTTTATGGTGATTTCGTCTACATTTCCCGGTGCCACGGCCTAGATAACGTAATTATTGCAACTATTTTTACATTATCTTATAGATTTTTCTAGCTTTAAGTGATAATAGGCCTCAGAATCACCATCGGCCAGCAAACTATATGTCTTCCCGACATTTAACTCTAAACAACATTTTTAAGACGATTTCGTCTACATTTCCCGGTGCCACGGCCTAGGTAACGTAATTGTAGCGACATTTTTTACATTATCTTATAGAATACTCTTGTTTTAAGTTACAATAGGTCTTAAATTAACCATCGGCCAGCAAACTACATGTCTGCTCGACATTGAACTCTAAGAGTCTGTTTTAAGGCGATTTCGTCTACATTTACCGGTGCCACGGCCTAGGTAACATAATTATTGCAACTTTTTTTACATTATCATATAGAATACTCTTGCCTTGAGTGACAATAGGCCGTAGAATCATCATCGGCCAGCAAACTACATGTCTGCTCGACATTTAACTCTAAACTACATTTTAAGGCGATTTCGTCTACATTTCCCGGTGCCACGGCCTAGGTAACGTAATTATAGCGACATTTTTTACATTATCTTATAGAATACTCTTGCTTTGAGTGACAATACGCCTTCGAATCACCATCAGTTAGCAAACTACATGTCCGACATTTAACTCTAACTCTAGGTAACGTAATTATGGCGACATTTTTTACATTAATTTATAGACTACTCTTGCCTTGAGTGACAATAGGCCGTAGAATCACCATCGGCCAGCAAACTACATGTCTGCCCGACATTTAACTCTAAACTACATTTTAAGGCGATTTCGTCTACATTTCCCGGTGCCATGGCCTAGGTAACGTAATTATGGCGACATTTTTTACATTAATTTATAGACTACTCTTGCCTTGAGTGACAATAGGCCGTAGAATCACCATCGGCCAGCAAACTACATGTCTGCCCGACATTTAACTCTAAACTACATTTTAAGGCGATTTCGTCTACATTTCCCGGTGCCACTGCCTAGGTAACGTAATTATTGCAACTTTTTTTTAAATATCTTACAGAATGCTCTTGGTTTGAGTGACATTACGCCTTAGAATCACCATCGGCCAGCAAACTACATGTCTGCCCGATATTTAACTCTAAACCACATTTTTAAGGCGATTTCGTCTACATTTCTCGGTGCCACGGCCTAGGTAACGTAATTATTGCAATTTTTTTTACATTTTTTTATAGAATACCTTTGCCTAGAGTGACAATAGGCCTTTGAATTACCATCGGCCAGCAAAATATATGTCTGTCCGACAATCAACTTAAAACTACATTTTTATGGTGATTTCGTCTACATTTCCCGGTGCCACGGCCTAGGTAACGTAATTATATCGATTTTTTTACCTTATCTTATAGAATCCTCTTGCTTTGAGTTACAATAGGTCTTAAATTAACCATCGGCAAGCAAACTACATGTCTGCCCGACATTGAACTCTAAGTCTCTGTTTTAAGGCGATTTCGTCTACATTTACCGGTGCCACGGCCTAGGTAACATAATTATTGCAACTTTTTTTACATTATCATATAGAATACTCTTGCCTTGAGTGACAATAGGCCTTTGAATCACTATCGGCCAGCAAAATATATGTCTGTCCGACAATCAACTTTAAACTACATTTTTATGGTGATTTAGTCTACATTTCCCGGTGCCACGGCCTAGGTAACGTAATTATAGCGACATTTTTTACATTATCTTATAGAATACTCTTGCTTTGAGTGACAAAAAGCCTTCAAATCACCATCAGTTAGCAAACTACATGTCTGCCCGACATTTAACTCTAAACTACATTTTAAGGCGATTTCGTCTACATTTCCCGGTGCCACGGCCTAGGTATCGTAATTATGGCGACATTTTTTACATTAATTTATAGACTACTCTTGCCTTGAGTGACAATATGCCGTAGAATTACCATCGGCCAGCAAACTACATGTCTGCCCGACATTTAACTCTAAACTACATTTTAAGGCGATTTCGTCTACATTTCCCGGTGCCATGGCCTAGGTAACGTAATTATGGCGACACTTTTAACATTAATTTATAGACTACTCTTGCCTTGAGTGACAATAGGCCGTAGAATCACCATCGGCCAGCAAACTACATGTCTGCCCGACATTTAACTCTAAACTACATTTTAAGGCGATTTCGTCTACATTTCCCGGTGCCACGGCCTAGCTAACGTAATTATGGCGACATTTTTTACACTAATTTATAGACTACTCTTTCTTTGAGTGACACAACCCCGTAGAATCACCATCGGCCAGCAAACTACATGTCTGCCCGACATTTAACTCTAAACTACATTTTAAGGCGATTTCGTCTACATTTCCCGGTGCCACGGCCTAGGTAACGTAATTATTGCAACTTTTTTTTAAATATCTTATAGAATGGTCTTGGTTTGAGTGACATTACGTCTTAGAATCACCATCGGCCAGCAAACTACATGTCTGCCCGACATTTAACTCTAAACCACATTTTTAAGGCGATTTCGTCTACATTTCCCGGTCCCATGGCCTAGGTAACGTAATTATGGCGACATTTTTTACATTAATTTATAGACTACTCTTGCTTTGAGTGACAATAGGCCGTAGAATCACCATCGGCCAGCAAACTACATGTCTGCCCGACAGTTAACTCGAAACCACATTTTTAAGGCGATTTCGTCTACATTTCTCGGTGCCACGGCCTAGGTAACGTAATTATTGCAACTTTTTTATTTATATCTTATAGAAGGCTCTTAATTTGAGTGACATTACGCCTTAGAATCACCATCGGCCAGCAAACTACATGTCTGCCCGACATTTAACTCTAAACCACATTTTTAAGGCGATTTCGTCTACATTTCCCGGTGCCACGGCCTAGGTAACGTAATTATTGCAATTTTTTTTACATTTTTTTATAGAACATCTTTGCCTAGAGTGACAATAGGCCTTTGAATTACCATCAGTTAGCAAACTACATGTCTGCCCGACATTTAACTCTAAACTACATTTTAAGGCGATTTCGTCTACATTTCCCGGTGCCGCGGCCTAGGTAACGTAATCATGGCGACATTTTTTACATAAGTTTATAGAATACTCTTGCCTTGAGTGACAAAATGCGGTAGAATCACCATCGGCCAGCAAACTACATGTCTGCCCGACATTTAACTCTAAACTACATTTTAAGGCGATTTCGTCTACATTTCCCGGTGCCACGGCCTAGGTAACGTAAATATGGCGACATTTTTTACATAAGTTTATAGAATACTCTTGCCTTGAGTGACAAAATGCGGTAGAATCACCATCGGCCAGCAAACTACATGTCTGCCCGACATTTAACTCTAAACTACATTTTTAAGGCGATTACGTCTACATTTCCCGGTGCCACGGCCTAGATAACGTAAATATAGCAACTTTTTTTACATTATCTTATAGAATCCTCTTGCTATGAGTGACAATATGCCTTAGAATAACCATCGGCCAGCAAACTACATGTCTGCCCGACATTCAACTCTAAACTATATTTTTATGGCGGTTTTGTCTACATTTCCCGGTGCCACGGCCTAGATAACGTAATTATTGCAACGTTGTTTACATTTTATTATAGAATACTCTTAGTTTGAGTGATAATACGCCTAAGAATCACCATCGGCTAGCAAACTACATGTCTGCCCGACATTCAACTCTAAACTATATTTTTATGGCGGTTTTGTCTACATTTCCCGGTGCCACGGCCTAGATAACGTAATTATTGCAACGTTGTTTACATTTTATTATAGAATACTCTTTGTTTGAGTGATAATAGGCCTAAGAATCACCATCGGCTAGCAAACTACATGTCTGCCCGACATTCAACTCTAAACTATATTTTTATGGCGGTTTTGTCTACATTTCCCGGTGCCACGGCCTAGATAACGTAATTATTGCAACGTTGTTTACATTTTATTATAGAATACTCTTAGTTTGAGTGATAGTAGGCCTAAGAATCACCATCGGCTAGCAAACTACATGTCTGCCCGACATTTAACTCTAAACTACATTTTAAGGCGATTTCGTCTACATTTCCCGGTGCCACGGCCTAGGTAACGTAACTATAGCGACTTTTTTTACATTATCTTAGATAATGCTCTTGTTTTGAGTGACAATAGGCCTTTGAATCACCATCGGCCAGCAAACGACATGTCTGCCCGACATTTAAATATAAACTACATTTTTATCGCGGTTTTGTCTACATTTCCCGGTACTAAGGCTTAGTTAACGTAATTATTTCAACTTTTTTCACATTATAGTATAGAATACTCTTGCCTTAAGTGACAATAGGCCTTTGAATCACCATCGGCCAGCAAACTACATGTCTGCCCGACATTTAACTCTAAACTACATTTTTAAGGCGATTACGTCTACATTTCCCGGTGCCACGGCCTAGATAACGTAAATATAGCAATTTTTTTTACATTATCTTATATAAAATTCTTGCTTTGAGTGACAATTTGCCTTAGAATAACCATCGGCCATTAAACTACATGTCTGCCCGACATTCAACTCTAAACTATATTTTTATGGCGGTTTTGTCTACATTTCCCGGTGCCACGGCCTAGGTAACGTAATTATTGCAACGTTTTTTACATTTTATTATAGAATTCTCTTAGCTTGAGTGATAGTATGCCTAAGAATCACCATCGGCTAGCAAACTACATGTCTGCCCGACACTTAACTCTAAACTACATTTTAAGGCGATTTTGTCTACATTTCCCGGTGCCATGGCCTAGGTAACGAAACTATAGCGACTTTTTTTACATTATCTTATAGAATACTCTTGTTTTAAGTGACAATAGGCGTTAGAATCACCATCGGCCAGCAAACTACATGTTTTCCCGACATTTAACTCTAAACTACATTTTTAAGGCGATTTCGTCTACATTACCCGGTGCCACGGCCTAGGTAACGTAATTATTGGAATTTTTTTTACACGATCTTATAGAATTCTCTTGCATTGAGTGAAAAAATGCCTTAAAATTACCATCGGCGAGCAAACTACTTGTTTTCCCGACATTTAACTCTAAACAATATTTTTAAGACGATTTCGTCTACATTTCCCGGTGCCACGGCCTAGGTAACGTAATTATAGCGACTTTTTTTACATAATCTTATAGAATACTTTTGTGTTGAGTGACAATTGGCGTTTGAATCACCATCGGCCAGCAAACGACATGTCTGCCCGACATTTAAATATAAACTACATTTTTATCGCGGTTTTGTCTACATTTCCCGGTACTAAGGCTTAGTTAACGTAATTATTTCACCTTTTTTCACATAATATTATAGAATACTCTTGCCTTAAGTGACAATAGGCCTTAGAATCACCATCGGCCAGCAAACTACATGTCTGCCCGACATTTAACTCTAAACTACATTTTTAAGGCGATTACGTCTACTTTTCCCGGTGCCACGGCCTAGATAACGTAAATATTGCAACTTTTTTTACATTATCTTATAGAATACTCGTGGTTTGAGTGATAATAGGCCTAAGAATCACCATCGGCCAGCAAACTACATGTCTGCCCGACATTTAACTCTAAACTACATTTTAAGGCGATTTCGTCTACATTTCCCGGTGCCATGGCCTAGGTAACGAAACTTTAGCGACTTTTTTTACATTATCTTATAGAATTCTCTTGTTTTAAGTGACAATAGGCGTTAGAATCAACATCGGCTATTAAAATATATGTCTGTCCGACAATCAACTTTAAACTACATTTTTATGGTGATTTAGTCTACATTTCCCGGTGCCACGGCCTAGGTAACGTAATTATAGCGACATTTTTTACATTATCTTATAGAATTCTCGTGCTTTGAGTGATAATAGGCCTTAGAATTACCATCGGCCAGCAAACTGCATGTCTGCCCGACATTTAACTCTAAACTACATTTTAAGGCGATTTCGTCTACATTTCCCGGAGCCTCGGCCTAGGTAACGTAATTATAGCAATTTTTTTTACATTATATTATAGAATACTCTTGCGTTGAGTGACATTAGGCCTTTGAATCACCATCGGCCAGCAAACGACATGTCTGCCCGACATTTAAATATAAACTACATTTTTATCGCGGTTTTGTCTACATTTCCCGGTACTAAGGCTTAGTTAACGTAATTATATCAACTTTTTTCACATTATATTATAGAATACTCTTGCCTTGAGTGACAATATGCCGTAGAATCACCATCGGCCAGCAAATTACATGTCTGCCCGACATTTAACTCTAAACTACATTTTTAAGGCGATTACGTCTACATTTCCCGGTGCCACGGCCTAGATAACGTAAATATAGCAATTTTTTTTACATTATCTTATAGAATACTCTTGCTTTGAGTGACAGTATGCCTTAAAATAACCATCGGCCAGCAAACTACATGTCTGCCCGACATTCAACTCTAAACTATATTTTTATGGCGGTTTTGTATACATTTCCCGGTGCCACGGCCTAGGTAACGTAATTATAGCGACTTTTTTACATTATCTTATAGAATACTCTTGTGTTGAGTGACAATTGGCCCTAAAATCACCATCGGCCGGCAAACTACATGTCTGCCCGACATTTAACTCTAAGTCACTATTTGAAGGCGATTTCGTCTACATTTCCTGGTGCCACGGCCTAGGTAACATAATTATTGCATTTTTTTTTACATTATCTTATAGAATTCTCTTGCCTTGAGTGACAATAGGCCTATAAATTACCATCGGCTAGCAAAATATATATCTGTCCGACAATCAACTTTAAACTACATTTTTATGGTGATTTCGTCTACATTTCCCGCTGCCACGGCCTAGATAACGTAATTATTGCAACTATTTTTACATTATCTTATAGAATTTTCTAGCTTCAAGTGATAATAGGCCTCAGAATCACCATCGGCCAGCAAACTATATGTTTTCCCGACATTTAACTCTAAACAACATTTTTAAGACGATTTCGTCTACATTTCCCGGTGCCACGGCCTAGGTAACGTAATTGTAGCGACATTTTTTACATTATCTTATAGAATACTCTTGTTTTAAGTTACAATAGGTCTTAAATTAACCATCGGCCAGCAAACTACATGTCTGCTCGACATTGAACTCTAAGAGTCTGTTTTAAGGCGATTTCGTCTACATTTACCGGTGCCACGGCCTAGGTAACATAATTATTGCAACTTTTTTTACATTATCATATAGAATACTTTTGCCTTGAGTGACAAGAGGCCGTAGAATCATCATCGGCCAGCAAACTACATGTCTGCTCGACATTTAACTCTAAACTACATTTTAAGGCGATTTCGTCTACATTTCCCGGTGCCACGGCCTAGGTAACGTAATTATGGCGACATTTTTTACAATAGTTTATAGACTACTCTTGCTTTGAGTGACAATACGCCGAAGAATCACCATCGGCCAGCAAACTACATGTCTGCCTGACATTTAACTCTAAACTACATTTTAAGGCGATTTCGTCTACATTTCCCGGTGCCACGGCCTAGGTAACGTAATAATTGCAACTTTTTTTTAAATATCTTATAGAATGCTCTTGGTTTGAGTGACATTACGCCTTAGAATCACCATCGGCCTGCAAACTACATGTCTGCCCGACATTTAACTCTAAACCACATTTTTAAGGCGATTTCGTCTACATTTCCCGGTGCCACGGCCTAGGTAACGTAATTATTGCAATTTTTTTTACATTTTTTAATAGAATATCTTTGCCTAGAGTGACAATAGGCCTTTGAATTACCATCGGCCAGCAAAATATATGTCTGTCCGACAATCAACTTAAAACTACATTTTTATGGTGATTTCGTCTACATTTCCCGGTGCCTAGATAACGTAAATATAGCAATTTTTTTTACATTATCTTATAGAATATTCTTGCTTTGAGTGACAATTTGCCTTAGAATAACCATCGGCCATTAAACTACATGTCTGCCCGACATTCAACTCTAAACTATATTTTTATGGCGGTTTTGTCTACATTTCCCGATGCCACGGCCTAGATAACGTAATTATTGCAACGTTTTTTACATTTTATTATAGAATACTCTTAGTTTGAGTGATAATAGGCCTAAGAATTACCATCGGCTAGCAAACTACATGTCTGCCCGACATTTAACTCTAAACTACATTTTAAGGCGATTTTGTCTACATTTCCCGGTGCCATGGCCTAGGTAACGAAACTATAGCGACTTTTTTTACATTATCTTATAGAATACTCTTGCTTTGAGTGACAATAGGCCTTCGAATCACCATCGGCCAGCAAACTACATGTTTTCCCGACATTTAACTCTAAACTACATTTTTAAGGCGATTTCGTCTACATTACCCGGTGCCACGGCCTAGGTAACGTAATTATTGGAAGTTTTTTTACACGATCATATAGAATTCTCTTGCATTGAGTGAAAAAATGCCTTAAAATTACCATCAGCTAGCAAACTACTTGTTTTCCCGACATTTAACTCTAAACAATATTTTTAAGACGATTTCGTCTACATTTCCCGGTGCCACGGCCTAGGTAACGTAATTATAGCGACTTTTTTTACACTATCTTATAGAATACTTTTGTGTTGAGTGACAATAGGCCTTTGAATCACCATCGGCCAGCAAACGACATGTCTGCCCGACATTTAAATATAAACTACATTTTTATCGCGGTTTTGTCTACATTTCCCGGTACTAAGGCTTAGTTAACGTAATTATTTCAACTTTTTTCACATAATATTATAGAATACTCTTGCCTTAAGTGACATTAGGCCTTAGAATCACCATCGGCCAGCAAACTACATGTCTGCCCGACATTTAACTCTAAACTACATTTTTAAGGCGATTACGTCTACATTTCCCGGTGCCACGGCCTAGATAACGTAAATATAGCAACTTTTTTTACATTATCTTATAGAATACTCTTGCTTTGAGTGACAATATGCCACAGAATAACCATCGGCCAGCAAACTACATGTCTGCCCGACATTCAACTCTAAACTATATTTTTATGGCGGTTTTGTCTACATTTCCCGGTGCCACGGCCAAGATAACGTAATTATTGCAACGTTTTTTTACATTTTATTATAGAATACTCTTAATTTGAGTGATAATAGGCCTAAGGATCACCATCGGCCAGCAAACTACATGTCTGCCCGACATTTAACTCTAAACTACATTTTAAGGCGATTTCGTCTACATTTCCCGGTGCCATGGCCTAGGTAACGAAACTTTAGCCACTTTTTTTACAATATCTTATAGAATTCTCTTGCTTAAAGTGACAATAGGCGTTAGAATCAACATCGGCCATTAAAATATGTGTCTGTCCGACAATCAACTTTAAACTACATTTTTATGGTGATTTAGTCTACATTTCCCGGTGCCACGGCCTAGGTAACGTAATTATAACGACATTTTTTACATTATCTTATAGAATTCTCTTGCTTTGAGTGATAATAGGCCTTAGAATTACCATCGGCCAGCAAACTGCATGTCTGCCCGACATTTAACTCTAAACTACATTTTAAGGCGATTTCGTCTACATTTCCCGGAGCCTCGGCCTAGGTAACGTAATTATAGCAATTTTTTTTACATTATATTATAGAATACTTATGCGTTGAGTGACAGTAGGCCTTTGAATCACCATCAGCAAACGACATGTCTGCCCGACATTTAAATATAAACTACATTTTTATCGCGGTTTTGTCTACATTTCCCGGTACTAAGGCTTAGTTAACGTAATTATATCAACTTTTTTCACATTATATTATAGAATACTCTTGCCTTGAGTGACAATATGCCATAGAATCACCATCGGCCAGCAAATTACATGTCTGCCCGACATTTAACTATAAACTACATTTTTAAGGCGATTACGTCTACATTTCCCGGTGCCACGGCCTAGATAACGTAAATATAGCAACTTTTTTTACATTATATTATAGAATACTCTTGCCTTGAGTGACAATATGTCATAGAATCACCATCGGCCAGCAAACTACATGTCTGCCCGACATTTAACTCTAAACCACATTTTTAAGGCGATTTCGTCTACATTTCCCGGTCCCATGGCCTAGGTAACGTAATTATGGCGACATTTTTTACATTAATTTATAGACTACTCTTGCCTTGAGTGACAATAGGCCGTAGAATCACCATCGGCCAGCAAACTACACGTCTGCCCGACAGTTAACTCTAAACCACATTTTTAAGGCGATTTCGTCTACATTTCTCGGTGCCACGGCCTAGGTAACGTAATTATTGCAACTTTTTTTTTTATATCTTATAGAAAGCTCTTAATTTGAGTGACATTACGCCTTAGAATCACCATCGGCCAGCAAACTACATGTCTGCCCGACATTTAACTCTAAACCACATTTTTAAGGCGATTTCGTCTACATTTCCCGGTGCCACGGCCTAGGTAACGTAATTATTGCAATTTTTTTTACATTTTTTTATAGAATATCTTTGCCTAGAGTGACAATAGGCCTTTGAATTACCATCAGTTAGCAAACTACATGTCTGCCCGACATTTAACTCTAAACTACATTTTAAGGCGATTTCGTCTACATTTCCCGGTGCCGCGGCCTAGGTAACGTAATCATGGCGACATTTTTTACATAAGTTTATAGAATACTCTTGCCTTGAGTGACAAAATGCGGTAGAATCACCATCGGCCAGCAAACTACATGTCTGCCCGACATTTAACTCTAAACTAAATTTTAAGGCGATTTCGTCTACATTTCCCGGTGCCGCGGCCTAGGTAACGTAATCATGGCGACATTTTTTACAATTATTTATAGAATACTCTTGCCTTGAGTGACAATAGGCCGTAGAATCACCATCGGCCAGCAAACTACATGTCTGCCCGACATTTAACTCTAAACTACATTTTAAGGCGATTTCGTCTACATTTCCCGGTGCCACGGCCTAGGTAACGTAATTATTGCAACTTTTTTTACATTATCTTATAGAATCCTCTTGCTATGAGTGACAATATGCCTTAGAATAACCATCGGCCAGCAAACTACATGTCTGCCCGACATTCAACTCTAAACTATATTTTTATGGCGGTTTTGTCTACATTTCCCGGTGCCACGGCCTAGATAACGTAATTATTGCAACGTTGTTTACATTTTATTATAGAATACTCTTAGTTTGAGTGATAATAGGCCTAAGAATCACCATCGGCTAGCAAACTACATGTCTGCCCGACATTCAACTCTAAACTATATTTTTATGGCGGTTTTGTCTACATTTCCCGGTGCCACGGCCTAGATAACGTAATTATTGCAACGTTGTTTACATTTTATTATAGAATACTCTTAGTTTGAGTGATAATAGGCCTAAGAATCACCATCGGCTAGCAAACTACATGTCTGCCCGACATTCAACTCTAAACTATATTTTTATGGCGGTTTTGTCTACATTTCCCGGTGCCACGGCCTAGATAACGTAATTATTGCAACGTTGTTTACATTTTATTATAGAATACTCTTAGTTTGAGTGATAGTAGGCCTAAGAATCACCATCGGCTAGCAAACTACATGTCTGCCCGACATTTAACTCTAAACTACATTTTAAGGCGATTTCGTCTACATTTCCCGGTGCCACGGCCTAGGTAACGTAACTATAGCGACTTTTTTTACATTATCTTAGATAATGCTCTTGTTTTGAGTGACAATAGGCCTTTGAATCACCATCGGCCAGCAAACGACATGTCTGCCCGACATTTAAATATAAACTACATTTTTATCGCGGTTTTGTCTACATTTCCCGGTACTAAGGCTTAGTTAACGTAATTATTTCAACTTTTTTCACATTATAGTATAGAATACTCTTGCCTTAAGTGACAATAGGCCTTAGAATCACCATCGGCCAGCAAACTACATGTCTGCCCGACATTTAACTCTAAACTACATTTTTAAGGCGATTACGTCTACATTTCCCGGTGCCACGGCCTAGATAACGTAAATATAGCAATTTTTTTTACATTATCTTATAGAATATTCTTGCTTTGAGTGACAATTTGCCTTAGAATAACCATCGGCCATTAAACTACATGTCTGCCCGACATTCAACTCTAAACTATATTTTTATGGCGGTTTTGTCTACATTTCCCGGTGCCACGGCCTAGGTAACGTAATTATTGCAACGTTTTTTACATTTTATTATAGAATTCTCTTAGTTTGAGTGATAATAGGCCTAAGAATCACCATCGGCTAGCAAACTACATGTCTGCCCGACATTTAACTCTAAACTACATTTTAAGGCGATTTCGTCTACATTTCCCGGTGCCACGGCCTAGATAACGTAAATATAGCAATTTTTTTTACATTATCATATAGAATATTCTTGCTTTGAGTGACAAATTGCCTTAGAATAACCATCGGTCATTAAACTACATGTCTGCCCGACACTTAACTCTAAACTACATTTTAAGGCGATTTTGTCTACATTTCCCGGTGCCATGGCCTAGGTAACGAAACTATAGCGACTTTTTTTACATTATCTTATAAAATACTCTTGTTTTAAGTGACAATAGGCGTTAGAATCACCATCGGCCAGCAAACTACATGTTTTCCCGACATTTAACTCTAAACTACATTTTTAAGGCGATTTCGTCTACATTACCCGGTGCCACGGCCTAGGTAACGTAATTATTGGAATTTTTTTTACACGATCTTATAATATTCTCTTGCATTGAGTGAAAAAATGCCTTAAAATTACCATCGGCGAGCAAACTACTTGTTTTCCCGACATTTAACTCTAAACAATATTTTTAAGACGATTTCGTCTACATTTCCCGGTGCCACGGCCTAGGTAACGTAATTATAGCGACTTTTTTTACATAATCTTATAGAATACTTTTGTGTTGAGTGACAATAGGCCTTTGAATCACCATCGGCCAGCAAACGACATGTCTGCCCGACATTTAAATATAAACTACATTTTTATCGCGGTTTTGTCTACATTTCCCGGTACTAAGGCTTAGTTAACGTAATTATTTCACCTTTTTTCACATAATATTATAGAATACTCTTGCCTTAAGTGACAATAGGCCTTAGAATCACCATCGGCCAGCAAACTACATGTCTGCCCGACATTTAACTCTAAACTACATTTTTAAGGCGATTACGTCTACATTTCCCGGTGCCACGGCCTAGATAACGTAAATATAGCAACTTTTTTTACATTATCTTATAGAATACTCTTGCTTTGAGTGACAATATGCCTTAGAATAACCATCGGCCAGCAAACTACATGTCTGCCCGACATTCAACTCTAAACTATATTTTTATCGCGGTTTTGTCTACATTTCCCGGTGCCACGGCCTAGATAACGTAATTATTGCAACGTTTTTTTACATTTTATTATAGAATACTCGTGGTTTGAGTGATAATAGGCCTAAGAATCACCATCGGCCAGCAAACTACATGTCTGCCCGACATTTAACTCTAAACTACATTTTAAGGCGATTTCGTCTACATTTCCCGGTGCCATGGCCTAGGTAACGAAACTTTAGCGACTTTTTTTACATTATCTTATAGAATTCTCTTGTTTTAAGTGATAATAGGCGTTAGAATCAACATCGGCCATTAAAATATATGTCTGTCCGACAATCAACTTTAAACTACATTTTTATGGTGATTTAGTCTACATTTCCCGGTGCCACGGCCTAGGTAACGTAATTATAGCGACATTTTTTACATTTTCTTATAGAATTCTCTTGTTTTGAGTGATAATAGGCCTTAGAATTACCATCGGCCAGCAAACTGCATGTCTGCCCGACATTTAACTCTAAACTACATTTTAAGGCGATTTCGTCTACATTTCCCGGAGCCTCGGCCTAGGTAACGTAATTATAGCAATTTTTTTTACATTATATTATAGAATACTCTTGCGTTGAGTGACAGTAGGCCTTTGAATCACCATCGGCCAGCAAACGACATGTCTGCCCGACATTTAAATATAAACTACATTTTTATCGCGGTTTTGTCTACATTTCCCGGTACTAAGGCTTAGTTAACGTAATTATATCAACTTTTTTCACATTATATTATAGAATACTCTTGCTTTGAGTGACAATACGCCGAAGAATCACCATCGGCCAGCAAACTACATGTCTGCCTGACATTTAACTCTAAACTACATTTTAAGGCGATTTCGTCTACATTTCCCGGTGCCACGGCCTAGGTAACGTAATAATTGCAACTTTTTTTTAAATATCTTATAGAATGCTCTTGGTTTGAGTGACATTACGCCTTAGAATCACCATCGGCCTGCAAACTACATGTCTGCCCGACATTTAACTCTAAACCACATTTTTAAGGCGATTTCGTCTACATTTCCCGGTGCCACGGCCTAGGTAACGTAATTATTGCAATTTTTTTTACATTTTTTAATAGAATATCTTTGCCTAGTGTGACAATAGGCCTTTGAATTACCATCGGCCAGCAAAATATATGTCTGTCCGACAATCAACTTAAAACTACATTTTTATGGTGATTTCGTCTACATTTCCCGGTGCCTAGATAACGTAAATATAGCAATTTTTTTTACATTATCTTATAGAATATTCTTGCTTTGAGTGACAATTTGCCTTAGAATAACCATCGGCCATTAAACTACATGTCTGCCCGACATTCAACTCTAAACTATATTTTTATGGCGGTTTTGTCTACATTTCCCGATGCCACGGCCTAGATAACGTAATTATTGCAACGTTTTTTACATTTTATTATAGAATACTCTTAGTTTGAGTGATAATAGGCCTAAGAATTACCATCGGCTAGCAAACTACATGTCTGCCCGACATTTAACTCTAAACTACATTTTAAGGCGATTTTGTCTACATTTCCCGGTGCCATGGCCTAGGTAACGAAACTATAGCGACTTTTTTTACATTATCTTATAAAATACTCTTGTTTTAAGTGACAATAGGCGTTAGAATCACCATCGGCCAGCAAACTACATGTTTTCCCGACATTTAACTCTAAACTACATTTTTAAGGCGATTTCGTCTACATTACCCGGTGCCACGGCCTAGGTAACGTAATTATTGGAAGTTTTTTTACACGATCATATAGAATTCTCTTGCATTGAGTGAAAAAATGCCTTAAAATTACCATCAGCCAGCAAACTACTTGTTTTCCCGACATTTAACTCTAAACAATATTTTTAAGACGATTTCGTCTACATTTCCCGGTGCCACGGCCTAGGTAACGTAATTATAGCGACTTTTTTTACACTATCTTATAGAATACTTTTGTGTTGAGTGACAATAGGCCTTTGAATCACCATCGGCCAGCAAACGACTTGTCTGCCCGACATTGAAATATAAACTACATTTTTATCGCGGTTTTGTCTACATTTCCCGGTACTAAGGCTTAGTTAACGTAATTATTTCAACTTTTTTCACATAATATTATAGAATACTCTTGCCTTAAGTGACATTAGGCCTTAGAATCACCATCGGCCAGCAAACTACATGTCTGCCCGACATTTAACTCTAAACTACATTTTTAAGGCGATTACGTCTACATTTCCCGGTGCCACGGCCTAGATAACGTAAATATAGCAACTTTTTTTACATTATCTTATAGAATACTCTTGCTTTGAGTGACAGTATGCCTCAGAATAACCATCGGCCAGCAAACTACATGTCTGCCCGACATTCAACTCTAAACTATATTTTTATGGCGGTTTTGTCTACATTTCCCGGTGCCACGGCCTAGATAACGTAATTATTGCAACGTTTTTTTACATTTTATTATAGAATACTCTTAATTTGAGTGATAATAGGCCTAAGGATCACCATCGGCCAGCAAACTACATGTCTGCCCGACATTTAACTCTAAACTACATTTTAAGGCGATTTCGTCTACATTTCCCGGTGCCATGGCCTAGGTAACGAAACTTTAGCCACTTTTTTTACAATATCTTATAGAATTCTCTTGCTTTAAGTGACAATAGGCGTTAGAATCAACATCGGCCATTAAAATATATGTCTGTCCGACAATCAACTTTAAACTACATTTTTATGGTGATTTAGTCTACATTTCCCGGTGCCACGGCCTAGGTAACGTAATTATAACGACATTTTTTACATTATCTTATAGAATTCTCTTGCTTCGAGTGATAATAGGCCTTAGAATTACCATCGGCCAGCAAACTGCATGTCTGCCCGACATTTAACTCTAAACTACATTTTAAGGCGATTTCGTCTACATTTCCCGGAGCCTCCGCCTAGGTAACGTAATTATAGCAATTTTTTTTACATTATATTATAGAATACTCTTGCGTTGAGTGACAGTAGGCCTTTGAATCACCATCAGCAAACGACATGTCTGCCCGACATTTAAATATAAACTACATTTTTATCGCGGTTTTGTCTACATTTCCCGGTACTAAGGCTTAGTTAACGTAATTATATCAACTTTTTTCACATTATATTATAGAATTCTCTTGCTTTGAGTGACAATATGCCATAGAATCACCATCGGCCAGCAAATTACATGTCTGCCCGACATTTAACTATAAACTACATTTTTAAGGCGATTACGTCTACATTTCCCGGTGCCACGGCCTAGATAACGTAAATATAGCAACTTTTTTTACATTATCTTATAGAATACTCTTGCTTTGAGTGACAATATGCCTTAGAATAACCATCGGCCAGCAAACTACATGTCTGCCCGACATTCAACTCTAAACTATATTTTTATGGCGGTTTTGTCTACATTTCCCGGTGCCACGGCCTAGGTAACGTAATTATAGCGACTTTTTTACATTATCTTATAGAATACTCTTGTGTTGAGTGACAGTAGGCCTTAAAATCACCATCGGCCGGCAAACTACATGTCTGCCCGACATTTAACTCTAAGTCACTATTTGAAGGCGATTTCGTCTACATTTCCTGGTGCCACGGCCTAGGTAACATAATTATTGCATTTTTTTTACATTATCTTATAGAATTCTCTTGCCTTGAGTGACAATAGGCCTATAAATTACCATCGGCTAGCAAAATATATATCTGTCCGACAATCAACTTTAAACTACATTTTTATGGTGATTTCGTCTACATTTCCTGGTGCCACGGCCTAGATAACGTAATTATTGCAACTTTTTTTAAATTATCTTATAGAATACTCTAGCTTTAAGTGATAATAGGCCTCAGAATCACCATCGGCCAGCAAACTATATGTTTTCCCGACATTTAACTCTAAACAACATTTTTAAGACGATTTCGTCTACATTTCCCGGTGCCACGGCCTAGGTAACGTAATTATAGCGACATTTTTTATACTATCTTATAGAATACTCTTGCTTTGAGTTTCAATAGGTCTTAAATTAACCATCGGCCAGCAAACTACATGTCTGCCCGACATTGAACTCTAAGTCTCTGTTTTAAGGCGATTTCGTCTACATTTACCGGTGCCACGGCCTAGGTAACATAATTATTGCAACTTTTTTTACATTATCATATAGAATACTCTTGCCTTGAGTGACAATATGCCGTAGAATCACCATCGGCCAGCAAACTACATGTCTGCCCGACATTTAACTCTAAACTACATTTTAAGGCGATTTCGTCTACATTTCCCGGTGCCACGGCCTAGGTAACGTAATTATGGCGACATTTTTTACATTAATTTATAGACTACTCTTGTTTTGAGTGACAATACGCCGTAGAATCACCATCGGCCAGCAAACTACATGTCTGCCCGACATTTAACTCTAAACTACATTTTAAGGCGATTTCGTCTACATTTCCCGGTGCCACGGCCTAGGTAACGTAATTATTGCAACTTTTTTTTAAATATCTTATAGAATACTCTTGCCTTGAGTGACAATAGGCCTTAGAATCACCATCGGCCAGCAAACTACATGTCTGCCCGACATTTAACTCTAAACCACATTTTTAAGGCGATTTCGTCTACATTTCCCGGTGCCACGGCCTAGGTAACGTAATTATTGCAATTTTTTTTACATTTTTTTATAGAATATCTTTGCCTAGAGTGACAATAGGCCTTTGAATTACCATCGGCCAGCAAAATATATGTCTGTCCGACAATCAACTTAAAACTACATTTTTATGGTGATTTCGTCTACATTTCCCGGTGCCACGGCCTAGGTAACGTAATTATAGCGACTTTTTTACCTTATCTTATAGAATACTCTTGTGTTGAGAGACAATAGGCCTTAAAATCACCATCGGCCAGCAAACTACATGTCTGCCCGACATTTAACTCTAAGTCACTATTTGAAGGCGATTTCGTCTACATTTCCTGGTGCCACGGCCTAGGTAACGTAATTATTGCATATTTTTTTACATTATCATATAGAATACTCTTGCCTTGAGTGACATTAGGCCTTCGAATCACTATCGGCCAGCAAAATATATGTCTGTCCGACAATCAACTTTAAACTACATTTTTATGGTGATTTAGTCTACATTTCCCGGTGCCACGGCCTAGGTAACGGAATTATAGCGACATTTTTTACATTATCTTATAGAATACTCTTGCTTTGAGTGACAATACGCCTTCGAATCACCATCAGTTAGCAAACTACATGTCCGACATTTAACTCTAACTCTAGGTAACGTAATTATGGCGACATTTTTTACATTAATTTATAGACTACTCTTGCCTTGAGTGACAATAGGCCGTAGAATCACCATCGGCCAGCAAACTACATGTCTGCCCGACATTTAACTCTAAACTACATTTTAAGGCGATTTCGTCTACATTTCCCGGTGCCATGGCCTAGGTAACGTAATTATGGCGACATTTTTTACATTAATTTATAGACTACTCTTGCGTTGAGTGACAATAGGCCGTAGAATCACCATCGGCCAGCAAACTACATGTCTGCCCGACATTTAACTCTAAACTACATTTTAAGGCGATTTCGTCTACATTTCCCGGTGCCACTGCCTAGGTAACGTAATTATTGCAACTTTTTTTTAAATATCTTACAGAATGCTCTTGGTTTGAGTGACATTACGCCTTAGAATCACCATCGGCCAGCAAACTACATGTCTGCCCGATATTTAACACTAAACCACATTTTTAAGGCGATTTCGTCTACATTTCTCGGTGCCACGGCCTAGGTAACGTAATTATTGCAATTTTTTTTACATTTTTTTATAGAATACCTTTGCCTAGAGTGACAATAGGCCTTTGAATTACCATCGGCCAGCAAAATATATGTCTGTCCGACAATCAACTTAAAACTACATTTTTATGGTGATTTCGTCTACATTTCCCGGTGCCACGGCCTAGGTAACGTAATTATAGCGACTTTTTTACCTTATCTTATAGAATCCTCTTGCTTTGAGTTACAATAGGTCTTAAATTAACCATCGGCCAGCAAACTACATGTCTGCCCGACATTGAACTCTAAGTCTCTGTTTTAAGGCGATTTCGTCTACATTTACCGGTGCCACGGCCTAGGTAACATAATTATTGCAACTTTTTTTACATTATCATATAGAATACTCTTGCCTTGAGTGACAATAGGCCTTTGAATCACTATCGGCCAGCAAAATATATGTCTGTCCGACAATCAACTTTAAACTACATTTTTATGGTGATTTAGTCTACATTTCCCGGTGCCACGGCCTAGGTAACGTAATTATAGCGACATTTTTTACATTATCTTATTGAATACTCTTGCTTTGAGTGACAAAAGGCCTTCAAATTACCATCAGTTAGCAAACTACATGTCTGCCCGACATTTAACTCTAAACTACATTTTAAGGCGATTTCGTCTACATTTCCCGGTGCCACGGCCTAGGTAACGTAATTATGGCGACATTTTTTACATTAATTTATAGACTACTTTTGCCTTGAGTGACAATAGGCCGTAGAATCACCATCGGCCAGCAAACTACATGTCTGCCCGACATTTAACTCTAAACTACATTTTAAGGCGATTTCGTCTACATTTCCCGGAGCCATGGCCTAGGTAACGTAATTATGGCGACATTTTTTACATAAATTTATAGACTACTCTTGCTTTGAGTGACAATAGGCCGTAGAATCACCATCGGCCAGCAAACTACATGTCTGCCCGACATTTAACTCTAAACTACATTTTAAGGCGATTTCGTCTACATTTCCCGGTGCCACGGCCTAGGTAACGCAATTATGGCGACATTTTTTACACTAATTTATAGACTACTCTTTCTTTGAGTGACACAACCCCGTAGAATCACCATCGGCCAGCAAACTACATGTCTGCCCGACATTTAACTCTAAACTACATTTTAAGGCGATTTCGTCTACATTTCCCGGTGCCACGGCCTAGGTAACGTAATTATTGCAACTTTTTTTTAAATATCTTATAGAATGCTCTTGGTTTGAGTGACATTACGTCTTAGAATCACCATCGGCCAGCAAACTACATGTCTGCCCGACATTTAACTCTAAACCACATTTTTAAGGCGATTTCGTCTACATTTCCCGGTGCCACGGCCTAGGTAACGTAATTATTGCAATTTTTTTTACATTTTTTTATAGAATATCTTTGCCTAGAGTGACAATAGGCCTTTGAATTACCATCGGCCAGCAAAATATATGTCTGTCCGACAATCAACTTAAAACTACATTTTTATGGTGATTTCGTCTACATTTCCCGGTGCCACGGCCTAGGTAACGTAATTATAGCGACTTTTTTACCTTATCTTATAGAATACTCTTGTGTTGAGTGACAATAGGCCTTAAAATCACCATCGGCCAGCAAATTACATGTCTGCCCGACATTTAACTCTAAGTCACTATTTGAAGGCGATTTCGTCTACATTTCCTGGTGCCACGGCCTAGGTAACGTAATTATTGCAACTTTTTTTACATTATCATATAGAATTCTCTTGCCTTGAGTGACATTAGGCCTTTGAATCACTATCGGCCAGCAAAATATATGTCTGTCCGACAATCAACTTTAAACTACATTTTTATGGTGATTTAGTCTACATTTCCCGGTGCCACGGCCTAGGTAACGGAATTATAGCGACATTTTTTACATTATCTTATAGAATACTCTTGCTTTGAGTGACAATACGCCTTCGAATCACCATCAGTTAGCAAACTACATGTCCGACATTTAACTCTAACTCTAGGTAACGTAATTATGGCGACATTTTTTACATTAATTTATAGACTACTCTTGCCTTGAGTGACAATAGGCCGTAGAATCACCATCGGCCAGCAAACTACATGTCTGCCCGACATTTAACTCTAAACTACATTTTAAGGCGATTTCGTCTACATTTCCCGGTGCCATGGCCTAGGTAACGTAATTATGGCGACATTTTTTACATTAATTTATAGACTACTCTTGCCTTGAGTGACAATAGGCCGTAGAATCACCATCGGCCAGCAAACTACATGTCTGCCCGACATTTAACTCTAAACTACATTTTAAGGCGATTTCGTCTACATTTCCCGGTGCCACTGCCTAGGTAACGTAATTATTGCAACTTTTTTTTAAATATCTTACAGAATGCTCTTGGTTTGAGTGACATTACGCCTTAGAATCACCATCGGCCAGCAAACTACATGTCTGCCCGATATTTAACTCTAAACCACATTTTTAAGGCGATTTCGTCTACATTTCTCGGTGCCACGGCCTAGGTAACGTAATTATTGCAATTTTTTTTACATTTTTTTATAGAATACCTTTGCCTAGAGTGACAATAGGCCTTTGAATTACCATCGGCCAGCAAAATATATGTCTGTCCGACAATCAACTTAAAACTACATTTTTATGGTGATTTCGTCTACATTTCCCGGTGCCACGGCCTAGGTAACGTAATTATAGCGACTTTTTTACCTTATCTTATAGAATCCTCTTGCTTTGAGTTACAATAGGTCTTAAATTAACCATCGGCCAGCAAACTACATGTCTGCCCGACATTGAACTCTAAGTCTCTGTTTTAAGGCGATTTCGTCTACATTTACCGGTGCCACGGCCTAGGTAACAAATTTATTGCAACTTTTTTTACATTATCATATAGAATACTCTTGCCTTGAGTGACAATAGCCCTTTGAATCACTATCGGCCAGCAAAATATATGTCTGTCCGACAATCAACTTTAAACTACATTTTTATGGTGATTTAGTCTACATTTCCCGGTGCCACGGCCTAGGTAACGTAATTATAGCGACATTTTTTACATTATCTTATTGAATACTCTTGCTTTGAGTGACAAAAGGCCTTCAAATCACCATCAGTTAGCAAACTACATGTCTGCCCGACATTTAACTCTAAACTACATTTTAAGGCGATTTCGTCTACATTTCCCGGTGCCACGGCCTAGGTAACGTAATTATGGCGACATTTTTTACATTAATTTATAGACTACTTTTGCCTTGAGTGACAATAGGCCGTAGAATCACCATCGGCCAGCAAACTACATGTCTGCCCGACATTTAACTCTAAACTACATTTTAAGGCGATTTCGTCTACATTTCCCGGTGCCATGGCCTAGGTAACGTAATTATGGCGACATTTTTTACATTAATTTATAGACTACTCTTGCCTTGAGTGAAAATAGGCCGTAGAATTACCATCGGCCAGCAAACTACATGTCTGCCCGACATTTAACTCTAAACTACATTTTAAGGCGATTTCGTCTACATTTCCCGGTGCCACGGCCTAGGTAACGTAAAATTGGCGACATTTTTTACACTAATTTATAGACTACTCTTTCTTTGAGTGACACAACCCCGTAGAATCACCATCGGCCAGCAAACTACATGTATGCCCGACATTTAACTCTAAACTACATTTTAAGGCGATTTCGTCTACATTTCCCGGTGCCACGGCCTAGGTAACGTAATTATTGCAACTTTTTTTTAAATATCTTATAGAATGCTCTTGGTTTGAGTGACATTACGTCTTAGAATCACCATCGGCCAGCAAACTACATGTCTGCCCGACATTTAACTCTAAACCACATTTTTAAGGCGATTTCGTCTACATTTCCCGGTGCCACGGCCTAGGTAACGTAATTATTGCAATTTTTTTAAATTTTTTTATAGAATACCTTTGCCTAGAGTGACAATAGGCCTTTGAATTACCATCGGCCAGCAAAATATATGTCTGTCCGACAATCAACTTAAAACTACATTTTTATGGTGATTTCGTCTACATTTCCCGGTGCCACGGCCTAGGTAACGTAATTATAGCGACTTTTTTACCTTATCTTATAGAATACTCTTGTGTTGAGTGACAATAGGCCTTAAAATCACCATCGGCGAGCAAACTACATGTCTGCCCGACATTTAACTCTAAGTCACTATTTGAAGGCGATTTCGTCTACATTTCCTGGTGCCACGGCCTAGGTAACGTAATTATTGCAACTTTTTTTACATTATCATATAGAATACTCTTGCCTTGAGTGACAATAGGCCTTTGAATCACTATCGGCCAGCAAAATATATGTCTGTCCGACAATCAACTTTAAACTACATTTTTATGGTGATTTAGTCTACATTTCCCGGTGCCACGGCCTAGGTAACGTAATTATAGCGACATTTTTTTACATTATCTTATAGAATACTCTTGCTTTGAGTGACAATAGGCCTTCGAATCACCATCAGTTAGCAAACTACATGTCCGACATTTAACTCTAACTCTAGGTAACGTAATTATGGCGACATTTTTTACATTAATTTATAGACTACTCTTGCCTTGAGTGACAATAGTCCGTAGAATCACCATCGGCCAGCAAACTACATGTCTGCCCGACATTTAACTCTAAACTACATTTTAAGGCGATTTCGTCTACATTTCCCGGTGCCGCGGCCTAGGTAACGTAATCATGGCGACATTTTTTACAATAATTTATAGAATACTCTTGCCTTGAGTGACAATAGGCCGTAGAATCACCATCGGCCAGCAAACTACATGTCTGCCCGGCATTTAACTCTAAACTAAATTTTAAGGCGATTTCGTCTACATTTCCCGGTGCCACGGCCTAGGTAACGTAATTGATGCAACTTTTTTTACATTATCTTATATAATGCTCTTACTTTGAGTGACATTACGCCTTAACATCACCATCGGCCAGCAAACTACATGTCTGCCCGACATTTAACTCTAAACTACATTTTAAGGCGATTTCGTCTACATTTCCCGGTGCCACGGCCTAAGTAACGTAATTATGGCGACATTTTTTACATAAATTTATAGAATACTCTTGCCTTGAGTGACAATATGCCGGAGAATCACCATCGGCCAGCAAACTACATGTCTGCCCGACATTTAACTCTAAACTACATTTTTAAGGCGATTACGTCTACATTTCCCGGTGCCACGGCCTAGATAACGTAAATATAGCAACTTTTTTTACATTATCTTATAGAATACTCTTGCTATGTGTGACAATATGCCTTAGAATAACCATCGGCCAGCAAACTACATGTCTGCCCGACATTCAACTCTAAACTATATTTTTATGGCGGTTTTGTCTACATTTCCCGGTGCCACGGCCTAGATAACGTAATTATTGCAACGTTGTTTACATTTTATTATAGAATACTCTTAGTTTGAGTGATAATAGGCCTAAGAATCACCATCGGCTAGCAAATTACATGTCTGCCCGACATTCAACTCTAAACTATATTTTTATGGCGGTTTTGTCTACATTTCCCGGTGCCACGGCCTAGATAACGTAATTATTGCAACGTTGTTTACATTTTATTATAGAATACTCTTAGTTTGAGTGATAATAGGCCTAAAAATCACCATAGGCTAGCAAACTACATGTCTGCCCGACATTTAACTCTAAACTACATTTTAAGGCGATTTCGTCTACATTTCCCGATGCCACGGCCTAGGTAACGTAACTATAGCGACTTTTTTTACATTATCTTAGATAATACTCTTGTTTTGAGTGACAATAGGCCTTTGAATCACCATCGGCCAGCAAACGACATGTCTGCCCGACATTTAAATATAAACTACATTTTTATCGCGGTTTTGTCTACATTTCCCGGTACTAAGGCTTAGTTAACGTAATTATTTCAATTTTTTTCACATTATATTATAGAATACTCTTGCCTTAAGTGACAATAGGCCTTAGAATCACCATCGGCCAGCAAACTACATGTCTGCCCGACATTTAACTCTAAACTACATTTTTAAGGCGATTACGTCTACATTTCCCGGTGCCACGGCCTAGATAACGTAAATATAGCAACTTTTTTTACATTATCTTATAGAATATTCTTGCTTTGAGTGACAATTTGCCTTAGAATAACCATCGGCCATTAAACTACATGTCTGCCCGACATTCAACTCTAAACTATATTTTTATGGCGGTTTTGTCTACATTTCCCGGTGCCACGGCCTAGATAACGTAACTATTGCAACGTTTTTTACATTTTATTATAGAATACTCTTAGTTTGAGTGATAATAGGCCTAAGAATCACCATCGGCCAGCAAACTACATGTCTGCCCGACATTTAACTCTAAACTACATTTTAAGGCGATTTTGTCTACATTTCCCGGTGCCGTGGCCTAGGTAACGAAACTATAGCGACTTTTTTTACATTATCTTATAGAATACTCTTGTTTTAAGTGACAATACGCGTTAGAATCACCATCGGCCAGCAAACTACATGTTTTCCCGACATTTAACTCTAAACTACATTTTTAAGGCGATTTCGTCTACATTACCCGGTGCCACGGCCTAGGTAACGTAATTATACGACTTTTTTTTACACGATCTTATAGAATTCTCTTGCATTGAGTGAAAAAATGCATTAAAATTACCATCGGCCAGCAAACTACTTGTTTCTCGACATTTAACTCTAAACAATATTTTTAAGACGATTTCGTCTACATTTCCCGGTGCCACGGCCTAGGTAACGTAATTATAGCAACTTTTTTTACACTATCTTATAGAATACTCTTGTTTTGAGTGACAATAGGCCTTTGAATCACCATCGGCCAGCAAACGACATGTCTGCCCGACATTTAAATATAAACTACATTTTTATCGCGGTTTTGTCTACATTTCCCGGTACTAAGGCTTAGTTAACGTAATTATTTCAACTTTTTTCGCATTATATTATAGAATACTCTTGCCTTAAGTGACAATAGGCCTTTGAATCACTATCGGCCAGCAAAATATATGTCTGTCCGACAATCAACTTTAAACTACATTTTTATGGTGATTTAGTCTACATTTCCCGGTGCCACGGCCTAGGTAACGTAATTATGGCGACATTTTTTACATAAATTTATAGAATACTCTTGCCTTGAGTGACAATATGCCGGAGAATCACCATCGGCCAGCAAACTACATGTCTGCCCGACATTTAACTCTAAACTACATTTTTAAGGCGATTACGTCTACATTTCCCGGTGCCACGGCCTAGATAACGTAAATATAGCAACTTTTTTTACATTATCTTATAGAATACTCTTGCTATGTGTGACAATATGCCTTAGAATAACCATCGGCCAGCAAACTACATGTCTGCCCGACATTCAACTCTAAACTATATTTTTATGGCGGTTTTGTCTACATTTCCCGGTGCCACGGCCTAGATAACGTAATTATTGCAACGTTGTTTACATTTTATTATAGAATACTCTTAGTTTGAGTGATAATAGGCCTAAGAATCACCATCGGCTAGCAAATTACATGTCTGTCCGACATTCAACTCTAAACTATATTTTTATGGCGGTTTTGTCTACATTTCCCGGTGCCACGGCCTAGATAACGTAATTATTGCAACGTTGTTTACATTTTATTATAGAATACTCTTAGTTTGAGTGATAATAGGCCTAAAAATCACCATAGGCTAGCAAACTACATGTCTGCCCGACATTTAACTCTAAACTACATTTTAAGGCGATTTCGTCTACATTTCCCGATGCCACGGCCTAGGTAACGTAACTATAGCGACTTTTTTTACATTATCTTAGATAATACTCTTGTTTTGAGTGACAATAGGCCTTTGAATCACCATCGGCCAGCAAACGACATGTCTGCCCGACATTTAAATATAAACTACATTTTTATCGCGGTTTTGTCTACATTTCCCGGTACTAAGGCTTAGTTAACGTAATTATTTCAATTTTTTTCACATTATATTATAGAATACTCTTGCCTTAAGTGACAATAGGCCTTAGAATCACCATCGGCCAGCAAACTACATGTCTGCCCGACATTTAACTCTAAACTACATTTTTAAGGCGATTACGTCTACATTTCCCGGTGCCACGGCCTAGATAACGTAAATATAGCAACTTTTTTTACATTATCTTATAGAATATTCTTGCTTTGAGTGACAATTTGCCTTAGAATAACCATCGGCCATTAAACTACATGTCTGCCCGACATTCAACTCTAAACTATATTTTTATGGCGGTTTTGTCTACATTTCCCGGTGCCACGGCCTAGATAACGTAACTATTGCAACGTTTTTTACATTTTATTATAGAATACTCTTAGTTTGAGTGATAATAGGCCTAAGAATCACCATCGGCCAGCAAACTACATGTCTGCCCGACATTTAACTCTAAACTACATTTTAAGGCGATTTTGTCTACATTTCCCGGTGCCGTGGCCTAGGTAACGAAACTATAGCGACTTTTTTTACATTATCTTATAGAATACTCTTGTTTTAAGTGACAATACGCGTTAGAATCACCATCGGCCAGCAAACTACATGTTTTCCCGACATTTAACTCTAAACTACATTTTTAAGGCGATTTCGTCTACATTACCCGGTGCCACGGCCTAGGTAACGTAATTATACGACTTTTTTTTACACGATCTTATAGAATTCTCTTGCATTGAGTGAAAAAATGCATTAAAATTACCATCGGCCAGCAAACTACTTGTTTCTCGACATTTAACTCTAAACAATATTTTTAAGACGATTTCGTCTACATTTCCCGGTGCCACGGCCTAGGTAACGTAATTATAGCAACTTTTTTTACACTATCTTATAGAATACTCTTGTTTTGAGTGACAATAGGCCTTTGAATCACCATCGGCCAGCAAACGACATGTCTGCCCGACATTTAAATATAAACTACATTTTTATCGCGGTTTTGTCTACATTTCCCGGTACTAAGGCTTAGTTAACGTAATTATTTCAACTTTTTTCGCATTATATTATAGAATACTCTTGCCTTAAGTGACAATAGGCCTTTGAATCACTATCGGCCAGCAAAATATATGTCTGTCCGACAATCAACTTTAAACTACATTTTTATGGTGATTTAGTCTACATTTCCCGGTGCCACGGCCTAGGTAACGTAATTATAGCGACATTTTTTACATTATCTTATAGAATACTCTTGCTTTGAGTGACAAAAGGCCTTCAAATCACCATCAGTTAGCAAACTACATGTCTGCCCGACATTTAACTCTAAACTACATTTTAAGGCGATTTCGTCTAAATTTCCCGGTGCCACGGCCTAGGTAACGTAATTATGGCGACATTTTTTAAATTAATTTATAGACTACTCTTGCCTTGAGTGACAATAGGCCGTAGAATCACCATCGGCCAGCAAACTACATGTCTGCCCGACATTTAACTCTAAACTACATTTTAAGGCGATTTCGTCTACATTTCCCGGTGCCATGGCCTAGGTAACGTAATTATGGCGACATTTTTTACATTAATTTATAGACTACTTATGCCTTGAGTGACAATAGGCCGTAGAATCACCATCGGCCAGCAAACTACATGTCTGCCCGACATTTAACTCTAAACTACATTTTAAGGCGATTTCGTCTACATTTCCCGGTGCCACGGCCTAGGTAACGTAATTATGGCGACATTTTTTACACTAATTTATAGACTACTCTTTCTTTGAGTGACAATACCCCGTAGAATCACCATCGGCCAGCAAACTACATGTCTGCCCGACATTTAACTCTAAACTACATTTTAAGGCGATTTCGTCTACATTTCCCGGTGCCACGGCCTAGGTAACGTAATTATTGCAACTTTTTTTTAAATATCTTATAGAATGATCTTGGTTTGAGTGACATTACGTCTTAGAATCACCATCGGCCAGCAAACTACATGTCTGCCCGACATTTAACTCTAAACCACATTTTTAAGGCGATTTCGTCTACATTTCCCGGTGCCACGGCCTAGGTAACGTAATTATTGCAATTTTTTTAAATTTTTTTATAGAATACCTTTGCCTAGAGTGACAATAGGCCTTTGAATTACCATCGGCCAGCAAAATATATGTCTGTCCGACAATCAACTTAAAACTACATTTTTATGGTGATTTCGTCTACATTTCCCGGTGCCACGGCCTAGGTAACGTAATTATAGCGACTTTTTTTACATTATCTTATAGAATACTCTTGTGTTGAGTGACAATAGGCCTTTGAATCACCATCGGCCAGCAAACGACATGTCTGCCCGACATATAAATATAAACTACATTTTTATCGCGGTTTTGTCTACATTTCCCGGTACTAAGGCTTAGTTAACGTAATTATTTCAACTTTTTTCACATAATATTATAGAATACTCTTGCTTTAAGTGACAATAGGCCTTAGAATCACCATCGGCCAGCAAACTACATGTCTGCCCGACATTTAACTCTAAACTACATTTTTAAGGCGATTACGTCTACATTTCCCGGTGCCACGGCCTAGATAACGTAAATATAGCAACTTTTTTTACATTATCTCATAGAATACTCTTGTTTTGAGTGACAATATGCCTTAGAATAACCATCGGCCAGCAAACTACATGTCTGCCCGACATTCAACTCTAAACTATATTTTTATGGCGGTTTTGTCTGCATTTCCCGGTGCCACGGCCTAGATAACGTAATTATTGCAACGTTTTTTTACATTTTATTATAGAATACTCTTGGTTTGAGTGATAATAGGCCTAAGGATCACCATCGGCCAGCAAACTACATGTCTGCCCGAAATTTAACTCTAAACTACATTTTAAGGCGATTTCGTCTACATTTCCCGGTGCCATGGCCTAGGTAACGAAACTTTAGCGACTTTTTTTACAATATCTTATAGAATTCTCTTGCTTTAAGTGACAATAGGCGTTAGAATCAACATCGGCCATTAAAATATATGTCTGTCCGACAATCAACTTTAAACTACATTTTTATGGTGATTTAGTCTACATTTCCCGGTGCCACGGCCTAGGTAACGTAATTATTGCGACATTTTTTACATTATCTTATAGAATTTTCTTGCTTTGAGTGATAATAGGCCTTAGAATTACCATCGGCCAGCAAACTGCATGTCTGCCCGACATTTAACTCTAAACTACATTTTAAGGCGATTTCGTCTACATTTCCCGGAGCCTCGGCCTAGGTAACGTAATTATAGCAATTTTTTTTACATTATATTATAGAATACTCTTGCGTTGAGTGACAGTAGGCCTTTGAATCACCATCAGCAAACGACATGTCTGCCCGACATTTAAATATAAACTACATTTTTATCGCGGTTTTGTCTACATTTCCCGGTACTAAGGCTTAGTTAACGTAATTATATCAACTTTTTTCACATTATATTATAGAATACTCTTGCCTTGAGTGACAATATGCCATAGAATCACCATCGGCCAGCAAATTACATGTCTGCCCGACATTTAACTATAAACTACATTTTAAGGCGATTTCGTCTACATTTCCCGGTGCCACGGCCTAGGTAACGTAATTATGGCGACATTTTTTACATTAATTTATAGACTACTTTTGCCTTGAGTGACAATAGGCCGTAGAATCACCATCGGCCAGCAAACTACATGTCTGCCCGACATTTAACTCTAAACTACATTTTAAGGCGATTTCGTCTACATTTCCCGGTGCCATGGCCTAGGTAACGTAATTATGGCGACATTTTTTACATTAATTTATAGACTACTCTTGCCTTGAGTGAAAATAGGCCGTAGAATCACCATCGGCCAGCAAACTACATGTCTGCCCGACATTTAACTCTAAACTACATTTTAAGGCGATTTCGTCTACATTTCCCGGTGCCACGGCCTAGGTAACGTAAAATTGGCGACATTTTTTACACTAATTTATAGACTACTCTTTCTTTGAGTGACACAACCCCGTAGAATCACCATCGGCCAGCAAACTACATGTATGCCCGACATTTAACTCTAAACTACATTTTAAGGCGATTTCGTCTACATTTCCCGGTGCCACGGCCTAGGTAACGTAATTATTGCAACTTTTTTTTAAATATCTTATAGAATGCTCTTGGTTTGAGTGACATTACGTCTTAGAATCACCATCGGCCAGCAAACTACATGTCAGCCCGACATTTAACTCTAAACCACATTTTTAAGGCGATTTCGTCTACATTTCCCGGTGCCACGGCCTAGGTAACGTAATTATTGCAATTTTTTTAAATTTTTTTATAGAATACCTTTGCCTAGAGTGACAATAGGCCTTTGAATTACCATCGGCCAGCAAAATATATGTCTGTCCGACAATCAACTTAAAACTACATTTTTATGGTGATTTCGTCTACATTTCCCGGTGCCACGGCCTAGGTAACGTAATTATAGCGACTTTTTTACCTTATCTTATAGAATACTCTTGTGTTGAGTGACAATAGGCCTTAAAATCACCATCGGCGAGCAAACTACATGTCTGCCCGACATTTAACTCTAAGTCACTATTTGAAGGCGATTTCGTCTACATTTCCTGGTGCCACGGCCTAGGTAACGTAATTATTGCAACTTTTTTTACATTATCATATAGAATACTCTTGCCTTGAGTGACAATAGGCCTTTGAATCACTATCGGCCCGCAAAATATATGTCTGTCCGACAATCAACTTTAAACTACATTTTTATGGTGATTTAGTCTACATTTCCCGGTGCCACGGCCTAGGTAACGTAATTATAGCGACATTTTTTTACATTATCTTATAGAATACTCTTGCTTTGAGTGACAATAGGCCTTCGAATCACCATCAGTTAGCAAACTACATGTCCGACATTTAACTCTAACTCTAGGTAACGTAATTATGGCGACATTTTTTACATTAATTTATAGACTACTCTTGCCTTGAGTGACAATAGTCCGTAGAATCACCATCGGCCAGCAAACTACATGTCTGCCCGACATTTAACTCTAAACTACATTTTAAGGCGATTTCGTCTACATTTCCCGGTGCCGCGGCCTAGGTAACGTAATCATGGCGACATTTTTTACAATAATTTATAGAATACTCTTGCCTTGAGTGACAATAGGCCGTAGAATCACCATCGGCCAGCAAACTACATGTCTGCCCGGCATTTAACTCTAAACTAAATTTTAAGGCGATTTCGTCTACATTTCCCGGTGCCACGGCCTAGGTAACGTAATTGATGCAACTTTTTTTACATTATCTTATATAATGCTCTTACTTTGAGTGACATTACGCCTTAACATCACCATCGGCCAGCAAACTACATGTCTGCCCGACATTTAACTCTAAACTACATTTTAAGGCGATTTCGTCTACATTTCCCGGTGCCACGGCCTAAGTAACGTAATTATGGCGACATTTTTTACATAAATTTATAGAATACTCTTGCCTTGAGTGACAATATGCCGGAGAATCACCATCGGCCAGCAAACTACATGTCTGCCCGACATTTAACTCTAAACTACATTTTTAAGGCGATTACGTCTACATTTCCCGGTGCCACGGCCTAGATAACGTAAATATAGCAACTTTTTTTACATTATCTTATAGAATACTCTTGCTATGTGTGACAATATGCCTTAGAATAACCATCGGCCAGCAAACTACATGTCTGCCCGACATTCAACTCTAAACTATATTTTTATGGCGGTTTTGTCTACATTTCCCGGTGCCACGGCCTAGATAACGTAATTATTGCAACGTTGTTTACATTTTATTATAGAATACTCTTAGTTTGAGTGATAATAGGCCTAAGAATCACCATCGGCTAGCAAATTACATGTCTGCCCGACATTCAACTCTAAACTATATTTTTATGGCGGTTTTGTCTACATTTCCCGGTGCCACGGCCTAGATAACGTAATTATTGCAACGTTGTTTACATTTTATTATAGAATACTCTTAGTTTGAGTGATAATAGGCCTAAAAATCACCATAGGCTAGCAAACTACATGTCTGCCCGACATTTAACTCTAAACTACATTTTAAGGCGATTTCGTCTACATTTCCCGATGCCACGGCCTAGGTAACGTAACTATAGCGACTTTTTTTACATTATCTTAGATAATACTCTTGTTTTGAGTGACAATAGGCCTTTGAATCACCATCGGCCAGCAAACGACATGTCTGCCCGACATTTAAATATAAACTACATTTTTATCGCGGTTTTGTCTACATTTCCCGGTACTAAGGCTTAGTTAACGTAATTATTTCAATTTTTTTCACATTATATTATAGAATACTCTTGCCTTAAGTGACAATAGGCCTTAGAATCACCATCGGCCAGCAAACTACATGTCTGCCCGACATTTAACTCTAAACTACATTTTTAAGGCGATTACGTCTACATTTCCCGGTGCCACGGCCTAGATAACGTAAATATAGCAACTTTTTTTACATTATCTTATAGAATATTCTTGCTTTGAGTGACAATTTGCCTTAGAATAACCATCGGCCATTAAACTACATGTCTGCCCGACATTCAACTCTAAACTATATTTTTATGGCGGTTTTGTCTACATTTCCCGGTGCCACGGCCTAGATAACGTAACTATTGCAACGTTTTTTACATTTTATTATAGAATACTCTTAGTTTGAGTGATAATAGGCCTAAGAATCACCATCGGCCAGCAAACTACATGTCTGCCCGACATTTAACTCTAAACTACATTTTAAGGCGATTTTGTCTACATTTCCCGGTGCCGTGGCCTAGGTAACGAAACTATAGCGACTTTTTTTACATTATCTTATAGAATACTCTTGTTTTAAGTGACAATACGCGTTAGAATCACCATCGGCCAGCAAACTACATGTTTTCCCGACATTTAACTCTAAACTACATTTTTAAGGCGATTTCGTCTACATTACCCGGTGCCACGGCCTAGGTAACGTAATTATACGACTTTTTTTTACACGATCTTATAGAATTCTCTTGCATTGAGTGAAAAAATGCATTAAAATTACCATCGGCCAGCAAACTACTTGTTTCTCGACATTTAACTCTAAACAATATTTTTAAGACGATTTCGTCTACATTTCCCGGTGCCACGGCCTAGGTAACGTAATTATAGCAACTTTTTTTACACTATCTTATAGAATACTCTTGTTGTGAGTGACAATAGGCCTTTGAATCACCATCGGCCAGCAAACGACATGTCTGCCCGACATTTAAATATAAACTACATTTTTATCGCGGTTTTGTCTACATTTCCCGGTACTAAGGCTTAGTTAACGTAATTATTTCAACTTTTTTCGCATTATATTATAGAATACTCTTGCCTTAAGTGACAATAGGCCTTTGAATCACTATCGGCCAGCAAAATATATGTCTGTCCGACAATCAACTTTAAACTACATTTTTATGGTGATTTAGTCTACATTTCCCGGTGCCACGGCCTAGGTAACGTAATTATAGCGACATTTTTTACATTATCTTATAGAATACTCTTGCTTTGAGTGACAAAAGGCCTTCAAATCACCATCAGTTAGCAAACTACATGTCTGCCCGACATTTAACTCTAAACTACATTTTAAGGCGATTTCGTCTACATTTCCCGGTGCCACGGCCTAGGTAACGTAATTATGGCGACATTTTTTAAATTAATTTATAGACTACTCTTGCCTTGAGTGACAATAGGCCGTAGAATCACCATCGGCCAGCAAACTACATGTCTGCCCGACATTTAACTCTAAACTACATTTTAAGGCGATTTCGTCTACATTTCCCGGTGCCATGGCCTAGGTAACGTAATTATGGCGACATTTTTTACATTAATTTATAGACTACTTATGCCTTGAGTGACAATAGGCCGTAGAATCACCATCGGCCAGCAAACTACATGTCTGCCCGACATTTAACTCTAAACTACATTTTAAGGCGATTTCGTCTACATTTCCCGGTGCCACGGCCTAGGTAACGTAATTATGGCGACATTTTTTACACTAATTTATAGACTACTCTTTCTTTGAGTGACAATACCCCGTAGAATCACCATCGGCCAGCAAACTACATGTCTGCCCGACATTTAACTCTAAACTACATTTTAAGGCGATTTCGTCTACATTTCCCGGTGCCACGGCCTAGGTAACGTAATTATTGCAACTTTTTTTTAAATATCTTATAGAATGATCTTGGTTTGAGTGACATTACGTCTTAGAATCACCATCGGCCAGCAAACTACATGTCTGCCCGACATTTAACTCTAAACCACATTTTTAAGGCGATTTCGTCTACATTTCCCGGTGCCACGGCCTAGGTAACGTAATTATTGCAATTTTTTTAAATTTTTTCATAGAATACCTTTGCCTAGAGTGACAATAGGCCTTTGAATTACCATCGGCCAGCAAAATATATGTCTGTCCGACAATCAACTTAAAACTACATTTTTATGGTGATTTCGTCTACATTTCCCGGTGCCACGGCCTAGGTAACGTAATTATAGCGACTTTTTTTACATTATCTTATAGAATACTCTTGTGTTGAGTGACAATAGGCCTTTGAATCACCATCGGCCAGCAAACGACATGTCTGCCCGACATTTAAATATAAACTACATTTTTATCGCGGTTTTGTCTACATTTCCCGGTACTAAGGCTTAGTTAACGTAATTATTTCAACTTTTTTCACATAATATTATAGAATACTCTTGCTTTAAGTGACAATAGGCCTTAGAATCACCATCGGCCAGCAAACTACATGTCTGCCCGACATTTAACTCTAAACTACATTTTTAAGGCGATTACGTCTACATTTCCCGGTGCCACGGCCTAGATAACGTAAATATAGCAACTTTTTTTACATTATCTTATAGAATACTCTTGTTTTGAGTGACAATTTGCCTTAGAATAACCATCGGCCAGCAAACTACATGTCTGCCCGACATTCAACTCTAAACTATATTTTTATGGCGGTTTTGTCTGCATTTCCCGGTGCCACGGCCTAGATAACGTAATTATTGCAACGTTTTTTTACATTTTATTATAGAATACTCTTGGTTTGAGTGATAATAGGCCTAAGGATCACCATCGGCCAGCAAACTACATGTCTGCCCGAAATTTAACTCTAAACTACATTTTAAGGCGATTTCGTCTACATTTCCCGGTGCCATGGCCTAGGTAACGAAACTTTAGCGACTTTTTTTACAATATCTTATAGAATTCTCTTGCTTTAAGTGACAATAGGCGTTAGAATCAACATCGGCCATTAAAATATATGTCTGTCCGACAATCAACTTTAAACTACATTTTTATGGTGATTTAGTCTACATTTCCCGGTGCCACGGCCTAGGTAACGTAATTATGGCGACATTTTTTACATAAATTTATAGAATACTCTTGCCTTGAGTGACAATATGCCGGAGAATCACCATCGGCCAGCAAACTACATGTCTGCCCGACATTTAACTCTAAACTACATTTTTAAGGCGATTACGTCTACATTTCCCGGTGCCACGGCCTAGATAACGTAAATATAGCAACTTTTTTTACATTATCTTATAGAATACTCTTGCTGTGTGTGACAATATGCCTTAGAATAACCATCGGCCAGCAAACTACATGTCTGCCCGACATTCAACTCTAAACTATATTTTTATGGCGGTTTTGTCTACATTTCCCGGTGCCACGGCCTAGATAACGTAATTATTGCAACGTTGTTTACATTTTATTATAGAATACTCTTAGTTTGAGTGATAATAGGCCTAAGAATCACCATCGGCTAGCAAATTACATGTCTGCCCGACATTCAACTCTAAACTATATTTTTATGGCGGTTTTGTCTACATTTCCCGGTGCCACGGCCTAGATAACGTAATTATTGCAACGTTGTTTACATTTTATTATAGAATACTCATAGTTTGAGTGATAATAGGCCTAAAAATCACCATAGGCTAGCAAACTACATGTCTGCCCGACATTTAACTCTAAACTACATTTTAAGGCGATTTCGTCTACATTTCCCGATGCCACGGCCTAGGTAACGTAACTATAGCGACTTTTTTTACATTATCTTAGATAATACTCTTGTTTTGAGTGACAATAGGCCTTTGAATCACCATCGGCCAGCAAACGACATGTCTGCCCGACATTTAAATATAAACTACATTTTTATCGCGGTTTTGTCTACATTTCCCGGTACTAAGGCTTAGTTAACGTAATTATTTCAATTTTTTTCACATTATATTATAAAATACTCTTGCCTTAAGTGACAATAGGCCTTAGAATCACCATCGGCCAGCAAACTACATGTCTGCCCGACATTTAACTCTAAACTACATTTTTAAGGCGATTACGTCTACATTTCCCGGTGCCACGGCCTAGATAACGTAAATATAGCAACTTTTTTTACATTATCTTATAGAATATTCTTGCTTTGAGTGACAATTTGCCTTAGAATAACCATCGGCCATTAAACTACATGTCTGCCCGACATTCAACTCTAAACTATATTTTTATGGCGGTTTTGTCTACATTTCCCGGTGCCACGGCCTAGATAACGTAACTATTGCAACGTTTTTTACATTTTATTATAGAATACTCTTAGTTTGAGTGATAATAGGCCTAAGAATCACCATCGGCCAGCAAACTACATGTCTGCCCGACATTTAACTCTAAACTACATTTTAAGGCGATTTTGTCTACATTTCCCGGTGCCGTGGCCTAGGTAACGAAACTATAGCGACTTTTTTTACATTATCTTATAGAATACTCTTGTTTTAAGTGACAATACGCGTTAGAATCACCATCGGCCAGCAAACTACATGTTTTCCCGACATTTAACTCTAAACTACATTTTTAAGGCGATTTCGTCTACATTACCCGGTGCCACGGCCTAGGTAACGTAATTATACGACTTTTTTTTACACGATCTTATAGAATTTTCTTGCATTGAGTGAAAAAATGCATTAAAATTACCATCGGCCAGCAAACTACTTGTTTCTCGACATTTAACTCTAAACAATATTTTTAAGACGATTTCGTCTACATTTCCCGGTGCCACGGCCTAGGTAACGTAATTATAGCAACTTTTTTTACACTATCTTATAGAATACTCTTGTTTTGAGTGACAATAGGCCTTTGAATCACCATCGGCCAGCAAACGACATGTCTGCCCGACATTTAAATATAAACTACATTTTTATCGCGGTTTTGTCTACATTTCCCGGTACTAAGGCTTAGTTAACGTAATTATTTCAACTTTTTTCGCATTATATTATAGAATACTCTTGCCTTAAGTGACAATAGGCCTTTGAATCACTATCGGCCAGCAAAATATATGTCTGTCCGACAATCAACTTTAAACTACATTTTTATGGTGATTTAGTCTACATTTCCCGGTGCCACGGCCTAGGTAACGTAATTATAGCGACATTTTTTACATTATCTTATAGAATACTCTTGCTTTGAGTGACAAAAGGCCTTCAAATCACCATCAGTTAGCAAACTACATGTCTGCCCGACATTTAACTCTAAACTACATTTTAAGGCGATTTCGTCTAAATTTCCCGGTGCCACGGCCTAGGTAACGTAATTATGGCGACATTTTTTAAATTAATTTATAGACTTCTCTTGCCTTGAGTGACAATAGGCCGTAGAATCACCATCGGCCAGCAAACTACATGTCTGCCCGACATTTAACTCTAAACTACATTTTAAGGCGATTTCGTCTACATTTCCCGGTGCCATGGCCTAGGTAACGTAATTATGGCGACATTTTTTACATTAATTTATAGACTACTTATGCCTTGAGTGACAATAGGCCGTAGAATCACCATCGGCCAGCAAACTACATGTCTGCCCGACATTTAACTCTAAACTACATTTTAAGGCGATTTCGTCTACATTTCCCGGTGCCACGGCCTAGGTAACGTAATTATGGCGACATTTTTTACACTAATTTATAGACTACTCTTTCTTTGAGTGACAATACCCCGTAGAATCACCATCGGCCAGCAAACTACATGTCTGCCCGACATTTAACTCTAAACTACATTTTAAGGCGATTTCGTCTACATTTCCCGGTGCCACGGCCTAGGTAACGTAATTATTGCAACTTTTTTTTAAATATCTTATAGAATGATCTTGGTTTGAGTGACATTACGTCTTAGAATCACCATCGGCCAGCAAACTACATGTCTGCCCGACATTTAACTCTAAACCACATTTTTAAGGCGATTTCGTCTACATTTACCGGTGCCACGGCCTAGGTAACGTAATTATTGCAATTTTTTTAAATTTTTTTATAGAATACCTTTGCCTAGAGTGACAATAGGCCTTTGAATTACCATCGGCCAGCAAAATATATGTCTGTCCGACAATCAACTTAAAACTACATTTTTATGGTGATTTCGTCTACATTTCCCGGTGCCACGGCCTAGGTAACGTAATTATAGCGACTTTTTTTACATTATCTTATAGAATACTCTTGTGTTGAGTGACAATAGGCCTTTGAATCACCATCGGCCAGCAAACGACATGTCTGCCCGACATATAAATATAAACTACATTTTTATCGCGGTTTTGTCTACATTTCCCGGTACTAAGGCTTAGTTAACGTAATTATTTCAACTTTTTTCACATAATATTATAGAATACTCTTGCTTTAAGTGACAATAGGCCTTAGAATCACCATCGGCCAGCAAACTACATGTCTGCCCGACATTTAACTCTAAACTACATTTTTAAGGCGATTACGTCTACATTTCCCGGTGCCACGGCCTAGATAACGTAAATATAGCAACTTTTTTTACATTATCTCATAGAATACTCTTGTTTTGAGTGACAGTATGCCTTAGAATAACCATCGGCCAGCAAACTACATGTCTGCCCGACATTCAACTCTAAACTATATTTTTATGGCGGTTTTGTCTGCATTTCCCGGTGCCACGGCCTAGATAACGTAATTATTGCAACGTTTTTTTACATTTTATTATAGAATACTCTTGGTTTGAGTGATAATAGGCCTAAGGATCACCATCGGCCAGCAAACTACATGTCTGCCCGAAATTTAACTCTAAACTACATTTTAAGGCGATTTCGTCTACATTTCCCGGTGCCATGGCCTAGGTAACGAAACTTTAGCGACTTTTTTTACAATATCTTATAGAATTCTCTTGCTTTAAGTGACAATAGGCGTTAGAATCAACATCGGCCATTAAAATATATGTCTGTCCGACAATCAACTTTAAACTACATTTTTATGGTGATTTAGTCTACATTTCCCGGTGCCACGGCCTAGGTAACGTAATTATTGCGACATTTTTTACATTATCTTATAGAATTCTCTTGCTTTGAGTGATAATAGGCCTTAGAATTACCATCGGCCAGCAAACTGCATGTCTGCCCGACATTTAACTCTAAACTACATTTTAAGGCGATTTCGTCTACATTTCCCGGAGCCTCGGCCTAGGTAACGTAATTATAGCAATTTTTTTTACATTATATTATAGAATACTCTTGCGTTGAGTGACAGTAGGCCTTTGAATCACCATCAGCAAACGACATGTCTGCCCGACATTTAAATATAAACTACATTTTTATCGCGGTTTTGTCTACATTTCCCGGTACTAAGGCTTAGTTAACGTAATTATATCAACTTTTTTCACATTATATTATAGAATACTCTTGCCTTGAGTGACAATATGCCATAGAATCACCATCGGCCAGCAAATTACATGTCTGCCCGACATTTAACTATAAACTACATTTTAAGGCGATTTCGTCTACATTTCCCGGTGCCACGGCCTAGGTAACGTAATTATGGCGACATTTTTTACATTAATTTATAGACTACTTTTGCCTTGAGTGACAATAGGCCGTAGAATCACCATCGGCCAGCAAACTACATGTCTGCCCGACATTTAACTCTAAACTACATTTTAAGGCGATTTCGTCTACATTTCCCGGTGCCATGGCCTAGGTAACGTAATTATGGCGACATTTTTTACATTAATTTATAGACTACTCTTGCCTTGAGTGAAAATAGGCCGTAGAATCACCATCGGCCAGCAAACTACATGTCTGCCCGACATTTAACTCTAAACTACATTTTAAGGCGATTTCGTCTACATTTCCCGGTGCCACGGCCTAGGTAACGTAAAATTGGCGACATTTTTTACACTAATTTATAGACTACTCTTTCTTTGAGTGACACAACCCCGTAGAATCACCATCGGCCAGCAAACTACATGTATGCCCGACATTTAACTCTAAACTACATTTTAAGGCGATTTCGTCTACATTTCCCGGTGCCACGGCCTAGGTAACGTAATTATTGCAACTTTTTTTTAAATATCTTATAGAATGCTCTTGGTTTGAGTGACATTACGTCTTAGAATCACCATCGGCCAGCAAACTACATGTCTGCCCGACATTTAACTCTAAACCACATTTTTAAGGCGATTTCGTCTACATTTCCCGGTGCCACGGCCTAGGTAACGTAATTATTGCAATTTTTTTAAATTTTTTTATAGAATACCTTTGCCTAGAGTGACAATAGGCCTTTGAATTACCATCGGCCAGCAAAATATATGTCTGTCCGACAATCAACTTAAAACTACATTTTTATGGTGATTTCGTCTACATTTCCCGGTGCCACGGCCTAGGTAACGTAATTATAGCGACTTTTTTACCTTATCTTATAGAATACTCTTGTGTTGAGTGACAATAGGCCTTAAAATCACCATCGGCGAGCAAACTACATGTCTGCCCGACATTTAACTCTAAGTCACTATTTGAAGGCGATTTCGTCTACATTTCCTGGTGCCACGGCCTAGGTAACGTAATTATTGCAACTTTTTTTACATTATCATATAGAATACTCTTGCCTTGAGTGACAATAGGCCTTTGAATCACTATCGGCCCGCAAAATATATGTCTGTCCGACAATCAACTTTAAACTACATTTTTATGGTGATTTAGTCTACATTTCCCGGTGCCACGGCCTAGGTAACGTAATTATAGCGACATTTTTTTACATTATCTTATAGAATACTCTTGCTTTGAGTGACAATAGGCCTTCGAATCACCATCAGTTAGCAAACTACATGTCCGACATTTAACTCTAACTCTAGGTAACGTAATTATGGCGACATTTTTTACATTAATTTATAGACTACTCTTGCCTTGAGTGACAATAGTCCGTAGAATCACCATCGGCCAGCAAACTACATGTCTGCCCGACATTTAACTCTAAACTACATTTTAAGGCGATTTCGTCTACATTTCCCGGTGCCGCGGCCTAGGTAACGTAATCATGGCGACATTTTTTACAATAATTTATAGAATACTCTTGCCTTGAGTGACAATAGGCCGTAGAATCACCATCGGCCAGCAAACTACATGTCTGCCCGGCATTTAACTCTAAACTAAATTTTAAGGCGATTTCGTCTACATTTCCCGGTGCCACGGCCTAGGTAACGTAATTGATGCAACTTTTTTTACATTATCTTATATAATGCTCTTACTTTGAGTGACATTACGCCTTAACATCACCATCGGCCAGCAAACTACATGTCTGCCCGACATTTAACTCTAAACTACATTTTAAGGCGATTTCGTCTACATTTCCCGGTGCCACGGCCTAAGTAACGTAATTATGGCGACATTTTTTACATAAATTTATAGAATACTCTTGCCTTGAGTGACAATATGCCGGAGAATCACCATCGGCCAGCAAACTACATGTCTGCCCGACATTTAACTCTAAACTACATTTTTAAGGCGATTACGTCTACATTTCCCGGTGCCACGGCCTAGATAACGTAAATATAGCAACTTTTTTTACATTATCTTATAGAATACTCTTGCAATGTGTGACAATATGCCTTAGAATAACCATCGGCCAGCAAACTACATGTCTGCCCGACATTCAACTCTAAACTATATTTTTATGGCGGTTTTGTCTACATTTCCCGGTGCCACGGCCTAGATAACGTAATTATTGCAACGTTGTTTACATTTTATTATAGAATACTCTTAGTTTGAGTGATAATAGGCCTAAGAATCACCATCGGCTAGCAAATTACATGTCTGCCCGACATTCAACTCTAAACTATATTTTTATGGCGGTTTTGTCTACATTTCCCGGTGCCACGGCCTAGATAACGTAATTATTGCAACGTTGTTTACTTTTTATTATAGAATACTCTTAGTTTGAGTGATAATAGGCCTAAAAATCACCATAGGCTAGCAAACTACATGTCTGCCCGACATTTAACTCTAAACTACATTTTAAGGCGATTTCGTCTACATTTCCCGATGCCACGGCCTAGGTAACGTAACTATAGCGACTTTTTTTACATTATCTTAGATAATACTCTTGTTTTGAGTGACAATAGGCCTTTGAATCACCATCGGCCAGCAAACGACATGTCTGCCCGACATTTAAATATAAACTACATTTTTATCGCGGTTTTGTCTACATTTCCCGGTACTAAGGCTTAGTTAACGTAATTATTTCAATTTTTTTCACATTATATTATAGAATACTCTTGCCTTAAGTGACAATAGGCCTTAGAATCACCATCGGCCAGCAAACTACATGTCTGCCCGACATTTAACTCTAAACTACATTTTTAAGGCGATTACGTCTACATTTCCCGGTGCCACGGCCTAGATAACGTAAATATAGCAACTTTTTTTACATTATCTTATAGAATATTCTTGCTTTGAGTGACAATTTGCCTTAGAATAACCATCGGCCATTAAACTACATGTCTGCCCGACATTCAACTCTAAACTATATTTTTATGGCGGTTTTGTCTACATTTCCCGGTGCCACGGCCTAGATAACGTAACTATTGCAACGTTTTTTACATTTTATTATAGAATACTCTTAGTTTGAGTGATAATAGGCCTAAGAATCACCATCGGCCAGCAAACTACATGTCTGCCCGACATTTAACTCTAAACTACATTTTAAGGCGATTTTGTCTACATTTCCCGGTGCCGTGGCCTAGGTAACGAAACTATAGCGACTTTTTTTACATTATCTTATAGAATACTCTTGTTTTAAGTGACAATACGCGTTAGAATCACCATCGGCCAGCAAACTACATGTTTTCCCGACATTTAACTCTAAACTACATTTTTAAGGCGATTTCGTCTACATTACCCGGTGCCACGGCCTAGGTAACGTAATTATACGACTTTTTTTTACACGATCTTATAGAATTCTCTTGCATTGAGTGAAAAAATGCATTAAAATTACCATCGGCCAGCAAACTACTTGTTTCTCGACATTTAACTCTAAACAATATTTTTAAGACGATTTCGTCTACATTTCCCGGTGCCACGGCCTAGGTAACGTAATTATAGCAACTTTTTTTACACTATCTTATAGAATACTCTTGTTGTGAGTGACAATAGGCCTTTGAATCACCATCGGCCAGCAAACGACATGTCTGCCCGACATTTAAATATAAACTACATTTTTATCGCGGTTTTGTCTACATTTCCCGGTACTAAGGCTTAGTTAACGTAATTATTTCAACTTTTTTCGCATTATATTATAGAATACTCTTGCCTTAAGTGACAATAGGCCTTTGAATCACTATCGGCCAGCAAAATATATGTCTGTCCGACAATCAACTTTAAACTACATTTTTATGGTGATTTAGTCTACATTTCCCGGTGCCACGGCCTAGGTAACGTAAATATAGCGACATTTTTTACATTATCTTATAGAATACTCTTGCTTTGAGTGACAAAAGGCCTTCAAATCACCATCAGTTAGCAAACTACATGTCTGCCCGACATTTAACTCTAAACTACATTTTAAGGCGATTTCGTCTACATTTCCCGGTGCCACGGCCTAGGTAACGTAATTATGGCGACATTTTTTAAATTAATTTATAGAATACTCTTGCCTTGAGTGACAATAGGCCGTAGAATCACCATCGGCCAGCAAACTACATGTCTGCCCGACATTTAACTCTAAACTACATTTTAAGGCGATTTCGTCTACATTTCCCGGTGCCATGGCCTAGGTAACGTAATTATGGCGACATTTTTTACATTAATTTATAGACTACTTATGCCTTGAGTGACAATAGGCCGTAGAATCACCATCGGCCAGCAAACTACATGTCTGCCCGACATTTAACTCTAAACTACATTTTAAGGCGATTTCGTCTACATTTCCCGGTGCCACGGCCTAGGTAACGTAATTATGGCGACATTTTTTACACTAATTTATAGACTACTCTTTCTTTGAGTGACAATACCCCGTAGAATCACCATCGGCCAGCAAACTACATGTCTGCCCGACATTTAACTCTAAACTACATTTTAAGGCGATTTCGTCTACATTTCCCGGTGCCACGGCCTAGGTAACGTAATTATTGCAACTTTTTTTTTAATATCTTATAGAATGATCTTGGTTTGAGTGACATTACGTCTTAGAATCACCATCGGCCAGCAAACTACATGTCTGCCCGACATTTAACTCTAAACCACATTTTTAAGGCGATTTCGTCTACATTTCCCGGTGCCACGGCCTAGGTAACGTAATTATTGCAATTTTTTTAAATTTTTTCATAGAATACCTTTGCCTAGAGTGACAATAGGCCTTTGAATTACCATCGGCCAGCAAAATATATGTCTGTCCGACAATCAACTTAAAACTACATTTTTATGGTGATTTCGTCTACATTTCCCGGTGCCACGGCCTAGGTAACGTAATTATAGCGACTTTTTTTACATTATCTTATAGAATACTCTTGTGTTGAGTGACAATAGGCCTTTGAATCACCATCGGCTAGCAAAAGACATGTCTGCCCGACATTTAAATATAAACTACATTTTTATCGCGGTTTTGTCTACATTTCCCGGTACTAAGGCTTAGTTAACGTAATTATTTCAACTTTTTTCACATAATATTATAGAATACTCTTGCTTTAAGTGACAATAGGCCTTAGAATCACCATCGGCCAGCAAACTACATGTCTGCCCGACATTTAACTCTAAACTACATTTTTAAGGCGATTACGTCTACATTTCCCGGTGCCACGGCCTAGATAACGTAAATATAGCAACTTTTTTTACATTATCTTATAGAATACTCTTGTTTTGAGTGACAATTTGCCTTAGAATAACCATCGGCCAGCAAACTACATGTCTGCCCGACATTCAACTCTAAACTATATTTTTATGGCGGTTTTGTCTGCATTTCCCGGTGCCACGGCCTAGATAACGTAATTATTGCAACGTTTTTTTACATTTTATTATAGAATACTCTTGGTTTGAGTGATAATAGGCCTAAGGATCACCATCGGCCAGCAAACTACATGTCTGCCCGAAATTTAACTCTAAACTACATTTTAAGGCGATTTCGTCTACATTTCCCGGTGCCATGGCCTAGGTAACGAAACTTTAGCGACTTTTTTTACAATATCTTATAGAATTCTCTTGCTTTAAGTGACAATAGGCGTTAGAATCAACATCGGCCATTAAAATATATGTCTGTCCGACAATCAACTTTAAACTACATTTTTATGGTGATTTAGTCTACATTTCCCGGTGCCACGGCCTAGGTAACGTAATTATAGCGACATTTTTTACATTATCTTATAGAATTCTCTTGCTTTGAGTGATAATAGGCCTTAGAATTACCATCGGCCAGCAAACTGCATGTCTGCCCGACATTTAACTCTAAACTACATTTTAAGGCGATTTCGTCTACATTTCCCGGAGCCTCGGCCTAGGTAACGTAATTATAGCAATTTTTTTTACATTATATTATAGAATACTCTTGCGTTGAGTGACAGTAGGCCTTTGAATCACCATCAGCAAACGACATGTCTGCCCGACATTTAAATATAAACTACATTTTTATCGCGGTTTTGTCTACATTTCCCGGTACTAAGGCTTAGTTAACGTAATTATATCAACTTTTTTCACATTATATTATAGAATACTCTTGCCTTGAGTGACAATATGCCATAGAATCACCATCGGCCAGCAAATTACATGTCTGCCCGACATTTAACTATAAACTACATTTTTAAGGCGATTACGTCTACATTTCCCGGTGCCACGGCCTAGATAACGTAAATATAGCAACTTTTTTTACATTATCTTATAGAATACTCTTGCTTTGAGTGACAATATGCCTTAGAATAACCATCGGCCAGCAAACTACATGTCTGCCCGACATTCAACTCTAAACTATATTTTTATGGCGGTTTTGTCTACATTTCCCGGTGCCACGGCCTAGGTAACGTAATTATAGCGACATTTTTACATTATCTTATAGAATACTCTTGTGTTGAGTGACAGTAGGCCTTAAAATCACCATCGGCCGGCAAACTACATGTCTGCCCGACATTTAACTCTAAGTCACTATTTGAAGGCGATTTCGTCTACATTTCCTGGTACCACGGCCTAGGTAACATAATTATTGCATTTTTTTTTACATTATCTTATAGAATTCTCTTGCCTTGAGTGACAATAGGCCTATAAATTACCATCGGCTAGCAAAATATATATCTGTCCGACAATCAACTTTAAACTACATTTTTATGGTGATTTCGTCTACATTTCCTGGTGCCACGGCCTAGATAACGTAATTATTGCAACTTTTTTTAAATTATCTTATAGAATACTCTAGCTTTAAGTGATAATAGGCCTCAGAATCACCATCGGCCAGCAAACTATATGTTTTCCCGACATTTAACTCTAAACAACATTTTTAAGACGATTTCGTCTACATTTCCCGGTGCCACGGCCTAGGTAACGTAATTATAGCGAAATTTTTTACATTATCTTATAGAATACTCTTGCTTTGAGTTACAATAGGTCTTAAATTAACCATCGGCCAGCAAACTACATGTCTGCCCGACATTGAACTCTAAGTCTCTGTTTTAAGGCGATTTCGTCTACATTTACCGGTGCCACGGCCTAGGTAACATAATTATTGCAACTTTTTTTACATTATCATATAGAATACTCTTGCCTTGAGTGACAATATGCCGTAGAATCACCATCGGCCAGCAAACTACATGTCTGCCCGACATTTAACTCTAAACTACATTTTAAGGCGATTTCGTCTACATTTCCCGGTGCCACGGCCTAGGTAACGTAATTATGGCGACATTTTTTACATTAATTTATAGACTACTCTTGCTTTGAGTGACAATACGCCGTAGAATCACCATCGGCCAGCAAACTACATGTCTGCCCGACATTTAACTCTAAACTACATTTTAAGGCGATTTCGTCTACATTTCCCGGTGCCACGGCCTAGGTAACGTAATTATTGCAACTTTTTTTTAAACATCTTATAGAATACTTTTGCCTTGAGTGACAATAGGCCTTAGAATCACCATCGGCCAGCAAACTACATGTCTGCCCGACATTTAACTCTAAACCACATTTTTAAGGCGATTTCGTCTACATTTCCCGGTGCCACGGCCTAGGTAACGTAATTATTGCAATTTTTTTTACATTTTTTTATAGAATATCTTTGCCTAGAGTGACAATAGGCCTTTGAATTACCATCGGCCAGCAAAATATATGTCTGTCCGACAATCAACTTAAAACTACATTTTTATGGTGATTTCGTCTACATTTCCCGGTGCCACGGCCTAGGTAACGTAATTATAGCGACTTTTTTACCTTATCTTATAGAATACTCTTGTGTTGAGTGACAATAGGCCTTAAAATCACCATCGGCCAGCAAACTACATGTCTGCCCGACATTTAACTCTAAACCACATTTTTAAGGCGATTTCGTCTACATTTCCCGGTGCCACGGCCTAGGTAACGTAATTATTGCAATTTTTTTTACATTTTTTTATAGAATATCTTTGCCTAGAGTGACAATAGGCCTTTGAATTACCATCGGCCAGCAAAATATATGTCTGTCCGACAATCAACTTAAAACTACATTTTTATGGTGATTTCGTCTACATTTCCCGGTGCCACGGCCTAGGTAACGTAATTATAGCGAAATTTTTTACATTATCTTATAGAATACTCTTGCTTTGAGTTACAATAGGTCTTAAATTAACCATCGGCCAGCAAACTACATGTCTGCCCGACATTGAACTCTAAGTCTCTGTTTTAAGGCGATTTCGTCTACATTTACCGGTGCCACGGCCTAGGTAACATAATTATTGCAACTTTTTTTACATTATCATATAGAATACTCTTGCCTTGAGTGACAATATGCCGTAGAATCACCATCGGCCAGCAAACTACATGTCTGCCCGACATTTAACTCTAAACTACATTTTAAGGCGATTTCGTCTACATTTCCCGGTGCCACGGCCTAGGTAACGTAATTATGGCGACATTTTTTACATTAATTTATAGACTACTCTTGCTTTGAGTGACAATACGCCGTAGAATCACCATCGGCCAGCAAACTACATGTCTGCCCGACATTTAACTCTAAACTACATTTTAAGGCGATTTCGTCTACATTTCCCGGTGCCACGGCCTAGGTAACGTAATTATTGCAACTTTTTTTTAAACATCTTATAGAATACTTTTGCCTTGAGTGACAATAGGCCTTAGAATCACCATCGGCCAGCAAACTACATGTCTGCCCGACATTTAACTCTAAACCACATTTTTAAGGCGATTTCGTCTACATTTCCCGGTGCCACGGCCTAGGTAACGTAATTATTGCAATTTTTTTTACATTTTTTTATAGAATATCTTTGCCTAGAGTGACAATAGGCCTTTGAATTACCATCGGCCAGCAAAATATATGTCTGTCCGACAATCAACTTAAAACTACATTTTTATGGTGATTTCGTCTACATTTCCCGGTGCCACGGCCTAGGTAACGTAATTATAGCGACTTTTTTACCTTATCTTATAGAATACTCTTGTGTTGAGTGACAATAGGCCTTAAAATCACCATCGGCCAGCAAACTACATGTCTGCCCGACATTTAACTCTAAACCACATTTTTAAGGCGATTTCGTCTACATTTCCCGGTGCCACGGCCTAGGTAACGTAATTATTGCAATTTTTTTTACATTTTTTTATAGAATATCTTTGCCTAGAGTGACAATAGGCCTTTGAATTACCATCGGCCAGCAAAATATATGTCTGTCCGACAATCAACTTAAAACTACATTTTTATGGTGATTTCGTCTACATTTCCCGGTGCCACGGCCTAGGTAACGTAATTATAGCGACTTTTTTACCTTATCTTATAGAATACTCTTGTGTTGAGTGACAATAGGCCTTAAAATCACCATCGGCCAGCAAACTACATGTCTGCCCGACATTTAACTCTAAGTCACTATTTGAAGGCGATTTCGTCTACATTTCCTGGTGCCACGGCCTAGGTAACGTAATTATTGCAACTTTTTTTACATTATCATATAGAATACTCTTGCCTTGAGTGACAATAGGCCTTTGAATCACTATCGGCCAGAAAAATATATGTCTGTCCGACAATCAACTTTAAACTACATTTTTATGGTGATTTAGTCTACATTTCCCGGTGCCACGGCCTAGGTAACGGAATTATAGCGACATTTTTTACATTATCTTATAGAATACTCTTGCTTTAAGTGACAATACGCCTTCGAATCACCATCAGTTAGCAAACTACATGTCCGACATTTAACTCTAACTCTAGGTAACGTAATTATGGCGACATTTTTTACATTAATTTATAGACTACTCTTGCCTTGAGTGACAATAGGCCGTAGAATCACCATCGGCCAGCAAACTACATGTCTGCCCGACATTTAACTCTAAACTACATTTTAAGGCGATTTCGTCTACATTTCCCGGTGCCGCGGCCTAGGTAACGTAATCATGGCGACATTTTTTACAATAATTTATAGAATACTCTTGCCTTGAGTGACAATAGGCCGTAGAATCACCATCGGCCAGAAAACTACATGTCTGCCCGGCATTTAACTCTAAACTACATTTTAAGGCGATTTCGTCTACATTTCCCGGTGCCACGGCCTAGGTAACGTAATTGATGCAACTTTTTTTACATTATCTTATATAATGCTCTTACTTTGAGTGACATTACGCCTTAACATCACCATAGGCCAGCAAACTACATGTCTGCCCGACATTTAACTCTAAACTACATTTTAAGGCGATTTCGTCTACATTTCCCGGTGCCACGGCCTAAGTAACGTAATTATGGCGACATTTTTTACATAAATTTATAGAATACTCTTGCCTTGAGTGACAATATGCCGGAGAATCACCATCGGCCAGCAAACTACATGTCTGCCCGACATTTAACTCTAAACTACATTTTTAAGGCGATTACGTCTACATTTCCCGGTGCCACGGCCTAGATAACGTAAATATAGCAACTTTTTTTACATTATCTTATAGAATACTCTTGCTATGTGTGACAATATGCCTTAGAATAACCATTGGCCAGCAAACTACATGTCTGCCCGACATTCAACTCTAAACTATATTTTTATGGCGATTTCGTCTACATTTCCCGGTGCCACGGCCTAGGTAACGTAATTATTGCAACTTTTTTTTAAATATCTTATAGAATGATCTTGGTTTGAGTGACATTACGTCTTAGAATCACCATCGGCCAGCAAACTACATGTCTGCCCGACATTTAACTCTAAACCACATTTTTAAGGCGATTTCGTCTACATTTCCCGGTGCCACGGCCTAGGTAACGTAATTATTGCAATTTTTTTAAATTTTTTCATAGAATACCTTTGCCTAGAGTGACAATAGGCCTTTGAATTACCATCGGCCAGCAAAATATATGTCTGTCCGACAATCAACTTAAAACTACATTTTTATGGTGATTTCGTCTACATTTCCCGGTGCCACGGCCTAGGTAACGTAATTATAGCGAGTTTTTTTACATTATCTTATAGAATACTCTTGTGTTGAGTGACAATAGGCCTTTGAATCACCATCGGCCAGCAAACTACATGTCTGCCCGACATTTAACTCTAAACTACATTTTAAGGCGATTTCGTCTACATTTCCCGGTGCCACGGCCTAGGTAACGTAATTATTGCAACTTTTTTTACATTATCATATAGAATACTCTTGCCTTGAGTGACAATACGCCTTTGAATCACTATCGGCCAGCAAAATATATGTCTGTCCGACAATCAACTTTAAACTACATTTTTATGGTGATTTAGTCTACATTTCCCGGTGCCACGGCCTAGGTAACGTAATTATAGCGACATTTTTTACATTATCTTATAGAATACTCTTGCTTTGAGTGATAATAGGCCTTCGAATCACCATCAGTTAGCAAACTACATGTCCGACATTTAACTCTAACTCTAGGTAACGTAATTATGGCGACATTTTTTACATTAATTTATAGACTACTCTTGCCTTGAGTGACAATAGGCCGTAGAATCACCATCGGCCAGCAAACTACATGTCTGCCCGACATTTAACTCTAAACTACATTTTAAGGCGATTTCGTCTACATTTCCCGGTGCCGCGGCCTAGGTAACGTAATCATGGCGACATTTTTTACAATAATTTATAGAATACTCTTGCCTTGAGTGACAATAGGCCGTAGAATCACCATCGGCCAGCAAACTACATGTCTGCCCGGCATTTAACTCTAAACTACATTTTAAGGCGATTTCGTCTACATTTCCCGGTGCCACGGCCTAGGTAACGTAATTGATGCAACTTTTTTTACATTATCTTATATAATGCTCTTACTTTGAGTGACATTACGCCTTAACATCACCATAGGCCAGCAAACTACATGTCTGCCCGACATTTAACTCTAAACTACATTTTAAGGCGATTTCGTCTACATTTCCCGGTGCCACGGCCTAAGTAACGTAATTATGGCGACATTTTTTACATAAATTTATAGAATACTCTTGCCTTGAGTGGCAATATGCCGGAGAATCACCATCGGCCAGCAAACTACATGTCTGCCCGACATTTAACTCTAAACTACATTTTTAAGGCGATTACGTCTACATTTCCCGGTGCCACGGCCTAGATAACGTAAATATAGCAACTTTTTTTACATTATCTTATAGAATACTCTTGCTATGTGTGACAATATGCCTTAGAATAACCATTGGCCAGCAAACTACATGTCTGCCCGACATTCAACTCTAAACTATATTTTTATGGCGATTTCGTCTACATTTCCCGGTGCCACGGCCTAGGTAACGTAATTATTGCAACTTTTTTTTAAATATCTTATAGAATGATCTTGGTTTGAGTGACATTACGTCTTAGAATCACCATCGGCCAGCAAACTACATGTCTGCCCGACATTTAACTCTAAACCACATTTTTAAGGCGATTTCGTCTACATTTCCCGGTGCCACGGCGTAGGTAACGTAATTATTGCAATTTTTTTAAATTTTTTTATAGAATACCTTTGCCTAGAGTGACAATAGGCCTTTGAATTACCATCGGCCAGCAAAATATATGTCTGTCCGACAATCAACTTAAAACTACATTTTTATGGTGATTTCGTCTACATTTCCCGGTGCCACGGCCTAGGTAACGTAATTATAGCGACTTTTTTACCTTATCTTATAGAATACTCTTGTGTTGAGTGATAATAGGCCTTAAAATCACCATCGGCGAGCAAACTACATGTCTGCCCGACATTTAACTCTAAGTCACTATTTGAAGGCGATTTCGTCTACATTTCCTGGTGCCACGGCCTAGGTAACGTAATTATTGCAACTTTTTTTACATTATCATATAGAATACTCTTGCCTTGAGTGACAATAGGCCTTTGAATCACTATCGGCCAGCAAAATATATGTCTGTCCGACAATCAACTTTAAACTACATTTTTATGGTGATTTAGTCTACATTTCCCGGTGCCACGGCCTAGGTAACGTAATTATAGCGACATTTTTTTACATTATCTTATAGAATACTCTTGCTTTGAGTGACAATAGGCCTTCGAATCACCATCAGTTAGCAAACTACATGTCCGACATTTAACTCTAACTCTAGGTAACGTAATTATGGCGACATTTTTTACATTAATTTATAGACTACTCTTGCCTTGAGTGACAATAGTCCGTAGAATCACCATCGGACAGCAAACTACATGTCTGCCCGACATTTAACTCTAAACTACATTTTAAGGCGATTTCGTCTACATTTCCCGGTGCCGCGGCCTAGGTAACGTAATCATGGCGACATTTTTTACAATAATTTATAGAATACTCTTGCCTTGAGTGACAATAGGCCGTAGAATCACCATCGGCCAGCAAACTACATGTCTGCCCGGCATTTAACTCTAAACTAAATTTTAAGGCGATTTCGTCTACATTTCCCGGTGCCACGGCCTAGGTAACGTAATTGATGCAACTTTTTTTACATTATCTTATATAATGCTCTTACTTTGAGTGACATTACGCCTTAACATCACCATCGGCCAGCAAACTACATGTCTGCCCGACATTTAACTCTAAACTACATTTTAAGGCGATTTCGTCTACATTTCCCGGTGCCACGGCCTAAGTAACGTAATTATGGCGACATTTTTTACATAAATTTATAGAATACTCTTGCCTTGAGTGACAATATGCCGGAGAATCACCATCGGCCAGCAAACTACATGTCTGCCCGACATTTAACTCTAAACTACATTTTTAAGGCGATTACGTCTACATTTCCCGGTGCCACGGCCTAGATAACGTAAATATAGCAACTTTTTTTACATTATCTTATAGAATACTCTTGCTATGTGTGACAATATGCCTTAGAATAACCATCGGCCAGCAAACTACATGTCTGCCCGACATTCAACTCTAAACTATATTTTTATGGCGGTTTTGTCTACATTTCCCGGTGCCACGGCCTAGATAACGTAATTATTGCAACGTTGTTTACATTTTATTATAGAATACTCTTAGTTTGAGTGATAATAGGCCTAAGAATCACCATCGGCTAGCAAATTACATGTCTGCCCGACATTCAACTCTAAACTATATTTTTATGGCGGTTTTGTCTACATTTCCCGGTGCCACGGCCTAGATAACGTAATTATTGCAACGTTGTTTACATTTTATTATAGAATACTCTTAGTTTGAGTGATAATAGGCCTAAAAATCACCATAGGCTAGCAAACTACATGTCTGCCCGACATTTAACTCTAAACTACATTTTAAGGCGATTTCGTCTACATTTCCCGATGCCACGGCCTAGGTAACGTAACTATAGCGACTTTTTTTACATTATCTTAGATAATACTCTTGTTTTGAGTGACAATAGGCCTTTGAATCACCATCGGCCAGCAAACGACATGTCTGCCCGACATTTAAATATAAACTACATTTTTATCGCGGTTTTGTCTACATTTCCCGGTACTAAGGCTTAGTTAACGTAATTATTTCAATTTTTTTCACATTATATTATAGAATACTCTTGCCTTAAGTGACAATAGGCCTTAGAATCACCATCGGCCAGCAAACTACATGTCTGCCCGACATTTAACTCTAAACTACATTTTTAAGGCGATTACGTCTACATTTCCCGGTGCCACGGCCTAGATAACGTAAATATAGCAACTTTTTTTACATTATCTTATAGAATATTCTTGCTTTGAGTGACAATTTGCCTTAGAATAACCATCGGCCATTAAACTACATGTCTGCCCGACATTCAACTCTAAACTATATTTTTATGGCGGTTTTGTCTACATTTCCCGGTGCCACGGCCTAGATAACGTAACTATTGCAACGTTTTTTACATTTTATTATAGAATACTCTTAGTTTGAGTGATAATAGGCCTAAGAATCACCATCGGCCAGCAAACTACATGTCTGCCCGACATTTAACTCTAAACTACATTTTAAGGCGATTTTGTCTACATTTCCCGGTGCCGTGGCCTAGGTAACGAAACTATAGCGACTTTTTTTACATTATCTTATAGAATACTCTTGTTTTAAGTGACAATACGCGTTAGAATCACCATCGGCCAGCAAACTACATGTTTTCCCGACATTTAACTCTAAACTACATTCTTAAGGCGATTTCGTCTACATTACCCGGTGCCACGGCCTAGGTAACGTAATTATACGACTTTTTTTTACACGATCTTATAGAATTCTCTTGCATTGAGTGAAAAAATGCATTAAAATTACCATCGGCCAGCAAACTACTTGTTTCTCGACATTTAACTCTAAACAATATTTTTAAGACGATTTCGTCTACATTTCCCGGTGCCACGGCCTAGGTAACGTAATTATAGCAACTTTTTTTACACTATCTTATAGAATACTCTTGTTTTGAGTGACAATAGGCCTTTGAATCACCATCGGCCAGCAAACGACATGTCTGCCCGACATTTAAATATAAACTACATTTTTATCGCGGTTTTGTCTACATTTCCCGGTACTAAGGCTTAGTTAACGTAATTATTTCAACTTTTTTCGCATTATATTATAGAATACTCTTGCCTTAAGTGACAATAGGCCTTTGAATCACTATCGGCCAGCAAAATATATGTCTGTCCGACAATCAACTTTAAACTACATTTTTATGGTGATTTAGTCTACATTTCCCGGTGCCACGGCCTAGGTAACGTAATTATGGCGACATTTTTTACATAAATTTATAGAATACTCTTGCCTTGAGTGACAATATGCCGGAGAATCACCATCGGCCAGCAAACTACATGTCTGCCCGACATTTAACTCTAAACTACATTTTTAAGGCGATTACGTCTACATTTCCCGGTGCCACGGCCTAGATAACGTAAATATAGCAACTTTTTTTACATTATCTTATAGAATACTCTTGCTATGTGTGACAATATGCCTTAGAATAACCATCGGCCAGCAAACTACATGTCTGCCCGACATTCAACTCTAAACTATATTTTTATGGCGGTTTTGTCTACATTTCCCGGTGCCACGGCCTAGATAACGTAATTATTGCAACGTTGTTTACATTTTATTATAGAATACTCTTAGTTTGAGTGATAATAGGCCTAAGAATCACCATCGGCTAGCAAATTACATGTCTGCCCGACATTCAACTCTAAACTATATTTTTATGGCGGTTTTGTCTACATTTCCCGGTGCCACGGCCTAGATAACGTAATTATTGCAACGTTGTTTACATTTTATTATAGAATACTCTTAGTTTGAGTGATAATAGGCCTAAAAATCACCATAGGCTAGCAAACTACATGTCTGCCCGACATTTAACTCTAAACTACATTTTAAGGCGATTTCGTCTACATTTCCCGATGCCACGGCCTAGGTAACGTAACTATAGCGACTTTTTTTACATTATCTTAGATAATACTCTTGTTTTGAGTGACAATTTGCCTTAGAATAACCATCGGCCAGCAAACTACATGTCTGCCCGACATTCAACTCTAAACTATATTTTTATGGCGGTTTTGTCTGCATTTCCCGGTGCCACGGCCTAGATAACGTAATTATTGCAACGTTTTTTTACATTTTATTATAGAATACTCTTGGTTTGAGTGATAATAGGCCTAAGGATCACCATCGGCCAGCAAACTACATGTCTGCCCGAAATTTAACTCTAAACTACATTTTAAGGCGATTTCGTCTACATTTCCCGGTGCCATGGCCTAGGTAACGAAACTTTAGCGACTTTTTTTACAATATCTTATAGAATGCTCTTGCTTTAAGTGACAATAGGCGTTAGAATCAACATCGGCCATTAAAATATATGTCTGTCCGACAATCAACTTTAAACTACATTTTTATGGTGATTTAGTCTACATTTCCCGGTGCCACGGCCTAGGTAACGTAATTATAGCGACATTTTTTACATTATCTTATAGAATTCTCTTGCTTTGAGTGATAATAGGCCTTAGAATTACCATCGGCCAGCAAACTGCATGTCTGCCCGACATTCAACTCTAAACTATATTTTTATGGCGGTTTTGTCTACATTTCCCGGTGCCACGGCCTAGGTAACGTAATTATAGCGACATTTTTACATTATCTTATAGAATACTCTTGTGTTGAGTGACAGTAGGCCTTAAAATCACCATCGGCCGGCAAACTACATGTCTGCCCGACATTTAACTCTAAGTCACTATTTGAAGGCGATTTCGTCTACATTTCCTGGTACCACGGCCTAGGTAACATAATTATTGCATTTTTTTTTACATTATCTTATAGAATTCTCTTGCCTTGAGTGACAATAGGCCTATAAATTACCATCGGCTAGCAAAATATATATCTGTCCGACAATCAACTTTAAACTACATTTTTATGGTGATTTCGTCTACATTTCCTGGTGCCACGGCCTAGATAACGTAATTATTGCAACTTTTTTTAAATTATCTTATAGAATACTCTAGCTTTAAGTGATAATAGGCCTCAGAATCACCATCGGCCAGCAAACTATATGTTTTCCCGACATTTAACTCTAAACAACATTTTTAAGACGATTTCGTCTACATTTCCCGGTGCCACGGCCTAGGTAACGTAATTATAGCGAAATTTTTTACATTATCTTATAGAATACTCTTGCTTTGAGTTACAATAGGTCTTAAATTAACCATCGGCCAGCAAACTACATGTCTGCCCGACATTGAACTCTAAGTCTCTGTTTTAAGGCGATTTCGTCTACATTTACCGGTGCCACGGCCTAGGTAACATAATTATTGCAACTTTTTTTACATTATCATATAGAATACTCTTGCCTTGAGTGACAATATGCCGTAGAATCACCATCGGCCAGCAAACTACATGTCTGCCCGACATTTAACTCTAAACTACATTTTAAGGCGATTTCGTCTACATTTCCCGGTGCCACGGCCTAGGTAACGTAATTATGGCGACATTTTTTACATTAATTTATAGACTACTCTTGCTTTGAGTGACAATACGCCGTAGAATCACCATCGGCCAGCAAACTACATGTCTGCCCGACATTTAACTCTAAACTACATTTTAAGGCGATTTCGTCTACATTTCCCGGTGCCACGGCCTAGGTAACGTAATTATTGCAACTTTTTTTTAAACATCTTATAGAATACTTTTGCCTTGAGTGACAATAGGCCTTAGAATCACCATCGGCCAGCAAACTACATGTCTGCCCGACATTTAACTCTAAACCACATTTTTAAGGCGATTTCGTCTACATTTCCCGGTGCCACGGCCTAGGTAACGTAATTATTGCAATTTTTTTTACATTTTTTTATAGAATATCTTTGCCTAGAGTGACAATAGGCCTTTGAATTACCATCGGCCAGCAAAATATATGTCTGTCCGACAATCAACTTAAAACTACATTTTTATGGTGATTTCGTCTACATTTCCCGGTGCCACGGCCTAGGTAACGTAATTATAGCGACTTTTTTACCTTATCTTATAGAATACTCTTGTGTTGAGTGACAATAGGCCTTAAAATCACCATCGGCCAGCAAACTACATGTCTGCCCGACATTTAACTCTAAACCACATTTTTAAGGCGATTTCGTCTACATTTCCCGGTGCCACGGCCTAGGTAACGTAATTATTGCAATTTTTTTTACATTTTTTTATAGAATATCTTTGCCTAGAGTGACAATAGGCCTTTGAATTACCATCGGCCAGCAAAATATATGTCTGTCCGACAATCAACTTAAAACTACATTTTTATGGTGATTTCGTCTACATTTCCCGGTGCCACGGCCTAGGTAACGTAATTATAGCGACTTTTTTACCTTATCTTATAGAATACTCTTGTGTTGAGTGACAATAGGCCTTAAAATCACCATCGGCCAGCAAACTACATGTCTGCCCGACATTTAACTCTAAGTCACTATTTGAAGGCGATTTCGTCTACATTTCCTGGTGCCACGGCCTAGGTAACGTAATTATTGCAACTTTTTTTACATTATCATATAGAATACTCTTGCCTTGAGTGACAATAGGCCTTTGAATCACTATCGGCCAGAAAAATATATGTCTGTCCGACAATCAACTTTAAACTACATTTTTATGGTGATTTAGTCTACATTTCCCGGTGCCACGGCCTAGGTAACGGAATTATAGCGACATTTTTTACATTATCTTATAGAATACTCTTGCTTTAAGTGACAATACGCCTTCGAATCACCATCAGTTAGCAAACTACATGTCCGACATTTAACTCTAACTCTAGGTAACGTAATTATGGCGACATTTTTTACATTAATTTATAGACTACTCTTGCCTTGAGTGACAATAGGCCGTAGAATCACCATCGGCCAGCAAACTACATGTCTGCCCGACATTTAACTCTAAACTACATTTTAAGGCGATTTCGTCTACATTTCCCGGTGCCGCGGCCTAGGTAACGTAATCATGGCGACATTTTTTACAATAATTTATAGAATACTCTTGCCTTGAGTGACAATAGGCCGTAGAATCACCATCGGCCAGCAAACTACATGTCTGCCCGGCATTTAACTCTAAACTACATTTTAAGGCGATTTCGTCTACATTTCCCGGTGCCACGGCCTAGGTAACGTAATTGATGCAACTTTTTTTACATTATCTTATATAATGCTCTTACTTTGAGTGACATTACGCCTTAACATCACCATAGGCCAGCAAACTACATGTCTGCCCGACATTTAACTCTAAACTACATTTTAAGGCGATTTCGTCTACATTTCCCGGTGCCACGGCCTAAGTAACGTAATTATGGCGACATTTTTTACATAAATTTATAGAATACTCTTGCCTTGAGTGACAATATGCCGGAGAATCACCATCGGCCAGCAAACTACATGTCTGCCCGACATTTAACTCTAAACTACATTTTTAAGGCGATTACGTCTACATTTCCCGGTGCCACGGCCTAGATAACGTAAATATAGCAACTTTTTTTACATTATCTTATAGAATACTCTTGCTATGTGTGACAATATGCCTTAGAATAACCATTGGCCAGCAAACTACATGTCTGCCCGACATTCAACTCTAAACTATATTTTTATGGCGATTTCGTCTACATTTCCCGGTGCCACGGCCTAGGTAACGTAATTATTGCAACTTTTTTTTAAATATCTTATAGAATGATCTTGGTTTGAGTGACATTACGTCTTAGAATCACCATCGGCCAGCAAACTACATGTCTGCCCGACATTTAACTCTAAACCACATTTTTAAGGCGATTTCGTCTACATTTCCCGGTGCCACGGCCTAGGTAACGTAATTATTGCAATTTTTTTAAATTTTTTCATAGAATACCTTTGCCTAGAGTGACAATAGGCCTTTGAATTACCATCGGCCAGCAAAATATATGTCTGTCCGACAATCAACTTAAAACTACATTTTTATGGTGATTTCGTCTACATTTCCCGGTGCCACGGCCTAGGTAACGTAATTATAGCGACTTTTTTTACATTATCTTATAGAATACTCTTGTGTTGAGTGACAATAGGCCTTTGAATCACCATCGGCCAGCAAACTACATGTCTGCCCGACAATTAACTCTAAACTACATTTTAAGGCGATTTCGTCTACATTTCCCGGTGCCACGGCCTAGGTAACGTAATTATTGCAACTTTTTTTACATTATCATATAGAATACTCTTGCCTTGAGTGACAATAGGCCTTTGAATCACTATCGGCCAGCAAAATATATGTCTGTCCGACAATCAACTTTAAACTACATTTTTATGGTGATTTAGTCTACATTTCCCGGTGCCACGGCCTAGGTAACGTAATTATAGCGACATTTTTTACATTACCTTATAGAATACTCTTGCTTTGAGTGATAATAGGCCTTCGAATCACCATCAGTTAGCAAACTACATGTCCGACATTTAACTCTAACTCTAGGTAACGTAATTATGGCGACATTTTTTACATTAATTTATAGACTACTCTTGCCTTGAGTGACAATAGGCCGTAGAATCACCATCGGCCAGCAAACTACATGTCTGCCCGACATTTAACTCTAAACTACATTTTAAGGCGATTTCGTCTACATTTCCCGGTGCCGCGGCCTAGGTAACGTAATCATGGCGACATTTTTTACAATAATTTATAGAATACTCTTGCCTTGAGTGACAATAGGCCGTAGAATCACCATCGGCCAGCAAACTACATGTCTGCCCGGCATTTAACTCTAAACTACATTTTTAAGGCGATTTCGTCTACATTACCCGGTGCCACGGCCTAGGTAACGTAATTATACGACTTTTTTTTACACGATCTTATAGAATTCTCTTGCATTGAGTGAAAAAATGCATTAAAATTACCATCGGCCAGCAAACTACTTGTTTCTCGACATTTAACTCTAAACAATATTTTTAAGACGATTTCGTCTACATTTCCCGGTGCCACGGCCTAGGTAACGTAATTATAGCAACTTTTTTTACACTATCTTATAGAATACTCTTGTTGTGAGTGACAATAGGCCTTTGAATCACCATCGGCCAGCAAACGACATGTCTGCCCGACATTTAAATATAAACTACATTTTTATCGCGGTTTTGTCTACATTTCCCGGTACTAAGGCTTAGTTAACGTAATTATTTCAACTTTTTTCGCATTATATTATAGAATACTCTTGCCTTAAGTGACAATAGGCCTTTGAATCACTATCGGCCAGCAAAATATATGTCTGTCCGACAATCAACTTTAAACTACATTTTTATGGTGATTTAGTCTACATTTCCCGGTGCCACGGCCTAGGTAACGTAAATATAGCGACATTTTTTACATTATCTTATAGAATACTCTTGCTTTGAGTGACAAAAGGCCTTCAAATCACCATCAGTTAGCAAACTACATGTCTGCCCGACATTTAACTCTAAACTACATTTTAAGGCGATTTCGTCTACATTTCCCGGTGCCACGGCCTAGGTAACGTAATTATGGCGACATTTTTTAAATTAATTTATAGACTACTCTTGCCTTGAGTGACAATAGGCCGTAGAATCACCATCGGCCAGCAAACTACATGTCTGCCCGACATTTAACTCTAAACTACATTTTAAGGCGATTTCGTCTACATTTCCCGGTGCCATGGCCTAGGTAACGTAATTATGGCGACATTTTTTACATTAATTTATAGACTACTTATGCCTTGAGTGACAATAGGCCGTAGAATCACCATCGGCCAGCAAACTACATGTCTGCCCGACATTTAACTCTAAACTACATTTTAAGGCGATTTCGTCTACATTTCCCGGTGCCACGGCCTAGGTAACGTAATTATGGCGACATTTTTTACACTAATTTATAGACTACTCTTTCTTTGAGTGACAATACCCCGTAGAATCACCATCGGCCAGCAAACTACATGTCTGCCCGACATTTAACTCTAAACTACATTTTAAGGCGATTTCGTCTACATTTCCCGGTGCCACGGCCTAGGTAACGTAATTATTGCAACTTTTTTTTTAATATCTTATAGAATGATCTTGGTTTGAGTGACATTACGTCTTAGAATCACCATCGGCCAGCAAACTACATGTCTGCCCGACATTTAACTCTAAACCACATTTTTAAGGCGATTTCGTCTACATTTCCCGGTGCCACGGCCTAGGTAACGTAATTATTGCAATTTTTTTAAATTTTTTCATAGAATACCTTTGCCTAGAGTGACAATAGGCCTTTGAATTACCATCGGCCAGCAAAATATATGTCTGTCCGACAATCAACTTAAAACTACATTTTTATGGTGATTTCGTCTACATTTCCCGGTGCCACGGCCTAGGTAACGTAATTATAGCGACTTTTTTTACATTATCTTATAGAATACTCTTGTGTTGAGTGACAATAGGCCTTTGAATCACCATCGGCTAGCAAAAGACATGTCTGCCCGACATTTAAATATAAACTACATTTTTATCGCGGTTTTGTCTACATTTCCCGGTACTAAGGCTTAGTTAACGTAATTATTTCAACTTTTTTCACATAATATTATAGAATACTCTTGCTTTAAGTGACAATAGGCCTTAGAATCACCATCGGCCAGCAAACTACATGTCTGCCCGACATTTAACTCTAAACTACATTTTTAAGGCGATTACGTCTACATTTCCCGGTGCCACGGCCTAGATAACGTAAATATAGCAACTTTTTTTACATTATCTTATAGAATACTCTTGTTTTGAGTGACAATTTGCCTTAGAATAACCATCGGCCAGCAAACTACATGTCTGCCCGACATTCAACTCTAAACTATATTTTTATGGCGGTTTTGTCTGCATTTCCCGGTGCCACGGCCTAGATAACGTAATTATTGCAACGTTTTTTTACATTTTATTATAGAATACTCTTGGTTTGAGTGATAATAGGCCTAAGGATCACCATCGGCCAGCAAACTACATGTCTGCCCGAAATTTAACTCTAAACTACATTTTAAGGCGATTTCGTCTACATTTCCCGGTGCCATGGCCTAGGTAACGAAACTTTAGCGACTTTTTTTACAATATCTTATAGAATTCTCTTGCTTTAAGTGACAATAGGCGTTAGAATCAACATCGGCCATTAAAATATATGTCTGTCCGACAATCAACTTTAAACTACATTTTTATGGTGATTTAGTCTACATTTCCCGGTGCCACGGCCTAGGTAACGTAATTATAGCGACATTTTTTACATTATCTTATAGAATTCTCTTGCTTTGAGTGATAATAGGCCTTAGAATTACCATCGGCCAGCAAACTGCATGTCTGCCCGACATTTAACTCTAAACTACATTTTAAGGCGATTTCGTCTACATTTCCCGGAGCCTCGGCCTAGGTAACGTAATTATAGCAATTTTTTTTACATTATATTATAGAATACTCTTGCGTTGAGTGACAGTAGGCCTTTGAATCACCATCAGCAAACGACATGTCTGCCCGACATTTAAATATAAACTACATTTTTATCGCGGTTTTGTCTACATTTCCCGGTACTAAGGCTTAGTTAACGTAATTATATCAACTTTTTTCACATTATATTATAGAATACTCTTGCCTTGAGTGACAATATGCCATAGAATCACCATCGGCCAGCAAATTACATGTCTGCCCGACATTTAACTATAAACTACATTTTTAAGGCGATTACGTCTACATTTCCCGGTGCCACGGCCTAGATAACGTAAATATAGCAACTTTTTTTACATTATCTTATAGAATACTCTTGCTTTGAGTGACAATATGCCTTAGAATAACCATCGGCCAGCAAACTACATGTCTGCCCGACATTCAACTCTAAACTATATTTTTATGGCGGTTTTGTCTACATTTCCCGGTGCCACGGCCTAGGTAACGTAATTATAGCGACATTTTTACATTATCTTATAGAATACTCTTGTGTTGAGTGACAGTAGGCCTTAAAATCACCATCGGCCGGCAAACTACATGTCTGCCCGACATTTAACTCTAAGTCACTATTTGAAGGCGATTTCGTCTACATTTCCTGGTACCACGGCCTAGGTAACATAATTATTGCATTTTTTTTTACATTATCTTATAGAATTCTCTTGCCTTGAGTGACAATAGGCCTATAAATTACCATCGGCTAGCAAAATATATATCTGTCCGACAATCAACTTTAAACTACATTTTTATGGTGATTTCGTCTACATTTCCTGGTGCCACGGCCTAGATAACGTAATTATTGCAACTTTTTTTAAATTATCTTATAGAATACTCTAGCTTTAAGTGATAATAGGCCTCAGAATCACCATCGGCCAGCAAACTATATGTTTTCCCGACATTTAACTCTAAACAACATTTTTAAGACGATTTCGTCTACATTTCCCGGTGCCACGGCCTAGGTAACGTAATTATAGCGAAATTTTTTACATTATCTTATAGAATACTCTTGCTTTGAGTTACAATAGGTCTTAAATTAACCATCGGCCAGCAAACTACATGTCTGCCCGACATTGAACTCTAAGTCTCTGTTTTAAGGCGATTTCGTCTACATTTACCGGTGCCACGGCCTAGGTAACATAATTATTGCAACTTTTTTTACATTATCATATAGAATACTCTTGCCTTGAGTGACAATATGCCGTAGAATCACCATCGGCCAGCAAACTACATGTCTGCCCGACATTTAACTCTAAACTACATTTTAAGGCGATTTCGTCTACATTTCCCGGTGCCACGGCCTAGGTAACGTAATTATGGCGACATTTTTTACATTAATTTATAGACTACTCTTGCTTTGAGTGACAATACGCCGTAGAATCACCATCGGCCAGCAAACTACATGTCTGCCCGACATTTAACTCTAAACTACATTTTAAGGCGATTTCGTCTACATTTCCCGGTGCCACGGCCTAGGTAACGTAATTATTGCAACTTTTTTTTAAACATCTTATAGAATACTTTTGCCTTGAGTGACAATAGGCCTTAGAATCACCATCGGCCAGCAAACTACATGTCTGCCCGACATTTAACTCTAAACCACATTTTTAAGGCGATTTCGTCTACATTTCCCGGTGCCACGGCCTAGGTAACGTAATTATTGCAATTTTTTTTACATTTTTTTATAGAATATCTTTGCCTAGAGTGACAATAGGCCTTTGAATTACCATCGGCCAGCAAAATATATGTCTGTCCGACAATCAACTTAAAACTACATTTTTATGGTGATTTCGTCTACATTTCCCGGTGCCACGGCCTAGGTAACGTAATTATAGCGACTTTTTTACCTTATCTTATAGAATACTCTTGTGTTGAGTGACAATAGGCCTTAAAATCACCATCGGCCAGCAAACTACATGTCTGCCCGACATTTAACTCTAAACCACATTTTTAAGGCGATTTCGTCTACATTTCCCGGTGCCACGGCCTAGGTAACGTAATTATTGCAATTTTTTTTACATTTTTTTATAGAATATCTTTGCCTAGAGTGACAATAGGCCTTTGAATTACCATCGGCCAGCAAAATATATGTCTGTCCGACAATCAACTTAAAACTACATTTTTATGGTGATTTCGTCTACATTTCCCGGTGCCACGGCCTAGGTAACGTAATTATAGCGAAATTTTTTACATTATCTTATAGAATACTCTTGCTTTGAGTTACAATAGGTCTTAAATTAACCATCGGCCAGCAAACTACATGTCTGCCCGACATTGAACTCTAAGTCTCTGTTTTAAGGCGATTTCGTCTACATTTACCGGTGCCACGGCCTAGGTAACATAATTATTGCAACTTTTTTTACATTATCATATAGAATACTCTTGCCTTGAGTGACAATATGCCGTAGAATCACCATCGGCCAGCAAACTACATGTCTGCCCGACATTTAACTCTAAACTACATTTTAAGGCGATTTCGTCTACATTTCCCGGTGCCACGGCCTAGGTAACGTAATTATGGCGACATTTTTTACATTAATTTATAGACTACTCTTGCTTTGAGTGACAATACGCCGTAGAATCACCATCGGCCAGCAAACTACATGTCTGCCCGACATTTAACTCTAAACTACATTTTAAGGCGATTTCGTCTACATTTCCCGGTGCCACGGCCTAGGTAACGTAATTATTGCAACTTTTTTTTAAACATCTTATAGAATACTTTTGCCTTGAGTGACAATAGGCCTTAGAATCACCATCGGCCAGCAAACTACATGTCTGCCCGACATTTAACTCTAAACCACATTTTTAAGGCGATTTCGTCTACATTTCCCGGTGCCACGGCCTAGGTAACGTAATTATTGCAATTTTTTTTACATTTTTTTATAGAATATCTTTGCCTAGAGTGACAATAGGCCTTTGAATTACCATCGGCCAGCAAAATATATGTCTGTCCGACAATCAACTTAAAACTACATTTTTATGGTGATTTCGTCTACATTTCCCGGTGCCACGGCCTAGGTAACGTAATTATAGCGACTTTTTTACCTTATCTTATAGAATACTCTTGTGTTGAGTGACAATAGGCCTTAAAATCACCATCGGCCAGCAAACTACATGTCTGCCCGACATTTAACTCTAAACCACATTTTTAAGGCGATTTCGTCTACATTTCCCGGTGCCACGGCCTAGGTAACGTAATTATTGCAATTTTTTTTACATTTTTTTATAGAATATCTTTGCCTAGAGTGACAATAGGCCTTTGAATTACCATCGGCCAGCAAAATATATGTCTGTCCGACAATCAACTTAAAACTACATTTTTATGGTGATTTCGTCTACATTTCCCGGTGCCACGGCCTAGGTAACGTAATTATAGCGACTTTTTTACCTTATCTTATAGAATACTCTTGTGTTGAGTGACAATAGGCCTTAAAATCACCATCGGCCAGCAAACTACATGTCTGCCCGACATTTAACTCTAAGTCACTATTTGAAGGCGATTTCGTCTACATTTCCTGGTGCCACGGCCTAGGTAACGTAATTATTGCAACTTTTTTTACATTATCATATAGAATACTCTTGCCTTGAGTGACAATAGGCCTTTGAATCACTATCGGCCAGAAAAATATATGTCTGTCCGACAATCAACTTTAAACTACATTTTTATGGTGATTTAGTCTACATTTCCCGGTGCCACGGCCTAGGTAACGGAATTATAGCGACATTTTTTACATTATCTTATAGAATACTCTTGCTTTAAGTGACAATACGCCTTCGAATCACCATCAGTTAGCAAACTACATGTCCGACATTTAACTCTAACTCTAGGTAACGTAATTATGGCGACATTTTTTACATTAATTTATAGACTACTCTTGCCTTGAGTGACAATAGGCCGTAGAATCACCATCGGCCAGCAAACTACATGTCTGCCCGACATTTAACTCTAAACTACATTTTAAGGCGATTTCGTCTACATTTCCCGGTGCCGCGGCCTAGGTAACGTAATCATGGCGACATTTTTTACAATAATTTATAGAATACTCTTGCCTTGAGTGACAATAGGCCGTAGAATCACCATCGGCCAGAAAACTACATGTCTGCCCGGCATTTAACTCTAAACTACATTTTAAGGCGATTTCGTCTACATTTCCCGGTGCCACGGCCTAGGTAACGTAATTGATGCAACTTTTTTTACATTATCTTATATAATGCTCTTACTTTGAGTGACATTACGCCTTAACATCACCATAGGCCAGCAAACTACATGTCTGCCCGACATTTAACTCTAAACTACATTTTAAGGCGATTTCGTCTACATTTCCCGGTGCCACGGCCTAAGTAACGTAATTATGGCGACATTTTTTACATAAATTTATAGAATACTCTTGCCTTGAGTGACAATATGCCGGAGAATCACCATCGGCCAGCAAACTACATGTCTGCCCGACATTTAACTCTAAACTACATTTTTAAGGCGATTACGTCTACATTTCCCGGTGCCACGGCCTAGATAACGTAAATATAGCAACTTTTTTTACATTATCTTATAGAATACTCTTGCTATGTGTGACAATATGCCTTAGAATAACCATTGGCCAGCAAACTACATGTCTGCCCGACATTCAACTCTAAACTATATTTTTATGGCGATTTCGTCTACATTTCCCGGTGCCACGGCCTAGGTAACGTAATTATTGCAACTTTTTTTTAAATATCTTATAGAATGATCTTGGTTTGAGTGACATTACGTCTTAGAATCACCATCGGCCAGCAAACTACATGTCTGCCCGACATTTAACTCTAAACCACATTTTTAAGGCGATTTCGTCTACATTTCCCGGTGCCACGGCCTAGGTAACGTAATTATTGCAATTTTTTTAAATTTTTTCATAGAATACCTTTGCCTAGAGTGACAATAGGCCTTTGAATTACCATCGGCCAGCAAAATATATGTCTGTCCGACAATCAACTTAAAACTACATTTTTATGGTGATTTCGTCTACATTTCCCGGTGCCACGGCCTAGGTAACGTAATTATAGCGAGTTTTTTTACATTATCTTATAGAATACTCTTGTGTTGAGTGACAATAGGCCTTTGAATCACCATCGGCCAGCAAACTACATGTCTGCCCGACATTTAACTCTAAACTACATTTTAAGGCGATTTCGTCTACATTTCCCGGTGCCACGGCCTAGGTAACGTAATTATTGCAACTTTTTTTACATTATCATATAGAATACTCTTGCCTTGAGTGACAATACGCCTTTGAATCACTATCGGCCAGCAAAATATATGTCTGTCCGACAATCAACTTTAAACTACATTTTTATGGTGATTTAGTCTACATTTCCCGGTGCCACGGCCTAGGTAACGTAATTATAGCGACATTTTTTACATTATCTTATAGAATACTCTTGCTTTGAGTGATAATAGGCCTTCGAATCACCATCAGTTAGCAAACTACATGTCCGACATTTAACTCTAACTCTAGGTAACGTAATTATGGCGACATTTTTTACATTAATTTATAGACTACTCTTGCCTTGAGTGACAATAGGCCGTAGAATCACCATCGGCCAGCAAACTACATGTCTGCCCGACATTTAACTCTAAACTACATTTTAAGGCGATTTCGTCTACATTTCCCGGTGCCGCGGCCTAGGTAACGTAATCATGGCGACATTTTTTACAATAATTTATAGAATACTCTTGCCTTGAGTGACAATAGGCCGTAGAATCACCATCGGCCAGCAAACTACATGTCTGCCCGGCATTTAACTCTAAACTACATTTTAAGGCGATTTCGTCTACATTTCCCGGTGCCACGGCCTAGGTAACGTAATTGATGCAACTTTTTTTACATTATCTTATATAATGCTCTTACTTTGAGTGACATTACGCCTTAACATCACCATAGGCCAGCAAACTACATGTCTGCCCGACATTTAACTCTAAACTACATTTTAAGGCGATTTCGTCTACATTTCCCGGTGCCACGGCCTAAGTAACGTAATTATGGCGACATTTTTTACATAAATTTATAGAATACTCTTGCCTTGAGTGGCAATATGCCGGAGAATCACCATCGGCCAGCAAACTACATGTCTGCCCGACATTTAACTCTAAACTACATTTTTAAGGCGATTACGTCTACATTTCCCGGTGCCACGGCCTAGATAACGTAAATATAGCAACTTTTTTTACATTATCTTATAGAATACTCTTGCTATGTGTGACAATATGCCTTAGAATAACCATTGGCCAGCAAACTACATGTCTGCCCGACATTCAACTCTAAACTATATTTTTATGGCGATTTCGTCTACATTTCCCGGTGCCACGGCCTAGGTAACGTAATTATTGCAACTTTTTTTTAAATATCTTATAGAATGATCTTGGTTTGAGTGACATTACGTCTTAGAATCACCATCGGCCAGCAAACTACATGTCTGCCCGACATTTAACTCTAAACCACATTTTTAAGGCGATTTCGTCTACATTTCCCGGTGCCACGGCGTAGGTAACGTAATTATTGCAATTTTTTTAAATTTTTTTATAGAATACCTTTGCCTAGAGTGACAATAGGCCTTTGAATTACCATCGGCCAGCAAAATATATGTCTGTCCGACAATCAACTTAAAACTACATTTTTATGGTGATTTCGTCTACATTTCCCGGTGCCACGGCCTAGGTAACGTAATTATAGCGACTTTTTTACCTTATCTTATAGAATACTCTTGTGTTGAGTGATAATAGGCCTTAAAATCACCATCGGCGAGCAAACTACATGTCTGCCCGACATTTAACTCTAAGTCACTATTTGAAGGCGATTTCGTCTACATTTCCTGGTGCCACGGCCTAGGTAACGTAATTATTGCAACTTTTTTTACATTATCATATAGAATACTCTTGCCTTGAGTGACAATAGGCCTTTGAATCACTATCGGCCAGCAAAATATATGTCTGTCCGACAATCAACTTTAAACTACATTTTTATGGTGATTTAGTCTACATTTCCCGGTGCCACGGCCTAGGTAACGTAATTATAGCGACATTTTTTTACATTATCTTATAGAATACTCTTGCTTTGAGTGACAATAGGCCTTCGAATCACCATCAGTTAGCAAACTACATGTCCGACATTTAACTCTAACTCTAGGTAACGTAATTATGGCGACATTTTTTACATTAATTTATAGACTACTCTTGCCTTGAGTGACAATAGTCCGTAGAATCACCATCGGACAGCAAACTACATGTCTGCCCGACATTTAACTCTAAACTACATTTTAAGGCGATTTCGTCTACATTTCCCGGTGCCGCGGCCTAGGTAACGTAATCATGGCGACATTTTTTACAATAATTTATAGAATACTCTTGCCTTGAGTGACAATAGGCCGTAGAATCACCATCGGCCAGCAAACTACATGTCTGCCCGGCATTTAACTCTAAACTAAATTTTAAGGCGATTTCGTCTACATTTCCCGGTGCCACGGCCTAGGTAACGTAATTGATGCAACTTTTTTTACATTATCTTATATAATGCTCTTACTTTGAGTGACATTACGCCTTAACATCACCATCGGCCAGCAAACTACATGTCTGCCCGACATTTAACTCTAAACTACATTTTAAGGCGATTTCGTCTACATTTCCCGGTGCCACGGCCTAAGTAACGTAATTATGGCGACATTTTTTACATAAATTTATAGAATACTCTTGCCTTGAGTGACAATATGCCGGAGAATCACCATCGGCCAGCAAACTACATGTCTGCCCGACATTTAACTCTAAACTACATTTTTAAGGCGATTACGTCTACATTTCCCGGTGCCACGGCCTAGATAACGTAAATATAGCAACTTTTTTTACATTATCTTATAGAATACTCTTGCTATGTGTGACAATATGCCTTAGAATAACCATCGGCCAGCAAACTACATGTCTGCCCGACATTCAACTCTAAACTATATTTTTATGGCGGTTTTGTCTACATTTCCCGGTGCCACGGCCTAGATAACGTAATTATTGCAACGTTGTTTACATTTTATTATAGAATACTCTTAGTTTGAGTGATAATAGGCCTAAGAATCACCATCGGCTAGCAAATTACATGTCTGCCCGACATTCAACTCTAAACTATATTTTTATGGCGGTTTTGTCTACATTTCCCGGTGCCACGGCCTAGATAACGTAATTATTGCAACGTTGTTTACATTTTATTATAGAATACTCTTAGTTTGAGTGATAATAGGCCTAAAAATCACCATAGGCTAGCAAACTACATGTCTGCCCGACATTTAACTCTAAACTACATTTTAAGGCGATTTCGTCTACATTTCCCGATGCCACGGCCTAGGTAACGTAACTATAGCGACTTTTTTTACATTATCTTAGATAATACTCTTGTTTTGAGTGACAATAGGCCTTTGAATCACCATCGGCCAGCAAACGACATGTCTGCCCGACATTTAAATATAAACTACATTTTTATCGCGGTTTTGTCTACATTTCCCGGTACTAAGGCTTAGTTAACGTAATTATTTCAATTTTTTTCACATTATATTATAGAATACTCTTGCCTTAAGTGACAATAGGCCTTAGAATCACCATCGGCCAGCAAACTACATGTCTGCCCGACATTTAACTCTAAACTACATTTTTAAGGCGATTACGTCTACATTTCCCGGTGCCACGGCCTAGATAACGTAAATATAGCAACTTTTTTTACATTATCTTATAGAATATTCTTGCTTTGAGTGACAATTTGCCTTAGAATAACCATCGGCCATTAAACTACATGTCTGCCCGACATTCAACTCTAAACTATATTTTTATGGCGGTTTTGTCTACATTTCCCGGTGCCACGGCCTAGATAACGTAACTATTGCAACGTTTTTTACATTTTATTATAGAATACTCTTAGTTTGAGTGATAATAGGCCTAAGAATCACCATCGGCCAGCAAACTACATGTCTGCCCGACATTTAACTCTAAACTACATTTTAAGGCGATTTTGTCTACATTTCCCGGTGCCGTGGCCTAGGTAACGAAACTATAGCGACTTTTTTTACATTATCTTATAGAATACTCTTGTTTTAAGTGACAATACGCGTTAGAATCACCATCGGCCAGCAAACTACATGTTTTCCCGACATTTAACTCTAAACTACATTCTTAAGGCGATTTCGTCTACATTACCCGGTGCCACGGCCTAGGTAACGTAATTATACGACTTTTTTTTACACGATCTTATAGAATTCTCTTGCATTGAGTGAAAAAATGCATTAAAATTACCATCGGCCAGCAAACTACTTGTTTCTCGACATTTAACTCTAAACAATATTTTTAAGACGATTTCGTCTACATTTCCCGGTGCCACGGCCTAGGTAACGTAATTATAGCAACTTTTTTTACACTATCTTATAGAATACTCTTGTTTTGAGTGACAATAGGCCTTTGAATCACCATCGGCCAGCAAACGACATGTCTGCCCGACATTTAAATATAAACTACATTTTTATCGCGGTTTTGTCTACATTTCCCGGTACTAAGGCTTAGTTAACGTAATTATTTCAACTTTTTTCGCATTATATTATAGAATACTCTTGCCTTAAGTGACAATAGGCCTTTGAATCACTATCGGCCAGCAAAATATATGTCTGTCCGACAATCAACTTTAAACTACATTTTTATGGTGATTTAGTCTACATTTCCCGGTGCCACGGCCTAGGTAACGTAATTATGGCGACATTTTTTACATAAATTTATAGAATACTCTTGCCTTGAGTGACAATATGCCGGAGAATCACCATCGGCCAGCAAACTACATGTCTGCCCGACATTTAACTCTAAACTACATTTTTAAGGCGATTACGTCTACATTTCCCGGTGCCACGGCCTAGATAACGTAAATATAGCAACTTTTTTTACATTATCTTATAGAATACTCTTGCTATGTGTGACAATATGCCTTAGAATAACCATCGGCCAGCAAACTACATGTCTGCCCGACATTCAACTCTAAACTATATTTTTATGGCGGTTTTGTCTACATTTCCCGGTGCCACGGCCTAGATAACGTAATTATTGCAACGTTGTTTACATTTTATTATAGAATACTCTTAGTTTGAGTGATAATAGGCCTAAGAATCACCATCGGCTAGCAAATTACATGTCTGCCCGACATTCAACTCTAAACTATATTTTTATGGCGGTTTTGTCTACATTTCCCGGTGCCACGGCCTAGATAACGTAATTATTGCAACGTTGTTTACATTTTATTATAGAATACTCTTAGTTTGAGTGATAATAGGCCTAAAAATCACCATAGGCTAGCAAACTACATGTCTGCCCGACATTTAACTCTAAACTACATTTTAAGGCGATTTCGTCTACATTTCCCGATGCCACGGCCTAGGTAACGTAACTATAGCGACTTTTTTTACATTATCTTAGATAATACTCTTGTTTTGAGTGACAATTTGCCTTAGAATAACCATCGGCCAGCAAACTACATGTCTGCCCGACATTCAACTCTAAACTATATTTTTATGGCGGTTTTGTCTGCATTTCCCGGTGCCACGGCCTAGATAACGTAATTATTGCAACGTTTTTTTACATTTTATTATAGAATACTCTTGGTTTGAGTGATAATAGGCCTAAGGATCACCATCGGCCAGCAAACTACATGTCTGCCCGAAATTTAACTCTAAACTACATTTTAAGGCGATTTCGTCTACATTTCCCGGTGCCATGGCCTAGGTAACGAAACTTTAGCGACTTTTTTTACAATATCTTATAGAATGCTCTTGCTTTAAGTGACAATAGGCGTTAGAATCAACATCGGCCATTAAAATATATGTCTGTCCGACAATCAACTTTAAACTACATTTTTATGGTGATTTAGTCTACATTTCCCGGTGCCACGGCCTAGGTAACGTAATTATAGCGACATTTTTTACATTATCTTATAGAATTCTCTTGCTTTGAGTGATAATAGGCCTTAGAATTACCATCGGCCAGCAAACTGCATGTCTGCCCGACATTCAACTCTAAACTATATTTTTATGGCGGTTTTGTCTACATTTCCCGGTGCCACGGCCTAGGTAACGTAATTATAGCGACATTTTTACATTATCTTATAGAATACTCTTGTGTTGAGTGACAGTAGGCCTTAAAATCACCATCGGCCGGCAAACTACATGTCTGCCCGACATTTAACTCTAAGTCACTATTTGAAGGCGATTTCGTCTACATTTCCTGGTACCACGGCCTAGGTAACATAATTATTGCATTTTTTTTTACATTATCTTATAGAATTCTCTTGCCTTGAGTGACAATAGGCCTATAAATTACCATCGGCTAGCAAAATATATATCTGTCCGACAATCAACTTTAAACTACATTTTTATGGTGATTTCGTCTACATTTCCTGGTGCCACGGCCTAGATAACGTAATTATTGCAACTTTTTTTAAATTATCTTATAGAATACTCTAGCTTTAAGTGATAATAGGCCTCAGAATCACCATCGGCCAGCAAACTATATGTTTTCCCGACATTTAACTCTAAACAACATTTTTAAGACGATTTCGTCTACATTTCCCGGTGCCACGGCCTAGGTAACGTAATTATAGCGAAATTTTTTACATTATCTTATAGAATACTCTTGCTTTGAGTTACAATAGGTCTTAAATTAACCATCGGCCAGCAAACTACATGTCTGCCCGACATTGAACTCTAAGTCTCTGTTTTAAGGCGATTTCGTCTACATTTACCGGTGCCACGGCCTAGGTAACATAATTATTGCAACTTTTTTTACATTATCATATAGAATACTCTTGCCTTGAGTGACAATATGCCGTAGAATCACCATCGGCCAGCAAACTACATGTCTGCCCGACATTTAACTCTAAACTACATTTTAAGGCGATTTCGTCTACATTTCCCGGTGCCACGGCCTAGGTAACGTAATTATGGCGACATTTTTTACATTAATTTATAGACTACTCTTGCTTTGAGTGACAATACGCCGTAGAATCACCATCGGCCAGCAAACTACATGTCTGCCCGACATTTAACTCTAAACTACATTTTAAGGCGATTTCGTCTACATTTCCCGGTGCCACGGCCTAGGTAACGTAATTATTGCAACTTTTTTTTAAACATCTTATAGAATACTTTTGCCTTGAGTGACAATAGGCCTTAGAATCACCATCGGCCAGCAAACTACATGTCTGCCCGACATTTAACTCTAAACCACATTTTTAAGGCGATTTCGTCTACATTTCCCGGTGCCACGGCCTAGGTAACGTAATTATTGCAATTTTTTTTACATTTTTTTATAGAATATCTTTGCCTAGAGTGACAATAGGCCTTTGAATTACCATCGGCCAGCAAAATATATGTCTGTCCGACAATCAACTTAAAACTACATTTTTATGGTGATTTCGTCTACATTTCCCGGTGCCACGGCCTAGGTAACGTAATTATAGCGACTTTTTTACCTTATCTTATAGAATACTCTTGTGTTGAGTGACAATAGGCCTTAAAATCACCATCGGCCAGCAAACTACATGTCTGCCCGACATTTAACTCTAAACCACATTTTTAAGGCGATTTCGTCTACATTTCCCGGTGCCACGGCCTAGGTAACGTAATTATTGCAATTTTTTTTACATTTTTTTATAGAATATCTTTGCCTAGAGTGACAATAGGCCTTTGAATTACCATCGGCCAGCAAAATATATGTCTGTCCGACAATCAACTTAAAACTACATTTTTATGGTGATTTCGTCTACATTTCCCGGTGCCACGGCCTAGGTAACGTAATTATAGCGACTTTTTTACCTTATCTTATAGAATACTCTTGTGTTGAGTGACAATAGGCCTTAAAATCACCATCGGCCAGCAAACTACATGTCTGCCCGACATTTAACTCTAAGTCACTATTTGAAGGCGATTTCGTCTACATTTCCTGGTGCCACGGCCTAGGTAACGTAATTATTGCAACTTTTTTTACATTATCATATAGAATACTCTTGCCTTGAGTGACAATAGGCCTTTGAATCACTATCGGCCAGAAAAATATATGTCTGTCCGACAATCAACTTTAAACTACATTTTTATGGTGATTTAGTCTACATTTCCCGGTGCCACGGCCTAGGTAACGGAATTATAGCGACATTTTTTACATTATCTTATAGAATACTCTTGCTTTAAGTGACAATACGCCTTCGAATCACCATCAGTTAGCAAACTACATGTCCGACATTTAACTCTAACTCTAGGTAACGTAATTATGGCGACATTTTTTACATTAATTTATAGACTACTCTTGCCTTGAGTGACAATAGGCCGTAGAATCACCATCGGCCAGCAAACTACATGTCTGCCCGACATTTAACTCTAAACTACATTTTAAGGCGATTTCGTCTACATTTCCCGGTGCCGCGGCCTAGGTAACGTAATCATGGCGACATTTTTTACAATAATTTATAGAATACTCTTGCCTTGAGTGACAATAGGCCGTAGAATCACCATCGGCCAGCAAACTACATGTCTGCCCGGCATTTAACTCTAAACTACATTTTAAGGCGATTTCGTCTACATTTCCCGGTGCCACGGCCTAGGTAACGTAATTGATGCAACTTTTTTTACATTATCTTATATAATGCTCTTACTTTGAGTGACATTACGCCTTAACATCACCATAGGCCAGCAAACTACATGTCTGCCCGACATTTAACTCTAAACTACATTTTAAGGCGATTTCGTCTACATTTCCCGGTGCCACGGCCTAAGTAACGTAATTATGGCGACATTTTTTACATAAATTTATAGAATACTCTTGCCTTGAGTGACAATATGCCGGAGAATCACCATCGGCCAGCAAACTACATGTCTGCCCGACATTTAACTCTAAACTACATTTTTAAGGCGATTACGTCTACATTTCCCGGTGCCACGGCCTAGATAACGTAAATATAGCAACTTTTTTTACATTATCTTATAGAATACTCTTGCTATGTGTGACAATATGCCTTAGAATAACCATTGGCCAGCAAACTACATGTCTGCCCGACATTCAACTCTAAACTATATTTTTATGGCGATTTCGTCTACATTTCCCGGTGCCACGGCCTAGGTAACGTAATTATTGCAACTTTTTTTTAAATATCTTATAGAATGATCTTGGTTTGAGTGACATTACGTCTTAGAATCACCATCGGCCAGCAAACTACATGTCTGCCCGACATTTAACTCTAAACCACATTTTTAAGGCGATTTCGTCTACATTTCCCGGTGCCACGGCCTAGGTAACGTAATTATTGCAATTTTTTTAAATTTTTTCATAGAATACCTTTGCCTAGAGTGACAATAGGCCTTTGAATTACCATCGGCCAGCAAAATATATGTCTGTCCGACAATCAACTTAAAACTACATTTTTATGGTGATTTCGTCTACATTTCCCGGTGCCACGGCCTAGGTAACGTAATTATAGCGACTTTTTTTACATTATCTTATAGAATACTCTTGTGTTGAGTGACAATAGGCCTTTGAATCACCATCGGCCAGCAAACTACATGTCTGCCCGACAATTAACTCTAAACTACATTTTAAGGCGATTTCGTCTACATTTCCCGGTGCCACGGCCTAGGTAACGTAATTATTGCAACTTTTTTTACATTATCATATAGAATACTCTTGCCTTGAGTGACAATAGGCCTTTGAATCACTATCGGCCAGCAAAATATATGTCTGTCCGACAATCAACTTTAAACTACATTTTTATGGTGATTTAGTCTACATTTCCCGGTGCCACGGCCTAGGTAACGTAATTATAGCGACATTTTTTACATTACCTTATAGAATACTCTTGCTTTGAGTGATAATAGGCCTTCGAATCACCATCAGTTAGCAAACTACATGTCCGACATTTAACTCTAACTCTAGGTAACGTAATTATGGCGACATTTTTTACATTAATTTATAGACTACTCTTGCCTTGAGTGACAATAGGCCGTAGAATCACCATCGGCCAGCAAACTACATGTCTGCCCGACATTTAACTCTAAACTACATTTTAAGGCGATTTCGTCTACATTTCCCGGTGCCGCGGCCTAGGTAACGTAATCATGGCGACATTTTTTACAATAATTTATAGAATACTCTTGCCTTGAGTGACAATAGGCCGTAGAATCACCATCGGCCAGCAAACTACATGTCTGCCCGGCATTTAACTCTAAACTACATTTTAAGGCGATTTCGTCTACATTTCCCGGTGCCACGGCCTAGGTAACGTAATTGATGCAACTTTTTTTACATTATCTTATATAATGCTCTTACTTTGAGTGACATTACGCCTTAACATCACCATAGGCCAGCAAACTACATGTCTGCCCGACATTTAACTCTAAACTACATTTTAAGGCGATTTCGTCTACATTTCCCGGTGCCACGGCCTAAGTAACGTAATTATGGCGACATTTTTTACATAAATTTATAGAATACTCTTGCCTTGAGTGGCAATATGCCGGAGAATCACCATCGGCCAGCAAACTACATGTCTGCCCGACATTTAACTCTAAACTACATTTTTAAGGCGATTACGTCTACATTTCCCGGTGCCACGGCCTAGATAACGTAAATATAGCAACTTTTTTTACATTATCTTATAGAATACTCTTGCTATGTGTGACAATATGCCTTAGAATAACCATTGGCCAGCAAACTACATGTCTGCCCGACATTCAACTCTAAACTATATTTTTATGGCGATTTCGTCTACGTTTCCCGGTGCCACGGCCTAGGTAACGTAATTATTGCAACTTTTTTTTAAATATCTTATAGAATGATCTTGGTTTGAGTGACATTACGTCTTAGAATCACCATCGGCCAGCAAACTACATGTCTGCCCGACATTTAACTCTAAACCACATTTTTAAGGCGATTTCGTCTACATTTCCCGGTGCCACGGCGTAGGTAACGTAATTATTGCAATTTTTTTAAATTTTTTTATAGAATACCTTTGCCTAGAGTGACAATAGGCCTTTGAATTACCATCGGCCAGCAAAATATATGTCTGTCCGACAATCAACTTAAAACTACATTTTTATGGTGATTTCGTCTACATTTCCCGGTGCCACGGCCTAGGTAACGTAATTATAGCGACTTTTTTACCTTATCTTATAGAATACTCTTGTGTTGAGTGACAATAGGCCTTAAAATCACCATCGGCGAGCAAACTACATGTCTGCCCGACATTTAACTCTAAGTCACTATTTGAAGGCGATTTCGTCTACATTTCCTGGTGCCACGGCCTAGGTAACGTAATTATTGCAACTTTTTTTACATTATCATATAGAATACTCTTGCCTTGAGTGACAATAGGCCTTTGAATCACTATCGGCCAGCAAAATATATGTCTGTCCGACAATCAACTTTAAACTACATTTTTATGGTGATTTAGTCTACATTTCCCGGTGCCACGGCCTAGGTAACGTAATTATAGCGACATTTTTTTACATTATCTTATAGAATACTCTTGCTTTGAGTGACAATAGGCCTTCGAATCACCATCAGTTAGCAAACTACATGTCCGACATTTAACTCTAACTCTAGGTAACGTAATTATGGCGACATTTTTTACATTAATTTATAGACTACTCTTGCCTTGAGTGACAATAGTCCGTAGAATCACCATCGGCCAGCAAACTACATGTCTGCCCGACATTTAACTCTAAACTACATTTTAAGGCGATTTCGTCTACATTTCCCGGTGCCGCGGCCTAGGTAACGTAATCATGGCGACATTTTTTACAATAATTTATAGAATACTCTTGCCTTGAGTGACAATAGGCCGTAGAATCACCATCGGCCAGCAAACTACATGTCTGCCCGGCATTTAACTCTAAACTAAATTTTAAGGCGATTTCGTCTACATTTCCCGGTGCCACGGCCTAGGTAACGTAATTGATGCAACTTTTTTTACATTATCTTATATAATGCTCTTACTTTGAGTGACATTATGCCTTAACATCACCATCGGCCAGCAAACTACATGTCTGCCCGACATTTAACTCTAAACTACATTTTAAGGCGATTTCGTCTACATTTCCCGGTGCCACGGCCTAAGTAACGTAATTATGGCGACATTTTTTACATAAATTTATAGAATACTCTTGCCTTGAGTGACAATATGCCGGAGAATCACCATCGGCCAGCAAACTACATGTCTGCCCGACATTTAACTCTAAACTACATTTTTAAGGCGATTACGTCTACATTTCCCGGTGCCACGGCCTAGATAACGTAAATATAGCAACTTTTTTTACATTATCTTATAGAATACTCTTGCTATGTGTGACAATATGCCTTAGAATAACCATCGGCCAGCAAACTACATGTCTGCCCGACATTCAACTCTAAACTATATTTTTATGGCGGTTTTGTCTACATTTCCCGGTGCCACGGCCTAGATAACGTAATTATTGCAACGTTGTTTACATTTTATTATAGAATACTCTTAGTTTGAGTGATAATAGGCCTAAGAATCACCATCGGCTAGCAAATTACATGTCTGCCCGACATTCAACTCTAAACTATATTTTTATGGCGGTTTTGTCTACATTTCCCGGTGCCACGGCCTAGATAACGTAATTATTGCAACGTTGTTTACATTTTATTATAGAATACTCTTAGTTTGAGTGATAATAGGCCTAAAAATCACCATAGGCTAGCAAACTACATGTCTGCCCGACATTTAACTCTAAACTACATTTTAAGGCGATTTCGTCTACATTTCCCGATGCCACGGCCTAGGTAACGTAACTATAGCGACTTTTTTTACATTATCTTAGATAATACTCTTGTTTTGAGTGACAATAGGCCTTTGAATCACCATCGGCCAGCAAACGACATGTCTGCCCGACATTTAAATATAAACTACATTTTTATCGCGGTTTTGTCTACATTTCCCGGTACTAAGGCTTAGTTAACGTAATTATTTCAATTTTTTTCACATTATATTATAGAATACTCTTGCCTTAAGTGACAATAGGCCTTAGAATCACCATCGGCCAGCAAACTACATGTCTGCCCGACATTTAACTCTAAACTACATTTTTAAGGCGATTACGTCTACATTTCCCGGTGCCACGGCCTAGATAACGTAAATATAGCAACTTTTTTTACATTATCTTATAGAATATTCTTGCTTTGAGTGACAATTTGCCTTAGAATAACCATCGGCCATTAAACTACATGTCTGCCCGACATTCAACTCTAAACTATATTTTTATGGCGGTTTTGTCTACATTTCCCGGTGCCACGGCCTAGATAACGTAACTATTGCAACGTTTTTTACATTTTATTATAGAATACTCTTAGTTTGAGTGATAATAGGCCTAAGAATCACCATCGGCCAGCAAACTACATGTCTGCCCGACATTTAACTCTAAACTACATTTTAAGGCGATTTTGTCTACATTTCCCGGTGCCGTGGCCTAGGTAACGAAACTATAGCGACTTTTTTTACATTATCTTATAGAATACTCTTGTTTTAAGTGACAATACGCGTTAGAATCACCATCGGCCAGCAAACTACATGTTTTCCCGACATTTAACTCTAAACTACATTCTTAAGGCGATTTCGTCTACATTACCCGGTGCCACGGCCTAGGTAACGTAATTATACGACTTTTTTTTACACGATCTTATAGAATTCTCTTGCATTGAGTGAAAAAATGCATTAAAATTACCATCGGCCAGCAAACTACTTGTTTCTCGACATTTAACTCTAAACAATATTTTTAAGACGATTTCGTCTACATTTCCCGGTGCCACGGCCTAGGTAACGTAATTATAGCAACTTTTTTTACACTATCTTATAGAATACTCTTGTTTTGAGTGACAATAGGCCTTTGAATCACCATCGGCCAGCAAACGACATGTCTGCCCGACATTTAAATATAAACTACATTTTTATCGCGGTTTTGTCTACATTTCCCGGTACTAAGGCTTAGTTAACGTAATTATTTCAACTTTTTTCGCATTATATTATAGAATACTCTTGCCTTAAGTGACAATAGGCCTTTGAATCACTATCGGCCAGCAAAATATATGTCTGTCCGACAATCAACTTTAAACTACATTTTTATGGTGATTTAGTCTACATTTCCCGGTGCCACGGCCTAGGTAACGTAATTATGGCGACATTTTTTACATAAATTTATAGAATACTCTTGCCTTGAGTGACAATATGCCGGAGAATCACCATCGGCCAGCAAACTACATGTCTGCCCGACATTTAACTCTAAACTACATTTTTAAGGCGATTACGTCTACATTTCCCGGTGCCACGGCCTAGATAACGTAAATATAGCAACTTTTTTTACATTATCTTATAGAATACTCTTGCTATGTGTGACAATATGCCTTAGAATAACCATCGGCCAGCAAACTACATGTCTGCCCGACATTCAACTCTAAACTATATTTTTATGGCGGTTTTGTCTACATTTCCCGGTGCCACGGCCTAGATAACGTAATTATTGCAACGTTGTTTACATTTTATTATAGAATACTCTTAGTTTGAGTGATAATAGGCCTAAGAATCACCATCGGCTAGCAAATTACATGTCTGCCCGACATTCAACTCTAAACTATATTTTTATGGCGGTTTTGTCTACATTTCCCGGTGCCACGGCCTAGATAACGTAATTATTGCAACGTTGTTTACATTTTATTATAGAATACTCTTAGTTTGAGTGATAATAGGCCTAAAAATCACCATAGGCTAGCAAACTACATGTCTGCCCGACATTTAACTCTAAACTACATTTTAAGGCGATTTCGTCTACATTTCCCGATGCCACGGCCTAGGTAACGTAACTATAGCGACTTTTTTTACATTATCTTAGATAATACTCTTGTTTTGAGTGACAATAGGCCTTTGAATCACCATCGGCCAGCAAACGACATGTCTGCCCGACATTTAAATATAAACTACATTTTTATCGCGGTTTTGTCTACATTTCCCGGTACTAAGGCTTAGTTAACGTAATTATTTCAATTTTTTTCACATTATATTATAGAATACTCTTGCCTTAAGTGACAATAGGCCTTAGAATCACCATCGGCCAGCAAACTACATGTCTGCCCGACATTTAACTCTAAACTACATTTTTAAGGCGATTACGTCTACATTTCCCGGTGCCACGGCCTAGATAACGTAAATATAGCAACTTTTTTTACATTATCTTATAGAATGTTCTTGCTTTGAGTGACAATTTGCCTTAGAATAACCATCGGCCATTAAACTACATGTCTGCCCGACATTCAACTCTAAACTATATTTTTATGGCGGTTTTGTCTACATTTCCCGGTGCCACGGCCTAGATAACGTAACTATTGCAACGTTTTTTACATTTTATTATAGAATACTCTTAGTTTGAGTGATAATAGGCCTAAGAATCACCATCGGCCAGCAAACTACATGTCTGCCCGACATTTAACTCTAAACTACATTTTAAGGCGATTTTGTCTACATTTCCCGGTGCCGTGGCCTAGGTAACGAAACTATAGCGACTTTTTTTACATTATCTTATAGAATACTCTTGTTTTAAGTGACAATACGCGTTAGAATCACCATCGGCCAGCAAACTACATGTTTTCCCGACATTTAACTCTAAACTACATTTTTAAGGCGATTTCGTCTACATTACCCGGTGCCACGGCCTAGGTAACGTAATTATACGACTTTTTTTTACACGATCTTATAGAATTCTCTTGCATTGAGTGAAAAAATGCATTAAAATTACCATCGGCCAGCAAACTACTTGTTTCTCGACATTTAACTCTAAACAATATTTTTAAGACGATTTCGTCTACATTTCCCGGTGCCACGGCCTAGGTAACGTAATTATAGCAACTTTTTTTACACTATCTTATAGAATACTCTTGTTTTGAGTGACAATAGGCCTTTGAATCACCATCGGCCAGCAAACGACATGTCTGCCCGACATTTAAATATAAACTACATTTTTATCGCGGTTTTGTCTACATTTCCCGGTACTAAGGCTTAGTTAACGTAATTATTTCAACTTTTTTCGCATTATATTATAGAATACTCTTGCCTTAAGTGACAATAGGCCTTTGAATCACTATCGGCCAGCAAAATATATGTCTGTCCGACAATCAACTTTAAACTACATTTTTATGGTGATTTAGTCTACATTTCCCGGTGCCACGGCCTAGGTAACGTAATTATAGCGACATTTTTTACATTATCTTATAGAATACTCTTGCTTTGAGTGACAAAAGGCCTTCAAATCACCATCAGTTAGCAAACTACATGTCTGCCCGACATTTAACTCTAAACTACATTTTAAGGCGATTTCGTCTACATTTCCCGGTGCCACGGCCTAGGTAACGTAATTATGGCGACATTTTTTACATTAATTTATAGACTACTCTTGCCTTGAGTGACAATAGGCCGTAGAATCACCATCGGCCAGCAAACTACATGTCTGCCCGACATTTAACTCTAAACTACATTTTAAGGCGATTTCGTCTACATTTCCCGGTGCCATGGCCTAGGTAACGTAATTATGGCGACATTTTTTACATTAATTTATAGACTACTTATGCCTTGAGTGACAATAGGCCGTAGAATCACCATCGGCCAGCAAACTACATGTCTGCCCGACATTTAACTCTAAACTACATTTTAAGGCGATTTCGTCTACATTTCCCGGTGCCACGGCCTAGGTAACGTAATTATGGCGACATTTTTTACACTAATTTATAGACTACTCTTTCTTTGAGTGACAATACCCCGTAGAATCACCATCGGCCAGCAAACTACATGTCTGCCCGACATTTAACTCTAAACTACATTTTAAGGCGATTTCGTCTACATTTCCCGGTGCCACGGCCTAGGTAACGTAATTATTGCAACTTTTTTTTAAATATCTTATAGAATGATCTTGGTTTGAGTGACATTACGTCTTCGAATCACCATCGGCCAGCAAACTACATGTCTGCCCGACATTTAACTCTAAACCACATTTTTAAGGCGATTTCGTCTACATTTCCCGGTGCCACGGCCTAGGTAACGTAATTATTGCAATTTTTTTAAATTTTTTTATAGAATACCTTTGCCTAGAGTGACAATAGGCCTTTGAATTACCATCGGCCAGCAAAATATATGTCTGTCCGACAATCAACTTAAAACTACATTTTTATGGTGATTTCGTCTACATTTCCCGGTGCCACGGCCTAGGTAACGTAATTATAGCGACTTTTTTTACATTATCTTATAGAATACTCTTGTGTTGAGTGACAATAGGCCTTTGAATCACCATCGGCCAGCAAACGACATGTCTGCCCGACATATAATTATAAACTACATTTTTATCGCGGTTTTGTCTACATTTCCCGGTACTAAGGCTTAGTTAACGTAATTATTTCAACTTTTTTCACATAATATTATAGAATACTCTTGCTTTAAGTGACAATAGGCCTTAGAATCACCATCGGCCAGCAAACTACATGTCTGCCCGACATTTAACTCTAAACTACATTTTTAAGGCGATTACGTCTACATTTCCCGGTGCCACGGCCTAGATAACGTAAATATAGCAACTTTTTTTACATTATCTCATAGAATACTCTTGTTTTGAGTGACAGTATGCCTTAGAATAACCATCGGCCAGCAAACTACATGTCTGCCCGACATTCAACTCTAAACTATATTTTTATGGCGGTTTTGTCTGCATTTCCCGGTGCCACGGCCTAGATAACGTAATTATTGCAACGTTTTTTTACATTTTATTATAGAATACTCTTGGTTTGAGTGATAATAGGCCTAAGGATCACCATCGGCCAGCAAACTACATGTCTGCCCGAAATTTAACTCTAAACTACATTTTAAGGCGATTTCGTCTACATTTCCCGGTGCCATGGCCTAGGTAACGAAACTTTAGCGACTTTTTTTACAATATCTTATAGAATTCTCTTGCTTTAAGTGACAATAGGCGTTAGAATCAACATCGGCCATTAAAATATATGTCTGTCCGACAATCAACTTTAAACTACATTTTTATGGTGATTTAGTCTACATTTCCCGGTGCCACGGCCTAGGTAACGTAATTATTGCGACATTTTTTACATTATCTTATAGAATTCTCTTGCTTTGAGTGATAATAGGCCTTAGAATTACCATCGGCCAGCAAACTGCATGTCTGCCCGACATTTAACTCTAAACTACATTTTAAGGCGATTTCGTCTACATTTCCCGGAGCCTCGGCCTAGGTAACGTAATTATAGCAATTTTTTTTACATTATATTATAGAATACTCTTGCGTTGAGTGACAGTAGGCCTTTGAATCACCATCAGCAAACGACATGTCTGCCCGACATTTAAATATAAACTACATTTTTATCGCGGTTTTGTCTACATTTCCCGGTACTAAGGCTTAGTTAACGTAATTATATCAACTTTTTTCACATTATATTATAGAATACTCTTGCCTTGAGTGACAATATGCCATAGAATCACCATCGGCCAGCAAATTACATGTCTGCCCGACATTTAACTATAAACTACATTTTAAGGCGATTTCGTCTACATTTCCCGGTGCCACGGCCTAGGTAACGTAATTATGGCGACATTTTTTACATTAATTTATAGACTACTTTTGCCTTGAGTGACAATAGGCCGTAGAATCACCATCGGCCAGCAAACTACATGTCTGCCCGACATTTAACTCTAAACTACATTTTAAGGCGATTTCGTCTACATTTCCCGGTGCCATGGCCTAGGTAACGTAATTATGGCGACATTTTTTACATTAATTTATAGACTACTCTTGCCTTGAGTGAAAATAGGCCGTAGAATCACCATCGGCCAGCAAACTACATGTCTGCCCGACATTTAACTCTAAACTACATTTTAAGGCGATTTCGTCTACATTTCCCGGTGCCACGGCCTAGGTAACGTAAAATTGGCGACATTTTTTACACTAATTTATAGACTACTCTTTCTTTGAGTGACACAACCCCGTAGAATCACCATCGGCCAGCAAACTACATGTATGCCCGACATTTAACTCTAAACTACATTTTAAGGCGATTTCGTCTACATTTCCCGGTGCCACGGCCTAGGTAACGTAATTATTGCAACTTTTTTTTAAATATCTTATAGAATGCTCTTGGTTTGAGTGACATTACGTCTTAGAATCACCATCGGCCAGCAAACTACATGTCTGCCCGACATTTAACTCTAAACCACATTTTTAAGGCGATTTCGTCTACATTTCCCGGTGCCACGGCCTAGGTAACGTAATTATTGCAATTTTTTTAAATTTTTTTATAGAATACCTTTGCCTAGAGTGACAATAGGCCTTTGAATTACCATCGGCCAGCAAAATATATGTCTGTCCGACAATCAACTTAAAACTACATTTTTATGGTGATTTCGTCTACATTTCCCGGTGCCACGGCCTAGGTAACGTAATTATAGCGACTTTTTTACCTTATCTTATAGAATACTCTTGTGTTGAGTGACAATAGGCCTTAAAATCACCATCGGCGAGCAAACTACATGTCTGCCCGACATTTAACTCTAAGTCACTATTTGAAGGCGATTTCGTCTACATTTCCTGGTGCCACGGCCTAGGTAACGTAATTATTGCAACTTTTTTTACATTATCATATAGAATACTCTTGCCTTGAGTGACAATAGGCCTTTGAATCACTATCGGCCCGCAAAATATATGTCTGTCCGACAATCAACTTTAAACTACATTTTTATGGTGATTTAGTCTACATTTCCCGGTGCCACGGCCTAGGTAACGTAATTATAGCGACATTTTTTTACATTATCTTATAGAATACTCTTGCTTTGAGTGACAATAGGCCTTCGAATCACCATCAGTTAGCAAACTACATGTCCGACATTTAACTCTAACTCTAGGTAACGTAATTATGGCGACATTTTTTACATTAATTTATAGACTACTCTTGCCTTGAGTGACAATAGTCCGTAGAATCACCATCGGCCAGCAAACTACATGTCTGCCCGACATTTAACTCTAAACTACATTTTAAGGCGATTTCGTCTACATTTCCCGGTGCCGCGGCCTAGGTAACGTAATCATGGCGACATTTTTTACAATAATTTATAGAATACTCTTGCCTTGAGTGACAATAGGCCGTAGAATCACCATCGGCCAGCAAACTACATGTCTGCCCGGCATTTAACTCTAAACTAAATTTTAAGGCGATTTCGTCTACATTTCCCGGTGCCACGGCCTAGGTAACGTAATTGATGCAACTTTTTTTACATTATCTTATATAATGCTCTTACTTTGAGTGACATTACGCCTTAACATCACCATCGGCCAGCAAACTACATGTCTGCCCGACATTTAACTCTAAACTACATTTTAAGGCGATTTCGTCTACATTTCCCGGTGCCACGGCCTAAGTAACGTAATTATGGCGACATTTTTTACATAAATTTATAGAATTCTCTTGCCTTGAGTGACAATATGCCGGAGAATCACCATCGGCCAGCAAACTACATGTCTGCCCGACATTTAACTCTAAACTACATTTTTAAGGCGATTACGTCTACATTTCCCGGTGCCACGGCCTAGATAACGTAAATATAGCAACTTTTTTTACATTATCTTATAGAATACTCTTGCTATGTGTGACAATATGCCTTAGAATAACCATCGGCCAGCAAACTACATGTCTGCCCGACATTCAACTCTAAACTATATTTTTATGGCGGTTTTGTCTACATTTCCCGGTGCCACGGCCTAGATAACGTAATTATTGCAACGTTGTTTACATTTTATTATAGAATACTCTTAGTTTGAGTGATAATAGGCCTAAGAATCACCATCGGCTAGCAAATTACATGTCTGCCCGACATTCAACTCTAAACTATATTTTTATGGCGGTTTTGTCTACATTTCCCGGTGCCACGGCCTAGATAACGTAATTATTGCAACGTTGTTTACATTTTATTATAGAATACTCTTAGTTTGAGTGATAATAGGCCTAAAAATCACCATAGGCTAGCAAACTACATGTCTGCCCGACATTTAACTCTAAACTACATTTTAAGGCGATTTCGTCTACATTTCCCGATGCCACGGCCTAGGTAACGTAACTATAGCGACTTTTTTTACATTATCTTAGATAATACTCTTGTTTTGAGTGACAATAGGCCTTTGAATCACCATCGGCCAGCAAACGACATGTCTGCCCGACATTTAAATATAAACTACATTTTTATCGCGGTTTTGTCTACATTTCCCGGTACTAAGGCTTAGTTAACGTAATTATTTCAATTTTTTTCACATTATATTATAGAATACTCTTGCCTTAAGTGACAATAGGCCTTAGAATCACCATCGGCCAGCAAACTACATGTCTGCCCGACATTTAACTCTAAACTACATTTTTAAGGCGATTACGTCTACATTTCCCGGTGCCACGGCCTAGATAACGTAAATATAGCAACTTTTTTTACATTAACTTATAGAATATTCTTGCTTTGAGTGACAATTTGCCTTAGAATAACCATCGGCCATTAAACTACATGTCTGCCCGACATTCAACTCTAAACTATATTTTTATGGCGGTTTTGTCTACATTTCCCGGTGCCACGGCCTAGATAACGTAACTATTGCAACGTTTTTTACATTTTATTATAGAATACTCTTAGTTTGAGTGATAATAGGCCTAAGAATCACCATCGGCCAGCAAACTACATGTCTGCCCGACATTTAACTCTAAACTACATTTTAAGGCGATTTTGTCTACATTTCCCGGTGCCGTGGCCTAGGTAACGAAACTATAGCGACTTTTTTTACATTATCTTATAGAATACTCTTGTTTTAAGTGACAATACGCGTTAGAATCACCATCGGCCAGCAAACTACATGTTTTCCCGACATTTAACTCTAAACTACATTTTTAAGGCGATTTCGTCTACATTACCCGGTGCCACGGCCTAGGTAACGTAATTATACGACTTTTTTTTACACGATCTTATAGAATTCTCTTGCATTGAGTGAAAAAATGCATTAAAATTACCATCGGCCAGCAAACTACTTGTTTCTCGACATTTAACTCTAAACAATATTTTTAAGACGATTTCGTCTACATTTCCCGGTGCCACGGCCTAGGTAACGTAATTATAGCAACTTTTTTTACACTATCTTATAGAATACTCTTGTTGTGAGTGACAATAGGCCTTTGAATCACCATCGGCCAGCAAACGACATGTCTGCCCGACATTTAAATATAAACTACATTTTTATCGCGGTTTTGTCTACATTTCCCGGTACTAAGGCTTAGTTCACGTAATTATTTCAACTTTTTTCGCATTATATTATAGAATACTCTTGCCTTAAGTGACAATAGGCCTTTGAATCACTATCGGCCAGCAAAATATATGTCTGTCCGACAATCAACTTTAAACTACATTTTTATGGTGATTTAGTCTACATTTCCCGGTGCCACGGCCTAGGTAACGTAATTATAGCGACATTTTTTACATTATCTTATAGAATACTCTTGCTTTGAGTGACAAAAGGCCTTCAAATCACCATCAGTTAGCAAACTACATGTCTGCCCGACATTTAACTCTAAACTACATTTTAAGGCGATTTCGTCTACATTTCCCGGTGCCACGGCCTAGGTAACGTAATTATGGCGACATTTTTTAAATTAATTTATAGACTACTCTTGCCTTGAGTGACAATAGGCCGTAGAATCACCATCGGCCAGCAAACTACATGTCTGCCCGACATTTAACTCTAAACTACATTTTAAGGCGATTTCGTCTACATTTCCCGGTGCCATGGCCTAGGTAACGTAATTATGGCGACATTTTTTACATTAATTTATAGACTACTTATGCCTTGAGTGACAATAGGCCGTAGAATCACCATCGGCCAGCAAACTACATGTCTGCCCGACATTTAACTCTAAACTACATTTTAAGGCGATTTCGTCTACATTTCCCGGTGCCACGGCCTAGGTAACGTAATTATGGCGACATTTTTTACACTAATTTATAGACTACTCTTTCTTTGAGTGACAATACCCCGTAGAATCACCATCGGCCAGCAAACTACATGTCTGCCCGACATTTAACTCTAAACTACATTTTAAGGCGATTTCGTCTACATTTCCCGGTGCCACGGCCTAGGTAACGTAATTATTGCAACTTTTTTTTAAATATCTTATAGAATGATCTTGGTTTGAGTGACATTACGTCTTAGAATCACCATCGGCCAGCAAACTACATGTCTGCCCGACATTTAACTCTAAACCACATTTTTAAGGCGATTTCGTCTACATTTCCCGGTGCCACGGCCTAGGTAACGTAATTATTGCAATTTTTTTAAATTTTTTCATAGAATACCTTTGCCTAGAGTGACAATAGGCCTTTGAATTACCATCGGCCAGCAAAATATATGTCTGTCCGACAATCAACTTAAAACTACATTTTTATGGTGATTTCGTCTACATTTCCCGGTGCCACGGCCTAGGTAACGTAATTATAGCGACTTTTTTTACATTATCTTATAGAATACTCTTGTGTTGAGTGACAATAGGCCTTTGAATCACCATCGGCCAGCAAACGACATGTCTGCCCGACATTTAAATATAAACTACATTTTTATCGCGGTTTTGTCTACATTTCCCGGTACTAAGGCTTAGTTAACGTAATTATTTCAACTTTTTTCACATAATATTATAGAATACTCTTGCTTTAAGTGACAATAGGCCTTAGAATCACCATCGGCCAGCAAACTACATGTCTGCCCGACATTTAACTCTAAACTACATTTTTAAGGCGATTACGTCTACATTTCCCGGTGCCACGGCCTAGATAACGTAAATATAGCAACTTTTTTTACATTATCTTATAGAATACTCTTGTTTTGAGTGACAATTTGCCTTAGAATAACCATCGGCCAGCAAACTACATGTCTGCCCGACATTCAACTCTAAACTATATTTTTATGGCGGTTTTGTCTGCATTTCCCGGTGCCACGGCCTAGATAACGTAATTATTGCAACGTTTTTTTACATTTTATTATAGAATACTCTTGGTTTGAGTGATAATAGGCCTAAGGATCACCATCGGCCAGCAAACTACATGTCTGCCCGAAATTTAACTCTAAACTACATTTTAAGGCGATTTCGTCTACATTTCCCGGTGCCATGGCCTAGGTAACGAAACTTTAGCGACTTTTTTTACAATATCTTATAGAATTCTCTTGCTTTAAGTGACAATAGGCGTTAGAATCAACATCGGCCATTAAAATATATGTCTGTCCGACAATCAACTTTAAACTACATTTTTATGGTGATTTAGTCTACATTTCCCGGTGCCACGGCCTAGGTAACGTAATTATAGCGACATTTTTTACATTATCTTATAGAATTCTCTTGCTTTGAGTGATAATAGGCCTTAGAATTACCATCGGCCAGCAAACTGCATGTCTGCCCGACATTTAACTCTAAACTACATTTTAAGGCGATTTCGTCTACATTTCCCGGAGCCTCGGCCTAGGTAACGTAATTATAGCAATTTTTTTTACATTATATTATAGAATACTCTTGCGTTGAGTGACAGTAGGCCTTTGAATCACCATCAGCAAACGACATGTCTGCCCGACATTTAAATATAAACTACATTTTTATCGCGGTTTTGTCTACATTTCCCGGTACTAAGGCTTAGTTAACGTAATTATATCAACTTTTTTCACATTATATTATAGAATACTCTTGCTTTGAGTGACAATATGCCATAGAATCACCATCGGCCAGCAAATTACATGTCTGCCCGACATTTAACTATAAACTACATTTTTAAGGCGATTACGTCTACATTTCCCGGTGCCACGGCCTAGATAACGTAAATATAGCAACTTTTTTTACATTATCTTATAGAATACTCTTGCTTTGAGTGACAATATGCCTTAGAATAACCATCGGCCAGCAAACTACATGTCTGCCCGACATTCAACTCTAAACTATATTTTTATGGCGGTTTTGTCTACATTTCCCGGTGCCACGGCCTAGGTAACGTAATTATAGCGACATTTTTACATTATCTTATAGAATACTCTTGTGTTGAGTGACAGTAGGCCTTAAAATCACCATCGGCCGGCAAACTACATGTCTGCCCGACATTTAACTCTAAGTCACTATTTGAAGGCGATTTCGTCTACATTTCCTGGTACCACGGCCTAGGTAACATAATTATTGCATTTTTTTTTACATTATCTTATAGAATTCTCTTGCCTTGAGTGACAATAGGCCTATAAATTACCATCGGCTAGCAAAATATATATCTGTCCGACAATCAACTTTAAACTACATTTTTATGGTGATTTCGTCTACATTTCCTGGTGCCACGGCCTAGATAACGTAATTATTGCAACTTTTTTTAAATTATCTTATAGAATACTCTAGCTTTAAGTGATAATAGGCCTCAGAATCACCATCGGCCAGCAAACTATATGTTTTCCCGACATTTAACTCTAAACAACATTTTTAAGACGATTTCGTCTACATTTCCCGGTGCCACGGCCTAGGTAACGTAATTATAGCGAAATTTTTTACATTATCTTATAGAATACTCTTGCTTTGAGTTACAATAGGTCTTAAATTAACCATCGGCCAGCAAACTACATGTATGCCCGACATTGAACTCTAAGTCTCTGTTTTAAGGCGATTTCGTCTACATTTACCGGTGCCACGGCCTAGGTAACATAATTATTGCAACTTTTTTTACATTATCATATAGAATACTCTTGCCTTGAGTGACAATATGCCGTAGAATCACCATCGGCCAGCAAACTACATGTCTGCCCGACATTTAACTCTAAACTACATTTTAAGGCGATTTCGTCTACATTTCCCGGTGCCACGGCCTAGGTAACGTAATTATGGCGACATTTTTTACATTAATTTATAGACTACTCTTGCTTTGAGTGACAATACGCCGTAGAATCACCATCGGCCAGCAAACTACATGTCTGCCCGACATTTAACTCTAAACTACATTTTAAGGCGATTTCGTCTACATTTCCCGGTGCCACGGCCTAGGTAACGTAATTATTGCAACTTTTTTTTAAACATCTTATAGAATACTTTTGCCTTGAGTGACAATAGGCCTTAGAATCACCATCGGCCAGCAAACTACATGTCTGCCCGACATTTAACTCTAAACCACATTTTTAAGGCGATTTCGTCTACATTTTCCGGTGCCACGGCCTAGGTAACGTAATTATTGCAATTTTTTTTACATTTTTTTATAGAATATCTTTGCCTAGAGTGACAATAGGCCTTTGAATTACCATCGGCCAGCAAAATATATGTCTGTCCGACAATCAACTTAAAACTACATTTTTATGGTGATTTCGTCTACATTTCCCGGTGCCACGGCCTAGGTAACGTAATTATAGCGACTTTTTTACCTTATCTTATAGAATACTCTTGTGTTGAGTGACAATAGGCCTTAAAATCACCATCGGCCAGCAAACTACATGTCTGCCCGACATTTAACTCTAAACCACATTTTTAAGGCGATTTCGTCTACATTTCCCGGTGCCACGGCCTAGGTAACGTAATTATTGCAATTTTTTTTACATTTTTTTATAGAATATCTTTGCCTAGAGTGACAATAGGCCTTTGAATTACCATCGGCACGCAAAATATATGTCTGTCCGACAATCAACTTAAAACTACATTTTTATGGTGATTTCGTCTACATTTCCCGGTGCCACGGCCTAGGTAACGTAATTATAGCGACTTTTTTACCTTATCTTATAGAATACTCTTGTGTTGAGTGACAATAGGCCTTAAAATCACCATCGGCCAGCAAACTACATGTCTGCCCGACATTTAACTCTAAGTCACTATTTGAAGGCGATTTCGTCTACATTTCCTGGTGCCACGGCCTAGGTAACGTAATTATTGCAACTTTTTTTACATTATCATATAGAATACTCTTGCCTTGAGTGACAATAGGCCTTTGAATCACTATCGGCCAGAAAAATATATGTCTGTCCGACAATCAACTTTAAACTACATTTTTATGGTGATTTAGTCTACATTTCCCGGTGCCACGGCCTAGGTAACGGAATTATAGCGACATTTTTTACATTATCTTATAGAATACTCTTGCTTCAAGTGACAATACGCCTTCGAATCACCATCAGTTAGCAAACTACATGTCCGACATTTAACTCTAACTCTAGGTAACGTAATTATGGCGACATTTTTTACATTAATTTATAGACTACTCTTGCCTTGAGTGACAATAGGCCGTAGAATCACCATCGGCCAGCAAACTACATGTCTGCCCGACATTTAACTCTAAACTACATTTTAAGGCGATTTCGTCTACATTTCCCGGTGCCGCGGCCTAGGTAACGTAATCATGGCGACATTTTTTACAATAATTTATAGAATACTCTTGCCTTGAGTGACAATAGGCCGTAGAATCACCATCGGCCAGCAAACTACATGTCTGCCCGGCATTTAACTCTAAACTACATTTTAAGGCGATTTCGTCTACATTTCCCGGTGCCACGGCCTAGGTAACGTAATTGATGCAACTTTTTTTACATTATCTTATATAATGCTCTTACTTTGAGTGACATTACGCCTTAACATCACCATAGGCCAGCAAACTACATGTCTGCCCGACATTTAACTCTAAACTACATTTTAAGGCGATTTCGTCTACATTTCCCGGTGCCACGGCCTAAGTAACGTAATTATGGCGACATTTTTTACATAAATTTATAGAATACTCTTGCCTTGAGTGACAATATGCCGGAGAATCACCATCGGCCAGCAAACTACATGTCTGCCCGACATTTAACTCTAAACTACATTTTTAAGGCGATTACGTCTACATTTCCCGGTGCCACGGCCTAGATAACGTAAATATAGCAACTTTTTTTACATTATCTTATAGAATACTCTTGCTATGTGTGACAATATGCCTTAGAATAACCATTGGCCAGCAAACTACATGTCTGCCCGACATTTAACTCTAAACTATATTTTTATGGCGATTTCGTCTACATTTCCCGGTGCCACGGCCTAGGTAACGTAATTATTGCAACTTTTTTTTAAATATCTTATAGAATGATCTTGGTTTGAGTGACATTACGTCTTAGAATCACCATCGGCCAGCAAACTACATGTCTGCCCGACATTTAACTCTAAACCACATTTTTAAGGCGATTTCGTCTACATTTCCCGGTGCCACGGCCTAGGTAACGTAATTATTGCAATTTTTTTAAATTTTTTCATAGAATACCTTTGCCTAGAGTGACAATAGGCCTTTGAATTACCATCGGCCAGCAAAATATATGTCTGTCCGACAATCAACTTAAAACTACATTTTTATGGTGATTTCGTCTACATTTCCCGGTGCCACGGCCTAGGTAACGTAATTATAGCGACTTTTTTTACATTATCTTATAGAATACTCTTGTGTTGAGTGACAATAGGCCTTTGAATCACCATCGGCCAGCAAACTACATGTCTGCCCGACATTTAACTCTAAACTACATTTTAAGGCGATTTCGTCTACATTTCCCGGTGCCACGGCCTAGGTAACGTAATTATTGCAACTTTTTTTACATTATCATATAGAATACTCTTGCCTTGAGTGACAATAGGCCTTTGAATCACTATCGGCCAGCAAAATATATGTCTGTCCGACAATCAACTTTAAACTACATTTTTATGGTGATTTAGTCTACATTTCCCGGTGCCACGGCCTAGGTAACGTAATTATAGCGACATTTTTTACATTATCTTATAGAATACTCTTGCTTTGAGTGATAATAGGCCTTCGAATCACCATCAGTTAGCAAACTACATGTCCGACATTTAACTCTAACTCTAGGTAACGTAATTATGGCGACATTTTTTACATTAATTTATAGACTACTCTTGCCTTGAGTGACAATAGGCCGTAGAATCACCATCGGCCAGCAAACTACATGTCTGCCCGACATTTAACTCTAAACTACATTTTAAGGCGATTTCGTCTACATTTCCCGGTGCCGCGGCCTAGGTAACGTAATCATGGCGACATTTTTTACAATAATTTATAGAATACTCTTGCATTGAGTGACAATAGGCCGTAGAATCACCATCGGCCAGCAAACTACATGTCTGCCCGGCATTTAACTCTAAACTACATTTTAAGGCGATTTCGTCTACATTTCCCGGTGCCACGGCCTAGGTAACGTAATTGATGCAACTTTTTTTACATTATCTTATATAATGCTCTTACTTTGAGTGACATTACGCCTTAACATCACCATAGGCCAGCAAACTACATGTCTGCCCGACATTTAACTCTAAACTACATTTTAAGGCGATTTCGTCTACATTTCCCGGTGCCACGGCCTAAGTAACGTAATTATGGCGACATTTTTTACATAAATTTATAGAATACTCTTGCCTTGAGTGACAATATGCCGGAGAATCACCATCGGCCAGCAAACTACATGTCTGCCCGACATTTAACTCTAAACTACATTTTTAAGGCGATTACGTCTACATTTCCCGGTGCCACGGCCTAGATAACGTAAATATAGCAACTTTTTTTACATTATCTTATAGAATACTCTTGCTATGTGTGACAATATGCCTTAGAATAACCATTGGCCAGCAAACTACATGTCTGCCCGACATTCAACTCTAAACTATATTTTTATGGCGATTTCGTCTACATTTCCCGGTGCCACGGCCTAGGTAACGTAATTATTGCAACTTTTTTTTAAATATCTTATAGAATGATCTTGGTTTGAGTGACATTACGTCTTAGAATCACCATCGGCCAGCAAACTACATGTCTGCCCGACATTTAACTCTAAACCACATTTTTAAGGCGATTTCGTCTACATTTCCCGGTGCCACGGCCTAGGTAACGTAATTATTGCAATTTTTTTAAATTTTTTCATAGAATACCTTTGCCTAGAGTGACAATAGGCCTTTGAATTACCATCGGCCAGCAAAATATATGTCTGTCCGACAATCAACTTAAAACTACATTTTTATGGTGATTTCGTCTACATTTCCCGGTGCCACGGCCTAGGTAACGTAATTATAGCTACTTTTTTTACATTATCTTATAGAATACTCTTGTGTTGAGTGACAATAGGCCTTTGAATCACCATCGGCCAGCAAACTACATGTCTGCCCGACATTTAACTCTAAACTACATTTTAAGGCGATTTCGTCTACATTTCCCGGTGCCACGGCCTAGGTAACGTAATTATGGCGACATTTTTTAAATTAATTTATAGACTACTCTTGCCTTGAGTGACAATAGGCCGTAGAATCACCATCGGCCAGCAAACTACATGTCTGCCCGACATTTAACTCTAAACTACATTTTAAGGCGATTTCGTCTACATTTCCCGGTGCCATGGCCTAGGTAACGTAATTATGGCGACATTTTTTACATTAATTTATAGACTACTTATGCCTTGAGTGACAATAGGCCGTAGAATCACCATCGGCCAGCAAACTACATGTCTGCCCGACATTTAACTCTAAACTACATTTTAAGGCGATTTCGTCTACATTTCCCGGTGCCACGGCCTAGGTAACGTAATTATGGCGACATTTTTTACACTAATTTATAGACTACTCTTTCTTTGAGTGACAATACCCCGTAGAATCACCATCGGCCAGCAAACTACATGTCTGCCCGACATTTAACTCTAAACTACATTTTAAGGCGATTTCGTCTACATTTCCCGGTGCCACGGCCTAGGTAACGTAATTATTGCAACTTTTTTTTAAATATCTTATAGAATGATCTTGGTTTGAGTGACATTACGTCTTAGAATCACCATCGGCCAGCAAACTACATGTCTGCCCGACATTTAACTCTAAACCACATTTTTAAGGCGATTTCGTCTACATTTCCCGGTGCCACGGCCTAGGTAACGTAATTATTGCAATTTTTTTAAATTTTTTCATAGAATACCTTTGTTTAGAGTGACAATAGGCCTTTGAATTACCATCGGCCAGCAAAATATATGTCTGTCCGACAATCAACTTAAAACTACATTTTTATGGTGATTTCGTCTACATTTCCCGGTGCCACGGCCTAGGTAACGTAATTATAGCGACTTTTTTTACATTATCTTATAGAATACTCTTGTGTTGAGTGACAATAGGCCTTTGAATCACCATCGGCCAGCAAACGACATGTCTGCCCGACATTTAAATATAAACTACATTTTTATCGCGGTTTTGTCTACATTTCCCGGTACTAAGGCTTAGTTAACGTAATTATTTCAACTTTTTTCACATAATATTATAGAATACTCTTGCTTTAAGTGACAATAGGCCTTAGAATCACCATCGGCCAGCAAACTACATGTCTGCCCGACATTTAACTCTAAACTACATTTTTAAGGCGATTACGTCTACATTTCCCGGTGCCACGGCCTAGATAACGTAAATATAGCAACTTTTTTTACATTATCTTATAGAATACTCTTGTTTTGAGTGACAATTTGCCTTAGAATAACCATCGGCCAGCAAACTACATGTCTGCCCGACATTCAACTCTAAACTATATTTTTATGGCGGTTTTGTCTGCATTTCCCGGTGCCACGGCCTAGATAACGTAATTATTGCAACGTTTTTTTACATTTTATTATAGAATACTCTTGGTTTGAGTGATAATAGGCCTAAGGATCACCATCGGCCAGCAAACTACATGTCTGCCCGAAATTTAACTCTAAACTACATTTTAAGGCGATTTCGTCTACATTTCCCGGTGCCATGGCCTAGGTAACGAAACTTTAGCGACTTTTTTTACAATATCTTATAGAATTCTCTTGCTTTAAGTGACAATAGGCGTTAGAATCAACATCGGCCATTAAAATATATGTCTGTCCGACAATCAACTTTAAACTACATTTTTATGGTGATTTAGTCTACATTTCCCGGTGCCACGGCCTAGGTAACGTAATTATAGCGACATTTTTTACATTATCTTATAGAATTCTCTTGCTTTGAGTGATAATAGGCCTTAGAATTACCATCGGCCAGCAAACTGCATGTCTGCCCGACATTTAACTCTAAACTACATTTTAAGGCGATTTCGTCTACATTTCCCGGAGCCTCGGCCTAGGTAACGTAATTATAGCAATTTTTTTTACATTATATTATAGAATACTCTTGCGTTGAGTGACAGTAGGCCTTTGAATCACCATCAGCAAACGACATGTCTGCCCGACATTTAAATATAAACTACATTTTTATCGCGGTTTTGTCTACATTTCCCGGTACTAAGGCTTAGTTAACGTAATTATATCAACTTTTTTCACATTATATTATAGAATACTCTTGCCTTGAGTGACAATATGCCATAGAATCACCATCGGCCAGCAAATTACATGTCTGCCCGACATTTAACTATAAACTACATTTTTAAGGCGATTACGTCTACATTTCCCGGTGCCACGGCCTAGATAACGTAAATATAGCAACTTTTTTTACATTATCTTATAGAATACTCTTGTTTTGAGTGACAATATGCCTTAGAATAACCATCGGCCAGCAAACTACATGTCTGCCCGACATTCAACTCTAAACTATATTTTTATGGCGGTTTTGTCTACATTTCCCGGTGCCACGGCCTAGGTAACGTAATTATAGCGACATTTTTACATTATCTTATAGAATACTCTTGTGTTGAGTGACAGTAGGCCTTAAAATCACCATCGGCCGGCAAACTACATGTCTGCCCGACATTTAACTCTAAGTCACTATTTGAAGGCGATTTCGTCTACATTTCCTGGTACCACGGCCTAGGTAACATAATTATTGCATTTTTTTTTACATTATCTTATAGAATTCTCTTGCCTTGAGTGACAATAGGCCTATAAATTACCATCGGCTAGCAAAATATATATCTGTCCGACAATCAACTTTAAACTACATTTTTATGGTGATTTCGTCTACATTTCCTGGTGCCACGGCCTAGATAACGTAATTATTGCAACTTTTTTTAAATTATCTTATAGAATCCTCTAGCTTTAAGTGATAATAGGCCTCAGAATCACCATCGGCCAGCAAACTATATGTTTTCCCGACATTTAACTCTAAACAACATTTTTAAGACGATTTCGTCTACATTTCCCGGTGCCACGGCCTAGGTAACGTAATTATAGCAAAATTTTTTACATTATCTTATAGAATACTCTTGCTTTGAGTTACAATAGGTCTTAAATTAACCATCGGCCAGCAAACTACATGTCTGCCCGACATTGAACTCTAAGTCTCTGTTTTAAGGCGATTTCGTCTACATTTACCGGTGCCACGGCCTAGGTAACATAATTATTGCAACTTTTTTTACATTATCATATAGAATACTCTTGCCTTGAGTGACAATATGCCGTAGAATCACCATCGGCCAGCAAACTACATGTCTTCCCGACATTTAACTCTAAACTACATTTTAAGGCGATTTCGTCTACATTTCCCGGTGCCACGGCCTAGGTAACGTAATTATGGCGACATTTTTTTCATTAATTTATAGACTACTCTTGCTTTGAGTGACAATACGCCGTAGAATCACCATCGGCCAGCAAACTACATGTCTGCCCGACATTTAACTCTAAACTACATTTTAAGGCGATTTCGTCTACATTTCCCGGTGCCACGGCCTAGGTAACGTAATTATTGCAACTTTTTTTTAAACATCTTATAGAATACTTTTGCCTTGAGTGACAATAGGCCTTAGAATCACCATCGGCCAGCAAACTACATGTCTGCCCGACATTTAACTCTAAACCACATTTTTAAGGCGATTTCGTCTACATTTCCCGGTGCCACGGCCTAGGTAACGTAATTATTGCAATTTTTTTTACATTTTTTTATAGAATATCTTTGCTTAGAGTGACAATAGGCCTTTGAATTACCATCGGCCAGCAAAATATATGTCTGTCCGACAATCAACTTAAAACTACATTTTTATGGTGATTTCGTCTACATTTCCCGGTGCCACGGCCTAGGTAACGTAATTATAGCGACTTTTTTACCTTATCTTATAGAATACTCTTGTGTTGAGTGACAATAGGCCTTAAAATCACCATCGGCCAGCAAACTACATGTCTGCCCGACATTTAACTCTAAACCACATTTTTAAGGCGATTTCGTCTACATTTCCCGGTGCCACGGCCTAGGTAACGTAATTATTGCAATTTTTTTTACATTTTTTTATAGAATATCTTTGCCTAGAGTGACAATAGGCCTTTGAATTACCATCGGCCAGCAAAATATATGTCTGTCCGACAATCAACTTAAAACTACATTTTTATGGTGATTTCGTCTACATTTCCCGGTGCCACGGCCTAGGTAACGTAATTATAGCGACTTTTTTACCTTATCTTATAGAATACTCTTGTGTTGAGTGACAATAGGCCTTAAAATCACCATCGGCCAGCAAACTACATGTCTGCCCGACATTTAACTCTAAGTCACTATTTGAAGGCGATTTCGTCTACATTTCCTGGTGCCACGGCCTAGGTAACGTAATTATTGCAACTTTTTTTACATTATCATATAGAATACTCTTGCCTTGAGTGACAATAGGCCTTTGAATCACTATCGGCCAGAAAAATATATGTCTGTCCGACAATCAACTTTAAACTACATTTTTATGGTGATTTAGTCTACATTTCCCGGTGCCACGGCCTAGGTAACGGAATTATAGCGACATTTTTTACATTATCTTATAGAATACTCTTGCTTTAAGTGACAATACGCCTTCGAATCACCATCAGTTAGCAAACTACATGTCCGACATTTAACTCTAACTCTAGGTAACGTAATTATGGCGACATTTTTACATTAATTTATAGACTACTCTTGCCTTGAGTGACAATAGGCCGTAGAATCACCATCGGCCAGCAAACTACATGTCTGCCCGACATTTAACTCTAAACTACATTTTAAGGCGATTTCGTCTACATTTCCCGGTGCCGCGGCCTAGGTAACGTAATCATGGCGACATTTTTTACAATAATTTATAGAATACTCTTGCCTTGAGTGACAAAAGGCCTTCAAATCACTATCAGTTAGCAAACTACATGTCTGCCCGACATTTAACTCTAAACTACATTTTAAGGCGATTTCGTCTACATTTCCCGGTGCCACGGCCTAGGTAACGTAATTATGGCGACATTTTTTACATTAATTTATAGACTACTTTTGCCTTGAGTGACAATAGGCCGTAGAATCACCATCGGCCAGCAAACTACATGTCTGCCCGACATTTAACTCTAAACTACATTTTAAGGCGATTTCGTCTACATTTCCCGGTGCCATGGCCTAGGTAACGTAATTATGGCGACATTTTTTACATTAATTTATAGACTACTCTTGCCTTGAGTGACAATAGGCCGTAGAATCACCATCGGCCAGCAAACTACATGTCTGCCCGACATTTAACTCTAAACTACATTTTAAGGCGATTTCGTCTACATTTCCCGGTGCCACGGCCTAGGTAACGTAATTATGGCGAAATTTTTTACACTAATTTATAGACTACTCTTTCTTTGAGTGACACAACTCCGTAGAATCACCATCGGCCAGCAAACTACATGTCTGCCCGACATTTAACTCTAAACTACATTTTAAGGCGATTTCGTCTACATTTCCCGGTGCCACGGCCTAGGTAACGTAATTATTGCAACTTTTTTTACATTATCATATAGAATACTCTTGCCTTGAGTGACAATAGGCCTTTGAATCACTATCGGCCAGCAAAATATATGTCTGTCCGACAATCAACTTTAAACTACATTTTTATGGTGATTTAGTCTACATTTCCCGGTGCCACGGCCTAGGTAACGTAATTATAGCGACATTTTTTACATTATCTTATAGAATACTCTTGCTTTGAGTGATAATAGGCCTTCGAATCACCATCAGTTAGCAAACTACATGTCCGACATTTAACTCTAACTCTAGGTAACGTAATTATGGCGACATTTTTTACATTAATTTATAGACTACTCTTGCCTTGAGTGACAATAGGCCGTAGAATCACCATCGGCCAGCAAACTACATGTCTGCCCGACATTTAACTCTAAACTACATTTTAAGGCGATTTCGTCTACATTTCCCGGTGCCGCGGCCTAGGTAACGTAATCATGGCGACATTTTTTACAATAATTTATAGAATACTCTTGCCTTGAGTGACAATAGGCCGTAGAATCACCATCGGCCAGCAAACTACATGTCTGCCCGGCATTTAACTCTAAACTACATTTTAAGGCGATTTCGTCTACATTTCCCGGTGCCACGGCCTAGGTAACGTAATTGATGCAACTTTTTTTACATTATCTTATATAATGCTCTTACTTTGAGTGACATTACGCCTTAACATCACCATAGGCCAGCAAACTACATGTCTGCCCGACATTTAACTCTAAACTACATTTTAAGGCGATTTCGTCTACATTTCCCGGTGCCACGGCCTAAGTAACGTAATTATGGCGACATTTTTTACATAAATTTATAGAATACTCTTGCCTTGAGTGACAATATGCCGGAGAATCACCATCGGCCAGCAAACTACATGTCTGCCCGACATTTAACTCTAAACTACATTTTTAAGGCGATTACGTCTACATTTCCCGGTGCCACGGCCTAGATAACGTAAATATAGCAACTTTTTTTACATTATCTTATAGAATACTCTTGCTATGTGTGACAATATGCCTTAGAATAACCATTGGCCAGCAAACTACATGTCTGCCCGACATTCAACTCTAAACTATATTTTTATGGCGGTTTTGTCTACATTTCCCGGTGCCACGGCCTAGATAACGTAATTATTGCAACGTTGTTTACATTTTATTATAGAATACTCTTAGTTTGAGTGATAATAGGCCTAAGAATCACCATCGGCTAGCAAATTACATGTCTGCCCGACATTCAACTCTAAACTATATTTTTATGGCGGTTTTGTCTACATTTCCCGGTGCCACGGCCTAGATAACGTAATTATTGCAACGTTGTTTACATTTTATTATAGAATACTCCAAGTTTGAGTGATAATAGGCCTAAAAATCACCATCGGCTAGCAAACTACATGTCTGCCCGACATTTAACTCTAAACTACATTTTAAGGCGATTTCGTCTACATTTCCCGATGCCACGGCCTAGGTAACGTAACTATAGCGACTTTTTTTACATTATCTTAGATAATACTCTTGTTTTGAGTGACAATAGGCCTTTGAATCACCATCGGCCAGCAAACGACATGTCTGCCCGACATTTAAATATAAACTACATTTTTATCGCGGTTTTGTCTACATTTCCCGGTGCCACGGCCTAGATAACGTAACTATTGCAACGTTTTTTACATTTTATTATAGAATACTCTTAGTTTAAGTGATAATAGGCCTAAGAATCACCATCGGCCAGCAAACTACATGTCTGCCCGACATTTAACTCTAAACTACATTTTAAGGCGATTTTGTCTACATTTCCCGGTGCCGTGGCCTAGGTAACGAAACTATAGCGACTTTTTTTACATTATCTTATAGAATACTCTTGTTTTAAGTGACAATACGCGTTAGAATCACCATCGGCCAGCAAACTACATGTTTTCCCGACATTTAACTCTAAACTACATTTTTAAGGCGATTTCGTCTACATTACCCGGTGCCACGGCCTAGGTAACGTAATTATACGACTTTTTTTTACACGATCTTATAGAATTCTATTGCATTGAGTGAAAAAATGCATTAAAATTACCATCGGCTAGCAAACTACTTGTTTCTCGACATTTAACTCTAAACAATATTTTTAAGACGATTTCGTCTACATTTCCCGGTGCCACGGTCTAGGTAACGTAATTATAGCGACTTTTTTTACAATATCTTATAGAATACTCTTGTTTTGAGTGACAATAGGCCTTTGAATCACCATCGGCCAGCAAACGACATGTCTGCCCGACATTTAAATATAAACTACATTTTTATCGCGGTTTTGTCTACATTTCCCGGTACTAAGGCTTAGTTAACGTAATTATTTCAACTTTTTTCACATTATATTATAGAATACTCTTGCCTTAAGTGACAATAGGCCTTTGAATCACTATCGGCCAGCAAAATATATGTCTGTCCGACAATCAACTTTAAACTACATTTTTATGGTGATTTAGTCTACATTTCCCGGTGCCACGGCCTAGGTAACGTAATTATAGCGACATTTTTTACATTCTCTTAAAGAATACTCTTGCTTTGAGTGACAAAAGGCCTTCAAATCACCATCAGTTAGCAAACTACATGTCTGCCCGACATTTAACTCTAAACTACATTTTAAGGCGATTTCGTCTACATTTCCCGGTGCCACGGCCTAGGTAACGTAAATATGGCGACATTTTTTACATTAATTTATAGACTACTCTTGCCTTGAGTGACAATAGGCCGTAGAATTACCATCGGCCAGCAAACTACATGTCTGCCAGACATTTAACTCTAAACTACATTTTAAGGCGATTTCGTCTACATTTCCCGGTGCCATGGCCTAGGTAACGTAATTATGGCGACATTTTTTACATTCATTTATAGACTACTTTTGCCTTGAGTGACAATAGGCCATAGAATCACCATCGGCCAGCAAACTACATGTCTGCCCGACATTTAACTCTAAACTACATTTTAAGGCGATTTCGTCTACATTTCCCGGTGCCACGGCCTAGGTAACGTAATTATGGCGACATTTTTTTAACTAATTTATAGACTACTCTTTCTTTGAGTGACAATACCCCGTAGAATCACCATCGGCCAGCAAACTACATGTCTGCCCGACATTTAACTCTAAACTACATTTTAAGGCGATTTCGTCTACATTTCCCGGTGCCACGGCCTAGGTAACGTAATTATTGCAACTGTTTTTTAAATATCTTATAGAATGATCTTGGTTTGAGTGACATTACGTCTTAGAATCACCATCGGCCAGCAAACTACATGTCTGCCCGACATTTAACTCTAAACCACATTTTTAAGGCGATTTCGTCTACATTTCCCGGTGCCACGGCCTAGGTAACGTAATTATTGCAATTTTTTTAAATTTTTTTATAGAATACCTTTGCCTAGAGTGACAATAGGCCTTTGAATTACCATCGGCCAGCAAAATATATGTCTGTCCGACAATCAACTTAAAACTACATTTTTATGGTGATTTCGTCTACATTTCCCGGTGCCACGGCCTAGGTAACGTAATTATAGCGACTTTTTTACCTTATCTTATAGAATACTCTTATGTTGAGTGACAATAGGCCTTAAAATCACCATCGGCGAGCAAACTACATGTCTGCCCGACATTTAACTCTAAGTCACTATTTGAAGGCGATTTCGTCTACATTTCCTGGTGCCACGGCCTAGGTAACGTAATTATTGCAACGTTGTTTACATTTTATTATAGAACACTCTTAGTTTGAGTGATAGTAGGCCTAAGAATCACCATCGGCTAGCAAACTACATGTCTGCCCGACATTTAACTCTAAACTACATTTTAAGGCGATGTCGTCTACATTTCCCGGTGCCACGGCCTAGGTAACGTAACTATAGCGACTTTTTTTACATTATCTTAGATAATGCTCTTGTTTTGAGTGACAATAGGCCTTTGAATCACCATCGGCCAGCAAACGACATGTCTGCCCGACATTTAAATATAAACTACATTTTTATCGCGGTTTTGTCTACATTTCCCGGTACTAAGGCTTAGTTAACGTAATTATTTCAACTTTTTTCACATTATATTATAGAATTCTCTTGCTTCAAGTGACAATAGGCCTTAGAATCACCATCGGCCAGCAAACTACATGTCTGCCCAACATTTAACTCTAAACTACATTTTTAAGGCGATTACGTCTACATTTCCCGGTGCCACGGCCTAGATAACGTAAATATAGCAACTTTTTTTACATAATCTTATAGAATATTCTTGCTTTGAGTGACAATTTGCCTTAGAATAACCATCGGTCATTAAACTACATGTCTGCTCGACATTCAACTCTAAACTATATTTTTATGGCGGTTTTGTCTACATTTCCCGGTGCCACGGCCTAGATAACGTAATTATTGCAATGTTTTTTACATTTTATTATAGAATCCTCTTAGTTTGAGTGATAATAGGCCTAAGAATTACCATCGGCCAGCAAACTACATGTCTGCCCGACATTTAACTCTAAACTACATTTTAAGGCGATTTTGTCTACATTTCCCGGTGCCATGGCCTAGGTAACGAAACTATAGCGACTTCTTTTACATTATCTTATAGAATACTCTTGTTTTAAGTGACAATAGGCGTTAGAATCACCATCGGCCAGCAAACTACATGTTTTCCCGACATTTAACACTAAACTACATTTTTAAGGCGATTTCGTCTACATTACCCGGTGCCACGGCCTAGGTAACGTAATTATTGGAATTTTTTTTACAAGATCTTATAGAAATCTCTTGCATTGAGTGAAAAAATGCCTTAAAATTACGATCGGCCAGCAAACTACTTGTTTTCCCGACATTTAACTCTAAACAATATTTTTAAGACGATTTCGTCTACATTTCCCGGTGCCACGGCCTAGGTAACGTAATTATAGCGACTTTTTTTACATTATCTTATAGAATACTCTTGTGTTGAGTGACAATAGGCCTTTGAATCACCATCGGCCAGCAAACGACATGTCTGCCCGACATTTAAATATAAACTACATTTTTATCGCGGTTTTGTCTACATTTCCCGGTACTAAGGCTTAGTTAACGTAAATATAGCAACTTTTTTTACATTATCTTATAGAATACTCTTGTTTTGAGTGACAATATGCCTTAGAATAACCATCGGCCAGCAAACTACATGTCTGCCCGACATTCAACTCTAAACTATATTTTTATGGCGGTTTTGTCTACATTTCCCGGTGCCACGGCCTAGATAACGTAATTATTGCAACGTTTTTTTACATTTTATTATAGAATACTCTTGGTTTGAGTGATAATAGACCTAAAAATCACCATCGGCCAGCAAACTACATGTCTGCCCGACATTTAACTCTAAACTACATTTTAAGGCGATTTCGTCTACATTTCCCGGTGCCATGGCCTAGGTAACGAAACTTTAGCGACTTTTTTTACATTATCTTATAGAATTTTCTTGTTTTAAGTGACAATAGGCGTTAGAATCAACATCGGCCATTAAAATATATGTCTGTCCGACAATCAACTTTAAACTACATTTTTATGGTGATTTAGTCTACATTTCCCGGTGCCACGGCCTAGGTAACGTAATTATAGCGAAATTTTTTACATTATCTTATAGAATTCTCTTGCTTTGAGTGATAATAAGCCTTAGAATTACCATCGGCCAGCAAACTGCATGTCTGCCCGACATTTAACTCTAAACTACATTTTAAGGCGATTTCGTCTACATTTCCCGGAGCCTCGGCCTAGGTAACGTAATTATAGCAATTTTTTTTACATTAAATTATAGAATACTCTTGCGTTGAGTGACAGTAGGCCTTTGAATCACCATCGGCCAGCAAACGACATGTCTGCCCGACATTTAAATATAAACTACATTTTTATCGCGGTTTTGTCTACATTTCCCGGTACTAAGGCTTAGTTAACGTAATTATATCAACTTTTTTCACATTATATTATAGAATACTCTTGCCTTGAGTGACAATATGCCGTAGAATTACCATCGGCCAGCAAATTACATGTCTGCCCGACATTTAACTCTAAACTACATTTTTAAGGCGATTACGTCTACATTTCCCGGTGCCACGGCCTAGATAACGTAAATATAGCAACTTTTTTTACATTATCTTATAGAATACTCTTGCTTTGAGTGACAATATGTCTTAGAATAACCATCGGCCAGCAAACTACATGTCTGCCCGACATTCAACTCTAAACTATATTTTTATGGCGGTTTTGTCTACATTTCCCGGTGCCACGGCCTAGGTAACGTAATTATAGCGACTTTTTTACATTATCTTATAGAATCCTCTTGTGTTGAGTGACAATAGGCAATAAAATCACCATCGGCCGGCAAACTACATGTCTGCCCGACATTTAACTCTAAGTCACTATTTGAAGGCGATTTCGTCTACATTTCCTGGTGCCACGGCCTAGGTAACATAATTATTGCATTTTTTTTTACATTATCTTATAGAATTCTCTTGCCTTGAGTGACAATAGGCCTATAAATTACCATCGGCTAGCAAAATATATGTCTGTCCGACAATCAACTTTAAACTACATTTTTATGGTGATTTCGTCTACATTTCCCGGTGCCACGGCCTAGATAACGTAATTATTGCAACTTTTTTTACATTATCTTATAGAATACTCTAGCTTTAAGTGATAATAGGCCTCAGAATCACCATCGGCCAGCAAACTATATGTTTTCCCGACATTTAACTCTAAACAACATTTTTAAGACGATTTCGTCTACATTTCCCGGTGCCACGGCCTAGGTAACGTAATTATAGCGAAAATTTTTAACATTATCTTATAGAATCCTCCTGCTTTGAGTTACAATAGGTCTTAAATTAACCATCGGCCAGCAAACTACATGTCTGCCCGACATTGAACTCTAAGTCTCTGTTTTAAGGCGATTTCGTCTACATTTACCGGTGCCACGGCCTAGGTAACATAATTATTGCAACTTTTTTTACATTATCATATAGAATACTCTTGCCTTGAGTGACAATAGGCCGTAGAATTACCATCGGCCAGCAAACTACATGTCTGCCCGACATTTAACTCTAAACTACATTTTAAGGCGATTTCGTCTACATTTCCCGGTGCCACGGCCTAGGTAACGTAATTATGGCGACATTTTTTACATTAATTTATAGACTACTCTTGCTTTGAGTGACAATACGCCGTAGAATCACCATCGGCCAGCAAACTACATGTCTGCCCGACATTTAAATATAAACTACATTTTTATCGCGGTTTTGTCTACATTTCCCGGTACTAAGGCTTAGTTAACGTAACTTTATCAACTTTTTTCACATTATATTATAGAATTCTCTTGCCTTGAGTGATAATATGCCGTAGAATCACCATCGGCCAGCAAATTACATGTCTGCTTGACATTTAACTCTAAACTACATTTTTAAGGCGATTACGTCTACATTTCCCGGTGCCACGGCCTAGGTAACGTAATTATTGCAACTTTTTTTTAAATATCTTATAGAAGGCTCTTAATTTGAGTGACATTACGCCTTAGAATCACCATCGGCCAGCAAATTACATGTCTGCCCGACATTTAACTCTAAACCACATTTTTAAGGCGATTTCGTCTACATTTCCCGGTGCCACGGCCTAGGTAACGTAATTATTGCATTTTTTTTTACATTTTTTTATAGAATACCTTTGCCTAGAGTGACAATAGGCCTTTGAATTACCATCGGCCAGCAAAATATATGTCTGTCCGACAATCAACTTAAAACTACATTTTTATGGTGATTTCGTCTACATTTCCCGGTGCCACGGCCTAGGTAACGTAATTATAGCGACTTTTTTACCTTATCTTATAGAATACTCTTGTGTTCAGTGTCAATAGGCCTTAAAATCACTATCGGCCAGCAAACTACGTGTCTGCCCGACATTTAACTCTAAGTCACTATTTGAAGGCGATTTCGTCTACATTTCCTGGTGCCACGGCCTAGGTAACGTAATTATAGCGACATTTTTTACATTATCTTATAGAATATTTTTGCCTTGAGTGACAATAGGCCTTCGAATCACCATCAGTTAGCAAACTACATGTCTGCCCGACATTTAACTCTAAACTACATTTTAAGGCGATTTCGTCTACATTTCCCGGTGCCGCGGCCTAGGTAACGTAATCATGGCGACAATTTTTACAATTATTTATAGAATACTCTTGCCTTGAGTGACAATAGGCCGTAGAATCACCATCGGCCAGCAAACTACATGTCTGCCCGACATTTAACTCTAAACTACATTTTAAGGCGATTTCGTCTACATTTCCCGGTGCCACGGCCTAGGTAACGTAATTATTGCAACTTTTTTTACATTATCTTATAGAATGCTCTTACTTTGAGTGACATTACGCCTTGGCATCACCATCGGCCAGCAAACTACATGTCTGCCCGACATTTAACTCTAAACTACATTTTAAGGCGATTTCGTCTACATTTCCCGGTGCCACGGCCTAGGTAACGTAATTATGGCGACATTTTTTACATAAGTTTATAGAATGCTCTTGCCTTGAGTGACAAAATGCGGTAGAATCACCATCGGCCAGCAAACTACATGTCTGCCCGACATTTAACTCTAAACTACATTTTTAAGGCGATTACGTCTACATTTCCCGGTGCCACGGCCTAGATAACGTAAATATAGCAACTTTTTTTACATTATCTTATAGAATCTACTTGCTATGAGTGACAATAGGCCTTTGAATCACCATCGGCCAGCAAACGACATGTCTGCCCGACATTTAAATATAAACTACATTTTTATCGCGGTTTTGTCTACATTTCCCGGTACTAAGGCTTAGTTAACGTAATTATTTCAACTTTTTTCACATTATATTATAGAATACTCTTGCCTTAACTGACAATAGGCCTTAGAATCACCATCGGCCAGCAAACTACATGTCTGCCCGACATTTAACTCTAAACTACATTTTTAAGGCGATTACGTCTACATTTCCCGGTGCCACGGCCTAGATAACGTAAATTTAGCAAATTTTTTTACATTATCTTATAGAATTTTCTTGCTTTGAGTGACAATTTGCCTTAGAATAACCATCGGCCATTAAACTACATGTCTGCCCGACATTCAACTCTAAACTATATTTTTATGGCGGTTTTGTCTACATTTCCCGATGCCACGGCCTAGATAACGTAATTATTGCAACGTTTTTTACATTTTATTATAGAATACTCTTAGTTTGAGAGATAATAGGCCTAAGAATTACCATCGGCTAGCAAACTACATGTCTGCCCAACATTTAACTCTAAACTACATTTTAAGGCGATTTTGTCTACATTTCCCGGTGCCATGGCCTAGGTAACGAAACTATAGCGACTTTTTTTACATTATCTTATAGAATACTCTTGTTTTAAGTGACAATAGGCGTTAGAATCACCATCGGCCAGCAAACTACATGTTTTCCCGACTTTTAACTCTAAACTACATTTTTAAGGCGATTTCGTCTACATTACCCGGTGCCACGGCCTAGGTAACGTAATTATTGGAATTTTTTTTACACGATCATATAGAATTCTCTTGCATTGAGTGAAAAAATGCCTTAAAATTACCATCGGCCAGCAAACTACTTGTTTTCCCGACATTTAACTCTAAACAATATTTTTAAGACGATTTCGTCTACATTTCCCGGTGCCACGGCCTAGGTAACGTAATTATAGCGACTTTTTTTACATTATCTTATAGAATTCTTTTGTGTTGAGTGACAATAGGCCTTTGAATCACCATCGGCCAGCAAACGACATGTCTGCCCGACATTTAAATATAAACTACATTTTTATTGCGGTTTTGTCTACATTTCCCGGTACTAAGGCTTACTTAACGTAATTATTTCAACTTTTTTCACATAATATTATAGCATACTCTTGCCTTAAGTGACATTAGGCCTTTGAATCACCATCGGCCAGCAAACTACATGTCTGCCCGACATTTAACTCTAAACTACATTTTTAAGGCGATTACGTCTACATTTCCCGGTGCCACGGCCTAGATAACGTAAATATAGCAACTTTTTTTACATTATCTTATAGAATACTCTTGCTTTGAGTGACAATATGACTCAGAATAACCATCGGCCAGCAAACTACATGTCTGCCCGACATTCAACTCTAAACTATATTTTTATGGCGGTTTTGTCTACATTTCCCGGTGCCACGGCCTAGATAACGTAATTATTGCAACGTTTTTTTACATTTTATTATAGAATACTCTTGGTTTGAGTGATAATAGGCCTAAGGATCACCATCGGCCAGCAAACTACATGTCTGCCCGACATTTAACTCTAAACTACATTTTAAGGCGATTTCGTCTACATTTCCCGGTGCCATGGCCTAGGTAACGAAACTTTAGCGACTTTTTTTACAATATCTTATAGAATTTTCTTGCTTTAAGTGACAATAGGCGTTAGAATCAACATCGGCCATTAAAATATATGTCTGTCCGACAATCAACTTTAAACTACATTTTTATGGTGATTTAGTCTACATTTCCCGGTGCCACGGCCTAGGTAACGTAATTATAGCGACATTTTTTACATTATCTTATAGAATTCTCTTGCTTTGAGTGATAATAGGCCTTAGAATTACCATCGGCCAGCAAACTGCATGTCTGCCCGACATTTAACTCTAAACTACAATTTAAGGCGATTTCGTCTACATTTCCCGGAGCCTCGGCCTAGGTAACGTAATTATAGCAATTTTTTTTACATTATATTATAGAATACTCTTGCGTTGAGTGACAGTAGGCCTTTGAATCACCATCAGCAAACGACATGTCTGCCCGACATTTAAATATAAACTACATTTTTATCGCGGTTTTGTCTACATTTCCCGGTACTAAGGCTTAGTTAACGTAATTATATCAACTTTTTTCACATTATATTATAGAATACTCTTGCCTTGAGTGACAATATGCCATAGAATCACCATCGGCCAGCAAATTACATGTCTACCCGACATTTAACTATAAACTACATTTTTAAGGCGATTACGTCTACATTTCCCGGTGCCACGGCCTAGATAACGTAAATATAGCAACTTTTTTTACATTATCTTATAGAATACTCTTGCTTTGAGTGACAATATGCCTTAGAATAACCATCGGCCAGCAAACTACATGTCTGCCCGACATTCAACTCTAAACTATATTTTTATGGCGGTTTTGTCTACATTTCCCGGTGCCACGGCCTAGGTAACGTAATTATAGCGACTTTTTTACATTATCTTATAGAATACTCTTGTGTTGAGTGACAATAGGCCTTAAAATCACCATCGGCCGGCAAACTACATGTCTGCCCGACATTTAACTCTAAGTCACTATTTGAAGGCGATTTCGTCTACATTTCCTGGTGCCACGGCCTAGGTAACATAATTATTGCATTTTTTTTTACATTATCTTATAGAATTCTCTTGCTTTGAGTGACAATAGGCCTATAAATTACCATCGGCTAGCAAAATATATATCTGTCCGACAATCAACTTTAAACTACATTTTTATGGTGATTTCGTCTACATTTCCTGGTGCCACGGCCTAGATAACGTAATTATTGCAACTTTTTTTAAATAATCTTATAGAATACTCTAGCTTTAAGTGATAATAGGCCTCAGAATCACCATCGGCCAGCAAACTATATGTTTTCCCGACATTTAACTCTAAACAACATTTTTAAGACGATTTCGTCTACATTTCCCGGTGCCACGGCCTAGGTAACGTAATTATAGCGACATTTTTTACATTATCTTATAGAATGCTCTTGCGTTGAGTTACAATAGGTCTTAAATTAACCATCGGCCAGCAAACTACATGTCTGCCCGACATTGAACTCTAAGTCTCTGTTTTAAGGCGATTTCGTCTACATTTACCGGTGCCACGGCCTAGGTAACATAATTATTGCAACTTTTTTTACATTATCATATAGAATACTCTTGCCTTGAGTGACAATAGGCCGTAGAATCACCATCGGCCAGCAAACTACATGTCTGCCCGACATTTAACTCTAAACTACATTTTAAGGCGATTTCGTCTACATTTCCCGGTGCCACGGCCTAGGTAACGTAATTATGGCGACATTTTTTACATTAATTTATAGACTACTCTTGCTTTGAGTGACAATACACCGTAGAATCACCATCGGCCAGCAAACTACATGTCTGCCCGACATTTAACTCTAAACTACATTTTAAGGCGATTTCGTCTACATTTCCCGGTGCCACGGCCTAGGTAACGTAATTATTGCAACTTTTTTTTAAATATCTTATAGAATGCTCTTGGTTTGAGTGACATTACGCCTTAGAATCACCATCGGCCAGCAAACTACATGTCTGCCCGACATTTAACTCTAAACCACATTTTTAAGGCGATTTCGTCTACATTTCCCGGTGCCACGGCCTAGGTAACGTAATTATTGCAATTTTTATTACATTTTTTTATAGAATATCTTTGCCTAGAGTGACAATAGGCCTTTGAATTACCATCGGCCAGCAAAATATATGTCTGTCCGACAATCAACTTAAAACTACATTTTTATGGTGATTTCGTCTACATTTCCCGGTGCCACGGCCTAGGTAACGTAATTATAGCGACTTTTTTACCTTATCTTATAGAATACTCTTGTGTTGAGTGACAATAGGACTTAAAATCACCATCGGCCAGCAAACTACATGTCTGCCCGACATTTAACTCTAAGTCACTATTTGAAAGCGATTTCGTCTACATTTCCTGGTGCCACGGCCTAGGTAACGTAATTATTGCAACTTTTTTTACATTATCATATAGAATACTCTTGCCTTGAGTGACAATAGGCCTTTGAATCACTATCGGACAGCAAAATATATGTCTGTCCGACAATCAACTTTAAACTACATATTTATGGTGATTTAGTCTACATTTCCCGGTGCCACGGCCTAGGTAACGGAATTATAGCGACATTTTTACATTATCTTATAGAATACTCTTGCTTTGAGTGACAATACGCCTTCGAATCACCATCAGTTAGCAAACTACATGTCCGACATTTAACTCTAACTCTAGGTAACGTAATTATGGCGACATTTTTTACATTAATTTATAGACTACTCTTGCCTTGAGTGACAATAGGCCGTAGAATCACCATCGGCCAGCAAACTACATGTCTGCCCGACATTTAACTCTAAACTACATTTTAAGGCGATTTCGTCTACATTTCCCGGTGCCATGGCCTAGGTAACGTAATTATGGCGACATTTTTTACATTAATTTATAGACTACTCTTGCCTTGAGTAACAATAGGCCGTAGAATCACCATCGGCCAGCAAACTACATGTCTGCCCGACATTTAACTCTAAACTACATTTTAAGGCGATTTCGTCTACATTTCCCGGTGCCACTGCCTAGGTAACGTAATTATTGCAACTTTTTTTTAAATATCTTACAGAATGCTCTTGGTTTGAGTGACATTACGCCTTAGAATCACCATCGGCCAGCAAACTACATGTCTGCCCGATATTTAACTCTAAACCACATTTTTAAGGCGATTTCGTCTACATTTCTCGGTGCCACGGCCTAGGTAACGTAATTATTGCAATTTTTTTTACATTTTTTTATAGAATACCTTTGCCTAGAGTGACAATAGGCCTTTGAATTACCATCGGCCAGCAAAATATATGTCTGTCCGACAATCAACTTAAAACTACATTTTTATGGTGATTTCGTCTACATTTCCCGGTGCCACGGCCTAGGTAACGTAATTATAGCGACTTTTTTACCTTATCTTATAGAATCCTCTTGCTTTGAGTTACAATAGGTCTTAAATTAACCATCGGCCAGCAAACTACATGTCTGCCCGACATTGAACTCTAAGTCTCTGTTTTAAGGCGATTTCGTCTACATTTACCGGTGCCACGGCCTAGGTAACATAATTATTGCAACTTTTTTTACATTATCATATAGAATACTCTTGCCTTGAGTGACAATATGCCGTAGAATCACCATCGGCCAGCAAACTACATGTCTGCCCGACATTTAACTCTAAACTACATTTTAAGGCGATTTCGTCTACATTTCCCGGTGCCACGGCCTAGGTAACGTAATTATGGCGACATTTTTTACATTAATTTATAGACTACTCTTGTTTTGAGTGACAATACGCCGTAGAATCACCATCGGCCAGCAAACTACATGTCTGCCCGACATTTAACTCTAAACTACATTTTAAGGCGATTTCGTCTACATTTCCCGGTGCCACGGCCTAGGTAACGTAATTATTGCAACTTTTTTTTAAACATCTTATAGAATACTTTTGCCTTGAGTGACAATAGGCCTTAGAATCACCATCGGCCAGCAAACTACATGTCTGCCCGACATTTAACTCTAAACCACATTTTTAAGGCGATTTCGTCTACATTTCCCGGTGCCACGGCCTAGGTAACGTAATTATTGCAATTTTTTTTACATTTTTTTATAGAATATCTTTGCCTAGAGTGACAATAGGCCTTTGAATTACCATCGGCCAGCAAAATATATGTCTGTCCGACAATCAACTTAAAACTACATTTTTATGGTGATTTCGTCTACATTTCCCGGTGCCACGGCCTAGGTAACGTAATTATAGCGACTTTTTTACCTTATCTTATAGAATACTCTTGTGTTGAGTGACAATAGGCCTTAAAATCACCATCGGCCAGCAAACTACATGTCTGCCCGACATTTAACTCTAAACCACATTTTTAAGGCGATTTCGTCTACATTTCCCGGTGCCACGGCCTAGGTAACGTAATTATTGCAATTTTTTTTACATTTTTTTATAGAATATCTTTGCCTAGAGTGACAATAGGCCTTTGAATTACCATCGGCCAGCAAAATATATGTCTGTCCGACAATCAACTTAAAACTACATTTTTATGGTGATTTCGTCTACATTTCCCGGTGCCACGGCCTAGGTAACGTAATTATAGCGACTTTTTTACCTTATCTTATAGAATACTCTTGTGTTGAGTGACAATAGGCCTTAAAATCACCATCGGCCAGCAAACTACATGTCTGCCCGACATTTAACTCTAAGTCACTATTTGAAGGCGATTTCGTCTACATTTCCTGGTGCCACGGCCTAGGTAACGTAATTATTGCAACTTTTTTTACATTATCATATAGAATACTCTTGCCTTGAGTGACAATAGGCCTTTGAATCACTATCGGCCAGAAAAATATATGTCTGTCCGACAATCAACTTTAAACTACATTTTTATGGTGATTTAGTCTACATTTCCCGGTGCCACGGCCTAGGTAACGGAATTATAGCGACATTTTTTACATTATCTTATAGAATACTCTTGCTTTAAGTGACAATACGCCTTCGAATCACCATCAGTTAGCAAACTACATGTCCGACATTTAACTCTAACTCTAGGTAACGTAATTATGGCGACATTTTTACATTAATTTATAGACTACTCTTGCCTTGAGTGACAATAGGCCGTAGAATCACCATCGGCCAGCAAACTACATGTCTGCCCGACATTTAACTCTAAACTACATTTTAAGGCGATTTCGTCTACATTTCCCGGTGCCATGGCCTAGGTAACGTAATTATGGCGACATTTTTTACATTAATTTATAGACTACTCTTGCCTTGAGTGACAATAGGCCGTAGAATCACCATCGGCCAGCAAACTACATGTCTGCCCGACATTTAACTCTAAACTACATTTTAAGGCGATTTCGTCTACATTTCCCGGTGCCACTGCCTAGGTAACGTAATTATTGCAACTTTTTTTTAAATATCTTACAGAATGCTCTTGGTTTGAGTGACATTACGCCTTAGAATCACCATCGGCCAGCAAACTACATGTCTGCCCGATATTTAACTCTAAACCACATTTTTAAGGCGATTTCGTCTACATTTCTCGGTGCCACGGCCTAGGTAACGTAATTATTGCAATTTTTTTTACATTTTTTTATAGAATACCTTTGCCTAGAGTGACAATAAGCCTTTGAATTACCATCGGCCAGCAAAATATATGTCTGTCCGACAATCAACTTAAAACTACATTTTTATGGTGATTTCGTCTACATTTCCCGGTGCCACGGCCTAGGTAACGTAATTATAGCGACTTTTTTACCTTATCTTATAGAATCCTCTTGCTTTGAGTTACAATAGGTCTTAAATTAACCATCGGCCAGCAAACTACATGTCTGCCCGACATTGAACTCTAAGTCTCTGTTTTAAGGCGATTTCGTCTACATTTACCGGTGCCACGGCCTAGGTAACATAATTATTGCAACTTTTTTTACATTATCATATAGAATACTCTTGCCTTGAGTGACAATAGGCCTTTGAATCACTATCGGCCAGCAAAATATATGTCTGTCCGACAATCAACTTTAAACTACATTTTTATGGTGATTTAGTCTACATTTCCCGGTGCCACGGCCTAGGTAACGTATTTATAGCGACATTTTTTACATTATCTTATAGAATTCTCTTGCTTTGAGTGACAAAAGGCCTTCAAATCACTATCAGTTAGCAAACTACATGTCTGCCCGACATTTAACTCTAAACTACATTTTAAGGCGATTTCGTCTACATTTCCCGGTGCCACGGCCTAGGTAACGTAATTATGGCGACATTTTTTACATTAATTTATAGACTACTTTTGCCTTGAGTGACAATAGGCCGTAGAATCACCATCGGCCAGCAAACTACATGTCTGCCCGACATTTAACTCTAAACTACATTTTAAGGCGATTTCGTCTACATTTCCCGGTGCCATGGCCTAGGTAACGTAATTATGGCGACATTTTTTACATTAATTTATAGACTACTCTTGCCTTGAGTGACAATAGGCCGTAGAATCACCATCGGCCAGCAAACTACATGTCTGCCCGACATTTAACTCTAAACTACATTTTAAGGCGATTTCGTCTACATTTCCCGGTGCCACGGCCTAGGTAACGTAATTATGGCGAAATTTTTTACACTAATTTATAGACTACTCTTTCTTTGAGTGACACAACCCCGTAGAATCACCATCGGCCAGCAAACTAAATGTCTGCCCGACATTTAACTCTAAACTACATTTTAAGGCGATTTCGTCTACATTTCCCGGTGCCACGGCCTAGGTAACGTAATTATTGCAACTTTTTTTTAAATATCTTATAGAATTCTCTTAGTTTGAGTGACATTACGACTTAGAATCACCATCGGCCAGCAAACTACATGTCTGCCCGACATTTAACTCTAAACCACATTTTTAAGGCGATTTCGTCTACATTTCCCGGTGCCACGGCCTAGGTTACGTAATTATTGCAATTTTTTTTAATTTTTTTATAGAATACCTTTGCCTAGAGTGACAATAGGCCTTTGAATTACCATCGGCCAGCAAAATATATGTCTGTCCGACAATCAACTTAAAACTACATTTTTATGGTGATTTCGTCTACATTTCCCGGTGCCACGGCCTAGGTAACGTAATTATAGCGACTTTTTTACCTTATCTTATAGAATACTCTTGTGTTGAGTGACAATAGGCCTTAAAATCACCATCGGCGAGCAAACTACATGTCTGCCCGACATTTAACTCTAAGTCACTATTTGAAGGCGATTTCGTCTACATTTCCTGGTGCCACGGCCTAGGTAACGTAATTATTGCAACTTTTTTTACATTATCATATAGAATACTCTTGCCTTGAGTGACAATAGGCCTTTGAATCACTATCGGCCAGCAAAATATATGTCTGTCCGACAATCAACTTTAAACTACATTTTTATGGTGATTTAGTCTACATTTCCCGGTGCCACGGCCTAGGTAACGTAATTATAGCGACATTTTTTACATTATCTTATAGAATACTCTTGCTTTGAGTGATAATAGGCCTTCGAATCACCATCAGTTAGCAAACTACATGTCCGACATTTAACTCTAACTCTAGGTAACGTAATTATGGCGACATTTTTTACATTAATTTATAGACTACTCTTGCCTTGAGTGACAATAGGCCGTAGAATCACCATCGGCCAGCAAACTACATGTCTGCCCGACATTTAACTCTAAACTACATTTTAAGGCGATTTCGTCTACATTTCCCGGTGCCGCGGCCTAGGTAACGTAATCATGGCGACATTTTTTACAATAATTTATAGAATACTCTTGCCTTGAGTGACAATAGGCCGTAGAATCACCATCGGCCAGCAAACTACATGTCTGCCCGGCATTTAACTCTAAACTACATTTTAAGGCGATTTCGTCTACATTTCCCGGTGCCACGGCCTAGGTAACGTAATTGATGCAACTTTTTTTACATTATCTTATATAATGCTCTTACTTTGAGTGACATTACGCCTTAACATCACCATAGGCCAGCAAACTACATGTCTGCCCGACATTTAACTCTAAACTACATTTTAAGGCGATTTCGTCTACATTTCCCGGTGCCACGGCCTAAGTAACGTAATTATGGCGACATTTTTTACATAAATTTATAGAATACTCTTGCCTTGAGTGACAATATGCCGGAGAATCACCATCGGCCAGCAAACTACATGTCTGCCCGACATTTAACTCTAAACTACATTTTTAAGGCGATTACGTCTACATTTCCCGGTGCCACGGCCTAGATAACGTAAATATAGCAACTTTTTTTACATTATCTTATAGAATACTCTTGCTATGTGTGACAATATGCCTTAGAATAACCATTGGCCAGCAAACTACATGTCTGCCCGACATTCAACTCTAAACTATATTTTTATGGCGGTTTTGTCTACATTTCCCGGTGCCACGGCCTAGATAACGTAATTATTGCAACGTTGTTTACATTTTATTATAGAATACTCTTAGTTTGAGTGATAATAGGCCTAAGAATCACCATCGGCTAGCAAATTACATGTCTGCCCGACATTCAACTCTAAACTATATTTTTATGGCGGTTTTGTCTACATTTCCCGGTGCCACGGCCTAGATAACGTAATTATTGCAACGTTGTTTACATTTTATTATAGAATACTCTAAGTTTGAGTGATAATAGGCCTAAAAATCACCATCGGCTAGCAAACTACATGTCTGCCCGACATTTAACTCTAAACTACATTTTAAGGCGATTTCGTCTACATTTCCCGATGCCACGGCCTAGGTAACGTAACTATAGCGACTTTTTTTACATTATCTTAGATAATACTCTTGTTTTGAGTGACAATAGGCCTTTGAATCACCATCGGCCAGCAAACGACATGTCTGCCCGACATTTAAATATAAACTACATTTTTATCGCGGTTTTGTCTACATTTCCCGGTGCCACGGCCTAGATAACGTAACTATTGCAACGTTTTTTACATTTTATTATAGAATACTCTTAGTTTGAGTGATAATAGGCCTAAGAATCACCATCGGCCAGCAAACTACATGTCTGCCCGACATTTAACTCTAAACTACATTTTAAGGCGATTTTGTCTACATTTCCCGGTGCCGTGGCCTAGGTAACGAAACTATAGCGACTTTTTTTACATTATCTTATAGAATACTCTTGTTTTAAGTGACAATACGCGTTAGAATCACCATCGGCCAGCAAACTACATGTTTTCCCGACATTTAACTCTAAACTACATTTTTAAGGCGATTTCGTCTACATTACCCGGTGCCACGGCCTAGGTAACGTAATTATACGACTTTTTTTTACACGATCTTATAGAATTCTATTGCATTGAGTGAAAAAATGCCTTAAAATTACGATCGGCCAGCAAACTACTTGTTTTCCCGACATTTAACTCTAAACAATATTTTTAAGACGATTTCGTCTACATTTCCCGGTGCCACGGCCTAGGTAACGTAATTATAGCGACTTTTTTTACATTATCTTATAGAATACTCTTGTGTTGAGTGACAATAGGCCTTTGAATCACCATCGGCCAGCAAACGACATGTCTGCCCGACATTTAAATATAAACTACATTTTTATCGCGGTTTTGTCTACATTTCCCGGTACTAAGGCTTAGTTAACGTAAATATAGCAACTTTTTTTACATTATCTTATAGAATACTCTTGTTTTGAGTGACAATATGCCTTAGAATAACCATCGGCCAGCAAACTACATGTCTGCCCGACATTCAACTCTAAACTATATTTTTATGGCGGTTTTGTCTACATTTCCCGGTGCCACGGCCTAGATAACGTAATTATTGCAACGTTTTTTTACATTTTATTATAGAATACTCTTGGTTTGAGTGATAATAGACCTAAGAATCACCATCGGCCAGCAAACTACATGTCTGCCCGACATTTAACTCTAAACTACATTTTAAGGCGATTTCGTCTACATTTCCCGGTGCCATGGCCTAGGTAACGAAACTTTAGCGACTTTTTTTACATTATCTTATAGAATTTTCTTGTTTTAAGTGACAATAGGCGTTAGAATCAACATCGGCCATTAAAATATATGTCTGTCCGACAATCAACTTTAAACTACATTTTTATGGTGATTTAGTCTACATTTCCCGGTGCCACGGCCTAGGTAACGTAATTATAGCGAAATTTTTTACATTATCTTATAGAATTCTCTTGCTTTGAGTGATAATAAGCCTTAGAATTACCATCGGCCAGCAAACTGCATGTCTGCCCGACATTTAACTCTAAACTACATTTTAAGGCGATTTCGTCTACATTTCCCGGAGCCTCGGCCTAGGTAACGTAATTATAGCAATTTTTTTTACATTAAATTATAGAATACTCTTGCGTTGAGTGACAGTAGGCCTTTGAATCACCATCGGCCAGCAAACGACATGTCTGCCCGACATTTAAATATAAACTACATTTTTATCGCGGTTTTGTCTACATTTCCCGGTACTAAGGCTTAGTTAACGTAATTATATCAACTTTTTTCACATTATATTATAGAATACTCTTGCCTTGAGTGACAATATGCCGTAGAATCACCATCGGCCAGCAAATTACATGTCTGCCCGACATTTAACTCTAAACTACATTTTTAAGGCGATTACGTCTACATTTCCCGGTGCCACGGCCTAGATAACGTAAATATAGCAACTTTTTTTACATTATCTTATAGAATACTCTTGCTTTGAGTGACAATATGTCTTAGAATAACCATCGGCCAGCAAACTACATGTCTGCCCGACATTCAACTCTAAACTATATTTTTATGGCGGTTTTGTCTACATTTCCCGGTGCCACGGCCTAGGTAACGTAATTATAGCGACTTTTTTACATTATCTTATAGAATCCTCTTGTGTTGAGTGACAATAGGCAATAAAATCACCATCGGCCGGCAAACTACATGTCTGCCCGACATTTAACTCTAAGTCACTATTTGAAGGCGATTTCGTCTACATTTCCTGGTGCCACGGCCTAGGTAACATAATTATTGCATTTTTTTTTACATTATCTTATAGAATTCTCTTGCCTTGAGTGACAATAGGCCTATAAATTACCATCGGCTAGCAAAATATATGTCTGTCCGACAATCAACTTTAAACTACATTTTTATGGTGATTTCGTCTACATTTCCCGGTGCCACGGCCTAGATAACGTAATTATTGCAACTTTTTTTACATTATCTTATAGAATACTCTAGCTTTAAGTGATAATAGGCCTCAGAATCACCATCGGCCAGCAAACTATATGTTTTCCCGACATTTAACTCTAAACAACATTTTTAAGACGATTTCGTCTACATTTCCCGGTGCCACGGCCTAGGTAACGTAATTATAGCGAAAATTTTTAACATTATCTTATAGAATCCTCCTGCTTTGAGTTACAATAGGTCTTAAATTAACCATCGGCCAGCAAACTACATGTCTGCCCGACATTGAACTCTAAGTCTCTGTTTTAAGGCGATTTCGTCTACATTTACCGGTGCCACGGCCTAGGTAACATAATTATTGCAACTTTTTTTACATTATCATATAGAATACTCTTGCCTTGAGTGACAATAGGCCGTAGAATTACCATCGGCCAGCAAACTACATGTCTGCCCGACATTTAACTCTAAACTACATTTTAAGGCGATTTCGTCTACATTTCCCGGTGCCACGGCCTAGGTAACGTAATTATGGCGACATTTTTTACATTAATTTATAGACTACTCTTGCTTTGAGTGACAATACGCCGTAGAATCACCATCGGCCAGCAAACTACATGTCTGCCCGACATTTAAATATAAACTACATTTTTATCGCGGTTTTGTCTACATTTCCCGGTACTAAGGCTTAGTTAACGTAACTTTATCAACTTTTTTCACATTATATTATAGAATTCTCTTGCCTTGAGTGATAATATGCCGTAGAATCACCATCGGCCAGCAAATTACATGTCTGCTTGACATTTAACTCTAAACTACATTTTTAAGGCGATTACGTCTACATTTCCCGGTGCCACGGCCTAGGTAACGTAATTATTGCAACTTTTTTTTAAATATCTTATAGAAGGCTCTTAATTTGAGTGACATTACGCCTTAGAATCACCATCGGCAAGCAAATTACATGTCTGCCCGACATTTAACTCTAAACCACATTTTTAAGGCGATTTCGTCTACATTTCCCGGTGCCACGGCCTAGGTAACGTAATTATTGCATTTTTTTTTACATTTTTTTATAGAATACCTTTGCCTAGAGTGACAATAGGCCTTTGAATTACCATCGGCCAGCAAAATATATGTCTGTCCGACAATCAACTTAAAACTACATTTTTATGGTGATTTCGTCTACATTTCCCGGTGCCACGGCCTAGGTAACGTAATTATAGCGACTTTTTTACCTTATCTTATAGAATACTCTTGTGTTCAGTGTCAATAGGCCTTAAAATCACTATCGGCCAGCAAACTACGTGTCTGCCCGACATTTAACTCTAAGTCACTATTTGAAGGCGATTTCGTCTACATTTCCTGGTGCCACGGCCTAGGTAACGTAATTATAGCGACATTTTTTACATTATCTTATAGAATATTTTTGCCTTGAGTGACAATAGGCCTTCGAATCACCATCAGTTAGCAAACTACATGTCTGCCCGACATTTAACTCTAAACTACATTTTAAGGCGATTTCGTCTACATTTCCCGGTGCCGCGGCCTAGGTAACGTAATCATGGCGACAATTTTTACAATTATTTATAGAATTCTCTTGCCTTGAGTGACAATAGGCCGTAGAATCACCATCGGCCAGCAAACTACATGTCTGCCCGACATTTAACTCTAAACTACATTTTAAGGCGATTTCGTCTACATTTCCCGGTGCCACGGCCTAGGTAACGTAATTATTGCAACTTTTTTTACATTATCTTATAGAATGCTCTTACTTTGAGTGACATTACGCCTTGGCATCACCATCGGCCAGCAAACTACATGTCTGCCCGACATTTAACTCTAAACTACATTTTAAGGCGATTTCGTCTACATTTCCCGGTGCCACGGCCTAGGTAACGTAATTATGGCGACATTTTTTACATAAGTTTATAGAATGCTCTTGCCTTGAGTGACAAAATGCGGTAGAATCACCATCGGCCAGCAAACTACATGTCTGCCCGACATTTAACTCTAAACTACATTTTTAAGGCGATTACGTCTACATTTCCCGGTGCCACGGCCTAGATAACGTAAATATAGCAACTTTTTTTACATTATCTTATAGAATCTACTTGCTATGAGTGACAATAGGCCTTTGAATCACCATCGGCCAGCAAACGACATGTCTGCCCGACATTTAAATATAAACTACATTTTTATCGCGGTTTTGTCTACATTTCCCGGTACTAAGGCTTAGTTAACGTAATTATTTCAACTTTTTTCACATTATATTATAGAATACTCTTGCCTTAACTGACAATAGGCCTTAGAATCACCATCGGCCAGCAAACTACATGTCTGCCCGACATTTAACTCTAAACTACATTTTTAAGGCGATTACGTCTACATTTCCCGGTGCCACGGCCTAGATAACGTAAATTTAGCAAATTTTTTTACATTATCTTATAGAATTTTCTTGCTTTGAGTGACAATTTGCCTTAGAATAACCATCGGCCATTAAACTACATGTCTGCCCGACATTCAACTCTAAACTATATTTTTATGGCGGTTTTGTCTACATTTCCCGATGCCACGGCCTAGATAACGTAATTATTGCAACGTTTTTTACATTTTATTATAGAATACTCTTAGTTTGAGTGATAATAGGCCTAAGAATTACCATCGGCTAGCAAACTACATGTCTGCCCAACATTTAACTCTAAACTACATTTTAAGGCGATTTTGTCTACATTTCCCGGTGCCATGGCCTAGGTAACGAAACTATAGCGACTTTTTTTACATTATCTTATAGAATACTCTTGTTTTAAGTGACAATAGGCGTTAGAATCACCATCGGCCAGCAAACTACATGTTTTCCCGACTTTTAACTCTAAACTACATTTTTAAGGCGATTTCGTCTACATTACCCGGTGCCACGGCCTAGGTAACGTAATTATTGGAATTTTTTTTACACGATCATATAGAATTCTCTTGCATTGAGTGAAAAAATGCCTTAAAATTACCATCGGCCAGCAAACTACTTGTTTTCCCGACATTTAACTCTAAACAATATTTTTAAGACGATTTCGTCTACATTTCCCGGTGCCACGGCCTAGGTAACGTAATTATAGCGACTTTTTTTACATTATCTTATAGAATTCTTTTGTGTTGAGTGACAATAGGCCTTTGAATCACCATCGGCCAGCAAACGACATGTCTGCCCGACATTTAAATATAAACTACATTTTTATTGCGGTTTTGTCTACATTTCCCGGTACTAAGGCTTACTTAACGTAATTATTTCAACTTTTTTCACATAATATTATAGCATACTCTTGCCTTAAGTGACATTAGGCCTTTGAATCACCATCGGCCAGCAAACTACATGTCTGCCCGACATTTAACTCTAAACTACATTTTTAAGGCGATTACGTCTACATTTCCCGGTGCCACGGCCTAGATAACGTAAATATAGCAACTTTTTTTACATTATCTTATAGAATACTCTTGCTTTGAGTGACAATATGACTCAGAATAACCATCGGCCAGCAAACTACATGTCTGCCCGACATTCAACTCTAAACTATATTTTTATGGCGGTTTTGTCTACATTTCCCGGTGCCACGGCCTAGATAACGTAATTATTGCAACGTTTTTTTACATTTTATTATAGAATACTCTTGGTTTGAGTGATAATAGGCCTAAGGATCACCATCGGCCAGCAAACTACATGTCTGCCCGACATTTAACTCTAAACTACATTTTAAGGCGATTTCGTCTACATTTCCCGGTGCCATGGCCTAGGTAACGAAACTTTAGCGACTTTTTTTACAATATCTTATAGAATTTTCTTGCTTTAAGTGACAATAGGCGTTAGAATCAACATCGGCCATTAAAATATATGTCTGTCCGACAATCAACTTTAAACTACATTTTTATGGTGATTTAGTCTACATTTCCCGGTGCCACGGCCTAGGTAACGTAATTATAGCGACATTTTTTACATTATCTTATAGAATTCTCTTGCTTTGAGTGATAATAGGCCTTAGAATTACCATCGGCCAGCAAACTGCATGTCTGCCCGACATTTAACTCTAAACTACAATTTAAGGCGATTTCGTCTACATTTCCCGGAGCCTCGGCCTAGGTAACGTAATTATAGCAATTTTTTTTACATTATATTATAGAATACTCTTGCGTTGAGTGACAGTAGGCCTTTGAATCACCATCAGCAAACGACATGTCTGCCCGACATTTAAATATAAACTACATTTTTATCGCGGTTTTGTCTACATTTCCCGGTACTAAGGCTTAGTTAACGTAATTATATCAACTTTTTTCACATTATATTATAGAATACTCTTGCCTTGAGTGACAATATGCCATAGAATCACCATCGGCCAGCAAATTACATGTCTACCCGACATTTAACTATAAACTACATTTTTAAGGCGATTACGTCTACATTTCCCGGTGCCACGGCCTAGATAACGTAAATATAGCAACTTTTTTTACATTATCTTATAGAATACTCTTGCTTTGAGTGACAATATGCCTTAGAATAACCATCGGCCAGCAAACTACATGTCTGCCCGACATTCAACTCTAAACTATATTTTTATGGCGGTTTTGTCTACATTTCCCGGTGCCACGGCCTAGGTAACGTAATTATAGCGACTTTTTTACATTATCTTATAGAATACTCTTGTGTTGAGTGACAATAGGCCTTAAAATCACCATCGGCCGGCAAACTACATGTCTGCCCGACATTTAACTCTAAGTCACTATTTGAAGGCGATTTCGTCTACATTTCCTGGTGCCACGGCCTAGGTAACATAATTATTGCATTTTTTTTTACATTATCTTATAGAATTCTCTTGCTTTGAGTGACAATAGGCCTATAAATTACCATCGGCTAGCAAAATATATATCTGTCCGACAATCAACTTTAAACTACATTTTTATGGTGATTTCGTCTACATTTCCTGGTGCCACGGCCTAGATAACGTAATTATTGCAACTTTTTTTAAATAATCTTATAGAATACTCTAGCTTTAAGTGATAATAGGCCTCAGAATCACCATCGGCCAGCAAACTATATGTTTTCCCGACATTTAACTCTAAACAACATTTTTAAGACGATTTCGTCTACATTTCCCGGTGCCACGGCCTAGGTAACGTAATTATAGCGACATTTTTTACATTATCTTATAGAATGCTCTTGCGTTGAGTTACAATAGGTCTTAAATTAACCATCGGCCAGCAAACTACATGTCTGCCCGACATTGAACTCTAAGTCTCTGTTTTAAGGCGATTTCGTCTACATTTACCGGTGCCACGGCCTAGGTAACATAATTATTGCAACTTTTTTTACATTATCATATAGAATACTCTTGCCTTGAGTGACAATAGGCCGTAGAATCACCATCGGCCAGCAAACTACATGTCTGCCCGACATTTAACTCTAAACTACATTTTAAGGCGATTTCGTCTACATTTCCCGGTGCCACGGCCTAGGTAACGTAATTATGGCGACATTTTTTACATTAATTTATAGACTACTCTTGCTTTGAGTGACAATACGCCGTAGAATCACCATCGGCCAGCAAACTACATGTCTGCCCGACATTTAACTCTAAACTACATTTTAAGGCGATTTCGTCTACATTTCCCGGTGCCACGGCCTAGGTAACGTAATTATTGCAACTTTTTTTTAAATATCTTATAGAATGCTCTTGGTTTGAGTGACATTACGCCTTAGAATCACCATCGGCCAGCAAACTACATGTCTGCCCGACATTTAACTCTAAACCACATTTTTAAGGCGATTTCGTCTACATTTCCCGGTGCCACGGCCTAGGTAACGTAATTATTGCAATTTTTATTACATTTTTTTATAGAATATCTTTGCCTAGAGTGACAATAGGCCTTTGAATTACCATCGGCCAGCAAAATATATGTCTGTCCGACAATCAACTTAAAACTACATTTTTATGGTGATTTCGTCTACATTTCCCGGTGCCACGGCCTAGGTAACGTAATTATAGCGACTTTTTTACCTTATCTTATAGAATACTCTTGTGTTGAGTGACAATAGGACTTAAAATCACCATCGGCCAGCAAACTACATGTCTGCCCGACATTTAACTCTAAGTCACTATTTGAAAGCGATTTCGTCTACATTTCCTGGTGCCACGGCCTAGGTAACGTAATTATTGCAACTTTTTTTACATTATCATATAGAATACTCTTGCCTTGAGTGACAATAGGCCTTTGAATCACTATCGGACAGCAAAATATATGTCTGTCCGACAATCAACTTTAAACTACATATTTATGGTGATTTAGTCTACATTTCCCGGTGCCACGGCCTAGGTAACGGAATTATAGCGACATTTTTACATTATCTTATAGAATACTCTTGCTTTGAGTGACAATACGCCTTCGAATCACCATCAGTTAGCAAACTACATGTCCGACATTTAACTCTAACTCTAGGTAACGTAATTATGGCGACATTTTTTACATTAATTTATAGACTACTCTTGCCTTGAGTGACAATAGGCCGTAGAATCACCATCGGCCAGCAAACTACATGTCTGCCCGACATTTAACTCTAAACTACATTTTAAGGCGATTTCGTCTACATTTCCCGGTGCCATGGCCTAGGTAACGTAATTATGGCGACATTTTTTACATTAATTTATAGACTACTCTTGCCTTGAGTAACAATAGGCCGTAGAATCACCATCGGCCAGCAAACTACATGTCTGCCCGACATTTAACTCTAAACTACATTTTAAGGCGATTTCGTCTACATTTCCCGGTGCCACTGCCTAGGTAACGTAATTATTGCAACTTTTTTTTAAATATCTTACAGAATGCTCTTGGTTTGAGTGACATTACGCCTTAGAATCACCATCGGCCAGCAAACTACATGTCTGCCCGATATTTAACTCTAAACCACATTTTTAAGGCGATTTCGTCTACATTTCTCGGTGCCACGGCCTAGGTAACGTAATTATTGCAATTTTTTTTACATTTTTTTATAGAATACCTTTGCCTAGAGTGACAATAGGCCTTTGAATTACCATCGGCCAGCAAAATATATGTCTGTCCGACAATCAACTTAAAACTACATTTTTATGGTGATTTCGTCTACATTTCCCGGTGCCACGGCCTAGGTAACGTAATTATAGCGACTTTTTTACCTTATCTTATAGAATCCTCTTGCTTTGAGTTACAATAGGTCTTAAATTAACCATCGGCCAGCAAACTACATGTCTGCCCGACATTGAACTCTAAGTCTCTGTTTTAAGGCGATTTCGTCTACATTTACCGGTGCCACGGCCTAGGTAACATAATTATTGCAACTTTTTTTACATTATCATATAGAATACTCTTGCCTTGAGTGACAATATGCCGTAGAATCACCATCGGCCAGCAAACTACATGTCTGCCCGACATTTAACTCTAAACTACATTTTAAGGCGATTTCGTCTACATTTCCCGGTGCCACGGCCTAGGTAACGTAATTATGGCGACATTTTTTACATTAATTTATAGACTACTCTTGTTTTGAGTGACAATACGCCGTAGAATCACCATCGGCCAGCAAACTACATGTCTGCCCGACATTTAACTCTAAACTACATTTTAAGGCGATTTCGTCTACATTTCCCGGTGCCACGGCCTAGGTAACGTAATTATTGCAACTTTTTTTTAAACATCTTATAGAATACTTTTGCCTTGAGTGACAATAGGCCTTAGAATCACCATCGGCCAGCAAACTACATGTCTGCCCGACATTTAACTCTAAACCACATTTTTAAGGCGATTTCGTCTACATTTCCCGGTGCCACGGCCTAGGTAACGTAATTATTGCAATTTTTTTTACATTTTTTTATAGAATATCTTTGCCTAGAGTGACAATAGGCCTTTGAATTACCATCGGCCAGCAAAATATATGTCTGTCCGACAATCAACTTAAAACTACATTTTTATGGTGATTTCGTCTACATTTCCCGGTGCCACGGCCTAGGTAACGTAATTATAGCGACTTTTTTACCTTATCTTATAGAATACTCTTGTGTTGAGTGACAATAGGCCTTAAAATCACCATCGGCCAGCAAACTACATGTCTGCCCGACATTTAACTCTAAACCACATTTTTAAGGCGATTTCGTCTACATTTCCCGGTGCCACGGCCTAGGTAACGTAATTATTGCAATTTTTTTTACATTTTTTTATAGAATATCTTTGCCTAGAGTGACAATAGGCCTTTGAATTACCATCGGCCAGCAAAATATATGTCTGTCCGACAATCAACTTAAAACTACATTTTTATGGTGATTTCGTCTACATTTCCCGGTGCCACGGCCTAGGTAACGTAATTATAGCGACTTTTTTACCTTATCTTATAGAATACTCTTGTGTTGAGTGACAATAGGCCTTAAAATCACCATCGGCCAGCAAACTACATGTCTGCCCGACATTTAACTCTAAGTCACTATTTGAAGGCGATTTCGTCTACATTTCCTGGTGCCACGGCCTAGGTAACGTAATTATTGCAACTTTTTTTACATTATCATATAGAATACTCTTGCCTTGAGTGACAATAGGCCTTTGAATCACTATCGGCCAGAAAAATATATGTCTGTCCGACAATCAACTTTAAACTACATTTTTATGGTGATTTAGTCTACATTTCCCGGTGCCACGGCCTAGGTAACGGAATTATAGCGACATTTTTTACATTATCTTATAGAATACTCTTGCTTTAAGTGACAATACGCCTTCGAATCACCATCAGTTAGCAAACTACATGTCCGACATTTAACTCTAACTCTAGGTAACGTAATTATGGCGACATTTTTACATTAATTTATAGACTACTCTTGCCTTGAGTGACAATAGGCCGTAGAATCACCATCGGCCAGCAAACTACATGTCTGCCCGACATTTAACTCTAAACTACATTTTAAGGCGATTTCGTCTACATTTCCCGGTGCCATGGCCTAGGTAACGTAATTATGGCGACATTTTTTACATTAATTTATAGACTACTCTTGCCTTGAGTGACAATAGGCCGTAGAATCACCATCGGCCAGCAAACTACATGTCTGCCCGACATTTAACTCTAAACTACATTTTAAGGCGATTTCGTCTACATTTCCCGGTGCCACTGCCTAGGTAACGTAATTATTGCAACTTTTTTTTAAATATCTTACAGAATGCTCTTGGTTTGAGTGACATTACGCCTTAGAATCACCATCGGCCAGCAAACTACATGTCTGCCCGATATTTAACTCTAAACCACATTTTTAAGGCGATTTCGTCTACATTTCTCGGTGCCACGGCCTAGGTAACGTAATTATTGCAATTTTTTTTACATTTTTTTATAGAATACCTTTGCCTAGAGTGACAATAAGCCTTTGAATTACCATCGGCCAGCAAAATATATGTCTGTCCGACAATCAACTTAAAACTACATTTTTATGGTGATTTCGTCTACATTTCCCGGTGCCACGGCCTAGGTAACGTAATTATAGCGACTTTTTTACCTTATCTTATAGAATCCTCTTGCTTTGAGTTACAATAGGTCTTAAATTAACCATCGGCCAGCAAACTACATGTCTGCCCGACATTGAACTCTAAGTCTCTGTTTTAAGGCGATTTCGTCTACATTTACCGGTGCCACGGCCTAGGTAACATAATTATTGCAACTTTTTTTACATTATCATATAGAATACTCTTGCCTTGAGTGACAATAGGCCTTTGAATCACTATCGGCCAGCAAAATATATGTCTGTCCGACAATCAACTTTAAACTACATTTTTATGGTGATTTAGTCTACATTTCCCGGTGCCACGGCCTAGGTAACGTATTTATAGCGACATTTTTTACATTATCTTATAGAATTCTCTTGCTTTGAGTGACAAAAGGCCTTCAAATCACTATCAGTTAGCAAACTACATGTCTGCCCGACATTTAACTCTAAACTACATTTTAAGGCGATTTCGTCTACATTTCCCGGTGCCACGGCCTAGGTAACGTAATTATGGCGACATTTTTTACATTAATTTATAGACTACTTTTGCCTTGAGTGACAATAGGCCGTAGAATCACCATCGGCCAGCAAACTACATGTCTGCCCGACATTTAACTCTAAACTACATTTTAAGGCGATTTCGTCTACATTTCCCGGTGCCATGGCCTAGGTAACGTAATTATGGCGACATTTTTTACATTAATTTATAGACTACTCTTGCCTTGAGTGACAATAGGCCGTAGAATCACCATCGGCCAGCAAACTACATGTCTGCCCGACATTTAACTCTAAACTACATTTTAAGGCGATTTCGTCTACATTTCCCGGTGCCACGGCCTAGGTAACGTAATTATGGCGAAATTTTTTACACTAATTTATAGACTACTCTTTCTTTGAGTGACACAACCCCGTAGAATCACCATCGGCCAGCAAACTAAATGTCTGCCCGACATTTAACTCTAAACTACATTTTAAGGCGATTTCGTCTACATTTCCCGGTGCCACGGCCTAGGTAACGTAATTATTGCAACTTTTTTTTAAATATCTTATAGAATTCTCTTAGTTTGAGTGACATTACGACTTAGAATCACCATCGGCCAGCAAACTACATGTCTGCCCGACATTTAACTCTAAACCACATTTTTAAGGCGATTTCGTCTACATTTCCCGGTGCCACGGCCTAGGTTACGTAATTATTGCAATTTTTTTTAATTTTTTTATAGAATACCTTTGCCTAGAGTGACAATAGGCCTTTGAATTACCATCGGCCAGCAAAATATATGTCTGTCCGACAATCAACTTAAAACTACATTTTTATGGTGATTTCGTCTACATTTCCCGGTGCCACGGCCTAGGTAACGTAATTATAGCGACTTTTTTACCTTATCTTATAGAATACTCTTGTGTTGAGTGACAATAGGCCTTAAAATCACCATCGGCGAGCAAACTACATGTCTGCCCGACATTTAACTCTAAGTCACTATTTGAAGGCGATTTCGTCTACATTTCCTGGTGCCACGGCCTAGGTAACGTAATTATTGCAACTTTTTTTACATTATCATATAGAATACTCTTGCCTTGAGTGACAATAGGCCTTTGAATCACTATCGGCCAGCAAAATATATGTCTGTCCGACAATCAACTTTAAACTACATTTTTATGGTGATTTAGTCTACATTTCCCGGTGCCACGGCCTAGGTAACGTAATTATAGCGACATTTTTTACATTATCTTATAGAATACTCTTGCTTTGAGTGATAATAGGCCTTCGAATCACCATCAGTTAGCAAACTACATGTCCGACATTTAACTCTAACTCTAGGTAACGTAATTATGGCGACATTTTTTACATTAATTTATAGACTACTCTTGCCTTGAGTGACAATAGGCCGTAGAATCACCATCGGCCAGCAAACTACATGTCTGCCCGACATTTAACTCTAAACTACATTTTAAGGCGATTTCGTCTACATTTCCCGGTGCCGCGGCCTAGGTAACGTAATCATGGCGACATTTTTTACAATAATTTATAGAATACTCTTGCCTTGAGTGACAATAGGCCGTAGAATCACCATCGGCCAGCAAACTACATGTCTGCCCGGCATTTAACTCTAAACTACATTTTAAGGCGATTTCGTCTACATTTCCCGGTGCCACGGCCTAGGTAACGTAATTGATGCAACTTTTTTTACATTATCTTATATAATGCTCTTACTTTGAGTGACATTACGCCTTAACATCACCATAGGCCAGCAAACTACATGTCTGCCCGACATTTAACTCTAAACTACATTTTAAGGCGATTTCGTCTACATTTCCCGGTGCCACGGCCTAAGTAACGTAATTATGGCGACATTTTTTACATAAATTTATAGAATACTCTTGCCTTGAGTGACAATATGCCGGAGAATCACCATCGGCCAGCAAACTACATGTCTGCCCGACATTTAACTCTAAACTACATTTTTAAGGCGATTACGTCTACATTTCCCGGTGCCACGGCCTAGATAACGTAAATATAGCAACTTTTTTTACATTATCTTATAGAATACTCTTGCTATGTGTGACAATATGCCTTAGAATAACCATTGGCCAGCAAACTACATGTCTGCCCGACATTCAACTCTAAACTATATTTTTATGGCGGTTTTGTCTACATTTCCCGGTGCCACGGCCTAGATAACGTAATTATTGCAACGTTGTTTACATTTTATTATAGAATACTCTTAGTTTGAGTGATAATAGGCCTAAGAATCACCATCGGCTAGCAAATTACATGTCTGCCCGACATTCAACTCTAAACTATATTTTTATGGCGGTTTTGTCTACATTTCCCGGTGCCACGGCCTAGATAACGTAATTATTGCAACGTTGTTTACATTTTATTATAGAATACTCTAAGTTTGAGTGATAATAGGCCTAAAAATCACCATCGGCTAGCAAACTACATGTCTGCCCGACATTTAACTCTAAACTACATTTTAAGGCGATTTCGTCTACATTTCCCGATGCCACGGCCTAGGTAACGTAACTATAGCGACTTTTTTTACATTATCTTAGATAATACTCTTGTTTTGAGTGACAATAGGCCTTTGAATCACCATCGGCCAGCAAACGACATGTCTGCCCGACATTTAAATATAAACTACATTTTTATCGCGGTTTTGTCTACATTTCCCGGTGCCACGGCCTAGATAACGTAACTATTGCAACGTTTTTTACATTTTATTATAGAATACTCTTAGTTTGAGTGATAATAGGCCTAAGAATCACCATCGGCCAGCAAACTACATGTCTGCCCGACATTTAACTCTAAACTACATTTTAAGGCGATTTTGTCTACATTTCCCGGTGCCGTGGCCTAGGTAACGAAACTATAGCGACTTTTTTTACATTATCTTATAGAATACTCTTGTTTTAAGTGACAATACGCGTTAGAATCACCATCGGCCAGCAAACTACATGTTTTCCCGACATTTAACTCTAAACTACATTTTTAAGGCGATTTCGTCTACATTACCCGGTGCCACGGCCTAGGTAACGTAATTATACGACTTTTTTTTACACGATCTTATAGAATTCTATTGCATTGAGTGAAAAAATGCATTAAAATTACCATCGGCTAGCAAACTACTTGTTTCTCGACATTTAACTCTAAACAATATTTTTAAGACGATTTCGTCTACATTTCCCGGTGCCACGGTCTAGGTAACGTAATTATAGCGACTTTTTTTACAATATCTTATAGAATACTCTTGTTTTGAGTGACAATAGGCCTTTGAATCACCATCGGCCAGCAAACGACATGTCTGCCCGACATTTAAATATAAACTACATTTTTATCGCGGTTTTGTCTACATTTCCCGGTACTAAGGCTTAGTTAACGTAATTATTTCAACTTTTTTCACATTATATTATAGAATACTCTTGCCTTAAGTGACAATAGGCCTTTGAATCACTATCGGCCAGCAAAATATATGTCTGTCCGACAATCAACTTTAAACTACATTTTTATGGTGATTTAGTCTACATTTCCCGGTGCCACGGCCTAGGTAACGTAATTATAGCGACATTTTTTACATTATCTTAAAGAATACTCTTGCTTTGAGTGACAAAAGGCCTTCAAATCACCATCAGTTTGCAAACTACATGTCTGCCCGACATTTAACTCTAAACTACATTTTAAGGCGATTTCGTCTACATTTCCCGGTGCCACGGCCTAGGTAACGTAATTATGGCGACATTTTTTACATTAATTTATAGACTACTCTTGCCTTGAGTGACAATAGGCCGTAGAATTACCATCGGCCAGCAAACTACATGTCTGCCCGACATTTAACTCTAAACTACATTTTAAGGCGATTTCGTCTACATTTCCCGGTGCCACGGCCTAGGTAACGTAATTATGGCGACATTTTTTTAACTAATTTATAGACTACTCTTTCTTTGAGTGACAATACCCCGTAGAATCACCATCGGCCAGCAAACTACATGTCTGCCCGACATTTAACTCTAAACTACATTTTAAGGCGATTTCGTCTACATTTCCCGGTGCCACGGCCTAGGTAACGTAATTATTGCAACTGTTTTTTAAATATCTTATAGAATGATCTTGGTTTGAGTGACATTACGTCTTAGAATCACCATCGGCCAGCAAACTACATGTCTGCCCGACATTTAACTCTAAACCACATTTTTAAGGCGATTTCGTCTACATTTCCCGGTGCCACGGCCTAGGTAACGTAATTATTGCAATTTTTTTAAATTTTTTTATAGAATACCTTTGCCTAGAGTGACAATAGGCCTTTGAATTACCATCGGCCAGCAAAATATATGTCTGTCCGACAATCAACTTAAAACTACATTTTTATGGTGATTTCGTCTACATTTCCCGGTGCCACGGCCTAGGTAACGTAATTATAGCGACTTTTTTACCTTATCTTATAGAATACTCTTATGTTGAGTGACAATAGGCCTTAAAATCACCATCGGCGAGCAAACTACATGTCTGCCCGACATTTAACTCTAAGTCACTATTTGAAGGCGATTTCGTCTACATTTCCTGGTGCCACGGCCTAGGTAACGTAATTATTGCAACGTTGTTTACATTTTATTATAGAACACTCTTAGTTTTAGTGATAGTAGGCCTAAGAATCACCATCGGCTAGCAAACTACATGTCTGCCCGACATTTAACTCTAAACTACATTTTAAGGCGATGTCGTCTACATTTCCCGGTGCCACGGCCTAGGTAACGTAACTATAGCGACTTTTTTTACATTATCTTAGATAATGCTCTTGTTTTGAGTGACAATAGGCCTTTGAATCACCATCGGCCAGCAAACGACATGTCTGCCCGACATTTAAATATAAACTACATTTTTATCGCGGTTTTGTCTACATTTCCCGGTACTAAGGCTTAGTTAACGTAATTATTTCAACTTTTTTCACATTATATTATAGAATTCTCTTGCTTTAAGTGACAATAGGCCTTAGAATCACCATCGGCCAGCAAACTACATGTCTGCCCAACATTTAACTCTAAACTACATTTTTAAGGCGATTACGTCTACATTTCCCGGTGCCACGGCCTAGATAACGTAAATATAGCAACTTTTTTTACATAATCTTATAGAATATTCTTGCTTTGAGTGACAATTTGCCTTAGAATAACCATCGGTCATTAAACTACATGTCTGCTCGACATTCAACTCTAAACTATATTTTTATGGCGGTTTTGTCTACATTTCCCGGTGCCACGGCCTAGATAACGTAATTATTGCAACGTTTTTTACATTTTATTATAGAATCCTCTTAGTTTGAGTGATAATAGGCCTAAGAATTACCATCGGCCAGCAAACTACATGTCTGCCCGACATTTAACTCTAAACTACATTTTAAGGCGATTTTGTATACATTTCCCGGTGCCATGGCCTAGGTAACGAAACTATAGCGACTTCTTTTACATTATCTTATAGAATACTCTTGTTTTAAGTGACAATAGGCGTTAGAATCACCATCGGCCAGCAAACTACATGTTTTCCCGACATTTAACACTAAACTACATTTTTAAGGCGATTTCGTCTACATTACCCGGTGCCACGGCCTAGGTAACGTAATTATTGGAATTTTTTTTACAAGATCTTATAGAAATCTCTTGCATTGAGTGAAAAAATGCCTTAAAATTACGATCGGCCAGCAAACTACTTGTTTTCCCGACATTTAACTCTAAACAATATTTTTAAGACGATTTCGTCTACATTTCCCGGTGCCACGGCCTAGGTAACGTAATTATAGCGACTTTTTTTACATTATCTTATATAATACTCTTGTGTTGAGTGACAATAGGCCTTTGAATCACCATCGGCCAGCAAACGACATGTCTGCCCGACATTTAAATATAAACTACATTTTTATCGCGGTTTTGTCTACATTTCCCGGTACTAAGGCTTAGTTAACGTAATTATTTCAACTTTTTTCACATAATATTATAGAATACTCTTGCTTTAAGTGACAATAGGCCTTAGAATCACCATCGGCCAGCAAACTACATGTCTGCCCGACATTTAACTCTAAACTACATTTTTAAGGCGATTACGTCTACATTTCCCGGTGCCACGGCCTAGATAACGTAAATATAGCAACTTTTTTTACATTATCTTATAGAATACTCTTGTTTTGAGTGACAATATGCCTTAGAATAACCATCGGCCAGCAAACTACATGTCTGCCCGACATTCAACTCTAAACTATATTTTTATGGCGGTTTTGTCTACATTTCCCGGTGCCACGGCCTAGATAACGTAATTATTGCAACGTTTTTTTACATTTTATTATAGAATACTCTTGGTTTGAGTGATAATAGGCCTAAGAATCACCATCGGCCAGCAAACTACATGTCTGCCCGACATTTAACTCTAAACTACATTTTAAGGCGATTTCGTCTACATTTCCCGGTGCCACGGCCTAGGTAACGTAATTATTGCAACTGTTTTTTAAATATCTTATAGAATGATCTTGGTTTGAGTGACATTACGTCTTAGAATCACCATCGGCCAGCAAACTACATGTCTGCCCGACATTTAACTCTAAACCACATTTTTAAGGCGATTTCGTCTACATTTCCCGGTGCCACGGCCTAGGTAACGTAATTATTGCAATTTTTTTAAATTTTTTTATAGAATACCTTTGCCTAGAGTGACAATAGGCCTTTGAATTACCATCGGCCAGCAAAATATATGTCTGTCCGACAATCAACTTAAAACTACATTTTTATGGTGATTTCGTCTACATTTCCCGGTGCCACGGCCTAGGTAACGTAATTATAGCGACTTTTTTACCTTATCTTATAGCATACTCTTATGTTGAGTGACAATAGGCCTTAAAATCACCATCGGCGAGCAAACTACATGTCTGCCCGACATTTAACTCTAAGTCACTATTTGAAGGCGATTTCGTCTACATTTCCTGGTGCCACGGCCTAGGTAACGTAATTATTGCAACGTTGTTTACATTTTATTATAGAACACTCTTAGTTTGAGTGATAGTAGGCCTAAGAATCACCATCGGCTAGCAAACTACATGTCTGCCCGACATTTAACTCTAAACTACATTTTAAGGCGATGTCGTCTACATTTCCCGGTGCCACGGCCTAGGTAACGTAACTATAGCGACTTTTTTTACATTATCTTAGATAATGCTCTTGTTTTGAGTGACAATAGGCCTTTGAATCACCATCGGCCAGCAAACGACATGTCTGCCCGACATTTAAATATAAACTACATTTTTATCGCGGTTTTGTCTACATTTCCCGGTACTAAGGCTTAGTTAACGTAATTATTTCAACTTTTTTCCATTATATTATAGAATTCTCTTGCTTTAAGTGACAATAGGCCTTAGAATCACCATCGGCCAGCAAACTACATGTCTGCCCAACATTTAACTCTAAACTACATTTTTAAGGCGATTACGTCTACATTTCCCGGTGCCACGGCCTAGATAACGTAAATATAGCAACTTTTTTTACATTATCTTATAGAATACTCTTGTTTTGAGTGACAATATGCCTTAGAATAACCATCGGCCAGCAAACTACATGTCTGCCCGACATTCAACTCTAAACTATATTTTTATGGCGGTTTTGTCTACATTTCCCGGTGCCACGGCCTAGATAACGTAATTATTGCAACGTTTTTTTACATTTTATTATAGACTACTCGTGGTTTGAGTGATAATAGGCCTAAGAATCACCATCGGCCAGCAAACTACATGTCTGCCCGACATTTAACTCTAAACTACATTTTAAGGCGATTTCGTCTACATTTCCCGGTGCCATGGCCTAGGTAACGAAACTTTAGCGACTTTTTTTACATTATCTTATAGAATTTTCTTGTTTTAAGTGACAATAGGCGTTAGAATCAACATCGGCCATTAAAATATATGTCTGTCCGACAATCAACTTTAAACTACATTTTTATGGTGATTTAGTCTACATTTCCCGGTGCCACGGCCTAGGTAACGTAATTATAGCGAAATTTTTTACATTATCTTATAGAATTCTCTTGCTTTGAGTGATAATAAGCCTTAGAATTACCATCGGCCAGCAAACTGCATGTCTGCCCGACATTTAACTCTAAACTACATTTTAAGGCGATTTCGTCTACATTTCCCGGAGCCTCGGCCTAGGTAACGTAATTATAGCAATTTTTTTTACATTAAATTATAGAATACTCTTGCGTTGAGTGACAGTAGGCCTTTGAATCACCATCGGCCAGCAAACGACATGTCTGCCCGACATTTAAATATAAACTACATTTTTATCGCGGTTTTGTCTACATTTCCCGGTACTAAGGCTTAGTTAACGTAATTATATCAACTTTTTTCACATTATATTATAGAATACTCTTGCCTTGAGTGACAATATGCCGTAGAATCACCATCGGCCAGCAAATTACATGTCTGCCCGACATTTAACTCTAAACTACATTTTTAAGGCGATTACGTCTACATTTCCCGGTGCCACGGCCTAGATAACGTAAATATAGCAACTTTTTTTACATTATCTTATAGAATACTCTTGCTTTGAGTGACAATATGTCTTAGAATAACCATCGGCCAGCAAACTACATGTCTGCCCGACATTCAACTCTAAACTATATTTTTATGGCGGTTTTGTCTACATTTCCCGGTGCCACGGCCTAGGTAACGTAATTATAGCGACTTTTTTACATTATCTTATAGAATACTCTTGTGTTGAGTGACAATAGGCACTAAAATCACCATCGGCCGGCAAACTACATGTCTGCCCGACATTTAACTCTAAGTCACTATTTGAAGGCGATTTCGTCTACATTTCCTGGTGCCACGGCCTAGGTAACATAATTATTGCATTTTTTTTTACATTATCTTATAGAATTCTCTTGCCTTGAGTGACAATAGGCCTATAAATTACCATCGGCTAGCAAAATATATGTCTGTCCGACAATCAACTTTAAACTACATTTTTATGGTGATTTCGTCTACATTTCCCGGTGCCACGGCCTAGATAACGTAATTATTGCAACTTTTTTTACATTATCTTATAGAATACTCTAGCTTTAAGTGATAATAGGCCTCAGAATCACCATCGGCCAGCAAACTATATGTTTTCCCGACATTTAACTCTAAACAACATTTTTAAGACGATTTCGTCTACATTTCCCGGTGCCACGGCCTAGGTAACGTAATTATAGCAAAATTTTTTACATTATCTTATAGAATCCTCCTGCTTTGAGTTACAATAGGTCTTAAATTAACCATCGGCCAGCAAACTACATGTCTGCCCGACATTGAACTCTAAGTCTCTGTTTTAAGGCGATTTCGTCTACATTTACCGGTGCCACGGCCTAGGTAACATAATTATTGCAACTTTTTTTACATTATCATATAGAATACTCTTGCCTTGAGTGACAATAGGCCGTAGAATTACCATCGGCCAGCAAACTACATGTCTGCCCGACATTTAACTCTAAACTACATTTTAAGGCGATTTCGTCTACATTTCCCGGTGCCACGGCCTAGGTAACGTAATTATGGCGACATTTTTTACATTAATTTATAGACTACTCTTGCTTTAAGTGACAATACGCCGTAGAATCACCATCGGCCAGCAAACTACATGTCTGCCCGACATTTAAATATAAACTACATTTTTATCGTTGTTTTGTCTACATTTCCCGGTACTAAGGCTTAGTTAACGTAACTTTATCAACTTTTTTCACATTATATTATAGAATTCTCTTGCCTTGAGTGATAATATGCCGTAGAATCACCATCGGCCAGCAAATTACATGTCTGCTTGACATTTAACTCTAAACTACATTTTTAAGGCGATTACGTCTACATTTCCCGGTGCCACGGCCTAGGTAACGTAATTATTGCAACTTTTTTTTAAATATCTTATAGAAGGCTCTTAATTTGAGTGACATTACGCCTTAGAATCACCATCGGCCAGCAAATTACATGTCTGCCCGACATTTAACTCTAAACCACATTTTTAAGGCGATTTCGTCTACATTTCCCGGTGCCACGGCCTAGGTAACGTAATTATTGCATTTTTTTTACATTTTTTTATAGAATACCTTTGCCTAGAGTGACAATAGGCCTTTGAATTACCATCGGCCAGCAAAATATATGTCTGTCCGACAATCAACTTAAAACTACATTTTTATGGTGATTTCGTCTACATTTCCCGGTGCCACGGCCTAGGTAACGTAATTATAGCGACTTTTTTACCTTATCTTATAGAATACTCTTGTGTTCAGTGTCAATAGGCCTTAAAATCACTATCGGCCAGCAAACTACGTGTCTGCCCGACATTTAACTCTAAGTCAATATTTGAAGGCGATTTCGTCTACATTTCCTGGTGCCACGGCCTAGGTAACGTAATTATAGCGACATTTTTTACATTATCTTATAGAATATTTTTGCCTTGAGTGACAATAGGCCTTCGAATCACCATCAGTTAGCAAACTACATGTCTGCCCGACATTTAACTCTAAACTACATTTTAAGGCGATTTCGTCTACATTTCCCGGTGCCGCGGCCTAGGTAACGTAATCATGGCGACATTTTTTACAATTATTTATAGAATACTCTTGCCTTGAGTGACAATAGGCCGTAGAATCACCATCGGCCAGCAAACTACATGTCTGCCCGACATTTAACTCTAAACTACATTTTAAGGCGATTTCGTCTACATTTCCCGGTGCCACGGCCTAGGTAACGTAATTATTGCAACTTTTTTTACATTATCTTATAGAATGCTCTTACTTTGAGTGACATTACGCCTTAGCATCACCATCGGCCAGCAAACTACATGTCTGCCCGACATTTAACTCTAAACTACATTTTAAGGCGATTTCGTCTACATTTCCCGGTGCCACGGCCTAGGTAACGTAATTATGGCGACATTTTTTACATAAGTTTATAGAATACTCTTGCCTTGAGTGACAAAATGCGGTAGAATCACCATCGGCCAGCAAACTACATGTCTGCCCGACATTTAACTCTAAACTACATTTTTAAGGCGATTACGTCTACATTTCCCGGTGCCACGGCCTAGATAACGTAAATATAGCAACTTTTTTTACATTATCTTATAGAATCTACTTGCTATGAGTGACATTTGGCCTTTGAATCACCATCGGCCAGCAAACGACATGTCTGCCCAACATTTAAATATAAACTACATTTTTATCGCGGTTTTGTCTACATTTCCCGGTACTAAGGCTTAGTTAACGTAATTATTTCAACTTTTTTCACATTATATTATAGAATACTCTTGCCTTAACTGACAATAGGCCTTAGAATCACCATCGGCCAGCAAACTACATGTCTGCCCGACATTTAACTCTAAACTACATTTTTAAGGCGATTACGTCTACATTTCCCGGTGCCACGGCCTAGATAACGTAAATTTAGCAATTTTTTTTACATTATCTTATAGAATTTTTTTGCTTTGAGTGACAATTTGCCTTAGAATAACCATCGGCCATTAAACTACATGTCTACCCGACATTCAACTCTAAACTATATTTTTATGGCGGTTTTGTCTACATTTCCCGATGCCACGGCCTAGATAACGTAATTATTGCAACGTTTTTTACATTTTATTATAGAATACTCTTAGTTTGAGTGATAATAGGCCTAAGAATTACCATCGGCTAGCAAACTACATGTCTGCCCGACATTTAACTCTAAACTACATTTTAAGGCGATTTTGTCTACATTTCCCGGTGCCATGGCCTAGGTAACGAAACTATAGCGACTTTTTTTACATTATCTTATAGAATACTCTTGTTTTAAGTGACAATAGGCGTTAGAATCACCATCGGCCAGCAAACTACATGTCTGCCCGACTTTTAACTCTAAACTACATTTTTAAGGCGATTTCGTCTACATTACCCGGTGCCACGGCCTAGGTAACGTAATTATTGGAATTTTTTTTACACGATCATATAGAATTCTCTTGCATTGAGTGAAAAAATGCCTTAAAATTACCATCGGCCAGCAAACTACTTGTTTTCCCGACATTTAACTCTAAACAATATTTTTAAGACGATTTCGTCTACATTTCCCGGTGCCACGGCCTAGGTAACGTAATTATAGCGACTTTTTTTACATTATCTTATAGAATTCTTTTGTGTTGAGTGACAATAGGCCTTTGAATCACCATCGGCCAGCAAACTACATGTCTGCCCGACATTTAAATATAAACTACATTTTTATCGCGGTTTTGTCTACATTTCCCGGTACTAAGGCTTACTTAACGTAATTATTTCAACTTTTTTCACATAATATTATAGAATACTCTTGCCTTAAGTGACATTAGGCCTTTGAATCACCATCGGCCAGCAAACTACATGTCTGCCCGACATTTAACTCTAAACTACATTTTTAAGGCGATTACGTCTACATTTCCCGGTGCCACGGCCTAGATAACGTAAATATAGCAACTTTTTTTACATTATCTTATAGAATACTCTTGCTTTGAGTGACAATATGACTCAGAATAACCATCGGCCAGCAAACTACATGTCTGCCCGACATTCAACTCTAAACTATATTTTTATGGCGGTTTTGTCTACATTTCCCGGTGCCACGGCCTAGATAACGTAATTATTGCAACGTTTTTTTACATTTTATTATAGAATACTCTTGGTTTGAGTGATAATAGGCCTAAGGATCACCATCGGCCAGCAAACTACATGTCTGCCCGACATTTAACTCTAAACTACATTTTAAGGCGATTTCGTCTACATTTCCCGGTGCCATGGCCTAGGTAACAAAACTTTAGCGACTTTTTTTACAATATCTTATAGAATTTTCTTGCTTTAAGTGACAATAGGCGTTAGAATCAACATCGGCCATTAAAATATATGTCTGTCCGACAATCAACTTTAAACTACATTTTTATGGTGATTTAGTCTACATTTCCCGGTGCCACGGCCTAGGTAACGTAATTATAGCGACATTTTTTACATTATCTTATAGAATTCTCTTGCTTTGAGTGATAATAGGCCTTAGAATTACCATCGGCCAGCAAACTGCATGTCTGCCCGACATTTAACTCTAAACTACATTTTAAGGCGATTTCGTCTACATTTCCCGGAGCCTCGGCCTAGGTAACGTAATTATAGCAATTTTTTTTACATTATATTATAGAATACTCTTGCGTTGAGTGACAGTAGGCCTTTGAATCACCATCAGCAAACGACATGTCTGCCCGACATTTAAATATAAACTACATTTTTATCGCGGTTTTGTCTACATTTCCCGGTACTAAGGCTTAGTTAACGTAATTATATCAACTTTTTTCACATTATATTATAGAATACTCTTGCCTTGAGTGACAATATGCCATAGAATCACCATCGGCCAGCAAATTACATGTCTGCCCGACATTTAACTATAAACTACATTTTTAAGGCGATTACGTCTACATTTCCCGGTGCCACGGCCTAGATAACGTAAATATAGCAACTTTTTTTACATTATCTTATAGAATACTCTTGCTTTGAGTGACAATATGCCTTAGAATAACCATCGGCCAGCAAACTACATGTCTGCCCGACATTCAACTCTAAACTATATTTTTATGGCGGTTTTGTCTACATTTCCCGGTGCCACGGCCTAGGTAACGTAATTATAGCGATTTTTTTACATTATCTTATAGAATACTCTTGTGTTGAGTGACAATAGGCCTTAAAATCACCATCGGCCGGCAAACTACATGTCTGCCCGACATTTAACTCTAAGTCACTATTTGAAGGCGATTTCGTCTACATTTCCTGGTGCCACGGCCTAGGTAACATAATTATTGCATTTTTTTTTACATTATCTTATAGAATTCTCTTGCTTTGAGTGACAATAGGCCTATAAATTACCGTCGGCTAGCAAAATATATATCTGTCCGACAATAAACTTTAAACTACATTTTTATGGTGATTTCGTCTACATTTCCTGGTGCCACGGCCTAGATAACGTAATTATTGCAACTTTTTTTAAATAATCTTATAGAATGCTCTAGCTTTAAGTGATAATAGGCCTCAGAATCACCATCGGCCAGCAAACTATATGTTTTCCCGACATTTAACTCTAAACAACATTTTTAAGACGATTTCGTCTACATTTCCCGGTGCCACGGCCTAGGTAACGTAATTATAGCGACATTTTTTACATTATCTTATAGAATGCTCTTGCTTTGAGTTACAATAGGTCTTAAATTAACCATCGGCCAGCAAACTACATGTCTGCCCGACATTGAACTCTAAGTCTCTGTTTTAAGGCGATTTCGTCTACATTTACCGGTGCCACGGCCTAGGTAACATAATTATTGCAACTTTTTTTACATTATCATATAGAATACTCTTGCATTGAGTGACAATAGGCCGTAGAATCACAATCGGCCAGCAAACTACATGTCTGCCCGACATTTAACTCTAAACTACATTTTATGGCGATTTCGTCTACATTTCCCGGTGCCACGGCCTAGGTAACGTAATTATGGCGACATTTTTTACATTAATTTATAGACTACTCTTGCTTTGAGTGACAATACGCCGTAGAATCACCATCGGCCAGCAAACTACATGTCTGCCCGACATTTAACTCTAAACTACATTTTAAGGCGATTTCGTCTACATTTCCCGGTGCCACGGCCTAGGTAACGTAATTATTGCAACTTTTTTTTAAATAACTTATAGAATGCTCTTGGTTTGAGTGACATTACGCCTTAGAATCACCATCGGCCAGCAAACTACATGTCTGCCCGACATTTAACTCTAAACCACATTTTTAAGGCGATTTCGTCTACATTTCCCGGTGCCACGGCCTAGGTAACGTAATTATTGCAATTTTTTTTACATTTTTTTATAGAATATCTTTGCCTAGAGTGACAATAGGCCTTTGAATTACCATCGGCCAGCAAAATATATGTCTGTCCGACAATCAACTTAAAACTACATTTTTATGGTGATTTCGTCTACATTTCCCGGTGCCACGGCCTAGGTAACGTAATTATAGCGACTTTTTTACCTTATCTTATAGAATACTCTTGTGTTGAGTGACAATAGGCCTTAAAATCACCATCGGCCAGCAAACTACATGTCTGCCCGACATTTAACTCTAAGTCACTATTTGAAAGCGATTTCGTCTACATTTCCTGGTGCCACGGCCTAGGTAACGTAATTATTGCAACTTTTTTTACATTATCATATAGAATACTCTTGCCTTGAGTGACAATAGGCCTTTGAATCACTATCGGACAGCAACATATATGTCTGTCCGACAATCAACTTTAAACTACATATTTATGGTGATTTAGTCTACATTTCCCGGTGCCACGGCCTAGGTAACGGAATTATAGCGACATTTTTACATTATCTTATAGAATACTCTTGCTTTGAGTGACAATACGCCTTCGAATCACCATCAGTTAGCAAACTACATGTCCGACATTTAACTCTAACTCTAGGTAACGTAATTATGGCGACATTTTTTACATTAATTTATAGACTACTCTTGCCTTGAGTGACAATAGGCCGTAGAATCACCATCGGCCAGCAAACTACATGTCTGCCCGACATTTAACTCTAAACTACATTTTAAGGCGATTTCGTCTACATTTCCCGGTGCCATAGAATAGAATAGAATAGAATAAAGGTTTATTGTCACTTAAAACAAAGCATACAAGAAACAACAAAATAAAATAAAAATAGGATATTTTCTTAATCTATACAAAATTTAAAGAAACAGACAGTGTGACAAAAGGGATGTACTCAGCGTTTGCTATGGCCTAGGTAACGTAATTATGGCGACATTTTTTACATTAATTTATAGACTACTCTTGCCTTGAGTGACAATAGGCCGTAGAATCACCATCGGCCAGCAAACTACATGTCTGCCCGACATTTAACTCTAAACTACATTTTAAGGCGATTTCGTCTACATTTCCCGGTGCCACTGCCTAGGTAACGTAATTATTGCAACTTTTTTTTAAATATCTTACAGAATGCTCTTGGTTTGAGTGACATTACGCCTTAGAATCACCATCGGCCAGCAAACTACATGTCTGCCCGATATTTAACTCTAAACCACATTTTTAAGGCGATTTCGTCTACATTTCTCGGTGCCACGGCCTAGGTAACGTAATTATTGCAATTTTTTTTACATTTTTTTATAGAATACCTTTGCCTAGAGTGACAATAGGCCTTTGAATTACCATCGGCCAGCAAAATATATGTCTGTCCGACAATCAACTTAAAACTACATTTTTATGGTGATTTCGTCTACATTTCCCGGTGCCACGGCCTAGGTAACGTAATTATAGCGACTTTTTTACCTTATCTTATAGAATCCTCTTGCTTTGAGTTACAATAGGTCTTAAATTAACCATCGGCCAGCAAACTACATGTCTGCCCGACATTGAACTCTAAGTCTCTGTTTTAAGGCGATTTCGTCTACATTTACCGGTGCCACGGCCTAGGTAACATAATTATTGCAACTTTTTTCACATTATCATATAGAATACTCTTGCCTTGAGTGACAATAGGCCTTTGAATCACTATCGGCCAGCAAAATATATGTCTGTCCGACAATCAACTTTAAACTACATTTTTATGGTGATTTAGTCTACATTTCCCGGTGCCACGGCCTAGGTAACGTAATTATAGCGACATTTTTTACATTATCTTATAGAATACTCTTGCTTTGAGTGACAATACGCCTTCGAATCACCATCAGTTAGCAAACTACATGTCCGACATTTAACTCTAACTCTAGGTAACGTAATTATGGCGACATTTTTTACATTAATTTATAGACTACTCTTGCCTTGAGTGACAATAGGCCGTAGAATCACCATCGGCCAGCAAACTACATGTCTGCCCGACATTTAACTCTAAACTACATTTTAAGGCGATTTCGTCTACATTTCCCGGTGCCATAGAATAGAATAGAATAGAATAAAGGTTTATTGTCACTTAAAACAAAGCATACAAGAAACAACAAAATAAAATAAAAATAGGATATTTTCTTAATCTATACAAAATTTAAAGAAACAGACAGTGTGACAAAAGGGATGTACTCAGCGTTTGCTATGGCCTAGGTAACGTAATTATGGCGACATTTTTTACATTAATTTATAGACTACTCTTGCCTTGAGTGACAATAGGCCGTAGAATCACCATCGGCCAGCAAACTACATGTCTGCCCGACATTTAACTCTAAACTACATTTTAAGGCGATTTCGTCTACATTTCCCGGTGCCACTGCCTAGGTAACGTAATTATTGCAACTTTTTTTTAAATATCTTACAGAATGCTCTTGGTTTGAGTGACATTACGCCTTAGAATCACCATCGGCCAGCAAACTACATGTCTGCCCGATATTTAACTCTAAACCACATTTTTAAGGCGATTTCGTCTACATTTCTCGGTGCCACGGCCTAGGTAACGTAATTATTGCAATTTTTTTTACATTTTTTTATAGAATACCTTTGCCTAGAGTGACAATAGGCCTTTGAATTACCATCGGCCAGCAAAATATATGTCTGTCCGACAATCAACTTAAAACTACATTTTTATGGTGATTTCGTCTACATTTCCCGGTGCCACGGCCTAGGTAACGTAATTATAGCGACTTTTTTACCTTATCTTATAGAATCCTCTTGCTTTGAGTTACAATAGGTCTTAAATTAACCATCGGCCAGCAAACTACATGTCTGCCCGACATTGAACTCTAAGTCTCTGTTTTAAGGCGATTTCGTCTACATTTACCGGTGCCACGGCCTAGGTAACATAATTATTGCAACTTTTTTCACATTATCATATAGAATACTCTTGCCTTGAGTGACAATAGGCCTTTGAATCACTATCGGCCAGCAAAATATATGTCTGTCCGACAATCAACTTTAAACTACATTTTTATGGTGATTTAGTCTACATTTCCCGGTGCCACGGCCTAGGTAACGTAATTATAGCGACATTTTTTACATTATCTTATAGAATACTCTTGCTTTGAGTGACAAAAGGCCTTCAAATCACCATCAGTTAGCAAACTACATGTCTGCCCGACATTTAACTCTAAACTACATTTTAAGGCGATTTCGTCTACATTTCCCGGTGCCACGGCCTAGGTAACGTAATTATGGCGACATTTTTTACATTAATTTATAGACTACTCTTGCCTTGAGTGACAATAGGCCGTAGAATCACCATCGGCCAGCAAACTACATGTCTGCCCGACATTTAACTCTAAACTACATTTTAAGGCGATTTCGTCTACATTTCCCGGTGCCATGGCCTAGGTAACGTAATTATGGCGACATTTTTTACATTAATTTATAGACTACTCTTGCCTTGAGTGACAATAGGCCGTAGAATCACCATCGGCCAGCAAACTACATGTCTGCCCGACATTTAACTCTAAACTACATTTTAAGGCGATTTCGTCTACATTTCCCGGTGCCAATGCCTAGGTAACGTAATTACGGCGACATTTTTTACACGAATTTATAGACTACTCTTTCTTTGAGTGACACAATCCCGTAGAATCACCATTGGCCAGCAAACTACATGTCTGCCCGACATTTAACTCTAAACTACATTTTAAGGCGATTTCGTCTACATTTCCCGGTGCCACGGCCTAGGTAACGTAATTATTGCAACTTTTTTTTAAATATCTTATAGAATGCTCTTGGTTTGAGTGACATTACGTCTTAGAATCACCATCGGCCAGCAAACTACATGTCTGCCCGACATTTAACTCTAAACCACATTTTTAAGGCGATTTCGTCTACATTTCCCGGTGCCACGGCCTAGGTAACGTAATTATTGCAATTTTTTTAAATTTCTTTATAGAATACCTTTGCCTAGAGTGACAATAGGCCTTTGAATTACCATCGGCCAGCAAAATATATGTCTGTCCGACAATCAACTTAAAACTACATTTTTATGGTGATTTCGTCTACATTTCCCGGTGCTACGGCCTAGGTAACGTAATTATAGCGACTATTTTACCTTATCTTATAGAATACTCTTGTGTTGAGTGACAATAGGCCTTAAAATCACCATCGGCAAGCAAACTACATGTCTGCCCGACATTTAAGTCTAAGTCACTATTTGAAGGCGATTTCGTCTACATTTCCTGGTGCCACGGCCTAGGTAACGTAATTATTGCAACTTTTTTTACATTATCATATAGAATACTCTTGCCTTGAGTGACAATAGGCCTTTGAATCACTATCGGCCAGCAAAATATATGTCTGTCCGACAATCAACTTTAAACTACATTTTTATGGTGATTTAGTCTACATTTCCCGGTGCCACGGCCTAGGTAACGTAATTATAGCGACATTTTTTACATTATCTTATAGAATACTCTTGCTTTGAGTGACAATAGGCCTTCGAATCACCATCAGTTAGCAAACTACATGTCCGACATTTAACTCTAACTCTAGGTAACGTAATTATGGCGACATTTTTTACATTAATTTATAGACTACTCTTGCCTTGAGTGACAATAGGCCGTAGAATCACCATCGGCCAGCAAACTACATGTCTGCCCGGCATTTAACTCTAAACTACATTTTAAGGCGATTTCGTCTACATTTCCCGGTGCCACGGCCTAGGTAACGTAATTGATGCAACTTTTTTTACATTATCTTATATAATGCTCTTACTTTGAGTGACATTACGCCTTAACATCACCATCGGCCAGCAAACTACATGTCTGCCCGACATTTAACTCTAAACTACATTTTAAGGCGATTTCGTCTACATTTCCCGGTGCCACGGCCTAAGTAACGTAATTATGGCGACATTTTTTACATAAATTTATAGAATACTCTTGCCTTGAGTGACAATATGCCGGAGAATCACCATCGGCCAGCAAACTACATGTCTGCCCGACATTTAACTCTAAACTACATTTTTTAGGCGATTACGTCTACATTTCCCGGTGCCACGGCCTAGATAACGTAAATATAGCAACTTTTTTTACATTATCTTATAGAATACTCTTGCTATGTGTGACAATATGCCTTAGAATAACCATCGGCCAGCAAACTACATGTCTGCCCGACATTCAACTCTAAACTATATTTTTATGGCGGTTTTGTCTACATTTCCCGGCGCCACGGCCTAGATAACGTAATTATTGCAACGTTGTTTACATTTTATTATAGAATACTCTTAGTTTGAGTGATAATAGGCCTAAGAATTACCATCGGCTAGCAAATTACATGTCTGCCCGACATTCAACTCTAAACTATATTTTTATGGCGGTTTTGTCTACATTTCCCGGTGCCACGGCCTAGATAACGTAATTATTGCAACGTTGTTTACATTTTATTATAGAATACTCTTAGTTTGAGTGATAATAGGCCTAAAAATCACCAGCGGCTAGCAAACTACATGTCTGCCCGACATTTAACTCTAAACTACATTTTAAGGCGATTTCGTCTACATTTCCCGGTGCCACGGCCTAGGTAACGTAACTATAGCGACTTTTTTTACATTATCTTAGATAATACTCTTGTTTTGAGTGACAATAGGCCTTTGAATCACCATCGGCCAGCAAACGACATGTCTGCCCGACATTTAAATATAAACTACATTTTTATCGCGGTTTTGTCTACATTTCCCGGTACTAAGGCTTAGTTAACGTAATTATTTCAATTTTTTTCACACTATATTATAGAATACTCTTGCTTTAAGTGACAATAGGCCTTAGAATCACCATCGGCCAGCAAATTACATGTCTGCCCGACATTTAACTCTAAACTACATTTTTAAGGCGATTACGTCTACATTTCCCGGTGCCACGGCCTAGATAACGTAAATATAGCAACTTTTTTTACATTATCTTATAGAATATTCTTGCTTTGAGTGACAATTTGCCTTAGAATAACCACCGGCCATTAAACTACATGTCTGCCCGACATTCAACTCTAAACTATATTTTTATGGCGGTTTTGTCTACATTTCCCGGTGCCACGGCCTAGATAACGTAACTATTGCAACGCTTTTTACATTTTATTATAGAATACTCTTAGTTTGAGTGATAATAGGCCTAAGAATCACCATCGGCCAGCAAACTACATGTCTGCCCGACATTTAACTCTAAACTACATTTTAAGGCGATTTTGTCTACATTTCCCGGTGCCGTGGCCTAGGTAACGAAACTATAGCGACTTTTTTTACATTATCTTATAGAATACTCTTGTTTTAAGTGACAATACGCGTTAGAATCACCATCGGCCAGCAAACTACATGTTTTCCCGACATTTAACTCTAAACTACATTTTTAAGGCGATTTCGTCTACATTACCCGGTGCCACGGCCTAGGTAACGTAATTATACGACTTTTTTTTACACGATCTTATAAAATTCTCTTGCATTGAGTGAAAAAATGCATTAAAATTACCATCGGCCAGCAAACTACTTGTTTCTCGACATTTAACTCTAAACAATATTTTTAAGACGATTTCGTCTACATTTCCCGGTGCCACGGCCTAGGTAACGTAATTATAGCGACTTTTTTTACATTATCTTATAGAATACTCTTGTTTTGAGTGACAATAGGCCTTTGAATCACCATCGGCCAGCAAACGACATGTCTGCCCGACATTTAAATATAAACTACATTTTTATCGCGGTTTTGTCTACATTTCCCGGTACTAAGGCTTAGTTAACGTAATTATTTCAACTTTTTTCACATTATATTATAGAATACTCTTGCCTTAAGTGACAATAGGCCTTTGAATCACTATCGGCCAGCAAAATATATGTCTGTCCGACAATCAACTTTAAACTACATTTTTATGGTGATTTAGTCTACATTTTCCGGTGCCACGGCCTAGGTAACGTAATTATAGCGGTATTTTTTACATTATCTTATAGAATACTCTTGCTTTGAGTGACAAAAGGCCTTCAAATCACCATCAGTTAGCAAACTACATGTCTGCCCGACATTTAACTCTAAACTACATTTTAAGGCGATTTCGTCTACATTTCCCGGTGCCACGGCCTAGGTAACGTAATTATGGCGACATTTTTACATTAATTTATAGACTACTCTTGCTTTGAGTGACAATAGGCCGAAGAATCACCATCGGCCAGCAAACTACATGTCTGCCCGACATTTAACTCTAAACTACATTTTAAGGCGATTTCGTCTACATTTCCCGGTGCCATGGCCTAGGTAACGTAATTATGGCGACATTTTTTACATTAATTTATAGACTACTCTTGCCTTGAGTGACAATAGGCCGTAGAATCTCCATCGGCCAGCAAACTACATGTCTGCCCGACATTTAACTCTAAACTACATTTTAAGGCGATTTCGTCTACATTTCCCGGTGCCACGGCCTAGGTAACGTAATTATGGCGACATTTTTTACACTAATTTATAGACTACTGTTTCTTTGAGTGACAATATCCCGTAGAATCACCATCGGCCAGCAAACTACATGTCTGCCCGACATTTAACTCTAAACTACATTTTAAGGCGATTTCGTCTACATTTCCCGGTGCCACGGCCTAGGTAACGTAATTATTGCAACTTTTTTTTACATATCTTATAGAATGATCTTGGTTTGAGTGACATTACGTCTTAGAATCACCATCGGCCAGCAAACTACATGTCTGCCCGACATTTAACTCTAAACCACATTTTTAAGGCTATTTCGTCTACATTTCCCGGTGCCACGGCCTAGGTAACGTAATTATTGCAATATTTTTAAATTTTTTTATAGAATACCTTTGCCTAGAGTGACAATAGGCCTTTGAATTACCATCGGCCAGCAAAATATATGTCTGTCCGACAATCAACTTAAAACTACATTTTTATGGTGATTTCGTCTACATTTCCCGGTGCCACGGCCTAGGTAACGTAATTATAGCGACTTTTTTACCTTATCTTATAGAATACTCTTGTGTTGAGTGACATTAGGCCTTAAAATCACCATCGGCGAGCAAACTACATGTCTGCCCGACATTTAACTCTAAGTCACTATTTGAAGGCGATTTCGTCTACATTTCCTGGTGCCACGGCCTAGGTAACGTAATTATAGCGACATTTTTTACATTATCTTATAGAATACTCTTGCTTTGAGTGACAATACGCCTTCGAATCACCATCAGTTAGCAAACTACATGTCCGACATTTAACTCTAACTCTAGGTAACGTAATTATGGCGACATTTTTTACATTAATTTATAGACTACTCTTGCCTTGAGTGACAATAGGCCGTAGAATCACCATCGGCCAGCAAACTACATGTCTGCCCGACATTTAACTCTAAACTACATTTTAAGGCGATTTCGTCTACATTTCCCGGTGCCATGGCCTAGGTAACGTAATTATGGCGACATTTTTTACATTAATTTATAGACTACTCTTGCCTTGAGTGACAATAGGCCGTAGAATCACCATCAGCCAGCAAACTACATGTCTGCCCGACATTTAACTCTAAACTACATTTTAAGGCGATTTCGTCTACATTTCCCGGTGCCACTGCCTAGGTAACGTAATTATTGCAACTTTTTTTTAAATATCTTACAGAATGCTCTTGGTATGAGTGACATTACGCCTTAGAATCACCATCGCCCAGCAAACTACATGTCTGCCCGATATTTAACTCTAAACCACATTTTTAAGGCGATTTCGTCTACATTTCTCGGTGCCACGGCCTAGGTAACGTAATTATTGCAATTTTTTTTACATTTTTTTATAGAATACCTTTGCCTAGAGTGACAATAGGCCTTTGAATTACCATCGGCCAGCAAAATATATGTCTGTCCGACAATCAACTTAAAACTACATTTTTATGGTGATTTCGTCTACATTTCCCGGTGCCACGGCCTAGGTAACGTAATTATAGCGATTTTTTTACCTTATCTTATAGAATCCTCTTGCTTTGAGTTACAATAGGTCTTAAATTAACCATCGGCAAGCAAACTACATGTCTGCCCGACATTGAACTCTAAGTCTCTGTTTTAAGGTGATTTCGTCTACATTTACCGGTGCCACGGCCTAGGTAACATAATTATTGCAACTTTTTTTACATTATCATATAGAATACTCTTGCCTTGAGTGACAATAGGCCTTTGAATCACTATCGGCCAGCAAAATATATGTCTGTCCGACAATCAACTTTAAACTACATTTTTATGGTGATTTAGTCTACATTTCCCGGTGCCACGGCCTAGGTAACGTAATTATAGCGACATTTTTTACATTTTCTTATAGAATACTCTTGCTTTGAGTGACAAAAGGCCTTCAAATCACCATCAGTTGGCAAACTACATGTCTGCCCGACATTTAACTCTAAACTACATTTTAAGGCGATTTCGTCTACATTTCCCGGTGCCACGGCCTAGGTAACGTAATTATGGCGACATTTTTTACATTAATTTATAGACTACTCTTGCTTTGAGTGACAATAGGCCGTAGAATCACCATCGGCCAGCAAACTACATGTCTGCCCGACATTTAACTCTAAACTACATTTTAAGGCGATTTCGTCTACATTTCCCGGTGCCATGGCCTAGGTAACGTAATTATGGCGACATTTTTTACATTAATTTATAGACTACTTTTGCCTTGAGTGACAATAGGCCGTAGAATCACCATCGGCCAGCAAACTACATGTCTGCCCGACATTTAACTCTAAACTACATTTTAAGGCGATTTCGTCTACATTTCCCGGTGCCACGGCCTAGGTAACGTAATTATGGCGACATTTTTAACATTAATTTATAGACTACTCTTGCCTTGAGTGACAATACGCCGTAGAATCACCATCGGCCAGCAAACTACATGTCTGCCCGACATTTAACTCTAAACTACATTTTAAGGCGATTTCGTCTACATTTCCCGGTGCCACGGCCTAGGTAACGTAATTATTGCAACTTTTTTTTAAATATCTTATAGAAGGCTCTTAATTTGAGTGACATTACGTCTTAGAATCACCATCGGCCAGCAAACTACATGTCTGCCCGACATTTAACTCTAAACCACATTTTTAAGGCGATTTCGTCTACATTTCCCGGTGCCACGGCCTAGGTAACGTAATTATTGCATTTTTTTTTACATTTTTTTATAGAATACCTTTGCCTAGAGTGACAATAGGCCTTTGAATTACCATCGGCCATTAAAATATATGTCTGTCCGACAATCAACTTAAAACTACATTTTTATGGTGATTTCGTCTACATTTCCCGGTGCCACGGCCTAGGTAACGTAATTATAGCAACTTTTTTACCTTATCTTATAGAATACTCTTGTTTTGAGTGACAATAGGCCTTAAAATCACCATCGGCCAGCAAACTACATGTCTGCCCGACATTTAACTCTAAGTCACTATTTGAAGGCGATTTCGTCTACATTTCCTGGTGCCACGGCCTAGGTAACGTAATTATAGCGACATTTTTTACATTATCTTATAGAATATTTTTGCCTTGAGTGACAATAGGCCTTCGAATCACCATCAGTTAGCAAACTACATGTCTGCCCGACATTTAACTCTAAACTACATTTTAAGGCGATTTCGTCTACATATCCCGGTGCCGCGGCCTAGGTAACGTAATCATGGCGACATTTTTTACAATAATTTATAGAATACTCTTGCCTTGAGTGACAATAGGCCGTAGAATCACCATCGGCCAGCAAACTACATGTCTGCCCGACATTTAACTCTAAACTACATTTTAAGGCGATTTCGTCTACATTTCCCGGTGCCACGGCCTAGGTAACGTAATTATTGCAACTTTTTTTACATTATCTTATAGAATGCTCTTACCTTAAGTGACAATACGCCTTAGCATCACCATCGGCCAGCAAACTACATGTCTGCCCGATATTTAACTCGAAACTACATTTTAAGGCGATTTCGTCTACATTTCCCGGTGCCACGGCCTAGGTAACGTAATTATGGCGACATTTTTTACATAACTTTATAGAATACTCCTGCCTTGAGTGACAAAATGCGGTAGAATCACCATCGGCCAGCAAACTACATGTCTGCCCGACATTTAACTCTAAACTACATTTTTAAGGCGATTACGTCTACATTTCCCGGTGCCACGGCCTAGATAACGTAAATATAGCAACTTTTTTTACATTATCTTATAGAATTCTCTTGCTATGAGTGACAATATGCCTTAGAATAACCATCGGCCAGCAAACTACATGTCTGCCCGACATTCAACTCTAAACTATATTTTTATGGCGGTTTTGTCTACATTTCCCGGTGCCACGGCCTAGATAACGTAATTATTGCAACGTTATTTACATTTTATTATAGAATACTCTTAGTTTGAGTGATATTAGGCCTAAGAATCACCATCGGCTAGCAAACTACATGTCTGCCCGACATTCAACTCTAAACTTTATTTTTATGGCGGTTTTGTCTACATTTCCCGGTGCCACGGCCTAGATAACGTAATTATTGCAACGTTGTTTACATTTTATTATAGAATACTCTTAGTTTGAGTGATATTAGGCCTAAGAATCACCATCGGCTAGCAAACTACATGTCTGCCCGACATTTAACTCTAAACTACATTTTAAGGCGATTTCGTCTACATTTCCCGGTGCCACGGCCTAGGTAACGTAACTATAGCGACTTTTTTTACATTATCTTAGATAATGCTCTTGTTTTGAGTGACAATAGGCCTTTGAATCACCATCGGCCAGCAAACGACATGTCTGCCCGACATTTAAATATAAACTACATTTTTATCGCGGTTTTGTCTACATTTCCCGGTACTAAGGCTTAGTTAACGTAATTATTTCAACTTTTTTCACATTATATTATAGAATACTCTTGCCTTAAGTGACAATAGGCCTTAGAATCACCATCGGCCAGCAAACTACATGTCTGCCCGACATTTAACTCTAAACTACATTTTTAAGGCGATTACGTCTACATTTCCCGGTGCCACGGCCTAGATAACGTAAATATAGCAACTTTTTTTACATTATCTTATAGAATATTCTTGCTTTGAGTGACAATTTGCCTTAGAATAACCATCGGCTATTAAACTACATGTCTGCCCGACATTCAACTCTAAACTATATTTTTATGGCGGTTTTGTATACATTTCCCGGTGCCACGGCCTAGATAACGTAATTATTGCAACGTTTTTTACATATTATTATAGAATACTCTTAGTTTGAGTGATAATAGGCCTAAGAATTACCATCGGCCAGCAAACTACATGTCTGCCCGACATTTAACTCTAAACTACATTTTAAGGCGATTTTGTCTACATTTCCCGGTGCCATGGCCTAGGTAACGAAACTATAGCGACTTTTTTTACATTTTCTTATAGAATACTCTTGTTTTAAGTGACAATAGGCGTTAGAATCACCATCGGCCAGCAAACTACATGTTTTCCCGACATTTAACTCTAAACTACATTTTTAAGGCGATTTCGTCTACATTACCCGGTGCCACGGCCTAGGTAACGTAATTATTGGAATTTTTTTTACACGATCTTATAGAATTCTCTTGCATTGAGTGAAAAAATGCCTTAAAATTACCATCGGCCAGCAAACTACTTGTTTTCCCGACATTTAACTCTAAACAATATTTTTAAGACGATTTCGTCTACATTTCCTTGTGCCACGGCCTAGGTAACGTAATTATAGCGACTTTTTTTACATTATCTTATAGAATGCTCTTGTGTTGAGTGACAATAGGCCTTTGAATCACCATCGGCCAGCAAACGACATGTCTGCCCGACATTTAAATATAAACTACATTTTTATCGCGGTTTTGTCTACATTTCCCGGTACTAAGGCTTAGTTAACGTAATTATTTCAACTTTTTTCACATAATATTATAGAATACTCTTGCTTTAAGTGACAATAGGCCTTAGAATCACCATCGGCCAGCAAACTACATGTCTGCCCGACATTTAACTCTAAACTACATTTTTAAGGCGATTACGTCTACATTTCCCGGTGCCACGGCCTAGATAACGTAAATATAGCAACTTTTTTTACATTATCTTATAGAATGCTCTTGCTTTGAGTGACAATATGCCTTAGAATAACCATCGGCCTGCAAACTACATGTCTGCCCGACATTCAACTCTAAACTATATTTTTATGGCGGTTTTGTCTAAATTTCCCGGTGCCACGGCCTAGATAACGTAATTATTGCAACGTTTTTTTACATTTTATTATAGAATGCTCTTGGTTTGAGTGATAATAGGCCTAAGAATCACCATCGGCCAGCAAACTACATGTCTGCCCGACATTTAACTCTAAACTACATTTTAAGGCGATTTCGTCTACATTTCCCGGTGCCATGGCCTAGGTAACGAAACTTTAGCGACTTTTTTTACATTATCTTATAGAATTCTCTTGTTTTAATTGACAATAGGCGTTAGAATCAACATCGGCCAATAAAATATATGTCTGTCCGACAATCAACTTTAAACTACATTTTTATGGTGATTTAGTCTACATTTCCCGGTGCCACGGCCTAGGTAACGTAATTATAGCGACATTTTTTACATTATCTTATAGAATTTTCTTGTTTTGAGTGATAATAGGCCTTAGAATTACCATCGGCCAGCAAACTGCATGTCTGCCCGACATTTAACTCTAAACTACATTTTAAGGCGATTTCGTCTACATTTCCCGGAGCCTCGGCCTAGGTAACGTAATTATAGCAATTTTTTTTACATTAAATTATAGAATACTCTTGCGTTGAGTGACAGTAGGCCTTTGAATCACCATCGGCCAGCAAACGACATGTCTGCCCGACATTTAAATATAAACTACATTTTTATCGCGGTTTTGTCTACATTTCCCGGTACTAAGGCTTAGTTAACGTAATTATATCAACTTTTTTCACATTATATTATAGAGTACTCTTGCCTCGAGTGACAATATGCCGTAGAATCACCATCGGCCAGCAAATTACATGTCTGCCCGACATTTAACTCTAAACTACATTTTTAAGGCGATTACGTCTACATTTCCCGGTGCCACGGCCTAGATAACGTAAATATAGCAACTTTTTTTACATTATCTTATAGAATACTCTTGCTTTGAGTGACAATATGCCTTTGAATAACCATCGGCCAGCAAACTACATGTCTGCCCGACATTCAACTCTAAACTATATTTTTATGGCGGTTTTGTCTACATTTCCCGGTGCCACGGCCTAGGTAACGTAATTATAGCGACTTTTTTACATTATCTTATAGAATACTCTTGTGTTGAGTGACAATATGCCTTAAAATTACCATCGGCCGGCAAACTACATGTCTGCCCGACATTTAACTCTAAGTCACTATTTGAAGGCGATTTCGTCTACATTTCCTGGTGCCACGGCCTAGGTAACATAATTATTGCATTTTTTTTACATTATCTTATAGAATTCTCTTGCTTTGAGTGACAATAGGCCTATAAATTACCATCGGCTAGCATAATATATGTCTGTCCGACAATCAACTTTAAACTACATTTTTATGGTGATTTCGTCTACATTTCCCGGTGCCACGGCCTAGATAACGTAATTATTGCAACTTTTTTTACATTTTCTTATAGAATACTCTAGCTTTAAGTGATAATAGGCCTCAGAATCACCATCGGCCAGCAAACTATATGTTTTCCCGACATTTAACTCTAAACAACATTTTTAAGACGATTTCGTCTACATTTCCCGGTGCCACGGCCTAGGTAACGTAATTATAGCGACATTTTTTACATTATCTTATAGAATACTCTTGCTTTGAGTTACAATAGGTCTTAAATTAACCATCGGCCAGCAAACTACATGTCTGCCCGACATTGAACTCTAAGTCTCTGTTTTAAGGCGATTTCGTCTACATTTACCGGTGCCACGGCCTAGGTAACATAATTATTGCAACTTTTTTTACATTATCATATAGAATACTCTTGCCTTGAGTGACAATAGGCCGTAGAATTACCATCGGCCAGCAAACTACATGTCTGCCTGACATTTAACTCTAAACTACATTTTAAGGCGATTTCGTCTACATTTCCCGGTGCCACGGCCTAGGTAACGTAATTATTGCAACTTTTTTTTTAATATCTTATAGAAGGCTCTTAATTTGAGTGACATTATGCCTTAGAATCACCATCGGCCAGCAAACTACATGTCTGCCCGACATTTAACTCTAAACCACATTTTTAAGGCGATTTCGTCTACATTTCCCGGTGCCACGGCCTAGGTAACGTAATTATTGCATTTTTTTTTACATTTTTTTATAGAATACCTTTGCCTAGAGTGATAATAGGCCTTTGAATTACCATCGGCCAGCAAAATATATGTCTGTCCGACAATCAACTTAAAACTACATTTTTATGGTGATTTCGTCTACATTTCCCGGTGCCACGGCCTAGGTAACGTAATTATGGCGACTTTTTTACCTTATCTTATAGAATACTCTTGTGTGCAGTGACAATAGGCCTTAAAATCACCATCGGCCAGCAAACTACATGTCTGCCCGACATTTAACTCTAAGTCACTATTTGAAGGCGATTTCGTCTACATTTCCTGGTGCCACGGCCTAGGTAACGTAATTATAGCGACATTTTTTACATTATCTTATAGAATATTTTTGCCTTGAGTGACAATAGGCCTTCGAATCACCATCAGTTAGCAAACTACATGTCTGCCCGACATTTAACTCTAAACTACATTTTAAGGCGATTTCGTCTACATTTCCCGGTGCCGCGGCCTAGGTAACGTAATCATGGCGACATTTTTTACAATAATTTATAGAATACTCTTGCCTTGAGTGACAATAGGCCGTACAATCACCATCGGCCAGCAAACTACATGTCTGCCCGACATTTAACTCTAAACTACATTTTAAGGCGATTTCGTCTACATTTCCCGGTGCCATGGCCTAGGTAACGTAATTATTGCAACTTTTTTTACATTATCTTATAGAATGCTCTTACCTTGAGTGACATTACGCCTTAGCATCACAATGGGCCAGCAAACTACATGTCTGCCCGACATTTAACTCTAAACTACATTTTAAGGCGATTTCGTCTACATTTCCCGGTGCCACGGCCTAGGTAACGTAATTATGGCGACATTTTTTACATAAGTTTATAGAATCCTCTTGCCTTGAGTGACAAAATGCGGTAGAATCACCATCGGCCAGCAAACTACATGTCTGCCCGACATTTAACTCTAAACTACATTTTTAAGGCGATTACGTCTACATTTCCCGGTGCCACGGCCTAGATAACGTAAATATAGCAACTTTTTTTACATTATCTTATACAATCCTCTTGCTATGAGTGACAATATGCCTTAGAATAACCATCGACCAGCAAACTACATGTCTGCCCGACATTCAACTCTAAACTATATTTTTATGGCGGTTTTGTCTACATTTCCCGGTGCCACGGCCTAGATAACGTAATTATTGCAAAGTTGTTTACATTTTATTATAGAATACTCTTAGTTTGAGTGATAATAGGCCTAAGAATCACCATCGGCTAGCAAACTACATGTCTGCCCGACATTCAACTCTAAACTATATTTTTATGGCGGTTTTGTCTACATTTCCCGGTGCCACGGCCTAGATAACGTAATTATTGCATTGTTGTTTACATTTTATTATAGAATACTCTTAGTTTGAGTGATAGTAGGCCTAAGAATCACCATCGGCTAGCAAACTACATGTCTGCCCGACATTTAACTCTAAACTACATTTTAAGGCGATTTCGTCTACATTTCCCGGTGCCACGGCCCAGGTAACGTAACTATAGCGACTTTTTTTACATTATCTTAGATAATGCTCTTGTCTTGAGTGACAATAGGCCTTTGAATCACCATCGGCCAGCAAACGACATGTCTGCCCGACATTTAAATATAAACTACATTTTTATCGCGGTTTTGTCTACATTTCCCGGTTCTAAGGCTTAGTTAACGTAATTATTTCAACTTTTTTCACATTATATTATAGAATACTCTTGCCTTAAGTGAGAATAGGCCTTAGAATCACCATCGGCCAGCAAACTACATGTCTGCCCGACATTTAACTCTAAACTACATTTTTAAGGCGATTACGTCTACATTTCCCGGTGCCACGGCCTAGATAACGTAAATATAGCAATTTTTTTTACATTATCTTATAGAATATTCTTGTTTTGAGTGACAGTTTGCCTTAGAATAACCATCGGCCATTAAACTACATGTCTGCCCGACATTCAACTCTAAACTATGTTTTTATGGCGGTTTTGTCTACATTTCCCGGTGCCACGGCCTAGATAACGTAATTATTGCAACGTTTTTTACATTTTATTATAGAATACTCTTAGTTTAAGTGATAATACGCCTAAGAATTACCATCGGCCAGCAAACTAAATGTCTGCCCGACATTTAACTCTAAACTACATTTTAAGGCAATTTTGTCTACATTTCCCGGTGCCATGGCCTAGGTAACGAAACTATAGCGACTTTTTTTACATTATCTTATAGAATACTCTTGTTTTAAGTGACAATAGGCGTTAGAATCACCATCGGCCAGCAAACTACATGTTTTCCCGACATTTAACTCTAAACTACATTTTTAAGGCGATTTCGTCTACATTACCCGGTGCCACGGCCTAGGTAACGTAATTATTGGAACTTTTTTTACACGATCTTATAGAATTATTTTGCATTGAGTGAAAAAATGCCTTAAAATTACCATCGGCCAGCAAACTACTTGTTTTCCCGACATTTAACTCTAAACAATATTTTTAAGACGATTTCGTCAACATTTCCCGGTGCCACGGCCTAGGTAACGTAATTATAGCGACTTTTTTTACATTATCTTATAGAATACTTTTGTGTTGAGTGACAATAGGCCTTTGAATCACCATCGGCCAGCAAACGACATGTCTGCCCGACATTTAAATATAAACTACATTTTTATCGCGGTTTTGTCTACATTTCCCGGTACTAAGGCTTAGTTAACGTAATTATTTCAACTTTTTTCACATAATATTATAGAATACTCTTGCCTTAAGTGACAATAGGCCTTAGAATCACCATCGGCCAGCAAACTACATGTCTGCCCGACATTTAACTCTAAACTACATTTTTAAGGCGATTACGTCTACATTTCCCGGTGCCACGGCCTAGATAACGTAAATATAGCAACTTTTTTTACCTTATCTTATAGAATGCTCTTGTTTTGAGTGACAATATGCCTTAGAATAACCATCGGCCAGCAAACTACATGTCTGCCCGACATTTAACTCTAAACTACATTTTTAAGGCGATTACGTCTACATTTCCCGGTGCCACGGCCTAGATAACGTAAATATAGCAATTTTTTTTACATTATCTTATAGAATATTCTTGTTTTGAGTGACAGTTTGACTTAGAATAACCATCGGCCATTAAACTACATGTCTGCCCGACATTCAACTCTAAACTATATTTTTATGGCGGTTTTGTCTACATTTCCCGGTGCCACGGCCTAGATAACGTAATTATTGCAACGTTTTTTACATTTTATTATAGAATACTCTTAGTTTAAGTGATAATACGCCTAAGAATTACCATCGGCCAGCAAACTACATGTCTGCCCGACATTTAACTCTAAACTACATTTTAAGGCAATTTTGTCTACATTTCCCGGTGCCATGGCCTAGGTAACGAAACTATAGCGACTTTTTTTACATTATCTTATAGAATACTCTTGTTTTAAGTGACAATAGGCGTTAGAATCACCATCGGCCAGCAAACTACATGTTTTCCCGACATTTAACTCTAAACTACATTTTTAAGGCGATTTCGTCTACATTACCCGGTGCCACGGCCTAGGTAACGTAATTATTGGAACTTTTTTTACACGATCTTATAGAATTATTTTGCATTGAGTGAAAAAATGCCTTAAAATTACCATCGGCCAGCAAACTACTTGTTTTCCCGACATTTAACTCTAAACAATATTTTTAAGACGATTTCGTCAACATTTCCCGGTGCCACGGCCTAGGTAACGTAATTATAGCGACTTTTTTTACATTATCTTATAGAATACTTTTGTGTTGAGTGACAATAGGCCTTTGAATCACCATCGGCCAGCAAACGACATGTCTGCCCGACATTTAAATATAAACTACATTTTTATCGCGGTTTTGTCTACATTTCCCGGTACTAAGGCTTAGTTAACGTAATTATTTCAACTTTTTTCACATAATATTATAGAATACTCTTGCCTTAAGTGACAATAGGCCTTAGAATCACCATCGGCTAGCAAACTACATGTCTGCCCGACATTTAACTCTAAACTACATTTTTAAGGCGATTACGTCTACATTTCCCGGTGCCACGGCCTAGATAACGTAAATATAGCAACTTTTTTTACCTTATCTTATAGAATGCTCTTGTTTTGAGTGACAATATGCCTTAGAATAACCATCGGCCAGCAAACTACATGTCTGCCCGACATTCAACTCTAAACTATCATTTTATGGCGGTTTTGTCTACATTTCCCGGTGCCACGGCCTAGATAACGTAATTTTTGCAACGTTTTTTTACATTTTATTATAGAATACTCGTGGTTTGAGTGATAATAGGCCTAAGAATCACCATCGGCCAGCAAACTACATGTCTGCCCGACATTTAACTCTAAACTACATTTTAAGGCGATTTCGTCTACATTTCCCGGTGCCATGGCCTAGGTAACGAAACTTTAGCGACTTTTTTTACATTATCTTATAGAATTCTCTTGTTTTAAGTGACAATGAGCGTTAGAATCAACATCGGCCATTAAAATATATGTCTGTCCGACAATCAACTTTAAACTACATTTTTATGGTGATTTAGTCTACATTTCCCGGTGCCACGGCCTAGGTAACGTAATTATAGCGACATTTTTTACATTATCTTATAGAATTCTCTTGCTTTGAGTGATAATAGGCCTTAGAATTACCATCGGCCAGCAAACTGCATGTCTGCCCGACATTTAACTCTAAACTACATTTTAAGGCGATTTCGTCTACATTTCCAGGAGCCTCGGCCTAGGTAACGTAATTATAGCAATTGTTTTTACATTATATTATAGAATACTCTTGCGTTGAGTGACAGTAGGCCTTTGAATCACCATCGGCCAGCAAACGACATGTCTGCCCGACATTTAAATATAAACTACATTTTTATCGCGGTTTTGTCTACATTTCCCGGTACTAAGGCTTAGTTAACGTAATTATATCAATTTTTTTCACATTATATTATAGAATACTCTTGTCTTGAGTGACAATATGCCGTAGAATCACCATCGGCCAGCAAATTACATGTCTGCCCGACATTTAACTCTAAACTACATTTTTAAGGCGATTACGTCTACATTTCCCGGTGCCACGGCCTAGATAACGTAAATATAGCAACTTTTTTTACATTATCTTATAGAATACTCTTGCTTTGAGTGACAATATGCCTTAGAATAACCATCGGCCAGCAAACTACATGTCTGCCCGACATTCAACTCTAAACTATATTTTTATGGCGGTTTTGTATACATTTCCCGGTGCCACGGCCTAGGTAACGTAATTATAGCGACTTTTTTACATTATCTTATAGAATACTCTTGTGTTGAGTGACAATAGGCCTTAAAATCACCATCGGCCGGCAAACTACATGTCTGCCCGACATTTAACTCTAAGTCACTATTTGAAGGCGATTTCGTCTACATTTCCTGGTGCCACGGCCTAGGTAACATAATTATTGCATTTTTTTTTACATTATCTTATAGAATTCTCTTGCCTTGAGTGACAATAGGCCTATAAATTACCATCGGCTAGCAAAATATATGTCTGTCCGACAATCAACTTTAAACTACATTTTTATGGTGATTTCGTCTACATTTCCCGGTGCCACGGCCTGGATAACGTAATTATTGCAACTTTTTTTACATTATCTTATAGAATACTCTAGCTTTAAGTGATAATAGGCCTCAGAATCACCATCGGCCAGCAAACTATATGTTTTCCCGACATTTAACTCTAAACAACATTTTTAAGACGATTTCGTCTACATTTCCCGGTGCCACGGCCTAGGTAACGTAATTATAGCGACATTTTTTAAATTATCTTATAGAATACTCTTGCTTTGAGTTACAATACGTCTTAAATTAACCATCGGCCAGCAAACTACATGTCTGCCCGACATTGAACTCTAAGTCTCTGTTTTAAGGCGATTTCGTCTACATTTACCGGTGCCACGGCCTAGGTAACATAATTATTGCAACTTTTTTTACATTATCATATAGAATACTCTTGCCTTGAGTGACAATAGGCCGTAGAATCACCATCGGCCAGCAAACTACATGTCTGCCCGACATTTAACTCTAAACTACATTTTAAGGCGATTTCGTCTACATTTCCCGGTGCCACGGCCTAGGTAACGTAATTATGGCGACATTTTTTACATGAATTTATAGACTACTCTTGCTTTGAGTGACAATACGCCGTAGAATCACCATCGGCCAGCAAACTACATGTCTGCCCGACATTTAACTCTAAACTACATTTTAAGGCGATTTCGTCTACATTTCCCGGTGCCACGGCCTAGGTAACGTAATTATTGCAACTTTTTTTTAAATATCTTATAGAATGCTCTTGGTTTGAGTGACATTCCGCCTTAGAATCACCATCGGCCAGCAAACTACATGTCTGCCGGACATTTAACTCTAAACCACATTTTTAAGGCGATTTCGTCTACATTTCCCGGTGCCACGGCCTAGGTAACGTAATTATTGCAATTTTTTTTACATTTTTTTATAGAATATCTTTGCCTAGAGTGACAATAGGCCTTTGAATTACCATCGGCCACCAAAATATATGTCTGTCCGACAATCAACTTAAAACTACATTTTTATGGTGATTTCGTCTACATTTCCCGGTGCCACGGCCTAGGTAACGTAATTATAGCGATTTTTTTACCTTATCTTATAGAATACTCTTGTGTTGAGTGACAATAGGCCTTAAAATCACCATCGGCCAGCAAACTACATGTCTGCCCGACATTTAACTCTAAGTCACTATTTGAAGGCGATTTCGTCTACATTTCCTGGTGCCACGGCCTAGGTAACGTAATTATTGCAACTTTTTTTACATTATCATATAGAATACTCTTGCCTTGAGTGACAATAGGCCTTTGAATCACTATCGGCCAGCAAAATATATGTCTGTCCGACAATCAACTTTAAACTACATTTTTATGGTGATTTAGTCTACATTTCCCGGTGCCACGGCCTAGGTAACGTAATTATAGCGACATTTTTTACATTATCTTATAGAATACTCTTGCTCTGAGTGACAAAAGGCCTTCAAATCACCATCAGTTAGCAAACTACATGTCTGCCCGACATTTAACTCTAAACTACATTTTAAGGCGATTTCGTCTACATTTCCCGGTGCCACGGCCTAGGTAACGTAATTATGGCGACATTTTTTACATTAATTTATAGACTACTTTTGCTTTGAGTGACAATAGGCCGTAGAATCACCATCGGCCAGCAAACTACATGTCTGCCCGACATTTAACTCTAAACTACATTTTAAGGCGATTTCGTCTACATTTCCCGGTGCCATGGCCTAGGTAACGTAATTATGGCGACATTTTTTACATTAATTTATAGACTACTCTTGCCTTGAGTGACAATAGGCCGTAGAATCACCATCGGCCAGCAAACTACATGTCTGCCCGACATTTAACTCTAAACTACATTTTAAGGCGATTTCGTCTACATTTCCCGGTGCCACGGCCTAGGTAACGTAATTATGGCGAAATTTTTTACACTAATTTATAGACTACTCTTTCTTTGAGTGACACAACCTCGTAGAATCACCATCGGCCAGCAAACTACATGTCTGCCCGACATTTAACTCTAAACTACATTTTAAGGCGATTTCGTCTACATTTCCCGGTGCCACGGCCTAGGTAACGTAATTATTGCAACTTTTTTTTAAATATCTTATAGAATTCTCTTGATTTGAGTGACATTACGTCTTAGAATCACCATCGGCCAGCAAACTACATGTCTGCCCGACATTTAACTCTAAACCACATTTTTAAGGCGATTTCGTCTACATTTCCCGCTGCCACGGCCTAGGTAACGTAATTATTGCAATTTTTTTTAATTTTTTTATAGAATACCTTTGCCTAGAGTGACAATAGGCCTTTGAATTACCATCAGCCAGCAAAATATATGTCTGTCCGACAATCAACTTAAAACTACATTTTTATGGTGATTTCGTCTACATTTCCCGGTGCCACGGCCTAGGTAACGTAATTATAGCGACATTTTTTACATTATCTTATAGAATACTCTTGGTTTGAGTGATAATAGGCCTTCGAATCACCATCAGTTAGCAAACTACATGTCCGACATTTAACTCTAACTCTAGGTAACGTAATTATGGCGACATTTTTTACATTAATTTATAGACTACTCTTGCCTTGAGTGACAATAGGCCGTAGAATCACCATCGGCCAGCAAACTACATGTCTGCCCGACATTTAACTCTAAACTACATTTTAAGGCGATTTCGTCTACATTTCCCGGTGCCGCGGCCTAGGTAACGTAATCATGGCGACATTTTTTACAATAATTTATAGAATACTCTTGCCTTGAGTGACAATATGCCGGAGAATCACCATCGGCCAGCAAACTACATGTCTGCCCGACATTTAACTCTAAACTACATTTTTAAGGCGATTACGTCTACATTTCCCGGTGCCACGGCCTAGATAACGTAAATATAGCAACTTTTTTTACATCATCTTATAGAATACTCTTGTGTTGAGTGACAATAGGCCTTAAAATCACCATCGGCGAGCAAACTACATGTCTGCCCGACATTTAACTCTAAGTCACTATTTGAAGGCGATTTCGTCTACATTTCCTGGTGCCACGGCCTAGGTAACGTAATTATTGCAACTTTTTTTACATTATCATATAGAATACTCTTGCCTTGAGTGACAATAGGCCTTTGAATCACTATCGGCCAGCAAAATATATGTCTGTCCGACAATCAACTTTAAACTACATTTTTATGGTGATTTAGTCTACATTTCCCGGTGCCACGGCCTAGGTAACGTAATTATAGCGACATTTTTTACATTATCTTATAGAATACTCTTGGTTTGAGTGATAATAGGCCTTCGAATCACCATCAGTTAGCAAACTACATGTCCGACATTTAACTCTAACTCTAGGTAACGTAATTATGGCGACATTTTTTACATTAATTTATAGACTACTCTTGCCTTGAGTGACAATAGGCCGTAGAATCACCATCGGCCAGCAAACTACATGTCTGCCCGACATTTAACTCTAAACTACATTTTAAGGCGATTTCGTCTACATTTCCCGGTGCCGCGGCCTAGGTAACGTAATCATGGCGACATTTTTTACAATAATTTATAGAATACTCTTGCCTTGAGTGACAATAGGCCGTAGAATCACCATCGGCCAGCAAACTACATGTCTGCCCGGCATTTAACTCTAAACTACATTTTAAGGCGATTTCGTCTACATTTCCCGGTGCCACGGCCTAGGTAACGTAATTGATGCAACTTTTTTTACATTATCTTATATAATGCTCTTACTTTGAGTGACATTACGCCTTAACATCACCATAGGCCAGCAAACTACATGTCTGCCCGACATTTAACTCTAAACTACATTTTAAGGCGATTTCGTCTACATTTCCCGGTGCCACGGCCTAAGTAACGTAATTATGGCGACATTTTTTACATAAATTTATAGAATACTCTTGCCTTGAGTGACAATATGCCGGAGAATCACCATCGGCCAGCAAACTACATGTCTGCCCGACATTTAACTCTAAACTACATTTTTAAGGCGATTACGTCTACATTTCCCGGTGCCACGGCCTAGATAACGTAAATATAGCAATTTTTTTTACATCATCTTATAGAATACTCTTGTGTTGAGTGACAATAGGCCTTAAAATCACCATCGGCGAGCAAACTACATGTCTGCCCGACATTTAACTCTAAGTCACTATTTGAAGGCGATTTCGTCTACATTTCCTGGTGCCACGGCCTAGGTAACGTAATTATTGCAACTTTTTTTACATTATCATATAGAATACTCTTGCCTTGAGTGACAATAGGCCTTTGAATCACTATCGGCCAGCAAAATATATGTCTGTCCGACAATCAACTTTAAACTACATTTTTATGGTGATTTAGTCTACATTTCCCGGTGCCACGGCCTAGGTAACGTAATTATAGCGACATTTTTTACATTATCTTATAGAATACTCTTGGTTTGAGTGATAATAGGCCTTCGAATCACCATCAGTTAGCAAACTACATGTCCGACATTTAACTCTAACTCTAGGTAACGTAATTATGGCGACATTTTTTACATTAATTTATAGACTACTCTTGCCTTGAGTGACAATAGGCCGTAGAATCACCATCGGCCAGCAAACTACATGTCTGCCCGACATTTAACTCTAAACTACATTTTAAGGCGATTTCGTCTACATTTCCCGGTGCCGCGGCCTAGGTAACGTAATCATGGCGACATTTTTTACAATAATTTATAGAATACTCTTGCCTTGAGTGACAATAGGCCGTAGAATCACCATCGGCCAGCAAACTACATGTCTGCCCGGCATTTAACTCTAAACTACATTTTAAGGCGATTTCGTCTACATTTCCCGGTGCCACGGCCTAGGTAACGTAATTGATGCAACTTTTTTTACATTATCTTATATAATGCTCTTACTTTGAGTGACATTACGCCTTAACATCACCATAGGCCAGCAAACTACATGTCTGCCCGACATTTAACTCTAAACTACATTTTAAGGCGATTTCGTCTACATTTCCCGGTGCCACGGCCTAAGTAACGTAATTATGGCGACATTTTTTACATAAATTTATAGAATACTCTTGCCTTGAGTGACAATATGCCGGAGAATCACCATCGGCCAGCAAACTACATGTCTGCCCGACATTTAACTCTAAACTACATTTTTAAGGCGATTACGTCTACATTTCCCGGTGCCACGGCCTAGATAACGTAAATATAGCAACTTTTTTTACATCATCTTATAGAATACTCTTGCTATGTGTGACAATATTCCTTAGAATAACCATCGGCCAGCAAACTACATGTCTGCCCGACATTAAACTCTAAACTATATTTTTATGGCGGTTTTGTCTACATTTCCCGGTGCCACGGCCTAGATAACGTAATTATTGCAACGTTGTTTACATTTTATTATAGAATACTCTTAGTTTGAGTGATAATAGGCCTAAAAATCACCATCGGCTAGCAAACTACATGTCTGCCCGACATTTAACTCTAAACTACATTTTAAGGCGATTTCGTCTACATTTCCCGATGCCACGGCCTAGGTAACGTAACTATAGCGACTTTTTTTACATTATCTTAGATAATACTCTTGTTTTGAGTGACAATAGGCCTTTGAATCACCATCGGCCAGCAAACGACATGTCTGCCCGACATTTAAATATAAACTACATTTTTATCGCGGTTTTGTCTACATTTCCCGGTGCCACGGCCTAGATAACGTAACTATTGCAACGTTTTTTACATTTTATTATAGAATACTCTTAGTTTGAGTGATAATAGGCCTAAGAATCACCATCGGCCATTAAACTACATGTCTGCCCGACATTTAACTCTAAACTACATTTTAAGGCGATTTTGTCTACATTTCCCGGTGCCGTGGCCTAGGTAACGAAACTATAGCGACTTTTTTTACATTATCTTATAGAATACTCTTGTTTTAAGTGACAATACGCGTTAGAATCACCATCGGCCAGCAAACTACATGTTTTCCCGACATTTAACTCTAAACTACATTTTTAAGGCGATTTCGTCTACATTACCCGGTGCCACGGCCTAGGTAACGTAATTATACGACTTTTTTTTACACGATCTTATAGAATTCTCTTGCATTGAGTGAAAAAATGCATTAAAATTACCATCGGCTAGCAAACTACTTGTTTCTCGACATTTAACTCTAAACAATATTTTTAAGACGATTTCGTCTACATTTCCCGGTGCCACGGTCTAGGTAACGTAATTATAGCGACTTTTTTTACAATATCTTATAGAATACTCTTGTTTTGAGTGACAATAGGCCTTTGAATCACCATCGGCCAGCAAACGACATGTCTGCCCGACATTTAAATATAAACTACATTTTTATCGCGGTTTTGTCTACATTTCCCGATACCAAGGCTTAGTTAACGTAATTATTTCAACTTTTTTCACATTAGATTATAGAATACTATTGCCTTAAGTGACAATAGGCCTTTGAATCACTATCGGCCAGCAAAATATATGTCTGTCCGACAATCAACTTTAAACTACATTTTTATGGTGATTTAGTCTACATTTCCCGGTGCCACGGCCTAGGTAACGTAATTATAGCGACATTTTTTACATTATCTTAAAGAATACTCTTGCTTTGAGTGACAAAAGGCCTTCAAATCACCATCAGTTAGCAAACTACATGTCTGCCCGACATTTAACTCTAAACTACATTTTAAGGCGATTTCGTCTACATTTCCCGGTGCCACGGCCTAGGTAACGTAATTATGGCGACATTTTTTACATTAATTTATAGACTACTTTTGCCTTGAGTGACAATAGGCCGTAGAATTACCATCGGCCAGCAAACTACATGTCTGCCCGACATTTAACTCTAAACTACATTTTAAGGCGATTTCGTCTACATTTCCCGGTGCCATGGCCTAGGTAACGTAATTATGGCGACATTTTTTACATTCATTTATAGACTACTCTTGCCTTGAGTGACAATAGGCCGTAGAATCACCATCGGCCAGCAAACTACATGTCTGCCCGACATTTAACTCTAAACTACATTTTAAGGCGATTTCGTCTACATTTCCCGGTGCCACGGCCTAGGTAACGTAATTATGGCGACATTTTTTACACTAATTTATAGACTACTCTTTCTTTGAGTGACAATACCCCGTAGAATCACCATCGGCCAGCAAACTACATGTCTGCCCGACATTTAACTCTAAACTACATTTTAAGGCGATTTCGTCTACATTTCCCGGTGCCACGGCCTAGGTAACGTAATTATTGCAACTTTTTTTTAAATATCTTATAGAATGATCTTGGTTTGAGTGACATTACGTCTTAGAATCACCATCGGCCAGCAAACTACATGTCTGCCCGACATTTAACTCTAAACCACATTTTTAAGGCGATTTCGTCTACATTTCCCGGTGCCACGGCCTAGGTAACGTAATTATTGCAATTTTTTTAAATTTTTTTATAGAATACCTTTGCCTAGAGTGACAATAGGCCTTTGAATTACCATCGGCCAGCAAAATATATGTCTGTCCGACAATCAACTTAAAACTACATTTTTATGGTGATTTCGTCTACATTTCCCGGTGCCACGGCCTAGGTAACGTAATTATAGCGACTTTTTTACCTTATCTTATAGAATACTCTTATGTTGAGTGACAATAGGCCTTAAAATCACCATCGGCGAGCAAACTACATGTCTGCCCGACATTTAACTCTAAGTCACTATTTGAAGGCGATTTCGTCTACATTTCCTGGTGCCACGGCCTAGGTAACGTAATTATTGCAACGTTGTTTACATTTTATTATAGAACACTCTTAGTTTGAGTGATAGTAGGCCTAAGAATCACCATCGGCTAGCAAACTACATGTCTGCCCGACATTTAACTCTAAACTACATTTTAAGGCGATGTCGTCTACATTTCCCGGTGCCACGGCCTAGGTAACGTAACTATAGCGACTTTTTTTACATTATCTTAGATAATGCTCTTGTTTTGAGTGACAATAGGCCTTTGAATCACCATCGGCCAGCAAACGACATGTCTGCCCGACATTTAAATATAAACTACATTTTTATCGCGGTTTTGTCTACATTTCCCGGTACTAAGGCTTAGTTAACGTAATTATTTCAACTTTTTTCACATTATATTATAGAATTCTCTTGCTTTAAGTGACAATAGGCCTTAGAATCACCATCGGCCAGCAAACTACATGTCTGCCCAACATTTAACTCTAAACTACATTTTTAAGGCGATTACGTCTACATTTCCCGGTGCCACGGCCTAGATAACGTAAATATAGCAACTTTTTTTACATAATCTTATAGAATATTCTTGCTTTGAGTGACAATTTGCCTTAGAATAACCATCGGTCATTAAACTACATGTCTGCTCGACATTCAACTCTAAACTATATTTTTATGGCGGTTTTGTCTACATTTCCCGGTGCCACGGCCTAGATAACGTAATTATTGCAACGTTTTTTACATTTTATTATAGAATACTCTTAGTTTGAGTGATAATAGGCCTAAGAATTACCATCGGCCAGCAAACTACATGTCTGCCCGACATTTAACTCTAAACTACATTTTAAGGCGATTTTGTCTACATTTCCCGGTGCCATGGCCTAGGTAACGAAACTATAGCGACTTCTTTTACATTATCTTATAGAATACTCTTGTTTTAAGTGACAATAGGCGTTAGAATCACCATCGGCCAGCAAACTACATGTTTTCCCGACATTTAACTCTAAACTACATTTTTAAGGCGATTTCGTCTACATTACCCGGTGCCACGGCCTAGGTAACGTAATTATTGGAATTTTTTTTACAAGATCTTATAGAATTCTCTTGCATTGAGTGAAAAAATGCCTTAAAATTACGATCGGCCAGCAAACTACTTGTTTTCCCGACATTTAACTCTAAACAATATTTTTAAGACGATTTCGTCTACATTTCCCGGTGCCACGGCCTAGGTAACGTAATTATAGCGACTTTTTTTACATTATCTTATAGAATACTCTTGTGTTGAGTGACAATAGGCCTTTGAATCACTATCGGCCAGCAAACGACATGTCTGCCCGACATTTAAATATAAACTACATTTTTATCGCGGTTTTGTCTACATTTCCCGGTACTAAGGCTTAGTTAACGTAATTATTTCAACTTTTTTCACATAATATTATAGAATTCTCTTGCTTTAGGTGACAATAGGCCTTAGAATCACCATCGGCCAGCAAACTACATGTCTGCCCGACATTTAACTCTAAACTACATTTTTAAGGCGATTACGTCTACATTTCCCGGTACCACGGCCTAGATAACGTAAATATAGCAACTTTTTTTACATTATCTTATAGAATACTCTTGTTTTGAGTGACAATATGCCTTAGAATAACCATCGGCCAGCAAACTACATGTCTGCCCGACATTCAACTCTAAACTATATTTTTATGGCGGTTTTGTCTACATTTCCCGGTGCCACGGCCTAGATAACGTAATTATTGCAACGTTTTTTTACATTTTATTATAGAATACTCTTGGTTTGAGTGATAATAGGCCTAAGAATCACCATAAGCCAGCAAACTACATGTCTGCCCGACATTTAACTCTAAACTACATTTTAAGGCGATTTCGTCTACATTTCCCGGTGCCATGGCCTAGGTAACGAAACTTTAGCGACTTTTTTTACATTATCTTATAGAATTTTCTTGTTTTAAGTGACAATAGGCGTTAGAATCAACATCGGCCATTAAAATATATGTCTGTCCGACAATCAACTTTAAACTACATTTTTATGGTGATTTAGTCTACATTTCCCGGTGCCACGGCCTAGGTAACGTAATTATAGCGACATTTTTTACATTATCTTATAGAATTCTCTTGCTTTGAGTGATAATAAGCCTTAGAATTACCATCGGCCAGCAAACTGCATGTCTGCCCGACATTTAACTCTAAACTACATTTTAAGGCGATTTCGTCTACATTTCCCGGAGCCTCGGCCTAGGTAACGTAATTATAGCAATTTTTTTTACATTAAATTATAGAATACTCTTGCGTTGAGTGACAGTAGGCCTTTGAATCACCATCGGCCAGCAAACGACATGTCTGCCCGACATTTAAATATAAACTACATTTTTATCGCGGTTTTGTCTACATTTCCCGGTACTAAGGCTTAGTTAACGTAATTATATCAACTTTTTTCACATTATATTATAGAATACTCTTGCCTTGAGTGACAATATGCCGTAGAATCACCATCGGCCAGCAAATTACATGTCTGCCCGACATTTAACTCTAAACTACATTTTTAAGGCGATTACGTCTACATTTCCCGGTGCCACGGCCTAGATAACGTAAATATAGCAACTTTTTTTACATTATCTTATAGAATACTCTTGCTTTGAGTGACAATATGTCTTAGAATAACCATCGGCCAGCAAACTACATGTCTGCCCGACATTCAACTCTAAACTATATTTTTATGGCGGTTTTGTCTACATTTCCCGGTGCCACGGCCTAGGTAACGTAATTATAGCGACTTTTTTACATTATCTTATAGAATACTCTTGTGTTGAGTGACAATAGGCACTAAAATCACCATCGGCCGGCAAACTACATGTCTGCCCGACATTTAACTCTAAGTCACTATTTGAAGGCGATTTCGTCTACATTTCCTGGTGCCACGGCCTAGGTAACATAATTATTGCATTTTTTTTTACATTATCTTATAGAATTCTCTTGCCTTGAGTGACAATAGGCCTATAAATTACCATCGGCTAGCAAAATATATGTCTGTCCGACAATCAACTTTAAACTACATTTTTATGGTGATTTCGTCTACATTTTCTGGTGCCACGGCCTAGATAACGTAATTATTGCAACTTTTTTTACATTATCTTATAGAATACTCTAGCTTTAAGTGATAATAGGCCTCAGAATCACCATCGGCCAGCAAACTATATGTTTTCCCGACATTTAACTCTAAACAACATTTTTAAGACGATTTCGTCTACATTTCCCGGTGCCACGGCCTAGGTAACGTAATTATAGCGAAATTTTTTACATTATCTTATAGAATCCTCTTGCTTTGAGTTACAATAGGTCTTAAATTAACCATCGGCCAGCAAACTACATGTCTGCCCGACATTGAACTCTAAGTCTCTGTTTTAAGGCGATTTCGTCTACATTTACCGGTGCCACGGCCTAGGTAACATAATTATTGCAACTTTTTTTACATTATCATATAGAATACTCTTGCCTTGAGTGACAATAGGCCGTAGAATTACCATCGGCCAGCAAACTACATGTCTGCCCGACATTTAACTCTAAACTACATTTTAAGGCGATTTCGTCTACATTTCCCGGTGCCACGGCCTAGGTAACGTAATTATGGCGACATTTTTTACATTAATTTATAGACTACTCTTGCTTTGAGTGACAATACGCCGTAGAATCACCATCGGCCAGCAAACTACATGTCTGCCCGACATTTAAATATAAACTACATTTTTATCGCGGTTTTGTCTACATTTCCCGGTACTAAGGCTTAGTTAACGTAACTTTATCAACTTTTTTCACATTATATTATAGAATTCTCTTGCCTTGAGTGATAATATGCCGTAGAATCACCATCGGCCAGCAAATTACATGTCTGCTTGACATTTAACTCTAAACTACATTTTTAAGGCGATTACGTCTACATTTCCCGGTGCCACGGCCTAGGTAACGTAATTATTGCAACTTTTTTTTAAATATCTTATAGAAGGCTCTTAATTTGAGTGACAATACGCCTTAGAATCACCATCGGCCAGCAAATTACATGTCTGCCCGACATTTAACTCTAAACCACATTTTTATGGCGATTTCGTCTACATTTCCCGGTGCCACGGCCTAGGTAACGTAATTATTGCATTTTTTTTTACATTTTTTATAGAATACCTTTGCCTAGAGTGACAATCGGCCTTTGAATTACCATCGGCCAGCAAAATATATGTCTGTCCGACAATCAACTTAAAACTACATTTTTATGGTGATTTCGTCTACATTTCCCGGTGCCACGGCCTAGGTAACGTAATTATAGCGACTTTTTTACCTTATCTTATAGAATACTCTTGTGTTCAGTGTCAATAGGCCTTAAAGTCACTATCGGCCAGCAAACTACATGTCTGCCCGACATTTAACTCTAAGTCACTATTTGAAGGCGATTTCGTCTACATTTCCTGGTGCCACGGCCTAGGTAACGTAATTATAGCGACATTTTTTACATTATCTTATAGAATATTTTTGCCTTGAGTGACAATAGGCCTTCGAATCACCATCAGTTAGCAAACTACATGTCTGCCCGACATTTAACTCTAAACTACATTTTAAGGCGATTTCGTCTACATTTCCCGGTGCCGCGGCCTAGGTAACGTAATAATGGCGACATTTTTTACAATTATTTATAGAATACTCTTGCCTTGAGTGACAATAGGCCGTAGAATCACCATCGGCCAGCAAACTACATGTCTGCCCGACATTTAACTCTAAACTACATTTTAAGGCGATTTCGTCTACATTTCCCGGTGCCACGGCCTAGGTAACGTAATTATTGCAACTTTTTTTACATTATCTTATAGAATGCTCTTACTTTGAGTGACGATACGCCTTAGCATCACCATCGGCCAGCAAACTACATGTCTGCCTGACATTTAACTCTAAACTACATTTTAAGGCGATTTCGTCTACATTTCCCGGTGCCACGGCCTAGGTAACGTAATTATGGCGACATTTTTTACATAAGTTTATAGTATACTCTTGCCTTGAGTGACAAAATGCGGTAGAATCACCATCGGCCAGCAAACTACATGTCTGCCCGACATTTAACTCTAAACTACATTTTTAAGGCGATTACGTCTACATTTCCCGGTGCCACGGCCTAGATAACGTAAATATAGCAACTTTTTTTACATTATCTTATAGAATCTACTTGCAATGAGTGACAATAGGCCTTTGAATCACCATCGGCCAGCAAACGACATGTCTGCCCGACATTTAAATATAAACTACATTTTTATCGCGGTTTTGTCTACATTTCCCGGTACTAAGGCTTAGTTAACGTAATTATTTCAACTTTTTTCACATTATATTATAGAATACTCTTGCCTTAACTGACAATAGGCCTTAGAATCACCATCGGCCAGCAAACTACATGTCTGCCCGACATTTAACTCTAAACTACATTTTTAAGGCGATTACGTCTACATTTCCCGGTGCCACGGCCTAGATAACGTAAATTTAGCAATTTTTTTTACATTATCTTATAGAATTTTCTTGCTTTGAGTGACAATTTGCCTTAGAATAGCCATCGGCCATTAAACTACATGTCTGCCCGACATTCAACTCTAAACTATATTTTTATGGCGGTTTTGTCTACATTTCCCGATGCCACGGCCTAGATAACGTAATTATTGCAACGTTTTTTACATTTTATTATAGAATACTCTTAGTTTGAGTGATAAAAGGCCTAAGAATTACCATCGGCTAGCAAACTACATGTCTGCCCGACATTTAACTCTAAACTACATTTTAAGGCGATTTTGTCTACATTTTCCGGTGCCATGGCCTAGGTAACGAAACTATAGCGACTTTTTTTACATTATCTTATAGAATACTCTTGTTTTAAGTGACAATAGGCGTTAGAATCACCATCAGCCAGCAAACTACATGTTTTCCCGACATTTAACTCTAAACTACATTTTTAAGGCGATTTCGTCTACATTACCCGGTGCCACGGCCTAGGTAACGTAATTATTGGAATTTTTTTTACACGATCATATAGAATTCTCTTGCATTGAGTGAAAAAATGCCTTAAAATTACCATCGGCCAGCAAACTACTTGTTTTCCCGACATTTAACTCTAAACAATATTTTTAAGACGATTTCGTCTACATTTCCCGGTGCCACGGCCTAGGTAACGTAATTATAGCGACTTTTTTTACATTATCTTATAGAATTCTTTTGTGTTGAGTGACAATAGGCCTTTGAATCACCATCGGCCAGCAAACGACATGTCTGCCCGACATTTAAATATAAACTACATTTTTATCGCGGTTTTGTCTACATTTCCCGGTACTAAGGCTTACTTAACGTAATTATTTCAACTTTTTTCACATAATATTATAGAATACTCTTGCCTTAAGTGACATTAGGCCTTTGAATCACCATCGGCCAGCAAACTACATGTCTGCCCGACATTTAACTCTAAACTACATTTTTAAGGCGATTACGTCTACATTTCCCGGTGCCACGGCCTAGATAACGTAAATATAGCAACTTTTTTTACATTATCTTATAGAATGCTCTTGCTTTGAGTGACAATATGACTCAGAATAACCATCGGCCAGCAAACTACATGTCTGCCCGACATTCAACTCTAAACTATATTTTTATGGCGGTTTTGTCTACATTTCCCGGTGCCACGGCCTAGATAACGTAATTATTGCAACGTTTTTTTACATTTTATTATAGAATACTCTTGGTTTGAGTGATAATAGGCCTAAGGATCACCATCGGCCAGCAAACTACATGTCTGCCCGACATTTAACTCTAAACTACATTTTAAGGCGATTTCGTCTACATTTCCCGGTGCCATGGCCTAGGTAACGAAACTTTAGCGACTTTTTTTACAATATCTTATAGAATTCTCTTGCTTTAAGTGACAATAGGCGTTAGAATCAACATCGGCCATTAAAATATATGTCTGTCCGACAATCAACTTTAAACTACATTTTTATGGTGATTTAGTCTACATTTCCCGGTGCCACGGCCTAGGTAACGTAATTATAGCGACATTTTTTACATTATCTTATAGAATTCTCTTGCTTTGAGTGATAATAGGCCTTAGAATTACCATCGGCCAGCAAACTGCATGTCTGCCCGACATTTAACTCTAAACTACATTTTAAGGCGATTTCGTCTACATTTCCCGGAGCCTCGGCCTAGGTAACGTAATTATAGCAATTTTTTTTACATTATATTATAGAATACTCTTGCGTTGAGTGACAGTAGGCCTTTGAATCACCATCAGCAAACGACATGTCTGCCCGACATTTAAATATAAACTACATTTTTATCGCGGTTTTGTCTACATTTCCCGGTACTAAGGCTTAGTTAACGTAATTATATCAACTTTTTTCACATTATATTATAGAATACTCTTGCCTTGAGTGACAATATGCCATAGAATCACCATCGGCCAGCAAATTACATGTCTGCCCGACATTTAACTCTAAACAACATTTTTAAGACGATTTCGTCTACATTTCCCGGTGCCACGGCCTAGGTAACGTAATTATAGCGACATTTTTTAAATTATCTTATAGAATACTCTTGCTTTGAGTTACAATACGTCTTAAATTAACCATCGGCCAGCAAACTACATGTCTGCCCGACATTGAACTCTAAGTCTCTGTTTTAAGGCGATTTCGTCTACATTTACCGGTGCCACGGCCTAGGTAACATAATTATTGCAACTTTTTTTACATTATCATATAGAATACTCTTGCCTTGAGTGACAATAGGCCGTAGAATCACCATCGGCCAGCAAACTACATGTCTGCCCGACATTTAACTCTAAACTACATTTTAAGGCGATTTCGTCTACATTTCCCGGTGCCACGGCCTAGGTAACGTAATTATTGCAACTTTTTTTTAAATATCTTATAAAATGCTCTTGGTTTGAGTGACATTCCGCCTTAGAATCACCATCGGCCAGCAAACTACATGTCTGCCGGACATTTAACTCTAAACCACATTTTTAAGGCGATTTCGTCTACATTTCCCGGTGCCACGGCCTAGGTAACGTAATTATTGCAATTTTTTTTACATTTTTTTATAGAATATCTTTGCCTAGAGTGACAATAGGCCTTTGAATTACCATCGGCCACCAAAATATATGTCTGTCCGACAATCAACTTAAAACTACATTTTTATGGTGATTTCGTCTACATTTCCCGGTGCCACGGCCTAGGTAACGTAATTATAGCGATTTTTTTACCTTATCTTATAGAATACTCTTGTGTTGAGTGACAATAGGCCTTAAAATCACCATCGGCCAGCAAACTACATGTCTGCCCGACATTTAACTCTAAGTCACTATTTGAAGGCGATTTCGTCTACATTTCCTGGTGCCACGGCCTAGGTAACGTAATTATTGCAACTTTTTTTACATTATCATATAGAATACTCTTGCCTTGAGTGACAATAGGCCTTTGAATCACTATCGGCCAGCAAAATATATGTCTGTCCGACAATCAACTTTAAACTACATTTTTATGGTGATTTAGTCTACATTTCCCGGTGCCACGGCCTAGGTAACGTAATTATAGCGACATTTTTTACATTATCTTATAGAATACTCTTGCTCTGATTGACAAAAGGCCTTCAAATCACCATCAGTTAGCAAACTACATGTCTGCCCGACATTTAACTCTAAACTACATTTTAAGGCGATTTCGTCTACATTTCCCGGTGCCACGGCCTAGGTAACGTAATTATGGCGACATTTTTTACATTAATTTATAGACTACTTTTGGTTTGAGTGACCATAGGCCGTAGAATCACCATCGGCCAGCAAACTACATGTCTGCCCGACATTTAACTCTAAACTACATTTTAAGGCGATTTCGTCTACATTTCCCGGTGCCATGGCCTAGGTAACGTAATTATGGCGACATTTTTTACATTAATTTATAGACTACTCTTGCCTTGAGTGACAATAGGCCGTAGAATCACCATCGGCCAGCAAACTACATGTCTGCCCGACATTTAACTCTAAACTACATTTTAAGGCGATTTCGTCTACATTTCCCGGTGCCGCGGCCTAGGTAACGTAATCATGGCGACATTTTTTACAATAATTTATAGAATACTTTTGCCTTGAGTGACAATAGGCCGTAGAATCACCATCGGCCAGCAAACTACATGTCTGCCCGGCATTTAACTCTAAACTACATTTTAAGGCGATTTCGTCTACATTTCCCGGTGCCACGGCCTAGGTAACGTAATTGATGCAACTTTTTTTACATTATCTTATATAATGCTCTTACTTTGAGTGACATTACGCCTTAACATCACCATAGGCCAGCAAACTACATGTCTGCCCGACATTTAACTCTAAACTACATTTTAAGGCGATTTCGTCTACATTTCCCGGTGCCACGGCCTAAGTAACGTAATTATGGCGACATTTTTTACATAAATTTATAGAATACTCTTGCCTTGAGTGACAATATGCCGGAGAATCACCATCGGCCAGCAAACTACATGTCTGCCCGACATTTAACTCTAAACTACATTTTTAAGGCGATTACGTCTACATTTCCCGGTGCCACGGCCTAGATAACGTAAATATAGCAACTTTTTTTACATTATCTTATAGAATACTCTTGCTATGTGTGACAATATGCCTTAGAATAACCATCGGCCAGCAAACTACATGTCTGCCCGACATTCAACTCTAAACTATATTTTTATGGCGGTTTTGTCTACATTTCCCGGTGCCATGGCCTAGATAACGTAATTATGGCAACGTTGTTTACATTTTATTATAGAATACTCTTAGTTTGAGTGATAATAGGCCTAAGAATCACCATTGGCTAGCAAATTACATGTCTGCCCGACATTCAACTCTAAACTATATTTTTATGGCGGTTTTGTCTACATTTCCCGGTGCCACGGCCTAGATAACGTAATTATTGCAACGTTGTTTACATTTTATTATAGAATACTCCTAGTTTGAGTGATAATAGGCCTAAAAATCACCATCGGCTAGCAAACTACATGTCTGCCCGACATTTAACTCTAAACTACATTTTAAGGCGATTTCGTCTACATTTCCCGATGCCACGGCCTAGGTAACGTAACTATAGCGACTTTTTTTACATTATCTTAGATAATACTCTTGTTTTGAGTGACAATAGGCCTTTGAATCACCATCGGCCAGCAAACGACATGTCTGCCCGACATTTAAATATAAACTACATTTTTATCGCGGTTTTGTCTACATTTCCCGGTGCCACGGCCTAGATAACGTAACTATTGCAACGTTTTTTACATTTTATTATAGAATACTCTTAGTTTGAGTGATAATAGGCCTAAAAATCACCATCGGCCATTAAACTACATGTCTGCCCGACATTTAACTCTAAACTACATTTTAAGGCGATTTTGTCTACATTTCCCGGTGCCGTGGCCTAGGTAACGAAACTATAGCGACTTTTTTTACATTATCTTATAGAATACTCTTGTTTTAAGTGACAATACGCGTTAGAATCACCATCGGCCAGCAAACTACATGTTTTCCCGACATTTAACTCTAAACTACATTTTTAAGGCGATTTCGTCTACATTACCCGGTGCCACGGCCTAGGTAACGTAATTATACGACTTTTTTTTACACGATCTTATAGAATTCTCTTGCATTGAGTGAAAAAATGCATTAAAATTACCATCGGCTAGCAAACTACTTGTTTCTCGACATTTAACTCTAAACAATATTTTTAAGACGATTTCGTCTACATTTCCCGGTGCCACGGTCTAGGTAACGTAATTATAGCGACTTTTTTTACAATATCTTATAGAATACTCTTGTTTTGAGTGACAATAGGCCTTTGAATCACCATCGGCCAGCAAACGACATATCTGCCCGACATTTAAATATAAACTACATTTTTATCGCGGTTTTGTCTACATTTCCCGATACTAAGGCTTAGTTAACGTAATTATTTCAACTTTTTTCACATTAGATTATAGAATTCTATTGCCTTAAGTGACAATAGGCCTTTGAATCACTATCGGCCAGCAAAATATATGTCTGTCCGACAATCAACTTTAAACTACATTTTTATGGTGATTTAGTCTACATTTCCCGGTGCCACGGCCTAGGTAACGTAATTATAGCGACATTTTTTACATTATCTTAAAGAATACTCTTGCTTTGAGTGACAAAAGGCCTTCAAATCACCATCAGTTAGCAAACTACATGTCTGCCCGACATTTAACTCTAAACTACATTTTAAGGCGATTTCGTCTACATTTCCCGGTGCCACGGCCTAGGTAACGTAATTATGGCGACATTTTTTACATTAATTTATAGACTACTTTTGCCTTGAGTGACAATAGGCCGTAGAATTACCATCGGCCAGCAAACTACATGTCTGCCCGACATTTAACTCTAAACTACATTTTAAGGCGATTTCGTCTACATTTCCCGGTGCCATGGCCTAGGTAACGTAATTATGGCGACATTTTTTACATTCATTTATAGACTACTCTTGCCTTGAGTGACAATAGGCCGTAGAATCACCATCGGCCAGCAAACTACATGTCTGCCCGACATTTAACTCTAAACTACATTTTAAGGCGATTTCGTCTACATTTCCCGGTGCCACGGCCTAGGTAACGTAATTATGGCGACATTTTTTACACTAATTTATAGACTACTCTTTCTTTGAGTGACAATACCCCGTAGAATCACCATCGGCCAGCAAACTACATGTCTGCCCGACATTTAACTCTAAACTACATTTTAAGGCGATTTCGTCTACATTTCCCGGTGCCACGGCCTAGGTAACGTAATTATTGCAACTTTTTTTTTAATATCTTATAGAATGATCTTGGTTTGAGTGACATTACGTCTTAGAATCACCATCGGCCAGCAAACTACATGTCTGCCCGACATTTAACTCTAAACCACATTTTTAAGGCGATTTCGTCTACATTTCCCGGTGCCACGGCCTAGGTAACGTAATTATTGCAATTTTTTTAAATTTTTTTATAGAATACCTTTGCCTAGAGTGACAATAGGCCTTTGAATTACCATCGGCCAGCAAAATATATGTCTGTCCGACAATCAACTTAAAACTACATTTTTATGGTGATTTCGTCTACATTTCCCGGTGCCACGGCCTAGGTAACGTAATTATAGCGACTTTTTTACCTTATCTTATAGAATACTCTTATGTTGAGTGACAATAGGCCTTAAAATCACCATCGGCGAGCAAACTACATGTCTGCCCGACATTTAACTCTAAGTCACTATTTGAAGGCGATTTCGTCTACATTTCCTGGTGCCACGGCCTAGGTAACGTAATTATTGCAACGTTGTTTACATTTTATTATAGAACACTCTTAGTTTGAGTGATATTAGGCCTAAGAATCACCATCGGCTAGCAAACTACATGTCTGCCCGACATTTAACTCTAAACTACATTTTAAGGCGATGTCGTCTACATTTCCCGGTGCCACGGCCTAGGTAACGTAACTATAGCGACTTTTTTTACATTATCTTAGATAATGCTCTTGTTTTGAGTGACAATAGGCCTTTGAATCACCATCGGCCAGCAAACGACATATCTGCCCGACATTTAAATATAAACTACATTTTTATCGCGGTTTTGTCTACATTTCCCGGTACTAAGGCTTAGTTAACGTAATTATTTCAACTTTTTTAACATTATATTATAGAATTCTCTTGCTTTAAGTGACAATAGGCCTTAGAATCACCATCGGCCAGCAAACTACATGTCTGCCCAACATTTAACTCTAAACTACATTTTTAAGGCGATTACGTCTACATTTCCCGGTGCCACGGCCTAGATAACGTAAATATAGCAACTTTTTTTACATAATCTTATAGAATATTCTTGCTTTGAGTGACAATTTGCCTTAGAATAACCATCGGTCATTAAACTACATGTCTGCTCGACATTCAACTCTAAACTATATTTTTATGGCGGTTTTGTCTACATTTCCCGGTGCCACGGCCTAGATAACGTAATTATTGCAACGTTTTTTACATTTTATTATAGAATACTCTTAGTTTGAGTGATAATAGGCCTAAGAATTACCATCGGCCAGCAAACTACATGTCTGCCCGACATTTAACTCTAAACTACATTTTAAGGCGATTTTGTCTACATTTCCCGGTTCCATGGCCTAGGTAACGAAACTATAGCGACTTCTTTTACATTATCTTATAGAATACTCTTGTTTTAAGTGACAATAGGCGTTAGAATCACCATCGGCCAGCAAACTACATGTTTTCCCGACATTTAACTCTAAACTACATTTTTAAGGCGATTTCGTCTACATTACCCGGTGCCACGGCCTAGGTAACGTAATTATTGGAATTTTTTTTACAAGATCTTATAGAATTCTCTTGCATTGAGTGAAAAAATGCCCTAAAATTACGATCGGCCAGCAAACTACTTGTTTTCCCGACATTTAACTCTAAACAATATTTTTAAGACGATTTCGTCTACATTTCCCGGTGCCACGGCCTAGGTAACGTAATTATAGCGACTTTTTTTACACTATCTTATAGAATACTCTTGTGTTGAGTGACAATAGGCCTTTGAATCACCATCGGCCAGCAAACGACATGTCTGCCCGACATTTAAATATAAACTACATTTTTATCGCGGTTTTGTCTACATTTCCCGGTACTAAGGCTTAGTTAACGTAATTATTTCAACTTTTTTCACATAATATTATAGAATACTCTTGCTTTAAGTGACAATAGGCCTTAGAATCACCATCGGCCAGCAAACTACATGTCTGCCCGACATTTAACTCTAAACTACATTTTTAAGGCGATTACGTCTACATTTCCCGGTGCCACGGCCTAGATAACGTAAATATAGCAACTTTTTTTACATTATCTTATAGAATGCTCTTGTTTTGAGTGACAATATGCCTTAGAATAACCATCGGCCAGCAAACTACATGTCTGCCCGACATTCAACTCTAAACTATATTTTTATGGCGGTTTTGTCTACATTTCCCGGTGCCACGGCCTAGATAACGTAATTATTGCAACGTTTTTTTACATTTTATTATAGAATACTCTTGGTTTGAGTGATAATAGGCCTAAGAATCACCATCGGCCAGCAAACTACATGTCTGCCCGACATTTAACTCTAAACTACATTTTAAGGCGATTTCGTCTACATTTCCCGGTGCCATGGCCTAGGTAACGAAACTTTAGCGACTTTTTTTACATTATCTTATAGAATTTTCTTGTTTTAAGTGACAATAGGCGTTAGAATCAACATCGGCCATTAAAATATATGTCTGTCCGACAATCAACTTTAAACTACATTTTTATGGTGATTTAGTCTACATTTCCCGGTGCCACGGCCTAGGTAACGTAATTATAGCGACATTTTTTACATTATCTTATAGAATTCTCTTGCTTTGAGTGATAATAAGCCTTAGAATTACCATCGGCCAGCAAACTGCATGTCTGCCCGACATTTAACTCTAAACTACATTTTAAGGCGATTTCGTCTACATTTCCCGGAGCCTCGGCCTAGGTAACGTAATTATAGCAATTTTTTTTACATTAAATTATAGAATACTCTTGCGTTGAGTGACAGTAGGCCTTTGAATCACCATCGGCCAGCAAACGACATGTCTGCCCGACATTTAAATATAAACTACATTTTTATCGCGGTTTTGTCTACATTTCCCGGTACTAAGGCTTAGTTAACGTAATTATATCAACTTTTTTCACATTATATTATAGAATACTCTTGCCTTGAGTGACAATATGCCGTAGAATCACCATCGGCCAGCAAATTACATGTCTACCCGACATTTAACTCTAAACTACATTTTTAAGGCGATTACGTCTACATTTCCCGGTGCCACGGCCTAGATAACGTAAATATAGCAACTTTTTTTACATTATCTTATAGAATACTCTTGCTTTGAGTGACAATATGTCTTAGAATAACCATCGGCCAGCAAACTACATGTCTGCCCGACATTCAACTCTAAACTATATTTTTATGGCGGTTTTGTCTACATTTCCCGGTGCCACGGCCTAGGTAACGTAATTATAGCGACTTTTTTACATTATCTTATAGAATACTCTTGTGTTGAGTGACAATAGGCACTAAAATCACCATCGGCCGGCAAACTACATGTCTGCCCGACATTTAACTCTAAGTCACTATTTGAAGGCGATTTCGTCTACATTTCCTGGTGCCACGGCCTAGGTAACATAATTATTGCATTTTTTTTTACATTATCTTATAGAATTCTCTTGCCTTGAGTGACAATAGGCCTATAAATTACCATCGGCTAGCAAAATATATGTCTGTCCGACAATCAACTTTAAACTACATTTTTATGGTGATTTCGTCTACATTTCCTGGTGCCACGGCCTAGATAACGTAATTATTGCAACTTTTTTTACATTATCTTATAGAATACTCTAGCTTTAAGTGATAATAGGCCTCAGAATCACCATCGGCCAGCAAACTATATGTTTTCCCGACATTTAACTCTAAACAACATTTTTAAGACGATTTCGTCTACATTTCCCGGTGCCACGGCCTAGGTAACGTAATTATAGCGAAATTTTTTACATTATCTTATAGAATCCTCTTGCTTTGAGTTACAATAGGTCTTAAATTAACCATCGGCCAGCAAACTACATGTCTGCCCGACATTGAACTCTAAGTCTCTGTTTTAAGGCGATTTCGTCTACATTTACCGGTGCCACGGCCTAGGTAACATAATTATTGCAACTTTTTTTACATTATCATATAGAATACTCTTGCCTTGAGTGACAATAGGCCGTAGAATTACCATCGGCCAGCAAACTACATGTCTGCCCGACATTTAACTCTAAACTACATTTTAAGGCGATTTCGTCTACATTTCCCGGTGCCACGGCCTAGGTAACGTAATTATGGCGACATTTTTTACATTAATTTATAGACTACTCTTGCTTTGAGTGACAATACGCCGTAGAATCACCATCGGCCAGCAAACTACATGTCTGCCCGACATTTAAATATAAACTACATTTTTATCGCGGTTTTGTCTACATTTCCCGGTACTAAGGCTTAGTTAACGTAACTTTATCAACTTTTTTCACATTATATTATAGAATTCTCTTGCCTTGAGTGATAATATGCCGTAGAATCACCATCGGCCAGCAAATTACATGTCTGCTTGACATTTAACTCTAAACTACATTTTTAAGGCGATTACGTCTACATTTCCCGGTGCCACGGCCTAGGTAACGTAATTATTGCAACTTTTTTTTAAATATCTTATAGAAGGCTCTTAATTTGAGTGACATTACGCCTTAGAATCACCATCGGCCAGCAAATTACATGTCTGCCCGACATTTAACTCTAAACCACATTTTTAAGGCGATTTCGTCTACATTTCCCGGTGCCACGGCCTAGGTAACGTAATTATTGCATTTTTTTTACATTTTTTTATAGAATACCTTTGCCTAGAGTGACAATAGGCCTTTGAATTACCATCGGCCAGCAAAATATATGTCTGTCCGACAATCAACTTAAAACTACATTTTTATGGTGATTTCGTCTACATTTCCTGGTGCCACGGCCTAGATAACGTAATTATTGCAACTTTTTTTAAATAATCTTATAGAATACTCTAGCTTTAAGTGATAATAGGCCTCAGAATCACCATCGGCCAGCAAACTATATGTTTTCCCGACATTTAACTCTAAACAACATTTTTAAGACGATTTCGTCTACATTTCCCGGTGCCACGGCCTAGGTAACGTAATTATAGCGACATTTTTTACATTATCTTATAGAATGCTCTTGCTTTGAGTTACAATAGGTCTTAAATTAACCATCGGCCAGCAAACTACATGTCTGCCCGACATTGAACTCTAAGTCTCTGTTTTAAGGCGATTTCGTCTACATTTACCGGTGCCACGGCCTAGGTAACATAATTATTGCAACTTTTTTTACATTATCATATAGAATACTCTTGCCTTGAGTGACAATAGGCCGCAGAATCACCATCGGCCAGCAAACTACATGTCTGCCCGACATTTAACTCTAAACTACATTTTAAGGCGATTTCGTCTACATTTCCCGGTGCCACGGCCTAGGTAACGTAATTATGGCGACATTTTTTACATTAATTTATAGACCACTCTTGCTTTGAGTGACAATACGCCGTAGAATCACCATCGGCCAGCAAACTACATGTCTGCCCGACATTTAACTCTAAACTACATTTTAAGGCGATTTCGTCTACATTTCCCGGTGCCACGGCCTAGGTAACGTAATTATTGCAACTTTTTTTTAAATATCTTATAGAATGCTCTTGGTTTGAGTGACATTACGCCTTAGAATCACCATCGGCCAGCAAACTACATGTCTGCCCGACATTTAACTCTAAACCACATTTTTAAGGCGATTTCGTCTACATTTCCCGGTGCCACGGCCTAGGTAACGTAATTATTGCAATTTTTTTTACATTTTTTTATAGAATATCTTTGCCTAGAGTGACAATAGGCCTTTGAATTACCATCGGCCAGCAAAATATATGTCTGTCCGACAATCAACTTAAAACTACATTTTTATGGTGATTTCGTCTACATTTCCCGGTGCCACGGCCTAGGTAACGTAATTATAGCGACTTTTTTACCTTATCTTATAGAATACTCTTGTGTTGAGTGACAATAGGCCTTAAAATCACCATCGGCCAGCAAACTACATGTCTGCCCGACATTTAACTCTAAGTCACTATTTGAAAGCGATTTCGTCTACATTTCCTGGTGCCACGGCCTAGGTAACGTAATTATTGCAACTTTTTTTACATTATCATATAGAATACTCTTGCCTTGAGTGACAATAGGCCTTTGAATCACTATCGGACAGCAAAATATATGTCTGTCCGACAATCAACTTTAAACTACATATTTATGGTGATTTAGTCTACATTTCCCGGTGCCACGGCCTAGGTAACGGAATTATAGCGACATTTTTACATTATCTTATAGAATACTCTTGCTTTGAGTGACAATACGCCTTCGAATCACCATCAGTTAGCAAACTACATGTCCGACATTTAACTCTAACTCTAGGTAACGTAATTATGGCGACATTTTTTACATTAATTTATAGACTACTCTTGCCTTGAGTGACAATAGGCCGTAGAATCACCATCGGCCAGCAAACTACATGTCTGCCCGACATTTAACTCTAAACTACATTTTAAGGCGATTTCGTCTACATTTCCCGGTGCCATGGCCTAGGTAACGTAATTATGGCGACATTTTTTACATTAATTTATAGACTACTCTTGCCTTGAGTGACAATAGGCCGTAGAATCACCATCGGCCAGCAAACTACATGTCTGCCCGACATTTAACTCTAAACTACATTTTAAGGCGATTTCGTCTACATTTCCCGGTGCCACTGCCTAGGTAACGTAATTATTGCAACTTTTTTTTAAATATCTTACAGAATGCTCTTGGTTTGAGTGACATTACGCCTTAGAATCACCATCGGCCAGCAAACTACATGTCTGCCCGATATTTAACTCTAAACCATATTTTTAAGGCGATTTCGTCTACATTTCTCGGTGCCACGGCCTAGGTAACGTAATTATTGCAATTTTTTTTACATTTTTTTATAGAATACCTTTGCCTAGAGTGACAATAGGCCTTTGAATTACCATCGGCCAGCAAAATATATGTCTGTCCGACAATCAACTTAAAACTACATTTTTATGGTGATTTCGTCTACATTTCCCGGTGCTACGGCCTAGGTAACGTAATTATAGCGACTATTTTACCTTATCTTATAGAATACTCTTGTGTTGAGTGACAATAGGCCTTAAAATCACCATCGGCGAGCAAACTACATGTCTGCCCGACATTTAAATCTAAGTAACTATTTGAAGTGGATTTCGTCTACATTTCCTGGTGCCACGGCCTAGGTAACGTAATTATTGCAACTTTTTTTACATTATCATATAGAATACTCTTGCTTTGAGTGACAATAGGCCTTTGAATCACTATCGGCCAGCAAAATATATGTCTGTCCGACAATCAACTTTAAACTACATTTTTATGGTGATTTAGTCTACATTTCCCGGTGCCACGGCCTAGGTAACGTAATTATAGCGACATTTTTTACATTATCTTATAGAATACTCTTGCTATGAGTGACAAAAGGCCTTCAAATCACCATCAGTTAGCAAACTACATGTCTGCCCGACATTTAACTCTAAACTACATTTTAAGGCGATTTCGTCTACATTTCCCGGTGCCACGGCCTAGGTAACGTAATTATGGCGACATTTTTTACAATTATTTATAGACTACTCTTGCCTTGAGTGACAAAAGGCCGTAGAATCACCATCGGCCAGCAAACTACATGTCTGCCCGACATTTAACTCTAAACTACATTTTAAGGCGATTTCGTCTACATTTCCCGGTGCCATGGCCTAGGTAACGTAATTATGGCGACATTTTTTACATTATTTTATAGACTACTCTTGCCCTGAGTGACAATAGGCCGTAGAATCACCATCGACCAGCAAACTACATGTCTGCCCGACATTTAACTCTAAACTACATTTTAAGGCGATTTCGTCTACATTTCCCGGTGCCAATGCCTAGGTAACGTAATTACGGCGACATTTTTTACACTAATTTATATACTACTCTTTCTTTGAGTGACACAACCCCGTAGAATCACCATTGGCCAGCAAACTACATGTCTGCCCGACATTTAACTCTAAACTACATTTTAAGGCGATTTCGTCTACATTTCCCGGTGCCACGGCCTAGGTAACGTAATTATTGCAACTTTTTTTTAAATATCTTATAGAATGCTTTTGGTTTGAGTGACATTACGTCTTAGAATCACCATCGGCCAGCAAACTACATGTCTGCCCGACATTTAACTCTAAACCACATTTTTAAGGCGATTTCGTCTACATTTCTCGGTGCCACGGCCTAGGTAACGTAATTATTGCAATTTTTTTAAATTTCTTTATAGAATACCTTTGCCTAGAGTGACAATAGGCCTTTGAATTACCATCGGCCAGCAAAATATATGTCTGTCCGACAATCAACTTAAAACTACATTTTTATGGTGATTTCGTCTACATTTCCCGGTGCTACGGCCTAGGTAACGTAATTATAGCGACTATTTTACCTTATCTTATAGAATACTCTTGTGTTGAGTGACAATAGGCCTTAAAATCACCATCGGCGAGCAAACTACATGTCTGCCCGACATTTAAATCTAAGTCACTATTTGAAGGCGATTTCGTCTACATTTCCTGGTGCCACGGCCTAGGTAACGTAATTATTGCAACTTTTTTTACATTATCATATAGAATACTCTTGCCTTGAGTGACAATAGGCCTTTGAATCACTATCGGCCAGCAAAATATATGTCTGTCAGACAATCAACTTTAAACTACATTTTTATGGTGATTTAGTCTACATTTCCCGGTGCCACGGCCTAGGTAACGTAATTATAGCGACATTTTTTACATTATCTTATAGAATACTCTTGCTTTGAGTGACAATAGGCCTTCGAATCACCATCAGTTAGCAAACTACATGTCCGACATTTAACTCTAACTCTAGGTAACGTAATTATGGCGACATTTTTTACATTAATTTATAGACTACTCTTGCCTTGAGTGACAATAGGCCGTAGAATCACCATCGGCCAGCAAACTACATGTCTGCCCGACATTTAACTCTAAACTACATTTTAAGGCGATTTCGTCTACATTTCCCGGTGCCGCGGCCTAGGTAACGTAATCATGGCGACATTTTTTACAATAATTTATAGAATACTCTTGCCTTGAGTGACAATAGGCCGTAGAATCACCATCGGCCAGCAAACTACATGTCTGCCCGGCATTTAACTCTAAACTACATTTTAAGGCGATTTCGTCTACATTTCCCGGTGCCACGGCCTAGGTAACGTAATTGATGCAACTTTTTTTACATTATCTTATATAATGCTCTTACTTTGAGTGACATTACGCCTTAACATCACCATCGGCCAGCAAACTACATGTCTGCCCGACATTTAACTCTAAACTACATTTTAAGGCGATTTCGTCTACATTTCCCGGTGCCACGGCCTAAGTAACGTAATTATGGCGACATTTTTTACATAAATTTATAGAATACTCTTGCCTTGAGTGACAATATGCTGGAGAATCACCATCGGCCAGCAAACTACATGTCTGCCCGACATTTAACTCTAAACTACATTTTTAAGGCGATTACGTCTACATTTCCCGGTGCCACGGCCTAGATAACGTAAATATAGCAACTTTTTTTACATTATCTTATAGAATACTCTTGCTATGTGTGACAATATGCCTTAGAATAACCATCGGCCAGCAAACTACATGTCTGCCCGACATTCAACTCTAAACTATATTTTTATGGCGGTTTTGTCTACATTTCCCGGTGCCACGGCCTAGATAACGCAATTATTGCAACGTTGTTTACATTTTATTATAGAATACTCTTAGTTTGAGTGATAATAGGCCTAAGAATCACCATCGGCTAGCAAATTACATGTCTGCCCGACATTCAACTCTAAACTATATTTTTATGGCGGTTTTGTCTACATTTCCCGGTGCCACGGTCTAGATAACGTAACTATTGCAACGTTGTTTACATTTTATTATAGAATACTCTTAGTTTGAGTGATAATAGGCCTAAAAATCACCAGCGGCTAGCAAACTACATGTCTGCCCGACATTTAACTCTAAACTACATTTTAAGGCGATTTCGTCTACATTTCCCGGTGCCACGGCCTAGGTAACGTAACTATAGCGACTTTTTTTACATTATCTTAGATAATACTCTTGTTTTGAGTGACAATAGGCCTTTGAATCACCATCGGCCAGCAAACGACATGTCTGCCCGACATTTAAATATAAACTACATTTTTATCGCGGTTTTGTCTACATTTCCCGGTACTAAGGCTTAGTTAACGTAATTATTTCAATTTTTTTCACATTATATTATAGAATACTCTTGCTTTAAGTGACAATAGGCCTTAGAATCACCATCGGCCAGCAAACTACATGTCTGCCCGACATTTAACTCTAAACTACATTTTTAAGGCGATTACGTCTACATTTCCCGGTGCCACGGCCTAGATAACGTAAATATAGCAACTTTTTTTACATTATCTTATAGAATATTTTTGCTTTGAGTGACAATTTGCCTTAGAATAACCACCGGCCATTAAACTACATGTCTGCCCGACATTCAACTCTAAACTATATTTTTATGGCGGTTTTGTCTACATTTCCCGGTGCCACGGCCTAGATAACGTAACTATTGCAACGTTTTTTACATTTTATTATAGAATACTCTTAGTTTGAGTGATAATAGGCCTAAGAATCACCATCGGCCAGCAAACTACATGTCTGCCCGACATTTAACTCTAAACTACATTTTAAGGCGATTTTGTCTACATTTCCCGGTGCCGTGGCCTAGGTAACGAAACTATAGCGACTTTTTTTACATTATCTTATAGAATACTCTTGTTTTAAGTGACAATTCGCGTTAGAATCACCATCGGCCAGCAAACTACATGTTTTCCCGACATTTAACTCTAAACTACATTTTTAAGGCGATTTCGTCTACATTACCCGGTGCCACGGCCTAGGTAACGTAATTATACGACTTTTTTTTACACGATCTTATAGAATTCTCTTGCATTGAGTGAAAAAATGCATTAAAATTACCATCGGCCAGCAAACTACTTGTTTCTCGACATTTAACTCTAAACAATATTTTTAAGACGATTTCGTCTACATTTCCCGGTGCCACGGCCTAGGTAACGTAATTATAGCGACTTTTTTTACATTATCTTATAGAATACTCTTGTTTTGAGTGACAATAGGCCTTTGAATCACCATCGGCCAGCAAACGACATGTCTGCCCGACATTTAAATATAAACTACATTTTTATCGCGGTTTTGTCTACATTTCCCGGTACTAAGGCTTAGTTAACGTAATTATTTCAACTTTTTTCACATTATATTATAGAATACTCTTGCCTTAAGTGACAATAGGCCTTTGAATCACTATCGGCCAGCAAAATATATGTCTGTCCGACAATCAACTTTAAACTACATTTTTATGGTGATTTAGTCTACATTTCCCGGTGCCACGGCCTAGGTAACGTAATTATAGCGACATTTTTTACATTATCTTATAGAATACTCTTGCTTTGAGTGACAAAAGGCCTTCAAATCACCATCAGTTAGCAAACTACATGTCTGCCCGACATTTAACTCTAAACTACATTTTAAGGCGATTTCGTCTACATTTCCCGGTGCCACGGCCTAGGTAACGTAATTATGGCGACATTTTTTACATTAATTTATAGACTACTCTTGCTTTGAGTGACAATAGGCCGTAGAATCACCATCGGCCAGCAAACTACATGTCTGCCCGACATTTAACTCTAAACTACATTTTAAGGCGATTTCGTCTACATTTCCCGGTGCCATGGCCTAGGTAACGTAATTAGGGCGACATTTTTTACATTAATTTATAGACTACTCTTGCCTTGAGTGACAATAGGCCGTAGAATCACCATCGGCCAGCAAACTACATGTCTGCCCGACATTTAACTCTAAACTACATTTTAAGGCGATTTCGTCTACATTTCCCGGTGCCACGGCCTAGGTAACGTAATTATGGCGACATTTTTTACAATAATTTATAGACTACTGTTTCTTTGAGTGACAATACCCCGTAGAATTACCATCGGCCAGCAAACTACATGTCTGCCCGACATTTAACTCTAAACTACATTTTAAGGCGATTTCGTCTACATTTCCCGGTGCCACGGCCTAGGTAACGTAATTATTGCAACTTTTTTTTACATATCTTATAGAAAGATCTTGGTTTGAGTGACATTACGTCTTAGAATCACCATCGGCCAGCAAACTACATGTCTGCCCGACATTTAACTCTAAACCACATTTTTAAGGCGATTTCGTCTACATTTCCCGGTGCCACGGCCTAGGTAACGTAATTATTGCAATTTTTTTAAATTTTTTTATAGAATACCTTTGCCTAGAGTGACAATAGGCCTTTGAATTACCATCGGCCAGCAAAATATATGTCTGTCCGACAATCAACTTAAAACTACATTTTTATGGTGATTTCGTCTACATTTCCCGGTGCCACGGCCTAGGTAACGTAATTATAGCGACTTTTTTACCTTATCTTATAGAATACTCTTGTGTTGAGTGACAATAGGCCTTAAAATCACCATCGGCGAGCAAACTACATGTCTGCCCGACATTTAACTCTAAGTCACTATTTGAAGGCGATTTCGTCTACATTTCCTGGTGCCACGGCCTAGGTAACGTAATTATAGCGACATTTTTTACATTATCTTAGAGAATATTCTTGCTTTGAGTGACAATACGCCTTCGAATCACCATCAGTTAGCAAACTACATGTCCGACATTTAACTCTAACTCTAGGTAACGTAATTATGGCGACATTTTTTACATTAATTTATAGACTACTCTTGCCTTGAGTGACAATAGGCCGTAGAATCACCATCGGCCAGCAAACTACATGTCTGCCCGACATTTAACTCTAAACTACATTTTAAGGCGATTTCGTCTACATTTCCCGGTGCCATGGCCTAGGTAACGTAATTATGGCGACATTTTTTACATTAATTTATAGACTACTCTTGCCTTGAGTGACAATAGGCCGTAGAATCACCATCAGCCAGCAAACTACATGTCTGCCCGACATTTAACTCTAAACTACATTTTAAGGCGATTTCGTCTACATTTCCCGGTGCCACTGCCTAGGTAACGTAATTATTGCAACTTTTTTTTAAATATCTTACAGAATGCTCTTGGTTTGAGTGACATTACGCCTTAGAATCACCATCGCCCAGCAAACTACATGTCTGCCCGATATTTAACTCTAAACCACATTTTTAAGGCGATTTCGTCTACATTTCTCGGTGCCACGGCCTAGGTAACGTAATTATTGCAATTTTTTTTACATTTTTTTATAGAATACCTTTGCCTTGAGTGACAATAGGCCGTAGAATCACCATCGGCCAGCAAACTACATGTCTGCCCGACATTTAACTCTAAACTACATTTTAAGGCGATTTCGTCTACATTTCCCGGTGCCGCGGCCTAGGTAACGTAATCATGGCGACATTTTTTACAATAATTTATAGAATACTCTTGCTTTGAGTGACAATAGGCCGTAGAATCACCATCGGCCAGCAAACTACATGTCTGCCCGGCATTTAACTCTAAACTACATTTTAAGGCGATTTCGTCTACATTTCCCGGTGCCACGGCCTAGGTAACGTAATTGATGCAACTTTTTTTACATTATCTTATATAATGCTCTTACTTTGAGTGACATTACGCCTTAACATCACCATAGGCCAGCAAACTACATGTCTGCCCGACATTTAACTCTAAACTACATTTTAAGGCGATTTCGTCTACATTTCCCGGTGCCACGGCCTAAGTAACGTAATTATGGCGACATTTTTTACATAAATTTATAGAATACTCTTGCCTTGAGTGACAATATGCCGGAGAATCACCATCGGCCAGCAAACTACATGTCTGCCCGACATTTAACTCTAAACTACATTTTTAAGGCGATTACGTCTACATTTCCCGGTGCCACGGCCTAGATAACGTAAATATAGCAACTTTTTTTACATCATCTTATAGAATACTCTTGCTATGTGTGACAATATGCCTTAGAATAACCATCGGCCAGCAAACTACATGTCTGCCCGACATTAAACTCTAAACTATATTTTTATGGCGGTTTTGTCTACATTTCCCGGTGCCACGGCCTAGATAACGTAATTATTGCAACGTTGTTTACATTTTATTATAGAATACTCTTAGTTTGAGTGATAATAGGCCTAAAAATCACCATCGGCTAGCAAACTACATGTCTGCCCGACATTTAACTCTAAACTACATTTTAAGGCGATTTCGTCTACATTTCCCGATGCCACGGCCTAGGTAACGTAACTATAGCGACTTTTTTTACATTATCTTAGATAATACTCTTGTTTTGAGTGACAATAGGCCTTTGAATCACCATCGGCCAGCAAACGACATGTCTGCCCGACATTTAAATATAAACTACATTTTTATCGCGGTTTTGTCTACATTTCCCGGTGCCACGGCCTAGATAACGTAACTATTGCAACGTTTTTTACATTTTATTATAGAATACTCTTAGTTTGAGTGATAATAGGCCTAAGAATCACCATCGGCCATTAAACTACATGTCTGCCCGACATTTAACTCTAAACTACATTTTAAGGCGATTTTGTCTACATTTCCCGGTGCCGTGGCCTAGGTAACGAAACTATAGCGACTTTTTTTACATTATCTTATAGAATACTCTTGTTTTAAGTGACAATACGCGTTAGAATCACCATCGGCCAGCAAACTACATGTTTTCCCGACATTTAACTCTAAACTACATTTTTAAGGCGATTTCGTCTACATTACCCGGTGCCACGGCCTAGGTAACGTAATTATACGACTTTTTTTTACACGATCTTATAGAATTCTCTTGCATTGAGTGAAAAAATGCATTAAAATTACCATCGGCTAGCAAACTACTTGTTTCTCGACATTTAACTCTAAACAATATTTTTAAGACGATTTCGTCTACATTTCCCGGTGCCACGGTCTAGGTAACGTAATTATAGCGACTTTTTTTACAATATCTTATAGAATACTCTTGTTTTGAGTGACAATAGGCCTTTGAATCACCATCGGCCAGCAAACGACATGTCTGCCCGACATTTAAATATAAACTACATTTTTATCGCGGTTTTGTCTACATTTCCCGATACCAAGGCTTAGTTAACGTAATTATTTCAACTTTTTTCACATTAGATTATAGAATACTATTGCCTTAAGTGACAATAGGCCTTTGAATCACTATCGGCCAGCAAAATATATGTCTGTCCGACAATCAACTTTAAACTACATTTTTATGGTGATTTAGTCTACATTTCCCGGTGCCACGGCCTAGGTAACGTAATTATAGCGACATTTTTTACATTATCTTAAAGAATACTCTTGCTTTGAGTGACAAAAGGCCTTCAAATCACCATCAGTTAGCAAACTACATGTCTGCCCGACATTTAACTCTAAACTACATTTTAAGGCGATTTCGTCTACATTTCCCGGTGCCACGGCCTAGGTAACGTAATTATGGCGACATTTTTTACATTAATTTATAGACTACTTTTGCCTTGAGTGACAATAGGCCGTAGAATTACCATCGGCCAGCAAACTACATGTCTGCCCGACATTTAACTCTAAACTACATTTTAAGGCGATTTCGTCTACATTTCCCGGTGCCATGGCCTAGGTAACGTAATTATGGCGACATTTTTTACATTCATTTATAGACTACTCTTGCCTTGAGTGACAATAGGCCGTAGAATCACCATCGGCCAGCAAACTACATGTCTGCCCGACATTTAACTCTAAACTACATTTTAAGGCGATTTCGTCTACATTTCCCGGTGCCACGGCCTAGGTAACGTAATTATGGCGACATTTTTTACACTAATTTATAGACTACTCTTTCTTTGAGTGACAATACCCCGTAGAATCACCATCGGCCAGCAAACTACATGTCTGCCCGACATTTAACTCTAAACTACATTTTAAGGCGATTTCGTCTACATTTCCCGGTGCCACGGCCTAGGTAACGTAATTATTGCAACTTTTTTTTAAATATCTTATAGAATGATCTTGGTTTGAGTGACATTAAGTCTTAGAATCACCATCGGCCAGCAAACTACATGTCTGCCCGACATTTAACTCTAAACCACATTTTTAAGGCGATTTCGTCTACATTTCCCGGTGCCACGGCCTAGGTAACGTAATTATTGCAATTTTTTTAAATTTTTTTATAGAATACCTTTGCCTAGAGTGACAATAGGCCTTTGAATTACCATCGGCCAGCAAAATATATGTCTGTCCGACAATCAACTTAAAACTACATTTTTATGGTGATTTCGTCTACATTTCCCGGTGCCACGGCCTAGGTAACGTAATTATAGCGACTTTTTTACCTTATCTTATAGAATACTCTTATGTTGAGTGACAATAGGCCTTAAAATCACCATCGGCGAGCAAACTACATGTCTGCCCGACATTTAACTCTAAGTCACTATTTGAAGGCGATTTCGTCTACATTTCCTGGTGCCACGGCCTAGGTAACGTAATTATTGCAACGTTGTTTACATTTTATTATAGAACACTCTTAGTTTGAGTGATAGTAGGCCTAAGAATCACCATCGGCTAGCAAACTACATGTCTGCCCGACATTTAACTCTAAACTACATTTTAAGGCGATGTCGTCTACATTTCCCGGTGCCACGGCCTAGGTAACGTAACTATAGCGACTTTTTTTACATTATCTTAGATAATGCTCTTGTTTTGAGTGACAATAGGCCTTTGAATCACCATCGGCCAGCAAACGACATGTCTGCCCGACATTTAAATATAAACTACATTTTTATCGCGGTTTTGTCTACATTTCCCGGTACTAAGGCTTAGTTAACGTAATTATTTCAACTTTTTTCACATTATATTATAGAATTCTCTTGCTTTAAGTGACAATAGGCCTTAGAATCACCATCGGCCAGCAAACTACATGTCTGCCCAACATTTAACTCTAAACTACATTTTTAAGGCGATTACGTCTACATTTCCCGGTGCCACGGCCTAGATAACGTAAATATAGCAACTTTTTTTACATAATCTTATAGAATATTCTTGCTTTGAGTGACAATTTGCCTTAGAATAACCATCGGTCATTAAACTACATGTCTGCTCGACATTCAACTCTAAACTATATTTTTATGGCGGTTTTGTCTACATTTCCCGGTGCCACGGCCTAGATAACGTAATTATTGCAACGTTTTTTACATTTTATTATAGAATACTCTTAGTTTGAGTGATAATAGGCCTAAGAATTACCATCGGCCAGCAAACTACATGTCTGCCCGACATTTAACTCTAAACTACATTTTAAGGCGATTTTGTCTACATTTCCCGGTGCCATGGCCTAGGTAACGAAACTATAGCGACTTCTTTTACATTATCTTATAGAATACTCTTGTTTTAAGTGACAATAGGCGTTAGAATCACCATCGGCCAGCAAACTACATGTTTTCCCGACATTTAACTCTAAACTACATTTTTAAGGCGATTTCGTCTACATTACCCGGTGCCACGGCCTAGGTAACGTAATTATTGGAATTTTTTTTACAAGATCTTATAGAATTCTCTTGCATTGAGTGAAAAAATGCCTTAAAATTACGATCGGCCAGCAAACTACTTGTTTTCCCGACATTTAACTCTAAACAATATTTTTAAGACGATTTCGTCTACATTTCCCGGTGCCACGGCCTAGGTAACGTAATTATAGCGACTTTTTTTACATTATCTTATAGAATACTCTTGTGTTGAGTGACAATAGGCCTTTGAATCACTATCGGCCAGCAAACGACATGTCTGCCCGACATTTAAATATAAACTACATTTTTATCGCGGTTTTGTCTACATTTCCCGGTACTAAGGCTTAGTTAACGTAATTATTTCAACTTTTTTCACATAATATTATAGAATTCTCTTGCTTTAAGTGACAATAGGCCTTAGAATCACCATCGGCCAGCAAACTACATGTCTGCCCGACATTTAACTCTAAACTACATTTTTAAGGCGATTACGTCTACATTTCCCGGTACCACGGCCTAGATAACGTAAATATAGCAACTTTTTTTACATTATCTTATAGAATACTCTTGTTTTGAGTGACAATATGCCTTAGAATAACCATCGGCCAGCAAACTACATGTCTGCCCGACATTCAACTCTAAACAATATTTTTATGGCAGTTTTGTCTACATTTCCCGGTGCCACGGCCTAGATAACGTAATTATTGCAACGTTTTTTTACATTTTATTATAGAATACTCTTGGTTTGAGTGATAATAGGCCTAAGAATCACCATAAGCCAGCAAACTACATGTCTGCCCGACATTTAACTCTAAACTACATTTTAAGGCGATTTCGTCTACATTTCCCGGTGCCATGGCCTAGGTAACGAAACTTTAGCGACTTTTTTTACATTATCTTATAGAATTTTCTTGTTTTAAGTGACAATAGGCGTTAGAATCAACATCGGCCATTAAAATATATGTCTGTCCGACAATCAACTTTAAACTACATTTTTATGGTGATTTAGTCTACATTTCCCGGTGCCACGGCCTAGGTAACGTAATTATAGCGACATTTTTTACATTATCTTATAGAATTCTCTTGCTTTGAGTGATAATAAGCCTTAGAATTACCATCGGCCAGCAAACTGCATGTCTGCCCGACATTTAACTCTAAACTACATTTTAAGGCGATTTCGTCTACATTTCCCGGAGCCTCGGCCTAGGTAACGTAATTATAGCAATTTTTTTTACATTAAATTATAGAATACTCTTGCGTTGAGTGACAGTAGGCCTTTGAATCACCATCGGCCAGCAAACGACATGTCTGCCCGACATTTAAATATAAACTACATTTTTATCGCGGTTTTGTCTACATTTCCCGGTACTAAGGCTTAGTTAACGTAATTATATCAACTTTTTTCACATTATATTATAGAATACTCTTGCCTTGAGTGACAATATGCCGTAGAATCACCATCGGCCAGCAAATTACATGTCTGCCCGACATTTAACTCTAAACTACATTTTTAAGGCGATTACGTCTACATTTCCCGGTGCCACGGCCTAGATAACGTAAATATAGCAACTTTTTTTACATTATCTTATAGAATACTCTTGCTTTGAGTGACAATATGTCTTAGAATAACCATCGGCCAGCAAACTACATGTCTGCCCGACATTCAACTCTAAACTATATTTTTATGGCGGTTTTGTCTACATTTCCCGGTGCCACGGCCTAGGTAACGTAATTATAGCGACTTTTTTACATTATCTTATAGAATACTCTTGTGTTGAGTGACAATAGGCACTAAAATCACCATCGGCCGGCAAACTACATGTCTGCCCGACATTTAACTCTAAGTCACTATTTGAAGGCGATTTCGTCTACATTTCCTGGTGCCACGGCCTAGGTAACATAATTATTGCATTTTTTTTACATTATCTTATAGAATTCTCTTGCCTTGAGTGACAATAGGCCTATAAATTACCATCGGCTAGCAAAATATATGTCTGTCCGACAATCAACTTTAAACTACATTTTTATGGTGATTTCGTCTACATTTTCTGGTGCCACGGCCTAGATAACGTAATTATTGCAACTTTTTTTACATTATCTTATAGAATACTCTAGCTTTAAGTGATAATAGGCCTCAGAATCACCATCGGCCAGCAAACTATATGTTTTCCCGACATTTAACTCTAAACAACATTTTTAAGACGATTTCGTCTACATTTCCCGGTGCCACGGCCTAGGTAACGTAATTATAGCGAAATTTTTTACATTATCTTATAGAATCCTCTTGCTTTGAGTTACAATAGGTCTTAAATTAACCATCGGCCAGCAAACTACATGTCTGCCCGACATTGAACTCTAAGTCTCTGTTTTAAGGCGATTTCGTCTACATTTACCGGTGCCACGGCCTAGGTAACATAATTATTGCAACTTTTTTTACATTATCATATAGAATACTCTTGCCTTGAGTGACAATAGGCCGTAGAATTACCATCGGCCAGCAAACTACATGTCTGCCCGACATTTAACTCTAAACTACATTTTAAGGCGATTTCGTCTACATTTCCCGGTGCCACGGCCTAGGTAACGTAATTATGGCGACATTTTTTACATTAATTTATAGACTACTCTTGCTTTGAGTGACAATACGCCGTAGAATCACCATCGGCCAGCAAACTACATGTCTGCCCGACATTTAAATATAAACTACATTTTTATCGCGGTTTTGTCTACATTTCCCGGTACTAAGGCTTAGTTAACGTAACTTTATCAACTTTTTTCACATTATATTATAGAATTCTCTTGCCTTGAGTGATAATATGCCGTAGAATCACCATCGGCCAGCAAATTACATGTCTGCTTGACATTTAACTCTAAACTACATTTTTAAGGCGATTACGTCTACATTTCCCGATGCCACGGCCTAGGTAACGTAATTATTGCAACTTTTTTTTAAATATCTTATAGAAGGCTCTTAATTTGAGTGACATTACGCCTTAGAATCACCATCGGCCAGCAAATTACATGTCTGCCCGACATTTAACTCTAAACCACATTTTTAAGGCGATTTCGTCTACATTTCCCGGTGCCACGGCCTAGGTAACGTAATTATTGCATTTTTTTTTACATTTTTTATAGAATACCTTTGCCTAGAGTGACAATCGGCCTTTGAATTACCATCGGCCAGCAAAATATATGTCTGTCCGACAATCAACTTAAAACTACATTTTTATGGTGATTTCGTCTACATTTCCCGGTGCCACGGCCTAGGTAACGTAATTATAGCGACTTTTTTACCTTATCTTATAGAATACTCTTGTGTTCAGTGTCAATAGGCCTTAAAGTCACTATCGGCCAGCAAACTACATGTCTGCCCGACATTTAACTCTAAGTCACTATTTGAAGGCGATTTCGTCTACATTTCCTGGTGCCACGGCCTAGGTAACGTAATTATAGCGACATTTTTTACATTATCTTATAGAATATTTTTGCCTTGAGTGACAATAGGCCTTCGAATCACCATCAGTTAGCAAACTACATGTCTGCCCGACATTTAACTCTAAACTACATTTTAAGGCGATTTCGTCTACATTTCCCGGTGCCGCGGCCTAGGTAACGTAATAATGGCGACATTTTTTACAATTATTTATAGAATACTCTTGCCTTGAGTGACAATAGGCCGTAGAATCACCATCGGCCAGCAAACTACATGTCTGCCCGACATTTAACTCTAAACTACATTTTAAGGCGATTTCGTCTACATTTCCCGGTGCCACGGCCTAGGTAACGTAATTATTGCAACTTTTTTTACATTATCTTATAGAATGCTCTTACTTTGAGTGACGATACGCCTTAGCATCACCATCGGCCAGCAAACTACATGTCTGCCTGACATTTAACTCTAAACTACATTTTAAGGCGATTTCGTCTACATTTCCCGGTGCCACGGCCTAGGTAACGTAATTATGGCGACATTTTTTACATAAGTTTATAGAATACTCTTGCCTTGAGTGACAAAATGCGGTAGAATCACCATCGGCCAGCAAACTACATGTCTGCCCGACATTTAACTCTAAACTACATTTTTAAGGCGATTACGTCTACATTTCCCGGTGCCACGGCCTAGATAACGTAAATATAGCAACTTTTTTTACATTATCTTATAGAATCTACTTGCTATGAGTGACAATAGGCCTTTGAATCACCATCGGCCAGCAAACGACATGTCTGCCCGACATTTAAATATAAACTACATTTTTATCGCGGTTTTGTCTACATTTCCCGGTACTAAGGCTTAGTTAACGTAATTATTTCAACTTTTTTCACATTATATTATAGACTACTCTTGCCTTAACTGACAATAGGCCTTAGAATCACCATCGGCCAGCAAACTACATGTCTGCCCGACATTTAACTCTAAACTACATTTTTAAGGCGATTACGTCTACATTTCCCGGTGCCACGGCCTAGATAACGTAAATTTAGCAATTTTTTTTACATTATCTTATAGAATTTTCTTGCTTTGAGTGACAATTTGCCTTAGAATAGCCATCGGCCATTAAACTACATGTCTGCCCGACATTCAACTCTAAACTATATTTTTATGGCGGTTTTGTCTACATTTCCCGATGCCACGGCCTAGATAACGTAATTATTGCAACGTTTTTTACATTTTATTATAGAATACTCTTAGTTTGAGTGATAAAAGGCCTAAGAATTACCATCGGCTAGCAAACTACATGTCTGCCCGACATTTAACTCTAAACTACATTTTAAGGCGATTTTGTCTACATTTTCCGGTGCCATGGCCTAGGTAACGAAACTATAGCGACTTTTTTTACATTATCTTATAGAATACTCTTGTTTTAAGTGACAATAGGCGTTAGAATCACCATCAGCCAGCAAACTACATGTTTTCCCGACATTTAACTCTAAACTACATTTTTAAGGCGATTTCGTCTACATTACCCGGTGCCACGGCCTAGGTAACGTAATTATTGGAATTTTTTTTACACGATCATATAGAATTCTCTTGCATTGAGTGAAAAAATGCCTTAAAATTACCATCGGCCAGCAAACTACTTGTTTTCCCGACATTTAACTCTAAACAATATTTTTAAGACGATTTCGTCTACATTTCCCGGTGCCACGGCCTAGGTAACGTAATTATAGCGACTTTTTTTACATTATCTTATAGAATTCTTTTGTGTTGAGTGACAATAGGCCTTTGAATCACCATCGGCCAGCAAACGACATGTCTGCCCGACATTTAAATATAAACTACATTTTTATCGCGGTTTTGTCTACATTTCCCGGTACTAAGGCTTACTTAACGTAATTATTTCAACTTTTTTCACATAATATTATAGAATACTCTTGCCTTAAGTGACATTAGGCCTTTGAATCACCATCGGCCAGCAAACTACATGTCTGCCCGACATTTAACTCTAAACTACATTTTTAAGGCGATTACGTCTACATTTCCCGGTGCCACGGCCTAGATAACGTAAATATAGCAACTTTTTTTACATTATCTTATAGAATGCTCTTGCTTTGAGTGACAATATGACTCAGAATAACCATCGGCCAGCAAACTACATGTCTGCCCGACATTCAACTCTAAACTATATTTTTATGGCGGTTTTGTCTACATTTCCCGGTGCCACGGCCTAGATAACGTAATTATTGCAACGTTTTTTTACATTTTATTATAGAATACTCTTGGTTCGAGTGATAATAGGCCTAAGGATCACCATCGGCCAGCAAACTACATGTCTGCCCGACATTTAACTCTAAACTACATTTTAAGGCGATTTCGTCTACATTTCCCGGTGCCATGGCCTAGGTAACGAAACTTTAGCGACTTTTTTTACAATATCTTATAGAATTCTCTTGCTTTAAGTGACAATAGGCGTTAGAATCAACATCGGCCATTAAAATATATGTCTGTCCGACAATCAACTTTAAACTACATTTTTATGGTGATTTAGTCTACATTTCCCGGTGCCACGGCCTAGGTAACGTAATTATAGCGACATTTTTTACATTATCTTATAGAATTCTCTTGCTTTGAGTGATAATAGGCCTTAGAATTACCATCGGCCAGCAAACTGCATGTCTGCCCGACATTTAACTCTAAACTACATTTTAAGGCGATTTCGTCTACATTTCCCGGAGCCTCGGCCTAGGTAACGTAATTATAGCAATTTTTTTTACATTATATTATAGAATACTCTTGCGTTGAGTGACAGTAGGCCTTTGAATCACCATCAGCAAACGACATGTCTGCCCGACATTTAAATATAAACTACATTTTTATCGCGGTTTTGTCTACATTTCCCGGTACTAAGGCTTAGTTAACGTAATTATATCAACTTTTTTCACATTATATTATAGAATACTCTTGCCTTGAGTGACAATATGCCATAGAATCACCATCGGCCAGCAAATTACATGTCTGCCCGACATTTAACTCTAAACAACATTTTTAAGACGATTTCGTCTACATTTCCCGGTGCCACGGCCTAGGTAACGTAATTATAGCGTTATTTTTTAAATTATCTTATAGAATACTCTTGCTTTGAGTTACAATACGTCTTAAATTAACCATCGGCCAGCAAACTACATGTCTGCCCGACATTGAACTCTAAGTCTCTGTTTTAAGGCGATTTCGTCTACATTTACCGGTGCCACGGCCTAGGTAACATAATTATTGCAACTTTTTTTACATTATCATATAGAATACTCTTGCCTTGAGTGACAATAGGCCGTAGAATCACCATCGGCCAGCAAACTACATGTCTGCCCGACATTTAACTCTAAACTACATTTTAAGGCGATTTCGTCTACATTTCCCGGTGCCACGGCCTAGGTAACGTAATTATGGCGACATTTTTTACATTAATTTATAGACTACTCTTGCTTTGAGTGACAATACGTCGTAGAATCACCATCGGCTAGCAAACTACATGTCTGCCCGACATTTAACTCTAAACTACATTTTAAGGCGATTTCGTCTACATTTCCCGGTGCCACGGCCTAGGTAACGTAATTATTGCAACTTTTTTTTAAATATCTTATAAAATGCTCTTGGTTTGAGTGACATTCCGCCTTAGAATCACCATCGGCCAGCAAACTACATGTCTGCCGGACATTTAACTCTAAACCACATTTTTAAGGCGATTTCGTCTACATTTCCCGGTGCCACGGCCTAGGTAACGTAATTATTGCAATTTTTTTTACATTTTTTTATAGAATATCTTTGCCTAGAGTGACAATAGGCCTTTGAATTACCATCGGCCACCAAAATATATGTCTGTCCGACAATCAACTTAAAACTACATTTTTATGGTGATTTCGTCTACATTTCCCGGTGCCACGGCCTAGGTAACGTAATTATAGCGATTTTTTTACCTTATCTTATAGAATACTCTTGTGTTGAGTGACAATAGGCCTTAAAATCACCATCGGCCAGCAAACTACATGTCTGCCCGACATTTAACTCTAAGTCACTATTTGAAGGCGATTTCGTCTACATTTCCTGGTGCCACGGCCTAGGTAACGTAATTATTGCAACTTTTTTTACATTATCATATAGAATACTCTTGCCTTGAGTGACAATAGGCCTTTGAATCACTATCGGCCAGCAAAATATATGTCTGTCCGACAATCAACTTTAAACTACATTTTTATGGTGATTTAGTCTACATTTCCCGGTGCCACGGCCTAGGTAACGTAATTATAGCGACATTTTTTACATTATCTTATAGAATACTCTTGCTCTGAGTGACAAAAGGCCTTCAAATCACCATCAGTTAGCAAACTACATGTCTGCCCGACATTTAACTCTAAACTACATTTTAAGGCGATTTCGTCTACATTTCCCGGTGCCACGGCCTAGGTAACGTAATTATGGCGACATTTTTTACATTAATTTATAGACTACTTTTGCTTTGAGTGACAATAGGCCGTAGAATCACCATCGGCCAGCAAACTACATGTCTGCCCGACATTTAACTCTAAACTACATTTTAAGGCGATTTCGTCTACATTTCCCGGTGCCATGGCCTAGGTAACGTAATTATGGCGACATTTTTTACATTAATTTATAGACTACTCTTGCCTTGAGTGACAATAGGCCGTAGAATCACCATCGGCCAGCAAACTACATGTCTGCCCGACATTTAACTCTAAACTACATTTTAAGGCGATTTCGTCTACATTTCCCGGTGCCGCGGCCTAGGTAACGTAATCATGGCGACATTTTTTACAATAATTTATAGAATACTCTTGCCTTGAGTGACAATAGGCCGTAGAATCACCATCGGCCAGCAAACTACATGTCTGCCCGGCATTTAACTCTAAACTACATTTTAAGGCGATTTCGTCTACATTTCCCGGTGCCACGGCCTAGGTAACGTAATTGATGCAACTTTTTTTACATTATCTTATATAATGCTCTTACTTTGAGTGACATTACGCCTTAACATCACCATAGGCCAGCAAACTACATGTCTGCCCGACATTTAACTCTAAACTACATTTTAAGGCGATTTCGTCTACATTTCCCGGTGCCACGGCCTAAGTAACGTAATTATGGCGACATTTTTTACATAAATTTATAGAATACTCTTGCCTTGAGTGACAATATGCCGGAGAATCACCATCGGCCAGCAAACTACATGTCTGCCCGACATTTAACTCTAAACTACATTTTTAAGGCGATTACGTCTACATTTCCCGGTGCCACGGCCTAGATAACGTAAATATAGCAACTTTTTTTACATTATCTTATAGAATACTCTTGCTATGTGTGACAATATGCCTTAGAATAACCATCGGCCAGCAAACTACATGTCTGCCCGACATTCAACTCTAAACTATATTTTTATGGCGGTTTTGTCTACATTTCCCGGTGCCACGGCCTAGATAACGTAATTATTGCAACGTTGTTTACATTTTATTATAGAATACTCTTAGTTTGAGTGATAATAGGCCTAAGAATCACCATTGGCTAGCAAATTACATGTCTGCCCGACATTCAACTCTAAACTATATTTTTATGGCGGTTTTGTCTACATTTCCCGGTGCCACGGCCTAGATAACGTAATTATTGCAACGTTGTTTACATTTTATTATAGAATACTCTTAGTTTGAGTGATAATAGGCCTAAAAATCACCATCGGCTAGCAAACTACATGTCTGCCCGACATTTAACTCTAAACTACATTTTAAGGCGATTTCGTCTACATTTCCCGATGCCACGGCCTAGGTAACGTAACTATAGCGACTTTTTTTACATTATCTTAGATAATACTCTTGTTTTGAGTGACAATAGGCAATTGAATCACCATCGGCCAGCAAACGACATGTCTGCCCGACATTTAAATATAAACTACATTTTTATCGCGGTTTTGTCTACATTTCCCGGTGCCACGGCCTAGATAACGTAACTATTGCAACGTTTTTTACATTTTATTATAGAATACTCTTAGTTTGAGTGATAATAGGCCTAAGAATCACCATCGGCCATTAAACTACATGTCTGCCCGACATTTAACTCTAAACTACATTTTAAGGCGATTTTGTCTACATTTCCCGGTGCCGTGGCCTAGGTAACGAAACTATAGCGACTTTTTTTACATTATCTTATAGAATACTCTTGTTTTAAGTGACAATACGCGTTAGAATCACCATCGGCCAGCAAACTACATGTTTTCCCGACATTTAACTCTAAACTACATTTTTAAGGCGATTTCGTCTACATTACCCGGTGCCACGGCCTAGGTAACGTAATTATACGACTTTTTTTTACACGATCTTATAGAATTCTCTTGCATTGAGTGAAAAAATGCATTAAAATTACCATCGGCTAGCAAACTACTTGTTTCTCGACATTTAACTCTAAACAATATTTTTAAGACGATTTCGTCTACATTTCCCGGTGCCACGGTCTAGGTAACGTAATTATAGCGACTTTTTTTACAATATCTTATAGAATACTCTTGTTTTGAGTGACAATAGGCCTTTGAATCACCATCGGCCAGCAAACGACATGTCTGCCCGACATTTAAATATAAACTACATTTTTATCGCGGTTTTGTCTACATTTCCCGATACTAAGGCTTAGTTAACGTAATTATTTCAACTTTTTTCACATTAGATTATAGAATACTATTGCCTTAAGTGACAATAGGCCTTTGAATCACTATCGGCCAGCAAAATATATGTCTGTCCGACAATCAACTTTAAACTACATTTTTATGGTGATTTAGTCTACATTTCCCGGTGCCACGGCCTAGGTAACGTAATTATAGCGACATTTTTTACATTATCTTAAAGAATACTCTTGCTTTGAGTGACAAAAGGCCTTCAAATCACCATCAGTTAGCAAACTACATGTCTGCCCGACATTTAACTCTAAACTACATTTTAAGGCGATTTCGTCTACATTTCCCGGTGCCACGGCCTAGGTAACGTAATTATGGCGACATTTTTTACATTAATTTATAGACTACTTTTGCCTTGAGTGACAATAGGCCGTAGAATTACCATCGGCCAGCAAACTACATGTCTGCCCGACATTTAACTCTAAACTACATTTTAAGGCGATTTCGTCTACATTTCCCGGTGCCATGGCCTAGGTAACGTAATTATGGCGACATTTTTTACATTCATTTATAGACTACTCTTGCCTTGAGTGACAATAGGCCGTAGAATCACCATCGGCCAGCAAACTACATGTCTGCCCGACATTTAACTCTAAACTACATTTTAAGGCGATTTCGTCTACATTTCCCGGTGCCACGGCCTAGGTAACGTAATTATGGCGACATTTTTTACACTAATTTATAGACTACTCTTTCTTTGAGTGACAATACCCCGTAGAATCACCATCGGCCAGCAAACTACATGTCTGCCCGACATTTAACTCTAAACTACATTTTAAGGCGATTTCGTCTACATTTCCCGGTGCCACGGCCTAGGTAACGTAATTATTGCAACTTTTTTTTAAATATCTTATAGAATGATCTTGGTTTGAGTGACATTACGTCTTAGAATCACCATCGGCCAGCAAACTACATGTCTGCCCGACATTTAACTCTAAACCACATTTTTAAGGCGATTTCGTCTACATTTCCCGGTGCCACGGCCTAGGTAACGTAATTATTGCAATTTTTTTAAATTTTTTTATAGAATACCTTTGCCTAGAGTGACAATAGGCCTTTGAATTACCATCGGCCAGCAAAATATATGTCTGTCCGACAATCAACTTAAAACTACATTTTTATGGTGATTTCGTCCACATTTCCCGGTGCCACGGCCTAGGTAACGTAATTATAGCGACTTTTTTACCTTATCTTATAGAATACTCTTATGTTGAGTGACAATAGGCCTTAAAATCACCATCGGCGAGCAAACTACATGTCTGCCCGACATTTAACTCTAAGTCACTATTTGAAGGCGATTTCGTCTACATTTCCTGGTGCCACGGCCTAGGTAACGTAATTATTGCAACGTTGTTTACATTTTATTATAGAACACTCTTAGTTTGAGTGATAGTAGGCCTAAGAATCACCATCGGCTAGCAAACTACATGTCTGCCCGACATTTAACTCTAAACTACATTTTAAGGCGATGTCGTCTACATTTCCCGGTGCCACGGCCTAGGTAACGTAACTATAGCGACTTTTTTTACATTATCTTAGATAATGCTCTTGTTTTGAGTGACAATAGGCCTTTGAATCACCATCGGCCAGCAAACGACATATCTGCCCGACATTTAAATATAAACTACATTTTTATCGCGGTTTTGTCTACATTTCCCGGTACTAAGGCTTAGTTAACGTAATTATTTCAACTTTTTTCACATTATATTATAGAATTCTCTTGCTTTAAGTGACAATAGGCCTTAGAATCACCATCGGCCAGCAAACTACATGTCTGCCCAACATTTAACTCTAAACTACATTTTTAAGGCGATTACGTCTACATTTCCCGGTGCCACGGCCTAGATAACGTAAATATAGCAACTTTTTTTACATAATCTTATAGAATATTCTTGCTTTGAGTGACAATTTGCCTTAGAATAACCATCGGTCATTAAACTACATGTCTGCTCGACATTCAACTCTAAACTATATTTTTATGGCGGTTTTGTCTACATTTCCCGGTGCCACGGCCTAGATAACGTAATTATTGCAACGTTTTTTACATTTTATTATAGAATACTCTTAGTTTGAGTGATAATAGGCCTAAGAATTACCATCGGCCAGCAAACTACATGTCTGCCCGACATTTAACTCTAAACTACATTTTAAGGCGATTTTGTCTACATTTCCCGGTGCCATGGCCTAGGTAACGAAACTATAGCAACTTCTTTTACATTATCTTATAGAATACTCTTGTTTTAAGTGACAATAGGCGTTAGAATCACCATCGGCCAGCAAACTACATGTTTTCCCGACATTTAACTCTAAACTACATTTTTAAGGCGATTTCGTCTACATTACCCGGTGCCACGGCCTAGGTAACGTAATTATTGGAATTTTTTTTACAAGATCTTATAGAATTCTCTTGCATTGAGTGAAAAAATGCCCTAAAATTACGATCGGCCAGCAAACTACTTGTTTTCCCGACATTTAACTCTAAACAATATTTTTAAGACGATTTCGTCTACATTTCCCGGTGCCACGGCCTAGGTAACGTAATTATAGCGACTTTTTTTACACTATCTTATAGAATACTCTTGTGTTGAGTGACAATAGGCCTTTGAATCACCATCGGCCAGCAAACGACATGTCTGCCCGACATTTAAATATAAACTACATTTTTATCGCGGTTTTGTCTACATTTCCCGGTACTAAGGCTTAGTTAACGTAATTATTTCAACTTTTTTCACATAATATTATAGAATACTCTTGCTTTAAGTGACAATAGGCCTTAGAATCACCATCGGCCAGCAAACTACATGTCTGCCCGACATTTAACTCTAAACTACATTTTTAAGGCGATTACGTCTACATTTCCCGGTGCCACGGCCTAGATAACGTAAATATAGCAACTTTTTTTACATTATCTTATAGAATGCTCTTGTTTTGAGTGACAATATGCCTTAGAATAACCATCGGCCAGCAAACTACATGTCTGCCCGACATTCAACTCTAAACTATATTTTTATGGCGGTTTTGTCTACATTTCCCGGTGCCACGGCCTAGATAACGTAATTATTGCAACGTTTTTTTACATTTTATTATAGAATACTCTTGGTTTGAGTGATAATAGGCCTAAGAATCACCATCGGCCAGCAAACTACATGTCTGCCCGACATTTAACTCTAAACTACATTTTAAGGCGATTTCGTCTACATTTCCCGGTGCCATGGCCTAGGTAACGAAACTTTAGCGACTTTTTTTACATTATCTTATAGAATTTTCTTGTTTTAAGTGACAATAGGCGTTAGAATCAACATCGGCCATTAAAATATATGTCTGTCCGACAATCAACTTTAAACTACATTTTTATGGTGATTTAGTCTACATTTCCCGGTGCCACGGCCTAGGTAACGTAATTATAGCGACATTTTTTACATTATCTTATAGAATTCTCTTGCTTTGAGTGATAATAAGCCTTAGAATTACCATCGGCCAGCAAACTGCATGTCTGCCCGACATTTAACTCTAAACTACATTTTAAGGCGATTTCGTCTACATTTCCCGGAGCCTCGGCCTAGGTAACGTAATTATAGCAATTTTTTTTACATTAAATTATAGAATACTCTTGCGTTGAGTGACAGTAGGCCTTTGAATCACCATCGGCCAGCAAACGACATGTCTGCCCGACATTTAAATATAAACTACATTTTTATCGCGGTTTTGTCTACATTTCCCGGTACTAAGGCTTAGTTAACGTAATTATATCAACTTTTTTCACATTATATTATAGAATACTCTTGCCTTGAGTGACAATATGCCGTAGAATCACCATCGGCCAGCAAATTACATGTCTACCCGACATTTAACTCTAAACTACATTTTTAAGGCGATTACGTCTACATTTCCCGGTGCCACGGCCTAGATAACGTAAATATAGCAACTTTTTTTACATTATCTTATAGAATACTCTTGCTTTGAGTGACAATATGTCTTAGAATAACCATCGGCCAGCAAACTACATGTCTGCCCGACATTCAACTCTAAACTATATTTTTATGGCGGTTTTGTCTACATTTCCCGGTGCCACGGCCTAGGTAACGTAATTATAGCGACTTTTTTACATTATCTTATAGAATACTCTTGTGTTGAGTGACAATAGGCACTAAAATCACCATCGGCCGGCAAACTACATGTCTGCCCGACATTTAACTCTAAGTCACTATTTGAAGGCGATTTCGTCTACATTTCCTGGTGCCACGGCCTAGGTAACATAATTATTGCATTTTTTTTTACATTATCTTATAGAATTCTCTTGCCTTGAGTGACAATAGGCCTATAAATTACCATCGGCTAGCAAAATATATGTCTGTCCGACAATCAACTTTAAACTACATTTTTATGGTGATTTCGTCTACATTTCCTGGTGCCACGGCCTAGATAACGTAATTATTGCAACTTTTTTTACATTATCTTATAGAATACTCTAGCTTTAAGTGATAATAGGCCTCAGAATCACCATCGGCCAGCAAACTATATGTTTTCCCGACATTTAACTCTAAACAACATTTTTAAGACGATTTCGTCTACATTTCCCGGTGCCACGGCCTAGGTAACGTAATTATAGCGAAATTTTTTACATTATCTTATAGAATCCTCTTGCTTTGAGTTACAATAGGTCTTAAATTAACCATCGGCCAGCAAACTACATGTCTGCCCGACATTGAACTCTAAGTCTCTGTTTTAAGGCGATTTCGTCTACATTTACCGGTGCCACGGCCTAGGTAACATAATTATTGCAACTTTTTTTACATTATCATATAGAATACTCTTGCTTTGAGTGACAATAGGCCGTAGAATTACCATCGGCCAGCAAACTACATGTCTGCCCGACATTTAACTCTAAACTACATTTTAAGGCGATTTCGTCTACATTTCCCGGTGCCACGGCCTAGGTAACGTAATTATGGCGACATTTTTTACATTAATTTATAGACTACTCTTGCTTTGAGTGACAATACGCCGTAGAATCACCATCGGCCAGCAAACTACATGTCTGCCCGACATTTAAATATAAACTACATTTTTATCGCGGTTTTGTCTACATTTCCCGGTACTAAGGCTTAGTTAACGTAACTTTATCAACTTTTTTCACATTATATTATAGAATTCTCTTGCCTTGAGTGATAATATGCCGTAGAATCACCATCGGCCAGCAAATTACATGTCTGCTTGACATTTAACTCTAAACTACATTTTTAAGGCGATTACGTCTACATTTCCCGGTGCCACGGCCTAGGTAACGTAATTATTGCAACTTTTTTTTAAATATCTTATAGAAGGCTCTTGATTTGAGTGACATTACGCCTTAGAATCACCATCGGCCAGCAAATTACATGTCTGCCCGACATTTAACTCTAAACCACATTTTTAAGGCGATTTCGTCTACATTTCCCGGTGCCACGGCCTAGGTAACGTAATTATTGCATTTTTTTTACATTTTTTTATAGAATACCTTTGCCTAGAGTGACAATAGGCCTTTGAATTACCATCGGCCAGCAAAATATATGTCTGTCCGACAATCAACTTAAAACTACATTTTTATGGTGATTTCGTCTACATTTCCTGGTGCCACGGCCTAGATAACGTAATTATTGCAACTTTTTTTAAATAATCTTATAGAATACTCTAGCTTTAAGTGATAATAGGCCTCAGAATCACCATCGGCCAGCAAACTATATGTTTTCCCGACATTTAACTCTAAACAACATTTTTAAGACGATTTCGTCTACATTTCCCGGTGCCACGGCCTAGGTAACGTAATTATAGCGACATTTTTTACATTATCTTATAGAATGCTCTTGCTATGAGTTACAATAGGTCTTAAATTAACCATCGGCCAGCAAACTACATGTCTGCCCGACATTGAACTCTAAGTCTCTGTTTTAAGGCGATTTCGTCTACATTTACCGGTGCCACGGCCTAGGTAACATAATTATTGCAACTTTTTTTACATTATCATATAGAATACTCTTGCCTCGAGTGACAATAGGCCGCAGAATCACCATCGGCCAGCAAACTACATGTCTGCCCGACATTTAACTCTAAACTACATTTTAAGGCGATTTCGTCTACATTTCCCGGTGCCACGGCCTAGGTAACGTAATTATGGCGACATTTTTTACATTAATTTATAGACTACTCTTGCTTTGAGTGACAATACGCCGTAGAATCACCATCGGCCAGCAAACTACATGTCTGCCCGACATTTAACTCTAAACTACATTTTAAGGCGATTTCGTCTACATTTCCCGGTGCCACGGCCTAGGTAACGTAATTATTGCAACTTTTTTTTAAATATCTTATAGAATTCTCTTGGTTTGAGTGACATTACGCCTTAGAATCACCATCGGCCAGCAAACTACATGTCTGCCCGACATTTAACTCTAAACCACATTTTTAAGGCGATTTCGTCTACATTTCCCGGTGCCACGGCCTAGGTAACGTAATTATTGCAATTTTTTTTACATTTTTTTATAGAATATCTTTGCCTAGAGTGACAATAGGCCTTTGAATTACCATCGGCCAGCAAAATATATGTCTGTCCGACAATCAACTTAAAACTACATTTTTATGGTGATTTCGTCTACATTTCCCGGTGCCACGGCCTAGGTAACGTAATTATAGCGACTTTTTTACCTTATCTTATAGAATACTCTTGTGTTGAGTGACAATAGGCCTTAAAATCACCATCGGCCAGCAAACTACATGTCTGCCCGACATTTAACTCTAAGTCACTATTTGAAAGCGATTTCGTCTACATTTCCTGGTGCCACGGCCTAGGTAACGTAATTATTGCAACTTTTTTTACATTATCATATAGAATACTCTTGCCTTGAGTGACAATAGGCCTTTGAATCACTATCGGACAGCAAAATATATGTCTGTCCGACAATCAACTTTAAACTACATATTTATGGTGATTTAGTCTACATTTCCCGGTGCCACGGCCTAGGTAACGAAATTATAGCGCCATTTTTACATTATCTTATAGAATACTCTTGCTTTGAGTGACAATACGCCTTCGAATCACCATCAGTTAGCAAACTACATGTCCGACATTTAACTCTAACTCTAGGTAACGTAATTATGGCGACATTTTTTACATTAATTTATAGACTACTCTTGCCTTGAGTGACAATAGGCCGTAGAATCACCATCGGCCAGCAAACTACATGTCTGCCCGACATTTAACTCTAAACTACATTTTAAGGCGATTTCGTCTACATTTCCCGGTGCCATGGCCTAGGTAACGTAATTATGGCGACATTTTTTACATTAATTTATAGACTACTCTTGCCTTGAGTGACAATAGGCCGTAGAATCACCATCGGCCAGCAAACTACATGTCTGCCCGACATTTAACTCTAAACTACATTTTAAGGCGATTTCGTCTACATTTCCCGGTGCCACTGCCTAGGTAACGTAATTATTGCAACTTTTTTTTAAATATCTTACAGAATGCTCTTGGTTTGAGTGACATTACGCCTTAGAATCACCATCGGCCAGCAAACTACATGTCTGCCCGATATTTAACTCTAAACCATATTTTTAAGGCGATTTCGTCTACATTTCTCGGTGCCACGGCCTAGGTAACGTAATTATTGCAATTTTTTTTACATTTTTTTATAGAATACCTTTGCCTAGAGTGACAATAGGCCTTTGAATTACCATCGGCCAGCAAAATATATGTCTGTCCGACAATCAACTTAAAACTACATTTTTATGGTGATTTCGTCTACATTTCCCGGTGCTACGGCCTAGGTAACGTAATTATAGCGACTATTTTACCTTATCTTATAGAATACTCTTGTGTTGAGTGACAATAGGCCTTAAAATCACCATCGGCGAGCAAACTACATGTCTGCCCGACATTTAAATCTAAGTAACTATTTGAAGGCGATTTTGTCTACATTTCCTGGTGCCACGGCCTAGGTAACGTAATTATTGCAACTTTTTTTACATTATCATATAGAATACTCTTGCCTTGAGTGACAATAGGCCTTTGAATCACTATCGGCCAGCAAAATATATGTCTGTCCGACAATCAACTTTAAACTACATTTTTATGGTGATTTAGTCTACATTTCCCGGTGCCACGGCCTAGGTAACGTAATTATAGCGACATTTTTTACATTATCTTATAGAATACTCTTGCTTTGAGTGACAAAAGGCCTTCAAATCACCATCAGTTAGCAAACTACATGTCTGCCCGACATTTAACTCTAAACTACATTTTAAGGCGATTTCGTCTACATTTCCCGGTGCCACGGCCTAGGTAACGTAATTATGGCGACATTTTTTACATTAATTTATAGACTACTCTTGCCTTGAGTGACAAAAGGCCGTAGAATCACCATCGGCCAGCAAACTACATGTCTGCCCGACATTTAACTCTAAACTACATTTTAAGGCGATTTCGTCTACATTTCCCGGTGCCATGGCCTAGGTAACGTAATTATGGCGACATTTTTTACATTAATTTATAGACTACTCTTGCCCTGAGTGACAATAGGCCGTAGAATCACCATCGACCAGCAAACTACATGTCTGCCCGACATTTAACTCTAAACTACATTTTAAGGCGATTTCGTCTACATTTCCCGGTGCCAATGCCTAGGTAACGTAATTACGGCGACATTTTTTACACTAATTTATATACTACTCTTTCTTTGAGTGACACAACCCCGTAGAATCACCATTGGCCAGCAAACTACATGTCTGCCCGACATTTAACTCTAAACTACATTTTAAGGCGATTTCGTCTACATTTCCCGGTGCCACGGCCTAGGTAACGTAATTATTGCAACTTTTTTTTAAATATCTTATAGAATGCTTTTGGTTTGAGTGACATTACGTCTTAGAATCACCATCGGCCAGCAAACTACATGTCTGCCCGACATTTAACTCTAAACCACATTTTTAAGGCGATTTCGTCTACATTTCTCGGTGCCACGGCCTAGGTAACGTAATTATTGCAATTTTTTTAAATTTCTTTATAGAATACCTTTGCCTAGAGTGACAATAGGCCTTTGAATTACCATCGGCCAGCAAAATATATGTCTGTCCGACAATCAACTTAAAACTACATTTTTATGGTGATTTCGTCTACATTTCCCGGTGCTACGGCCTAGGTAACGTAATTATAGCGACTATTTTACCTTATCTTATAGAATACTCTTGTGTTGAGTGACAATAGGCCTTAAAATCACCATCGGCGAGCAAACTACATGTCTGCCCGACATTTAAATCTAAGTCACTATTTGAAGGCGATTTCGTCTACATTTCCTGGTGCCACGGCCTAGGTAACGTAATTATTGCAACTTTTTTTACATTATCATATAGAATACTCTTGCCTTGAGTGACAATAGGCCTTTGAATCACTATCGGCCAGCAAAATATATGTCTGTCAGACAATCAACTTTAAACTACATTTTTATGGTGATTTAGTCTACATTTCCCGGTGCCACGGCCTAGGTAACGTAATTATAGCGACATTTTTTACATTATCTTATAGAATACTCTTGCTTTGAGTGACAATAGGCCTTCGAATCACCATCAGTTAGCAAACTACATGTCCGACATTTAACTCTAACTCTAGGTAACGTAATTATGGCGACATTTTTTACATTAATTTATAGACTACTCTTGCCTTGAGTGACAATAGGCCGTAGAATCACCATCGGCCAGCAAACTACATGTCTGCCCGACATTTAACTCTAAACTACATTTTAAGGCGATTTCGTCTACATTTCCCGGTGCCGCGGCCTAGGTAACGTAATCATGGCGACATTTTTTACAATAATTTATAGAATACTCTTGCCTTGAGTGACAATAGGCCGTAGAATCACCATCGGCCAGCAAACTACATGTCTGCCCGGCATTTAACTCTAAACTACATTTTAAGGCGATTTCGTCTACATTTCCCGGTGCCACGGCCTAGGTAACGTAATTGATGCAACTTTTTTTACATTATCTTATATAATGCTCTTACTTTGAGTGACATTACGCCTTAACATCACCATCGGCCAGCAAACTACATGTCTGCCCGACATTTAACTCTAAACTACATTTTAAGGCGATTTCGTCTACATTTCCCGGTGCCACGGCCTAAGTAACGTAATTATGGCGACATTTTTTACATAAATTTATAGAATACTCTTGCCTTGAGTGACAATATGCCGGAGAATCACCATCGGCCAGCAAACTACATGTCTGCCCGACATTTAACTCTAAACTACATTTTTAAGGCGATTACGTCTACATTTCCCGGTGCCACGGCCTAGATAACGTAAATATAGCAACTTTTTTTACATTATCTTATAGAATACTCTTGCTATGTGTGACAATATGCCTTAGAATAACCATCGGCCAGCAAACTACATGTCTGCCCGACATTCAACTCTAAACTATATTTTTATGGCGGTTTTGTCTACATTTCCCGGTGCCACGGCCTAGATAACGTAATTATTGCAACGTTGTTTACATTTTATTATAGAATACTCTTAGTTTGAGTGATAATAGGCCTAAGAATCACCATCGGCTAGCAAATTACATGTCTGCCCGACATTCAACTCTAAACTATATTTTTATGGCGGTTTTGTCTACATTTCCCGGTGCCACGGCCTAGATAACGTAACTATTGCAACGTTGTTTACATTTTATTATAGAATACTCTTAGTTTGAGTGATAATAGGCCTAAAAATCACCAGCGGCTAGCAAACTACATGTCTGCCCGACATTTAACTCTAAACTACATTTTAAGGCGATTTCGTCTACATTTCCCGGTGCCACGGCCTAGGTAACGTAACTATAGCGACTTTTTTTACATTATCTTAGATAATACTCTTGTTTAGAGTGACAATAGGCCTTTGAATCACCATCGGCCAGCAAACGACATGTCTGCCCGACATTTAAATATAAACTACATTTTTATCGCGGTTTTGTCTACATTTCCCGGTACTAAGGCTTAGTTAACGTAATTATTTCAATTTTTTTCACATTATATTATAGAATACTCTTGCCTTAAGTGACAATAGGCCTTAGAATCACCATCGGCCAGCAAACTACATGTCTGCCCGACATTTAACTCTAAACTACATTTTTAAGGCGATTACGTCTACATTTCCCGGTGCCACGGCCTAGATAACGTAAATATAGCAACTTTTTTTACATTATCTTATAGAATATTTTTGCTTTGAGTGACAATTTGCCTTAGAATAACCACCGGCCATTAAACTACATGTCTGCCCGACATTCAACTCTAAACTATATTTTTATGGCGGTTTTGTCTACATTTCCCGGTGCCACGGCCTAGATAACGTAACTATTGCAACGTTTTTTACATTTTATTATAGAATACTCTTAGTTTGAGTGATAATAGGCCTAAGAATCACCATCGGCCAGCAAACTACATGTCTGCCCGACATTTAACTCTAAACTACATTTTAAGGCGATTTTGTCTACATTTCCCGGTGCCGTGGCCTAGGTAACGAAACTATAGCGACTTTTTTTACATTATCTTATAGAATACTCTTGTTTTAAGTGACAATTCGCGTTAGAATCACCATCGGCCAGCAAACTACATGTTTTCCCGACATTTAACTCTAAACTACATTTTTAAGGCGATTTCGTCTACATTACCCGGTGCCACGGCCTAGGTAACGTAATTATACGACTTTTTTTTACACGATCTTATAGAATTCTCTTGCATTGAGTGAAAAAATGCATTAAAATTACCATCGGCCAGCAAACTACTTGTTTCTCGACATTTAACTCTAAACAATATTTTTAAGACGATTTCGTCTACATTTCCCGGTGCCACGGCCTAGGTAACGTAATTATAGCGACTTTTTTTACATTATCTTATAGAATACTCTTGTTTTGAGTGACAATAGGCCTTTGAATCACCATCGGCCAGCAAACGACATGTCTGCCCGACATTTAAATATAAACTACATTTTTATCGCGGTTTTGTCTACATTTCCCGGTACTAAGGCTTAGTTAACGTAATTATTTCAACTTTTTTCACATTATATTATAGAATACTCTTGCCTTAAGTGACAATAGGCCTTTGAATCACTATCGGCCAGCAAAATATATGTCTGTCCGACAATCAACTTTAAACTACATTTTTATGGTGATTTAGTCTACATTTCCCGGTGCCACGGCCTAGGTAACGTAATTATAGCGACATTTTTTACATTATCTTATAGAATACTCTTGCTTTGAGTGACAAAAGGCCTTCAAATCACCATCAGTTAGCAAACTACATGTCTGCCCGACATTTAACTCTAAACTACATTTTAAGGCGATTTCGTCTACATTTCCCGGTGCCACGGCCTAGGTAACGTAATTATGGCGACATTTTTTACATTAATTTATAGACTACTCTTGCTTTGAGTGACAATAGGCCGTAGAATCACCATCGGCCAGCAAACTACATGTCTGCCCGACATTTAACTCTAAACTACATTTTAAGGCGATTTCGTCTACATTTCCCGGTGCCATGGCCTAGGTAACGTAATTAGGGCGACATTTTTTACATTAATTTATAGACTACTCTTGCCTTGAGTGACAATAGGCCGTAGAATCACCATCGGCCAGCAAACTACATGTCTGCCCGACATTTAACTCTAAACTACATTTTAAGGCGATTTCGTCTACATTTCCCGGTGCCACGGCCTAGGTAACGTAATTATGGCGACATTTTTTACAATAATTTATAGACTACTGTTTCTTTGAGTGACAATACCCCGTAGAATTACCATCGGCCAGCAAACTACATGTCTGCCCGACATTTAACTCTAAACTACATTTTAAGGCGATTTCGTCTACATTTCCCGGTGCCACGGCCTAGGTAACGTAATTATTGCAACTTTTTTTTACATATCTTATAGAAAAATCTTGGTTTGAGTGACATTACGTCTTAGAATCACCATCGGCCAGCAAACTACATGTCTGCCCGACATTTAACTCTAAACCACATTTTTAAGGCGATTTCGTCTACATTTCCCGGTGCCACGGCCTAGGTAACGTAATTATTGCAATTTTTTTAAATTTTTTTATAGAATACCTTTGCCTAGAGTGACAATAGGCCTTTGAATTACCATCGGCCAGCAAAATATATGTCTGTCCGACAATCAACTTAAAACTACATTTTTATGGTGATTTCGTCTACATTTCCCGGTGCCACGGCCTAGGTAACGTAATTATAGCGACTTTTTTACCTTATCTTATAGAATACTCTTGTGTTGAGTGACAATAGGCCTTAAAATCACCATCGGCGAGCAAACTACATGTCTGCCCGACATTTAACTCTAAGTCACTATTTGAAGGCGATTTCGTCTACATTTCCTGGTGCCACGGCCTAGGTAACGTAATTATAGCGACATTTTTTACATTATCTTATAGAATACTCTTGCTTTGAGTGACAATACGCCTTCGAATCACCATCAGTTAGCAAACTACATGTCCGACATTTAACTCTAACTCTAGGTAACGTAATTATGGCGACATTTTTTACATTAATTTATAGACTACTCTTGCCTTGAGTGACAATAGGCCGTAGAATCACCATCGGCCAGCAAACTACATGTCTGCCCGACATTTAACTCTAAACTACATTTTAAGGCGATTTCGTCTACATTTCCCGGTGCCATGGCCTAGGTAACGTAATTATGGCGACATTTTTTACATTAATTTATAGACTACTCTTGCCTTGAGTGACAATAGGCCGTAGAATCACCATCAGCCAGCAAACTACATGTCTGCCCGACATTTAACTCTAAACTACATTTTAAGGCGATTTCGTCTACATTTCCCGGTGCCACTGCCTAGGTAACGTAATTATTGCAACTTTTTTTTAAATATCTTACAGAATGCTCTTGGTTTGAGTGACATTACGCCTTAGAATCACCATCGCCCAGCAAACTACATGTCTGCCCGATATTTAACTCTAAACCACATTTTTAAGGCGATTTCGTCTACATTTCTCGGTGCCACGGCCTAGGTAACGTAATTATTGCAATTTTTTTTACATTTTTTTATAGAATACCTTTGCCTAGAGTGACAATAGGCCTTTGAATTACCATCGGCCAGCAAAATATATGTCTGTCCGACAATCAACTTAAAACTACATTTTTATGGTGATTTCGTCTACATTTCCCGGTGCCACGGCCTAGGTAACGTAATTATAGCGATTTTTTTACCTTATCTTATAGAATCCTCTTGCTTTGAGTTACAATAGGTCTTAAATTAACCATCGGCAAGCAAACTACATGTCTGCCCGACATTGAACTCTAAGTCTCTGTTTTAAGGCGATTTCGTCTACATTTACCGGTGCCACGGCCTAGGTAACATAATTATTGCAACTTTTTTTACATTATCATATAGAATTCTCTTGCCTTGAGTGACAATAGGCCTTTGAATCACTATCGGCCAGCAAAATATATGTCTGTCCGACAATCAACTTTAAACTACATTTTTATGGTGATTTAGTCTACATTTCCCGGTGCCACGGCCTAGGTAACGTAATTATAGCGACATTTTTTACATTATCTTATAGAATACTCTTGCTTTGAGTGACAAAAGGCCTTCAAATCACCATCAGTTAGCAAACTACATGTCTGCCCGACATTTAACTCTAAACTACATTTTAAGGCGATTTCGTCTACATTTCCCGGTGCCACGGCCTAGGTAACGTAATTATGGCGACATTTTTTACATTAATTTATAGACTACTCTTGCTTTGAGTGACAATAGGCCGTAGAATCACCATCGGCCAGCAAACTACATGTCTGCCCGACATTTAACTCTAAACTACATTTTAAGGCGATTTCGTCTACATTTCCCGGTGCCATGGCCTAGGTAACGTAATTATGGCGACATTTTTTACATTAATTTATAGACTACTCTTGCCTTGAGTGACAATAGGCCGTAGAATCACCATCGGCCAGCAAACTACATGTCTGCCCGACATTTAACTCTAAACTACATTTTAAGGCGATTTCGTCTACATTTCCCGGTGCCACGGCCTAGGTAACGTAATTATGGCGACATTTTTTACATTAATTTATAGACTACTCTTGCCTTGAGTGACAATAGGCCGTAGAATCACCATCGGCCAGCAAACTACATGTCTGCCCGACATTTAACTCTAAACTACATTTTAAGGCGATTTCGTCTACATTTCCCGGTGCCACGGCCTAGGTAACGTAATTATTGCAACTTTTTTTTAAATATCTTATAGAATGCTCTTGGTTTGAGTGACATTACATCTTAGAATCACCATCGGCCAGCAAACTACATGTCTGCCCGACATTTAACTCTAAACCACATTTTTAAGGCGATTTCGTCTACATTTCCCGGTGCCACGGCCTAGGTAACGTAATTATTGCAATTTTTTTAATTTTTTTTATAGAATACCTTTGCCTAGAGTGACAATAGGCCTTTGAATTACCATCGGCCAGCAAAATATATGTCTGTCCGACAATCAACTTAAAACTACATTTTTATGGTGATTTCGTCTACATTTCCCGGTGCCACGGCCTAGGTAACGTAATTATAGCGACTTTTTTACCTTATCTTATAGAATACTCTTGTGTTGAGTGACAATAGGCCTTAAAATCACCATCGGCGAGCAAACTACATGTCTGCCCGACATTTAACTCTAAGTCACTATTTGAAGGCGATTTCGTCTACATTTCCTGGTGCCACGGCCTAGGTAACGTAATTATTGCAACTTTTTTTACATTATCATATAGAATACTCTTGCCTTGAGTGACAATAGGCCTTTGAATCACTATCGGCCAGCAAAATATATGTCTGTCCGACAATCAACTTTAAACTACATTTTTATGGTGATTTAGTCTACATTTCCCGGTGCCACGGCCTAGGTAACGTAATTATAGCGACATTTTTTACATTATCTTATAGATTACTCTTGCTTTGAGTGACAATAGGCCTTCGAATCACCATCAGTTAGCAAACTACATGTCCGACATTTAACTCTAACTCTAGGTAACGTAATTATGGCGACATTTTTTACATTAATTTATAGACTACTCTTGCCTTGAGTGACAATAGGCCGTAGAATCACCATCGTCCAGCAAACTACATGTCTGCCCGACATTTAACTCTAAACTACATTTTAAGGCGATTTCGTCTACATTTCCCGGTGCCGCGGCCTAGGTAACGTAATCATGGCGACATTTTTTACAATAATTTATAGAATACTCTTGCCTTGAGTGACAATAGGCCGTAGAATCACCATCGGCCAGCAAACTACATATCTGCCCGGCATTTAACTCTAAACTACATTTTAAGGCGATTTCGTCTACATTTCCCGGTGCCACGGCCTAGGTAACGTAATTGATGCAACTTTTTTTACATTATCTTATAGAATACTCTTGCTTTGAGTGACAATAGGCCTTCGAATCACCATCAGTTAGCAAACTACATGTCCGACATTTAACTCTAACTCTAGGTAACGTAATTATGGCGACATTTTTTACATTAATTTATAGACTACTCTTGCCTTGAGTGACAATAGGCCGTAGAATCACCATCGGCCAGCAAACTACATGTCTGCCCGACATTTAACTCTAAACTACATTTTAAGGCGATTTCGTCTACATTTCCCGGTGCCGCGGCCTAGGTAACGTAATCATGGCGACATTTTTTACAATATTTTATAGAATACTCTTGCCTTGAGTGACAATAGGCCGTAGAATCACCATCGGCCAGCAAACTACATGTCTGCCCGGCATTTAACTCTAAACTATATTTTAAGGCGATTTCGTCTACATTTCCCGGTGCCACGGCCTAGGTAACGTAATTATAGCGACATTTTTTACATTATCTTATAGATTACTCTTGCTTTGAGTGACAATAGGCCTTCGAATCACCATCAGTTAGCAAACTACATGTCCGACATTTAACTCTAACTCTAGGTAACGTAATTATGGCGACATTTTTTACATTAATTTATAGACTACTCTTGCCTTGAGTGACAATAGGCCGTAGAATCACCATCGGCCAGCAAACTACATGTCTGCCCGACATTTAACTCTAAACTACATTTTAAGGCGATTTCGTCTACATTTCCCGGTGCCGCGGCCTAGGTAACGTAATCATGGCGACATTTTTTACAATAATTTATAGAATACTCTTGCCTTGAGTGACAATAGGCCGTAGAATCACCATCGGCCAGCAAACTACATGTCTGCCCGGCATTTAACTCTAAACTACATTTTAAGGCGATTACGTCTACATTGCCCGGTGCCACGGCCTAGATAACGTAAATATAGCAACTTTTTTTACATTATCTTATAGAATACTCTTGCTATGTGTGACAATATGCCTTAGAATAACCATCGGCCAGCAAACTACATGTCTGCCCGACATTCAACTCTAAACTATATTTTTATGGCGGTTTTGTCTACATTTCCCGGTGCCACGGCCTGGATAACGTAATTATTGCAACGTTGTTTACATTTTATTATAGAATACACTTAGTTTGAGTGATAATAGGCCTAAGAATCACCATCGGCTTGCAAATTACATGTCTGCCCGACATTCAACTCTAAACTATATTTTTATGGCGGTTTTGTCTACATTTCCCGGTGCCACGGCCTAGATAACGTAATTATTGCATCGTTGTTTACATTTTATTATAGAATACTCTTAGTTTGAGTGATAAAAGGCCTAAAAATCACCATCGGCTAGCAAACTACATGTCTGCCCGACATTTAACTCTAAACTACATTTTAAGGCGATTTCGTCTACATTTCCCGGTGCCACGGCCTAGGTAACGTAACTATAGCGACTTTTTTTACATTATCTTAGATAATACTCTTGTTTTGAGTGACAATAGGCCTTTGAATCACCATCGGCCAGCAATCGACATGTCTGCCCGACATTTAAATATAAACTACATTTTTATCGCGGTTTTGTCTACATTTCCCGGTACTAAGGCTTAGTTAACGTAATTATTTCAATTTTTTTCACATAATATTATAGAATACTCTTGCTTCAAGTGACAATAGGCCTTAGAATTACCATAGGCCAGCAAACTACATGTCTGCCCGACATTTAACTCTAAACTACATTTTTAAGGCGATTACGTCTACATTTCCCGGTGCCACGGCCTAGATAACGTAAATATAGCAACTTTTTTTACATTATCTTATAGAATACTCTTGCTATGTGTGACAATATGCCTTAGAATAACCATCGGCCAGCAAACTACATGTCTGCCCGACATTCAACTCTAAACTATATTTTTATGGCGGTTTTGTCTACATTTCCCGGTGCCACGGCCTAGATAACGTAATTATTGCAACGTTGTTTACATTTTATTATAGAATACTCTTAGTTTGAGTGATAATAGGCCTAAGAATCACCATCGGCTAGCAAATTACATGTCTGCCCGACATTCAACTCTAAACTATATTTTTATGGCGGTTTTGTCTACATTTCCCGGTGCCACGGCCTAGATAACGTAACTATTGCAACGTTGTTTACATTTTATTATAGAATACTCTTAGTTTGAGTGATAATAGGCCTAAAAATCACCAGCGGCTAGCAAACTACATGTCTGCCCGACATTTAACTCTAAACTACATTTTAAGGCGATTTCGTCTACATTTCCCGGTGCCACGGCCTAGGTAACGTAACTATAGCGACTTTTTTTACATTATCTTAGATAATACTCTTGTTTTGAGTGACAATAGGCCTTTGAATCACCATCGGCCAGCAAACGACATGTCTGCCCGACATTTAAATATAAACTACATTTTTATCGCGGTTTTGTCTACATTTCCCGGTACTAAGGCTTAGTTAACGTAATTATTTCAATTTTTTTCACATTATATTATAGAATACTCTTGCCTTAAGTGACAATAGGCCTTAGAATCACCATCGGCCAGCAAACTACATGTCTGCCCGACATTTAACTCTAAACTACATTTTTAAGGCGATTACGTCTACATTTCCCGGTGCCACGGCCTAGATAACGTAAATATAGCAACTTTTTTTACATTATCTTATAGAATATTTTTGCTTTGAGTGACAATTTGCCTTAGAATAACCACCGGCCATTAAACTACATGTCTGCCCGACATTCAACTCTAAACTATATTTTTATGGCGGTTTTGTCTACATTTCCCGGTGCCACGGCCTAGATAACGTAACTATTGCAACGTTTTTTACATTTTATTATAGAATACTCTTAGTTTGAGTGATAATAGGCCTAAGAATCACCATCGGCCAGCAAACTACATGTCTGCCCGACATTTAACTCTAAACTACATTTTAAGGCGATTTTGTCTACATTTCCCGGTGCCGTGGCCTAGGTAACGAAACTATAGCGACTTTTTTTACATTATCTTATAGAATACTCTTGTTTTAAGTGACAATTCGCGTTAGAATCACCATCGGCCAGCAAACTACATGTTTTCCCGACATTTAACTCTAAACTACATTTTTAAGGCGATTTCGTCTACATTACCCGGTGCCACGGCCTAGGTAACGTAATTATTGGACTTTTTTTTACACGATCTTATAGAATTCTCTTGCATTGAGTGAAAAAATGCATTAAAATTACCATCGGCCAGCAAACTATTTGTTTCTCGACATTTAACTCTAAACAATATTTTTAAGACGATTTCGTCTACATTTCCCGGTGCCACGGCCTAGGTAACGTAATTATAGCGACTTTTTTTACATTATCTTATAGAATACTCTTGTTTTAAGTAACAATAGGCCTTTGAATCACCATCGGCCAGCAAACGACTTGTCTGCCCGACATTTAAATATAAACTACATTTTTATCGCGGTTTTGTCTACATTTCCCGGTACTAAGGCTTAGTTAACGTAATTATTTCAACTTTTTTCACATTATATTATAGAATCCTCTTGTCTTAAGTGACAATAGGCCTTAGAATTACCATCGGCCAGCAAACTACATGTCTGCCCGACATTTAACTCTAAACTACATTTTAAGGCGATTTCGTCTACATTTCCCGGTTCCACGGCCTAGGTAACGTAATTATTGCAACTTTTTTTTTAAATATCTTATAGAATGCTCTTCGTTTGAGTGACATTACGCCTTAGAATCACCATCGGCCAGCAAACTACATGTCTGCCCGACATTTAACTCTAAACCACATTTTTAAGACGATTTCGTCTACATTTCCCGGTGCCACGGCCTAGGTAACGTAATTATAGCGACTTTTTTTACATTATCTTATAGAATTCTCTTGCTTTGAGTGACAATAGGCCTTAGAATCACCATCGGTCAGCAAACTACATGTCTGTCCGACATTCAACTCTATCCAACATTTTTAAGATGATTTCGTCTACATTTCCCGGTGCCACGGCCTAGGTAACGTAATTATTGCAACTTTTTTTACATAATCTTATAGAATTCTCTTGCCTTGAGTGATAAAAGGCCTTAAAATCACCATCGGCTAGCAAACTACATGTCTGCCCGACATTAAACTCTAAACTATTTTATGGTGGTTTTGTCTACATTTCCCGGTGCCACGGCCTAGATAACGTAATTATTGCAACGTTTTTTACATTTTCTTATAACATGCTCTTGTTTTGAGTGACTACAGGCCTTAGAATCACCATCGGCCAGCAAACTACATGTTTTCCCGACATTTAACTCTAAACAACATTTTTAAGACGATTTCGTCTACATTTCCCGGTGCCACGGCCTAGGTAACGTAATTATATCGACTTTTTTACATTATCCTATAGAATACTCTTGCTTTGAGTGACATAAGGCCTTTGAATCACCATCGGCCAGCAAACGACATGTCTGCCCGACATTTAAATCTAAACTACATTTTTATCGCGGTTTTGTCTACAATTCCCGGTACTAAGGATTAGGTAACGTAATTATTTCAACTTTTTTCACATTATCTTATAGAATTTTCTTGCCTTGAGTGACAATAGGCCTTAGAATCACCATGGGCCAGCAAACTACATGTCTGCCCGACATTCAACTCTAAACTATATTTTTGTGGCAGTTTTGTCTACAATTCCCGGTGCCTAGGCCTAGATAACGTAATTATTGCAACGTTTTTTTAATTATCTTATAGAACACTCTTGCCTTGAGTGACAATACGCCTTAGAATCACCATCGGCTAGCAAACTACATGTTTTCCCGTCATTTAACTCTAAACAACATTTTTAAGACGATTTCGTCTACATTTTCCGGTGCCACGGCCTAGGTAACGTAAATATAGCGACTTTAATACATTATCTTATAGAATACTCTTGTTTTGATTGACAATAGGCCTTGAAATCACCATCGGCCATCAAACTACATGTCTGCCCGACATTTAACTCTAAGTCTCTATTTTAAGGCGATTTCGTCTACATTTCCCGGTGCCACGGCCTAGGTAACATTATTATTGCAACTTTTTTTACAATATCATATAAAAAACTCTTGCCTTGAGTGACAGTAGGCCTTTGAATCACCATCGGCCAGCAAAATATATGTCTGTCCGACAATCAACTTTAAACTACATTTTTATGGTGATTTAGTCTACATTTCCCGGTGCCACGGCCTAGGTAACGTAATTATTGCAACGTTTTTTACATTATCTTATAGAATGTTTTTGTTTCGAGTGACAATAGGCCTTAGAATCACCATCGGCTAGCAAACTACATGTCTGCCCGACATTTAACTCTAAACTACATTTTTAAGGCGATTACGTCTACATTTCCCGGTGCCACGGCCTACGTAACGTAAATATAGCAACTTTTTTTACAGTATCTTATAAAATACTCTTGCCTTGAGTGACAATATGCCTTAGAATAACCATCGGCCAGCAAACTACATGTCTGCCCGACATTCAACTCTAAACTATATTTTTATGGCGGTTTTGTCTACATTTCCCGGTGCCACGGCCTAGATAACGTAATTATTGCAACGTTTTTTACATTTTCTAATAGAACTCTCTTGCTTTGAGTGATAATAGGACTTAGAATCACCATCGGCTAGCAAACTACATGTCTGCCCGACATTTAACTCTAAACTACATTTTAAGGCGATTTTGTCTATATTTCCCGGTGCCATGGCCTAGGTAACGAAACTATAGCGACTTTGTTTACATTATCTTATCGAATACTCTTGTTTTAGGTGACAAGAGGCGTTAGAATCACCATCGGCCAGCAATCTACATGTTTTCCCGACATTTAACTCTAAACTACATTTTTAAGGCGATTTCGTCTACATTACCCGGTGCCACGGCCTAGGTAACGTAATTATTGGAATTTTTTTTACACGATCTTATAGAATTTTCTTGCATTGAGTGACAAAATGCCTTAAAATTACCATTGGCTAGCAAACTACTTGTTTTCCATACATTTAACTCTAAACAATATTTTTAAGACGATTTCGTCTACATTTCCCGGTGCCACGGCCTAGGTAACGTAATAATAGCGACTTTTTTTACATTATCTTATAGAATTTTCTTGTTTAGAGTGACAATAGGTCTTAGAATCACCATCGGTCAGCAAACTACATGTCTGCCCGACATTCAACTCTAACCAACATTTTTAAGTTGATTTCGTCTACATTTCCCGGTACCACGGCCTAGGAAACGTAATTATTGCAACGTTTTTTTCATCATATTATAGAATACTCTTGTTTTGAGTGACAATAGGCCTTGGAATCACCATCGGCCAGCAAACTACATGTTTTCCCGTCATTTAACTCTAAACAACATTTTTAAGCCGATTTCGTCTACATTTCCCGGTGCCACGGCCTAGGTAACGTAATTATAGCGACTTTTTTACATTATCTTATAGAATTCTCTTGTGTTGAGTGACAATAGGCCTTAAAATCACCATCGGCCAGCAAACTACATGTCTGCCCGACATTTAACTCTAAGTCACTATTTGAAGGCGATTTCGTCTACATTTCCTGGTGCCACGGCCTAGGTAACATAATTATTGCATTTTTTTTTACATTATCTTATAGAATCCTCTTGCCTTGAGTGACAATAGGCCTATAAATTACCATCGGCTAGCAAAATATATGTCTGTCCGACAATCAACTTTAAACTACATTTTTATGGTGATTTCGTCTACATTTCCCGGTGCCACGGCCTAGATAACGTAATTATTGCAACTTTTTTTACATTATCTTATAGAATTCTCTAGCTTTAAGTGATAATACGCCTCAGAATCACCATCGGCCAGCAAACTATATGTTTTCCCGACATTTAACTCTAAACAACATTTTTATGGTGATTTAGTCTACATTTCCCGGTGCCACGGCCTAGGTAACGTAATTATAGCGACATTTTTTACAATATCTTATAGAATCCTCTTGCTTTGAGTGACAATAGGCCTTCGAATCACCATCAGTTAGCAAACTACATGTCTGCCCGACATTTAACTCTAAACTACATTTTAAGGCGATTTCATCTACATTTCCCTGTGCCACGGCCTAGGTAACGTAATTATGGCGACATTATTTACATTATTTTATAGACTACTTTTGCCCTGAGTGACAATAGGCAATAGAATCACCATCGGCCAGCAAACTACATGTCTGCCCGACATTTAACTCTAAACTACATTTTAAGGCGATTTCGTCTACATTTCCCGGTGCCATGGCCTAGGTAACGTAATTATGGCGACAATTTTTACATTAATTTATAGACCATTCTTGCCTTGAGTGACAATAGGCCGTAGAATCACCATCAGCCAGCAAACTACATGTCTGCCCGACATTAAACTCTAAACTACATTTTAAGGCGATTTCGTCTACATTTCCCGGTGCCACGGCCTAGGTAACGTAATTATGGCGACATTTTTAACATTAAGTTATAAACTACTCTTGCTTTGAGTGACAATACGCCGTAGAATCACCATCGGCCAGCAAACTACATGTCTGCCCGACATTTAACTCTAAACTACATTTTAAGGCGATTTCGTCTACATTTCCCGGTGCCACGGCCTAGGTAATTTAATTATTGCAACTTTTTTTTAAATATCTTATAGAAGGCTCTTAATTTGAGTGACATTACGCCTTAGAATCACCATCGGCCAGCAAACTACATGTCTGCCCGACATTTAACTCTAAACCACATTTTTAAGGCGATTTCGTCTACATTTCCCGGTGCCACGGCCTAGGTAACGTAATTATTGCATTTTTTTTTACATTTTTTTATAGAATACCTTTGCCTAGAGTGACAATAGGACTTTGAATTACCATCGGCCATTAAAATATATGTCTGTCCGACAATCAACTTAAAACTACATTTTTATGGTGATTTCGTCTACATTTCCCGGTGCCACGGCCTAGGTAACGTAATTATAGCAACTTTTTTACCTTATCTTATAGAATACTCTTGTGTTGAGTGACAATAGGCCTTAAAATCACCATCGGCCAGCAAACTACATGTCTGCCCGACATTTAACTCTAAGTCACTATTTGAAGGCGATTTCGTCTACATTTCCTGGTGCCACGGCCTAGGTAACGTAATTATAGCGACATTTTTTACATTATCTTATAGAATATTTTTGCCTTGAGTGACAATAGGCCTTCGAATCACCATCAGTTAGCAAACTACATGTCTGCCCGACATTTAACTCTAAACTACATTTTAAGGCGATTTCGTCTACATATCCCGGTGCCGCGGCCTAGGTAACGTAATCATGGCGACATTTTTTACAATAATTTATAGAATACTCTTGCCTTGAGTGACAATAGGCCGTAGAATCACCATCGGCCAGCAAACTACATGTCTGCCCGACATTTAACTGTAAACTACATTTTAAGGCGATTTCGTCTACATTTCCCGGTGCCACGGCCTAGGTAACGTAATTATTGCAACTTTTTTTACATTATCTTATAGAATGCTCTTACCTTAAGTGACAATACGCCTTAGCATCACCATCGGCCAGCAAACTACATGTCTGCCCGACATTTAACTCGAAACTACATTTTAAGGCGATTTCGTCTACATTTCCCGGTGCCACGGCCTAGGTAACGTAATTATGGCGACATTTTTTACATAAATTTATAGAATACTCCTGCCTTGAGTGACAAAATGCGGTAGAATCACCATCGGCCAGCAAACTACATGTCTGCCCGACATTTAACTCTAAACTACATTTTTAAGGCGATTACGTCTACATTTCCCGGTGCCATGGCCTAGATTAACGTAAATATAGCAACTTTTTTTACATTATCTTATAGAATTCTCTTGCTATGAGTGACAATATGCCTTAGAATAACCATCGGCCAGCAAACTACATGTCTGCCCGACATTCAACTCTAAACTATATTTTTATGGCGGTTTTGTCTACATTTCCCGGTGCCACGGCCTAGATAACGTAATTATTGCAACGTTGTTTACATTTTATTATAGAATTCTCTTAGTTTGAGTGATATTAGGCCTATGAATCACCATCGGCTAGCAAACTACATGTCTGCCCGACATTCAACTCTAAACTATATTTTTATGGCGGTTTTGTCTACATTTCCCGGTGCCACGGCCTAGATAACGTAATTATTGCAACGTTGTTTACATTTTATTATAGAATACTCTTAGTTTGAGTGATAGTAGGCCTAAGAATCACCATCGGCTAGCAAACTACATGTCTGCCCGACATTTAACTCTAAACTACATTTTAAGGCGATTTCGTCTACATTTCCCGGTGCCACGGCCTAGGTAACGTAACTATAGCGACTTTTTTTACATTATCTTAGATAATGCTCTTGTTTTGAGTGACAATAGGCCTTTGAATCACCATCGGCCAGCAAACGACATGTCTGCCCGACATTTAAATATAAACTACATTTTTATCGCGGTTTTGTCTACATTTCCCGGTACTAAGGCTTAGTTAACGTAATTATTTCAACTTTTTCACATTATATTATAGAATACTCTTGCCTTAAGTGACAATAGGCCTTAGAATCACCATCGGCCAGCAAACTACATGTCTGCCCGACATTTAACTCTAAACTACATTTTTAAGGCGATTACGTCTACATTTCCCGGTGCCACGGCCTAGATAACGTAAATATAGCAACTTTTTTTACATTATCTTATAGAATATTCTTGCTTTGAGTGACAATTTGCCTTAGAATAACCATCGGCTATTAAACTACATGTCTGCCCAACATTCAACTCTAAACTATATTTTTATGGCGGTTTTGTATACATTTCCCGGTGCCACGGCCTAGATAACGTAATTATTGCAACGTTTTTTACATATTATTATAGAATACTCTTAGTTTGAGTGATAATACGCCTAAGAATTACCATCGGCCAGCAAACTACATGTCTGCCCGACATTTAACTCTAAACTACATTTTAAGGCGATTTTGTCTACATTTCCCGGTGCCATGGCCTAGGTAACGAAACTATAGCGACTTTTTTTACATTTTCTTATAGAATACTCTTGTTTTAAGTGACAATAGGCGTTAGAATCACCATCGGCCAGCAAACTACATGTTTTCCCGACATTTAACTTTAAACTACATTTTTAAGGCGATTTCGTCTACATTACCCGGTGCCACGGCCTAGGTAACGTAATTATTGGAATTTTTTTTACACGATCTTATAGAATTCTCTTGCATTGAGTGAAAAAATGCCTTAAAATTACCATCGGCCAGCAAACTACTTGTTTTCCCGACATTTAACTCTAAACAATATTTTTAAGACGATTTCGTCTACATTTCCTTGTGCCACGGCCTAGGTAACGTAATTATAGCGACTTTTTTTACATTATCTTATAGAATGCTCTTGTGTTGAGTGACAATAGGCCTTTGAATCACCATCGGCCAGCAAACGACATGTCTGCCCGACATTTAAATATAAACTACATTTTTATCGCGGTTTTGTCTACATTTTCCGGTACTAAGGCTTAGTTAACGTAATTATTTCAACTTTTTTCACATAATATTATAGAATTCTCTTGCTTTAAGTGACAATAGGCCTTAGAATCACCATCGGCCAGCAAACTACATGTCTGCCCGACATTTAACTCTAAACTACATTTTTAAGGCGATTACGTCTACATTTCCCGGTGCCACGGCCTAGATAACGTAAATATAGCAACTTTTTTTACATTATCTTATAGAATGCTCTTGCATTGAGTGACAATATGCCTTAGAATAACCATCGGCCTGCAAACTACATGTCTGCCCGACATTCAACTCTAAACTATATTTTTATGGCGGTTTTGTCTAAATTTCCCGGTGCCACGGCCTAGATAACGTAATTATTGCAACGTTTTTTTACATTTTATTATAGAATGCTCTTGGTTTGAGTGATAATAGGCCTAAGAATCACCATCGGCCAGCAAACTACATGTCTGCCCGACATTTAACTCTAAACTACATTTTAAGGCGATTTCGTCTACATTTCCCGGTGCCATGGCCTAGGTAACGAAACTTTAGCGACTTTTTTTACATTATCTTATAGAATTCTCTTGTTTTAATTGACAATAGGCGTTAGAATCAACATCGGCCATTAAAATATATGTCTGTCCGACAATCAACTTTAAACTACATTTTTATGGTGATTTAGTCTACATTTCCCGGTGCCACGGCCTAGGTAACGTAATTATAACGACATTTTTTACATTATCTTATAGAATTTTCTTGTTTTGAGTGATAATAGGCCTTAGAATTACCATCGGCCAGCAAACTGCATGTCTGCCCGACATTTAACTCTAAACTACATTTTAAGGCGATTTCGTCTACATTTCCCGGAGCCTCGGCCTAGGTAACGTAATTATAGCAATTTTTTTTACATTAAATTATAGAATACTCTTGCGTTGAGTGACAGTAGGCCTTTGAATCACCATCGGCCAGCAAACGACATGTCTGCCCGACATTTAAATATAAACTACATTTTTATCGCGGTTTTGTCTACATTTCCCGGTACTAAGGCTTAGTTAACGTAATTATATCAACTTTTTTCACGTTATATTATAGAATACTCTTGCCTCGAGTGACAATATGCCGTAGAATCACCATCGGCCAGCAATTTACATGTCTGCCCGACATTTAACTCTAAACTACATTTTTAAGGCGATTACGTCTACATTTCCCGGTGCCACGGCCTAGATAACGTAAATATAGCAACTTTTTTTACATTATCTTATAGAATACTCTTGCTTTGAGTGACAATATGCCTTAGAATAACCATCGGCCAGCAAACTACATGTCTGCCCGACATTCAACTCTAAACTATATTTTTATGGCGGTTTTGTCTACATTTCCCGGTGCCACGGCCTAGGTAACGTAATTATAGCGACTTTTTTACATTATCTTATAGAATACTCTTGTGTTGAGTGACAATAGGCCTTAAAATTACCATCGGCCGGCAAACTACATGTCTGCCCGACATTTAACTCTAAGTCACTATTTGAAGGCGATTTCGTCTACATTTCCTGGTGCCACGGCCTAGGTAACATAATTATTGCATTTTTTTTACATTATCTTATAGAATTCTCTTGCTTTGAGTGACAATAGGCCTATAAATTACCATCGGCTAGCAAAATATATGTCTGTCCGACAATCAACTTTAAACTACATTTTTATGGTGATTTCGTCTACATTTCCCGGTGCCACGGCCTAGATAACGTAATTATTGCAACTTTTTTTACATTATCTTATAGAATACTCTAGTTTTAAGTGATAATAGGCCTCAGAATCACCATCGGCCAGCAAACTATATGTTTTCCCGACATTTAACTCTAAACAACATTTTTAAGACGATTTCGTCTACATTTCCCGGTCCCACGGCCTAGGTAACGTAATTATAGCGACATTTTTTACATTATCTTATAGAATACTCTTGCTTTGAGTTACAATAGGTCTTAAATTAACCATCGGCCAGCAAACTACATGTCTGCCCGACATTGAACTCTAAGTCTCTGTTTTAAGGCGATTTCGTCTACATTTACCGGTGCCACGGCCTAGGTAACATAATTATTGCAACTTTTTTTACATTATCATATAGAATACTCTTGCCTTGAGTGACAATAGGCCGTAGAATTACCATCGGCCAGCAAACTACATGTCTGCCCGACATTTAACTCTAAACTACATTTTAAGGCGATTTCGTCTACATTTCCCGGTGCCACGGCCTAGGTAACGTAATTATTGCAACTTTTTTTTTAATATCTTATAGAAGGCTCTTAATTTGAGTGACAATACGCCTTAAAATCACCATCGGCCAGCAAACTACATGTCTGCCCGACATTTAACTCTAAACCACATTTTTAAGGCGATTTCGTCTACATTTCCCGGTGCCACGGCCTAGGTAACGTAATTATTGCATTTTTTTTAAAATTTTTTTATAGAATACCTTTGCCTAGAGTGATAATAGGCCTTTGAATTACCATCGGCCAGCAAAATATATGTCTGTCCGACAATCAACTTAAAACTACAATTTTATGGTGATTTCGTCTACATTTCCCGGTGCCACGGCCTAGGTAACGTAATTATGGCGACTTTTTTACCTTATCTTATAGAATACTCTTGTGTTCAGTGACAATAGGCCTTAAAATCACCATCGGCCAGCAAACTACATGTCTGCCCGACATTTAACTCTAAGTCACTATTTGAAGGCGATTTTGTCTACATTTCCTGGTGCCACGGCCTAGGTAACGTAATTATAGCGACATTTTTTACATTATCTTATAGAATATTTTTGCCTTGAGTGACAATAGGCCTTCGAATCACCATCAGTTAGCAAACTACATGTCTGCCCGACATTTAACTCTAAACTACATTTTAAGGCGATTTCGTCTACATTTCCCGGTGCCGCGGCCTAGGTAACGTAATCATGGCGACATTTTTTACAATAATTTATAGAATACTCTTGCCTTGAGTGACAATAGGCCGTACAATCACCATCGGCCAGCAAACTACATGTCTGCCCGACATTTAACTCTAAACTACATTTTAAGGCGATTTCGTCTACATTTCCCGGTGCCATGGCCTAGGTAACGTAATTATTGCAACTTTTTTTACATTATCTTATAGAATGCTCTTACCTTGAGTGACATTACGCCTTAGCATCACCATGGGCCAGCAAACTACATGTCTGCCCGACATTTAACTCTAAACTACATTTTAAGGCGATTTCGTCTACATTTCCCGGTGCCACGGCCTAGGTAACGTAATTATGGCGACATTTTTTACATAAGTTTATAGAATACTCTTGCCTTGAGTGACAAAATGCGGTAGAATCACCATCGGCCAGCAAACTACATGTCTGCCCGACATTTAACTCTAAACTACATTTTTAAGGCGATTACGTCTACATTTCCCGGTGCCACGGCCTAGATAACGTAAATATAGCAACTTTTTTTACATTATCTTATACAATCCTCTTGCTATGAGTGACAATATGCCTTAGAATAACCATCGGCCAGCAAACTACATGTCTGCCCGACATTCAACTCTAAACTATATTTTTATGGCGGTTTTGTCTACATTTCCCGGTGCCACGGCCTAGATAACGTAATTATTGCAACGTTGTTTACATTTTATTATAGAATACTCTTAGTTTGAGTGATAATAGGCCTAAGAATCACCATCGGCTAGCAAACTACATGTCTGCCCGACATTCAACTCTAAACTATATTTTTATGGCGGTTTTGTCTACATTTCCCGGTGCCACGGCCTAGATAACGTAATTATTGCATTGTTGTTTACATTTTATTATAGAATACTCTTAGTTTGAGTGATAGTAGGCCTAAGAATCACCATCGGCTAGCAAACTACATGTCTGCCCGACATTTAACTCTAAACTACATTTTAAGGCGATTTCGTCTACATTTCCCGGTGCCACGGCCCAGGTAACGTAACTATAGCGACTTTTTTTACATTATCTTAGATAATGCTCTTGTCTTGAGTGACAATAGGCCTTTGAATCACCATCGGCCAGCAAACGACATGTCTGCCCAACATTTAAATATAAACTACATTTTTATCGCGGTTTTGTCTACATTTCCCGGTTCTAAGGCTTAGTTAACGTAATTATTTCAACTTTTTTCACATTATATTATAGAATACTCTTGCCTTAAGTGAATATAGGCCTTAGAATCACCATCGGCCAGCAAACTACATGTCTGCCCGACATTTAACTCTAAACTACATTTTTAAGGCGATTACGTCTACATTTCCCGGTGCCACGGCCTAGATAACGTAAATATAGCAATTTTTTTTACATTATCTTATAGAATATTCTTGTTTTGAGTGACAGTTTGCCTTAGAATAACCATCGGCCATTAAACTACATGTCTGCCCGACATTCAACTCTAAACTATATTTTTATGGCGGTTTTGTCTACATTTCCCGGTGCCACGGCCTAGATAACGTAATTATTGCAACGGTTTTTACATTTTATTATAGAATACTCTTAGTTTAAGTGATAATACGCCTAAGAATTACCATCGGCCAGCAAACTACATGTCTGCCCGACATTTAACTCTAAACTACATTTTAAGGCAATTTTGTCTACATTTCCCGGTGCCATGGCCTAGGTAACGAAACTATAGCGACTTTTTTTACATTATCTTATAGAATTCTCTTGTTTTAAGTGACAATAGGCGTTAGAATCACCATCGGCCAGCAAACTACATGTTTTCCCGACATTTAACTCTAAACTACATTTTTAAGGCGATTTCGTCTACATTACCCGGTGCCACGGCCTAGGTAACGTAATTATTGGAACTTTTTTTACACGATCTTATAGAATTATTTTGCATTGAGTGAAAAAATGCCTTAAAATTACCATCGGCCAGCAAACTACTTGTTTTCCCGACATTTAACTCTAAACAATATTTTTAAGACGATTTCGTCAACATTTCCCGGTGCCACGGCCTAGGTAACGTAATTATAGCGACTTTTTTTACATTATCTTATAGAATACTTTTGTGTTGAGTGACAATAGGCCTTTGAATCACCATCGGCCAGCAAACGACATGTCTGCCCGACATTTAAATATAAACTACATTTTTATCGCGGTTTTGTCTACATTTCCCGGTACTAAGGCTTAGTTAACGTAATTATTTCAACTTTTTTCACATTATATTATAGAATACTCTTGCCTTAAGTGACAATAGGCCTTAGAATCACCATCGGCCAGCAAACTACATGTCTGCCCGACATTTAACTCTAAACTACATTTTTAAGGCGATTACGTCTACATTTCCCGGTGCCACGGCCTAGATAACGTAAATATAGCAACTTTTTTTACCTTATCTTATAGAATGCTCTTGTTTTGAGTGACAATATGCCTTAGAATAACCATCGGCCAGCAAACTACATGTCTGCCCGACATTCAACTCTAAACTATCATTTTATGGCGGTTTTGTCTACATTTCCCGGTGCCACGGCCTAGATAACGTAATTTTTGCAACGTTTTTTTACATTTTATTATAGAATACTCGTGGTTTGAGTGATAATAGGCCTAAGAATCACCATCGGCCAGCAAACTACATGTCTGCCCGACATTTAACTCTAAACTACATTTTAAGGCGATTTCGTCTACATTTCCCGGTGCCATGGCCTAGGTAACGAAACTTTAGCGACTTTTTTTACATTATCTTATAGAATTCTCTTGTTTTAAGTGACAATAGGCGTTAGAATCAACATCGGCCATTAAAATATATGTCTGTCCGACAATCAACTTTAAACTACATTTTTATGGTGATTTAGTCTACATTTCCCGGTGCCACGGCCTAGGTAACGTAATTATAGCGACATTTTTTACATTATCTTATAGAATTCTCTTGCTTTGAGTGATAATAGGCCTTAGAATTACCATCGGCCAGCAAACTGCATGTCTGCCCGACATTTAACTCTAAACTACATTTTAAGGCGATTTCGTCTACATTTCCAGGAGCCTCGGCCTAGGTAACGTAATTATAGCAATTTTTTTTACATTATATTATAGAATACTCTTGCGTTGAGTGACAGTAGGCCTTTGAATCACCATCGGCCAGCAAACGACATGTCTGCCCGACATTTAAATATAAACTACATTTTTATCGCGGTTTTGTCTACATTTCCCGGTACTAAGGCTTAGTTAACGTAATTATATCAATTTTTTTCACATTATATTATAAAATACTCTTGTCTTGAGTGACAATATGCCGTAGAATCACCATCGGCCAGCAAATTACATGTCTGCCCGACATTTAACTCTAAACTACATTTTTAAGGCGATTACGTCTACATTTCCCGGTGCCACGGCCTAGATAACGTAAATATAGCAACTTTTTTTACATTATCTTATAGAATACTCTTGCTTTGAGTGACAATATGCCTTAGAATAACCATCGGCCAGCAAACTACATGTCTGCCCGACATTCAACTCTAAACTATATTTTTATGGCGGTTTTGTCTACATTTCCCGGTGCCACGGCCTAGGTAACGTAATTATAGCGACTTTTTTACATTATCTTATAGAATACTCTTGTGTTGAGTGACAATAGGCCTTAAAATCACCATCGGCCGGCAAACTACATGTCTGCCCGACATTTAACTCTAAGTCACTATTTAAAGGCGATTTCGTCTACATTTCCTGGTGCCACGGCCTAGGTAACATAATTATTGCATTTTTTTTTACATTATCTTATAGAATTCTCTTGCCTTAAGTGACAATAGGCCTATAAATTACCATCGGCTAGCAAAATATATGTCTGTCCGACAATCAACTTTAAACTACATTTTTATGGTGATTTCGTCTACATTTCCCGGTGCCACGGCCTAGATAACGTAATTATTGCAACTTTTTTTACATTATCTTATAGAATACTCTAGTTTTAAGTGATAATAGGCCTCAGAATCACCATCGGCCAGCAAACTATATGTTTTCCCGGCATTTAACTCTAAACAACATTTTTAAGACGATTTCGTCTACATTTCCCGGTCCCACGGCCTAGGTAACGTAATTATAGCGACATTTTTTACATTATCTTATAGAATACTCTTGTTTTGAGTTACAATAGGTCTTAAATTAACCATCGGCCAGCAAACTACATGTCTGCCCGACATTGAACTCTAAGTCTCTGTTTTAAGGCGATTTCGTCTACATTTACCGGTGCCACGGCCTAGGTAACATAATTATTGCAACTTTTTTTACATTATCATATAGAATACTCTTGCTTTGAGTGACAATAGGCCGTAGAATTACCATCGGCCAGCAAACTACATGTCTGCCCGACATTTAACTCTAAACTACATTTTAAGGCGATTTCGTCTACATTTCCCGGTGCCACGGCCTAGGTAACGTAATTATTGCAACTTTTTTTTTAATATCTTATAGAAGGCTCTTAATTTGAGTGACATTACGCCTTAAAATCACCATCGGCCAGCAAACTACATGTCTGCCCGACATTTAACTCTAAACCACATTTTTAAGGCGATTTCGTCTACATTTCCCGGTGCCACGGCCTAGGTAACGTAATTATTGCATTTTTTTTTAAATTTTTTTATAGAATACCTTTGCCTAGAGTGATAATAGGCCTTAGAATAACCATCGGCCAGCAAACTACATGTCTGCCCGACATTCAACTCTAAACTATATTTTTATGGCGGTTTTGTCTACATTTCCCGGTGCCACGGCCTAGGTAACGTAATTATAGCGACTTTTTTACATTATCTTATAGAATACTCTTGTGTTGAGTGACAATAGGCCTTAAAATCACCATCGGCCGGCAAACTACATGTCTGCCCGACATTTAACTCTAAGTCACTATTTAAAGGCGATTTCGTCTACATTTCCTGGTGCCACGGCCTAGGTAACATAATTATTGCATTTTTTTTTACATTATCTTATAGAATTCTCTTGCCTTAAGTGACAATAGGCCTATAAATTACCATCGGCTAGCAAAATATATGTCTGTCCGACAATCAACTTTAAACTACATTTTTATGGTGATTTCGTCTACATTTCCCGGTGCCACGGCCTAGATAACGTAATTATTGCAACTTTTTTTACATTATCTTATAGAATACTCTAGCTTTAAGTGATAATAGGCCTCAGAATCACCATCGGCCAGCAAACTATATGTTTTCCCGACATTTAACTCTAAACAACATTTTTAAGACGATTTCGTCTACATTTCCCGGTGCCACGGCCTAGGTAACGTAATTATAGCGACATTTTTTACATTATCTTATAGAATACTCTTGCTTTGAGTTACAATAGGTCTTAAATTAACCATCGGCCAGCAAACTACATGTCTGCCCGACATTGAACTCTAAGTCTCTGTTTTAAGGCGATTTCGTCTACATTTACCGGTGCCACGGCCTAGGTAACATAATTATTGCAACTTTTTTTACATTATCATATAGAATACTCTTGCCTTGAGTGACAATAGGCCGTAGAATTACCAACGGCCAGCAAACTACATGTCTGCCCGACATTTAACTCTAAACTACATTTTAAGGCGATTTCGTCTACATTTCCCGGTGCCACGGCCTAGGTAACGTAATTATTGCAACTTTTTTTTTAATATCTTATAGAAGGCTCTTAATTTGAGTGACATTACGCCTTAGAATCACCATCGGCCAGCAAACTACATGTCTGCCCGACATTTAACTCTAAACCACATTTTTAAGGCGATTTCGTCTACATTTCCCGGTGCCACGGCCTAGGTAACGTAATTATTGCATTTTTTTTTACAATTTTTTATAGAATACCTTTGCCTAGAGTGATAATAGGCCTTTGAATTACCATCGGCCAGCAAAATATATGTCTGTCCGACAATCAACTTAAAACTACAATTTTATGGTGATTTCGTCTACATTTCCCGGTGCCACGGCCTAGGTAACGTAATTATGGCGACTTTTTTACCTTATCTTATAGAATTCTCTTGTGTTCAGTGACAATAGGCCTTAAAATCACCATCGGCCAGCAAACTACATGTCTGCCCGACATTTAACTCTAAGTCACTATTTGAAGGCGATTTCGTCTACATTTCCTGGTGCCACGGCCTAGGTAACGTAATTATAGCGACATTTTTTACATTATCTTATAGAATATTTTTCCTTTGAGTGACAATAGGCCTTCGAATCACCATCAGTTAGCAAACTACATGTCTGCCCGACATTTAACTCTAAACTACATTTTAAGGCGATTTCGTCTACATTTCCCGGTGCCGCGGCCTAGGTAACGTAATCATGGCGACATTTTTTACAATAATTTATAGAATACTCTTGCCTTGAGTGACAATAGGCCGTACAATCACCATCGGCCAGCAAACTACATGTCTGCCCGACATTTAACTCTAAACTACATTTTAAGGCGATTTCGTCTACATTTCCCGGTGCCATGGCCTAGGTAACGTAATTATTGCAACTTTTTTTACATTATCTTATAGAATGCTCTTACCTTGAGTGACATTACGCCTTAGCATCACCATGGGCCAGCAAACTACATGTCTGGCCGACATTTAACTCTAAACTACATTTTAAGGCGATTTCGTCTACATTTCCCGGTGCCACGGCCTAGGTAACGTAATTATGGCGACATTTTTTACATAAGTTTATAGAATCCTCTTGCCTTGAGTGACAAAATGCGGTAGAATCACCATCGGCCAGCAAACTACATGTCTGCCCGACATTTAACTCTAAACTACATTTTTAAGGCGATTACGTCTACATTTCCCGGTGCCACGGCCTAGATAACGTAAATATAGCAACTTTTTTTACATTATCTTATACAATCCTCTTGCTATGAGTGACAATATGCCTTAGAATAACCATCGGCCAGCAAACTACATGTCTGCCCGACATTCAACTCTAAACTATATTTTTATGGCGGTTTTGTCTACATTTCCCGGTGCCACGGCCTAGATAACGTAATTATTGCAACGTTGTTTACATTTTATTATAGAATACTCTTAGTTTGAGTGATAATAGGCCTAAGAATCACCATCGGCTAGCAAACTACATGTCTGCCCGACATTCAACTCTAAACTATATTTTTATGGCGGTTTTGTCTACATTTCCCGGTGCCACGGCCTAGATAACGTAATTATTGCATTGTTGTTTACATTTTATTATAGAATACTCTTAGTTTGAGTGATAGTAGGCCTAAGAATCACCATCGGCTAGCAAACTACATGTCTGCCCGACATTTAACTCTAAACTACATTTTAAGGCGATTTCGTCTACATTTCCCGGTGCCACGGCCCAGGTAACGTAACTATAGCGACTTTTTTTACATTATCTTAGATAATGCTCTTGTCTTGAGTGACAATAGGCCTTTGAATCACCATCGGCCAGCAAACGACATGTCTGCCCAACATTTAAATATAAACTACATTTTTATCGCGGTTTTGTCTACATTTCCCGGTTCTAAGGCTTAGTTAACGTAATTATTTCAACTTTTTTCACATTATATTATAGAATACTCTTGCCTTAAGTGAGAATAGGCCTTAGAATCACCATCGGCCAGCAAACTACATGTCTGCCCGACATTTAACTCTAAACTACATTTTTAAGGCGATTACGTCTACATTTCCCGGTGCCACGGCCTAGATAAAATAAATATAGCAATTTTTTTTACATTATATTATAGAATACTCTTGCGTTGAGTGACAGTAGGCCTTTGAATCACCATCGGCCAGCAAACGACATGTCTGCCCGACATTTAAATATAAACTACATTTTTATCGCGGTTTTGTCTACATTTCCCGGTACTAAGGCTTAGTTAACGTAATTATATCAATTTTTTTCACATTATATTATAAAATACTCTTGTCTTGAGTGACAATATGCCGTAGAATCACCATCGGCCAGCAAATTACATGTCTGCCCGACATTTAACTCTAAACTACATTTTTAAGGCGATTACGTCTACATTTCCCGGTGCCACGGCCTAGATAACGTAAATATAGCAACTTTTTTTACATTATCTTATAGAATACTCTTGCCTTGAGTGACAATATGCCTTAGAATAACCATCGGCCAGCAAACTACATGTCTGCCCGACATTCAACTCTAAACTATATTTTTATGGCGGTTTTGTCTACATTTCCCGGTGCCACGGCCTAGATAACGTAAATATAGCAACTTTTTTTACACTATCTTATAGAATACTCTTGTTTTGAGTGACAATATGCCTTAGAATAACCATCGGCCAGCAAACTACATGTCTGCCCGACATTCAACTCTAAACTATATTTTTATGGCGGTTTTGTCTACATTTCCCGGTGCCACGGCCTAGATAACGTAATTATTGCAACTTTTTTTACATTATCTTATAGAATACTCTAGTTTTAAGTGATAATAGGCCTCAGAATCACCATCGGCCAGCAAACTATATGTTTTCCCGACATTTAACTCTAAACAACATTTTTAAGACGATTTCGTCTACATTTCCCGGTCCCACGGCCTAGGTAACGTAATTATAGCGACATTTTTTACATTATCTTATAGAATACTCTTGCTTTGAGTTACAATAGGTCTTAAATTAACCATCGGCCAGCAAACTACATGTCTGCCCGACATTGAACTCTAAGTCTCTGTTTTAAGGCGATTTCGTCTACATTTACCGGTGCCACGGCCTAGGTAACATAATTATTGCAACTTTTTTTACATTATCATATAGAATACTCTTGCCTTGAGTGACAATAGGCCGTAGAATTACCATCGGCCAGCAAACTACATGTCTGCCCGACATTTAACTCTAAACTACATTTTAAGGCGATTTCGTCTACATTTCCCGGTGCCACGGCCTAGGTTACGTAATTATTGCAACTTTTTTTTTAATATCTTATAGAAGGCTCTTAATTTGAGTGACATTACGCCTTAAAATCACCATCGGCCAGCAAACTACATGTCTGCCCGACATTTAACTCTAAACCACATTTTTAAGGCGATTTCGTCTACATTTCCCGGTGCCACGGCCTAGGTAACGTAATTATTGCATTTTTTTTTAAATTTTTTTATAGAATACCTTTGCTTAGAGTGATAATAGGCCTTTGAATTACCATCGGCCAGCAAAATATATGTCTGTCCGACAATCAACTTAAAACTACAATTTTATGGTGATTTCGTCTACATTTCCCGGTGCCACGGCCTAGGTAACGTAATTATGGCGACTTTTTTACCTTATCTTATAGAATACTCTTGTGTTCAGTGACAATAGGCCTTAAAATCACCATCGGCCAGCAAACTACATGTCTGCCCGACATTTAACTCTAAGTCACTATTTGAAGGCGATTTCGTCTACATTTCCTGGTGCCACGGCCTAGGTAACGTAATTATAGCGACATTTTTTACATTATCTTATAGAATATTTTTGCCTTGAGTGACAATAGGCCTTCGAATCACCATCAGTTAGCAAACTACATGTCTGCCCGACATTTAACTCTAAACTACATTTTAAGGCGATTTCGTCTACATTTCCCGGTGCCGCGGCCTAGGTAACGTAATCATGGCGACATTTTTTACAATAATTTATAGAATACTCTTGCCTTGAGTGACAATAGGCCGTACAATCACCATCGGCCAGCAAACTACATGTCTGCCCGACATTTAACTCTAAACTACATTTTAAGGCGATTTCGTCTACATTTCCCGGTGCCATGGCCTAGGTAACGTAATTATTGCAACTTTTTTTACATTATCTTATAGAATGCTCTTACCTTGAGTGACATTACGCCTTAGCATCACCATGGGCCAGCAAACTACATGTCTGCCCGACATTTAACTCTAAACTACATTTTAAGGCGATTTCGTCTACATTTCCCGGTGCCACGGCCTAGGTAACGTAATTATGGCGACATTTTTTACATAAGTTTATAGAATACTCTTGCCTTGAGTGACAAAATGCGGTAGAATCACCATCGGCCAGCAAACTACATGTCTGCCCGACATTTAACTCTAAACTACATTTTTAAGGCGATTACGTCTACATTTCCCGGTGCCACGGCCTAGATAACGTAAATATAGCAACTTTTTTTACATTATCTTATACAATCCTCTTGCTATGAGTGACAATATGCCTTAGAATAACCATCGGCCAGCAAACTACATGTCTGCCCGACATTCAACTCTAAACTATATTTTTATGGCGGTTTTGTCTACATTTCCCGGTGCCACGGCCTAGATAACGTAATTATTGCAACGTTGTTTACATTTTATTATAGAATACTCTTAGTTTGAGTGATAATAGGCCTAAGAATCACCATCGGCTAGCAAACTACATGTCTGCCCGACATTCAACTCTAAACTATATTTTTATGGCGGTTTTGTCTACATTTCCCGGTGCCACGGCCTAGATAACGTAATTATTGCATTGTTGTTTACATTTTATTATAGAATACTCTTAGTTTGAGTGATAGTAGGCCTAAGAATCACCATCGGCTAGCAAACTACATGTCTGCCCGACATTTAACTCTAAACTACATTTTAAGGCGATTTCGTCTACATTTCCCGGTGCCACGGCCCAGGTAACGTAACTATAGCGACTTTTTTTACATTATCTTAGATAATGCTCTTGTCTTGAGTGACAATAGGCCTTTGAATCACCATCGGCCAGCAAACGACATGTCTGCCCAACATTTAAATATAAACTACATTTTTATCGCGGTTTTGTCTACATTTCCCGGTTCTAAGGCTTAGTTAACGTAATTATTTCAACTTTTTTCACATTATATTATAGAATACTCTTGCCTTAAGTGAGAATAGGCCTTAGAATCACCATCGGCCAGCAAACTACATGTCTGCCCGACATTTAACTCTAAACTACATTTTTAAGGCGATTACGTCTACATTTCCCGGTGCCACGGCCTAGATAACGTAAATATAGCAATTTTTTTTACATTATCTTATAGAATATTCTTGTTTTGAGTGACAGTTTGCCTTAGAATAACCATCGGCCATTAAACTACATGTCTGCCCGACATTCAACTCTAAACTATATTTTTATGGCGGTTTTGTCTACATTTCCCGGTGCCACGGCCTAGATAACGTAATTATTGCAACGGTTTTTACATTTTATTATAGAATACTCTTAGTTTAAGTGATAATACGCCTAAGAATTACCATCGGCCAGCAAACTACATGTCTGCCCGACATTTAACTCTAAACTACATTTTAAGGCAATTTTGTCTACATTTCCCGGTGCCATGGCCTAGGTAACGAAACTATAGCGACTTTTTTTACATTATCTTATAGAATTCTCTTGTTTTAAGTGACAATAGGCGTTAGAATCACCATCGGCCAGCAAACTACATGTTTTCCCGACATTTAACTCTAAACTACATTTTTAAGGCGATTTCGTCTACATTACCCGGTGCCACGGCCTAGGTAACGTAATTATTCGAACTTTTTTTACACGATCTTATAGAATTATTTTGCATTGAGTGAAAAAATGCCTTAAAATTACCATCGGCCAGCAAACTACTTGTTTTCCCGACATTTAACTCTAAACAATATTTTTAAGACGATTTCGTCAACATTTCCCGGTGCCACGGCCTAGGTAACGTAATTATAGCGACTTTTTTTACATTATCTTATAGAATACTTTTGTGTTGAGTGACAATAGGCCTTTGAATCACCATCGGCCAGCAAACGACATGTCTGCCCGACATTTAAATATAAACTACATTTTTATCGCGGTTTTGTCTACATTTCCCGGTACTAAGGCTTAGTTAACGTAATTATTTCAACTTTTTTCACATTATATTATAGAATACTCTTGCTTTAAGTGACAATAGGCCTTAGAATCACCATCGGCCAGCAAACTACATGTCTGCCCGACATTTAACTCTAAACTACATTTTTAAGGCGATTACGTCTACATTTCCCGGTGCCACGGCCTAGATAACGTAAATATAGCAACTTTTTTTACCTTATCTTATAGAATGCTCTTGTTTTGAGTGACAATATGCCTTAGAATAACCATCGGCCAGCAAACTACATGTCTGCCCGACATTCAACTCTAAACTATCATTTTATGGCGGTTTTGTCTACATTTCCCGGTGCCACGGCCTAGATAACGTAATTTTTGCAACGTTTTTTTACATTTTATTATAGAATACTCGTGGTTTGAGTGATAATAGGCCTAAGAATCACCATCGGCCAGCAAACTACATGTCTGCCCGACATTTAACTCTAAACTACATTTTAAGGCGATTTCGTCTACATTTCCCGGTGCCATGGCCTAGGTAACGAAACTTTAGCGACTTTTTTTACATTATCTTATAGAATTCTCTTGTTTTAAGTGACAATAGGCGTTAGAATCAACATCGGCCATTAAAATATATGTCTGTCCGACAATCAACTTTAAACTACATTTTTATGGTGATTTAGTCTACATTTCCCGGTGCCACGGCCTAGGTAACGTAATTATAGCGACATTTTTTACATTATCTTATAGAATTCTCTTGCTTTGAGTGATAATAGGCCTTAGAATTACCATCGGCCAGCAAACTGCATGTCTGCCCGACATTTAACTCTAAACTACATTTTAAGGCGATTTCGTCTACATTTCCAGGAGCCTCGGCCTAGGTAACGTAATTATAGCAATTTTTTTTACATTATATTATAGAATACTCTTGCGTTGAGTGACAGTAGGCCTTTGAATCACCATCGGCCAGCAAACGACATGTCTGCCCGACATTTAAATATAAACTACATTTTTATCGCGGTTTTGTCTACATTTCCCGGTACTAAGGCTTAGTTAACGTAATTATATCAATTTTTTTCACATTATATTATAAAATACTCTTGTCTTGAGTGACAATATGCCGTAGAATCACCATCGGCCAGCAAATTACATGTCTGCCCGACATTTAACTCTAAACTACATTTTTAAGGCGATTACGTCTACATTTCCCGGTGCCACGGCCTAGATAACGTAAATATAGCAACTTTTTTTACATTATCTTATAGAATACTCTTGCTTTGAGTGACAATATGCCTTAGAATAACCATCGGCCAGCAAACTACATGTCTGCCCGACATTCAACTCTAAACTATATTTTTATGGCGGTTTTGTCTACATTTCCCGGTGCCACGGCCTAGGTAACGTAATTATAGCGACTTTTTTACATTATCTTATAGAATACTCTTGTGTTGAGTGACAATAGGCCTTAAAATCACCATCGGCCGGCAAACTACATGTCTGCCCGACATTTAACTCTAAGTCACTATTTAAAGGCGATTTCGTCTACATTTCCTGGTGCCACGGCCTAGGTAACATAATTATTGCATTTTTTTTTACATTATCTTATAGAATTCTCTTGCCTTAAGTGACAATAGGCCTATAAATTACCATCGGCTAGCAAAATATATGTCTGTCCGACAATCAACTTTAAACTACATTTTTATGGTGATTTCGTCTACATTTCCCGGTGCCACGGCCTAGATAACGTAATTATTGCAACTTTTTTTACATTATCTTATAGAATACTCTAGTTTTAAGTGATAATAGGCCTCAGAATCACCATCGGCCAGCAAACTATATGTTTTCCCGACATTTAACTCTAAACAACATTTTTAAGACGATTTCGTCTACATTTCCCGGTCCCACGGCCTAGGTAACGTAATTATAGCGACATTTTTTACATTATCTTATAGAATACTCTTGCTTTGAGTTACAATAGGTCTTAAATTAACCATCGGCCAGCAAACTACATGTCTGCCCGACATTGAACTCTAAGTCTCTGTTTTAAGGCGATTTCGTCTACATTTACCGGTGCCACGGCCTAGGTAACATAATTATTGCAACTTTTTTTACATTATCATATAGAATACTCTTGCCTTGAGTGACAATAGGCCGTAGAATTACCATCGGCCAGCAAACTACATGTCTGCCCGACATTTAACTCTAAACTACATTTTAAGGCGATTTCGTCTATATTTCCCGGTGCCACGGCCTAGATAACGTAATTATTGCAACTTTTTTTTTAATATCTTATAGAAGGCTCTTAATTTGAGTGACATTACGCCTTAAAATCACCATCGGCCAGCAAACTACATGTCTGCCCGACATTTAACTCTAAACCACATTTTTAAGGCGATTTCGTCTACATTTCCCGGTGCCACGGCCTAGGTAACGTAATTATTGCATTTTTTTTTAAATTTTTTTATAGAATACCTTTGCCTAGAGTGATAATAGGCCTTTGAATTACCATCGGCCAGCAAAATATATGTCTGTCCGACAATCAACTTAAAACTACAATTTTATGGTGATTTCGTCTACATTTCCCGGTGCCACGGCCTAGGTAACGTAATTATGGCGACTTTTTTACCTTATCTTATAGAATACTCTTGTGTTCAGTGACAATAGGCCTTAAAATCACCATCGGCCAGCAAACTACATGTCTGCCCGACATTTAACTCTAAGTCACTATTTGAAGGCGATTTCGTCTACATTTCCTGGTGCCACGGCCTAGGTAACGTAATTATAGCGACATTTTTTACATTATCTTATAGAATATTTTTGCCTTGAGTGACAATAGGCCTTCGAATCACCATCAGTTAGCAAACTACATGTCTGCCCGACATTTAACTCTAAACTACATTTTAAGGCGATTTCGTCTACATTTCCCGGTGCCGCGGCCTAGGTAACGTAATCATGGCGACATTTTTTACAATAATTTATAGAATATTCTTGCCTTGAGTGACAATAGGCCGTACAATCACCATCGGCCAGCAAACTACATGTCTGCCCGACATTTAACTCTAAACTACATTTTAAGGCGATTTCGTCTACATTTCCCGGTGCCATGGCCTAGGTAACGTAATTATTGCAACTTTTTTTACATTATCTTATAGAATGCTCTTACCTTGAGTGACATTACGCCTTAGCATCACCATGGGCCAGCAAACTACATGTCTGCCCGACATTTAACTCTAAACTACATTTTAAGGCGATTTCGTCTACATTTCCCGGTGCCACGGCCTAGGTAACGTAATTATGGCGACATTTTTTACATAGGTTTATAGAATACTCTTGCCTTGAGTGACAAAATGCAATAGAATCACCATCGGCCAGCAAACTACATGTCTGCCCGACATTTAACTCTAAACTACATTTTTAAGGCGATTACGTCTACATTTCCCGGTGCCACGGCCTAGATAACGTAAATATAGCAACTTTTTTTACATTATCTTATACAATCCTCTTGCTATGAGTGACAATATGCCTTAGAATAACCATCGGCCAGCAAACTACATGTCTGCCCGACATTCAACTCTAAACTATATTTTTATGGCGGTTTTGTCTACATTTCCCGGTGCCACGGCCTAGATAACGTAATTATTGCAACGTTGTTTACATTTTATTATAGAATACTCTTAGTTTGAGTGATAATAGGCCTAAGAATCACCATCGGCTAGCAAACTACATGTCTGCCCGACATTCAACTCTAAACTATATTTTTATGGCGGTTTTGTCTACATTTCCCGGTGCCACGGCCTAGATAACGTAATTATTGCATTGTTGTTTACATTTTATTATAGAATACTCTTAGTTTGAGTGATAGTAGGCCTAAGAATCACCATCGGCTAGCAAACTACATGTCTGCCCGACATTTAACTCTAAACTACATTTTAAGGCGATTTCGTCTACATTTCCCGGTGCCACGGCCCAGGTAACGTAACTATAGCGACTTTTTTTACATTATCTTAGATAATGCTCTTGTCTTGAGTGACAATAGGCCTTTGAATCACCATCGGCCAGCAAACGACATGTCTGCCCAACATTTAAATATAAACTACATTTTTATCGCGGTTTTGTCTACATTTCCCGGTTCTAAGGCTTAGTTAACGTAATTATTTCAACTTTTTTCACATTATATTATAGAATACTCTTGCCTTAAGTGAGAATAGGCCTTAGAATCACCATCGGCCAGCAAACTACATGTCTGCCCGACATTTAACTCTAAACTACATTTTTAAGGCGATTACGTCTACATTTCCCGGTGCCACGGCCTAGATAACGTAAATATAGCAATTTTTTTTACATTATCTTATAGAATATTCTTGTTTTGAGTGACAGTTTGCCTTAGAATAACCATCGGCCATTAAACTACATGTCTGCCCGACATTCAACTCTAAACTATATTTTTATGGCGGTTTTGTCTACATTTCCCGGTGCCACGGCCTAGATAACGTAATTATTGCAACGGTTTTTACATTTTATTATAGAATACTCTTAGTTTAAGTGATAATACGCCTAAGAATTACCATCGGCCAGCAAACTACATGTCTGCCCGACATTTAACTCTAAACTACATTTTAAGGCAATTTTGTCTACATTTCCCGGTGCCATGGCCTAGGTAACGAAACTATAGCGACTTTTTTTACATTATCTTATAGAATTCTCTTGTTTTAAGTGACAATAGGTGTTAGAATCACCATCGGCCAGCAAACTACATGTTTTCCCGACATTTAACTCTAAACTACATTTTTAAGGCGATTTCGTCTACATTACCCGGTGCCACGGCCTAGGTAACGTAATTATTGGAACTTTTTTTACACGATCTTATAGAATTATTTTGCATTGAGTGAAAAAATGCCTTAAAATTACCATCGGCCAGCAAACTACTTGTTTTCCCGACATTTAACTCTAAACAATATTTTTAAGACGATTTCGTCAACATTTCCCGGTGCCACGGCCTAGGTAACGTAATTATAGCGACTTTTTTTACATTATCTTATAGAATACTTTTGAGTTGAGTGACAATAGGCCTTTGAATCACCATCGGCCAGCAAACGACATGTCTGCCCGACATTTAAATATAAACTACATTTTTATCGCGGTTTTGTCTACATTTCCCGGTACTAAGGCTTAGTTAACGTAATTATTTCAACTTTTTTCACATAATATTATAGAATACTCTTGCCTTAAGTGACAATAGGCCTTAGAATCACCATCGGCCAGCAAACTACATGTCTGCCCGACATTTAACTCTAAACTACATTTTTAAGGCGATTACGTCTACATTTCCCGGTGCCACGGCCTAGATAACGTAAATATAGCAACTTTTTTTACCTTATCTTATAGAATGCTCTTGTTTTGAGTGACAATATGCCTTAGAATAACCATCGGCCAGCAAACTACATGTCTGCCCGACATTCAACTCTAAACTATCATTTTATGGCGGTTTTGTCTACATTTCCCGGTGCCACGGCCTAGATAACGTAATTTTTGCAACGTTTTTTTACATTTTATTATAGAATACTCGTGGTTTGAGTGATAATAGGCCTAAGAATCACCATCGGCCAGCAAACTACATGTCTGCCCGACATTTAACTCTAAACTACATTTTAAGGCGATTTCGTCTACATTTCCCGGTGCCATGGCCTAGGTAACGAAACTTTAGCGACTTTTTTTACATTATCTTATAGAATTCTCTTGTTTTAAGTGACAATAGGCGTTAGAATCAACATCGGCCATTAAAATATATGTCTGTCCGACAATCAACTTTAAACTACATTTTTATGGTGATTTAGTCTACATTTCCCGGTGCCACGGCCTAGGTAACGTAATTATAGCGACATTTTTTACATTATCTTATAGAATTCTCTTGCTTTGAGTGATAATAGGCCTTAGAATTACCATCGGCCAGCAAACTGCATGTCTGCCCGACATTTAACTCTAAACTACATTTTAAGGCGATTTCGTCTACATTTCTAGGAGCCTCGGCCTAGGTAACGTAATTATAGCAATTTTTTTTACATTATATTATAGAATACTCTTGCGTTCAGTGACAGTAGGCCTTTGAATCACCATCGGCCAGCAAACGACATGTCTGCCTGACATTTAAATATAAACTACATTTTTATCGCGGTTTTGTCTACATTTCCCGGTACTAAGGCTTAGTTAACGTAATTATATCAATTTTTTTCACATTATATTATAGAATACTCTTGTCTTGAGTGACAATATGCCGTAGAATCACCATCGGCCAGCAAATTACATGTCTGCCCGACATTTAACTCTAAACTACATTTTTAAGGCGATTACGTCTACATTTCCCGGTGCCACGGCCTAGATAACGTAAATATAGCAACTTTTTTTACATTATCTTATAGAATACTCTTGCTTTGAGTGACAATATGCCTTAGAATAACCATCGGCCAGCAAACTACATGTCTGCCCGACATTCAACTCTAAACTATATTTTTATGGCGGTTTTGTCTACATTTCCCGGTGCCACGGCCTAGGTAACGTAATTATAGCGACTTTTTTACATTATCTTATAGAATACTCTTGTGTTGAGTGACAATAGGCCTTAAAATCACCATCGGCCGGCAAACTACATGTCTGCCCGACATTTAACTCTAAGTCCCTATTTAAAGGCGATTTCGTCTACATTTCCTGGTGCCACGGCCTAGGTAACATAATTATTGCATTTTTTTTTACATTATCTTATAGAATACCTTTGCCTAAAGTGATAATAGGCCTTTGAATTACCATCGGCCAGCAAAATATATGTCTGTCCGACAATCAACTTAAAACTACAATTTTATGGTTATTTCGTCTACATTTCCCGGTGCCACGGCCTAGGTAACGTAATTATGGCGACTTTTTTACCTTATCTTATAGAATACTCTTGTGTTCAGTGACAATAGGCCTTAAAATCACCATCGGCCAGCAAACTACATGTCTGCCCGACATTTAACTCTAAGTCACTATTTGAAGGCGATTTCGTCTACATTTCCTGGTGCCACGGCCTAGGTAACGTAATTATAGCGACATTTTTTACATTATCTTATAGAATATTTTTGCCTTGAGTGACAATAGGCCTTCGAATCACCATCAGTTAGCAAACTACATGTCTGCCCGACATTTAACTCTAAACTACATTTTAAGGCGATTTCGTCTACATTTCCCGGTGCCGCGGCCTAGGTAACGTAATCATGGCGACATTTTTTACAATAATTTATAGAATACTCTTGCCTTGAGTGACAATAGGCCGTACAATCACCATCGGCCAGCAAACTACATGTCTGCCCGACATTTAACTCTAAACTACATTTTAAGGCGATTTCGTCTACATTTCCCGGTGCCATGGCCTAGGTAACGTAATTATTGCAACTTTTTTTACATTATCTTATAGAATGCTCTTACCTTGAGTGACATTACGCCTTAGCATCACCATGGGCCAGCAAACTACATGTCTGCCCGACATTTAACTCTAAACTACATTTTAAGGCGATTTCGTCTACATTTCCCGGTGCCACGGCCTAGGTAACGTAATTATGGCGACATTTTTTACATAAGTTTATAGAATCCTCTTGCCTTGAGTGACAAAATGCGGTAGAATCACCATCGGCCAGCAAACTACATGTCTGCCCGACATTTAACTCTAAACTACATTTTTAAGGCGATTACGTCTACATTTCCCGGTGCCACGGCCTAGATAACGTAAATATAGCAACTTTTTTTACATTATCTTATACAATTCTCTTGCTATGAGTGACAATATGCCTTAGAATAACCATCGGCCAGCAAACTACATGTCTGCCCGACATTCAACTCTAAACTATATTTTTATGGCGGTTTTGTCTACATTTCCCGGTGCCACGGCCTAGATAACGTAATTATTGCAACGTTGTTTACATTTTATTATAGAATACTCTTAGTTTGAGTGATAATAGGCCTAAGAATCACCATCGGCTAGCAAACTACATGTCTGCCCGACATTCAACTCTAAACTATATTTTTATGGCGGTTTTGTCTACATTTCCCGGTGCCACGGCCTAGATAACGTAATTATTGCATTGTTGTTTACATTTTATTATAGAATACTCTTAGTTTGAGTGATAGTAGGCCTAAGAATCACCATCGGCTAGCAAACTACATGTCTGCCCGACATTTAACTCTAAACTACATTTTAAGGCGATTTCGTCTACATTTCCCGGTGCCACGGCCCAGGTAACGTAACTATAGCGACTTTTTTTACATTATCTTAGATAATGCTCTTGTCTTGAGTGACAATAGGCCTTTGAATCACCATCGGCCAGCAAACGACATGTCTGCCCAACATTTAAATATAAACTACATTTTTATCGCGGTTTTGTCTACATTTCCCGGTTCTAAGGCTTAGTTAACGTAATTATTTCAACTTTTTTCACATTATATTATAGAATACTCTTGCCTTAAGTGAGAATAGGCCTTAGAATCACCATCGGCCAGCAAACTACATGTCTGCCCGACATTTAACTCTAAACTACATTTTTAAGGCGATTACGTCTACATTTCCCGGTGCCACGGCCTAGATAACGTAAATATAGCAATTTTTTTTACATTATCTTATAGAATATTCTTGTTTTGAGTGACAGTTTGCCTTAGAATAACCATCGGCCATTAAACTACATGTCTGCCCGACATTCAACTCTAAACTATATTTTTATGGCGGTTTTGTCTACATTTCCCGGTGCCACGGCCTAGATAACGTAATTATTGCAACGGTTTTTACATTTTATTATAGAATACTCTTAGTTTAAGTGATAATACGCCTAAGAATTACCATCGGCCAGCAAACTACATGTCTGCCCGACATTTAACTCTAAACTACATTTTAAGGCAATTTTGTCTACATTTCCCGGTGCCACGGCCTAGGTAACGTAATTATAGCGATTTTTTTACCTTATCTTATAGAATACTCTTGTGTTGAGTGACAATAGGCCTTAAAATCACCATCGGCCAGCAAACTACATGTCTGCCCGACATTTAACTCTAAGTCACTATTTGAAGGCGATTTCGTCTACATTTCCTGGTGCCACGGCCTAGGTAACGTAATTATTGCAACTTTTTTTACATTATCATATAGAATACTCTTGCCTTGAGTGACAATAGGCCTTTGAATCACTATCGGCCAGCAAAATATATGTCTGTCCGACAATCAACTTTAAACTACATTTTTATGGTGATTTAGTCTACATTTCCCGGTGCCACGGCCTAGGTAACGGAATTATAGCGACATTTTTTACATTATCTTATAGAATACTCTTGCTTTGAGTGACAATACGCCTTTGAATCACCATCAGTTAGCAAACTATATGTCCGACATTTAACTCTAACTCTAGGTAACGTAATTATGGCGACATTTTTTACATTAGTTTATAGACTACTCTTGCCTTGAGTGACAATAGGCCGTAGAATCACCATCGGCCAGCAAACTACATGTCTGCCCGACATTTAACTCTAAACTACATTTTAAGGCGATTTCGTCTACATTTCCCGGTGCCATGGCCTAGGTAACGTAATTATGGCGACATTTTTTACATTAATTTATAGACTACTCTTGCCTTGAGTGACAATAGGCCGTAGAATCACCATCGGCCAGCAAACTACATGTCTGCCCGACATTTAACTCTAAACTACATTTTAAGGCGATTTCGTCTACATTTCCCGGTGCCACTGCCTAGGTAACGTAATTATTGCAACTTTTTTTTAAATATCTTACAGAATGTTCTTAGTTTGAGTGACATTACGCCTTAGAATCACCATCGGCCAGCAAACTACATGTCTGCCCGACATTTAACTCTAAACCACATTTTTAAGGCGATTTCGTCTACATTTCCCGGTGCCACGGCCTAGGTAACGTAATTATTGCAATTTTTTTTACATTTTCTTATAGAATACCTTTGCTTAGAGTGACAATAGGCCTTTGAATTACCATCGGCCAGCAAAATATATGTCTGTCCGACAATCAACTTAAAACTACATTTTTATGGTGATTTCGTCTACATTTCCCGGTGCCACGGCCTAGGTAACGTAATTATAGCGACTTTTTTACCTTTTCTTATAGAATCCTCTTGCTTTGAGTTACAATAGGTCTTAAATTAACCATCGGCCAGCAAACTACATGTCTGCCCGACATTGAACTCTAAGTCTCTGTTTTAAGGCCATTTCGTCTACATTTACCGGTGCCACGGCCTAGGTAACATAATTATTGCAACTTTTTTTACATTATCATATAGAATACTCTTGTCTTGAGTGACAATAGACCTTTGAATCACTATCGGCCAGCAAAATATATGTCTGTCCGACAATCAACTTTAAACTACATTTTTATGGTGATTTAGTCTACATTTCCCGGTGCCACGGCCTAGGTAACGTAATTATAGCGACATTTTTTACATTATCTTATAGAATGCTCTTGCTTAGAGTGACAAAAGGCCTTCAAATCACCATCAGTTAGCAAACTACATGTCTGCCCGACATTTAACTCTAAACTACATTTTAAGGCGATTTCGTCTACATTTCCCGGTGCCACGGCCTAGGTAACGTAATTATGGCGACATTTTTTACATTATTTTATAGACTACTCTTGCCTTGAGTGACAATAGGCCGTAGAATCACCATCGGCCAGCAAACTACATGTCTGCCCGACATTTAACTCTAAACTACATTTTAAGGCGATTTCGTCTACATTTCCCGGTGCCATGGCCTAGGTAACGTAATTATGGCGACATTTTTTACATTAATTTATAGACTACTCTTGCCTTGAGTGACAATACGCCGTAGAATCACCATCGGCCAGCAAACTACATGTCTGCCCGACATTTAACTCTAAACTACATTTTAAGGCGATTTCGTCTACATTTCCCGGTGCCACGGCCTAGGTAATTTAATTATTGCAACTTTTTTTTAAATATCTTATAGAAGGCTCTTAATTTGAGTGACATTACGCCTTAGAATCACCATCGGCCAGCAAACTACATGTCTGCCTGACATTTAACTCTAAACCACATTTTTAAGGCGATTTCGTCTACATTTCCCGGTGCCACGGCCTAGGTAACGTAATTATTGCATTTTTTTTTACATTTTTTTATAGAATACCTTTGCTTAGAGTGACAATAGGCCTTTGAATTACCATCGGCCATTAAAATATATGTCTGTCCGACAATCAACTTAAAACTACATTTTTATGGTGATTTCGTCTACATTTCCCGGTGCCACGGCCTAGGTAACGTAATTATAGCAACTTTTTTACCTTATCTTATAGAATACTCTTGTGTTGAGTGACAATAGGCCTTAAAATCACCATCGGCCAGCAAACTACATGTCTGCCCGACATTTAACTCTAAGTCACTATTTGAAGGCGATTTCGTCTACATTTCCTGGTGCCACGGCCTAGGTAACGTAATTATAGCGACATTTTTTACATTATCTTATAGAATATTTTTGCCTTGAGTGACAATAGGCCTTCGAATCACCATCAGTTAGCAAACTACATGTCTGCCCGACATTTAACTCTAAACTACATTTTAAGGCGATTTCGTCTACATATCCCGGTGCCGCGGCCTAGGTAACGTAATCATGGCGACATTTTTTACAATAATTTATAGAATACTCTTGCCTTGAGTGACAATAGGCCGTAGAATCACCATCGGCCAGCAAACTACATGTCTGCCCGACATTTAACTGTAAACTACATTTTAAGGCGATTTCGTCTACATTTCCCGGTGCCACGGCCTAGGTAACGTAATTATTGCAACTTTTTTTACATTATCTTATAGAATGCTCTTACCTTAAGTGACAATACGCCTTAGCATCACCATCGGCCAGCAAACTACATGTCTGCCCGACATTTAACTCGAAACTACATTTTAAGGCGATTTCGTCTACATTTCCCGGTGCCACGGCCTAGGTAACGTAATTATGGCGACATTTTTTACATAAATTTATAGAATACTCCTGCCTTGAGTGACAAAATGCGGTAGAATCACCATCGGCCAGCAAACTACATGTCTGCCCGACATTTAACTCTAAACTACATTTTTAAGGCGATTACGTCTACATTTCCCGGTGCCATGGCCTAGATAACGTAAATATAGCAACTTTTTTTACATTATCTTATAGAATTCTCTTGCTATGAGTGACAATATGCCTTAGAATAACCATCGGCCAGCAAACTACATGTCTGCCCGACATTCAACTCTAAACTATATTTTTATGGCGGTTTTGTCTACATTTCCCGGTGCCACGGCCTAGATAACGTAATTATTGCAACGTTGTTTACATTTTATTATAGAATACTCTTAGTTTGAGTGATATTAGGCCTATGAATCACCATCGGCTAGCAAACTACATGTCTGCCCGACATTCAACTCTAAACTATATTTTTATGGCGGTTTTGTCTACATTTCCCGGTGCCACGGCCTAGATAACGTAATTATTGCAACGTTGTTTACATTTTATTATAGAATACTCTTAGTTTGAGTGACAGTAGGCCTAAGAATCACCATCGGCTAGCAAACTACATGTCTGCCCGACATTTAACTCTAAACTACATTTTAAGGCGATTTCGTCTACATTTCCCGGTGCCACGGCCTAGGTAACGTAACTATAGCGACTTTTTTTACATTATCTTAGATAATGCTCTTGTTTTGAGTGACAATAGGCCTTTGAATCACCATCGGCCAGCAAACGACATGTCTGCCCGACATTTAAATATAAACTACATTTTTATCGCGGTTTTGTCTACATTTCCCGGTACTAAGGCTTAGTTAACGTAATTATTTCAACTTTTTCACATTATATTATAGAATACTCTTGCCTTAAGTGACAAAAGGCCTTAGAATCACCATCGGCCAGCAAACTACATGTCTGCCCGACATTTAACTCTAAACTACATTTTTAAGGCGATTACGTCTACATTTCCCGGTGCCACGGCCTAGATAACGTAAATATAGCAACTTTTTTTACATTATCTTATAGAATATTCTTGCTTTGAGTGACAATTTGCCTTAGAATAACCATCGGCTATTAAACTACATGTCTGCCCGACATTCAACTCTAAACTATATTTTTATGGCGGTTTTGTATACATTTCCCGGTGCCACGGCCTAGATAACGTAATTATTGCAACGTTTTTTACATATTATTATAGAATACTCTTAGTTTGAGTGATAATAGGCCTAAGAATTACCATCGGCCAGCAAACTACATGTCTGCCCGACATTTAACTCTAAACTACATTTTAAGGCGATTTTGTCTACATTTCCCGGTGCCATGGCCTAGGTAACGAAACTATAGCGACTTTTTTTACATTTTCTTATAGAATACTCTTGTTTTAAGTGACAATAGGCGTTAGAATCACCATCGGCCAGCAAACTACATGTTTTCCCGACATTTAACTTTAAACTACATTTTTAAGGCGATTTCGTCTACATTACCCGGTGCCACGGCCTAGGTAACGTAATTATTGGAATTTTTTTTACACGATCTTATAGAATTCTCTTGCATTGAGTGAAAAAATGCCTTAAAATTACCATCGGCCAGCAAACTACTTGTTTTCCCGACATTTAACTCTAAACAATATTTTTAAGACGATTTCGTCTACATTTCCTTGTGCCACGGCCTAGGTAACGTAATTATAGCGACTTTTTTTACATTATCTTATAGAATGCTTTTGTGTTGAGTGACAATAGGCCTTTGAATCACCATCGGCCAGCAAACGACATGTCTGCCCGACATTTAAATATAAACTACATTTTTATCGCGGTTTTGTCTACATTTTCCGGTACTAAGGCTTAGTTAACGTAATTATTTCAACTTTTTTCACATAATATTATAGAATACTCTTGCTTTAAGTGACAATAGGCCTTAGAATCACCATCGGCCAGCAAACTACATGTCTGCCCGACATTTAACTCTAAACTACATTTTTAAGGCGATTACGTCTACATTTCCCGGTGCCACGGCCTAGATAACGTAAATATAGCAACTTTTTTTACATTATCTTATAGAATGCTCTTGCTTTGAGTGACAATATGCCTTAGAATAACCATCGGCCTGCAAACTACATGTCTGCCCGACATTCAACTCTAAACTATATTTTTATGGCGGTTTTGTCTAAATTTCCCGGTGCCACGGCCTAGATAACGTAATTATTGCAACGTTTTTTTACATTTTATTATAGAATGCTCTTGGTTTGAGTGATAATAGGCCTAAGAATCACCATCGGCCAGCAAACTACATGTCTGCCCGACATTTAACTCTAAACTACATTTTAAGGCGATTTCGTCTACATTTCCCGGTGCCATGGCCTAGGTAACGAAACTTTAGCGACTTTTTTTACATTATCTTATAGAATTCTCTTGTTTTAATTGACAATAGGCGTTAGAATCAACATCGGCCATTAAAATATATGTCTGTCCGACAATCAACTTTAAACTACATTTTTATGGTGATTTAGTCTACATTTCCCGGTGCCACGGCCTAGGTAACGTAATTATAACGACATTTTTTACATTATCTTATAGAATTTTCTTGTTTTGAGTGATAATAGGCCTTAGAATTACCATCGGCCAGCAAACTGCATGTCTGCCCGACATTTAACTCTAAACTACATTTTAAGGCGATTTCGTCTACATTTCCCGGAGCCTCGGCCTAGGTAACGTAATTATAGCAATTTTTTTTACATTAAATTATAGAATACTCTTGCGTTGAGTGACAGTAGGCCTTTGAATCACCATCGGCCAGCAAACGACATGTCTGCCCGACATTTAAATATAAACTACATTTTTATCGCGGTTTTGTCTACATTTCCCGGTACTAAGGCTTAGTTAACGTAATTATATCAACTTTTTTCACGTTATATTATAGAATACTCTTGCCTCGAGTGACAATATGCCGTAGAATCACCATCGGCCAGCAAATTACATGTCTGCCCGACATTTAACTCTAAACTACATTTTTAAGGCGATTACGTCTACATTTCCCGGTGCCACGGCCTAGATAACGTAAATATAGCAACTTTTTTTACATTATCTTATAGAATACTCTTGCTTTGAGTGACAATATGCCTTAGAATAACCATCGGCCAGCAAACTACATGTCTGCCCGACATTCAACTCTAAACTATATTTTTATGGCGGTTTTGTCTACATTTCCCGGTGCCACGGCCTAGGTAACGTAATTATAGCGACTTTTTTACATTATCTTATAGAATACTCTTGTGTTGAGTGACAATAGGCCTTAAAATTACCATCGGCCGGCAAACTACATGTCTGCCCGACATTTAACTCTAAGTCACTATTTGAAGGCGATTTCGTCTACATTTCCTGGTGCCACGGCCTAGGTAACATAATTATTGCATTTTTTTTACATTATCTTATAGAATTCTCTTGCTTTGAGTGACAATAGGCCTATAAATTACCATCGGCTAGCAAAATATATGTCTGTCCGACAATCAACTTTAAACTACATTTTTATGGTGATTTCGTCTACATTTCCCGGTGCCACGGCCTAGATAACGTAATTATTGCAACTTTTTTTACATTATCTTATAGAATACTCTAGTTTTAAGTGATAATAGGCCTCAGAATCACCATCGGCCAGCAAACTATATGTTTTCCCGACATTTAACTCTAAACAACATTTTTAAGACGATTTCGTCTACATTTCCCGGTCCCACGGCCTAGGTAACGTAATTATAGCGACATTTTTTACATTATCTTATAGAATACTCTTGCTTTGAGTTACAATAGGTCTTAAATTAACCATCGGCCAGCAAACTACATGTCTGCCCGACATTGAACTCTAAGTCTCTGTTTTAAGGCGATTTCGTCTACATTTACCGGTGCCACGGCCTAGGTAACATAATTATTGCAACTTTTTTTACATTATCATATAGAATACTCTTGCCTTGAGTGACAATAGGCCGTAGAATTACCATCGGCCAGCAAACTACATGTCTGCCCGACATTTAACTCTAAACTACATTTTAAGGCGATTTCGTCTACATTTCCCGGTGCCACGGCCTAGGTAACGTAATTATTGCAACTTTTTTTTTAATATCTTATAGAAGGCTCTTAATTTGAGTGACATTACGCCTTAAAATCACCATCGGCCAGCAAACTACATGTCTGCCCGACATTTAACTCTAAACCACATTTTTAAGGCGATTTCGTCTACATTTCCCGGTGCCACGGCCTAGGTAACGTAATTATTGCATTTTTTTTTAAATTTTTTTATAGAATACCTTTGCTTAGAGTGATAATAGGCCTTTGAATTACCATCGGCCAGCAAAATATATGTCTGTCCGACAATCAACTTAAAACTACAATTTTATGGTGATTTCGTCTACATTTCCCGGTGCCACGGCCTAGGTAACGTAATTATGGCGACTTTTTTACCTTATCTTATAGAATACTCTTGTGTTCAGTGACAATAGGCCTTAAAATCACCATCGGCCAGCAAACTACATGTCTGCCCGACATTTAACTCTAAGTCACTATTTGAAGGCGATTTCGTCTACATTTCCTGGTGCCACGGCCTAGGTAACGTAATTATAGCGACATTTTTTACATTATCTTATAGAATATTTTTGCCTTGAGTGACAATAGGCCTTCGAATCACCATCAGTTAGCAAACTACATGTCTGCCCGACATTTAACTCTAAACTACATTTTAAGGCGATTTCGTCTACATTTCCCGGTGCCGCGGCCTAGGTAACGTAATCATGGCGACATTTTTTACAATAATTTATAGAATACTCTTGCCTTGAGTGACAATAGGCCGTACAATCACCATCGGCCAGCAAACTACATGTCTGCCCGACATTTAACTCTAAACTACATTTTAAGGCGATTTCGTCTACATTTCCCGGTGCCATGGCCTAGGTAACGTAATTATTGCAACTTTTTTTACATTATCTTATAGAATGCTCTTACCTTGAGTGACATTACGCCTTAGCATCACCATGGGCCAGCAAACTACATGTCTGCCCGACATTTAACTCTAAACTACATTTTAAGGCGATTTCGTCTACATTTCCCGGTGCCACGGCCTAGGTAACGTAATTATGGCGACATTTTTTACATAAGTTTATAGAATACTCTTGCCTTGAGTGACAAAATGCGGTAGAATCACCATCGGCCAGCAAACTACATGTCTGCCCGACATTTAACTCTAAACTACATTTTTAAGGCGATTACGTCTACATTTCCCGGTGCCACGGCCTAGATAACGTAAATATAGCAACTTTTTTTACATTATCTTATACAATCCTCTTGCTATGAGTGACAATATGCCTTAGAATAACCATCGGCCAGCAAACTACATGTCTGCCCGACATTCAACTCTAAACTATATTTTTATGGCGGTTTTGTCTACATTTCCCGGTGCCACGGCCTAGATAACGTAATTATTGCAACGTTGTTTACATTTTATTATAGAATACTCTTAGTTTGAGTGATAATAGGCCTAAGAATCACCATCGGCTAGCAAACTACATGTCTGCCCGACATTCAACTCTAAACTATATTTTTATGGCGGTTTTGTCTACATTTCCCGGTGCCACGGCCTAGATAACGTAATTATTGCATTGTTGTTTACATTTTATTATAGAATACTCTTAGTTTGAGTGATAGTAGGCCTAAGAATCACCATCGGCTAGCAAACTACATGTCTGCCCGACATTTAACTCTAAACTACATTTTAAGGCGATTTCGTCTACATTTCCCGGTGCCACGGCCCAGGTAACGTAACTATAGCGACTTTTTTTACATTATCTTAGATAATGCTCTTGTCTTGAGTGACAATAGGCCTTTGAATCACCATCGGCCAGCAAACGACATGTCTGCCCAACATTTAAATATAAACTACATTTTTATCGCGGTTTTGTCTACATTTCCCGGTTCTAAGGCTTAGTTAACGTAATTATTTCAACTTTTTTCACATTATATTATAGAATACTCTTGCCTTAAGTGAGAATAGGCCTTAGAATCACCATCGGCCAGCAAACTACATGTCTGCCCGACATTTAACTCTAAACTACATTTTTAAGGCGATTACGTCTACATTTCCCGGTGCCACGGCCTAGATAACGTAAATATAGCAATTTTTTTTACATTATCTTATAGAATATTCTTGTTTTGAGTGACAGTTTGCCTTAGAATAACCATCGGCCATTAAACTACATGTCTGCCCGACATTCAACTCTAAACTATATTTTTATGGCGGTTTTGTCTACATTTCCCGGTGCCACGGCCTAGATAACGTAATTATTGCAACGGTTTTTACATTTTATTATAGAATACTCTTAGTTTAAGTGATAATACGCCTAAGAATTACCATCGGCCAGCAAACTACATGTCTGCCCGACATTTAACTCTAAACTACATTTTAAGGCAATTTTGTCTACATTTCCCGGTGCCATGGCCTAGGTAACGAAACTATAGCGACTTTTTTTACATTATCTTATAGAATTCTCTTGTTTTAAGTGACAATAGGCGTTAGAATCACCATCGGCCAGCAAACTACATGTTTTCCCGACATTTAACTCTAAACTACATTTTTAAGGCGATTTCGTCTACATTACCCGGTGCCACGGCCTAGGTAACGTAATTATTGGAACTTTTTTTACACGATCTTATAGAATTATTTTGCATTGAGTGAAAAAATGCCTTAAAATTACCATCGGCCAGCAAACTACTTGTTTTCCCGACATTTAACTCTAAACAATATTTTTAAGACGATTTCGTCAACATTTCCCGGTGCCACGGCCTAGGTAACGTAATTATAGCGACTTTTTTTACATTATCTTATAGAATACTTTTGTGTTGAGTGACAATAGGCCTTTGAATCACCATCGGCCAGCAAACGACATGTCTGCCCGACATTTAAATATAAACTACATTTTTATCGCGGTTTTGTCTACATTTCCCGGTACTAAGGCTTAGTTAACGTAATTATTTCAACTTTTTTCACATAATATTATAGAATACTCTTGCCTTAAGTGACAATAGGCCTTAGAATCACCATCGGCCAGCAAACTACATGTCTGCCCGACATTTAACTCTAAACTACATTTTTAAGGCGATTACGTCTACATTTCCCGGTGCCACGGCCTAGATAACGTAAATATAGCAACTTTTTTTACCTTATCTTATAGAATGCTCTTGTTTTGAGTGACAATATGCCTTAGAATAACCATCGGCCAGCAAACTACATGTCTGCCCGACATTCAACTCTAAACTATCATTTTATGGCGGTTTTGTCTACATTTCCCGGTGCCACGGCCTAGATAACGTAATTTTTGCAACGTTTTTTTACATTTTATTATAGAATACTCGTGGTTTGAGTGATAATAGGCCTAAGAATCACCATCGGCCAGCAAACTACATGTCTGCCCGACATTTAACTCTAAACTACATTTTAAGGCGATTTCGTCTACATTTCCCGGTGCCATGGCCTAGGTAACGAAACTTTAGCGACTTTTTTTACATTATCTTATAGAATTCTCTTGTTTTAAGTGACAATAGGCGTTAGAATCAACATCGGCCATTAAAATATATGTCTGTCCGACAATCAACTTTAAACTACATTTTTATGGTGATTTAGTCTACATTTCCCGGTGCCACGGCCTAGGTAACGTAATTATAGCGACATTTTTTACATTATCTTATAGAATTCTCTTGCTTTGAGTGATAATAGGCCTTAGAATTACCATCGGCCAGCAAACTGCATGTCTGCCCGACATTTAACTCTAAACTACATTTTAAGGCGATTTCGTCTACATTTCCAGGAGCCTCGGCCTAGGTAACGTAATTATAGCAATTTTTTTTACATTATATTATAGAATACTCTTGCGTTGAGTGACAGTAGGCCTTTGAATCACCATCGGCCAGCAAACGACATGTCTGCCCGACATTTAAATATAAACTACATTTTTATCGCGGTTTTGTCTACATTTCCCGGTACTAAGGCTTAGTTAACGTAATTATATCAATTTTTTTCACATTATATTATAAAATACTCTTGTCTTGAGTGACAATATGCCGTAGAATCACCATCGGCCAGCAAATTACATGTCTGCCCGACATTTAACTCTAAACTACATTTTTAAGGCGATTACGTCTACATTTCCCGGTGCCACGGCCTAGATAACGTAAATATAGCAACTTTTTTTACATTATCTTATAGAATACTCTTGCTTTGAGTGACAATATGCCTTAGAATAACCATCGGCCAGCAAACTACATGTCTGCCCGACATTCAACTCTAAACTATATTTTTATGGCGGTTTTGTCTACATTTCCCGGTGCCGCGGCCTAGGTAACGTAATCATGGCGACATTTTTTACAATAATTTATAGAATACTCTTGCCTTGAGTGACAATAGGCCGTACAATCACCATCGGCCAGCAAACTACATGTCTGCCCGACATTTAACTCTAAACTACATTTTAAGGCGATTTCGTCTACATTTCCCGGTGCCATGGCCTAGGTAACGTAATTATTGCAACTTTTTTTACATTATCTTATAGAATGCTCTTACCTTGAGTGACATTACGCCTTAGCATCACCATGGGCCAGCAAACTACATGTCTGGCCGACATTTAACTCTAAACTACATTTTAAGGCGATTTCGTCTACATTTCCCGGTGCCACGGCCTAGGTAACGTAATTATGGCGACATTTTTTACATAAGTTTATAGAATCCTCTTGCCTTGAGTGACAAAATGCGGTAGAATCACCATCGGCCAGCAAACTACATGTCTGCCCGACATTTAACTCTGAACTACATTTTTAAGGCGATTACGTCTACATTTCCCGGTGCCACGGCCTAGATAACGTAAATATAGCAACTTTTTTTACATTATCTTATACAATCCTCTTGCTATGAGTGACAATATGCCTTAGAATAACCATCGGCCAGCAAACTACATGTCTGCCCGACATTCAACTCTAAACTATATTTTTATGGCGGTTTTGTCTACATTTCCCGGTGCCACGGCCTAGATAACGTAATTATTGCAACGTTGTTTACATTTTATTATAGAATACTCTTAGTTTGAGTGATAATAGGCCTAAGAATCACCATCGGCTAGCAAACTACATGTCTGCCCGACATTCAACTCTAAACTATATTTTTATGGCGGTTTTGTCTACATTTCCCGGTGCCACGGCCTAGATAACGTAATTATTGCATTGTTGTTTACATTTTATTATAGAATACTCTTAGTTTGAGTGATAGTAGGCCTAAGAATCACCATCGGCTAGCAAACTACATGTCTGCCCGACATTTAACTCTAAACTACATTTTAAGGCGATTTCGTCTACATTTCCCGGTGCCACGGCCCAGGTAACGTAACTATAGCGACTTTTTTTACATTATCTTAGATAATGCTCTTGTCTTGAGTGACAATAGGCCTTTGAATCACCATCGGCCAGCAAACGACATGTCTGCCCAACATTTAAATATAAACTACATTTTTATCGCGGTTTTGTCTACATTTCCCGGTTCTAAGGCTTAGTTAACGTAATTATTTCAACTTTTTTCACATTATATTATAGAATACTCTTGCCTTAAGTGAGAATAGGCCTTAGAATCACCATCGGCCAGCAAACTACATGTCTGCCCGACATTTAACTCTAAACTACATTTTTAAGGCGATTACGTCTACATTTCCCGGTGCCACGGCCTAGATAACGTAAATATAGCAATTTTTTTTACATTATCTTATAGAATATTCTTGTTTTGAGTGACAGTTTGCCTTATAATAACCATCGGCCATTAAACTACATGTCTGCCCGACATTCAACTCTAAACTATATTTTTATGGCGGTTTTGTCTACATTTCCCGGTGCCACGGCCTAGATAACGTAATTATTGCAACAGTTTTTACATTTTATTATAGAATACTCTAAGTTTAAGTGATAATACGCCTAAGAATTACCATCGGCCAGCAAACTACATGTCTGCCCGACATTTAACTCTAAACTACATTTTAAGGCAATTTTGTCTACATTTCCCGGTGCCATGGCCTAGGTAACGAAACTATAGCGACTTTTTTTACATTATCTTATAGAATTCTCTTGTTTTAAGTGACAATAGGTGTTAGAATCACCATCGGCCAGCAAACTACATGTTTTCCCGACATTTAACTCTAAACTACATTTTTAAGGCGATTTCGTCTACATTACCCGGTGCCACGGCCTAGGTAACGTAATTATTGGAACTTTTTTTACACGATCTTATAGAATTATTTTGCATTGAGTGAAAAAATGCCTTAAAATTACCATCGGCCAGCAAACTACTTGTTTTCCCGACATTTAACTCTAAACAATATTTTTAAGACGATTTCGTCAACATTTCCCGGTGCCACGGCCTAGGTAACGTAATTATAGCGACTTTTTTTACATTATCTTATAGAATACTTTTGAGTTGAGTGACAATAGGCCTTTGAATCACCATCGGCCAGCAAACGACATGTCTGCCCGACATTTAAATATAAACTACATTTTTATCGCGGTTTTGTCTACATTTCCCGGTACTAAGGCTTAGTTAACGTAATTATTTCAACTTTTTTCACATAATATTATAGAATACTCTTGCCTTAAGTGACAATAGGCCTTAGAATCACCATCGGCCAGCAAACTACATGTCTGCCCGACATTTAACTCTAAACTACATTTTTAAGGCGATTACGTCTACATTTCCCGGTGCCACGGCCTAGATAACGTAAATATAGCAACTTTTTTTACCTTATCTTATAGAATGCTCTTGTTTTGAGTGACAATATGCCTTAGAATAACCATCGGCCAGCAAACTACATGTCTGCCCGACATTCAACTCTAAACTATCATTTTATGGCGGTTTTGTCTACATTTCCCGGTGCCACGGCCTAGATAACGTAATTTTTGCAACGTTTTTTTACATTTTATTATAGAATACTCGTGGTTTGAGTGATAATAGGCCTAAGAATCACCATCGGCCAGCAAACTACATGTCTGCCCGACATTTAACTCTAAACTACATTTTAAGGCGATTTCGTCTACATTTCCCGGTGCCATGGCCTAGGTAACGAAACTTTAGCGACTTTTTTTACATTATCTTATAGAATTCTCTTGTTTTAAGTGACAATAGGCGTTAGAATCAACATCGGCCATTAAAATATATGTCTGTCCGACAATCAACTTTAAACTACATTTTTATGGTGATTTAGTCTACATTTCCCGGTGCCACGACCTAGGTAACGTAATTATAGCGACATTTTTTACATTATCTTATAGAATTCTCTTGCTTTGAGTGATAATAGGCCTTAGAATTACCATCGGCCAGCAAACTGCATGTCTGCCCGACATTTAACTCTAAACTACATTTTAAGGCGATTTCGTCTACATTTCTAGGAGCCTCGGCCTAGGTAACGTAATTATAGCAATTTTTTTTACATTATATTATAGAATACTCTTGCGTTGAGTGACAGTAGGCCTTTGAATCACCATCGGCCAGCAAACGACATGTCTGCCCGACATTTAAATATAAACTACATTTTTATCGCGGTTTTGTCTACATTTCCCGGTACTAAGGCTTAGTTAACGTAATTATATCAATTTTTTTCACATTATATTATAGAATACTCTTGTCTTGAGTGACAATATGCCGTAGAATCACCATCGGCCAGCAAATTACATGTCTGCCCGACATTTAACTCTAAACTACATTTTTAAGGCGATTACGTCTACATTTCCCGGTGCCACGGCCTAGATAACGTAAATATAGCAACTTTTTTTACATTATCTTATAGAATACTCTTGCTTTGAGTGACAATATGCCTTAGAATAACCATCGGCCAGCAAACTACATGTCTGCCCGACATTCAACTCTAAACTATATTTTTATGGCGGTTTTGTCTACATTTCCCGGTGCCACGGCCTAGGTAACGTAATTATAGCGACTTTTTTACATTATCTTATAGAATACTCTTGTGTTGAGTGACAATAGGCCTTAAAATCACCATCGGCCGGCAAACTACATGTCTGCCCGACATTTAACTCTAAGTCCCTATTTAAAGGCGATTTCGTCTACATTTCCTGGTGCCACGGCCTAGGTAACATAATTATTGCATTTTTTTTTACATTATCTTATAGAATACCTTTGCCTAAAGTGATAATAGGCCTTTGAATTACCATCGGCCAGCAAAATATATGTCTGTCCGACAATCAACTTAAAACTACAATTTTATGGTGATTTCGTCTACATTTCCCGGTGCCACGGCCTAGGTAACGTAATTATGGCGACTTTTTTACCTTATCTTATAGAATACTCTTGTGTTCAGTGACAATAGGCCTTAAAATCACCATCGGCCAGCAAACTACATGTCTGCCCGACATTTAACTCTAAGTCACTATTTGAAGGCGATTTCGTCTACATTTCCTGGTGCCACGGCCTAGGTAACGTAATTATAGCGACATTTTTTACATTATCTTATAGAATATTTTTGCCTTGAGTGACAATAGGCCTTCGAATCACCATCAGTTAGCAAACTACATGTCTGCCCGACATTTAACTCTAAACTACATTTTAAGGCGATTTCGTCTACATTTCCCGGTGCCGCGGCCTAGGTAACGTAATCATGGCGACATTTTTTACAATAATTTATAGAATACTCTTGCCTTGAGTGACAATAGGCCGTACAATCACCATCGGCCAGCAAACTACATGTCTGCCCGACATTTAACTCTAAACTACATTTTAAGGCGATTTCGTCTACATTTCCCGGTGCCATGGCCTAGGTAACGTAATTATTGCAACTTTTTTTACATTATCTTATAGAATGCTCTTACCTTGAGTGACATTACGCCTTAGCATCACCATGGGCCAGCAAACTACATGTCTGCCCGACATTTAACTCTAAACTACATTTTAAGGCGATTTCGTCTACATTTCCCGGTGCCACGGCCTAGGTAACGTAATTATGGCGACATTTTTTACATAAGTTTATAGAATCCTCTTGCCTTGAGTGACAAAATGCGGTAGAATCACCATCGGCCAGCAAACTACATGTCTGCCCGACATTTAACTCTAAACTACATTTTTAAGGCGATTACGTCTACATTTCCCGGTGCCACGGCCTAGATAACGTAAATATAGCAACTTTTTTTACATTATCTTATACAATCCTCTTGCTATGAGTGACAATATGCCTTAGAATAACCATCGGCCAGCAAACTACATGTCTGCCCGACATTCAACTCTAAACTATATTTTTATGGCGGTTTTGTCTACATTTCCCGGTGCCACGGCCTAGATAACGTAATTATTGCAACGCTGTTTACAATTTATTATAGAATACTCTTAGTTTGAGTGATAATAGGCCTAAGAATCACCATCGGCTAGCAAACTACATGTCTGCCCGACATTCAACTCTAAACTATATTTTTATGGCGGTTTTGTCTACATTTCCCGGTGCCACGGCCTAGATAACGTAATTATTGCATTGTTGTTTACATTTTATTATAGAATACTCTTAGTTTGAGTGATAGTAGGCCTAAGAATCACCATCGGCTAGCAAACTACATGTCTGCCCGACATTTAACTCTAAACTACATTTTAAGGCGATTTCGTCTACATTTCCCGGTGCCACGGCCCAGGTAACGTAACTATAGCGACTTTTTTTACATTATCTTAGATAATGCTCTTGTCTTGAGTGACAATAGGCCTTTGAATCACCATCGGCCAGCAAACGACATGTCTGCCCAACATTTAAATATAAACTACATTTTTATCGCGGTTTTGTCTACATTTCCCGGTTCTAAGGCTTAGTTAACGTAATTATTTCAACTTTTTTCACATTATATTATAGAATACTCTTGCCTTAAGTGAGAATAGGCCTTAGAATCACCATCGGCCAGCAAACTACATGTCTGCCCGACATTTAACTCTAAACTACATTTTTAAGGCGATTACGTCTACATTTCCCGGTGCCACGGCCTAGATAACGTAAATATAGCAATTTTTTTTACATTATCTTATAGAATATTCTTGTTTTGAGTGACAGTTTGCCTTAGAATAACCATCGGCCATTAAACTACATGTCTGCCCGACATTCAACTCTAAACTATATTTTTATGGCGGTTTTGTCTACATTTCCCGGTGCCACGGCCTAGATAACGTAATTATTGCAACGGTTTTTACATTTTATTATAGAATACTCTTAGTTTAAGTGATAATACGCCTAAGAATTACCATCGGCCAGCAAACTACATGTCTGCCCGACATTTAACTCTAAACTACATTTTAAGGCAATTTTGTCTACATTTCCCGGTGCCACGGCCTAGGTAACGTAATTATAGCGATTTTTTTACCTTATCTTATAGAATACTCTTGTGTTGAGTGACAATAGGCCTTAAAATCACCATCGGCCAGCAAACTACATGTCTGCCCGACATTTAACTCTAAGTCACTATTTGAAGGCGATTTCGTCTACATTTCCTGGTGCCACGGCCTAGGTAACGTAATTATTGCAACTTTTTTTACATTATCATATAGAATACTCTTGCCTTGAGTGACAATAGGCCTTTGAATCACTATCGGCCAGCAAAATATATGTCTGTCCGACAATCAACTTTAAACTACATTTTTATGGTGATTTAGTCTACATTTCCCGGTGCCACGGCCTAGGTAACGGAATTATAGCGACATTTTTTACATTATCTTATAGAATACTCTTGCTTTGAGTGACAATACGCCTTTGAATCACCATCAGTTAGCAAACTATATGTCCGACATTTAACTCTAACTCTAGGTAACGTAATTATGGCGACATTTTTTACATTAGTTTATAGACTACTCTTGCCTTGAGTGACAATAGGCCGTAGAATCACCATCGGCCAGCAAACTACATGTCTGCCCGACATTTAACTCTAAACTACATTTTAAGGCGATTTCGTCTACATTTCCCGGTGCCATGGCCTAGGTAACGTAATTATGGCGACATTTTTTACATTAATTTATAGACTACTCTTGCCTTGAGTGACAATAGGCCGTAGAATCACCATCGGCCAGCAAACTACATGTCTGCCCGACATTTAACTCTAAACTACATTTTAAGGCGATTTCGTCTACATTTCCCGGTGCCACTGCCTAGGTAACGTAATTATTGCAACTTTTTTTTAAATATCTTACAGAATGTTCTTAGTTTGAGTGACATTACGCCTTAGAATCACCATCGGCCAGCAAACTACATGTCTGCCCGACATTTAACTCTAAACCACATTTTTAAGGCGATTTCGTCTACATTTCCCGGTGCCACGGCCTAGGTAACGTAATTATTGCAATTTTTTTTACATTTTCTTATAGAATACCTTTGCTTAGAGTGACAATAGGCCTTTGAATTACCATCGGCCAGCAAAATATATGTCTGTCCGACAATCAACTTAAAACTACATTTTTATGGTGATTTCGTCTACATTTCCCGGTGCCACGGCCTAGGTAACGTAATTATAGCGACTTTTTTACCTTTTCTTATAGAATCCTCTTGCTTTGAGTTACAATAGGTCTTAAATTAACCATCGGCCAGCAAACTACATGTCTGCCCGACATTGAACTCTAAGTCTCTGTTTTAAGGCCATTTCGTCTACATTTACCGGTGCCACGGCCTAGGTAACATAATTATTGCAACTTTTTTTACATTATCATATAGAATACTCTTGTCTTGAGTGACAATAGACCTTTGAATCACTATCGGCCAGCAAAATATATGTCTGTCCGACAATCAACTTTAAACTACATTTTTATGGTGATTTAGTCTACATTTCCCGGTGCCACGGCCTAGGTAACGTAATTATAGCGACATTTTTTACATTATCTTATAGAATGCTCTTGCTTAGAGTGACAAAAGGCCTTCAAATCACCATCAGTTAGCAAACTACATGTCTGCCCGACATTTAACTCTAAACTACATTTTAAGGCGATTTCGTCTACATTTCCCGGTGCCACGGCCTAGGTAACGTAATTATGGCGACATTTTTTACATTATTTTATAGACTACTCTTGCCTTGAGTGACAATAGGCCGTAGAATCACCATCGGCCAGCAAACTACATGTCTGCCCGACATTTAACTCTAAACTACATTTTAAGGCGATTTCGTCTACATTTCCCGGTGCCATGGCCTAGGTAACGTAATTATGGCGACATTTTTTACATTAATTTATAGACTACTCTTGCCTTGAGTGACAATACGCCGTAGAATCACCATCGGCCAGCAAACTACATGTCTGCCCGACATTTAACTCTAAACTACATTTTAAGGCGATTTCGTCTACATTTCCCGGTGCCACGGCCTAGGTAATTTAATTATTGCAACTTTTTTTTAAATATCTTATAGAAGGCTCTTAATTTGAGTGACATTACGCCTTAGAATCACCATCGGCCAGCAAACTACATGTCTGCCCGACATTTAACTCTAAACCACATTTTTAAGGCGATTTCGTCTACATTTCCCGGTGCCACGGCCTAGGTAACGTAATTATTGCATTTTTTTTTACATTTTTTTATAGAATACCTTTGCCTAGAGTGACAATAGGCCTTTGAATTACCATCGGCCATTAAAATATATGTCTGTCCGACAATCAACTTAAAACTACATTTTTATGGTGATTTCGTCTACATTTCCCGGTGCCACGGCCTAGGTAACGTAATTATAGCAACTTTTTTACCTTATCTTATAGAATACTCTTGTGTTGAGTGACAATAGGCCTTAAAATCACCATCGGCCAGCAAACTACATGTCTGCCCGACATTTAACTCTAAGTCACTATTTGAAGGCGATTTCGTCTACATTTCCTGGTGCCACGGCCTAGGTAACGTAATTATAGCGACATTTTTTACATTATCTTATAGAATATTTTTGCCTTGAGTGACAATAGGCCTTCGAATCACCATCAGTTAGCAAACTACATGTCTGCCCGACATTTAACTCTAAACTACATTTTAAGGCGATTTCGTCTACATATCCCGGTGCCGCGGCCTAGGTAACGTAATCATGGCGACATTTTTTACAATAATTTATAGAATACTCTTGCCTTGAGTGACAATAGGCCGTAGAATCACCATCGGCCAGCAAACTACATGTCTGCCCGACATTTAACTGTAAACTACATTTTAAGGCGATTTCGTCTACATTTCCCGGTGCCACGGCCTAGGTAACGTAATTATTGCAACTTTTTTTACATTATCTTATAGAATGCTCTTACCTTAAGTGACAATACGCCTTAGCATCACCATCGGCCAGCAAACTACATGTCTGCCCGACATTTAACTCGAAACTACATTTTAAGGCGATTTCGTCTACATTTCCCGGTGCCACGGCCTAGGTAACGTAATTATGGCGACATTTTTTACATACATTTATAGAATACTCCTGCCTTGAGTGTCAAAATGCGGTAGAATCACCATCGGCCAGCAAACTACATGTCTGCCCGACATTTAACTCTAAACTACATTTTTAAGGCGATTACGTCTACATTTCCCGGTGCCATGGCCTAGATAACGTAAATATAGCAACTTTTTTTACATTATCTTATAGAATTCTCTTGCTATGAGTGACAATATGCCTTAGAATAACCATCGGCCAGCAAACTACATGTCTGCCCGACATTCAACTCTAAACTATATTTTTATGGCGGTTTTGTCTACATTTCCCGGTGCCACGGCCTAGATAACGTAATTATTGCAACGTTGTTTACATTTTATTATAGAATACTCTTAGTTTGAGTGATATTAGGCCTATGAATCACCATCGGCTAGCAAACTACATGTCTGCCCGACATTCAACTCTAAACTATATTTTTATGGCGGTTTTGTCTACATTTCCCGGTGCCACGGCCTAGATAACGTAATTATTGCAACGTTGTTTACATTTTATTATAGAATACTCTTAGTTTGAGTGACAGTAGGCCTAAGAATCACCATCGGCTAGCAAACTACATGTCTGCCCGACATTTAACTCTAAACTACATTTTAAGGCGATTTCGTCTACATTTCCCGGTGCCACGGCCTAGGTAACGTAACTATAGCGACTTTTTTTACATTATCTTAGATAATGCTCTTGTTTTGAGTGACAATAGGCCTTTGAATCACCATCGGCCAGCAAACGACATGTCTGCCCGACATTTAAATATAAACTACATTTTTATCGCGGTTTTGTCTACATTTCCCGGTACTAAGGCTTAGTTAACGTAATTATTTCAACTTTTTCACATTATATTATAGAATACTCTTGCCTTAAGTGACAATAGGCCTTAGAATCACCATCGGCCAGCAAACTACATGTCTGCCCGACATTTAACTCTAAACTACATTTTTAAGGCGATTACGTCTACATTTCCCGGTGCCACGGCCTAGATAACGTAAATATAGCAACTTTTTTTACATTATCTTATAGAATATTCTTGCTTTGAGTGACAATTTGCCTTAGAATAACCATCGGCTATTAAACTACATGTCTGCCCGACATTCAACTCTAAACTATATTTTTATGGCGGTTTTGTATACATTTCCCGGTGCCACGGCCTAGATAACGTAATTATTGCAACGTTTTTTACATATTATTATAGAATACTCTTAGTTTGAGTGATAATAGGCCTAAGAATTACCATCGGCCAGCAAACTACATGTCTGCCCGACATTTAACTCTAAACTACATTTTAAGGCGATTTTGTCTACATTTCCCGGTGCCATGGCCTAGGTAACGAAACTATAGCGACTTTTTTTACATTTTCTTATAGAATACTCTTGTTTTAAGTGACAATAGGCGTTAGAATCACCATCGGCCAGCAAACTACATGTTTTCCCGACATTTAACTTTAAACTACATTTTTAAGGCGATTTCGTCTACATTACCCGGTGCCACGGCCTAGGTAACGTAATTATTGGAATTTTTTTTACACGATCTTATAGAATTCTCTTGCATTGAGTGAAAAAATGCCTTAAAATTACCATCGGCCAGCAAACTACTTGTTTTCCCGACATTTAACTCTAAACAATATTTTTAAGACGATTTCGTCTACATTTCCTTGTGCCACGGCCTAGGTAACGTAATTATAGCGACTTTTTTTACATTATCTTATAGAATGCTCTTGTGTTGAGTGACAATAGGCCTTTGAATCACCATCGGCCAGCAAACGACATGTCTGCCCGACATTTAAATATAAACTACATTTTTATCGCGGTTTTGTCTACATTTTCCGGTACTAAGGCTTAGTTAACGTAATTATTTCAACTTTTTTCACATAATATTATAGAATACTCTTGCTTTAAGTGACAATAGGCCTTAGAATCACCATCGGCCAGCAAACTACATGTCTGCCCGACATTTAACTCTAAACTACATTTTTAAGGCGATTACGTCTACATTTCCCGGTGCCACGGCCTAGATAACGTAAATATAGCAACTTTTTTTACATTATCTTATAGAATGCTCTTGCTTTGAGTGACAATATGCCTTAGAATAACAATCGGCCTGCAAACTACATGTCTGCCCGACATTCAACTCTAAACTATATTTTTATGGCGGTTTTGTCTAAATTTCCCGGTGCCACGGCCTAGATAACGTAATTATTGCAACGTTTTTTTACATTTTATTATAGAATGCTCTTGGTTTGAGTGATAATAGGCCTAAGAATCACCATCGGCCAGCAAACTACATGTCTGCCCGACATTTAACTCTAAACTACATTTTAAGGCGATTTCGTCTACATTTCCCGGTGCCATGGCCTAGGTAACGAAACTTTAGCGACTTTTTTTACATTATCTTATAGAATTCTCTTGTTTTAATTGACAATAGGCGTTAGAATCAACATCGGCCATTAAAATATATGTCTGTCCGACAATCAACTTTAAACTACATTTTTATGGTGATTTAGTCTACATTTCCCGGTGCCACGGCCTAGGTAACGTAATTATAACGACATTTTTTACATTATCTTATAGAATTTTCTTGTTTTGAGTGATAATAGGCCTTAGAATTACCATCGGCCAGCAAACTGCATGTCTGCCCGACATTTAACTCTAAACTACATTTTAAGGCGATTTCGTCTACATTTCCCGGAGCCTCGGCCTAGGTAACGTAATTATAGCAATTTTTTTTACATTAAATTATAGAATACTCTTGCGTTGAGTGACAGTAGGCCTTTGAATCACCATCGGCCAGCAAACGACATGTCTGCCCGACATTTAAATATAAACTACATTTTTATCGCGGTTTTGTCTACATTTCCCGGTACTAAGGCTTAGTTAACGTAATTATATCAACTTTTTTCACGTTATATTATAGAATACTCTTGCCTCGAGTGACAATATGCCGTAGAATCACCATCGGCCAGCAAATTACATGTCTGCCCGACATTTAACTCTAAACTACATTTTTAAGGCGATTACGTCTACATTTCCCGGTGCCACGGCCTAGATAACGTAAATATAGCAACTTTTTTTACATTATCTTATAGAATACTCTTGCTTTGAGTGACAATATGCCTTAGAATAACCATCGGCCAGCAAACTACATGTCTGCCCGACATTCAACTCTAAACTATATTTTTATGGCGGTTTTGTCTACATTTCCCGGTGCCACGGCCTAGGTAACGTAATTATAGCGACTTTTTTACATTATCTTATAGAATACTCTTGTGTTGAGTGACAATAGGCCTTAAAATTACCATCGGCCGGCAAACTACATGTCTGCCCGACATTTAACTCTAAGTCACTATTTGAAGGCGATTTCGTCTACATTTCCTGGTGCCACGGCCTAGGTAACATAATTATTGCATTTTTTTTACATTATCTTATAGAATTTTCTTGCTTTGAGTGACAATAGGCCTATAAATTACCATCGGCTAGCAAAATATATGTCTGTCCGACAATCAACTTTAAACTACATTTTTATGGTGATTTCGTCTACATTTCCCGGTGCCACGGCCTAGATAACGTAATTATTGCAACTTTTTTTACATTATCTTATAGAATACTCTAGTTTTAAGTGATAATAGGCCTCAGAATCACCATCGGCCAGCAAACTATATGTTTTCCCGACATTTAACTCTAAACAACATTTTTAAGACGATTTCGTCTACATTTCCCGGTCCCACGGCCTAGGTAACGTAATTATAGCGACATTTTTTACATTATCTTATAGAATACTCTTGCTTTGAGTTACAATACGTCTTAAATTAACCATCGGCCAGCAAACTACATGTCTGCCCGACATTGAACTCTAAGTCTCTGTTTTAAGGCGATTTCGTCTACATTTACCGGTGCCACGGCCTAGGTAACATAATTATTGCAACTTTTTTTACATTATCATATAGAATACTCTTGCCTTGAGTGACAATAGGCCGTAGAATTACCATCGGCCAGCAAACTACATGTCTGCCCGACATTTAACTCTAAACTACATTTTAAGGCGATTTCGTCTACATTTCCCGGTGCCACGGCCTAGGTAACGTAATTATTGCAACTTTCTTTTTAATATCTTATAGAAGGCTCTTAATTTGAGTGACATTACGCCTTAAAATCACCATCGGCCAGCAAACTACATGTCTGCCCGACATTTAACTCTAAACCACATTTTTAAGGCGATTTCGTCTACATTTCCCGGTGCCACGGCCTAGGTAACGTAATTATTGCATTTTTTTTTAAATTTTTTTATAGAATACCTTTGCCTAGAGTGATAATAGGCCTTTGAATTACCATCGGCCAGCAAAATATATGTCTGTCCGACAATCAACTTAAAACTACAATTTTATGGTGATTTCGTCTACATTTCCCGGTGCCACGGCCTAGGTAACGTAATTATGGCAACTTTTTTACCTTATCTTATAGAATACTCTTGTGTTCAGTGACAATAGGCCTTAAAATCACCATCGGCCAGCAAACTACATGTCTGCCCGACATTTAACTCTAAGTCACTATTTGAAGGCGATTTCGTCTACATTTCCTGGTGCCACGGCCTAGGTAACGTAATTATAGCGACATTTTTTACATTATCTTATAGAATATTTTTGCCTTGAGTGACAATAGGCCTTCGAATCACCATCAGTTAGCAAACTACATGTCTGCCCGACATTTAACTCTAAACTACATTTTAAGGCGATTTCGTCTACATTTCCCGGTGCCGCGGCCTAGGTAACGTAATCATGGCGACATTTTTTACAATAATTTATAGAATACTCTTGCCTTGAGTGACAATAGGCCGTACAATCACCATCGGCCAGCAAACTACATGTCTGCCCGACATTTAACTCTAAACTACATTTTAAGGCGATTTCGTCTACATTTCCCGGTGCCATGGCCTAGGTAACGTAATTATTGCAACTTTTTTTACATTATCTTATAGAATGCTCTTACCTTGAGTGACATTACGCCTTAGCATCACCATGGGCCAGCAAACTACATGTCTGCCCGACATTTAACTCTAAACTACATTTTAAGGCGATTTCGTCTACATTTCCCGGTGCCACGGCCTAGGTAACGTAATTATGGCGACATTTTTTACATAAGTTTATAGAATACTCTTGCCTTGAGTGACAAAATGCGGTAGAATCACCATCGGCCAGCAAACTACATGTCTGCCCGACATTTAACTCTAAACTACATTTTTAAGGCGATTACGTCTACATTTCCCGGTGCCACGGCCTAGATAACGTAAATATAGCAACTTTTTTTACATTATCTTATACAATCCTCTTGCTATGAGTGACAAAATGCCTTAGAATAACCATCGGCCAGCAAACTACATGTCTGCCCGACATTCAACTCTAAACTATATTTTTATGGCGGTTTTGTCTACATTTCCCGGTGCCACGGCCTAGATAACGTAATTATTGCAACGTTGTTTACATTTTATTATAGAATACTCTTAGTTTGAGTGATAATAGGCCTAAGAATCACCATCGGCTAGCAAACTACATGTCTGCCCGACATTCAACTCTAAACTATATTTTTATGGCGGTTTTGTCTACATTTCCCGGTGCCACGGCCTAGATAACGTAATTATTGCATTGTTGTTTACATTTTATTATAGAATACTCTTAGTTTGAGTGATAGTAGGCCTAAGAATCACCATCGGCTAGCAAACTACATGTCTGCCCGACATTTAACTCTAAACTACATTTTAAGGCGATTTCGTCTACATTTCCCGGTGCCACGGCCCAGGTAACGTAACTATAGCGACTTTTTTTACATTATCTTAGATAATGCTCTTGTCTTGAGTGACAATAGGCCTTTGAATCACCATCGGCCAGCAAACGACATGTCTGCCCAACATTTAAATATAAACTACATTTTTATCGCGGTTTTGTCTACATTTCCCGGTTCTAAGGCTTAGTTAACGTAATTATTTCAACTTTTTTCACATTATATTATAGAATACTCTTGCCTTAAGTGAGAATAGGCCTTAGAATCACCATCGGCCAGCAAACTACATGTCTGCCCGACATTTAACTCTAAACTACATTTTTAAGGCGATTACGTCTACATTTCCCGGTGCCACGGCCTAGATAACGTAAATATAGCAATTTTTTTTACATTATCTTATAGAATATTCTTGTTTTGAGTGACAGTTTGCCTTAGAATAACCATCGGCCATTAAACTACATGTCTGCCCGACATTCAACTCTAAACTATATTTTTATGGCGGTTTTGTCTACATTTCCCGGTGCCACGGCCTAGATAACGTAATTATTGCAACGGTTTTTACATTTTATTATAGAATACTCTTAGTTTAAGTGATAATACGCCTAAGAATTACCATCGGCCAGCAAACTACATGTCTGCCCGACATTTAACTCTAAACTACATTTTAAGGCAATTTTGTCTACATTTCCCGGTGCCATGGCCTAGGTAACGAAACTATAGCGACTTTTTTTACATTATCTTATAGAATTCTCTTGTTTTAAGTGACAATAGGCGTTAGAATCACCATCGGCCAGCAAACTACATGTTTTCCCGACATTTAACTCTAAACTACATTTTTAAGGCGATTTCGTCTACATTACCCGGTGCCACGGCCTAGGTAACGTAATTATTGGAACTTTTTTTACACGATCTTATAGAATTATTTTGCATTGAGTGAAAAAATGCCTTAAAATTACCATCGGCCAGCAAACTACTTGTTTTCCCGACATTTAACTCTAAACAATATTTTTAAGACGATTTCGTCAACATTTCCCGGTGCCACGGCCTAGGTAACGTAATTATAGCGACTTTTTTTACATTATCTTATAGAATACTTTTGTGTTGAGTGACAATAGGCCTTTGAATCACCATCGGCCAGCAAACGACATGTCTGCCCGACATTTAAATATAAACTACATTTTTATCGCGGTTTTGTCTACATTTCCCGGTACTAAGGCTTAGTTAACGTAATTATTTCAACTTTTTTCACATAATATTATAGAATACTCTTGCCTTAAGTGACAATAGGCCTTAGAATCACCATCGGCCAGCAAACTACATGTCTGCCCGACATTTAACTCTAAACTACATTTTTAAGGCGATTACGTCTACATTTCCCGGTGCCACGGCCTAGATAACGTAAATATAGCAACTTTTTTTACCTTATCTTATAGAATGCTCTTGTTTTGAGTGACAATATGCCTTAGAATAACCATCGGCCAGCAAACTACATGTCTGCCCGACATTCAACTCTAAACTATCATTTTATGGCGGTTTTGTCTACATTTCCCGGTGCCACGGCCTAGATAACGTAATTTTTGCAACGTTTTTTTACATTTTATTATAGAATACTCGTGGTTTGAGTGATAATAGGCCTAAGAATCACCATCGGCCAGCAAACTACATGTCTGCCCGACATTTAACTCTAAACTACATTTTAAGGCGATTTCGTCTACATTTCCCGGTGCCATGGCCTAGGTAACGAAACTTTAGCGACTTTTTTTACATTATCTTATAGAATTCTCTTGTTTTAAGTGACAATAGGCGTTAGAATCAACATCGGCCATTAAAATATATGTCTGTCCGACAATCAACTTTAAACTACATTTTTATGGTGATTTAGTCTACATTTCCCGGTGCCACGGCCTAGGTAACGTAATTATAGCGACATTTTTTACATTATCTTATAGAATTCTCTTGCTTTGAGTGATAATAGGCCTTAGAATTACCATCGGCCAGCAAACTGCATGTCTGCCCGACATTTAACTCTAAACTACATTTTAAGGCGATTTCGTCTACATTTCCAGGAGCCTCGGCCTAGGTAACGTAATTATAGCAATTTTTTTTACATTATATTATAGAATACTCTTGCGTTGAGTGACAGTAGGCCTTTGAATCACCATCGGCCAGCAAACGACATGTCTGCCCGACATTTAAATATAAACTACATTTTTATCGCGGTTTTGTCTACATTTCCCGGTACTAAGGCTTAGTTAACGTAATTATATCAATTTTTTTCACATTATATTATAAAATACTCTTGTCTTGAGTGACAATATGCCGTAGAATCACCATCGGCCAGCAAATTACATGTCTGCCCGACATTTAACTCTAAACTACATTTTTAAGGCGATTACGTCTACATTTCCCGGTGCCACGGCCTAGATAACGTAAATATAGCAACTTTTTTTACATTATCTTATAGAATACTCTTGCTTTGAGTGACAATATGCCTTAGAATAACCATCGGCCAGCAAACTACATGTCTGCCCGACATTCAACTCTAAACTATATTTTTATGGCGGTTTTGTCTACATTTCCCGGTGCCACGGCCTAGGTAACGTAATTATAGCGACTTTTTTACATTATCTTATAGAATACTCTTGTGTTGAGTGACAATAGGCCTTAAAATCACCATCGGCCGGCAAACTACATGTCTGCCCGACATTTAACTCTAAGTCACTATTTAAAGGCGATTTCGTCTACATTTCCTGGTGCCACGGCCTAGGTAACATAATTATTGCATTTTTTTTTACATTATCTTATAGAATTCTCTTGCCTTAAGTGACAATAGGCCTATAAATTACCATCGGCTAGCAAAATATATGTCTGTCCGACAATCAACTTTAAACTACATTTTTATGGTGATTTCGTCTACATTTCCCGGTGCCACGGCCTAGATAACGTAATTATTGCAACTTTTTTTACATTATCTTATAGAATACTCTAGTTTTAAGTGATAATAGGCCTCAGAATCACCATCGGCCAGCAAACTATATGTTTTCCCGACATTTAACTCTAAACAACATTTTTAAGACGATTTCGTCTACATTTCCCGGTCCCACGGCCTAGGTAACGTAATTATAGCGACATTTTTTACATTATCTTATAGAATACTCTTGCTTTGAGTTACAATAGGTCTTAAATTAACCATCGGCCAGCAAACTACATGTCTGCCCGACATTGAACTCTAAGTCTCTGTTTTAAGGCGATTTCGTCTACATTTACCGGTGCCACGGCCTAGGTAACATAATTATTGCAACTTTTTTTACATTATCATATAGAATACTCTTGCCTTGAGTGACAATAGGCCGTAGAATTACCATCGGCCAGCAAACTACATGTCTGCCCGACATTTAACTCTAAACTACATTTTAAGGCGATTTCGTCTACATTTCCCGGTGCCACGGCCTAGGTAACGTAATTATTGCAACTTTTTTTTTAATATCTTATAGAAGGCTCTTAATTTGAGTGACATTACGCCTTAAAATCACCATCGGCCAGCAAACTACATGTCTGCCCGACATTTAACTCTAAACCACATTTTTAAGGCGATTTCGTCTACATTTCCCGGTGCCACGGCCTAGGTAACGTAATTATTGCATTTTTTTTTAAATTTTTTTATAGAATACCTTTGCCTAGAGTGATAATAGGCCTTTGAATTACCATCGGCCAGCAAAATATATGTCTGTCCGACAATCAACTTAAAACTACAATTTTATGGTGATTTCGTCTACATTTCCCGGTGCCACGGCCTAGGTAACGTAATTATGGCGACTTTTTTACCTTATCTTATAGAATACTCTTGTGTTCAGTGACAATAGGCCTTAAAATCACCATCGGCCAGCAAACTACATGTCTGCCCGACATTTAACTCTAAGTCACTATTTGAAGGCGATTTCGTCTACATTTCCTGGTGCCACGGCCTAGGTAACGTAATTATAGCGACATTTTTTACATTATCTTATAGAATATTTTTGCCTTGAGTGACAATAGGCCTTCGAATCACCATCAGTTAGCAAACTACATGTCTGCCCGACATTTAACTCTAAACTACATTTTAAGGCGATTTCGTCTACATTTCCCGGTGCCGCGGCCTAGGTAACGTAATCATGGCGACATTTTTTACAATAATTTATAGAACATTCTTGCCTTGAGTGACAATAGGCCGTACAATCACCATCGGCCAGCAAACTACATGTCTGCCCGACATTTAACTCTAAACTACATTTTAAGGCGATTTCGTCTACATTTCCCGGTGCCATGGCCTAGGTAACGTAATTATTGCAACTTTTTTTACATTATCTTATAGAATTCTCTTACCTTGAGTGACATTACGCCTTAGCATCACCATGGGCCAGCAAACTACATGTCTGCCCGACATTTAACTCTAAACTACATTTTAAGGCGATTTCGTCTACATTTCCCGGTGCCACGGCCTAGGTAACGTAATTATGGCGACATTTTTTACATAAGTTTATAGAATACTCTTGCCTTGAGTGACAAAATGCGGTAGAATCACCATCGGCCAGCAAACTACATGTCTGCCCGACATTTAACTCTAAACTACATTTTTAAGGCGATTACGTCTACATTTCCCGGTGCCACGGCCTAGATAACGTAAATATAGCATTTTTTTTTACATTATCTTATACAATCCTCTTGCTATGAGTGACAATATGCCTTAGAATAACCATCGGCCAGCAAACTACATGTCTGCCCGACATTCAACTCTAAACTATATTTTTATGGCGGTTTTGTCTACATTTCCCGGTGCCACGGCCTAGATAACGTAATTATTGCAACGTTGTTTACATTTTATTATAGAATACTCTTAGTTTGAGTGATAATAGGCCTAAGAATCACCATCGGCTAGCAAACTACATGTCTGCCCGACATTCAACTCTAAACTATATTTTTATGGCGGTTTTGTCTACATTTCCCGGTGCCACGGCCTAGATAACGTAATTATTGCATTGTTGTTTACATTTTATTATAGAATACTCTTAGTTTGAGTGATAGTAGGCCTAAGAATCACCATCGGCTAGCAAACTACATGTCTGCCCGACATTTAACTCTAAACTACATTTTAAGGCGATTTCGTCTACATTTCCCGGTGCCACGGCCCAGGTAACGTAACTATAGCGACTTTTTTTACATTATCTTAGATAATGCTCTTGTCTTGAGTGACAATAGGCCTTTGAATCACCATCGGCCAGCAAACGACATGTCTGCCCAACATTTAAATATAAACTACATTTTTATCGCGGTTTTGTCTACATTTCCCGGTTCTAAGGCTTAGTTAACGTAATTATTTCAACTTTTTTCACATTATATTATAGAATACTCTTGCCTTAAGTGAGAATAGGCCTTAGAATCACCATCGGCCAGCAAACTACATGTCTGCCCGACATTTAACTCTAAACTACATTTTTAAGGCGATTACGTCTACATTTCCCGGTGCCACGGCCTAGATAACGTAAATATAGCAATTTTTTTTACATTATCTTATAGAATATTCTTGTTTTGAGTGACAGTTTGCCTTAGAATAACCATCGGCCATTAAACTACATGTCTGCCCGACATTCAACTCTAAACTATATTTTTATGGCGGTTTTGTCTACATTTCCCGGTGCCACGGCCTAGATAACGTAATTATTGCAACGGTTTTTACATTTTATTATAGAATACTCTTAGTTTAAGTGATAATACGCCTAAGAATTACCATCGGCCAGCAAACTACATGTCTGCCCGACATTTAACTCTAAACTACATTTTAAGGCAATTTTGTCTACATTTCCCGGTGCCATGGCCTAGGTAACGAAACTATAGCGACTTTTTTTACATTATCTTATAGAATTCTCTTGTTTTAAGTGACAATAGGCGTTAGAATCACCATCGGCCAGCAAACTACATGTTTTCCCGACATTTAACTCTAAACTACATTTTTAAGGCGATTTCGTCTACATTACCCGGTGCCACGGCCTAGGTAACGTAATTATTGGAACTTTTTTTACACGATCTTATAGAATTATTTTGCATTGAGTGAAAAAATGCCTTAAAATTACCATCGGCCAGCAAACTACTTGTTTTCCCGACATTTAACTCTAAACAATATTTTTAAGACGATTTCGTCAACATTTCCCGGTGCCACGGCCTAGGTAACGTAATTATAGCGACTTTTTTTACATTGTCTTATAGAATACTTTTGTGTTGAGTGACAATAGGCCTTTGAATCACCATCGGCCAGCAAACGACATGTCTGCCCGACATTTAAATATAAACTACATTTTTATCGCGGTTTTGTCTACATTTCCCGGTACTAAGGCTTAGTTAACGTAATTATTTCAACTTTTTTCACATAATATTATAGAATACTCTTGCCTTAAGTGACAATAGGCCTTAGAATCACCATCGGCCAGCAAACTACATGTCTGCCCGACATTTAACTCTAAACTACATTTTTAAGGCGATTACGTCTACATTTCCCGGTGCCACGGCCTAGATAACGTAAATATAGCAACTTTTTTTACCTTATCTTATAGAATGCTCTTGTTTTGAGTGACAATATGCCTTAGAATAACCATCGGCCAGCAAACTACATGTCTGCCCGACATTCAACTCTAAACTATCATTTTATGGCGGTTTTGTCTACATTTCCCGGTGCCACGGCCTAGATAACGTAATTTTTGCAACGTTTTTTTACATTTTATTATAGAATACTCGTGGTTTGAGTGATAATAGGCCTAAGAATCACCATCGGCCAGCAAACTACATGTCTGCCCGACATTTAACTCTAAACTACATTTTAAGGCGATTTCGTCTACATTTCCCGGTGCCATGGCCTAGGTAACGAAACTTTAGCGACTTTTTTTACATTATCTTATAGAATTCTCTTGTTTTAAGTGACAATAGGCGTTAGAATCAACATCGGCCATTAAAATATATGTCTGTCCGACAATCAACTTTAAACTACATTTTTATGGTGATTTAGTCTACATTTCCCGGTGCCACGGCCTAGGTAACGTAATTATAGCGACATTTTTTACATTATCTTATAGAATTCTCTTGCTTTGAGTGATAATAGGCCTTAGAATTACCATCGGCCAGCAAACTGCATGTCTGCCCGACATTTAACTCTAAACTACATTTTAAGGCGATTTCGTCTACATTTCCAGGAGCCTCGGCCTAGGTAACGTAATTATAGCAATTTTTTTTACATTATATTATAGAATACTCTTGCGTTGAGTGACAGTAGGCCTTTGAATCACCATCGGCCAGCAAACGACATGTCTGCCCGACATTTAAATATAAACTACATTTTTATCGCGGTTTTGTCTACATTTCCCGGTACTAAGGCTTAGTTAACGTAATTATATCAATTTTTTTCACATTATATTATAGAATACTCTTGTCTTGAGTGACAATATGCCGTAGAATCACCATCGGCCAGCAAATTACATGTCTGCCCGACATTTAACTCTAAACTACATTTTTAAGGCGATTACGTCTACATTTCCCGGTGCCACGGCCTAGATAACGTAAATATAGCAACTTTTTTTACATTATCTTATAGAATACTCTTGCTTTGAGTGACAATATGCCTTAGAATAACCATCGGCCAGCAAACTACATGTCTGCCCGACATTCAACTCTAAACTATATTTTTATGGCGGTTTTGTCTACATTTCCCGGTGCCACGGCCTAGGTAACGTAATTATAGCTACTTTTTTACATTATCTTATAGAATACTCTTGTGTTGAGTGACAATAGGCCTTAAAATCACCATCGGCCGGCAAACTACATGTCTGCCCGACATTTAACTCTAAGTCACTATTTAAAGGCGATTTCGTCTACATTTCCTGGTGCCACGGCCTAGGTAACATAATTATTGCATTTTTTTTTACATTATCTTATAGAATTCTCTTGCCTTAAGTGACAATAGGCCTATAAATTACCATCGGCTAGCAAAATATATGTCTGTCCGACAATCAACTTTAAACTACATTTTTATGGTGATTTCGTCTACATTTCCCGGTGCCACGGCCTAGATAACGTAATTATTGCAACTTTTTTTACATTATCTTATAGAATACTCTAGCTTTAAGTGATAATAGGCCTCAGAATCACCATCGGCCAGCAAACTATATGTTTTCCCGACATTTAACTCTAAACAACATTTTTAAGACGATTTCGTCTACATTTCCCGGTGCCACGGCCTAGGTAACGTAATTATAGCGACATTTTTTACATTATCTTATAGAATACTCTTGCTTTGAGTTACAATAGGTCTTAAATTAACCATCGGCCAGCAAACTACATGTCTGCCCGACATTGAACTCTAAGTCTCTGTTTTAAGGCGATTTCGTCTACATTTACCGGTGCCACGGCCTAGGTAACATAATTATTGCAACTTTTTTTACATTATCATATAGAATACTCTTGCCTTGAGTGACAATAGGCCGTAGAATTACCATCGGCCAGCAAACTACATGTCTGCCCGACATTTAACTCTAAACTACATTTTAAGGCGATTTCGTCTACATTTCCCGGTGCCACGGCCTAGGTAACGTAATTATTGCAACTTTTTTTTTAATATCTTATAGAAGGCTCTTAATTTGAGTGACATTACGCCTTAGAATCACCATCGGCCAGCAAACTACATGTCTGCCCGACATTTAACTCTAAACCACATTTTTAAGGCGATTTCGTCTACATTTCCCGGTGCCACGGCCTAGGTAACGTAATTATTGCATTTTTTTTACAATTTTTTATAGAATACCTTTGCCTAGAGTGATAATAGGCCTTTGAATTACCATCGGCCAGCAAAATATATGTCTGTCCGACAATCAACTTAAAACTACAATTTTATGGTGATTTCGTCTACATTTCCCGGTGCCACGGCCTAGGTAACGTAATTATGGCGACTTTTTTACCTTATCTTATAGAATACTCTTGTGTTCAGTGACAATAGGCCTTAAAATCACCATCGGCCAGCAAACTACATGTCTGCCCGACATTTAACTCTAAGTCACTATTTGAAGGCGATTTCGTCTACATTTCCTGGTGCCACGGCCTAGGTAACGTAATTATAGCGACATTTTTTACATTATCTTATAGAATATTTTTGCTTTGAGTGACAATAGGCCTTCGAATCACCATCAGTTAGCAAACTACATGTCTGCCCGACATTTAACTCTAAACTACATTTTAAGGCGATTTCGTCTACATTTCCCGGTGCCGCGGCCTAGGTAACGTAATCATGGCGACATTTTTTACAATAATTTATAGAATACTCTTGCCTTGAGTGACAATAGGCCGTACAATCACCATCGGCCAGCAAACTACATGTCTGCCCGACATTTAACTCTAAACTACATTTTAAGGCGATTTCGTCTACATTTCCCGGTGCCATGGCCTAGGTAACGTAATTATTGCAACTTTTTTTACATTATCTTATAGAATGCTCTTACCTTGAGTGACATTACGCCTTAGCATCACCATGGGCCAGCAAACTACATGTCTGGCCGACATTTAACTCTAAACTACATTTTAAGGCGATTTCGTCTACATTTCCCGGTGCCACGGCCTAGGTAACGTAATTATGGCGACATTTTTTACATAAGTTTATAGAATCCTCTTGCCTTGAGTGACAAAATGCGGTAGAATCACCATCGGCCAGCAAACTACATGTCTGCCCGACATTTAACTCTAAACTACATTTTTAAGGCGATTACGTCTACATTTCCCGGTGCCACGGCCTAGATAACGTAAATATAGCAACTTTTTTTACATTATCTTATACAATCCTCTTGCTATGAGTGACAATATGCCTTAGAATAACCATCGGCCAGCAAACTACATGTCTGCCCGACATTCAACTCTAAACTATATTTTTATGGCGGTTTTGTCTACATTTCCCGGTGCCACGGCCTAGATAACGTAATTATTGCAACGTTGTTTACATTTTATTATAGAATACTCTTAGTTTGAGTGATAATAGGCCTAAGAATCACCATCGGCTAGCAAACTACATGTCTGCCCGACATTCAACTCTAAACTATATTTTTATGGCGGTTTTGTCTACATTTCCCGGTGCCACGGCCTAGATAACGTAATTATTGCATTGTTGTTTACATTTTATTATAGAATACTCTTAGTTTGAGTGATAGTAGGCCTAAGAATCACCATCGGCTAGCAAACTACATGTCTGCCCGACATTTAACTCTAAACTACATTTTAAGGCGATTTCGTCTACATTTCCCGGTGCCACGGCCCAGGTAACGTAACTATAGCGACTTTTTTTACATTATCTTAGATAATGCTCTTGTCTTGAGTGACAATAGGCCTTTGAATCACCATCGGCCAGCAAACGACATGTCTGCCCAACATTTAAATATAAACTACATTTTTATCGCGGTTTTGTCTACATTTCCCGGTTCTAAGGCTTAGTTAACGTAATTATTTCAACTTTTTTCACATTATATTATAGAATACTCTTGCCTTAAGTGAGAATAGGCCTTAGAATCACCATCGGCCAGCAAACTACATGTCTGCCCGACATTTAACTCTAAACTACATTTTTAAGGCGATTACGTCTACATTTCCCGGTGCCACGGCCTAGATAACGTAAATATAGCAATTTTTTTTACATTATCTTATAGAATATTCTTGTTTTGAGTGACAGTTTGCCTTAGAATAACCATCGGCCATTAAACTACATGTCTGCCCGACATTCAACTCTAAACTATATTTTTATGGCGGTTTTGTCTACATTTCCCGGTGCCACGGCCTAGATAACGTAATTATTGCAACGGTTTTTACATTTTATTATAGAATACTCTTAGTTTAAGTGATAATACGCCTAAGAATTACCATCGGCCAGCAAACTACATGTCTGCCCGACATTTAACTCTAAACTACATTTTAAGGCAATTTTGTCTACATTTCCCGGTGCCATGGCCTAGGTAACGAAACTATAGCGACTTTTTTTACATTATCTTATAGAATTCTCTTGTTTTAAGTGACAATAGGTGTTAGAATCACCATCGGCCAGCAAACTACATGTTTTCCCGACATTTAACTCTAAACTACATTTTTAAGGCGATTTCGTCTACATTACCCGGTGCCACGGCCTAGGTAACGTAATTATTGGAACTTTTTTTACACGATCTTATAGAATTATTTTGCATTGAGTGAAAAAATGCCTTAAAATTACCATCGGCCAGCAAACTACTTGTTTTCCCGACATTTAACTCTAAACAATATTTTTAAGACGATTTCGCCAACATTTCCCGGTGCCACGGCCTAGGTAACGTAATTATAGCGACTTTTTTTACATTATCTTATAGAATACTTTTAAGTTGAGTGACAATAGGCCTTTGAATCACCATCGGCCAGCAAACGACATGTCTGCCCGACATTTAAATATAAACTACATTTTTATCGCGGTTTTGTCTACATTTCCCGGTACTAAGGCTTAGTTAACGTAATTATTTCAACTTTTTTCACATAATATTATAGAATACTCTTGCCTTAAGTGACAATAGGCCTTAGAATCACCATCGGCCAGCAAACTACATGTCTGCCCGACATTTAACTCTAAACTACATTTTTAAGGCGATTACGTCTACATTTCCCGGTGCCACGGCCTAGATAACGTAAATATAGCAACTTTTTTTACCTTATCTTATAGAATGCTCTTGTTTTGAGTGACAATATGCCTTAGAATAACCATCGGCCAGCAAACTACATGTCTGCCCGACATTCAACTCTAAACTATCATTTTATGGCGGTTTTGTCTACATTTCCCGGTGCCACGGCCTAGATAACGTAATTTTTGCAACGTTTTTTTACATTTTATTATAGAATACTCGTGGTTTGAGTGATAATAGGCCTAAGAATCACCATCGGCCAGCAAACTACATGTCTGCCCGACATTTAACTCTAAACTACATTTTAAGGTGATTTCGTCTACATTTCCCGGTGCCATGGCCTAGGTAACGAAACTTTAGCGACTTTTTTTACATTATCTTATAGAATTCTCTTGTTTTAAGTGACAATAGGCGTTAGAATCAACATCGGCCATTAAAATATATGTTTGTCCGACAATCAACTTTAAACTACATTTTTATGGTGATTTAGTCTACATTTCCCGGTGCCACGGCCTAGGTAACGTAATTATAGCGACATTTTTTACATTATCTTATAGAATTCTCTTGCTTTGAGTGATAATAGGCCTTAGAATTACCATCGGCCAGCAAACTGCATGTCTGCCCGACATTTAACTCTAAACTACATTTTAAGGCGATTTCGTCTACATTTCTAGGAGCCTCGGCCTAGGTAACGTAATTATAGCAATTTTTTTTACATTATATTATAGAATACTCTTGCGTTGAGTGACAGTAGGCCTTTGAATCACCATCGGCCAGCAAACGACATGTCTGCCCGACATTTAAATATAAACTACATTTTTATCGCAGTTTTGTCTACATTTCCCGGTACTAAGGCTTAGTTAACGTAATTATATCAATTTTTTTCACATTATATTATAGAATACTCTTGTCTTGAGTGACAATATGCCGTAGAATCACCATCGGCCAGCAAATTACATGTCTGCCCGACATTTAACTCTAAACTACATTTTTAAGGCGATTACGTCTACATTTCCCGGTGCCACGGCCTAGATAACGTAAATATAGCAACTTTTTTTACATTATCTTATAGAATACTCTTGCTTTGAGTGACAATATGCCTTAGAATAACCATCGGCCAGCAAACTACATGTCTGCCCGACATTCAACTCTAAACTATATTTTTATGGCGGTTTTGTCTACATTTCCCGGTGCCACGGCCTAGGTAACGTAATTATAGCGACTTTTTTACATTATCTTATAGAATACTCTTGTGTTGAGTGACAATAGGCCTTAAAATCACCATCGGCCGGCAAACTACATGTCTGCCCGACATTTAACTCTAAGTCCCTATTTAAAGGCGATTTCGTCTACATTTCCTGGTGCCACGGCCTAGGTAACATAATTATTGCATTTTTTTTTACATTATCTTATAGAATACCTTTGCCTAAAGTGATAATAGGCCTTTGAATTACCATCGGCCAGCAAAATATATGTCTGTCCGACAATCAACTTAAAACTACAATTTTATGGTGATTTCGTCTACATTTCCCGGTGCCACGGCCTAGGTAACGTAATTATGGCGACTTTTTTACCTTATCTTATAGAATACTCTTGTGTTCAGTGACAATAGGCCTTAAAATCACCATCGGCCAGCAAACTACATGTCTGCCCGACATTTAACTCTAAGTCACTATTTGAAGGCGATTTCGTCTACATTTCCTGGTGCCACGGCCTAGGTAACGTAATTATAGCGACATTTTTTACATTATCTTATAGAATATTTTTGCCTTGAGTGACAATAGGCCTTCGAATCACCATCAGTTAGCAAACTACATGTCTGCCCGACATTTAACTCTAAACTACATTTTAAGGCGATTTCATCTACATTTCCCGGTGCCGCGGCCTAGGTAACGTAATCATGGCGACATTTTTTACAATAATTTATAGAATACTCTTGCCTTGAGTGACAATAGGCCGTACAATCACCATCGGCCAGCAAACTACATGTCTGCCCGACATTTAACTCTAAACTACATTTTAAGGCGATTTCGTCTACATTTCCCGGTGCCATGGCCTAGGTAACGTAATTATTGCAACTTTTTTTACATTATCTTATAGAATGCTCTTACCTTGAGTGACATTACGCCTTAGCATCACCATGGGCCAGCAAACTACATGTCTGCCCGACATTTAACTCTAAACTACATTTTAAGGCGATTTCGTCTACATTTCCCGGTGCCACGGCCTAGGTAACGTAATTATGGCGACATTTTTTACATAAGTTTATAGAATCCTCTTGCCTTGAGTGACAAAATGCGGTAGAATCACCATCGGCCAGCAAACTACATGTCTGCCCGACATTTAACTCTAAACTACATTTTTAAGGCGATTACGTCTACATTTCCCGGTGCCACGGCCTAGATAACGTAAATATAGCAACTTTTTTTACATTATCTTATACAATCCTCTTGCTATGAGTGACAATATGCCTTAGAATAACCATCGGCCAGCAAACTACATGTCTGCCCGACATTCAACTCTAAACTATATTTTTATGGCGGTTTTGTCTACATTTCCCGGTGCCACGGCCTAGATAACGTAATTATTGCAACGTTGTTTACATTTTATTATAGAATACTCTTAGTTTGAGTGATAATAGGCCTAAGAATCACCATCGGCTAGCAAACTACATGTCTGCCCGACATTCAACTCTAAACTATATTTTTATGGCGGTTTTGTCTACATTTCCCGGTGCCACGGCCTAGATAACGTAATTATTGCATTGTTGTTTACATTTTATTATAGAATACTCTTAGTTTGAGTGATAGTAGGCCTAAGAATCACCATCGGCTAGCAAACTACATGTCTGCCCGACATTTAACTCTAAACTACATTTTAAGGCGATTTCGTCTACATTTCCCGGTGCCACGGCCCAGGTAACGTAACTATAGCGACTTTTTTTACATTATCTTAGATAATGCTCTTGTCTTGAGTGACAATAGGCCTTTGAATCACCATCGGCCAGCAAACGACATGTCTGCCCAACATTTAAATATAAACTACATTTTTATCGCGGTTTTGTCTACATTTCCCGGTTCTAAGGCTTAGTTAACGTAATTATTTCAACTTTTTTCACATTATATTATAGAATACTCTTGCCTTAAGTGAGAATAGGCCTTAGAATCACCATCGGCCAGCAAACTACATGTCTGCCCGACATTTAACTCTAAACTACATTTTTAAGGCGATTACGTCTACATTTCCCGGTGCCACGGCCTAGATAACGTAAATATAGCAATTTTTTTTACATTATCTTATAGAATATTCTTGTTTCGAGTGACAGTTTGCCTTAGAATAACCATCGGCCATTAAACTACATGTCTGCCCGACATTCAACTCTAAACTATATTTTTATGGCGGTTTTGTCTACATTTCCCGGTGCCACGGCCTAGATAACGTAATTATTGCAACGGTTTTTACATTTTATTATAGAATACTCTTAGTTTAAGTGATAATACGCCTAAGAATTACCATCGGCCAGCAAACTACATGTCTGCCCGACATTTAACTCTAAACTACATTTTAAGGCAATTTTGTCTACATTTCCCGGTGCCACGGCCTAGGTAACGTAATTATAGCGATTTTTTTACCTTATCTTATAGAATACTCTTGTGTTGAGTGACAATAGGCCTTAAAATCACCATCGGCCAGCAAACTACATGTCTGCCCGACATTTAACTCTAAGTCACTATTTGAAGGCGATTTCGTCTACATTTCCTGGTGCCACGGCCTAGGTAACGTAATTATTGCAACTTTTTTTACATTATCATATAGAATACTTTTGCCTTGAGTGACAATAGGCCTTTGAATCACTATCGGCCAGCAAAATATATGTCTGTCCGACAATCAACTTTAAACTACATTTTTATGGTGATTTAGTCTACATTTCCCGGTGCCACGGCCTAGGTAACGGAATTATAGCGACATTTTTTACATTATCTTATAGAATACTCTTGCTTTGAGTGACAATACGCCTTTGAATCACCATCAGTTAGCAAACTATATGTCCGACATTTAACTCTAACTCTAGGTAACGTAATTATGGCGACATTTTTTACATTAGTTTATAGACTACTCTTGCCTTGAGTGACAATAGGCCGTAGAATCACCATCGGCCAGCAAACTACATGTCTGCCCGACATTTAACTCTAAACTACATTTTAAGGCGATTTCGTCTACATTTCCCGGTGCCATGGCCTAGGTAACGTAATTATGGCGACATTTTTTACATTAATTTATAAACTACTCTTGCCTTGAGTGACAATAGGCCGTAGAATCACCATCGGCCAGCAAACTACATGTCTGCCCGACATTTAACTCTAAACTACATTTTAAGGCGATTTCGTCTACATTTCCCGGTGCCACTGCCTAGGTAACGTAATTATTGCAACTTTTTTTTAAATATCTTACAGAATGTTCTTAGTTTGAGTGACATTACGCCTTAGAATCACCATCGGCCAGCAAACTACATGTCTGCCCGACATTTAACTCTAAACCACATTTTTAAGGCGATTTCGTCTACATTTCCCGGTGCCACGGCCTAGGTAACGTAATTATTGCATATTTTTTTACATTTTCTTATAGAATACCTTTGCTTAGAGTGACAATAGGCCTTTGAATTACCATCGGCCAGCAAAATATATGTCTGTCCGACAATCAACTTAAAACTACATTTTTATGGTGATTTCGTCTACATTTCCCGGTGCCACGGCCTAGGTAACGTAATTATAGCGACTTTTTTACCTTTTCTTATAGAATCCTCTTGCTTTGAGTTACAATAGGTCTTAAATTAACCATCGGCCAGCAAACTACATGTCTGCCCGACATTGAACTCTAAGTCTCTGTTTTAAGGCCATTTCGTCTACATTTACCGGTGCCACGGCCTAGGTAACATAATTATTGCAACTTTTTTTACATTATCATATAGAATACTCTTGTCTTGAGTGACAATAGACCTTTGAATCACTATCGGCCAGCAAAATATATGTCTGTCCGACAATCAACTTTAAACTACATTTTTATGGTGATTTAGTCTACATTTCCCGGTGCCACGGCCTAGGTAACGTAATTATAGCGACATTTTTTACATTATCTTATAGAATGCTCTTGCTTAGAGTGACAAAAGGCCTTCAAATCACCATCAGTTAGCAAACTACATGTCTGCCCGACATTTAACTCTAAACTACATTTTAAGGCGATTTCGTCTACATTTCCCGGTGCCACGGCCTAGGTAACGTAATTATGGCGACATTTTTTACATTATTTTATAGACTACTCTTGCCTTGAGTGACCATAGGCCGTAGAATCACCATCGGCCAGCAAACTACATGTCTGCCCGACATTTAACTCTAAACTACATTTTAAGGCGATTTCGTCTACATTTCCCGGTGCCATGGCCTAGGTAACGTAATTATGGCGACATTTTTTACATTAATTTATAGACTACTCTTGCCTTGAGTGACAATACGCCGTAGAATCACCATCGGCCAGCAAACTACATGTCTGCCCGACATTTAACTCTAAACTACATTTTAAGGCGATTTCGTCTACATTTCCCGGTGCCACGGCCTAGGTAATTTAATTATTGCAACTTTTTTTTAAATATCTTATAGAAGGCTCTTAATTTGAGTGACATTACGCCTTAGAATCACCATCGGCCAGCAAACTACATGTCTGCCCGACATTTAACTCTAAACCACATTTTTAAGGCGATTTCGTCTACATTTCCCGGTGCCACGGCCTAGGTAACGTAATTATTGCATTTTTTTTTACATTTTTTTATAGAATACCTTTGCCTAGAGTGACAATAGGCCTTTGAATTACCATCGGCCATTAAAATATATGTCTGTCCGACAATCAACTTAAAACTACATTTTTATGGTGATTTCGTCTACATTTCCCGGTGCCACGGCCTAGGTAACGTAATTATAGCAACTTTTTTACCTTATCTTATAGAATACTCTTGTGTTGAGTGACAATAGGCCTTAAAATCACCATCGGCCAGCAAACTACATGTCTGCCCGACATTTAACTCTAAGTCACTATTTGAAGGCGATTTCGTCTACATTTCCTGGTGCCACGGCCTAGGTAAAGTAATTATAGCGACATTTTTTACATTATCTTATAGAATATTTTTGCCTTGAGTGACAATAGGCCTTCGAATCACCATCAGTTAGCAAACTACATGTCTGCCCGACATTTAACTCTAAACTACATTTTAAGGCGATTTCGTCTACATATCCCGGTGCCGCGGCCTAGGTAACGTAATCATGGCGACATTTTTTACAATAATTTATAGAATACTCTTGCCTTGAGTGACAATAGGCCGTAGAATCACCATCGGCCAGCAAACTACATGTCTGCCCGACATTTAACTGTAAACTACATTTTAAGGCGATTTCGTCTACATTTCCCGGTGCCACGGCCTAGGTAACGTAATTATTGCAACTTTTTTTACATTATCTTATAGAATGCTCTTACCTTAAGTGACAATACGCCTTAGCATCACCATCGGCCAGCAAACTACATGTCTGCCCGACATTTAACTCGAAACTACATTTTAAGGCGATTTCGTCTACATTTCCCGGTGCCACGGCCTAGGTAACGTAATTATGGCGACATTTTTTACATAAATTTATAGAATACTCCTGCCTTGAGTGACAAAATGCGGTAGAATCACCATCGGCCAGCAAACTACATGTCTGCCCGACATTTAACTCTAAACTACATTTTTAAGGCGATTACGTCTACATTTCCCGGTGCCATGGCCTAGATAACGTAAATATAGCAACTTTTTTTACATTATCTTATAGAATTCTCTTGCTATGAGTGACAATATGCCTTAGAATAACCATCGGCCAGCAAACTACATGTCTGCCCGACATTCAACTCTAAACTATATTTTTATGGCGGTTTTGTCTACATTTCCCGGTGCCACGGCCTAGATAACGTAATTATTGCAACGTTGTTTACATTTTATTATAGAATACTCTTAGTTTGAGTGATATTAGGCCTATGAATCACCATCGGCTAGCAAACTACATGTCTGCCCGACATTCAACTCTAAACTATATTTTTATGGCGGTTTTGTCTACATTTCCCGGTGCCACGGCCTAGATAACGTAATTATTGCAACGTTGTTTACATTTTATTATAGAATACTCTTAGTTTGAGTGATAGTAGGCCTAAGAATCACCATCGGCTAGCAAACTACATGTCTGCCCGACATTTAACTCTAAACTACATTTTAAGGCGATTTCGTCTACATTTCCCGGTGCCACGGCCTAGGTAACGTAACTATAGCGACTTTTTTTACATTATCTTAGATAATGCTCTTGTTTTGAGTGACAATAGGCCTTTGAATCACCATCGGCCAGCAAACGACATGTCTGCCCGACATTTAAATATAAACTACATTTTTATCGCGGTTTTGTCTACATTTCCCGGTACTAAGGCTTAGTTAACGTAATTATTTCAACTTTTTCACATTATATTATAGAATACTCTTGCCTTAAGTGACAATAGGCCTTAGAATCACCATCGGCCAGCAAACTACATGTCTGCCCGACATTTAACTCTAAACTACATTTTTAAGGCGATTACGTCTACATTTCCCGGTGCCACGGCCTAGATAACGTAAATATAGCAACTTTTTTTACATTATCTTATAGAATATTCTTGCTTTGAGTGACAATTTGCCTTAGAATAACCATCGGCTATTAAACTACATGTCTGCCCGACATTCAACTCTAAACTATATTTTTATGGCGGTTTTGTATACATTTCCCGGTGCCACGGCCTAGATAACGTAATTATTGCAACGTTTTTTACATATTATTATAGAATACTCTTAGTTTGAGTGATAATAGGCCTAAGAATTACCATCGGCCAGCAAACTACATGTCTGCCCGACATTTAACTCTAAACTACATTTTAAGGCGATTTTGTCTACATTTCCCGGTGCCATGGCCTAGGTAACGAAACTATAGCGACTTTTTTTACATTTTCTTATAGAATACTCTTGTTTTAAGTGACAATAGGCGTTAGAATCACCATCGGCCAGCAAACTACATGTTTTCCCGACATTTAACTTTAAACTACATTTTTAAGGCGATTTCGTCTACATTACCCGGTGCCACGGCCTAGGTAACGTAATTATTGGAATTTTTTTTACACGATCTTATAGAATTCTCTTGCATTGAGTGAAAAAATGCCTTAAAATTACCATCGGCCAGCAAACTACTTGTTTTCCCGACATTTAACTCTAAACAATATTTTTAAGACGATTTCGTCTACATTTCCTTGTGCCACGGCCTAGGTAACGTAATTATAGCGACTTTTTTTACATTATCTTATAGAATGCTTTTGTGTTGAGTGACAATAGGCCTTTGAATCACCATCGGCCAGCAAACGACATGTCTGCCCGACATTTAAATATAAACTACATTTTTATCGCGGTTTTGTCTACATTTTCCGGTACTAAGGCTTAGTTAACGTAATTATTTCAACTTTTTTCACATAATATTATAGAATACTCTTGCTTTAAGTGACAATAGGCCTTAGAATCACCATCGGCCAGCAAACTACATGTCTGCCCGACATTTAACTCTAAACTACATTTTTAAGGCGATTACGTCTACATTTCCCGGTGCCACGGCCTAGATAACGTAAATATAGCAACTTTTTTTACATTATCTTATAGAATGCTCTTGCTTTGAGTGACAATATGCCTTAGAATAACCATCGGCCTGCAAACTACATGTCTGCCCGACATTCAACTCTAAACTATATTTTTATGGCGGTTTTGTCTAAATTTCCCGGTGCCACGGCCTAGATAACGTAATTATTGCAACGTTTTTTTACATTTTATTATAGAATGCTCTTGGTTTGAGTGATAATAGGCCTAAGAATCACCATCGGCCAGCAAACTACATGTCTGCCCGACATTTAACTCTAAACTACATTTTAAGGCGATTTCGTCTACATTTCCCGGTGCCATGGCCTAGGTAACGAAACTTTAGCGACTTTTTTTACATTATCTTATAGAATTCTCTTGTTTTAATTGACAATAGGCGTTAGAATCAACATCGGCCATTAAAATATATGTCTGTCCGACAATCAACTTTAAACTACATTTTTATGGTGATTTAGTCTACATTTCCCGGTGCCACGGCCTAGGTAACGTAATTATAACGACATTTTTTACATTATCTTATAGAATTTTCTTGTTTTGAGTGATAATAGGCCTTAGAATTACCATCGGCCAGCAAACTGCATGTCTGCCCGACATTTAACTCTAAACTACATTTTAAGGCGATTTCGTCTACATTTCCCGGAGCCTCGGCCTAGGTAACGTAATTATAGCAATTTTTTTTACATTAAATTATAGAATACTCTTGCGTTGAGTGACAGTAGGCCTTTGAATCACCATCGGCCAGCAAACGACATGTCTGCCCGACATTTAAATATAAACTACATTTTTATCGCGGTTTTGTCTACATTTCCCGGTACTAAGGCTTAGTTAACGTAATTATATCAACTTTTTTCACGTTATATTATAGAATACTCTTGCCTCGAGTGACAATATGCCGTAGAATCACCATCGGCCAGCAAATTACATGTCTGCCCGACATTTAACTCTAAACTACATTTTTAAGGCGATTACGTCTACATTTCCCGGTGCCACGGCCTAGATAACGTAAATATAGCAACTTTTTTTACATTATCTTATAGAATACTCTTGCTTTGAGTGACAATATGCCTTAGAATAACCATCGGCCAGCAAACTACATGTCTGCCCGACATTCAACTCTAAACTATATTTTTATGGCGGTTTTGTCTACATTTCCCGGTGCCACGGCCTAGGTAACGTAATTATAGCGACTTTTTTACATTATCTTATAGAATACTCTTGTGTTGAGTGACAATAGGCCTTAAAATTACCATCGGCCGGCAAACTACATGTCTGCCCGACATTTAACTCTAAGTCACTATTTGAAGGCGATTTCGTCTACATTTCCTGGTGCCACGGCCTAGGTAACATAATTATTGCATTTTTTTTACATTATCTTATAGAATTCTCTTGCTTTGAGTGACAATAGGCCTATAAATTACCATCGGCTAGCAAAATATATGTCTGTCCGACAATCAACTTTAAACTACATTTTTATGGTGATTTCGTCTACATTTCCCGGTGCCACGGCCTAGATAACGTAATTATTGCAACTTTTTTTACATTATCTTATAGAATACTCTAGTTTTAAGTGATAATAGGCCTCAGAATCACCATCGGCCAGCAAACTATATGTTTTCCCGACATTTAACTCTAAACAACATTTTTAAGACGATTTCGTCTACATTTCCCGGTCCCACGGCCTAGGTAACGTAATTATAGCGACATTTTTTACATTATCTTATAGAATACTCTTGCTTTGAGTTACAATAGGTCTTAAATTAACCATCGGCCAGCAAACTACATGTCTGCCCGACATTGAACTCTAAGTCTCTGTTTTAAGGCGATTTCGTCTACATTTACCGGTGCCACGGCCTAGGTAACATAATTATTGCAACTTTTTTTACATTATCATATAGAATACTCTTGCCTTGAGTGACAATAGGCCGTAGAATTACCATCGGCCAGCAAACTACATGTCTGCCCGACATTTAACTCTAAACTACATTTTAAGGCGATTTCGTCTACATTTCCCGGTGCCTCGGCCTAGGTAACGTAATTATTGCAACTTTTTTTTTAATATCTTATAGAAGGCTCTTAATTTGAGTGACATTACGCCTTAAAATCACCATCGGCCAGCAAACTACATGTCTGCCCGACATTTAACTCTAAACCACATTTTTAAGGCGATTTCGTCTACATTTCCCGGTGCCACGGCCTAGGTAACGTAATTATTGCATTTTTTTTTAAATTTTTTTATAGAATACCTTTGCCTAGAGTGATAATAGGCCTTTGAATTACCATCGGCCAGCAAAATATATGTCTGTCCGACAATCAACTTAAAACTACAATTTTATGGTGATTTCGTCTACATTTCCCGGTGCCACGGCCTAGGTAACGTAATTATGGCGACTTTTTTACCTTATCTTATAGAATACTCTTGTGTTCAGTGACAATAGGCCTTAAAATCACCATCGGCCAGCAAACTACATGTCTGCCCGACATTTAACTCTAAGTCACTATTTGAAGGCGATTTCGTCTACATTTCCTGGTGCCACGGCCTAGGTAACGTAATTATAGCGACATTTTTTACATTATCTTATAGAATATTTTTGCCTTGAGTGACAATAGGCCTTCGAATCACCATCAGTTAGCAAACTACATGTCTGCCCGACATTTAACTCTAAACTACATTTTAAGGCGATTTCGTCTACATTTCCCGGTGCCGCGGCCTAGGTAACGTAATCATGGCGACATTTTTTACAATAATTTATAGAATACTCTTGCCTTGAGTGACAATAGGCCGTACAATCACCATCGGCCAGCAAACTACATGTCTGCCCGACATTTAACTCTAAACTACATTTTAAGGCGATTTCGTCTACATTTCCCGGTGCCATGGCCTAGGTAACGTAATTATTGCAACTTTTTTTACATTATCTTATAGAATGGTCTTACCTTGAGTGACATTACGCCTTAGCATCACCATGGGCCAGCAAACTACATGTCTGCCCGACATTTAACTCTAAACTACATTTTAAGGCGATTTCGTCTACATTTCCCGGTGCCACGGCCTAGGTAACGTAATTATGGCGACATTTTTTACATAAGTTTATAGAATACTCTTGCCTTGAGTGACAAAATGCCGGAGAATCACCATCGGCCAGCAAACTACATGTCTGCCCGACATTTAACTCTAAACTACATTTTTAAGGCGATTACGTCTACATTTCCCGGTGCCACGGCCTAGATAACGTAAATATAGCAACTTTTTTTACATTATCTTATACAATCCTCTTGCTATGAGTGACAATATGCCTTAGAATAACCATCGGCCAGCAAACTACATGTCTGCCCGACATTCAACTCTAAACTATATTTTTATGGCGGTTTTGTCTACATTTCCCGGTGCCACGGCCTAGATAACGTAATTATTGCAACGTTGTTTACATTTTATTATAGAATACTCTTAGTTTGAGTGATAATAGGCCTAAGAATCACCATCGGCTAGCAAACTACATGTCTGCCCGACATTCAACTCTAAACTATATTTTTATGGCGGTTTTGTCTACATTTCCCGGTGCCACGGCCTAGATAACGTAATTATTGCATTGTTGTTTACATTTTATTATAGAATACTCTTAGTTTGAGTGATAGTAGGCCTAAGAATCACCATCGGCTAGCAAACTACATGTCTGCCCGACATTTAACTCTAAACTACATTTTAAGGCGATTTCGTCTACATTTCCCGGTGCCACGGCCCAGGTAACGTAACTATAGCGACTTTTTTTACATTATCTTAGATAATGCTCTTGTCTTGAGTGACAATAGGCCTTTGAATCACCATCGGCCAGCAAACGACATGTCTGCCCAACATTTAAATATAAACTACATTTTTATCGCGGTTTTGTCTACATTTCCCGGTTCTAAGGCTTAGTTAACGTAATTATTTCAACTTTTTTCACATTATATTATAGAATACTCTTGCCTTAAGTGAGAATAGGCCTTAGAATCACCATCGGCCAGCAAACTACATGTCTGCCCGACATTTAACTCTAAACTACATTTTTAAGGCGATTACGTCTACATTTCCCGGTGCCACGGCCTAGATAACGTAAATATAGCAATTTTTTTTACATTATCTTATAGAATATTCTTGTTTTGAGTGACAGTTTGCCTTAGAATAACCATCGGCCATTAAACTACATGTCTGCCCGACATTCAACTCTAAACTATATTTTTATGGCGGTTTTGTCTACATTTCCCGGTGCCACGGCCTAGATAACGTAATTATTGCAACGGTTTTTACATTTTATTATAGAATACTCTTAGTTTAAGTGATAATACGCCTAAGAATTACCATCGGCCAGCAAACTACATGTCTGCCCGACATTTAACTCTAAACTACATTTTAAGGCAATTTTGTCTACATTTCCCGGTGCCATGGCCTAGGTAACGAAACTATAGCGACTTTTTTTACATTATCTTATAGAATTCTCTTGTTTTAAGTGACAATAGGCGTTAGAATCACCATCGGCCAGCAAACTACATGTTTTCCCGACATTTAACTCTAAACTACATTTTTAAGGCGATTTCGTCTACATTACCCGGTGCCACGGCCTAGGTAACGTAATTATTGGAACTTTTTTTACACGATCTTATAGAATTATTTTGCATTGAGTGAAAAAATGCCTTAAAATTACCATCGGCCAGCAAACTACTTGTTTTCCCGACATTTAACTCTAAACAATATTTTTAAGACGATTTCGTCAACATTTCCCGGTGCCACGGCCTAGGTAACGTAATTATAGCGACTTTTTTTACATTATCTTATAGAATACTTTTGTGTTGAGTGACAATAGGCCTTTGAATCACCATCGGCCAGCAAACGACATGTCTGCCCGACATTTAAATATAAACTACATTTTTATCGCGGTTTTGTCTACATTTCCCGGTACTAAGGCTTAGTTAACGTAATTATTTCAACTTTTTTCACATAATATTATAGAATACTCTTGCCTTAAGTGACAATAGGCCTTAGAATCACCATCGGCCAGCAAACTACATGTCTGCCCGACATTTAACTCTAAACTACATTTTTAAGGCGATTACGCCTACATTTCCCGGTGCCACGGCCTAGATAACGTAAATATAGCAACTTTTTTTACCTTATCTTATAGAATGCTCTTGTTTTGAGTGACAATATGCCTTAGAATAACCATCGGCCAGCAAACTACATGTCTGCCCGACATTCAACTCTAAACTATCATTTTATGGCGGTTTTGTCTACATTTCCCGGTGCCACGGCCTAGATAACGTAATTTTTGCAACGTTTTTTTACATTTTATTATAGAATACTCGTGGTTTGAGTGATAATAGGCCTAAGAATCACCATCGGCCAGCAAACTACATGTCTGCCCGACATTTAACTCTAAACTACATTTTAAGGCGATTTCGTCTACATTTCCCGGTGCCATGGCCTAGGTAACGAAACTTTAGCGACTTTTTTTACATTATCTTATAGAATTCTCTTGTTTTAAGTGACAATAGGCGTTAGAATCAACATCGGCCATTAAAATATATGTCTGTCCGACAATCAACTTTAAACTACATTTTTATGGTGATTTAGTCTACATTTCCCGGTGCCACGGCCTAGGTAACGTAATTATAGCGACATTTTTTACATTATCTTATAGAATTCTCTTGCTTTGAGTGATAATAGGCCTTAGAATTACCATCGGCCAGCAAACTGCATGTCTGCCCGACATTTAACTCTAAACTACATTTTAAGGCGATTTCGTCTACATTTCCAGGAGCCTCGGCCTAGGTAACGTAATTATAGCAATTTTTTTTACATTATATTATAGAATACTCTTGCGTTGAGTGACAGTAGGCCTTTGAATCACCATCAGCCAGCAAACGACATGTCTGCCCGACATTTAAATATAAACTACATTTTTATCGCGGTTTTGTCTACATTTCCCGGTACTAAGGCTTAGTTAACGTAATTATATCAATTTTTTTCACATTATATTATAAAATACTCTTGTCTTGAGTGACAATATGCCGTAGAATCACCATCGGCCAGCAAATTACATGTCTGCCCGACATTTAACTCTAAACTACATTTTTAAGGCGATTACGTCTACATTTCCCGGTGCCACGGCCTAGATAACGTAAATATAGCAACTTTTTTTACATTATCTTATAGAATACTCTTGCTTTGAGTGACAATATGCCTTAGAATAACCATCGGCCAGCAAACTACATGTCTGCCCGACATTCAACTCTAAACTATATTTTTATGGCGGTTTTGTCTACATTTCCCGGTGCCACGGCCTAGGTAACGTAATTATAGCGACTTTTTTACATTATCTTATAGAATACTCTTGTGTTGAGTGACAATAGGCCTTAAAATCACCATCGGCCGGCAAACTACATGTCTGCCCGACATTTAACTCTAAGTCACTATTTAAAGGCGATTTCGTCTACATTTCCTGGTGCCACGGCCTAGGTAACATAATTATTGCATTTTTTTTTACATTATCTTATAGAATTCTCTTGCCTTAAGTGACAATAGGCCTATAAATTACCATCGGCTAGCAAAATATATGTCTGTCCGACAATCAACTTTAAACTACATTTTTATGGTGATTTCGTCTACATTTCCCGGTGCCACGGCCTAGATAACGTAATTATTGCAACTTTTTTTACATTATCTTATAGAATACTCTAGTTTTAAGTGATAATAGGCCTCAGAATCACCATCGGCCAGCAAACTATATGTTTTCCCGACATTTAACTCTAAACAACATTTTTAAGACGATTTCGTCTACATTTCCCGGTCCCACGGCCTAGGTAACGTAATTATAGCGACATTTTTTACATTATCTTATAGAATGCTCTTGCTTTGAGTTACAATAGGTCTTAAATTAACCATCGGCCAGCAAACTACATGTCTGCCCGACATTGAACTCTAAGTCTCTGTTTTAAGGCGATTTCGTCTACATTTACCGGTGCCACGGCCTAGGTAACATAATTATTGCAACTTTTTTTACATTATCATATAGAATACTCTTGCCTTGAGTGACAATAGGCCGTAGAATTACCATCGGCCAGCAAACTACATGTCTGCCCGACATTTAACTCTAAACTACATTTTAAGGCGATTTCGTCTACATTTCCCGGTGCCACGGCCTAGGTAACGTAATTATTGCAACTTTTTTTTTAATATCTTATAGAAGGCTCTTAATTTGAGTGACATTACGCCTTAAAATCACCATCGGCCAGCAAACTACATGTCTGCCCGACATTTAACTCTAAACCACATTTTTAAGGCGATTTCGTCTACATTTCCCGGTGCCACGGCCTAGGTAACGTAATTATTGCATTTTTTTTTAAATTTTTTTATAGAATACCTTTGCCTAGAGTGATAATAGGCCTTTGAATTACCATCGGCCAGCAAAATATATGTCTGTCCGACAATCAACTTAAAACTACAATTTTATGGTGATTTCGTCTACATTTCCCGGTGCCACGGCCTAGGTAACGTAATTATGGCGACTTTTTTACCTTATCTTATAGAATACTCTTGTGTTCAGTGACAATAGGCCTTAAAATCACCATCGGCCAGCAAACTACATGTCTGCCCGACATTTAACTCTAAGTCACTATTTGAAGGCGATTTCGTCTACATTTCCTGGTGCCACGGCCTAGGTAACGTAATTATAGCGACATTTTTTACATTATCTTATAGAATATTTTTGCCTTGAGTGACAATAGGCCTTCGAATCACCATCAGTTAGCAAACTACATGTCTGCCCGACATTTAACTCTAAACTACATTTTAAGGCGATTTCGTCTACATTTCCCGGTGCCGCGGCCTAGGTAACGTAATCATGGCGACATTTTTTACAATAATTTATAGAATATTCTTGCCTTGAGTGACAATAGGCCGTACAATCACCATCGGCCAGCAAACTACATGTCTGCCCGACATTTAACTCTAAACTACATTTTAAGGCGATTTCGTCTACATTTCCCGGTGCCATGGCCTAGGTAACGTAATTATTGCAACTTTTTTTACATTATCTTATAGAATGCTCTTACCTTGAGTGACATTACGCCTTAGCATCACCATGGGCCAGCAAACTACATGTCTGCCCGACATTTAACTCTAAACTACATTTTAAGGCGATTTCGTCTACATTTCCCGGTGCCACGGCCTAGGTAACGTAATTATGGCGACATTTTTTACATAAGTTTATAGAATACTCTTGCCTTGAGTGACAAAATGCGGTAGAATCACCATCGGCCAGCAAACTACATGTCTGCCCGACATTTAACTCTAAACTACATTTTTAAGGCGATTACGTCTACATTTCCCGGTGCCACGGCCTAGATAACGTAAATATAGCAACTTTTTTTACATTATCTTATACAATCCTCTTGCTATGAGTGACAATATGCCTTAGAATAACCATCGGCCAGCAAACTACATGTCTGCCCGACATTCAACTCTAAACTATATTTTTATGGCGGTTTTGTCTACATTTCCCGGTGCCACGGCCTAGATAACGTAATTATTGCAACGTTGTTTACATTTTATTATAGAATGCTCTTAGTTTGAGTGATAATAGGCCTAAGAATCACCATCGGCTAGCAAACTACATGTCTGCCCGACATTCAACTCTAAACTATATTTTTATGGCGGTTTTGTCTACATTTCCCGGTGCCACGGCCTAGATAACGTAATTATTGCATTGTTGTTTACATTTTATTATAGAATACTCTTAGTTTGAGTGATAGTAGGCCTAAGAATCACCATCGGCTAGCAAACTACATGTCTGCCCGACATTTAACTCTAAACTACATTTTAAGGCGATTTCGTCTACATTTCCCGGTGCCACGGCCCAGGTAACGTAACTATAGCGACTTTTTTTACATTATCTTAGATAATGCTCTTGTCTTGAGTGACAATAGGCCTTTGAATCACCATCGGCCAGCAAACGACATGTCTGCCCAACATTTAAATATAAACTACATTTTTATCGCGGTTTTGTCTACATTTCCCGGTTCTAAGGCTTAGTTAACGTAATTATTTCATTTTTTTTCACATTATATTATAGAATACTCTTGCCTTAAGTGAGAATAGGCCTTAGAATCACCATCGGCCAGCAAACTACATGTCTGCCCGACATTTAACTCTAAACTACATTTTTAAGGCGATTACGTCTACATTTCCCGGTGCCACGGCCTAGATAACGTAAATATAGCAATTTTTTTTACATTATCTTATAGAATATTCTTGTTTTGAGTGACAGTTTGCCTTAGAATAACCATCGGCCATTAAACTACATGTCTGCCCGACATTCAACTCTAAACTATATTTTTATGGCGGTTTTGTCTACATTTCCCGGTGCCACGGCCTAGATAACGTAATTATTGCAACGGTTTTTACATTTTATTATAGAATACTCTTAGTTTAAGTGATAATACGCCTAAGAATTACCATCGGCCAGCAAACTACATGTCTGCCCGACATTTAACTCTAAACTACATTTTAAGGCAATTTTGTCTACATTTCCCGGTGCCATGGCCTAGGTAACGAAACTATAGCGACTTTTTTTACATTATCTTATAGAATTCTCTTGTTTTAAGTGACAATAGGCGTTAGAATCACCATCGGCCAGCAAACTACATGTTTTCCCGACATTTAACTCTAAACAATATTTTTAAGACGATTTCGTCAACATTTCCCGGTGCCACGGCCTAGGTAACGTAATTATAGCGACTTTTTTTACATTATCTTATAGAATACTTTTGTGTTGAGTGACAATAGGCCTTTGAATCACCATCGGCCAGCAAACGACATGTCTGCCCGACATTTAAATATAAACTACATTTTTATCGCGGTTTTGTCTACATTTCCCGGTACTAAGGCTTAGTTAACGTAATTATTTCAACTTTTTTCACATAATATTATAGAATACTCTTGCCTTAAGTGACAATAGGCCTTAGAATCACCATCGGCCAGCAAACTACATGTCTGCCCGACATTTAACTCTAAACTACATTTTTAAGGCGATTACGTCTACATTTCCCGGTGCCACGGCCTAGATAACGTAAATATAGCAACTTTTTTTACCTTATCTTATAGAATGCTCTTGTTTTGAGTGACAATATGCCTTAGAATAACCATCGGCCAGCAAACTACATGTCTGCCCGACATTCAACTCTAAACTATCATTTTATGGCGGTTTTGTCTACATTTCCCGGTGCCACGGCCTAGATAACGTAATTTTTGCAACGTTTTTTTACATTTTATTATAGAATACTCGTGGTTTGAGTGATAATAGGCCTAAGAATCACCATCGGCCAGCAAACTACATGTCTGCCCGACATTTAACTCTAAACTACATTTTAAGGCGATTTCGTCTACATTTCCCGGTGCCATGGCCTAGGTAACGAAACTTTAGCGACTTTTTTTACATTATCTTATAGAATTCTCTTGTTTTAAGTGACAATAGGCGTTAGAATCAACATCGGCCATTAAAATATATGTCTGTCCGACAATCAACTTTAAACTACATTTTTATGGTGATTTAGTCTACATTTCCCGGTGCCACGGCCTAGGTAACGTAATTATAGCGACATTTTTTACATTATCTTATAGAATTCTCTTGCTTTGAGTGATAATAGGCCTTAGAATTACCATCGGCCAGCAAACTGCATGTCTGCCCGACATTTAACTCTAAACTACATTTTAAGGCGATTTCGTCTACATTTCCAGGAGCCTCGGCCTAGGTAACGTAATTATAGCAATTTTTTTTACATTATATTATAGAATACTCTTGCGTTGAGTGACAGTAGGCCTTTGAATCACCATCGGCCAGCAAACGACATGTCTGCCCGACATTTAAATATAAACTACATTTTTATCGCGGTTTTGTCTACATTTCCCGGTACTAAGGCTTAGTTAACGTAATTATATCAATTTTTTTCACATTATATTATAGAATACTCTTGTCTTGAGTGACAATATGCCGTAGAATCACCATCGGCCAGCAAATTACATGTCTGCCCGACATTTAACTCTAAACTACATTTTTAAGGCGATTACGTCTACATTTCCCGGTGCCACGGCCTAGATAACGTAAATATAGCAACTTTTTTTACATTATCTTATAGAATACTCTTGCTTTGAGTGACAATATGCCTTAGAATAACCATCGGCCAGCAAACTACATGTCTGCCCGACATTCAACTCTAAACTATATTTTTATGGCGGTTTTGTCTACATTTCCCGGTGCCACGGCCTAGGTAACGTAATTATAGCGACTTTTTTACATTATCTTATAGAATACTCTTGTGTTGAGTGACAATAGGCCTTAAAATCACCATCGGCCGGCAAACTACATGTCTGCCCGACATTTAACTCTAAGTCACTATTTAAAGGCGATTTCGTCTACATTTCCTGGTGCCACGGCCTAGGTAACATAATTATTGCATTTTTTTTTACATTATCTTATAGAATTCTCTTGCCTTAAGTGACAATAGGCCTATAAATTACCATCGGCTAGCAAAATATATGTCTGTCCGACAATCAACTTTAAACTACATTTTTATGGTGATTTCGTCTACATTTCCCGGTGCCACGGCCTAGATAACGTAATTATTGCAACTTTTTTTACATTATCTTATAGAATACTCTAGCTTTAAGTGATAATAGGCCTCAGAATCACCATCGGCCAGCAAACTATATGTTTTCCCGACATTTAACTCTAAACAACATTTTTAAGACGATTTCGTCTACATTTCCCGGTGCCACGGCCTAGGTAACGTAATTATAGCGACATTTTTTACATTATCTTATAGAATACTCTTGCTTTGAGTTACAATAGGTCTTAAATTAACCATCGGCCAGCAAACTACATGTCTGCCCGACATTGAACTCTAAGTCTCTGTTTTAAGGCGATTTCGTCTACATTTACCGGTGCCACGGCCTAGGTAACATAATTATTGCAACTTTTTTTACATTATCATATAGAATACTCTTGCCTTGAGTGACAATAGGCCGTAGAATTACCAACGGCCAGCAAACTACATGTCTGCCCGACATTTAACTCTAAACTACATTTTAAGGCGATTTCGTCTACATTTCCCGGTGCCACGGCCTAGGTAACGTAATTATTGCAACTTTTTTTTTAATATCTTATAGAAGGCTCTTAATTTGAGTGACATTACGCCTTAGAATCACCATCGGCCAGCAAACTACATGTCTGCCCGACATTTAACTCTAAACCACATTTTTAAGGCGATTTCGTCTACATTTCCCGGTGCCACGGCCTAGGTAACGTAATTATTGCATTTTTTTTTACAATTTTTTATAGAATACCTTTGCCTAGAGTGATAATAGGCCTTTGAATTACCATCGGCCAGCAAAATATATGTCTGTCCGACAATCAACTTAAAACTACAATTTTATGGTGATTTCGTCTACATTTCCCGGTGCCACGGCCTAGGTAACGTAATTATGGCGACTTTTTTACCTTATCTTATAGAATACTCTTGTGTTCAGTGACAATAGGCCTTAAAATCACCATCGGCCAGCAAACTACATGTCTGCCCGACATTTAACTCTAAGTCACTATTTGAAGGCGATTTCGTCTACATTTCCTGGTGCCACGGCCTAGGTAACGTAATTATAGCGACATTTTTTACATTATCTTATAGAATATTTTTGCTTTGAGTGACAATAGGCCTTCGAATCACCATCAGTTAGCAAACTACATGTCTGCCCGACATTTAACTCTAAACTACATTTTAAGGCGATTTCGTCTACATTTCCCGGTGCCGCGGCCTAGGTAACGTAATCATGGCGACATTTTTTACAATAATTTATAGAATACTCTTGCCTTGAGTGACAATAGGCCGTACAATCACCATCGGCCAGCAAACTACATGTCTGCCCGACATTTAACTCTAAACTACATTTTAAGGCGATTTCGTCTACATTTCCCGGTGCCATGGCCTAGGTAACGTAATTATTGCAACTTTTTTTACATTATCTTATAGAATGCTCTTACCTTGAGTGACATTACGCCTTAGCATCACCATGGGCCAGCAAACTACATGTCTGGCCGACATTTAACTCTAAACTACATTTTAAGGCGATTTCGTCTACATTTCCCGGTGCCACGGCCTAGGTAACGTAATTATGGCGACATTTTTTACATAAGTTTATAGAATCCTCTTGCCTTGAGTGACAAAATGCGGTAGAATCACCATCGGCCAGCAAACTACATGTCTGCCCGACATTTAACTCTAAACTACATTTTTAAGGCGATTACGTCTACATTTCCCGGTGCCACGGCCTAGATAACGTAAATATAGCAACTTTTTTTACATTATCTTATACAATCCTCTTGCTATGAGTGACAATATGCCTTAGAATAACCATCGGCCAGCAAACTACATGTCTGCCCGACATTCAACTCTAAACTATATTTTTATGGCGGTTTTGTCTACATTTCCCGGTGCCACGGCCTAGATAACGTAATTATTGCAACGTTGTTTACATTTTATTATAGAATACTCTTAGTTTGAGTGATAATAGGCCTAAGAATCACCATCGGCTAGCAAACTACATGTCTGCCCGACATTCAACTCTAAACTATATTTTTATGGCGGTTTTGTCTACATTTCCCGGTGCCACGGCCTAGATAACGTAATTATTGCATTGTTGTTTACATTTTATTATAGAATACTCTTAGTTTGAGTGATAGTAGGCCTAAGAATCACCATCGGCTAGCAAACTACATGTCTGCCCGACATTTAACTCTAAACTACATTTTAAGGCGATTTCGTCTACATTTCCCGGTGCCACGGCCCAGGTAACGTAACTATAGCGACTTTTTTTACATTATCTTAGATAATGCTCTTGTCTTGAGTGACAATAGGCCTTTGAATCACCATCGGCCAGCAAACGACATGTCTGCCCAACATTTAAATATAAACTACATTTTTATCGCGGTTTTGTCTACATTTCCCGGTTCTAAGGCTTAGTTAACGTAATTATTTCAACTTTTTTCACATTATATTATAGAATACTCTTGCCTTAAGTGAGAATAGGCCTTAGAATCATCATCGGCCAGCAAACTACATGTCTGCCCGACATTTAACTCTAAACTACATTTTTAAGGCGATTACGTCTACATTTCCCGGTGCCACGGCCTAGATAACGTAAATATAGCAATTTTTTTTACATTATCTTATAGAATATTCTTGTTTTGAGTGACAGTTTGCCTTAGAATAACCATCGGCCATTAAACTACATGTCTGCCCGACATTCAACTCTAAACTATATTTTTATGGCGGTTTTGTCTACATTTCCCGGTGCCACGGCCTAGATAACGTAATTATTGCAACGGTTTTTACATTTTATTATAGAATACTCTTAGTTTAAGTGATAATACGCCTAAGAATTACCATCGGCCAGCAAACTACATGTCTGCCCGACATTTAACTCTAAACTACATTTTAAGGCAATTTTGTCTACATTTCCCGATGCCACGGCCTAGGTAACGTAATTATAGCGATTTTTTTACCTTATCTTATAGAATACTCTTGTGTTGAGTGACAATAGGCCTTAAAATCACCATCGGCCAGCAAACTACATGTCTGCCCGACATTTAACTCTAAGTCACTATTTGAAGGCGATTTCGTCTACATTTCCTGGTGCCACGGCCTAGGTAACGTAATTATTGCAACTTTTTTTACATTATCATATAGAATACTCTTGCCTTGAGTGACAATAGGCCTTTGAATCACTATCGGCCAGCAAAATATATGTCTGTCCGACAATCAACTTTAAACTACATTTTTATGGTGATTTAGTCTACATTTCCCGGTGCCACGGCCTAGGTAACGGAATTATAGCGACATTTTTTACATTATCTTATAGAATACTCTTGCTTTGAGTGACAATACGCCTTTGAATCACCATCAGTTAGCAAACTATATGTCCGACATTTAACTCTAACTCTAGGTAACGTAATTATGGCGACATTTTTTACATTAGTTTATAGACTACTCTTGCCTTGAGTGACAATAGGCCGTAGAATCACCATCGGCCAGCAAACTACATGTCTGCCCGACATTTAACTCTAAACTACATTTTAAGGCGATTTCGTCTACATTTCCCGGTGCCATGGCCTAGGTAACGTAATTATGGCGACATTTTTTACATTAATTTATAGACTACTCTTGCCTTGAGTGACAATAGGCCGTAGAATCACCATCGGCCAGCAAACTACATGTCTGCCCGACATTTAACTCTAAACTACATTTTAAGGCGATTTCGTCTACATTTCCCGGTGCCACTGCCTAGGTAACGTAATTATTGCAACTTTTTTTTAAATATCTTACAGAATGTTCTTAGTTTGAGTGACATTACGCCTTAGAATCACCATCGGCCAGCAAACTACATGTCTGCCCGACATTTAACTCTAAACCACATTTTTAAGGCGATTTCGTCTACATTTCCCGGTGCCACGGCCTAGGTAACGTAATTATTGCAATTTTTTTTACATTTTCTTATAGAATACCTTTGCTTAGAGTGACAATAGGCCTTTGAATTACCATCGGCCAGCAAAATATATGTCTGTCCGACAATCAACTTAAAACTACATTTTTATGGTGATTTCGTCTACATTTCCCGGTGCCACGGCCTAGGTAACGTAATTATAGCGACTTTTTTACCTTTTCTTATAGAATCCTCTTGCTTTGAGTTACAATAGGTCTTAAATTAACCATCGGCCAGCAAACTACATGTCTGCCCGACATTGAACTCTAAGTCTCTGTTTTAAGGCCATTTCGTCTACATTTACCGGTGCCACGGCCTAGGTAACATAATTATTGCAACTTTTTTTACATTATCATATAGAATACTCTTGTCTTGAGTGACAATAGACCTTTGAATCACTATCGGCCAGCAAAATATATGTCTGTCCGACAATCAACTTTAAACTACATTTTTATGGTGATTTAGTCTACATTTCCCGGTGCCACGGCCTAGGTAACGTAATTATAGCGACATTTTTTACATTATCTTATAGAATGCTCTTGCTTAGAGTGACAAAAGGCCTTCAAATCACCATCAGTTAGCAAACTACATGTCTGCCCGACATTTAACTCTAAACTACATTTTAAGGCGATTTCGTCTACATTTCCCGGTGCCACGGCCTAGGTAACGTAATTATGGCGACATTTTTTACATTATTTTATAGACTACTCTTGCCTTGAGTGACAATAGGCCGTAGAATCACCATCGGCCAGCAAACTACATGTCTGCCCGACATTTAACTCTAAACTACATTTTAAGGCGATTTCGTCTACATTTCCCGGTGCCATGGCCTAGGTAACGTAATTATGGCGACATTTTTTACATTAATTTATAGACTACTCTTGCCTTGAGTGACAATAGGCCGTAGAATCACCATCGGCCAGCAAACTACATGTCTACCCGACATTTAACTCTAAACTACATTTTAAGGCGATTTCGTCTACATTTCCCGGTGCCACGGCCTAGGTAACGTAATTATGGCGACATTTTTTACATTAATTTATAGACTACTCTTTCTTTAAGTGACAATATCCCGTAGAATCACCATCGGCCAGCAAACTACATGTCTGCCCGACATTTAACTCTAAACTACATTTTAAGGCGATTTCGTCTACATTTCCCGGTGCCACGGCCTAGGTAACGTAATTATTGCAACTTTTTTTTAAATATCTTTTAGAATGCTCTTAGTTTGAGTGACAATACGCCTTAGAATCACCATCGGCCAGCAAACTACATGTCTGCCCGACATTTAACTCTAAACCACATTTTTAAGGCGATTTCGTCTACATTTCCCGGTGCCACGGCCTAGGTAACGTAATTATTGCAATTTTTTTTACATTTTTTTATAGAATACCTTTGCCTAGAGTGACAATATGCCTTTGAATTACCACCGGCCAGCAAAATATATGTCTGTCCGACAATCAACTTAAAACTACATTTTTATGGTGATTTCGTCTACATTTCCCGGTGCCACGGCCTAGGTAACGTAATTATAGCTACTTTTTTACCTTATCTTATAGAATACTCTTGTGTTGAGTGACAATAGGCTTTAAAATCACCATCGGCGAGCAAACTACATGTCTGCCCGACATTTAACTCTAAGTCACTATTTGAAGGCGATTTCGTCTACATTTCCTGGTGCCACGGCCTAGGTAACGTAATTATTGCAACTTTTTTTACATTATCATATAGAATACTCTTTCCTTGAGTGACACTAGGCCTTTGAATCACTATCGGCCAGCAAAATATATGTCTGTCCGACAATCAACTTTAAACTACATTTTTATGGTGATTTAGTCTACATTTCCCGGTGCCACGGCCTAGGTAACGTAATTATAGCGACATTTTTTACATTATCTTATAGAATACTCTTGCTTTGAGTGACAATAGGCCTTCGAATCACCATCAGTTAGCAAACTACATGTCCGACATTTAACTCTAACTCTAGGTAACGTAATTGTGGCGACATTTTTTACATTAATTTATAGACTATTCTTGCCTTGAGTGACAATAGGCCGTAGAATCACCATCGGCCAGCAAACTACATGTCTGCCCGACATTTAACTCTAAACTACATTTTAAGGCGATTTCGTCTACATTTCCCGGTGCCGCGGCCTAGGTAACGTAATCATGGCGACATTTTTTACAATAATTTATAGAATACTCTTGCCTTGAGTGACAATAGGCCGTAGAATCACCATCGGCCAGCAAACTACATGTCTGCCCGGCATTTAACTCTAAACTACATTTTAAGGCGATTTCGTCTACATTTCCCGGTGCCACGGCCTAGATAACGTAATTATTGCAACGTTGTTTACATTTTATTATAGAATACTCTTAGTTTGAGTGATAATAGGCCTAAGAATCACCATCGGCTAGCAAACTACATGTCTGCCCGACATTCAACTCTAAACTATATTTTTATGGCGGTTTTGTCTACATTTCCCGGTGCCACGGCCTAGATAACGTAATTATTGCATTGTTGTTTACATTTTATTATAGAATACTCTTAGTTTGAGTGATAGTATGCCTAAAAATCACCATCGGCTAGCAAACTACATGTCTGCCCGACATTTAACTCTAAACTACATTTTAAGGCGATTTCGTCTACATTTCCCGGTGCCACGGCCCAGGTAACGTAACTATAGCGACTTTTTTTACATTATCTTAGATAATGCTCTTGTCTTGAGTGACAATAGGCCTTTGAATCACCATCGGCCAGCAAACGACATGTCTGCCCAACATTTAAATATAAACTACATTTTTATCGCGGTTTTGTCTACATTTCCCGGTTCTAAGGCTTAGTTAACGTAATTATTTCAACTTTTTTCACATTATATTATAGAATACTCTTGCCTTAAGTGAGAATAGGCCTTAGAATCACCATCGGCCAGCAAACTACATGTCTGCCCGACATTTAACTCTAAACTACATTTTTAAGGCGATTACGTCTACATTTCCCGGTGCCACGGCCTAGATAACGTAAATATAGCAATTTTTTTTACATTATCTTATAGAATATTCTTGTTTTGAGTGACAGTTTGCCTTAGAATAACCATCGGCCATTAAACTACATGTCTGCCCGACATTCAACTCTAAACTATATTTTTATGGCGGTTTTGTCTACATTTCCCGGTGCCACGGCCTAGATAACGTAATTATTGCAACGGTTTTTACATTTTATTATAGAATGCTCTTAGTTTAAGTGATAATACGCCTAAGAATTACCATCGGCCAGCAAACTACATGTCTGCCCGACATTTAACTCTAAACTACATTTTAAGGCGATTTTGTCTACATTTCCCGGTGCCATGGCCTAGGTAATAAACTATAGCGACTTTTTTTACATTATCTTATAGAATTCTCTTGTTTTAAGTGACAATAGGCGTTAGAATCACCATCGGCCAGCAAACTACATGTTTTCCCGACATTTAACTCTAAACTACATTTTTAAGGCGATTTCGTCTACATTACCCGGTGCCACGGCCTAGGTAACGTAATTATTGGAACTTTTTTTACACGATCTTATAGAATTATTTTGCATTGAGTGAAAAAATGCCTTAAAATTACCATCGGCCAGCAAACTACTTGTTTTCCCGACATTTAACTCTAAACAATATTTTTAAGACGATTTCGTCAACATTTCCCGGTGCCACGGCCTAGGTAACGTAATTATAGCGACTTTTTTTACATTATCTTATAGAATACTTTTGTGTTGAGTGACAATAGGCCTTTGAATCACCATCGGCCAGCAAACGACATGTCTGCCCGACATTTAAATATAAACTACATTTTTATCGCGGTTTTGTCTACATTTCCCGGTACTAAGGCTTAGTTAACGTAATTATTTCAACTTTTTTCACATAATATTATAGAATACTCTTGCCTTAAGTGACAATAGGCCTTAGAATCACCATCGGCCAGCAAACTACATGTCTGCCCGACATTTAACTCTAAACTACATTTTTAAGGCGATTACGTCTACATTTCCCGGTGCCACGGCCTAGATAACGTAAATATAGCAACTTTTTTTACCTTATCTTATAGAATGCTCTTGTTTTGAGTGACAATATGCCTTAGAATAACCATCGGCCAGCAAACTACATGTCTGCCCGACATTCAACTCTAAACTATCATTTTATGGCGGTTTTGTCTACATTTCCCGGTGCCACGGCCTAGATAACGTAATTTTTGCAACGTTTTTTTACATTTTATTATAGAATACTCGTGGTTTGAGTGATAATAGGCCTAAGAATCACCATCGGCCAGCAAACTACATGTCTGCCCGACATTTAACTCTAAACTACATTTTAAGGCGATTTCGTCTACATTTCCCGGTGCCATGGCCTAGGTAACGAAACTTTAGCGACTTTTTTTACATTATCTTATAGAATTCTCTTGTTTTAAGTGACAATAGGCGTTAGAATCAACATCGGCCATTAAAATATATGTCTGTCCGACAATCAACTTTAAACTACATTTTTATGGTGATTTAGTCTACATTTCCCGGTGCCACGGCCTAGGTAACGTAATTATAGCGACATTTTTTACATTATCTTAGAGAATTCTCTTGCTTTGAGTGATAATAGGCCTTAGAATTACCATCGGCCAGCAAACTGCATGTCTGCCCGACATTTAACTCTAAACTACATTTTAAGGCGATTTCGTCTACATTTCCAGGAGCCTCGGCCTAGGTAACGTAATTATAGCAATTTTTTTTACATTATATTATAGAATACTCTTGCGTTGAGTGACAGTAGGCCTTTGAATCACCATCGGCCAGCAAACGACATGTCTGCCCGACATTTAAATATAAACTACATTTTTATCGCGGTTTTGTCTACATTTCCCGGTACTAAGGCTTAGTTAACGTAATTATATCAATTTTTTTCACATTATATTATAGAATACTCTTGTCTTGAGTGACAATATGCCGTAGAATCACCATCGGCCAGCAAATTACATGTCTGCCCGACATTTAACTCTAAACTACATTTTTAAGGCGATTACGTCTACATTTCCCGGTGCCACGGCCTAGATAACGTAAATATAGCAACTTTTTTTACATTATCTTATAGAATACTCTTGCTTTGAGTGACAATATGCCTTAGAATAACCATCGGCCAGCAAACTACATGTCTGCCCGACATTCAACTCTAAACTATATTTTTATGGCGGTTTTGTCTACATTTCCCGGTGCCACGGCCTAGGTAACGTAATTATAGCGACTTTTTTACATTATCTTATAGAATACTCTTGTGTTGAGTGACAATAGGCCTTAAAATCACCATCGGCCGGCAAACTACATGTCTGCCCGACATTTAACTCTAAGTCACTATTTAAAGGCGATTTCGTCTACATTTCCTGGTGCCACGGCCTAGGTAACATAATTATTGCATTTTTTTTTACATTATCTTATAGAATTCTCTTGCCTTAAGTGACAATAGGCCTATAAATTACCATCGGCTAGCAAAATATATGTCTGTCCGACAATCAACTTTAAACTACATTTTTATGGTGATTTCGTCTACATTTCCCGGTGCCACGGCCTAGATAACGTAATTATTGCAACTTTTTTTACATTATCTTATAGAATACTCTAGCTTTAAGTGATAATAGGCCTCAGAATCACCATCGGCCAGCAAACTATATGTTTTCCCGACATTTAACTCTAAACAACATTTTTAAGACGATTTCGTCTACATTTCCCGGTGCCACGGCCTAGGTAACGTAATTATAGCGACATTTTTTACATTATCTTATAGAATACTCTTGCTTTGAGTTACAATAGGTCTTAAATTAACCATCGGCCAGCAAACTACATGTCTGCCCGACATTGAACTCTAAGTCTCTGTTTTAAGGCGATTTCGTCTACATTTACCGGTGCCACGGCCTAGGTAACATAATTATTGCAACTTTTTTTACATTATCATATAGAATACTCTTGCCTTGAGTGACAATAGGCCGTAGAATTACCATCGGCCAGCAAACTACATGTCTGCCCGACATTTAACTCTAAACTACATTTTAAGGCGATTTCGTCTACATTTCCCGGTGCCACGGCCTAGGTAACGTAATTATTGCAACTTTTTTTTTAATATCTTATAGAAGGCTCTTAATTTGAGTGACATTACGCCTTAGAATCACCATCGGCCAGCAAACTACATGTCTGCCCGACATTTAACTCTAAACCACATTTTTAAGGCGATTTCGTCTACATTTCCCGGTGCCACGGCCTAGGTAACGTAATTATTGCATTTTTTTTTACAATTTTTTATAGAATACCTTTGCCTAGAGTGATAATAGGCCTTTGAATTACCATCGGCCAGCAAAATATATGTCTGTCCGACAATCAACTTAAAACTACAATTTTATGGTGATTTCGTCTACATTTCCCGGTGCCACGGCCTAGGTAACGTAATTATGGCGACTTTTTTACCTTATCTTATAGAATACTCTTGTGTTCAGTGACAATAGGCCTTAAAATCACCATCGGCCAGCAAACTACATGTCTGCCCGACATTTAACTCTAAGTCACTATTTGAAGGCGATTTCGTCTACATTTCCTGGTGCCACGGCCTAGGTAACGTAATTATAGCGACATTTTTTACATTATCTTATAGAATATTTTTGCTTTGAGTGACAATAGGCCTTCGAATCACCATCAGTTAGCAAACTACATGTCTGCCCGACATTTAACTCTAAACTACATTTTAAGGCGATTTCGTCTACATTTCCCGGTGCCGCGGCCTAGGTAACGTAATCATGGCGACATTTTTTACAATAATTTATAGAATACTCTTGCCTTGAGTGACAATAGGCCGTACAATCACCATCGGCCAGCAAACTACATGTCTGCCCGACATTTAACTCTAAACTACATTTTAAGGCGATTTCGTCTACATTTCCCGGTGCCATGGCCTAGGTAACGTAATTATTGCAACTTTTTTTACATTATCTTATAGAATGCTCTTACCTTGAGTGACATTACGCCTTAGCATCACCATGGGCCAGCAAACTACATGTCTGGCCGACATTTAACTCTAAACTACATTTTAAGGCGATTTCGTCTACATTTCCCGGTGCCACGGCCTAGGTAACGTAATTATGGCGACATTTTTTACATAAGTTTATAGAATCCTCTTGCCTTGAGTGACAAAATGCGGTAGAATCACCATCGGCCAGCAAACTACATGTCTGCCCGACATTTAACTCTAAACTACATTTTTAAGGCGATTACGTCTACATTTCCCGGTGCCACGGCCTAGATAACGTAAATATAGCAACTTTTTTTACATTATCTTATACAATCCTCTTGCTATGAGTGACAATATGCCTTAGAATAACCATCGGCCAGCAAACTACATGTCTGCCCGACATTCAACTCTAAACTATATTTTTATGGCGGTTTTGTCTACATTTCCCGGTGCCACGGCCTAGATAACGTAATTATTGCAACGTTGTTTACATTTTATTATAGAATACTCTTAGTTTGAGTGATAATAGGCCTAAGAATCACCATCGGCTAGCAAACTACATGTCTGCCCGACATTCAACTCTAAACTATATTTTTATGGCGGTTTTGTCTACATTTCCCGGTGCCACGGCCTAGATAACGTAATTATTGCATTGTTGTTTACATTTTATTATAGAATACTCTTAGTTTGAGTGATAGTAGGCCTAAGAATCACCATCGGCTAGCAAACTACATGTCTGCCCGACATTTAACTCTAAACTACATTTTAAGGCGATTTCGTCTACATTTCCCGGTGCCACGGCCCAGGTAACGTAACTATAGCGACTTTTTTTACATTATCTTAGATAATGCTCTTGTCTTGAGTGACAATAGGCCTTTGAATCACCATCGGCCAGCAAACGACATGTCTGCCCAACATTTAAATATAAACTACATTTTTATCGCGGTTTTGTCTACATTTCCCGGTTCTAAGGCTTAGTTAACGTAATTATTTCAACTTTTTTCACATTATATTATAGAATACTCTTGCCTTAAGTGAGAATAGGCCTTAGAATCACCATCGGCCAGCAAACTACATGTCTGCCCGACATTTAACTCTAAACTACATTTTTAAGGCGATTACGTCTACATTTCCCGGTGCCACGGCCTAGATAACGTAAATATAGCAATTTTTTTTACATTATCTTATAGAATATTCTTGTTTTGAGTGACAGTTTGCCTTAGAATAACCATCGGCCATTAAACTACATGTCTGCCCGACATTCAACTCTAAACTATATTTTTATGGCGGTTTTGTCTACATTTCCCGGTGCCACGGCCTAGATAACGTAATTATTGCAACGGTTTTTACATTTTATTATAGAATACTCTTAGTTTAAGTGATAATACGCCTAAGAATTACCATCGGCCAGCAAACTACATGTCTGCCCGACATTTAACTCTAAACTACATTTTAAGGCAATTTTGTCTACATTTCCCGGTGCCACGGCCTAGGTAACGTAATTATAGCGATTTTTTTACCTTATCTTATAGAATACTCTTGTGTTGAGTGACAATAGGCCTTAAAATCACCATCGGCCAGCAAACTACATGTCTGCCCGACATTTAACTCTAAGTCACTATTTGAAGGCGATTTCGTCTACATTTCCTGGTGCCACGGCCTAGGTAACGTAATTATTGCAACTTTTTTTACATTATCATATAGAATACTCTTGCCTTGAGTGACAATAGGCCTTTGAATCACTATCGGCCAGCAAAATATATGTCTGTCCGACAATCAACTTTAAACTACATTTTTATGGTGATTTAGTCTACATTTCCCGGTGCCACGGCCTAGGTAACGGAATTATAGCGACATTTTTTACATTATCTTATAGAATACTCTTGCTTTGAGTGACAATACGCCTTTGAATCACCATCAGTTAGCAAACTATATGTCCGACATTTAACTCTAACTCTAGGTAACGTAATTATGGCGACATTTTTTACATTAGTTTATAGACTACTCTTGCCTTGAGTGACAATAGGCCGTAGAATCACCATCGGCCAGCAAACTACATGTCTGCCCGACATTTAACTCTAAACTACATTTTAAGGCGATTTCGTCTACATTTCCCGGTGCCATGGCCTAGGTAACGTAATTATGGCGACATTTTTTACATTAATTTATAGACTACTCTTGCCTTGAGTGACAATAGGCCGTAGAATCACCATCGGCCAGCAAACTACATGTCTGCCCGACATTTAACTCTAAACTACATTTTAAGGCGATTTCGTCTACATTTCCCGGTGCCACTGCCTAGGTAACGTAATTATTGCAACTTTTTTTTAAATATCTTACAGAATGTTCTTAGTTTGAGTGACATTACGCCTTAGAATCACCATCGGCCAGCAAACTACATGTCTGCCCGACATTTAACTCTAAACCACATTTTTAAGGCGATTTCGTCTACATTTCCCGGTGCCACGGCCTAGGTAACGTAATTATTGCAATTTTTTTTACATTTTCTTATAGAATACCTTTGCTTAGAGTGACAATAGGCCTTTGAATTACCATCGGCCAGCAAAATATATGTCTGTCCGACAATCAACTTAAAACTACATTTTTATGGTGATTTCGTCTACATTTCCCGGTGCCACGGCCTAGGTAACGTAATTATAGCGACTTTTTTACCTTTTCTTATAGAATCCTCTTGCTTTGAGTTACAATAGGTCTTAAATTAACCATCGGCCAGCAAACTACATGTCTGCCCGACATTGAACTCTAAGTCTCTGTTTTAAGGCCATTTCGTCTACATTTACCGGTGCCACGGCCTAGGTAACATAATTATTGCAACTTTTTTTACATTATCATATAGAATACTCTTGTCTTGAGTGACAATAGACCTTTGAATCACTATCGGCCAGCAAAATATATGTCTGTCCGACAATCAACTTTAAACTACATTTTTATGGTGATTTAGTCTACATTTCCCGGTGCCACGGCCTAGGTAACGTAATTATAGCGACATTTTTTACATTATCTTATAGAATGCTCTTGCTTAGAGTGACAAAAGGCCTTCAAATCACCATCAGTTAGCAAACTACATGTCTGCCCGACATTTAACTCTAAACTACATTTTAAGGCGATTTCGTCTACATTTCCCGGTGCCACGGCCTAGGTAACGTAATTATGGCGACATTTTTTACATTATTTTATAGACTACTCTTGCCTTGAGTGACAATAGGCCGTAGAATCACCATCGGCCAGCAAACTACATGTCTGCCCGACATTTAACTCTAAACTACATTTTAAGGCGATTTCGTCTACATTTCCCGGTGCCATGGCCTAGGTAACGTAATTATGGCGACATTTTTTACATTAATTTATAGACTACTCTTGCCTTGAGTGACAATAGGCCGTAGAATCACCATCGGCCAGCAAACTACATGTCTACCCGACATTTAACTCTAAACTACATTTTAAGGCGATTTCGTCTACATTTCCCGGTGCCACGGCCTAGGTAACGTAATTATGGCGACATTTTTTACATTAATTTATAGACTACTCTTTCTTTAAGTGACAATATCCCGTAGAATCACCATCGGCCAGCAAACTACATGTCTGCCCGACATTTAACTCTAAACTACATTTTAAGGCGATTTCGTCTACATTTCCCGGTGCCACGGCCTAGGTAACGTAATTATTGCAACTTTTTTTTAAATATCTTTTAGAATGCTCTTAGTTTGAGTGACAATACGCCTTAGAATCACCATCGGCCAGCAAACTACATGTCTGCCCGACATTTAACTCTAAACCACATTTTTAAGGCGATTTCGTCTACATTTCCCGGTGCCACGGCCTAGGTAACGTAATTATTGCAATTTTTTTTACATTTTTTTATAGAATACCTTTGCCTAGAGTGACAATATGCCTTTGAATTACCACCGGCCAGCAAAATATATGTCTGTCCGACAATCAACTTAAAACTACATTTTTATGGTGATTTCGTCTACATTTCCCGGTGCCACGGCCTAGGTAACGTAATTATAGCTACTTTTTTACCTTATCTTATAGAATACTCTTGTGTTGAGTGACAATAGGCTTTAAAATCACCATCGGCGAGCAAACTACATGTCTGCCCGACATTTAACTCTAAGTCACTATTTGAAGGCGATTTCGTCTACATTTCCTGGTGCCACGGCCTAGGTAACGTAATTATTGCAACTTTTTTTACATTATCATATAGAATACTCTTTCCTTGAGTGACACTAGGCCTTTGAATCACTATCGGCCAGCAAAATATATGTCTGTCCGACAATCAACTTTAAACTACATTTTTATGGTGATTTAGTCTACATTTCCCGGTGCCACGGCCTAGGTAACGTAATTATAGCGACATTTTTTACATTATCTTATAGAATACTCTTGCTTTGAGTGACAATAGGCCTTCGAATCACCATCAGTTAGCAAACTACATGTCCGACATTTAACTCTAACTCTAGGTAACGTAATTGTGGCGACATTTTTTACATTAATTTATAGACTATTCTTGCCTTGAGTGACAATAGGCCGTAGAATCACCATCGGCCAGCAAACTACATGTCTGCCCGACATTTAACTCTAAACTACATTTTAAGGCGATTTCGTCTACATTTCCCGGTGCCGCGGCCTAGGTAACGTAATCATGGCGACATTTTTTACAATAATTTATAGAATACTCTTGCCTTGAGTGACAATAGGCCGTAGAATCACCATCGGCCAGCAAACTACATGTCTGCCCGGCATTTAACTCTAAACTACATTTTAAGGCGATTTCGTCTACATTTCCCGGTGCCACGGCCTAGATAACGTAATTATTGCAACGTTGTTTACATTTTATTATATAATACTCTTAGTTTGAGTGATAATAGGCCTAAGAATCACCATCGGCTAGCAAACTACATGTCTGCCCGACATTCAACTCTAAACTATATTTTTATGGCGGTTTTGTCTACATTTCCCGGTGCCACGGCCTAGATAACGTAATTATTGCATTGTTGTTTACATTTTATTATAGAATACTCTTAGTTTGAGTGATAGTATGCCTAAAAATCACCATCGGCTAGCAAACTACATGTCTGCCCGACATTTAACTCTAAACTACATTTTAAGGCGATTTCGTCTACATTTCCCGGTGCCACGGCCCAGGTAACGTAACTATAGCGACTTTTTTTACATTATCTTAGATAATGCTCTTGTCTTGAGTGACAATAGGCCTTTGAATCACCATCGGCCAGCAAACGACATGTCTGCCCAACATTTAAATATAAACTACATTTTTATCGCGGTTTTGTCTACATTTCCCGGTTCTAAGGCTTAGTTAACGTAATTATTTCAACTTTTTTCACATTATATTATAGAATACTCTTGCCTTAAGTGAGAATAGGCCTTAGAATCACCATCGGCCAGCAAACTACATGTCTGCCCGACATTTAACTCTAAACTACATTTTTAAGGCGATTACGTCTACATTTCCCGGTGCCACGGCCTAGATAACGTAAATATAGCAATTTTTTTTACATTATCTTATAGAATATTCTTGTTTTGAGTGACAGTTTGCCTTAGAATAACCATCGGCCATTAAACTACATGTCTGCCCGACATTCAACTCTAAACTATATTTTTATGGCGGTTTTGTCTACATTTCCCGGTGCCACGGCCTAGATAACGTAATTATTGCAACGGTTTTTACATTTTATTATAGAATACTCTTAGTTTAAGTGATAATACGCCTAAGAATTACCATCGGCCAGCAAACTACATGTCTGCCCGACATTTAACTCTAAACTACATTTTAAGGCGATTTTGTCTACATTTCCCGGTGCCATGGCCTAGGTAATAAACTATAGCGACTTTTTTTACATTATCTTATAGAATTCTCTTGTTTTAAGTGACAATAGGCGTTAGAATCACCATCGGCCAGCAAACTACATGTTTTCCCGACATTTAACTCTAAACTACATTTTTAAGGCGATTTCGTCTACATTACCCGGTGCCACGGCCTAGGTAACGTAATTATTGGAACTTTTTTTACACGATCTTATAGAATTATTTTGCATTGAGTGAAAAAATGCCTTAAAATTACCATCGGCCAGCAAACTACTTGTTTTCCCGACATTTAACTCTAAACAATATTTTTAAGACGATTTCGTCAACATTTCCCGGTGCCACGGCCTAGGTAACGTAATTATAGCGACTTTTTTTACATTATCTTATAGAATACTTTTGTGTTGAGTGACAATAGGCCTTTGAATCACCATCGGCCAGCAAACGACATGTCTGCCCGACATTTAAATATAAACTACATTTTTATCGCGGTTTTGTCTACATTTCCCGGTACTAAGGCTTAGTTAACGTAATTATTTCAACTTTTTTCACATAATATTATAGAATACTCTTGCCTCAAGTGACAATAGGCCTTAGAATCACCATCGGCCAGCAAACTACATGTCTGCCCGACATTTAACTCTAAACTACATTTTTAAGGCGATTACGTCTACATTTCCCGGTGCCACGGCCAAGATAACGTAAATATAGCAACTTTTTTTACCTTATCTTATAGAATGCTCTTGTTTTGAGTGACAATATGCCTTAGAATAACCATCGGCCAGCAAACTACATGTCTGCCCGACATTCAACTCTAAACTATCATTTTATGGCGGTTTTGTCTACATTTCCCGGTGCCACGGCCTAGATAACGTAATTTTTGCAACGTTTTTTTACATTTTATTATAGAATACTCGTGGTTTGAGTGATAATAGGCCTAAGAATCACCATCGGCCAGCAAACTACATGTCTGCCCGACATTTAACTCTAAACTACATTTTAAGGCGATTTCGTCTACATTTCCCGGTGCCATGGCCTAGGTAACGAAACTTTAGCGACTTTTTTTACATTATCTTATAGAATTCTCTTGTTTTAAGTGACAATAGGCGTTAGAATCAACATCGGCCATTAAAATATATGTCTGTCCGACAATCAACTTTAAACTACATTTTTATGGTGATTTAGTCTACATTTCCCGGTGCCACGGCCTAGGTAACGTAATTATAGCGACATTTTTTACATTATCTTAGAGAATTCTCTTGCTTTGAGTGATAATAGGCCTTAGAATTACCATCGGCCAGCAAACTGCATGTCTGCCCGACATTTAACTCTAAACTACATTTTAAGGCGATTTCGTCTACATTTCCAGGAGCCTCGGCCTAGGTAACGTAATTATAGCAATTTTTTTTACATTATATTATAGAATACTTATGCGTTGAGTGACAGTAGGCCTTTGAATCACCATCGACCAGCAAACGACATGTCTGCCCGACATTTAAATATAAACTACATTTTTATCGCGGTTTTGTCTACATTTCCCGGTACTAAGGCTTAGTTAACGTAATTATATCAATTTTTTTCACATTATATTATAGAATACTCTTGTCTTGAGTGACAATATGCCGTAGAATCACCATCGGCCAGCAAATTACATGTCTGCCCGACATTTAACTCTAAACTACATTTTTAAGGCGATTACGTCTACATTTCCCGGTGCCACGGCCTAGATAACGTAAATATAGCAACTTTTTTTACATTATCTTATAGAATACTCTTGCTTTGAGTGACAATATGCCTTAGAATAACCATCGGCCAGCAAACTACATGTCTGCCCGACATTCAACTCTAAACTATATTTTTATGGCGGTTTTGTCTACATTTCCCGGTGCCACGGCCTAGGTAACGTAATTATAGCGACTTTTTTACATTATCTTATAGAATACTCTTGTGTTGAGTGACAATAGGCCTTAAAATCACCATCGGCCGGCAAACTACATGTCTGCCCGACATTTAACTCTAAGTCACTATTTGAAGGCGATTTCGTCTACATTTCCTGGTGCCACGGCCTAGGTAACATAATTATTGCATTTTTTTTTACATTATCTTATAGAATTCTCTTGCCTTGAGTGACAATAGGCCTATAAATTACCATCGGCTAGCAAAATATATGTCTGTCCGACAATCAACTTTAAACTACATTTTTATGGTGATTTCGTCTACATTTCCCGGTGCCACGGCCTAGATAACGTAATTATTGCAACTTTTTTTACATTATCTTATAGAATACTCTAGCTTTAAGTGATAATAGGCCTCAGAATCACCATCGGCCAGCAAACTATATGTTTTCCCGACATTTAACTCTAAACAACATTTTTAAGACGATTTCGTCTACATTTCCCGGTGCCACGGCCTAGGTAACGTAATTATAGCGACATTTTTTACATTATCTTATAGAATACTCTTGCTTTGAGTTACAATACGTCTTAAATTAACCATCGGCTAGCAAACTACATGTCTGCCCGACATTGAACTCTAAGTCTCTGTTTTAAGGCGATTTCGTCTACATTTACCGGTGCCACGGCCTAGGTAACATAATTATTGCAACTTTTTTTACATTATCATATAGAATACTCTTGCCTTGAGTGACAATAGGCCGTAGAATCACCATCGGCCAGCAAACTACATGTCTGCCCGACTTTTAACTCTAAACTACATTTTAAGGCGATTTCGTCTACATTTCCCGGTGCCACGGCCTAGGTAACGTAATTATGGCGACATTTTTTACATTAATTTATAGACTACTCTTGCTTTGAGTGACAATACGCCGTAGAATCACCATCGGCCAGCAAACTACATGTCTGCCCGACATTTAACTCTAAACTACATTTTAAGGCGATTTCGTCTACATTTCCCGGTGCCACGGCCTAGGTAACGTAATTATGGCGACATTTTTTACATTAATGTATAGACTAATCTTGCTTTGAGTGACAATACGCCGTAGAATCACCATCGGCCAGCAAACTACATGTCTGCCCGACATTTAACTCTAAACTACATTTTAAGGCGATTTCGTCTACATTTCCCGGTGCCACGGCCTAGGTAACGTAATTATTGCAACTTTTTTTTAAATATCTTATAGAATGCTCTTGGTTTGAGTGACATTCCGCCTTAGAATCACCATCGGCCAGCAAACTACATGTCTGCCGGACATTTAACTCTAAACCACATTTTTAAGGCGATTTCGTCTACATTTCCCGGTGCCACGGCCTAGGTAACGTAATTATTGCAATTTTTTTTACATTTTTTTATAGAATATCTTTGCCTAGAGTGACAATAGGCCTTTGAATTACCATCGGCCACCAAAATATATGTCTGTCCGACAATCAACTTAAAACTACATTTTTATGGTGATTTCGTCTACATTTCCCGGTGCCACGGCCTAGGTAACGTAATTATAGCGATTTTTTTACCTTATCTTATAGAATACTCTTGTGTTGAGTGACAATAGGCCTTAAAATCACCATCGGCCAGCAAACTACATGTCTGCCCGACATTTAACTCTAAGTCACTATTTGAAGGCGATTTCGTCTACATTTCCTGGTGCAACGGCCTAGGTAACGTAATTATTGCAACTTTTTTTACATTATCATATAGAATACTCTTGCCTTGAGTGACAATAGGCCTTTGAATCACTATCGGCCGGCAAACTACATGTCTGCCCGACATTTAACTCTACGTCACTATTTGAAGGCGATTTCGTCTACATTTCCTGGTGCCACGGCCTAGGTAACATAATTATTGCATTTTTTTTTACATTATCTTATAGAATTCTCTTGCCTTGAGTGATAATAGGCCTATAAATTACCATCGGCTAGCAAAATATATGTCTGTCCGACAATCAACTTTAAACTACATTTTTATGGTGATTTCGTCTACATTTCCCGGTGCCACGGCCTAGATAACGTAATTATTGCAACTTTTTTTACATTATCTTATAGAATACTATAGCTTTAAGTGATAATAGGCCTCAGAATCACCATCGGCCAGCAATCTATATGTTTTCCCGACATTTAACTCTAAACAACATTTTTAAGACGATTTCGTCTACATTTCCCGGTGCCACGGCCTAGGTAACGTAATTATAGCGACATTTTTTACATTATCTTATAGAATTCTCTTGCTTTGAGTTACAATACGTCTTAAATTAACCATCCGCCAGCAAACTACATGTCTGCCCGACATTGAACTCTAAGTCTCTGTTTTAAGGCGATTTCGTCTACATTTACCGGTGCCACGGCCTAGGTAACATAATTATTGCAACTTTTTTTACATTATCATATAGAATACTCTTGCCTTGAGTGACAATAGGCCGTAGAATCACCATCGGCCAGCAAACTACATGTCTGCCCGACTTTTAACTCTAAACTACATTTTAAGGCGATTTCGTCTACATTTCCCGGTGCCACGGCCTAGGTAACGTAATTATGGCGACATTTTTTACATTAATTTATAGACTACTCTTGCTTTGAGTGACAATACGCCGTAGAATCACCATCGGCCAGCAAACTACATGTCTGCCCGACATTTAACTCTAAACTACATTTTAAGGCGATTTCGTCTACATTTCCCGGTGCCACGGCCTAGGTAACGTAATTATTGCAACTTTTTTTTAAATATCTTATAGAATGCTCTTGGTTTGAGTGACATTCCGCCTTAGAATCACCATCGGCCAGCAAACTACATGTCTGCCGGACATTTAACTCTAAACCACATTTTTAAGGCGATTTCGTCTACATTTCCCGGTGCCACGGCCTAGGTAACGTAATTATTGCAATTTTTTTTACATTTTTTTATAGAATATCTTTGCCTAGAGTGACAATAGGCCTTTGAATTACCATCGGCCACCAAAATATATGTCTGTCCGACAATCAACTTAAAACTACATTTTTATGGTGATTTCGTCTACATTTCCCGGTGCCACGGCCTAGGTAACGTAATTATAGCGATTTTTTTACCTTATCTTATAGAATACTCTTGTGTTGAGTGACAATAGGCCTTAAAATCACCATCGGCCAGCAAACTACATGTCTGCCCGACATTTAACTCTAAGTCACTATTTGAAGGCGATTTCGTCTACATTTCCTGGTGCAACGGCCTAGGTAACGTAATTATTGCAACTTTTTTTACATTATCATATAGAATACTCTTGCCTTGAGTGACAATAGGCCTTTGAATCACTATCGGCCGGCAAACTACATGTCTGCCCGACATTTAACTCTACGTCACTATTTGAAGGCGATTTCGTCTACATTTCCTGGTGCCACGGCCTAGGTAACATAATTATTGCATTTTTTTTTACATTATCTTATAGAATTCTCTTGCCTTGAGTGATAATAGGCCTATAAATTACCATCGGCTAGCAAAATATATGTCTGTCCGACAATCAACTTTAAACTACATTTTTATGGTGATTTCGTCTACATTTCCCGGTGCCACGGCCTAGATAACGTAATTATTGCAACTTTTTTTACATTATCTTATAGAATACTATAGCTTTAAGTGATAATAGGCCTCAGAATCACCATCGGCCAGCAATCTATATGTTTTCCCGACATTTAACTCTAAACAACATTTTTAAGACGATTTCGTCTACATTTCCCGGTGCCACGGCCTAGGTAACGTAATTATAGCGACATTTTTTACATTATCTTATAGAATTCTCTTGCTTTGAGTTACAATACGTCTTAAATTAACCATCCGCCAGCAAACTACATGTCTGCCCGACATTGAACTCTAAGTCTCTGTTTTAAGGCGATTTCGTCTACATTTACCGGTGCCACGGCCTAGGTAACGTAATTATTGCAACTTTTTTTTAAATATCTTATAGAATTCTCTTGGTTTGAGTGACATTCCGCCTTAGAATCACCATCGGCCAGCAAACTACATGTCTGCCGGACATTTAACTCTAAGCCACATTTTTAAGGCGATTTCGTCTACATTTTCCGGTGCCACGGCCTAGGTAACGTAATTATTGCAATTTTTTTTACATTTTTTTATAGAATATCTTTGCCTAGAGTGACAATAGGCCTTTGAATTACCATCGGCCACCAAAATATATGTCTGTCCGACAATCAACTTAAAACTACATTTTTATGGTGATTTCGTCTACATTTCCCGGTGCCACGGCCTAGGTAACGTAATTATAGCGATTTTTTTACCTTATCTTATAGAATACTCTTGTTTTGAGTGACAATAGGCCTTAAAATCACCATCGGCCAGCAAACTACATGTCTGCCCGACATTTAACTCTAAGTCACTATTTGAAGGCGATTTCGTCTACATTTCCTGGTGCCACGGCCTAGGTAACGTAATTATTGCAACTTTTTTTACATTATCATATAGAATACTCTTGCCTTGAGTGACAATAGGCCTTTGAATCACTATCGGCCAGCAAAATATATGTCTGTCCGACAATCAACTTTAAACTACATTTTTATGGTGATTTAGTCTACATTTCCCGGTGCCACGGCCTAGGTAACGGAATTATAGCGACATTTTTTACATTATCTTATAGAATACTCTTGCTTTGAGTGACAATACGCCTTTGAATCACCATCAGTTAGCAAACTATATGTCCGACATTTAACTCTAACTCTAGGTAACGTAATTATGGCGACATTTTTTACATTAGTTTATAGACTACTCTTGCCTTGAGTGACAATAGGCCGTAGAATCACCATCGGCCAGCAAACTACATGTCTGCCCGACATTTAACTCTAAACTACATTTTAAGGCGATTTCGTCTACATTTCCCGGTGCCATGGCCTAGGTAACGTAATTATGGCGACATTTTTTACATTAATTTATAGACTACTCTTGCCTTGAGTGACAATAGGCCGTAGAATCACCATCGGCCAGCAAACTACATGTCTGCCCGACATTTAACTCTAAACTACATTTTAAGGCGATTTCGTCTACATTTCCCGGTGCCACTGCCTAGGTAACGTAATTATTGCAACTTTTTTTTAAATATCTTACAGAATGTTCTTAGTTTGAGTGACATTACGCCTTAGAATCACCATCGGCCAGCAAACTACATGTCTGCCCGACATTTAACTCTAAACCACATTTTTAAGGCGATTTCGTCTACATTTCCCGGTGCCACGGCCTAGGTAACGTAATTATTGCAATTTTTTTTACATTTTCTTATAGAATACCTTTGCTTAGAGTGACAATAGGCCTTTGAATTACCATCGGCCAGCAAAATATATGTCTGTCCGACAATCAACTTAAAACTACATTTTTATGGTGATTTCGTCTACATTTCCCGGTGCCACGGCCTAGGTAACGTAATTATAGCGACTTTTTTACCTTTTCTTATAGAATCCTCTTGCTTTGAGTTACAATAGGTCTTAAATTAACCATCGGCCAGCAAACTACATGTCTGCCCGACATTGAACTCTAAGTCTCTGTTTTAAGGCCATTTCGTCTACATTTACCGGTGCCACGGCCTAGGTAACATAATTATTGCAACTTTTTTTACATTATCATATAGAATACTCTTGTTTTGAGTGACAATAGACCTTTGAATCACTATCGGCCAGCAAAATATATGTCTGTCCGACAATCAACTTTAAACTACATTTTTATGGTGATTTAGTCTACATTTCCCGGTGCCACGGCCTAGGTAACGTAATTATAGCGACATTTTTTACATTATCTTATAGAATGCTCTTGCTTAGAGTGACAAAAGGCCTTCAAATCACCATCAGTTAGCAAACTACATGTCTGCCCGACATTTAACTCTAAACTACATTTTAAGGCGATTTCGTCTACATTTCCCGGTGCCACGGCCTAGGTAACGTAATTATGGCGACATTTTTTACATTATTTTATAGACTACTCTTGCCTTGAGTGACAATAGGCCGTAGAATCACCATCGGCCAGCAAACTACATGTCTGCCCGACATTTAACTCTAAACTACATTTTAAGGCGATTTCGTCTACATTTCCCGGTGCCACGGCCTAGGTAACGTAATCATGGCGACATTTTTTACATTATTTTATAGACTACTCTTGCCTTGAGTGACAATAGGCCGTAGAATCACCATCGGCCAGCAAACTACATGTCTACCCGACATTTAACTCTAAACTACATTTTAAGGCGATTTCGTCTACATTTCCCGGTGCCACGGCCTAGGTAACGTAATTATGGCGACATTTTTTACATTCATTTATAGACTACTCTTTCTTTAAGTGACAATTACCCGTAGAATCACCATCGGCCAGCAAACTACATGTCTGCCCGACATTTAACTCTAAACTACATTTTAAGGCGATTTCGTCTACATTTCCCGGTGCCACGGCCTAGGTAACGTAATTATTGCAACTTTTTTTTAAATATCTTTTAGAATGCTCTTAGTTTGAGTGACAATACGCCTTAGAATCACCATCGGCCAGCAAACTACATGTCTGCCCGACATTTAACTCTAAACCACATTTTTAAGGCGATTTCGTCTACATTTCCCGGTGCCACGGCCTAGATAACGTAAATATAGCAATTTTTTTTACATTATCTTATAGAATATTCTTGTTTTGAGTGACAGTTTGCCTTAGAATAACCATCGGCCATTAAACTACATGTCTGCCCGACATTCAACTCTAAACTATATTTTTATGGCGGTTTTGTCTACATTTCCCGGTGCCACGGCCTAGATAACGTAATTATTGCATTGTTGTTTACATTTTATTATAGAATACTCTTAGTTTGAGTGATAGTATGCCTAAAAATCACCATCGGCTAGCAAACTACATGTCTGCCCGACATTTAACTCTAAACTACATTTTAAGGCGATTTCGTCTACATTTCCCGGTGCCACGGCCCAGGTAACGTAACTATAGCGACTTTTTTTACATTATCTTAGATAATGCTCTTGTCTTGAGTGACAATAGGCCTTTGAATCACCATCGGCCAGCAAACGACATGTCTGCCCAACATTTAAATATAAACTACATTTTTATCGCGGTTTTGTCTACATTTCCCGGTTCTAAGGCTTAGTTAACGTAATTATTTCAACTTTTTTCACATTATATTATAGAATACTCTTGCCTTAAGTGAGAATAGGCCTTAGAATCACCATCGGCCAGCAAACTACATGTCTGCCCGACATTTAACTCTAAACTACATTTTTAAGGCGATTACGTCTACATTTCCCGGTGCCACGGCCTAGATAACGTAAATATAGCAATTTTTTTTACATTATCTTATAGAATATTCTTGTTTTGAGTGACAGTTTGCCTTAGAATAACCATCGGCCATTAAACTACATGTCTGCCCGACATTCAACTCTAAACTATATTTTTATGGCGGTTTTGTCTACATTTCCCGGTGCCACGGCCTAGATAACGTAATTATTGCAACGGTTTTTACATTTTATTATAGAATACTCTTAGTTTAAGTGAAAATACGCCTAAGAATTACCATCGGCCAGCAAACTACATGTCTGCCCGACATTTAACTCTAAACTACATTTTAAGGCGATTTTGTCTACATTTCCCGGTGCCATGGCCTAGGTAATAAACTATAGCGACTTTTTTTACATTATCTTATAGAATTCTCTTGTTTTAAGTGACAATAGGCGTTAGAATCACCATCGGCCAGCAAACTACATGTTTTCCCGACATTTAACTCTAAACTACATTTTTAAGGCGATTTCGTCTACATTACCCGGTGCCACGGCCTAGGTAACGTAATTATTGGAACTTTTTTTACACGATCTTATAGAATTATTTTGCATTGAGTGAAAAAATGCCTTAAAATTACCATCGGCCAGCAAACTACTTGTTTTCCCGACATTTAACTCTAAACAATATTTTTAAGACAATTTCGTCAACATTTCCCGGTGCCACGGCCTAGGTAACGTAATTATAGCGACTTTTTTTACATTATCTTATAGAATACTTTTGTGTTGAGTGACAATAGGCCTTTGAATCACCATCGGCCAGCAAACGACATGTCTGCCCGACATTTAAATATAAACTACATTTTTATCGCGGTTTTGTCTACATTTCCCGGTACTAAGGCTTAGTTAACGTAATTATTTCAACTTTTTTCACATAATATTATAGAATACTCTTGCCTTAAGTGACAATAGGCCTTAGAATCACCATCGGCCAGCAAACTACATGTCTGCCCGACATTTAACTCTAAACTACATTTTTAAGGCGATTACGTCTACATTTCCCGGTGCCACGGCCTAGATAACGTAAATATAGCAACTTTTTTTACCTTATCTTATAGAATGCTCTTGTTTTGAGTGACAATATGCCTTAGAATAACCATCGGCCAGCAAACTACATGTCTGCCCGACATTCAACTCTAAACTGTCATTTTATGGCGGTTTTGTCTACATTTCCCGGTGCCACGGCCTAGATAACGTAATTTTTGCAACGTTTTTTTACATTTTATTATAGAATACTCGTGGTTTGAGTGATAATAGGCCTAAGAATCACCATCGGCCAGCAAACTACATGTCTGCCCGACATTTAACTCTAAACTACATTTTAAGGCGATTTCGTCTACATTTCCCGGTGCCATGGCCTAGGTAACGAAACTTTAGCGACTTTTTTTACATTATCTTATAGAATTCTCTTGTTTTAAGTGACAATAGGCGTTAGAATCAACATCGGCCATTAAAATATATGTCTGTCCGACAATCAACTTTAAACTACATTTTTATGGTGATTTAGTCTACATTTCCCGGTGCCACGGCCTAGGTAACGTAATTATAGCGACATTTTTTACATTATCTTATAGAATTCTCTTGCTTTGAGTGATAATAGGCCTTAGAATTACCATCGGCCAGCAAACTGCATGTCTGCCCGACATTTAACTCTAAACTACATTTTAAGGCGATTTCGTCTACATTTCCAGGAGCCTCGGCCTAGGTAACGTAATTATAGCAATTTTTTTTACATTATATTATAGAATACTCTTGCGTTGAGTGACAGTAGGCCTTTGAATCACCATCGGCCAGCAAACGACATGTCTGCCCGACATTTAAATATAAACTACATTTTTATCGCGGTTTTGTCTACATTTCCCGGTACTAAGGCTTAGTTAACGTAATTATATCAATTTTTTTCACATTATATTATAGAATACTCTTGTCTTGAGTGACAATATGCCGTAGAATCACCATCGGCCAGCAAATTACATGTCTGCCCGACATTTAACTCTAAACTACATTTTTAAGGCGATTACGTCTACATTTCCCGGTGCCACGGCCTAGATAACGTAAATATAGCAACTTTTTTTACATTATCTTATAGAATACTCTTGCTTTGAGTGACAATATGCCTTAGAATAACCATCGGCCAGCAAACTACATGTCTGCCCGACATTCAACTCTAAACTATATTTTTATGGCGGTTTTGTCTACATTTCCCGGTGCCACGGCCTAGGTAACGTAATTATAGCGACTTTTTTACATTATCTTATAGAATACTCTTGTGTTGAGTGACAATAGGCCTTAAAATCACCATCGGCCGGCAAACTACATGTCTGCCCGACATTTAACTCTAAGTCACTATTTGAAGGCGATTTCGTCTACATTTCCTGGTGCCACGGCCTAGGTAACATAATTATTGCATTTTTTTTTACATTATCTTATAGAATTCTCTTGCCTTGAGTGACAATAGGCCTATAAATTACCATCGGCTAGCAAAATATATGTCTGTCCGACAATCAACTTTAAACTACATTTTTATGGTGATTTCGTCTACATTTCCCGGTGCCACGGCCTAGATAACGTAATTATTGCAACTTTTTTTACATTATCTTATAGAATACTCTAGCTTTAAGTGATAATAGGCCTCAGAATCACCATCGGCCAGCAAACTATATGTTTTCCCGACATTTAACTCTAAACAACATTTTTAAGACGATTTCGTCTACATTTCCCGGTGCCACGGCCTAGGTAACGTAATTATAGCGACATTTTTTACATTATCTTATAGAATACTCTTGCTTTGAGTTACAATACGTCTTAAATTAACCATCGGCCAGCAAACTACATGTCTGCCCGACATTGAACTCTAAGTCTCTGTTTTAAGGCGATTTCGTCTACATTTACCGGTGCCACGGCCTAGGTAACATAATTATTGCAACTTTTTTTACATTATCATATAGAATACTCTTGCCTTGAGTGACAATAGGCCGTAGAATCACCATCGGCCAGCAAACTACATGTCTGCCCGACATTTAACTCTAAACTACATTTTAAGGCGATTTCGTCTACATTTCCCGGTGCCACGGCCTAGGTAACGTAATTATGGCGACATTTTTTACATTAATTTATAGACTAATCTTGCTTTGAGTGATAATACGCCGTAGAATCACCATCGGCCAGCAAACTACATGTCTGCCCGACATTTAACTCTAAACTACATTTTAAGGCGATTTCGTCTACATTTCCCGGTGCCACGGCCTAGGTAACGTAATTATTGCAACTTTTTTTTAAATATCTTATAAAATGCTCTTGGTTTGAGTGACATTCCGCCTTAGAATCACCATCGGCCAGCAAACTACATGTCTGCCGGACATTTAACTCTAAACCACATTTTTAAGGCGATTTCGTCTACATTTCCCGGTGCCACGGCCTAGGTAACGTAATTATTGCAATTTTTTTTACATTTTTTTATAGAATATCTTTGCCTAGAGTGACAATAGGCCTTTGAATTACCATCGGCCACCAAAATATATGTCTGTCCGACAATCAACTTAAAACTACATTTTTATGGTGATTTCGTCTACATTTCCCGGTGCCACGGCCTAGGTAACGTAATTATAGCGATTTTTTTACCTTATCTTATAGAATACTCTTGTGTTGAGTGACAATAGGCCTTAAAATCACCATCGGCCAGCAAACTACATGTCTGCCCGACATTTAACTCTAAGTCACTATTTGAAGGCGATTTCGTCTACATTTCCTGGTGCAACGGCCTAGGTAACGTAATTATTGCAACTTTTTTTACATTATCATATAGAATACTCTTGCCTTGAGTGACAATAGGCCTTTGAATCACTATCGGCCGGCAAACTACATGTCTGCCCGACATTTAACTCTACGTCACTATTTGAAGGCGATTTCGTCTACATTTCCTGGTGCCACGGCCTAGGTAACATAATTATTGCATTTTTTTTACATTATCTTATAGAATTCTCTTGCCTTGAGTGACAATAGGCCTATAAATTACCATCGGCTAGCAAAATATATGTCTGTCCGACAATCAACTTTAAACTACATTTTTATGGTGATTTCGTCTACATTTCCCGGTGCCACGGCCTAGATAACGTAATTATTGCAACTTTTTTTACATTATCTTATAGAATACTATAGCTTTAAGTGATAATAGGCCTCAGAATCACCATCGGCCAGCAATCTATATGTTTTCCCGACATTTAACTCTAAACAACATTTTTAAGACGATTTCGTCTACATTTCCCGGTGCCACGGCCTAGGTAACGTAATTATAGCGACATTTTTTACATTATCTTATAGAATTCTCTTGCTTTGAGTTACAATACGTCTTAAATTAACCATCCGCCAGCAAACTACATGTCTGCCCGACATTGAACTCTAAGTCTCTGTTTTAAGGCGATTTCGTCTACATTTACCGGTGCCACGGCCTAGGTAACATAATTATTGCAACTTTTTTTACATTATCATATAGAATACTCTTGCCTTGAGTGACAATAGGCCGTAGAATCACCATCGGCCAGCAAACTACATGTCTGCCCGACTTTTAACTCTAAACTACATTTTAAGGCGATTTCGTCTACATTTCCCGGTGCCACGGCCTAGGTAACGTAATTATGGCGACATTTTTTACATTAATTTATAGACTACTCTTGCTTTGAGTGACAATACGCCGTAGAATCACCATCGGCCAGCAAACTACATGTCTGCCCGACATTTAACTCTAAACTACATTTTAAGGCGATTTCGTCTACATTTCCCGGTGCCACGGCCTAGGTAACGTAATTATTGCAACTTTTTTTTAAATATCTTATAGAATTCTCTTGGTTTGAGTGACATTCCGCCTAAGAATCACCATCGGCCAGCAAACTACATGTCTGCCGGACATTTAACTCTAAGCCACATTTTTAAGGCGATTTCGTCTACATTTTCCGGTGCCACGGCCTAGGTAACGTAATTATTGCAATTTTTTTTACATTTTTTTATAGAATATCTTTGCCTAGAGTGACAATAGGCCTTTGAATTACCATCGGCCACCAAAATATATGTCTGTCCGACAATCAACTTAAAACTACATTTTTATGGTGATTTCGTCTACATTTCCCGGTGCCACGGCCTAGGTAACGTAATTATAGCGACTTTTTTTACATTATCTTATAGAATACTTTTGAGTTGAGTGACAATAGGCCTTTGAATCACCATCGGCCAGCAAACGACATGTCTGCCCGACATTTAAATATAAACTACATTTTTATCGCGGTTTTGTCTACATTTCCCGGTACTAAGGCTTAGTTAACGTAATTATTTCAACTTTTTTCACATAATATTATAGAATACTCTTGCCTTAAGTGACAATAGGCCTTAGAATCACCATCGGCCAGCAAACTACATGTCTGCCCGACATTTAACTCTAAACTACATTTTTAAGGCGATTACGTCTACATTTCCCGGTGCCACGGCCTAGATAACGTAAATATAGCAACTTTTTTTACCTTATCTTATAGAATGCTCTTGTTTTGAGTGACAATATGCCTTAGAATAACCATCGGCCAGCAAACTACATGTCTGCCCGACATTCAACTCTAAACTATCATTTTATGGCGGTTTTGTCTACATTTCCCGGTGCCACGGCCTAGATAACGTAATTTTTGCAACGTTTTTTTACATTTTATTATAGAATACTCGTGGTTTGAGTGATAATAGGCCTAAGAATCACCATCGGCCAGCAAACTACATGTCTGCCCGACATTTAACTCTAAACTACATTTTAAGGCGATTTCGTCTACATTTCCCGGTGCCATGGCCTAGGTAACGAAACTTTAGCGACTTTTTTTACATTATCTTATAGAATTCTCTTGTTTTAAGTGACAATAGGCGTTAGAATCAACATCGGCCATTAAAATATATGTCTGTCCGACAATCAACTTTAAACTACATTTTTATGGTGATTTAGTCTACATTTCCCGGTGCCACGGCCTAGGTAACGTAATTATAGCGACATTTTTTACATTATCTTATAGAATTCTCTTGCTTTGAGTGATAATAGGCCTTAGAATTACCATCGGCCAGCAAACTGCATGTCTGCCCGACATTTAACTCTAAACTACATTTTAAGGCGATTTCGTCTACATTTCTAGGAGCCTCGGCCTAGGTAACGTAATTATAGCAATTTTTTTTACATTATATTATAGAATACTCTTGCGTTGAGTGACAGTAGGCCTTTGAATCACCATCGGCCAGCAAACGACATGTCTGCCCGACATTTAAATATAAACTACATTTTTATCGCGGTTTTGTCTACATTTCCCGGTACTAAGGCTTAGTTAACGTAATTATATCAATTTTTTTCACATTATATTATAGAATACTCTTGTCTTGAGTGACAATATGCCGTAGAATCACCATCGGCCAGCAAATTACATGTCTGCCCGACATTTAACTCTAAACTACATTTTTAAGGCGATTACGTCTACATTTCCCGGTGCCACGGCCTAGATAACGTAAATATAGCAACTTTTTTTACATTATCTTATAGAATACTCTTGTTTTGAGTGACAATATGCCTTAGAATAACCATCGGCCAGCAAACTACATGTCTGCCCGACATTCAACTCTAAACTATATTTTTATGGCGGTTTTGTCTACATTTCCCGGTGCCACGGCCTAGGTAACGTAATTATAGCGACTTTTTTACATTATCTTATAGAATACTCTTGTGTTGAGTGACAATAGGCCTTAAAATCACCATCGGCCGGCAAACTACATGTCTGCCCGACATTTAACTCTAAGTCCCTATTTAAAGGCGATTTCGTCTACATTTCCTGGTGCCACGGCCTAGGTAACATAATTATTGCATTTTTTTTTACATTATCTTATAGAATACCTTTGCCTAAAGTGATAATAGGCCTTTGAATTACCATCGGCCAGCAAAATATATGTCTGTCCGACAATCAACTTAAAACTACAATTTTATGGTGATTTCGTCTACATTTCCCGGTGCCACGGCCTAGGTAACGTAATTATGGCGACTTTTTTACCTTATCTTATAGAATACTCTTGTGTTCAGTGACAATAGGCCTTAAAATCACCATCGGCCAGCAAACTACATGTCTGCCCGACATTTAACTCTAAGTCACTATTTGAAGGCGATTTCGTCTACATTTCCTGGTGCCACGGCCTAGGTAACGTAATTATAGCGACATTTTTTACATTATCTTATAGAATATTTTTGCCTTGAGTGACAATAGGCCTTCGAATCACCATCAGTTAGCAAACTACATGTCTGCCCGACATTTAACTCTAAACTACATTTTAAGGCGATTTCGTCTACATTTCCCGGTGCCGCGGCCTAGGTAACGTAATCATGGCGACATTTTTTACAATAATTTATAGAATACTCTTGCCTTGAGTGACAATAGGCCGTACAATCACCATCGGCCAGCAAACTACATGTCTGCCCGACATTTAACTCTAAACTACATTTTAAGGCGATTTCGTCTACATTTCCCGGTGCCATGGCCTAGGTAACGTAATTATTGCAACTTTTTTTACATTATCTTATAGAATGCTCTTACCTTGAGTGACATTACGCCTTAGCATCACCATGGGCCAGCAAACTACATGTCTGCCCGACATTTAACTCTAAACTACATTTTAAGGCGATTTCGTCTACATTTCCCGGTGCCACGGCCTAGGTAACGTAATTATGGCGACATTTTTTACATAAGTTTATAGAATCCTCTTGCCTTGAGTGACAAAATGCGGTAGAATCACCATCGGCCAGCAAACTACATGTCTGCCCGACATTTAACTCTAAACTACATTTTTAAGGCGATTACGTCTACATTTCCCGGTGCCACGGCCTAGATAACGTAAATATAGCAACTTTTTTTACATTATCTTATACAATCCTCTTGCTATGAGTGACAATATGCCTTAGAATAACCATCGGCCAGCAAACTACATGTCTGCCCGACATTCAACTCTAAACTATATTTTTATGGCGGTTTTGTCTACATTTCCCGGTGCCACGGCCTAGATAACGTAATTATTGCAACGTTGTTTACATTTTATTATAGAATACTCTTAGTTTGAGTGATAATAGGCCTAAGAATCACCATCGGCTAGCAAACTACATGTCTGCCCGACATTCAACTCTAAACTATATTTTTATGGCGGTTTTGTCTACATTTCCCGGTGCCACGGCCTAGATAACGTAATTATTGCATTGTTGTTTACATTTTATTATAGAATCCTCTTAGTTTGAGTGATAGTAGGCCTAAAAATCACCATCGGCTAGCAAACTACATGTCTGCCCGACATTTAACTCTAAACTACATTTTAAGGCGATTTCGTCTACATTTCCCGGTGCCACGGCCCAGGTAACGTAACTATAGCGACTTTTTTTACATTATCTTAGATAATGCTCTTGTCTTGAGTGACAATAGGCCTTTGAATCACCATCGGCCAGCAAACGACATGTCTGCCCAACATTTAAATATAAACTACATTTTTATCGCGGTTTTGTCTACATTTCCCGGTTCTAAGGCTTAGTTAACGTAATTATTTCAACTTTTTTCACATTATATTATAGAATACTCTTGCCTTAAGTGAGAATAGGCCTTAGAATCACCATCGGCCAGCAAACTACATGTCTGCCCGACATTTAACTCTAAACTACATTTTTAAGGCGATTACGTCTACATTTCCCGGTGCCACGGCCTAGATAACGTAAATATAGCAATTTTTTTTACATTATCTTATAGAATATTCTTGTTTTGAGTGACAGTTTGCCTTAGAATAACCATCGGCCATTAAACTACATGTCTGCCCGACATTCAACTCTAAACTATATTTTTATGGCGGTTTTGTCTACATTTCCCGGTGCCACGGCCTAGATAACGTAATTATTGCAACGGTTTTTACATTTTATTATAGAATACTCTTAGTTTAAGTGATAATACGCCTAAGAATTACCATCGGCCAGCAAACTACATGTCTGCCCGACATTTAACTCTAAACTACATTTTAAGGCAATTTTGTCTACATTTCCCGGTGCCACGGCCTAGGTAACGTAATTATAGCGATTTTTTTACCTTATCTTATAGAATACTCTTGTGTTGAGTGACAATAGGCCTTAAAATCACCATCGGCCAGCAAACTACATGTCTGCCCGACATTTAACTCTAAGTCACTATTTGAAGGCGATTTCGTCTACATTTCCTGGTGCCACGGCCTAGGTAACGTAATTATTGCAACTTTTTTTACATTATCATATAGAATACTCTTGCCTTGAGTGACAATAGGCCTTTGAATCACTATCGGCCAGCAAAATATATGTCTGTCCGACAATCAACTTTAAACTACATTTTTATGGTGATTTAGTCTACATTTCCCGGTGCCACGGCCTAGGTAACGGAATTATAGCGACATTTTTTACATTATCTTATAGAATACTCTTGCTTTGAGTGACAATACGCCTTTGAATCACCATCAGTTAGCAAACTATATGTCCGACATTTAACTCTAACTCTAGGTAACGTAATTATGGCGACATTTTTTACATTAGTTTATAGACTACTCTTGCCTTGAGTGACAATAGGCCGTAGAATCACCATCGGCCAGCAAACTACATGTCTGCCCGACATTTAACTCTAAACTACATTTTAAGGCGATTTCGTCTACATTTCCCGGTGCCATGGCCTAGGTAACGTAATTATGGCGACATTTTTTACATTAATTTATAGACTACTCTTGCCTTGAGTGACAATAGGCCGTAGAATCACCATCGGCCAGCAAACTACATGTCTGCCCGACATTTAACTCTAAACTACATTTTAAGGCGATTTCGTCTACATTTCCCGGTGCCACTGCCTAGGTAACGTAATTATTGCAACTTTTTTTTAAATATCTTACAGAATGTTCTTAGTTTGAGTGACATTACGCCTTAGAATCACCATCGGCCAGCAAACTACATGTCTGCCCGACATTTAACTCTAAACCACATTTTTAAGGCGATTTCGTCTACATTTCCCGGTGCCACGGCCTAGGTAACGTAATTATTGCATATTTTTTTACATTTTCTTATAGAATACCTTTGCTTAGAGTGACAATAGGCCTTTGAATTACCATCGGCCAGCAAAATATATGTCTGTCCGACAATCAACTTAAAACTACATTTTTATGGTGATTTCGTCTACATTTCCCGGTGCCACGGCCTAGGTAACGTAATTATAGCGACTTTTTTACCTTTTCTTATAGAATCCTCTTGCTTTGAGTTACAATAGGTCTTAAATTAACCATCGGCCAGCAAACTACATGTCTGCCCGACATTGAACTCTAAGTCTCTGTTTTAAGGCCATTTCGTCTACATTTACCGGTGCCACGGCCTAGGTAACATAATTATTGCAACTTTTTTTACATTATCATATAGAATACTCTTGTCTTGAGTGACAATAGACCTTTGAATCACTATCGGCCAGCAAAATATATGTCTGTCCGACAATCAACTTTAAACTACATTTTTATGGTGATTTAGTCTACATTTCCCGGTGCCACGGCCTAGGTAACGTAATTATAGCGACATTTTTTACATTATCTTATAGAATGCTCTTGCTTAGAGTGACAAAAGGCCTTCAAATCACCATCAGTTAGCAAACTACATGTCTGCCCGACATTTAACTCTAAACTACATTTTAAGGCGATTTCGTCTACATTTCCCGGTGCCACGGCCTAGGTAACGTAATTATGGCGACATTTTTTACATTATTTTATAGACTTCTCTTGCCTTGAGTGACAATAGGCCGTAGAATCACCATCGGCCAGCAAACTACATGTCTGCCCGACATTTAACTCTAAACTACATTTTAAGGCGATTTCGTCTACATTTCCCGGTGCCATGGCCTAGGTAACGTAATTATGGCGACATTTTTTACATTAATTTATAGACTACTCTTGCCTTGAGTGACAATACGCCGTAGAATCACCATCGGCCAGCAAACTACATGTCTGCCCGACATTTAACTCTAAACTACATTTTAAGGCGATTTCGTCTACATTTCCCGGTGCCACGGCCTAGGTAATTTAATTATTGCAACTTTTTTTTAAATATCTTATAGAAGGCTCTTAATTTGAGTGACATTACGCCTTAGAATCACCATCGGCCAGCAAACTACATGTCTGCCCGACATTTAACTCTAAACCACATTTTTAAGGCGATTTCGTCTACATTTCCCGGTGCCACGGCCTAGGTAACGTAATTATTGCATTTTTTTTTACATTTTTTTATAGAATACCTTTGCCTAGAGTGACAATAGGCCTTTGAATTACCATCGGCCATTAAAATATATGTCTGTCCGACAATCAACTTAAAACTACATTTTTATGGTGATTTCGTCTACATTTCCCGGTGCCACGGCCTAGGTAACGTAATTATAGCAACTTTTTTACCTTATCTTATAGAATACTCTTGTGTTGAGTGACAATAGGCCTTAAAATCACCATCGGCCAGCAAACTACATGTCTGCCCGACATTTAACTCTAAGTCACTATTTGAAGGCGATTTCGTCTACATTTCCTGGTGCCACGGCCTAGGTAACGTAATTATAGCGACATTTTTTACATTATCTTATAGAATATTTTTGCCTTGAGTGACAATAGGCCTTCGAATCACCATCAGTTAGCAAACTACATGTCTGCCCGACATTTAACTCTAAACTACATTTTAAGGCGATTTCGTCTACATATCCCGGTGCCGCGGCCTAGGTAACGTAATCATGGCGACATTTTTTACAATAATTTATAGAATACTCTTGCCTTGAGTGACAATAGGCCGTAGAATCACCATCGGCCAGCAAACTACATGTCTGCCCGACATTTAACTGTAAACTACATTTTAAGGCGATTTCGTCTACATTTCCCGGTGCCACGGCCTAGGTAACGTAATTATTGCAACTTTTTTTACATTATCTTATAGAATGCTCTTACCTTAAGTGACAATACGCCTTAGCATCACCATCGGCCAGCAAACTACATGTCTGCCCGACATTTAACTCGAAACTACATTTTAAGGCGATTTCGTTCACATTTCCCGGTGCCACGGCCTAGGTAACGTAATTATGGCGACATTTTTTACATAAATTTATAGAATACTCCTGCCTTGAGTGACAAAATGCGGTAGAATCACCATCGGCCAGCAAACTACATGTCTGCCCGACATTTAACTCTAAACTACATTTTTAAGGCGATTACGTCTACATTTCCCGGTGCCATGGCCTAGATAACGTAAATATAGCAACTTTTTTTACATTATCTTATAGAATTCTCTTGCTATGAGTGACAATATGCCTTAGAATAACCATCGGCCAGCAAACTACATGTCTGCCCGACATTCAACTCTAAACTATATTTTTATGGCGGTTTTGTCTACATTTCCCGGTGCCACGGCCTAGATAACGTAATTATTGCAACGTTGTTTACATTTTATTATAGAATACTCTTAGTTTGAGTGATATTAGGCCTATGAATCACCATCGGCTAGCAAACTACATGTCTGCCCGACATTCAACTCTAAACTATATTTTTATGGCGGTTTTGTCTACATTTCCCGGTGCCACGGCCTAGATAACGTAATTATTGCTACGTTGTTTACATTTTATTATAGAATACTCTTAGTTTGAGTGATAGTAGGCCTAAGAATCACCATCGGCTAGCAAACTACATGTCTGCCCGACATTTAACTCTAAACTACATTTTAAGGCGATTTCGTCTACATTTCCCGGTGCCACGGCCTAGGTAACGTAACTATAGCGACTTTTTTTACATTATCTTAGATAATGCTCTTGTTTTGAGTGACAATAGGCCTTTGAATCACCATCGGCCAGCAAACGACATGTCTGCCCGACATTTAAATATAAACTACATTTTTATCGCGGTTTTGTCTACATTTCCCGGTACTAAGGCTTAGTTAACGTAATTATTTCAACTTTTTCACATTATATTATAGAATACTCTTGCCTTAAGTGACAATAGGCCTTAGAATCACCATCGGCCAGCAAACTACATGTCTGCCCGACATTTAACTCTAAACTACATTTTTAAGGCGATTACGTCTACATTTCCCGGTGCCACGGCCTAGATAACGTAAATATAGCAACTTTTTTTACATTATCTTATAGAATATTCTTGCTTTGAGTGACAATTTGCCTTAGAATAACCATCGGCTATTAAACTACATGTCTGCCCGACATTCAACTCTAAACTATATTTTTATGGCGGTTTTGTATACATTTCCCGGTGCCACGGCCTAGATAACGTAATTTATGCAACGTTTTTTACATATTATTATAGAATACTCTTAGTTTGAGTGATAATAGGCCTAAGAATTACCATCGGCCAGCAAACTACATGTCTGCCCGACATTTAACTCTAAACTACATTTTAAGGCGATTTTGTCTACATTTCCCGGTGCCATGGCCTAGGTAACGAAACTATAGCGACTTTTTTTACATTTTCTTATAGAATACTCTTGTTTTAAGTGACAATAGGCGTTAGAATCACCATCGGCCAGCAAACTACATGTTTTCCCGACATTTAACTTTAAACTACATTTTTAAGGCGATTTCGTCTACATTACCCGGTGCCACGGCCTAGGTAACGTAATTATTGGAATTTTTTTTACACGATCTTATAGAATTCTCTTGCATTGAGTGAAAAAATGCCTTAAAATTACCATCGGCCAGCAAACTACTTGTTTTCCCGACATTTAACTCTAAACAATATTTTTAAGACGATTTCGTCTACATTTCCTTGTGCCACGGCCTAGGTAACGTAATTATAGCGACTTTTTTTACATTATCTTATAGAATGCTCTTGTGTTGAGTGACAATAGGCCTTTGAATCACCATCGGCCAGCAAACGACATGTCTGCCCGACATTTAAATATAAACTACATTTTTATCGCGGTTTTGTCTACATTTTCCGGTACTAAGGCTTAGTTAACGTAATTATTTCAACTTTTTTCACATAATATTATAGAATACTCTTGCTTTAAGTGACAATAGGCCTTAGAATCACCATCGGCCAGCAAACTACATGTCTGCCCGACATTTAACTCTAAACTACATTTTTAAGGCGATTACGTCTACATTTCCCGGTGCCACGGCCTAGATAACGTAAATATAGCAACTTTTTTTACATTATCTTATAGAATGCTCTTGCTTTGAGTGACAATATGCCTTAGAATAACCATCGGCCTGCAAACTACATGTCTGCCCGACATTCAACTCTAAACTATATTTTTATGGCGGTTTTGTCTAAATTTCCCGGTGCCACGGCCTAGATAACGTAATTATTGCAACGTTTTTTTACATTTTATTATAGAATGCTCTTGGTTTGAGTGATAATAGGCCTAAGAATCACCATCGGCCAGCAAACTACATGTCTGCCCGACATTTAACTCTAAACTACATTTTAAGGCGATTTCGTCTACATTTCCCGGTGCCATGGCCTAGGTAACGAAACTTTAGCGACTTTTTTTACATTATCTTATAGAATTCTCTTGTTTTAATTGACAATAGGCGTTAGAATCAACATCGGCCATTAAAATATATGTCTGTCCGACAATCAACTTTAAACTACATTTTTATGGTGATTTAGTCTACATTTCCCGGTGCCACGGCCTAGGTAACGTAATTATAACGACATTTTTTACATTATCTTATAGAATTTTCTTGTTTTGAGTGATAATAGGCCTTAGAATTACCATCGGCCAGCAAACTGCATGTCTGCCCGACATTTAACTCTAAACTACATTTTAAGGCGATTTCGTCTACATTTCCCGGAGCCTCGGCCTAGGTAACGTAATTATAGCAATTTTTTTTACATTAAATTATAGAATACTCTTGCGTTGAGTGACAGTAGGCCTTTGAATCACCATCGGCCAGCAAACGACATGTCTGCCCGACATTTAAATATAAACTACATTTTTATCGCGGTTTTGTCTACATTTCCCGGTACTAAGGCTTAGTTAACGTAATTATATCAACTTTTTTCACGTTATATTATAGAATACTCTTGCCTCGAGTGACAATATGCCGTAGAATCACCATCGGCCAGCAAATTACATGTCTGCCCGACATTTAACTCTAAACTACATTTTTAAGGCGATTACGTCTACATTTCCCGGTGCCACGGCCTAGATAACGTAAATATAGCAACTTTTTTTACATTATCTTATAGAATACTCTTGCTTTGAGTGACAATATGCCTTAGAATAACCATCGGCCAGCAAACTACATGTCTGCCCGACATTCAACTCTAAACTATATTTTTATGGCGGTTTTGTCTACATTTCCCGGTGCCACGGCCTAGGTAACGTAATTATAGCGACTTTTTTACATTATCTTATAGAATACTCTTGTGTTGAGTGAAAATAGGCCTTAAAATTACCATCGGCCGGCAAACTACATGTCTGCCCGACATTTAACTCTAAGTCACTATTTGAAGGCGATTTCGTCTACATTTCCTGGTGCCACGGCCTAGGTAACATAATTATTGCATTTTTTTTACATTATCTTATAGAATTCTCTTGCTTTGAGTGACAATAGGCCTATAAATTACCATCGGCTAGCAAAATATATGTCTGTCCGACAATCAACTTTAAACTACATTTTTATGGTGATTTCGTCTACATTTCCCGGTGCCACGGCCTAGATAACGTAATTATTGCAATTTTTTTTACATTATCTTATAGAATACTCTAGTTTTAAGTGATAATAGGCCTCAGAATCACCATCGGCCAGCAAACTATATGTTTTCCCGACATTTAACTCTAAACAACATTTTTAAGACGATTTCGTCTACATTTCCCGGTCCCACGGCCTAGGTAACGTAATTATAGCGACATTTTTTACGATATCTTATAGAATACTCTTGCTTTGAGTTACAATAGGTCTTAAATTAACCATCGGCCAGCAAACTACATGTCTGCCCGACATTGAACTCTAAGTCTCTGTTTTAAGGCGATTTCGTCTACATTTACCGGTGCCACGGCCTAGGTAACATAATTATTGCAACTTTTTTTACATTATCATATAGAATACTCTTGCCTTGAGTGATAATATGCCGTAGAATTACCATCGGCCAGCAAACTACATGTCTGCCCGACATTTAACTCTAAACTACATTTTAAGGCGATTTCGTCTACATTTCCCGGTGCCACGGCCTAGGTAACGTAATTATTGCAACTTTTTTTTTAATATCTTATAGAAGGCTCTTAATTTGAGTGACATTACGCCTTAAAATCACCATCGGCCAGCAAACTACATGTCTGCCCGACATTTAACTCTAAACCACATTTTTAAGGCGATTTCGTCTACATTTCCCGGTGCCACGGCCTAGGTAACGTAATTATTGCATTTTTTTTTAAATTTTTTTATAGAATACCTTTGCCTAGAGTGATAATAGGCCTTTGAATTACCATCGGCCAGCAAAATATATGTCTGTCCGACAATCAACTTAAAACTACAATTTTATGGTGATTTCGTCTACATTTCCCGGTGCCACGGCCTAGGTAACGTAATTATGGCGACTTTTTTACCTTATCTTATAGAATACTCTTGTGTTCAGTGACAATAGGCCTTAAAATCACCATCGGCCAGCAAACTACATGTCTGCCCGACATTTAACTCTAAGTCACTGTTTGAAGGCGATTTCGTCTACATTTCCTGGTGCCACGGCCTAGGTAACGTAATTATAGCGACATTTTTTACATTATCTTATAGAATATTTTTGCCTTGAGTGACAATAGGCCTTCGAATCACCATCAGTTAGCAAACTACATGTCTGCCCGACATTTAACTCTAAACTACATTTTAAGGCGATTTCGTCTACATTTCCCGGTGCCGCGGCCTAGGTAACGTAATCATGGCGACATTTTTTACAATAATTTATAGAATACTCTTGCCTTGAGTGACAATAGGCCGTACAATCACCATCGGCCAGCAAACTACATGTCTGCCCGACATTTAACTCTAAACTACATTTTAAGGCGATTTCGTCTACATTTCCCGGTGCCATGGCCTAGGTAACGTAATTATTGCAACTTTTTTTACATTATCTTATAGAATGCTCTTACTTTGAGTGACATTACGCCTTAGCATCACCATGGGCCAGCAAACTACATGTCTGCCCGACATTTAACTCTAAACTACATTTTAAGGCGATTTCGTCTACATTTCCCGGTGCCACGGCCTAGGTAACGTAATTATGGCGACATTTTTTACATAAGTTTATAGAATACTCTTGCCTTGAGTGACAAAATGCGGTAGAATCACCATCGGCCAGCAAACTACATGTCTGCCCGACATTTAACTCTAAACTACATTTTTAAGGCGATTACGTCTACATTTCCCGGTGCCACGGCCTAGATAACGTAAATATAGCAACTTTTTTTACATTATCTTATACAATCCTCTTGCTATGAGTGACAATATGCCTTAGAATAACCATCGGCCAGCAAACTACATGTCTGCCCGACATTCAACTCTAAACTATATTTTTATGGCGGTTTTGTCTACATTTCCCGGTGCCACGGCCTAGATAACGTAATTATTGCAACGTTGTTTACATTTTATTATAGAATACTCTTAGTTTGAGTGATAATAGGCCTAAGAATCACCATCGGCTAGCAAACTACATGTCTGCCCGACATTCAACTCTAAACTATATTTTTATGGCGGTTTTGTCTACATTTCCCGGTGCCACGGCCTAGATAACGTAATTATTGCATTGTTGTTTACATTTTATTATAGAATACTCTTAGTTTGAGTGATAGTAGGCCTAAGAATCACCATCGGCTAGCAAACTACATGTCTGCCCGACATTTAACTCTAAACTACATTTTAAGGCGATTTCGTCTACATTTCCCGGTGCCACGGCCCAGGTAACGTAACTATAGCGACTTTTTTTACATTATCTTAGATAATGCTCTTGTCTTGAGTGACAATAGGCCTTTGAATCACCATCGGCCAGCAAACGACATGTCTGCCCAACATTTAAATATAAACTACATTTTTATCGCGGTTTTGTCTACATTTCCCGGTTCTAAGGCTTAGTTAACGTAATTATTTCAACTTTTTTCACATTATATTATAGAATATTCTTGCCTTAAGTTAGAATAGGCCTTAGAATCACCATCGGCCAGCAAACTACATGTCTGCCCGACATTTAACTCTAAACTACATTTTTAAGGCGATTACGTCTACATTTCCCGGTGCCACGGCCTAGATAACGTAAATATAGCAATTTTTTTTACATTATCTTATAGAATATTCTTGTTTTGAGTGACAGTTTGCCTTAGAATAACCATCGGCCATTAAACTACATGTCTGCCCGACATTCAACTCTAAACTATATTTTTATGGCGGTTTTGTCTACATTTCCCGGTGCCACGGCCTAGATAACGTAATTATTGCAACGGTTTTTACATTTTATTATAGAATACTCTTAGTTAAAGTGATAATACGCCTAAAAATTACCATCGGCCAGCAAACTACATGTCTGCCCGACATTTAACTCTAAACTACATTTTAAGGCAATTTTGTCTACATTTCCCGGTGCCATGGCCTAGGTAACGAAACTATAGCGACTTTTTTTACATTATCTTATAGAATTCTCTTGTTTTAAGTGACAATAGGCGTTAGAATCACCATCGGCCAGCAAACTACATGTTTTCCCGACATTTAACTCTAAACTACATTTTTAAGGCGATTTCGTCTACATTACCCGGTGCCACGGCCTAGGTAACGTAATTATTGGAACTTTTTTTACACGATCTTATAGAATTATTTTGCATTGAGTGAAAAAATGCCTTAAAATTACCATCGGCCAGCAAACTACTTGTTTTCCCGACATTTAACTCTAAACAATATTTTTAAGACGATTTCGTCAACATTTCCCGGTGCCACGGCCTAGGTAACGTAATTATAGCGACTTTTTTTACATTATCTTATAGAATACTTTTGTGTTGAGTGACAATAGGCCTTTGAATCACCATCGGCCAGCAAACGACATGTCTGCCCGACATTTAAATATAAACTACATTTTTATCGCGGTTTTGTCTACATTTCCCGGTACTAAGGCTTAGTTAACGTAATTATTTCAACTTTTTTCACATAATATTATAGAATACTCTTGCCTTAAGTGACAATAGGCCTTAGAATCACCATCGGCCAGCAAACTACATGTCTGCCCGACATTTAACTCTAAACTACATTTTTAAGGCGATTACGTCTACATTTCCCGGTGCCACGGCCTAGATAACGTAAATATAGCAACTTTTTTTACCTTATCTTATAGAATGCTCTTGTTTTGAGTGACAATATGCCTTAGAATAACCATCGGCCAGCAAACTACATGTCTGCCCGACATTCAACTCTAAACTATCATTTTATGGCGGTTTTGTCTACATTTCCCGGTGCCACGGCCTAGATAACGTAATTTTTGCAACGTTTTTTTACATTTTATTATAGAATACTCGTGGTTTGAGTGATAATAGGCCTAAGAATCACCATCGGCCAGCAAACTACATGTCTGCCCGACATTTAACTCTAAACTACATTTTAAGGCGATTTCGTCTACATTTCCCGGTGCCATGGCCTAGGTAACGAAACTTTAGCGACTTTTTTTACATTATCTTATAGAATTCTCTTGTTTTAAGTGACAATAGGCGTTAGAATCAACATCGGCCATTAAAATATATGTCTGTCCGACAATCAACTTTAAACTACATTTTTATGGTGATTTAGTCTACATTTCCCGGTGCCACGGCCTAGGTAACGTAATTATAGCGACATTTTTTACATTATCTTATAGAATTCTCTTGCTTTGAGTGATAATAGGCCTTAGAATTACCATCGGCCAGCAAACTGCATGTCTGCCCGACATTTAACTCTAAACTACATTTTAAGGCGATTTCGTCTACATTTCCAGGAGCCTCGGCCTAGGTAACGTAATTATAGCAATTTTTTTTACATTATATTATAGAATACTCTTGCGTTGAGTGACAGTAGGCCTTTGAATCACCATCGGCCAGCAAACGACATGTCTGCCCGACATTTAAATATAAACTACATTTTTATCGCGGTTTTGTCTACATTTCCCGGTACTAAGGCTTAGTTAACGTAATTATATCAATTTTTTTCACATTATATTATAAAATACTCTTGTCTTGAGTGACAATATGCCGTAGAATCACCATCGGCCAGCAAATTACATGTCTGCCCGACATTTAACTCTAAACTACATTTTTAAGGCGATTACGTCTACATTTCCCGGTGCCACGGCCTAGATAACGTAAATATAGCAACTTTTTTTACATTATCTTATAGAATACTCTTGCTTTGAGTGACAATATGCCTTAGAATAACCATCGGCCAGCAAACTACATGTCTGCCCGACATTCAACTCTAAACTATATTTTTATGGCGGTTTTGTCTACATTTCCCGGTGCCACGGCCTAGGTAACGTAATTATAGCGACTTTTTTACATTATCTTATAGAATACTCTTGTGTTGAGTGACAATAGGCCTTAAAATCACCATCGGCCGGCAAACTACATGTCTGCCCGACATTTAACTCTAAGTCACTATTTAAAGGCGATTTCGTCTACATTTCCTGGTGCCACGGCCTAGGTAACATAATTATTGCATTTTTTTTTACATTATCTTATAGAATTCTCTTGCCTTAAGTGACAATAGGCCTATAAATTACCATCGGCTAGCAAAATATATGTCTGTCCGACAATCAACTTTAAACTACATTTTTATGGTGATTTCGTCTACATTTCCCGGTGCCACGGCCTAGATAACGTAATTATTGCAACTTTTTTTACATTATCTTATAGAATACTCTAGTTTTAAGTGATAATAGGCCTCAGAATCACCATCGGCCAGCAAACTATATGTTTTCCCGACATTTAACTCTAAACAACATTTTTAAGACGATTTCGTCTACATTTCCCGGTCCCACGGCCTAGGTAACGTAATTATAGCGACATTTTTTACATTATCTTATAGAATACTCTTGCTTTGAGTTACAATAGGTCTTAAATTAACCATCGGCCAGCAAACTACATGTCTGCCCGACATTGAACTCTAAGTCTCTGTTTTAAGGCGATTTCGTCTACATTTACCGGTGCCACGGCCTAGGTAACATAATTATTGCAACTTTTTTTACATTATCATATAGAATACTCTTGCCTTGAGTGACAATAGGCCGTAGAATTACCATCGGCCAGCAAACTACATGTCTGCCCGACATTTAACTCTAAACTACATTTTAAGGCGATTTCGTCTACATTTCCCGGTGCCACGGCCTAGGTAACGTAACTATAGCGACTTTTTTTACATTATCTTAGATAATGCTCTTGTTTTGAGTGACAATAGGCCTTTGAATCACCATCGGCCAGCAAACGACATGTCTGCCCGACATTTAAATATAAACTACATTTTTATCGCGGTTTTGTCTACATTTCCCGGTACTAAGGCTTAGTTAACGTAATTATTTCAACTTTTTCACATTATATTATAGAATACTCTTGCCTTAAGTGACAATAGGCCTTAGAATCACCATCGGCCAGCAAACTACATGTCTGCCCGACATTTAACTCTAAACTACATTTTTAAGGCGATTACGTCTACATTTCCCGGTGCCACGGCCTAGATAACGTAAATATAGCAACTTTTTTTACATTATCTTATAGAATATTCTTGCTTTGAGTGACAATTTGCCTTAGAATAACCATCGGCTATTAAACTACATGTCTGCCCGACATTCAACTCTAAACTATATTTTTATGGCGGTTTTGTATACATTTCCCGGTGCCACGGCCTAGATAACGTAATTTATGCAACGTTTTTTACATATTATTATAGAATACTCTTAGTTTGAGTGATAATAGGCCTAAGAATTACCATCGGCCAGCAAACTACATGTCTGCCCGACATTTAACTCTAAACTACATTTTAAGGCGATTTTGTCTACATTTCCCGGTGCCATGGCCTAGGTAACGAAACTATAGCGACTTTTTTTACATTTTCTTATAGAATACTCTTGTTTTAAGTGACAATAGGCGTTAGAATCACCATCGGCCAGCAAACTACATGTTTTCCCGACATTTAACTTTAAACTACATTTTTAAGGCGATTTCGTCTACATTACCCGGTGCCACGGCCTAGGTAACGTAATTATTGGAATTTTTTTTACACGATCTTATAGAATTCTCTTGCATTGAGTGAAAAAATGCCTTAAAATTACCATCGGCCAGCAAACTACTTGTTTTCCCGACATTTAACTCTAAACAATATTTTTAAGACGATTTCGTCTACATTTCCTTGTGCCACGGCCTAGGTAACGTAATTATAGCGACTTTTTTTACATTATCTTATAGAATGCTCTTGTGTTGAGTGACAATAGGCCTTTGAATCACCATCGGCCAGCAAACGACATGTCTGCCCGACATTTAAATATAAACTACATTTTTATCGCGGTTTTGTCTACATTTTCCGGTACTAAGGCTTAGTTAACGTAATTATTTCAACTTTTTTCACATAATATTATAGAATACTCTTGCTTTAAGTGACAATAGGCCTTAGAATCACCATCGGCCAGCAAACTACATGTCTGCCCGACATTTAACTCTAAACTACATTTTTAAGGCGATTACGTCTACATTTCCCGGTGCCACGGCCTAGATAACGTAAATATAGCAACTTTTTTTACATTATCTTATAGAATGCTCTTGCTTTGAGTGACAATATGCCTTAGAATAACCATCGGCCTGCAAACTACATGTCTGCCCGACATTCAACTCTAAACTATATTTTTATGGCGGTTTTGTCTAAATTTCCCGGTGCCACGGCCTAGATAACGTAATTATTGCAACGTTTTTTTACATTTTATTATAGAATGCTCTTGGTTTGAGTGATAATAGGCCTAAGAATCACCATCGGCCAGCAAACTACATGTCTGCCCGACATTTAACTCTAAACTACATTTTAAGGCGATTTCGTCTACATTTCCCGGTGCCATGGCCTAGGTAACGAAACTTTAGCGACTTTTTTTACATTATCTTATAGAATTCTCTTGTTTTAATTGACAATAGGCGTTAGAATCAACATCGGCCATTAAAATATATGTCTGTCCGACAATCAACTTTAAACTACATTTTTATGGTGATTTAGTCTACATTTCCCGGTGCCACGGCCTAGGTAACGTAATTATAACGACATTTTTTACATTATCTTATAGAATTTTCTTGTTTTGAGTGATAATAGGCCTTAGAATTACCATCGGCCAGCAAACTGCATGTCTGCCCGACATTTAACTCTAAACTACATTTTAAGGCGATTTCGTCTACATTTCCCGGAGCCTCGGCCTAGGTAACGTAATTATAGCAATTTTTTTTACATTAAATTATAGAATACTCTTGCGTTGAGTGACAGTAGGCCTTTGAATCACCATCGGCCAGCAAACGACATGTCTGCCCGACATTTAAATATAAACTACATTTTTATCGCGGTTTTGTCTACATTTCCCGGTACTAAGGCTTAGTTAACGTAATTATATCAACTTTTTTCACGTTATATTATAGAATACTCTTGCCTCGAGTGACAATATGCCGTAGAATCACCATCGGCCAGCAAATTACATGTCTGCCCGACATTTAACTCTAAACTACATTTTTAAGGCGATTACGTCTACATTTCCCGGTGCCACGGCCTAGATAACGTAAATATAGCAACTTTTTTTACATTATCTTATAGAATACTCTTGCTTTGAGTGACAATATGCCTTAGAATAACCATCGGCCAGCAAACTACATGTCTGCCCGACATTCAACTCTAAACTATATTTTTATGGCGGTTTTGTCTACATTTCCCGGTGCCACGGCCTAGGTAACGTAATTATAGCGACTTTTTTACATTATCTTATAGAATACTCTTGTGTTGAGTGAAAATAGGCCTTAAAATTACCATCGGCCGGCAAACTACATGTCTGCCCGACATTTAACTCTAAGTCACTATTTGAAGGCGATTTCGTCTACATTTCCTGGTGCCACGGCCTAGGTAACATAATTATTGCATTTTTTTTACATTATCTTATAGAATTCTCTTGCTTTGAGTGACAATAGGCCTATAAATTACCATCGGCTAGCAAAATATATGTCTGTCCGACAATCAACTTTAAACTACATTTTTATGGTGATTTCGTCTACATTTCCCGGTGCCACGGCCTAGATAACGTAATTATTGCAACTTTTTTTACATTATCTTATAGAATACTCTAGTTTTAAGTGATAATAGGCCTCAGAATCACCATCGGCCAGCAAACTATATGTTTTCCCGACATTTAACTCTAAACAACATTTTTAAGACGATTTCGTCTACATTTCCCGGTCCCACGGCCTAGGTAACGTAATTATAGCGACATTTTTTACATTATCTTATAGAATACTCTTGCTTTGAGTTACAATAGGTCTTAAATTAACCATCGGCCAGCAAACTACATGTCTGCCCGACATTGAACTCTAAGTCTCTGTTTTAAGGCGATTTCGTCTACATTTACCGGTGCCACGGCCTAGGTAACATAATTATTGCAACTTTTTTTACATTATCATATAGAATACTCTTGCCTTGAGTGATAATATGCCGTAGAATTACCATCGGCCAGCAAACTACATGTCTGCCCGACATTTAACTCTAAACTACATTTTAAGGCGATTTCGTCTACATTTCCCGGTGCCACGGCCTAGGTAACGTAATTATTGCAACTTTTTTTTAAATATCTTATAGAAGGCTCTTAATTTGAGTGACATTACGCCTTAAAATCACCATCGGCCAGCAAACTACATGTCTGCCCGACATTTAACTCTAAACCACATTTTTAAGGCGATTTCGTCTACATTTCCCGGTGCCACGGCCTAGGTAACGTAATTATTGCATTTTTTTTTAAATTTTTTTATAGAATACCTTTGCCTAGAGTGATAATAGGCCTTTGAATTACCATCGGCCAGCAAAATATATGTCTGTCCGACAATCAACTTAAAACTACAATTTTATGGTGATTTCGTCTACATTTCCCGGTGCCACGGCCTAGGTAACGTAATTATGGCGACTTTTTTACCTTATCTTATAGAATACTCTTGTGTTCAGTGACAATAGGCCTTAAAATCACCATCGGCCAGCAAACTACATGTCTGCCCGACATTTAACTCTAAGTCACTATTTGAAGGCGATTTCGTCTACATTTCCTGGTGCCACGGCCTAGGTAACGTAATTATAGCGACATTTTTTACATTATCTTATAGAATATTTTTGCCTTGAGTGACAATAGGCCTTCGAATCACCATCAGTTAGCAAACTACATGTCTGCCCGACATTTAACTCTAAACTACATTTTAAGGCGATTTCGTCTACATTTCCCGGTGCCGCGGCCTAGGTAACGTAATCATGGCGACATTTTTTACAATAATTTATAGAATACTCTTGCCTTGAGTGACAATAGGCCGTACAATCACCATCGGCCAGCAAACTACATGTCTGCCCGACATTTAACTCTAAACTACATTTTAAGGCGATTTCGTCTACATTTCCCGGTGCCATGGCCTAGGTAACGTAATTATTGCAACTTTTTTTACATTATCTTATAGAATGCTCTTACCTTGAGTGACATTACGCCTTAGCATCACCATGGGCCAGCAAACTACATGTCTGCCCGACATTTAACTCTAAACTACATTTTAAGGCGATTTAGTCTACATTTCCCGGTGCCACGGCCTAGGTAACGTAATTATGGCGACATTTTTTACATAAGTTTATAGAATACTCTTGCCTTGAGTGACAAAATGCGGTAGAATCACCATCGGCCAGCAAACTACATGTCTGCCCGACATTTAACTCTAAACTACATTTTTAAGGCGATTACGTCTACATTTCCCGGTGCCACGGCCTAGATAACGTAAATATAGCAACTTTTTTTACATTATCTTATACAATCCTCTTGCTATGAGTGACAATATGCCTTAGAATAACCATCGGCCAGCAAACTACATGTCTGCCCGACATTCAACTCTAAACTATATTTTTATGGCGGTTTTGTCTACATTTCCCGGTGCCACGGCCTAGATAACGTAATTATTGCAACGTTGTTTACATTTTATTATAGAATACTCTTAGTTTGAGTGATAATAGGCCTAAGAATCACCATCGGCTAGCAAACTACATGTCTGCCCGACATTCAACTCTAAACTATATTTTTATGGCGGTTTTGTCTACATTTCCCGGTGCCACGGCCTAGATAACGTAATTATTGCATTGTTGTTTACATTTTATTATAGAATACTCTTAGTTTGAGTGATAGTAGGCCTAAGAATCACCATCGGCTAGCAAACTACATGTCTGCCCGACATTTAACTCTAAACTACATTTTAAGGCGATTTCGTCTACATTTCCCGGTGCCACGGCCCAGGTAACGTAACTATAGCGACTTTTTTTACATTATCTTAGATAATGCTCTTGTCTTGAGTGACAATAGGCCTTTGAATCACCATCGGCCAGCAAACGACATGTCTGCCCAACATTTAAATATAAACTACATTTTTATCGCGGTTTTGTCTACATTTCCCGGTTCTAAGGCTTAGTTAACGTAATTATTTCAACTTTTTTCACATTATATTATAGAATATTCTTGCCTTAAGTGAGAATAGGCCTTAGAATCACCATCGGCCAGCAAACTACATGTCTGCCCGACATTTAACTCTAAACTACATTTTTAAGGCGATTACGTCTACATTTCCCGGTGCCACGGCCTAGATAACGTAAATATAGCAATTTTTTTTACATTATCTTATAGAATATTCTTGTTTTGAGTGACAGTTTGCCTTAGAATAACCATCGGCCATTAAACTACATGTCTGCCCGACATTCAACTCTAAACTATATTTTTATGGCGGTTTTGTCTACATTTCCCGGTGCCACGGCCTAGATAACGTAATTATTGCAACGGTTTTTACATTTTATTATAGAATACTCTTAGTTTAAGTGATAATACGCCTAAAAATTACCATCGGCCAGCAAACTACATGTCTGCCCGACATTTAACTCTAAACTACATTTTAAGGCAATTTTGTCTACATTTCCCGGTGCCATGGCCTAGGTAACGAAACTATAGCGACTTTTTTTACATTATCTTATAGAATTCTCTTGTTTTAAGTGACAATAGGCGTTAGAATCACCATCGGCCAGCAAACTACATGTTTTCCCGACATTTAACTCTAAACTACATTTTTAAGGCGATTTCGTCTACATTACCCGGTGCCACGGCCTAGGTAACGTAATTATTGGAACTTTTTTTACACGATCTTATAGAATTATTTTGCATTGAGTGAAAAAATGCCTTAAAATTACCATCGGCCAGCAAACTACTTGTTTTCCCGACATTTAACTCTAAACAATATTTTTAAGACGATTTCGTCAACATTTCCCGGTGCCACGGCCTAGGTAACGTAATTATAGCGACTTTTTTTACATTATCTTATAGAATACTTTTGTGTTGAGTGACAATAGGCCTTTGAATCACCATCGGCCAGCAAACGACATGTCTGCCCGACATTTAAATATAAACTACATTTTTATCGCGGTTTTGTCTACATTTCCCGGTACTAAGGCTTAGTTAACGTAATTATTTCAACTTTTTTCACATAATATTATAGAATACTCTTGCCTTAAGTGACAATAGGCCTTAGAATCACCATCGGCCAGCAAACTACATGTCTGCCCGACATTTAACTCTAAACTACATTTTTAAGGCGATTACGTCTACATTTCCCGGTGCCACGGCCTAGATAACGTAAATATAGCAACTTTTTTTACCTTATCTTATAGAATGCTCTTGTTTTGAGTGACAATATGCCTTAGAATAACCATCGGCCAGCAAACTACATGTCTGCCCGACATTCAACTCTAAACTATCATTTTATGGCGGTTTTGTCTACATTTCCCGGTGCCACGGCCTAGATAACGTAATTTTTGCAACGTTTTTTTACATTTTATTATAGAATACTCGTGGTTTGAGTGATAATAGGCCTAAGAATCACCATCGGCCAGCAAACTACATGTCTGCCCGACATTTAACTCTAAACTACATTTTAAGGCGATTTCGTCTACATTTCCCGGTGCCATGGCCTAGGTAACGAAACTTTAGCGACTTTTTTTACATTATCTTATAGAATTCTCTTGTTTTAAGTGACAATAGGCGTTAGAATCAACATCGGCCATTAAAATATATGTCTGTCCGACAATCAACTTTAAACTACATTTTTATGGTGATTTAGTCTACATTTCCCGGTGCCACGGCCTAGGTAACGTAATTATAGCGACATTTTTTACATTATCTTATAGAATTCTCTTGTTTTGAGTGATAATAGGCCTTAGAATTACCATCGGCCAGCAAACTGCATGTCTGCCCGACATTTAACTCTAAACTACATTTTAAGGCGATTTCGTCTACATTTCCAGGAGCCTCGGCCTAGGTAACGTAATTATAGCAATTTTTTTTACATTATATTATAGAATACTCTTGCGTTGAGCGACAGTAGGCCTTTGAATCACCATCGGCCAGCAAACGACATGTCTGCCCGACATTTAAATATAAACTACATTTTTATCGCGGTTTTGTCTACATTTCCCGGTACTAAGGCTTAGTTAACGTAATTATATCAATTTTTTTCACATTATATTATAAAATACTCTTGTCTTGAGTGACAATATGCCGTAGAATCACCATCGGCCAGCAAATTACATGTCTGCCCGACATTTAACTCTAAACTACATTTTTAAGGCGATTACGTCTACATTTCCCGGTGCCACGGCCTAGATAACGTAAATATAGCAACTTTTTTTACATTATCTTATAGAATACTCTTGCTTTGAGTGACAATATGCCTTAGAATAACCATCGGCCAGCAAACTACATGTCTGCCCGACATTCAACTCTAAACTATATTTTTATGGCGGTTTTGTCTACATTTCCCGGTGCCACGGCCTAGGTAACGTAATTATAGCGACTTTTTTACATTATCTTATAGAATACTCTTGTGTTGAGTGACAATAGGCCTTAAAATCACCATCGGCCGGCAAACTACATGTCTGCCCGACATTTAACTCTAAGTCACTATTTAAAGGCGATTTCGTCTACATTTCCTGGTGCCACGGCCTAGGTAACATAATTATTGCATTTTTTTTTACATTATCTTATAGAATTCTCTTGCCTTAAGTGACAATAGGCCTATAAATTACCATCGGCTAGCAAAATATATGTCTGTCCGACAATCAACTTTAAACTACATTTTTATGGTGATTTCGTCTACATTTCCCGGTGCCACGGCCTAGATAACGTAATTATTGCAACTTTTTTTACATTATCTTATAGAATACTCTAGTTTTAAGTGATAATAGGCCTCAGAATCACCATCGGCCAGCAAACTATATGTTTTCCCGACATTTAACTCTAAACAACATTTTTAAGACGATTTCGTCTACATTTCCCGGTCCCACGGCCTAGGTAACGTAATTATAGCGACATTTTTTACATTATCTTATAGAATACTCTTGCTTTGAGTTACAATAGGTCTTAAATTAACCATCGGCCAGCAAACTACATGTCTGCCCGACATTGAACTCTAAGTCTCTGTTTTAAGGCGATTTCGTCTACATTTACCGGTGCCACGGCCTAGGTAACATAATTATTGCAACTTTTTTTACATTATCATATAGAATACTCTTGCCTTGAGTGACAATAGGCCGTAGAATTACCATCGGCCAGCAAACTACATGTCTGCCCGACATTTAACTCTAAACTACATTTTAAGGCGATTTCGTCTACATTTCCCGGTGCCACGGCCTAGGTAACGTAATTATTGCAACTTTTTTTTTAATATCTTATAGAAGGCTCTTAATTTGAGTGACATTACGCCTTAAAATCACCATCGGCCAGCAAACTACATGTCTGCCCGACATTTAACTCTAAACCACATTTTTAAGGCGATTTCGTCTACATTTCCCGGTGCCACGGCCTAGGTAACGTAATTATTGCATTTTTTTTTAAATTTTTTTATAGAATACCTTTGCCTAGAGTGATAATAGGCCTTTGAATTACCATCGGCCAGCAAAATATATGTCTGTCCGACAATCAACTTAAAACTACAATTTTATGGTGATTTCGTCTACATTTCCCGGTGCCACGGCCTAGGTAACGTAATTATTGCAACTTTTTTTACATTATCATATAGAATACTCTTGCCTTGAGTGACAATAGGCCTTTGAATCACTATCGGCCAGCAAAATATATGTCTGTCCGACAATCAACTTTAAACTACATTTTTATGGTGATTTAGTCTACATTTCCCGGTGCCACGGCCTAGGTAACGGAATTATAGCGACATTTTTTACATTATCTTATAGAATACTCTTGCTTTGAGTGACAATACGCCTTTGAATCACCATCAGTTAGCAAACTATATGTCCGACATTTAACTCTAACTCTAGGTAACGTAATTATGGCGACATTTTTTACATTAGTTTATAGACTACTCTTGCCTTGAGTGACAATAGGCCGTAGAATCACCATCGGCCAGCAAACTACATGTCTGCCCGACATTTAACTCTAAACTACATTTTAAGGCGATTTCGTCTACATTTCCCGGTGCCATGGCCTAGGTAACGTAATTATGGCGACATTTTTTACATTAATTTATAGACTACTCTTGCCTTGAGTGACAATAGGCCGTAGAATCACCATCGGCCAGCAAACTACATGTCTGCCCGACATTTAACTCTAAACTACATTTTAAGGCGATTTCGTCTACATTTCCCGGTGCCACTGCCTAGGTAACGTAATTATTGCAACTTTTTTTTAAATATCTTACAGAATGTTCTTAGTTTGAGTGACATTACGCCTTAGAATCACCATCGGCCAGCAAACTACATGTCTGCCCGACATTTAACTCTAAACCACATTTTTAAGGCGATTTCGTCTACATTTCCCGGTGCCACGGCCTAGGTAACGTAATTATTGCATATTTTTTTACATTTTCTTATAGAATACCTTTGCTTAGAGTGACAATAGGCCTTTGAATTACCATCGGCCAGCAAAATATATGTCTGTCCGACAATCAACTTAAAACTACATTTTTATGGTGATTTCGTCTACATTTCCCGGTGCCACGGCCTAGGTAACGTAATTATAGCGACTTTTTTACCTTTTCTTATAGAATCCTCTTGCTTTGAGTTACAATAGGTCTTAAATTAACCATCGGCCAGCAAACTACATGTCTGCCCGACATTGAACTCTAAGTCTCTGTTTTAAGGCCATTTCGTCTACATTTACCGGTGCCACGGCCTAGGTAACATAATTATTGCAACTTTTTTTACATTATCATATAGAATACTCTTGTCTTGAGTGACAATAGACCTTTGAATCACTATCGGCCAGCAAAATATATGTCTGTCCGACAATCAACTTTAAACTACATTTTTATGGTGATTTAGTCTACATTTCCCGGTGCCACGGCCTAGGTAACGTAATTATAGCGACATTTTTTACATTATCTTATAGAATGCTCTTGCTTAGAGTGACAAAAGGCCTTCAAATCACCATCAGTTAGCAAACTACATGTCTGCCCGACATTTAACTCTAAACTACATTTTAAGGCGATTTCGTCTACATTTCCCGGTGCCACGGCCTAGGTAACGTAATTATGGCGACATTTTTTACATTATTTTATAGACTACTCTTGCCTTGAGTGACAATAGGCCGTAGAATCACCATCGGCCAGCAAACTACATGTCTGCCCGACATTTAACTCTAAACTACATTTTAAGGCGATTTCGTCTACATTTCCCGTTGCCATGGCCTAGGTAACGTAATTATGGCGACATTTTTTACATTAATTTATAGACTACTCTTGCCTTGAGTGACAATACGCCGTAGAATCACCATCGGCCAGCAAACTACATGTCTGCCCGACATTTAACTCTAAACTACATTTTAAGGCGATTTCGTCTACATTTCCCGGTGCCACGGCCTAGGTAATTTAATTATTGCAACTTTTTTTTAAATATCTTATAGAAGGCTCTTAATTTGAGTGACATTACGCCTTAGAATCACCATCGGCCAGCAAACTACATGTCTGCCCGACATTTAACTCTAAACCACATTTTTAAGGCGATTTCGTCTACATTTCCCGGTGCCACGGCCTAGGTAACGTAATTATTGCATTTTTTTTTACATTTTTTTATAGAATACCTTTGCCTAGAGTGACAATAGGCCTTTGAATTACCATCGGCCATTAAAATATATGTCTGTCCGACAATCAACTTAAAACTACATTTTTATGGTGATTTCGTCTACATTTCCCGGTGCCACGGCCTAGGTAACGTAATTATAGCAACTTTTTTACCTTATCTTATAGAATACTCTTGTGTTGAGTGACAATAGGCCTTAAAATCACCATCGGCCAGCAAACTACATGTCTGCCCGACATTTAACTCTAAGTCACTATTTGAAGGCGATTTCGTCTACATTTCCTGGTGCCACGGCCTAGGTAACGTAATTATAGCGACATTTTTTACATTATCTTATAGAATATTTTTGCCTTGAGTGACAATAGGCCTTCGAATCACCATCAGTTAGCAAACTACATGTCTGCCCGACATTTAACTCTAAACTACATTTTAAGGCGATTTCGTCTACATATCCCGGTGCCGCGGCCTAGGTAACGTAATCATGGCGACATTTTTTACAATAATTTATAGAATACTCTTGCCTTGAGTGACAATAGGCCGTAGAATCACCATCGGCCAGCAAACTACATGTCTGCCCGACATTTAACTGTAAACTACATTTTAAGGCGATTTCGTCTACATTTCCCGGTGCCACGGCCTAGGTAACGTAATTATTGCAACTTTTTTTACATTATCTTATAGAATGCTCTTACCTTAAGTGACAATACGCCTTAGCATCACCATCGGCCAGCAAACTACATGTCTGCCCGACATTTAACTCGAAACTACATTTTAAGGCGATTTCGTCTACATTTCCCGGTGCCACGGCCTAGGTAACGTAATTATGGCGACATTTTTTACATAAATTTATAGAATACTCCTGCCTTGAGTGACAAAATGCGGTAGAATCACCATCGGCCAGCAAACTACATGTCTGCCCGACATTTAACTCTAAACTACATTTTTAAGGCGATTACGTCTACATTTCCCGGTGCCATGGCCTAGATAACGTAAATATAGCAACTTTTTTTACATTATCTTATAGAATTCTCTTGCTATGAGTGACAATATGCCTTAGAATAACCATCGGCCAGCAAACTACATGTCTGCCCGACATTCAACTCTAAACTATATTTTTATGGCGGTTTTGTCTACATTTCCCGGTGCCACGGCCTAGATAACGTAATTATTGCAACGTTGTTTACATTTTATTATAGAATACTCTTAGTTTGAGTGATATTAGGCCTATGAATCACCATCGGCTAGCAAACTACATGTCTGCCCGACATTCAACTCTAAACTATATTTTTATGGCGGTTTTGTCTACATTTCCCGGTGCCACGGCCTAGATAACGTAATTATTGCAACGTTGTTTACATTTTATTATAGAATACTCTTAGTTTGAGTGATAGTAGGCCTAAGAATCACCATCGGCTAGCAAACTACATGTCTGCCCGACATTTAACTCTAAACTACATTTTAAGGCGATTTCGTCTACATTTCCCGGTGCCACGGCCTAGGTAACGTAACTATAGCGACTTTTTTTACATTATCTTAGATAATGCTCTTGTTTTGAGTGACAATAGGCCTTTGAATCACCATCGGCCAGCAAACGACATGTCTGCCCGACATTTAAATATAAACTACATTTTTATCGCGGTTTTGTCTACATTTCCCGGTACTAAGGCTTAGTTAACGTAATTATTTCAACTTTTTCACATTATATTATAGAATACTCTTGCCTTAAGTGACAATAGGCCTTAGAATCACCATCGGCCAGCAAACTACATGTCTGCCCGACATTTAACTCTAAACTACATTTTTAAGGCGATTACGTCTACATTTCCCGGTGCCACGGCCTAGATAACGTAAATATAGCAACTTTTTTTACATTATCTTATAGAATATTCTTGCTTTGAGTGACAATTTGCCTTAGAATAACCATCGGCTATTAAACTACATGTCTGCCCGACATTCAACTCTAAACTATATTTTTATGGCGGTTTTGTATACATTTCCCGGTGCCACGGCCTAGATAACGTAATTATTGCAACGTTTTTTACATATTATTATAGAATACTCTTAGTTTGAGTGATAATAGGCCTAAGAATTACCATCGGCCAGCAAACTACATGTCTGCCCGACATTTAACTCTAAACTACATTTTAAGGCGATTTTGTCTACATTTCCCGGTGCCATGGCCTAGGTAACGAAACTATAGCGACTTTTTTTACATTTTCTTATAGAATACTCTTGTTTTAAGTGACAATAGGCGTTAGAATCACCATCGGCCAGCAAACTACATGTTTTCCCGACATTTAACTTTAAACTACATTTTTAAGGCGATTTCGTCTACATTACCCGGTGCCACGGCCTAGGTAACGTAATTATTGGAATTTTTTTTACACGATCTTATAGAATTCTCTTGCATTGAGTGAAAAAATGCCTTAAAATTACCATCGGCCAGCAAACTACTTGTTTTCCCGACATTTAACTCTAAACAATATTTTTAAGACGATTTCGTCTACATTTCCTTGTGCCACGGCCTAGGTAACGTAATTATAGCGACTTTTTTTACATTATCTTATAGAATGCTCTTGTGTTGAGTGACAATAGGCCTTTGAATCACCATCGGCCAGCAAACGACATGTCTGCCCGACATTTAAATATAAACTACATTTTTATCGCGGTTTTGTCTACATTTTCCGGTACTAAGGCTTAGTTAACGTAATTATTTCAACTTTTTTCACATAATATTATAGAATACTCTTGCTTTAAGTGACAATAGGCCTTAGAATCACCATCGGCCAGCAAACTACATGTCTGCCCGACATTTAACTCTAAACTACATTTTTAAGGCGATTACGTCTACATTTCCCGGTGCCACGGCCTAGATAACGTAAATATAGCAACTTTTTTTACATTATCTTATAGAATGCTCTTGCTTTGAGTGACAATATGCCTTAGAATAACCATCGGCCTGCAAACTACATGTCTGCCCGACATTCAACTCTAAACTATATTTTTATGGCGGTTTTGTCTAAATTTCCCGGTGCCACGGCCTAGATAACGTAATTATTGCAACGTTTTTTTACATTTTATTATAGAATGCTCTTGGTTTGAGTGATAATAGGCCTAAGAATCACCATCGGCCAGCAAACTACATGTCTGCCCGACATTTAACTCTAAACTACATTTTAAGGCGATTTCGTCTACATTTCCCGGTGCCATGGCCTAGGTAACGAAACTTTAGCGACTTTTTTTACATTATCTTATAGAATTCTCTTGTTTTAATTGACAATAGGCGTTAGAATCAACATCGGCCATTAAAATATATGTCTGTCCGACAATCAACTTTAAACTACATTTTTATGGTGATTTAGTCTACATTTCCCGGTGCCACGGCCTAGGTAACGTAATTATAACGACATTTTTTACATTATCTTATAGAATTTTCTTGTTTTGAGTGATAATAGGCCTTAGAATTACCATCGGCCAGCAAACTGCATGTCTGCCCGACATTTAACTCTAAACTACATTTTAAGGCGATTTCGTCTACATTTCCCGGAGCCTCGGCCTAGGTAACGTAATTATAGCAATTTTTTTTACATTAAATTATAGAATACTCTTGCGTTGAGTGACAGTAGGCCTTTGAATCACCATCGGCCAGCAAACGACATGTCTGCCCGACATTTAAATATAAACTACATTTTTATCGCGGTTTTGTCTACATTTCCCGGTACTAAGGCTTAGTTAACGTAATTATATCAACTTTTTTCACGTTATATTATAGAATACTCTTGCTTCGAGTGACAATATGCCGTAGAATCACCATCGGCCAGCAAATTACATGTCTGCCCGACATTTAACTCTAAACTACATTTTTAAGGCGATTACGTCTACATTTCCCGGTGCCACGGCCTAGATAACGTAAATATAGCAACTTTTTTTACATTATCTTATAGAATACTCTTGCTTTGAGTGACAATATGCCTTAGAATAACCATCGGCCAGCAAACTACATGTCTGCCCGACATTCAACTCTAAACTATATTTTTATGGCGGTTTTGTCTACATTTCCCGGTGCCACGGCCTAGGTAACGTAATTATAGCGACTTTTTTACATTATCTTATAGAATACTCTTGTGTTGAGTGAAAATAGGCCTTAAAATTACCATCGGCCGGCAAACTACATGTCTGCCCGACATTTAACTCTAAGTCACTATTTGAAGGCGATTTCGTCTACATTTCCTGGTGCCACGGCCTAGGTAACATAATTATTGCATTTTTTTTACATTATCTTATAGAATTCTCTTGCTTTGAGTGACAATAGGCCTATAAATTACCATCGGCTAGCAAAATATATGTCTGTCCGACAATCAACTTTAAACTACATTTTTATGGTGATTTCGTCTACATTTCCCGGTGCCACGGCCTAGATAACGTAATTATTGCAACTTTTTTTACATTATCTTATAGAATACTCTAGTTTTAAGTGATAATAGGCCTCAGAATCACCATCGGCCAGCAAACTATATGTTTTCCCGACATTTAACTCTAAACAACATTTTTAAGACGATTTCGTCTACATTTCCCGGTCCCACGGCCTAGGTAACGTAATTATAGCGACATTTTTTACATTATCTTATAGAATACTCTTGCTTTGAGTTACAATAGGTCTTAAATTAACCATCGGCCAGCAAACTACATGTCTGCCCGACATTGAACTCTAAGTCTCTGTTTTAAGGCGATTTCGTCTACATTTACCGGTGCCACGGCCTAGGTAACATAATTATTGCAACTTTTTTTACATTATCATATAGAATACTCTTGCCTTGAGTGATAATATGCCGTAGAATTACCATCGGCCAGCAAACTACATGTCTGCCCGACATTTAACTCTAAACTACATTTTAAGGCGATTTCGTCTACATTTCCCGGTGCCACGGCCTAGGTAACGTAATTATTGCAACTTTTTTTTTAATATCTTATAGAAGGCTCTTAATTTGAGTGACATTACGCCTTAAAATCACCATCGGCCAGCAAACTACATGTCTGCCCGACATTTAACTCTAAACCACATTTTTAAGGCGATTTCGTCTACATTTCCCGGTGCCACGGCCTAGGTAACGTAATTATTGCATTTTTTTTTAAATTTTTTTATAGAATACCTTTGCCTAGAGTGATAATAGGCCTTTGAATTACCATCGGCCAGCAAAATATATGTCTGTCCGACAATCAACTTAAAACTACAATTTTATGGTGATTTCGTCTACATTTCCCGGTGCCACGGCCTAGGTAACGTAATTATGGCGACTTTTTTACCTTATCTTATAGAATACTCTTGTGTTCAGTGACAATAGGCCTTAAAATCACCATCGGCCAGCAAACTACATGTCTGCCCGACATTTAACTCTAAGTCACTATTTGAAGGCGATTTCGTCTACATTTCCTGGTGCCACGGCCTAGGTAACGTAATTATAGCGACATTTTTTACATTATCTTATAGAATATTTTTGCCTTGAGTGACAATAGGCCTTCGAATCACCATCAGTTAGCAAACTACATGTCTGCCCGACATTTAACTCTAAACTACATTTTAAGGCGATTTCGTCTACATTTCCCGGTGCCGCGGCCTAGGTAACGTAATCATGGCGACATTTTTTACAATAATTTATAGAATACTCTTGCCTTGAGTGACAATAGGCCGTACAATCACCATCGGCCAGCAAACTACATGTCTGCCCGACATTTAACTCTAAACTACATTTTAAGGCGATTTCGTCTACATTTCCCGGTGCCATGGCCTAGGTAACGTAATTATTGCAACTTTTTTTACATTATCTTATAGAATGCTCTTACCTTGAGTGACATTACGCCTTAGCATCACCATGGGCCAGCAAACTACATGTCTGCCCGACATTTAACTCTAAACTACATTTTAAGGCGATTTCGTCTACATTTCCCGGTGCCACGGCCTAGGTAACGTAATTATGGCGACATTTTTTACATAAGTTTATAGAATACTCTTGCCTTGAGTGACAAAATGCGGTAGAATCACCATCGGCCAGCAAACTACATGTCTGCCCGACATTTAACTCTAAACTACATTTTTAAGGCGATTACGTCTACATTTCCCGGTGCCACGGCCTAGATAACGTAAATATAGCAATTTTTTTTACATTATCTTATACAATCCTCTTGCTATGAGTGACAATATGCCTTAGAATAACCATCGGCCAGCAAACTACATGTCTGCCCGACATTCAACTCTAAACTATATTTTTATGGCGGTTTTGTCTACATTTCCCGGTGCCACGGCCTAGATAACGTAATTATTGCAACGTTGTTTACATTTTATTATAGAATACTCTTAGTTTGAGTGATAATAGGCCTAAGAATCACCATCGGCTAGCAAACTACATGTCTGCCCGACATTCAACTCTAAACTATATTTTTATGGCGGTTTTGTCTACATTTCCCGGTGCCACGGCCTAGATAACGTAATTATTGCATTGTTGTTTACATTTTATTATAGAATACTCTTAGTTTGAGTGATAGTAGGCCTAAGAATCACCATCGGCTAGCAAACTACATGTCTGCCCGACATTTAACTCTAAACTACATTTTAAGGCGATTTCGTCTACATTTCCCGGTGCCACGGCCCAGGTAACGTAACTATAGCGACTTTTTTTACATTATCTTAGATAATGCTCTTGTCTTGAGTGACAATAGGCCTTTGAATCACCATCGGCCAGCAAACGACATGTCTGCCCAACATTTAAATATAAACTACATTTTTATCGCGGTTTTGTCTACATTTCCCGGTTCTAAGGCTTAGTTAACGTAATTATTTCAACTTTTTTCACATTATGTTATAGAATACTCTTGCCTTAAGTGAGAATAGGCCTTAGAATCACCATCGGCCAGCAAACTACATGTCTGCCCGACATTTAACTCTAAACTACATTTTTAAGGCGATTACGTCTACATTTTCCGGTGCCACGGCCTAGATAACGTAAATATAGCAATTTTTTTTACATTATCTTATAGAATATTCTTGTTTTGAGTGACAGTTTGCCTTAGAATAACCATCGGCCATTAAACTACATGTCTGCCCGACATTCAACTCTAAACTATATTTTTATGGCGGTTTTGTCTACATTTCCCGGTGCCACGGCCTAGATAACGTAATTATTGCAACGGTTTTTACATTTTATTATAGAATACTCTTAGTTTAAGTGATAATACGCCTAAGAATTACCATCGGCCAGCAAACTACATGTCTGCCCGACATTTAACTCTAAACTACATTTTAAGGCAATTTTGTCTACATTTCCCGGTGCCATGGCCTAGGTAACGAAACTATAGCGACTTTTTTTACATTATCTTATAGAATTCTCTTGTTTTAAGTGACAATAGGCGTTAGAATCACCATCGGCCAGCAAACTACATGTTTTCCCGACATTTAACTCTAAACTACATTTTTAAGGCGATTTCGTCTACATTACCCGGTGCCACGGCCTAGGTAACGTAATTATTGGAACTTTTTTTACACGATCTTATAGAATTATTTTGCATTGAGTGAAAAAATGCCTTAAAATTACCATCGGCCAGCAAACTACTTGTTTTCCCGACATTTAACTCTAAACAATATTTTTAAGACGATTTCGTCAACATTTCCCGGTGCCACGGCCTAGGTAACGTAATTATAGCGACTTTTTTTACATTATCTTATAGAATACTTTTGTGTTGAGTGACAATAGGCCTTTGAATCACCATCGGCCAGCAAACGACATGTCTGCCCGACATTTAAATATAAACTACATTTTTATCGCGGTTTTGTCTACATTTCCCGGTACTAAGGCTTAGTTAACGTAATTATTTCAACTTTTTTCACATAATATTATAGAATACTCTTGCCTTAAGTGACAATAGGCCTTAGAATCACCATCGGCCAGCAAACTACATGTCTGCCCGACATTTAACTCTAAACTACATTTTTAAGGCGATTACGTCTACATTTCCCGGTGCCACGGCCTAGATAACGTAAATATAGCAACTTTTTTTACCTTATCTTATAGAATGCTCTTGTTTTGAGTGACAATATGCCTTAGAATAACCATCGGCCAGCAAACTACATGTCTGCCCGACATTCAACTCTAAACTATCATTTTATGGCGGTTTTGTCTACATTTCCCGGTGCCACGGCCTAGATAACGTAATTTTTGCAACGTTTTTTTACATTTTATTATAGAATACTCGTGGTTTGAGTGATAATAGGCCTAAGAATCACCATCGGCCAGCAAACTACATGTCTGCCCGACATTTAACTCTAAACTACATTTTAAGGCGATTTCGTCTACATTTCCCGGTGCCATGGCCTAGGTAACGAAACTTTAGCGACTTTTTTTACATTATCTTATAGAATTCTCTTGTTTTAAGTGACAATAGGCGTTAGAATCAACATCGGCCATTAAAATATATGTCTGTCCGACAATCAACTTTAAACTACATTTTTATGGTGATTTAGTCTACATTTCCCGGTGCCACGGCCTAGGTAACGTAATTATAGCGACATTTTTTACATTATCTTATAGAATTCTCTTGCTTTGAGTGATAATAGGCCTTAGAATTACCATCGGCCAGCAAACTGCATGTCTGCCCGACATTTAACTCTAAACTACATTTTAAGGCGATTTCGTCTACATTTCCAGGAGCCTCGGCCTAGGTAACGTAATTATAGCAATTTTTTTTACATTATATTATAGAATACTCTTGCGTTGAGTGACAGTAGGCCTTTGAATCACCATCGGCCAGCAAACGACATGTCTGCCCGACATTTAAATATAAACTACATTTTTATCGCGGTTTTGTCTACATTTCCCGGTACTAAGGCTTAGTTAACGTAATTATATCAATTTTTTTCACATTATATTATAAAATACTCTTGTCTTGAGTGACAATATGCCGTAGAATCACCATCGGCCAGCAAATTACATGTCTGCCCGACATTTAACTCTAAACTACATTTTTAAGGCGATTACGTCTACATTTCCCGGTGCCACGGCCTAGATAACGTAAATATAGCAACTTTTTTTACATTATCTTATAGAATACTCTTGCTTTGAGTGACAATATGCCTTAGAATAACCATCGGCCAGCAAACTACATGTCTGCCCGACATTCAACTCTAAACTATATTTTTATGGCGGTTTTGTCTACATTTCCCGGTGCCACGGCCTAGGTAACGTAATTATAGCGACTTTTTTACATTATCTTATAGAATACTCTTGTGTTGAGTGACAATAGGCCTTAAAATCACCATCGGCCGGCAAACTACATGTCTGCCCGACATTTAACTCTAAGTCACTATTTAAAGGCGATTTCGTCTACATTTCCTGGTGCCACGGCCTAGGTAACATAATTATTGCATTTTTTTTTACATTATCTTATAGAATTCTCTTGCCTTAAGTGACAATAGGCCTATAAATTACCATCGGCTAGCAAAATATATGTCTGTCCGACAATCAACTTTAAACTACATTTTTATGGTGATTTCGTCTACATTTCCCGGTGCCACGGCCTAGATAACGTAATTATTGCAACTTTTTTTACATTATCTTATAGAATACTCTAGTTTTAAGTGATAATAGGCCTCAGAATCACCATCGGCCAGCAAACTATATGTTTTCCCGACATTTAACTCTAAACAACATTTTTAAGACGATTTCGTCTACATTTCCCGGTCCCACGGCCTAGGTAACGTAATTATAGCGACATTTTTTACATTATCTTATAGAATACTCTTGCTTTGAGTTACAATAGGTCTTAAATTAACCATCGGCCAGCAAACTACATGTCTGCCCGACATTGAACTCTAAGTCTCTGTTTTAAGGCGATTTCGTCTACATTTACCGGTGCCACGGCCTAGGTAACATAATTATTGCAACTTTTTTTACATTATCATATAGAATACTCTTGCCTTGAGTGACAATAGGCCGTAGAATTACCATCGGCCAGCAAACTACATGTCTGCCCGACATTTAACTCTAAACTACATTTTAAGGCGATTTCGTCTACATTTCCCGGTGCCACGGCCTAGGTAACGTAATTATTGCAACTTTTTTTTTAATATCTTATAGAAGGCTCTTAATTTGAGTGACATTTTGCCTTAAAATCACCATCGGCCAGCAAACTACATGTCTGCCCGACATTTAACTCTAAACCACATTTTTAAGGCGATTTCGTCTACATTTCCCGGTGCCACGGCCTAGGTAACGTAATTATTGCATTTTTTTTTAAATTTTTTTATAGAATACCTTTGCCTAGAGTGATAATAGGCCTTTGAATTACCATCGGCCAGCAAAATATATGTCTGTCCGACAATCAACTTAAAACTACAATTTTATGGTGATTTCGTCTACATTTCCCGGTGCCACGGCCTAGGTAACGTAATTATGGCGACTTTTTTACCTTATCTTATAGAATACTCTTGTGTTCAGTGACAATAGGCCTTAAAATCACCATCGGCCAGCAAACTACATGTCTGCCCGACATTTAACTCTAAGTCACTATTTGAAGGCGATTTCGTCTACATTTCCTGGTGCCACGGCCTAGGTAACGTAATTATAGCGACATTTTTTACATTATCTTATAGAATATTTTTGCCTTGAGTGACAATAGGCCTTCGAATCACCATCAGTTAGCAAACTACATGTCTGCCCGACATTTAACTCTAAACTACATTTTAAGGCGATTTCGTCTACATTTCCCGGTGCCGCGGCCTAGGTAACGTAATCATGGCGACATTTTTTACAATAATTTATAGAATATTCTTGCCTTGAGTGACAATAGGCCGTACAATCACCATCGGCCAGCAAACTACATGTCTGCCCGACATTTAACTCTAAACTACATTTTAAGGCGATTTCGTCTACATTTCCCGGTGCCATGGCCTAGGTAACGTAATTATTGCAACTTTTTTTACATTATCTTATAGAATGCTCTTACCTTGAGTGACATTACGCCTTAGCATCACCATGGGCCAGCAAACTACATGTCTGCCCGACATTTAACTCTAAACTACATTTTAAGGCGATTTCGTCTACATTTCCCGGTGCCACGGCCTAGGTAACGTAATTATGGCGACATTTTTTACATAAGTTTATAGAATACTCTTGCCTTGAGTGACAAAATGCGGTAGAATCACCATCGGCCAGCAAACTACATGTCTGCCCGACATTTAACTCTAAACTACATTTTTAAGGCGATTACGTCTACATTTCCCGGTGCCACGGCCTAGATAACGTAAATATAGCAACTTTTTTTACATTATCTTATACAATCCTCTTGCTATGAGTGACAATATGCCTTAGAATAACCATCGGCCAGCAAACTACATGTCTGCCCGACATTCAACTCTAAACTATATTTTTATGGCGGTTTTGTCTACATTTCCCGGTGCCACGGCCTAGATAACGTAATTATTGCAACGTTGTTTACATTTTATTATAGAATACTCTTAGTTTGAGTGATAATAGGCCTAAGAATCACCATCGGCTAGCAAACTACATGTCTGCCCGACATTCAACTCTAAACTATATTTTTATGGCGGTTTTGTCTACATTTCCCGGTGCCACGGCCTAGATAACGTAATTATTGCATTGTTGTTTACATTTTATTATAGAATACTCTTAGTTTGAGTGATAGTAGGCCTAAGAATCACCATCGGCTAGCAAACTACATGTCTGCCCGACATTTAACTCTAAACTACATTTTAAGGCGATTTCGTCTACATTTCCCGGTGCCACGGCCCAGGTAACGTAACTATAGCGACTTTTTTTACATTATCTTAGATAATGCTCTTGTCTTGAGTGACAATAGGCCTTTGAATCACCATCGGCCAGCAAACGACATGTCTGCCCAACATTTAAATATAAACTACATTTTTATCGCGGTTTTGTCTACATTTCCCGGTTCTAAGGCTTAGTTAACGTAATTATTTCAACTTTTTTCACATTATGTTATAGAATACTCTTGCCTTAAGTGAGAATAGGCCTTAGAATCACCATCGGCCAGCAAACTACATGTCTGCCCGACATTTAACTCTAAACTACATTTTTAAGGCGATTACGTCTACATTTTCCGGTGCCACGGCCTAGATAACGTAAATATAGCAATTTTTTTTACATTATCTTATAGAATATTCTTGTTTTGAGTGACAGTTTGCCTTAGAATAACCATCGGCCATTAAACTACATGTCTGCCCGACATTCAACTCTAAACTATATTTTTATGGCGGTTTTGTCTACATTTCCCGGTGCCACGGCCTAGATAACGTAATTATTGCAACGGTTTTTACATTTTATTATAGAATACTCTTAGTTTAAGTGATAATACGCCTAAGAATTACCATCGGCCAGCAAACTACATGTCTGCCCGACATTTAACTCTAAACTACATTTTAAGGCAATTTTGTCTACATTTCCCGGTGCCATGGCCTAGGTAACGAAACTATAGCGACTTTTTTTACATTATCTTATAGAATTCTCTTGTTTTAAGTGACAATAGGCGTTAGAATCACCATCGGCCAGCAAACTACATGTTTTCCCGACATTTAACTCTAAACTACATTTTTAAGGCGATTTCGTCTACATTACCCGGTGCCACGGCCTAGGTAACGTAATTATTGGAACTTTTTTTACACGATCTTATAGAATTATTTTGCATTGAGTGAAAAAATGCCTTAAAATTACCATCGGCCAGCAAACTACTTGTTTTCCCGACATTTAACTCTAAACAATATTTTTAAGACGATTTCGTCAACATTTCCCGGTGCCACGGCCTAGGTAACGTAATTATAGCGACTTTTTTTACATTATCTTATAGAATACTTTTGTGTTGAGTGACAATAGGCCTTTGAATCACCATCGGCCAGCAAACGACATGTCTGCCCGACATTTAAATATAAACTACATTTTTATCGCGGTTTTGTCTACATTTCCCGGTACTAAGGCTTAGTTAACGTAATTATTTCAACTTTTTTCACATAATATTATAGAATACTCTTGCCTTAAGTGACAATAGGCCTTAGAATCACCATCGGCCAGCAAACTACATGTCTGCCCGACATTTAACTCTAAACTACATTTTAAGGCGATTTCGTCTACATTTCCCGGTGCCACGGCCTAGGTAACGTAATTATTGCAACTTTTTTTTTAATATCTTATAGAAGGCTCTTAATTTGAGTGACATTTTGCCTTAAAATCACCATCGGCCAGCAAACTACATGTCTGCCCGACATTTAACTCTAAACCACATTTTTAAGGCGATTTCGTCTACATTTCCCGGTGCCACGGCCTAGGTAACGTAATTATTGCATTTTTTTTTAAATTTTTTTATAGAATACCTTTGCCTAGAGTGATAATAGGCCTTTGAATTACCATCGGCCAGCAAAATATATGTCTGTCCGACAATCAACTTAAAACTACAATTTTATGGTGATTTCGTCTACATTTCCCGGTGCCACGGCCTAGGTAACGTAATTATGGCGACTTTTTTACCTTATCTTATAGAATACTCTTGTGTTCAGTGACAATAGGCCTTAAAATCACCATCGGCCAGCAAACTACATGTCTGCCCGACATTTAACTCTAAGTCACTATTTGAAGGCGATTTCGTCTACATTTCCTGGTGCCACGGCCTAGGTAACGTAATTATAGCGACATTTTTTACATTATCTTATAGAATATTTTTGCCTTGAGTGACAATAGGCCTTCGAATCACCATCAGTTAGCAAACTACATGTCTGCCCGACATTTAACTCTAAACTACATTTTAAGGCGATTTCGTCTACATTTCCCGGTGCCGCGGCCTAGGTAACGTAATCATGGCGACATTTTTTACAATAATTTATAGAATATTCTTGCCTTGAGTGACAATAGGCCGTACAATCACCATCGGCCAGCAAACTACATGTCTGCCCGACATTTAACTCTAAACTACATTTTAAGGCGATTTCGTCTACATTTCCCGGTGCCATGGCCTAGGTAACGTAATTATTGCAACTTTTTTTACATTATCTTATAGAATGCTCTTACCTTGAGTGACATTACGCCTTAGCATCACCATGGGCCAGCAAACTACATGTCTGCCCGACATTTAACTCTAAACTACATTTTAAGGCGATTTCGTCTACATTTCCCGGTGCCACGGCCTAGGTAACGTAATTATGGCGACATTTTTTACATAAGTTTATAGAATACTCTTGCCTTGAGTGACAAAATGCGGTAGAATCACCATCGGCCAGCAAACTACATGTCTGCCCGACATTTAACTCTAAACTACATTTTTAAGGCGATTACGTCTACATTTCCCGGTGCCACGGCCTAGATAACGTAAATATAGCAACTTTTTTTACATTATCTTATACAATCCTCTTGCTATGAGTGACAATATGCCTTAGAATAACCATCGGCCAGCAAACTACATGTCTGCCCGACATTCAACTCTAAACTATATTTTTATGGCGGTTTTGTCTACATTTCCCGGTGCCACGGCCTAGATAACGTAATTATTGCAACGTTGTTTACATTTTATTATAGAATACTTTTAGTTTGAGTGATAATAGGCCTAAGAATCACCATCGGCTAGCAAACTACATGTCTGCCCGACATTCAACTCTAAACTATATTTTTATGGCGGTTTTGTCTACATTTCCCGGTGCCACGGCCTAGATAACGTAATTATTGCATTGTTGTTTACATTTTATTATAGAATACTCTTAGTTTGAGTGATAGTAGGCCTAAGAATCACCATCGGCTAGCAAACTACATGTCTGCCCGACATTTAACTCTAAACTACATTTTAAGGCGATTTCGTCTACATTTCCCGGTGCCACGGCCCAGGTAACGTAACTATAGCGACTTTTTTTACATTATCTTAGATAATGCTCTTGTCTTGAGTGACAATAGGCCTTTGAATCACCATCGGCCAGCAAACGACATGTCTGCCCAACATTTAAATATAAACTACATTTTTATCGCGGTTTTGTCTACATTTCCCGGTTCTAAGGCTTAGTTAACGTAATTATTTCAACTTTTTTCACATTATGTTATAGAATACTCTTGCCTTAAGTGAGAATAGGCCTTAGAATCACCATCGGCCAGCAAACTACATGTCTGCCCGACATTTAACTCTAAACTACATTTTTAAGGCGATTACGTCTACATTTTCCGGTGCCACGGCCTAGATAACGTAAATATAGCAATTTTTTTTACATTATCTTATAGAATATTCTTGTTTTGAGTGACAGTTTGCCTTAGAATAACCATCGGCCATTAAACTACATGTCTGCCCGACATTCAACTCTAAACTATATTTTTATGGCGGTTTTGTCTACATTTCCCGGTGCCACGGCCTAGATAACGTAATTATTGCAACGGTTTTTACATTTTATTATAGAATACTCTTAGTTTAAGTGATAATACGCCTAAGAATTACCATCGGCCAGCAAACTACATGTCTGCCCGACATTTAACTCTAAACTACATTTTAAGGCAATTTTGTCTACATTTCCCGGTGCCATGGCCTAGGTAACGAAACTATAGCGACTTTTTTTACATTATCTTATAGAATTCTCTTGTTTTAAGTGACAATAGGCGTTAGAATCACCATCGGCCAGCAAACTACATGTTTTCCCGACATTTAACTCTAAACTACATTTTTAAGGCGATTTCGTCTACATTACCCGGTGCCACGGCCTAGGTAACGTAATTATTGGAACTTTTTTTACACGATCTTATAGAATTATTTTGCATTGAGTGAAAAAATGCCTTAAAATTACCATCGGCCAGCAAACTACTTGTTTTCCCGACATTTAACTCTAAACAATATTTTTAAGACGATTTCGTCAACATTTCCCGGTGCCACGGCCTAGGTAACGTAATTATAGCGACTTTTTTTACATTATCTTATAGAATACTTTTGTGTTGAGTGACAATAGGCCTTTGAATCACCATCGGCCAGCAAACGACATGTCTGCCCGACATTTAAATATAAACTACATTTTTATCGCGGTTTTGTCTACATTTCCCGGTACTAAGGCTTAGTTAACGTAATTATTTCAACTTTTTTCACATAATATTATAGAATACTCTTGCCTTAAGTGACAATAGGCCTTAGAATCACCATCGGCCAGCAAACTACATGTCTGCCCGACATTTAACTCTAAACTACATTTTTAAGGCGATTACGTCTACATTTCCCGGTGCCACGGCCTAGATAACGTAAATATAGCAACTTTTTTTACCTTATCTTATAGAATGCTCTTGTTTTGAGTGACAATATGCCTTAGAATAACCATCGGCCAGCAAACTACATGTCTGCCCGACATTCAACTCTAAACTATCATTTTATGGCGGTTTTGTCTACATTTCCCGGTGCCACGGCCTAGATAACGTAATTTTTGCAACGTTTTTTTACATTTTATTATAGAATACTCGTGGTTTGAGTGATAATAGGCCTAAGAATCACCATCGGCCAGCAAACTACATGTCTGCCCGACATTTAACTCTAAACTACATTTTAAGGCGTATTCGTCTACATTTCCCGGTGCCATGGCCTAGGTAACGAAACTTTAGCGACTTTTTTTACATTATCTTATAGAATTCTCTTGTTTTAAGTGACAATAGGCGTTAGAATCAACATCGGCCATTAAAATATATGTCTGTCCGACAATCAACTTTAAACTACATTTTTATGGTGATTTAGTCTACATTTCCCGGTGCCACGGCCTAGGTAACGTAATTATAGCGACATTTTTTACATTATCTTATAGAATTCTCTTGCTTTGAGTGATAATAGGCCTTAGAATTACCATCGGCCAGCAAACTGCATGTCTGCCCGACATTTAACTCTAAACTACATTTTAAGGCGATTTCGTCTACATTTCCAGGAGCCTCGGCCTAGGTAACGTAATTATAGCAATTTTTTTTACATTATATTATAGAATACTCTTGCGTTGAGTGACAGTAGGCCTTTGAATCACCATCGGCCAGCAAACGACATGTCTGCCCGACATTTAAATATAAACTACATTTTTATCGCGGTTTTGTCTACATTTCCCGGTACTAAGGCTTAGTTAACGTAATTATATCAATTTTTTTCACATTATATTATAAAATACTCTTGTCTTGAGTGACAATATGCCGTAGAATCACCATCGGCCAGCAAATTACATGTCTGCCCGACATTTAACTCTAAACTACATTTTTAAGGCGATTACGTCTACATTTCCCGGTGCCACGGCCTAGATAACGTAAATATAGCAACTTTTTTTACATTATCTTATAGAATACTCTTGCTTTGAGTGACAATATGCCTTAGAATAACCATCGGCCAGCAAACTACATGTCTGCCCGACATTCAACTCTAAACTATATTTTTATGGCGGTTTTGTCTACATTTCCCGGTGCCACGGCCTAGGTAACGTAATTATAGCGACTTTTTTACATTATCTTATAGAATACTCTTGTGTTGAGTGACAATAGGCCTTAAAATCACCATCGGCCGGCAAACTACATGTCTGCCCGACATTTAACTCTAAGTCACTATTTAAAGGCGATTTCGTCTACATTTCCTGGTGCCACGGCCTAGGTAACATAATTATTGCATTTTTTTTTACATTATCTTATAGAATTCTCTTGCCTTAAGTGACAATAGGCCTATAAATTACCATCGGCTAGCAAAATATATGTCTGTCCGACAATCAACTTTAAACTACATTTTTATGGTGATTTCGTCTACATTTCCCGGTGCCACGGCCTAGATAACGTAATTATTGCAACTTTTTTTACATTATCTTATAGAATACTCTAGTTTTAAGTGATAATAGGCCTCAGAATCACCATCGGCCAGCAAACTATATGTTTTCCCGACATTTAACTCTAAACAACATTTTTAAGACGATTTCGTCTACATTTCCCGGTCCCACGGCCTAGGTAACGTAATTATAGCGACATTTTTTACATTATCTTATAGAATACTCTTGCTTTGAGTTACAATAGGTCTTAAATTAACCATCGGCCAGCAAACTACATGTCTGCCCGACATTGAACTCTAAGTCTCTGTTTTAAGGCGATTTCGTCTACATTTACCGGTGCCACGGCCTAGGTAACATAATTATTGCAACTTTTTTTACATTATCATATAGAATACTTTTGCCTTGAGTGACAATAGGCCGTAGAATTACCATCGGCCAGCAAACTACATGTCTGCCCGACATTTAACTCTAAACTACATTTTAAGGCGATTTCGTCTACATTTCCCGGTGCCACGGCCTAGGTAACGTAATTATTGCAACTTTTTTTTTAATATCTTATAGAAGGCTCTTAATTTGAGTGACATTACGCCTTAAAATCACCATCGGCCAGCAAACTACATGTCTGCCCGACATTTAACTCTAAACCACATTTTTAAGGCGATTTCGTCTACATTTCCCGGTGCCACGGCCTAGGTAACGTAATTATTGCATTTTTTTTTAAATTTTTTTATAGAATACCTTTGCCTAGAGTGATAATAGGCCTTTGAATTACCATCGGCCAGCAAAATATATGTCTGTCCGACAATCAACTTAAAACTACAATTTTATGGTGATTTCGTCTACATTTCCCGGTGCCACGGCCTAGGTAACGTAATTATGGCGACTTTTTTACCTTATCTTATAGAATACTCTTGTGTTCAGTGACAATAGGCCTTAAAATCACCATCGGCCAGCAAACTACATGTCTGCCCGACATTTAACTCTAAGTCACTATTTGAAGGCGATTTCGTCTACATTTCCTGGTGCCACGGCCTAGGTAACGTAATTATAGCGACATTTTTTACATTATCTTATAGAATATTTTTGCCTTGAGTGACAATAGGCCTTCGAATCACCATCAGTTAGCAAACTACATGTCTGCCCGACATTTAACTCTAAACTACATTTTAAGGCGATTTCGTCTACATTTCCCGGTGCCGCGGCCTAGGTAACGTAATCATGGCGACATTTTTTACAATAATTTATAGAATATTCTTGCCTTGAGTGACAATAGGCCGTACAATCACCATCGGCCAGCAAACTACATGTCTGCCCGACATTTAACTCTAAACTACATTTTAAGGCGATTTCGTCTACATTTCCCGGTGCCATGGCCTAGGTAACGTAATTATTGCAACTTTTTTTACATTATCTTATAGAATGCTCTTACCTTGAGTGACATTACGCCTTAGCATCACCATGGGCCAGCAAACTACATGTCTGCCCGACATTTAACTCTAAACTACATTTTAAGGCGATTTCGTCTACATTTCCCGGTGCCACGGCCTAGGTAACGTAATTATGGCGACATTTTTTACATAAGTTTATAGAATACTCTTGCCTTGAGTGACAAAATGCGGTAGAATCACCATCGGCCAGCAAACTACATGTCTGCCCGACATTTAACTCTAAACTACATTTTTAAGGCGATTACGTCTACATTTCCCGGTGCCACGGCCTAGATAACGTAAATATAGCAACTTTTTTTACATTATCTTATACAATCCTCTTGCTATGAGTGACAATATGCCTTAGAATAACCATCGGCCAGCAAACTACATGTCTGCCCGACATTCAACTCTAAACTATATTTTTATGGCGGTTTTGTCTACATTTCCCGGTGCCACGGCCTAGATAACGTAATTATTGCAACGTTGTTTACATTTTATTATAGAATACTCTTAGTTTGAGTGATAATAGGCCTAAGAATCACCATCGGCTAGCAAACTACATGTCTGCCCGACATTCAACTCTAAACTATATTTTTATGGCGGTTTTGTCTACATTTCCCGGTGCCACGGCCTAGATAACGTAATTATTGCATTGTTGTTTACATTTTATTATAGAATACTCTTAGTTTGAGTGATAGTAGGCCTAAGAATCACCATCGGCTAGCAAACTACATGTCTGCCCGACATTTAACTCTAAACTACATTTTAAGGCGATTTCGTCTACATTTCCCGGTGCCACGGCCCAGGTAACGTAACTATAGCGACTTTTTTTACATTATCTTAGATAATGCTCTTGTCTTGAGTGACAATAGGCCTTTGAATCACCATCGGCCAGCAAACGACATGTCTGCCCAACATTTAAATATAAACTACATTTTTATCGCGGTTTTGTCTACATTTCCCGGTTCTAAGGCTTAGTTAACGTAATTATTTCAACTTTTTTCACATTATGTTATAGAATACTCTTGCCTTAAGTGAGAATAGGCCTTAGAATCACCATCGGCCAGCAAACTACATGTCTGCCCGACATTTAACTCTAAACTACATTTTTAAGGCGATTACGTCTACATTTTCCGGTGCCACGGCCTAGATAACGTAAATATAGCAATTTTTTTTACATTATCTTATAGAATATTCTTGTTTTGAGTGACAGTTTGCCTTAGAATAACCATCGGCCATTAAACTACATGTCTGCCCGACATTCAACTCTAAACTATATTTTTATGGCGGTTTTGTCTACATTTCCCGGTGCCACGGCCTAGATAACGTAATTATTGCAACGGTTTTTACATTTTATTATAGAATACTCTTAGTTTAAGTGATAATACGCCTAAGAATTACCATCGGCCAGCAAACTACATGTCTGCCCGACATTTAACTCTAAACTACATTTTAAGGCAATTTTGTCTACATTTCCCGGTGCCATGGCCTAGGTAACGAAACTATAGCGACTTTTTTTACATTATCTTATAGAATTCTCTTGTTTTAAGTGACAATAGGCGTTAGAATCACCATCGGCCAGCAAACTACATGTTTTCCCGACATTTAACTCTAAACTACATTTTTAAGGCGATTTCGTCTACATTACCCGGTGCCACGGCCTAGGTAACGTAATTATTGGAACTTTTTTTACACGATCTTATAGAATTATTTTGCATTGAGTGAAAAAATGCCTTAAAATTACCATCGGCCAGCAAACTACTTGTTTTCCCGACATTTAACTCTAAACAATATTTTTAAGACGATTTCGTCAACATTTCCCGGTGCCACGGCCTAGGTAACGTAATTATAGCGACTTTTTTTACATTATCTTATAGAATACTTTTGTGTTGAGTGACAATAGGCCTTTGAATCACCATCGGCCAGCAAACGACATGTCTGCCCGACATTTAAATATAAACTACATTTTTATCGCGGTTTTGTCTACATTTCCCGGTACTAAGGCTTAGTTAACGTAATTATTTCAACTTTTTTCACATAATATTATAGAATACTCTTGCCTTAAGTGACAATAGGCCTTAGAATCACCATCGGCCAGCAAACTACATGTCTGCCCGACATTTAACTCTAAACTACATTTTTAAGGCGATTACGTCTACATTTCCCGGTGCCACGGCCTAGATAACGTAAATATAGCAACTTTTTTTACCTTATCTTATAGAATGCTCTTGTTTTGAGTGACAATATGCCTTAGAATAACCATCGGCCAGCAAACTACATGTCTGCCCGACATTCAACTCTAAACTATCATTTTATGGCGGTTTTGTCTACATTTCCCGGTGCCACGGCCTAGATAACGTAATTTTTGCAACGTTTTTTTACATTTTATTATAGAATACTCGTGGTTTGAGTGATAATAGGCCTAAGAATCACCATCGGCCAGCAAACTACATGTCTGCCCGACATTTAACTCTAAACTACATTTTAAGGCGATTTCGTCTACATTTCCCGGTGCCATGGCCTAGGTAACGAAACTTTAGCGACTTTTTTTACATTATCTTATAGAATTCTCTTGTTTTAAGTGACAATAGGCGTTAGAATCAACATCGGCCATTAAAATATATGTCTGTCCGACAATCAACTTTAAACTACATTTTTATGGTGATTTAGTCTACATTTCCCGGTGCCACGGCCTAGGTAACGTAATTATAGCGACATTTTTTACATTATCTTATAGAATTCTCTTGCTTTGAGTGATAATAGGCCTTAGAATTACCATCGGCCAGCAAACTGCATGTCTGCCCGACATTTAACTCTAAACTACATTTTAAGGCGATTTCGTCTACATTTCCAGGAGCCTCGGCCTAGGTAACGTAATTATAGCAATTTTTTTTACATTATATTATAGAATACTCTTGCGTTGAGTGACAGTAGGCCTTTGAATCACCATCGGCCAGCAAACGACATGTCTGCCCGACATTTAAATATAAACTACATTTTTATCGCGGTTTTGTCTACATTTCCCGGTACTAAGGCTTAGTTAACGTAATTATATCAATTTTTTTCACATTATATTATAGAATACTCTTGTCTTGAGTGACAATATGCCGTAGAATCACCATCGGCCAGCAAATTACATGTCTGCCCGACATTTAACTCTAAACTACATTTTTAAGGCGATTACGTCTACATTTCCCGGTGCCACGGCCTAGATAACGTAAATATAGCAACTTTTTTTACATTATCTTATAGAATACTCTTGCTTTGAGTGACAATATGCCTTAGAATAACCATCGGCCAGCAAACTACATGTCTGCCCGACATTCAACTCTAAACTATATTTTTATGGCGGTTTTGTCTACATTTCCCGGTGCCACGGCCTAGGTAACGTAATTATAGCGACTTTTTTACATTATCTTATAGAATACTCTTGTGTTGAGTGACAATAGGCCTTAAAATCACCATCGGCCGGCAAACTACATGTCTGCCCGACATTTAACTCTAAGTCACTATTTAAAGGCGATTTCGTCTACATTTCCTGGTGCCACGGCCTAGGTAACATAATTATTGCATTTTTTTTTACATTATCTTATAGAATTCTCTTGCCTTAAGTGACAATAGGCCTATAAATTACCATCGGCTAGCAAAATATATGTCTGTCCGACAATCAACTTTAAACTACATTTTTATGGTGATTTCGTCTACATTTCCCGGTGCCACGGCCTAGATAACGTAATTATTGCAACTTTTTTTACATTATCTTATAGAATACTCTAGCTTTAAGTGATAATAGGCCTCAGAATCACCATCGGCCAGCAAACTATATGTTTTCCCGACATTTAACTCTAAACAACATTTTTAAGACGATTTCGTCTACATTTCCCGGTGCCACGGCCTAGGTAACGTAATTATAGCGACATTTTTTACATTATCTTATAGAATACTCTTGCTTTGAGTTACAATAGGTCTTAAATTAACCATCGGCCAGCAAACTACATGTCTGCCCGACATTGAACTCTAAGTCTCTGTTTTAAGGCGATTTCGTCTACATTTACCGGTGCCACGGCCTAGGTAACATAATTATTGCAACTTTTTTTACATTATCATATAGAATACTCTTGCCTTGAGTGACAATAGGCCGTAGAATTACCATCGGCCAGCAAACTACATGTCTGCCCGACATTTAACTCTAAACTACATTTTAAGGCGATTTCGTCTACATTTCCCGGTGCCACGGCCTAGGTAACGTAATTATTGCAACTTTTTTTTTAATATCTTATAGAAGGCTCTTAATTTGAGTGACATTACGCCTTAGAATCACCATCGGCCAGCAAACTACATGTCTGCCCGACATTTAACTCTAAACCACATTTTTAAGGCGATTTCGTCTACATTTCCCGGTGCCACGGCCTAGGTAACGTAATTATTGCATTTTTTTTTACAATTTTTTATAGAATACCTTTGCCTAGAGTGATAATAGGCCTTTGAATTACCATCGGCCAGCAAAATATATGTCTGTCCGACAATCAACTTAAAACTACAATTTTATGGTGATTTCGTCTACATTTCCCGGTGCCACGGCCTAGGTAACGTAATTATGGCGACTTTTTTACCTTATCTTATAGAATACTCTTGTGTTCAGTGACAATAGGCCTTAAAATCACCATCGGCCAGCAAACTACATGTCTGCCCGACATTTAACTCTAAGTCACTATTTGAAGGCGATTTCGTCTACATTTCCTGGTGCCACGGCCTAGGTAACGTAATTATAGCGACATTTTTTACATTATCTTATAGAATATTTTTGCTTTGAGTGACAATAGGCCTTCGAATCACCATCAGTTAGCAAACTACATGTCTGCCCGACATTTAACTCTAAACTACATTTTAAGGCGATTTCGTCTACATTTCCCGGTGCCGCGGCCTAGGTAACGTAATCATGGCGACATTTTTTACAATAATTTATAGAATACTCTTGCCTTGAGTGACAATAGGCCGTACAATCACCATCGGCCAGCAAACTACATGTCTGCCCGACATTTAACTCTAAACTACATTTTAAGGCGATTTCGTCTACATTTCCCGGTGCCATGGCCTAGGTAACGTAATTATTGCAACTTTTTTTACATTATCTTATAGAATGCTCTTACCTTGAGTGACATTACGCCTTAGCATCACCATGGGCCAGCAAACTACATGTCTGGCCGACATTTAACTCTAAACTACATTTTAAGGCGATTTCGTCTACATTTCCCGGTGCCACGGCCTAGGTAACGTAATTATGGCGACATTTTTTACATAAGTTTATAGAATCCTCTTGCCTTGAGTGACAAAATGCGGTAGAATCACCATCGGCCAGCAAACTACATGTCTGCCCGACATTTAACTCTAAACTACATTTTTAAGGCGATTACGTCTACATTTCCCGGTGCCACGGCCTAGATAACGTAAATATAGCAACTTTTTTTACATTATCTTATACAATCCTCTTGCTATGAGTGACAATATGCCTTAGAATAACCATCGGCCAGCAAACTACATGTCTGCCCGACATTCAACTCTAAACTATATTTTTATGGCGGTTTTGTCTACATTTCCCGGTGCCACGGCCTAGATAACGTAATTATTGCAACGTTGTTTACATTTTATTATAGAATACTCTTAGTTTGAGTGATAATAGGCCTAAGAATCACCATCGGCTAGCAAACTACATGTCTGCCCGACATTCAACTCTAAACTATATTTTTATGGCGGTTTTGTCTACATTTCCCGGTGCCACGGCCTAGATAACGTAATTATTGCATTGTTGTTTACATTTTATTATAGAATACTCTTAGTTTGAGTGATAGTAGGCCTAAGAATCACCATCGGCTAGCAAACTACATGTCTGCCCGACATTTAACTCTAAACTACATTTTAAGGCGATTTCGTCTACATTTCCCGGTGCCACGGCCCAGGTAACGTAACTATAGCGACTTTTTTTACATTATCTTAGATAATGCTCTTGTCTTGAGTGACAATAGGCCTTTGAATCACCATCGGCCAGCAAACGACATGTCTGCCCAACATTTAAATATAAACTACATTTTTATCGCGGTTTTGTCTACATTTCCCGGTTCTAAGGCTTAGTTAACGTAATTATTTCAACTTTTTTCACATTATATTATAGAATACTCTTGCCTTAAGTGAGAATAGGCCTTAGAATCACCATCGGCCAGCAAACTACATGTCTGCCCGACATTTAACTCTAAACTACATTTTTAAGGCGATTACGTCTACATTTCCCGGTGCCACGGCCTAGATAACGTAAATATAGCAATTTTTTTTACATTATCTTATAGAATATTCTTGTTTTGAGTGACAGTTTGCCTTAGAATAACCATCGGCCATTAAACTACATGTCTGCCCGACATTCAACTCTAAACTATATTTTTATGGCGGTTTTGTCTACATTTCCCGGTGCCACGGCCTAGATAACGTAATTATTGCAACGGTTTTTACATTTTATTATAGAATACTCTTAGTTTAAGTGATAATACGCCTAAGAATTACCATCGGCCAGCAAACTACATGTCTGCCCGACATTTAACTCTAAACTACATTTTAAGGCAATTTTGTCTACATTTCCCGGTGCCACGGCCTAGGTAACGTAATTATAGCGATTTTTTTACCTTATCTTATAGAATACTCTTGTGTTGAGTGACAATAGGCCTTAAAATCACCATCGGCCAGCAAACTACATGTCTGCCCGACATTTAACTCTAAGTCACTATTTGAAGGCGATTTCGTCTACATTTCCTGGTGCCACGGCCTAGGTAACGTAATTATTGCAACTTTTTTTACATTATCATATAGAATACTCTTGCCTTGAGTGACAATAGGCCTTTGAATCACTATCGGCCAGCAAAATATATGTCTGTCCGACAATCAACTTTAAACTACATTTTTATGGTGATTTAGTCTACATTTCCCGGTGCCACGGCCTAGGTAACGGAATTATAGCGACATTTTTTACATTATCTTATAGAATACTCTTGCTTTGAGTGACAATACGCCTTTGAATCACCATCAGTTAGCAAACTATATGTCCGACATTTAACTCTAACTCTAGGTAACGTAATTATGGCGACATTTTTTACATTAGTTTATAGACTACTCTTGCCTTGAGTGACAATAGGCCGTAGAATCACCATCGGCCAGCAAACTACATGTCTGCCCGACATTTAACTCTAAACTACATTTTAAGGCGATTTCGTCTACATTTCCCGGTGCCATGGCCTAGGTAACGTAATTATGGCGACATTTTTTACATTAATTTATAGACTACTCTTGCCTTGAGTGACAATAGGCCGTAGAATCACCATCGGCCAGCAAACTACATGTCTGCCCGACATTTAACTCTAAACTACATTTTAAGGCGATTTCGTCTACATTTCCCGGTGCCACTGCCTAGGTAACGTAATTATTGCAACTTTTTTTTAAATATCTTACAGAATGTTCTTAGTTTGAGTGACATTACGCCTTAGAATCACCATCGGCCAGCAAACTACATGTCTGCCCGACATTTAACTCTAAACCACATTTTTAAGGCGATTTCGTCTACATTTCCCGGTGCCACGGCCTAGGTAACGTAATTATTGCAATTTTTTTTACATTTTCTTATAGAATCCTCTTGCTTTGAGTTACAATAGGTCTTAAATTAACCATCGGCCAGCAAACTACATGTCTGCCCGACATTGAACTCTAAGTCTCTGTTTTAAGGCCATTTCGTCTACATTTACCGGTGCCACGGCCTAGGTAACATAATTATTGCAACTTTTTTTACATTATCATATAGAATACTCTTGTCTTGAGTGACAATAGACCTTTGAATCACTATCGGCCAGCAAAATATATGTCTGTCCGACAATCAACTTTAAACTACATTTTTATGGTGATTTAGTCTACATTTCCCGGTGCCACGGCCTAGGTAACGTAATTATAGCGACATTTTTTACATTATCTTATAGAATGCTCTTGCTTAGAGTGACAAAAGGCCTTCAAATCACCATCAGTTAGCAAACTACATGTCTGCCCGACATTTAACTCTAAACTACATTTTAAGGCGATTTCGTCTACATTTCCCGGTGCCACGGCCTAGGTAACGTAATTATGGCGACATTTTTTACATTATTTTATAGACTACTCTTGCCTTGAGTGACAATAGGCCGTAGAATCACCATCGGCCATCAAACTACATGTCTGCCCGACATTTAACTCTAAACTACATTTTAAGGCGATTTCGTCTACATTTCCCGGTGCCATGGCCTAGGTAACGTAATTATGGCGACATTTTTTACATTAATTTATAGACTACTCTTGCCTTGAGTGACAATAGGCCGTAGAATCACCATCGGCCAGCAAACTACATGTCTACCCGACATTTAACTCTAAACTACATTTTAAGGCGATTTCGTCTACATTTCCCGGTGCCACGGCCTAGGTAACGTAATTATGGCGACATTTTTTACATTAATTTATAGACTACTCTTTCTTTAAGTGACAATATCCCGTAGAATCACCATCGGCCAGCAAACTACATGTCTGCCCGACATTTAACTCTAAACTACATTTTAAGGCGATTTCGTCTACATTTCCCGGTGCCACGGCCTAGGTAACGTAATTATTGCAACTTTTTTTTAAATATCTTTTAGAATGCTCTTAGTTTGAGTGACAATACGCCTTAGAATCACCATCGGCCAGCAATCTACATGTCTGCCCGACATTTAACTCTAAACCACATTTTTAAGGCGATTTCGTCTACATTTCCCGGTGCCACGGCCTAGGTAACGTAATTATTGCAATTTTTTTTACATTTTTTTATAGAATACCTTTGCCTAGAGTGACAATATGCCTTTGAATTACCACCGGCCAGCAAAATATATGTCTGTCCGACAATCAACTTAAAACTACATTTTTATGGTGATTTCGTCTACATTTCCCGGTGCCACGGCCTAGGTAACGTAATTATAGCTACTTTTTTACCTTATCTTATAGAATACTCTTGTGTTGAGTGACAATAGGCTTTAAAATCACCATCGGCGAGCAAACTACATGTCTGCCCGACATTTAACTCTAAGTCACTATTTGAAGGCGATTTCGTCTACATTTCCTGGTGCCACGGCCTAGGTAACGTAATTATTGCAACTTTTTTTACATTATCATATAGAATACTCTTTCCTTGAGTGACACTAGGCCTTTGAATCACTATCGGCCAGCAAAATATATGTCTGTCCGACAATCAACTTTAAACTACATTTTTATGGTGATTTAGTCTACATTTCCCGGTGCCACGGCCTAGGTAACGTAATTATAGCGACATTTTTTACATTATCTTATAGAATACTCTTGCTTTGAGTGACAATAGGCCTTCGAATCACCATCAGTTAGCAAACTACATGTCCGACATTTAACTCTAACTCTAGGTAACGTAATTGTGGCGACATTTTTTACATTAATTTATAGACTATTCTTGCCTTGAGTGACAATAGGCCGTAGAATCACCATCGGCCAGCAAACTACATGTCTGCCCGACATTTAACTCTAAACTACATTTTAAGGCGATTTCGTCTACATTTCCCGGTGCCGCGGCCTAGGTAACGTAATCATGGCGACATTTTTTACAATAATTTATAGAATACTCTTGCCTTGAGTGACAATAGGCCGTAGAATCACCATCGGCCAGCAAACTACATGTCTGCCCGGCATTTAACTCTAAACTACATTTTAAGGCGATTTCGTCTACATTTCCCGGTGCCACGGCCTAGATAACGTAATTATTGCAACGTTGTTTACATTTTATTATAGAATACTCTTAGTTTGAGTGATAATAGGCCTAAGAATCACCATCGGCTAGCAAACTACATGTCTGCCCGACATTCAACTCTAAACTATATTTTTATGGCGGTTTTGTCTACATTTCCCGGTGCCACGGCCTAGATAACGTAATTATTGCATTGTTGTTTACATTTTATTATAGAATACTCTTAGTTTGAGTGATAGTATGCCTAAAAATCACCATCGGCTAGCAAACTACATGTCTGCCCGACATTTAACTCTAAACTACATTTTAAGGCGATTTCGTCTACATTTCCCGGTGCCACGGCCCAGGTAACGTAACTATAGCGACTTTTTTTACATTATCTTAGATAATGCTCTTGTCTTGAGTGACAATAGGCCTTTGAATCACCATCGGCCAGCAAACGACATGTCTGCCCAACATTTAAATATAAACTACATTTTTATCGCGGTTTTGTCTACATTTCCCGGTTCTAAGGCTTAGTTAACGTAATTATTTCAACTTTTTTCACATTATATTATAGAATACTCTTGCCTTAAGTGAGAATAGGCCTTAGAATCACCATCGGCCAGCAAACTACATGTCTGCCCGACATTTAACTCTAAACTACATTTTTAAGGCGATTACGTCTACATTTCCCGGTGCCACGGCCTAGATAACGTAAATATAGCAATTTTTTTTACATTATCTTATAGAATATTCTTGTTTTGAGTGACAGTTTGCCTTAGAATAACCATCGGCCATTAAACTACATGTCTGCCCGACATTCAACTCTAAACTATATTTTTATGGCGGTTTTGTCTACATTTCCCGGTGCCACGGCCTAGATAACGTAATTATTGCAACGGTTTTTACATTTTATTATAGAATACTCTTAGTTTAAGTGATAATACGCCTAAGAATTACCATCGGCCAGCAAACTACATGTCTGCCCGACATTTAACTCTAAACTACATTTTAAGGCGATTTTGTCTACATTTCCCGGTGCCATGGCCTAGGTAATAAACTATAGCGACTTTTTTTACATTATCTTATAGAATTCTCTTGTTTTAAGTGACAATAGGCGTTAGAATCACCATCGGCCAGCAAACTACATGTTTTCCCGACATTTAACTCTAAACTACATTTTTAAGGCGATTTCGTCTACATTACCCGGTGCCACGGCCTAGGTAACGTAATTATTGGAACTTTTTTTACACGATCTTATAGAATTATTTTGCATTGAGTGAAAAAATGCCTTAAAATTACCATCGGCCAGCAAACTACTTGTTTTCCCGACATTTAACTCTAAACAATATTTTTAAGACGATTTCGTCAACATTTCCCGGTGCCACGGCCTAGGTAACGTAATTATAGCGACTTTTTTTACATTATCTTATAGAATACTTTTGTGTTGAGTGACAATAGGCCTTTGAATCACCATCGGCCAGCAAACGACATGTCTGCCCGACATTTAAATATAAACTACATTTTTATCGCGGTTTTGTCTACATTTCCCGGTACTAAGGCTTAGTTAACGTAATTATTTCAACTTTTTTCACATAATATTATAGAATACTCTTGCCTTAAGTGACAATAGGCCTTAGAATCACCATCGGCCAGCAAACTACATGTCTGCCCGACATTTAACTCTAAACTACATTTTTAAGGCGATTACGTCTACATTTCCCGGTGCCACGGCCTAGATAACGTAAATATAGCAACTTTTTTTACCTTATCTTATAGAATGCTCTTGTTTTGAGTGACAATATGCCTTAGAATAACCATCGGCCAGCAAACTACATGTCTGCCCGACATTCAACTCTAAACTATCATTTTATGGCGGTTTTGTCTACATTTCCCGGTGCCACGGCCTAGATAACGTAATTTTTGCAACGTTTTTTTACATTTTATTATAGAATACTCGTGGTTTGAGTGATAATAGGCCTAAGAATCACCATCGGCCAGCAAACTACATGTCTGCCCGACATTTAACTCTAAACTACATTTTAAGGCGATTTCGTCTACATTTCCCGGTGCCATGGCCTAGGTAACGAAACTTTAGCGACTTTTTTTACATTATCTTATAGAATTCTCTTGTTTTAAGTGACAATAGGCGTTAGAATCAACATCGGCCATTAAAATATATGTCTGTCCGACAATCAACTTTAAACTACATTTTTATGGTGATTTAGTCTACATTTCCCGGTGCCACGGCCTAGGTAACGTAATTATAGCGACATTTTTTACATTATCTTATAGAATTCTCTTGCTTTGAGTGATAATAGGCCTTAGAATTACCATCGGCCAGCAAACTGCATGTCTGCCCGACATTTAACTCTAAACTACATTTTAAGGCGATTTCGTCTACATTTCCAGGAGCCTCGGCCTAGGTAACGTAATTATAGCAATTTTTTTTACATTATATTATAGAATACTCTTGCGTTGAGTGACAGTAGGCCTTTGAATCACCATCGGCCAGCAAACGACATGTCTGCCCGACATTTAAATATAAACTACATTTTTATCGCGGTTTTGTCTACATTTCCCGGTACTAAGGCTTAGTTAACGTAATTATATCAATTTTTTTCACATTATATTATAGAATACTCTTGTCTTGAGTGACAATATGCCGTAGAATCACCATCGGCCAGCAAATTACATGTCTGCCCGACATTTAACTCTAAACTACATTTTTAAGGCGATTACGTCTACATTTCCCGGTGCCACGGCCTAGATAACGTAAATATAGCAACTTTTTTTACATTATCTTATAGAATACTCTTGCTTTGAGTGACAATATGCCTTAGAATAACCATCGGCCAGCAAACTACATGTCTGCCCGACATTCAACTCTAAACTATATTTTTATGGCGGTTTTGTCTACATTTCCCGGTGCCACGGCCTAGGTAACGTAATTATAGCGACTTTTTTACATTATCTTATAGAATACTCTTGTGTTGAGTGACAATAGGCCTTAAAATCACCATCGGCCGGCAAACTACATGTCTGCCCGACATTTAACTCTAAGTCACTATTTAAAGGCGATTTCGTCTACATTTCCTGGTGCCACGGCCTAGGTAACATAATTATTGCATTTTTTTTTACATTATCTTATAGAATTCTCTTGCCTTAAGTGACAATAGGCCAAAAAATTACCATCGGCTAGCAAAATATATGTCTGTCCGACAATCAACTTTAAACTACATTTTTATGGTGATTTCGTCTACATTTCCCGGTGCCACGGCCTAGATAACGTAATTATTGCAACTTTTTTTACATTATCTTATAGAATACTCTAGCTTTAAGTGATAATAGGCCTCAGAATCACCATCGGCCAGCAAACTATATGTTTTCCCGACATTTAACTCTAAACAACATTTTTAAGACGATTTCGTCTACATTTCCCGGTGCCACGGCCTAGGTAACGTAATTATAGCGACATTTTTTACATTATCTTATAGAATACTCTTGCTTTGAGTTACAATAGGTCTTAAATTAACCATCGGCCAGCAAACTACATGTCTGCCCGACATTGAACTCTAAGTCTCTGTTTTAAGGCGATTTCGTCTACATTTACCGGTGCCACGGCCTAGGTAACATAATTATTGCAACTTTTTTTACATTATCATATAGAATACTCTTGCCTTGAGTGATAATAGGCCGTAGAATTACCATCGGCCAGCAAACTACATGTCTGCCCGACATTTAACTCTAAACTACATTTTAAGGCGATTTCGTCTACATTTCCCGGTGCCACGGCCTAGGTAACGTAATTATTGCAACTTTTTTTTTAATATCTTATAGAAGGCTCTTAATTTGAGTGACATTACGCCTTAGAATCACCATCGGCCAGCAAACTACATGTCTGCCCGACATTTAACTCTAAACCACATTTTTAAGGCGATTTCGTCTACATTTCCCGGTGCCACGGCCTAGGTAACGTAATTATTGCATTTTTTTTTACAATTTTTTATAGAATACCTTTGCCTAGAGTGATAATAGGCCTTTGAATTACCATCGGCCAGCAAAATATATGTCTGTCCGACAATCAACTTAAAACTACAATTTTATGGTGATTTCGTCTACATTTCCCGGTGCCACGGCCTAGGTAACGTAATTATGGCGACTTTTTTACCTTATCTTATAGAATACTCTTGTGTTCAGTGACAATAGGCCTTAAAATCACCATCGGCCAGCAAACTACATGTCTGCCCGACATTTAACTCTAAGTCACTATTTGAAGGCGATTTCGTCTACATTTCCTGGTGCCACGGCCTAGGTAACGTAATTATAGCGACATTTTTTACATTATCTTATAGAATATTTTTGCTTTGAGTGACAATAGGCCTTCGAATCACCATCAGTTAGCAAACTACATGTCTGCCCGACATTTAACTCTAAACTACATTTTAAGGCGATTTCGTCTACATTTCCCGGTGCCGCGGCCTAGGTAACGTAATCATGGCGACATTTTTTACAATAATTTATAGAATACTCTTGCCTTGAGTGACAATAGGCCGTACAATCACCATCGGCCAGCAAACTACATGTCTGCCCGACATTTAACTCTAAACTACATTTTAAGGCGATTTCGTCTACATTTCCCGGTGCCATGGCCTAGGTAACGTAATTATTGCAACTTTTTTTACATTATCTTATAGAATGCTCTTACCTTGAGTGACATTACGCCTTAGCATCACCATGGGCCAGCAAACTACATGTCTGGCCGACATTTAACTCTAAACTACATTTTAAGGCGATTTCGTCTACATTTCCCGGTGCCACGGCCTAGGTAACGTAATTATGGCGACATTTTTTACATAAGTTTATAGAATCCTCTTGCCTTGAGTGACAAAATGCGGTAGAATCACCATCGGCCAGCAAACTACATGTCTGCCCGACATTTAACTCTAAACTACATTTTTAAGGCGATTACGTCTACATTTCCCGGTGCCACGGCCTAGATAACGTAAATATAGCAACTTTTTTTACATTATCTTATACAATCCTCTTGCTATGAGTGACAATATGCCTTAGAATAACCATCGGCCAGCAAACTACATGTCTGCCCGACATTCAACTCTAAACTATATTTTTATGGCGGTTTTGTCTACATTTCCCGGTGCCACGGCCTAGATAACGTAATTATTGCAACGTTGTTTACATTTTATTATAGAATACTCTTAGTTTGAGTGATAATAGGCCTAAGAATCACCATCGGCTAGCAAACTACATGTCTGCCCGACATTCAACTCTAAACTATATTTTTATGGCGGTTTTGTCTACATTTCCCGGTGCCACGGCCTAGATAACGTAATTATTGCATTGTTGTTTACATTTTATTATAGAATACTCTTAGTTTGAGTGATAGTAGGCCTAAGAATCACCATCGGCTAGCAAACTACATGTCTGCCCGACATTTAACTCTAAACTACATTTTAAGGCGATTTCGTCTACATTTCCCGGTGCCACGGCCCAGGTAACGTAACTATAGCGACTTTTTTTACATTATCTTAGATAATGCTCTTGTCTTGAGTGACAATAGGCCTTTGAATCACCATGGGCCAGCAAACGACATGTCTGCCCAACATTTAAATATAAACTACATTTTTATCGCGGTTTTGTCTACATTTCCCGGTTCTAAGGCTTAGTTAACGTAATTATTTCAACTTTTTTCACATTATATTATAGAATACTCTTGCCTTAAGTGAGAATAGGCCTTAGAATCACCATCGGCCAGCAAACTACATGTCTGCCCGACATTTAACTCTAAACTACATTTTTAAGGCGATTACGTCTACATTTCCCGGTGCCACGGCCTAGATAACGTAAATATAGCAATTTTTTTTACATTATCTTATAGAATATTCTTGTTTTGAGTGACAGTTTGCCTTAGAATAACCATCGGCCATTAAACTACATGTCTGCCCGACATTTAACTCTAAACTACATTTTTAAGGCGATTACGTCTACATTTCCCGGTGCCACGGCCTAGATAACGTAAATATAGCAATTTTTTTTACATTATCTTATAGAATATTCTTGTTTTGAGTGACAGTTTGCCTAAGAATTACCATCGGCCAGCAAACTACATGTCTGCCCGACATTTAACTCTAAACTACATTTTAAGGCAATTTTGTCTACATTTCCCGGTGCCACGGCCTAGGTAACGTAATTATAGCGATTTTTTTACCTTATCTTATAGAATACTCTTGTGTTGAGTGACAATAGGCCTTAAAATCACCATCGGCCAGCAAACTACATGTCTGCCCGACATTTAACTCTAAGTCACTATTTGAAGGCGATTTCGTCTACATTTCCTGGTGCCACGGCCTAGGTAACGTAATTATTGCAACTTTTTTTACATTATCATATAGAATACTCTTGCCTTGAGTGACAATAGGCCTTTGAATCACTATCGGCCAGCAAAATATATGTCTGTCCGACAATCAACTTTAAACTACATTTTTATGGTGATTTAGTCTACATTTCCCGGTGCCACGGCCTAGGTAACGGAATTATAGCGACATTTTTTACATTATCTTATAGAATACTCTTGCTTTGAGTGACAATACGCCTTTGAATCACCATCAGTTAGCAAACTATATGTCCGACATTTAACTCTAACTCTAGGTAACGTAATTATGGCGACATTTTTTACATTAGTTTATAGACTACTCTTGCCTTGAGTGACAATAGGCCGTAGAATCACCATCGGCCAGCAAACTACATGTCTGCCCGACATTTAACTCTAAACTACATTTTAAGGCGATTTCGTCTACATTTCCCGGTGCCATGGCCTAGGTAACGTAATTATGGCGACATTTTTTACATTAATTTATAGACTACTCTTGCCTTGAGTGACAATAGGCCGTAGAATCACCATCGGCCAGCAAACTACATGTCTGCCCGACATTTAACTCTAAACTACATTTTAAGGCGATTTCGTCTACATTTCCCGGTGCCACTGCCTAGGTAACGTAATTATTGCAACTTTTTTTTAAATATCTTACAGAATGTTCTTAGTTTGAGTGACATTACGCCTTAGAATCACCATCGGCCAGCAAACTACATGTCTGCCCGACATTTAACTCTAAACCACATTTTTAAGGCGATTTCGTCTACATTTCCCGGTGCCACGGCCTAGGTAACGTAATTATTGCAATTTTTTTTACATTTTCTTATAGAATACCTTTGCTTAGAGTGACAATAGGCCTTTGAATTACCATCGGCCAGCAAAATATATGTCTGTCCGACAATCAACTTAAAACTACATTTTTATGGTGATTTCGTCTACATTTCCCGGTGCCACGGCCTAGGTAACGTAATTATAGCGACTTTTTTACCTTTTCTTATAGAATCCTCTTGCTTTGAGTTACAATAGGTCTTAAATTAACCATCGGCCAGCAAACTACATGTCTGCCCGACATTGAACTCTAAGTCTCTGTTTTAAGGCCATTTCGTCTACATTTACCGGTGCCACGGCCTAGGTAACATAATTATTGCAACTTTTTTTACATTATCATATAGAATACTCTTGTCTTGAGTGACAATAGACCTTTGAATCACTATCGGCCAGCAAAATATATGTCTGTCCGACAATCAACTTTAAACTACATTTTTATGGTGATTTAGTCTACATTTCCCGGTGCCACGGCCTAGGTAACGTAATTATAGCGACATTTTTTACATTATCTTATAGAATGCTCTTGCTTAGAGTGACAAAAGGCCTTCAAATCACCATCAGTTAGCAAACTACATGTCTGCCCGACATTTAACTCTAAACTACATTTTAAGGCGATTTCGTCTACATTTCCCGGTGCCACGGCCTAGGTAACGTAATTATGGCGACATTTTTTACATTATTTTATAGACTACTCTTGCCTTGAGTGACAATAGGCCGTAGAATCACCATCGGCCAGCAAACTACATGTCTGCCCGACATTTAACTCTAAACTACATTTTAAGGCGATTTCGTCTACATTTCCCGGTGCCATGGCCTAGGTAACGTAATTATGGCGACATTTTTTACATTAATTTATAGACTACTCTTGCCTTGAGTGACAATAGGCCGTAGAATCACCATCGGCCAGCAAACTACATGTCTACCCGACATTTAACTCTAAACTACATTTTAAGGCGATTTCGTCTACATTTCCCGGTGCCACGGCCTAGGTAACGTAATTATGGCGACATTTTTTACATTAATTTATAGACTACTCTTTCTTTAAGTGACAATATCCCGTAGAATCACCATCGGCCAGCAAACTACATGTCTGCCCGACATTTAACTCTAAACTACATTTTAAGGCGATTTCGTCTACATTTCCCGGTGCCACGGCCTAGGTAACGTAATTATTGCAACTTTTTTTTAAATATCTTTTAGAATGCTCTTAGTTTGAGTGACAATACGCCTTAGAATCACCATCGGCCAGCAAACTACATGTCTGCCCGACATTTAACTCTAAACCACATTTTTAAGGCGATTTCGTCTACATTTCCCGGTGCCACGGCCTAGGTAACGTAATTATTGCAATTTTTTTTACATTTTTTTATAGAATACCTTTGCCTAGAGTGACAATATGCCTTTGAATTACCACCGGCCAGCAAAATATATGTCTGTCCGACAATCAACTTAAAACTACATTTTTATGGTGATTTCGTCTACATTTCCCGGTGCCACGGCCTAGGTAACGTAATTATAGCTACTTTTTTACCTTATCTTATAGAATACTCTTGTGTTGAGTGACAATAGGCTTTAAAATCACCATCGGCGAGCAAACTACATGTCTGCCCGACATTTAACTCTAAGTCACTATTTGAAGGCGATTTCGTCTACATTTCCTGGTGCCACGGCCTAGGTAACGTAATTATTGCAACTTTTTTTACATTATCATATAGAATACTCTTTCCTTGAGTGACACTAGGCCTTTGAATCACTATCGGCCAGCAAAATATATGTCTGTCCGACAATCAACTTTAAACTACATTTTTATGGTGATTTAGTCTACATTTCCCGGTGCCACGGCCTAGGTAACGTAATTATAGCGACATTTTTTACATTATCTTATAGAATACTCTTGCTTTGAGTGACAATAGGCCTTCGAATCACCATCAGTTAGCAAACTACATGTCCGACATTTAACTCTAACTCTAGGTAACGTAATTGTGGCGACATTTTTTACATTAATTTATAGACTATTCTTGCCTTGAGTGACAATAGGCCGTAGAATCACCATCGGCCAGCAAACTACATGTCTGCCCGACATTTAACTCTAAACTACATTTTAAGGCGATTTCGTCTACATTTCCCGGTGCCGCGGCCTAGGTAACGTAATCATGGCGACATTTTTTACAATAATTTATAGAATACTCTTGCCTTGAGTGACAATAGGCCGTAGAATCACCATCGGCCAGCAAACTACATGTCTGCCCGGCATTTAACTCTAAACTACATTTTAAGGCGATTTCGTCTACATTTCCCGGTGCCACGGCCTAGATAACGTAATTATTGCAACGTTGTTTACATTTTATTATAGAATACTCTTAGTTTGAGTGATAATAGGCCTAAGAATCACCATCGGCTAGCAAACTACATGTCTGCCCGACATTCAACTCTAAACTATATTTTTATGGCGGTTTTGTCTACATTTCCCGGTGCCACGGCCTAGATAACGTAATTATTGCATTGTTGTTTACATTTTATTATAGAATACTCTTAGTTTGAGTGATAGTATGCCTAAAAATCACCATCGGCTAGCAAACTACATGTCTGCCCGACATTTAACTCTAAACTACATTTTAAGGCGATTTCGTCTACATTTCCCGGTGCCACGGCCCAGGTAACGTAACTATAGCGACTTTTTTTACATTATCTTAGATAATGCTCTTGTCTTGAGTGACAATAGGCCTTTGAATCACCATCGGCCAGCAAACGACATGTCTGCCCAACATTTAAATATAAACTACATTTTTATCGCGGTTTTGTCTACATTTCCCGGTTCTAAGGCTTAGTTAACGTAATTATTTCAACTTTTTTCACATTATATTATAGAATACTCTTGCCTTAAGTGAGAATAGGCCTTAGAATCACCATCGGCCAGCAAACTACATGTCTGCCCGACATTTAACTCTAAACTACATTTTTAAGGCGATTACGTCTACATTTCCCGGTGCCACGGCCTAGATAACGTAAATATAGCAATTTTTTTTACATTATCTTATAGAATATTCTTGTTTTGAGTGACAGTTTGCCTTAGAATAACCATCGGCCATTAAACTACATGTCTGCCCGACATTCAACTCTAAACTATATTTTTATGGCGGTTTTGTCTACATTTCCCGGTGCCACGGCCTAGATAACGTAATTATTGCAACGGTTTTTACATTTTATTATAGAATACTCTTAGTTTAAGTGATAATACGCCTAAGAATTACCATCGGCCAGCAAACTACATGTCTGCCCGACATTTAACTCTAAACTACATTTTAAGGCGATTTTGTCTACATTTCCCGGTGCCATGGCCTAGGTAATAAACTATAGCGACTTTTTTTACATTATCTTATAGAATTCTCTTGTTTTAAGTGACAATAGGCGTTAGAATCACCATCGGCCAGCAAACTACATGTTTTCCCGACATTTAACTCTAAACTACATTTTTAAGGCGATTTCGTCTACATTACCCGGTGCCACGGCCTAGGTAACGTAATTATTGGAACTTTTTTTACACGATCTTATAGAATTATTTTGCATTGAGTGAAAAAATGCCTTAAAATTACCATCGGCCAGCAAACTACTTGTTTTCCCGACATTTAACTCTAAACAATATTTTTAAGACGATTTCGTCAACATTTCCCGGTGCCACGGCCTAGGTAACGTAATTATAGCGACTTTTTTTACATTATCTTATAGAATACTTTTGTGTTGAGTGACAATAGGCCTTTGAATCACCATCGGCCAGCAAACGACATGTCTGCCCGACATTTAAATATAAACTACATTTTTATCGCGGTTTTGTCTACATTTCCCGGTACTAAGGCTTAGTTAACGTAATTATTTCAACTTTTTTCACATAATATTATAGAATACTCTTGCCTTAAGTGACAATAGGCCTTAGAATCACCATCGGCCAGCAAACTACATGTCTGCCCGACATTTAACTCTAAACTACATTTTTAAGGCGATTACGTCTACATTTCCCGGTGCCACGGCCTAGATAACGTAAATATAGCAACTTTTTTTACCTTATCTTATAGAATGCTCTTGTTTTGAGTGACAATATGCCTTAGAATAACCATCGGCCAGCAAACTACATGTCTGCCCGACATTCAACTCTAAACTATCATTTTATGGCGGTTTTGTCTACATTTCCCGGTGCCACGGCCTAGATAACGTAATTTTTGCAACGTTTTTTTACATTTTATTATAGAATACTCGTGGTTTGAGTGATAATAGGCCTAAGAATCACCATCGGCCAGCAAACTACATGTCTGCCCGACATTTAACTCTAAACTACATTTTAAGGCGATTTCGTCTACATTTCCCGGTGCCATGGCCTAGGTAACGAAACTTTAGCGACTTTTTTTACATTATCTTATAGAATTCTCTTGTTTTAAGTGACAATAGGCGTTAGAATCAACATCGGCCATTAAAATATATGTCTGTCCGACAATCAACTTTAAACTACATTTTTATGGTGATTTAGTCTACATTTCCCGGTGCCACGGCCTAGGTAACGTAATTATAGCGACATTTTTTACATTATCTTATAGAATTCTCTTGCTTTGAGTGATAATAGGCCTTAGAATTACCATCGGCCAGCAAACTGCATGTCTGCCCGACATTTAACTCTAAACTACATTTTAAGGCGATTTCGTCTACATTTCCAGGAGCCTCGGCCTAGGTAACGTAATTATAGCAATTTTTTTTACATTATATTATAGAATACTCTTGCGTTGAGTGACAGTAGGCCTTTGAATCACCATCGGCCAGCAAACGACATGTCTGCCCGACATTTAAATATAAACTACATTTTTATCGCGGTTTTGTCTACATTTCCCGGTACTAAGGCTTAGTTAACGTAATTATATCAATTTTTTTCACATTATATTATAGAATACTCTTGTCTTGAGTGACAATATGCCGTAGAATCACCATCGGCCAGCAAATTACATGTCTGCCCGACATTTAACTCTAAACTACATTTTTAAGGCGATTACGTCTACATTTCCCGGTGCCACGGCCTAGATAACGTAAATATAGCAACTTTTTTTACATTATCTTATAGAATACTCTTGCTTTGAGTGACAATATGCCTTAGAATAACCATCGGCCAGCAAACTACATGTCTGCCCGACATTCAACTCTAAACTATATTTTTATGGCGGTTTTGTCTACATTTCCCGGTGCCACGGCCTAGGTAACGTAATTATAGCGACTTTTTTACATTATCTTATAGAATACTCTTGTGTTGAGTGACAATAGGCCTTAAAATCACCATCGGCCGGCAAACTACATGTCTGCCCGACATTTAACTCTAAGTCACTATTTGAAGGCGATTTCGTCTACATTTCCTGGTGCCACGGCCTAGGTAACATAATTATTGCATTTTTTTTTACATTATCTTATAGAATTCTCTTGCCTTGAGTGACAATAGGCCTATAAATTACCATCGGCTAGCAAAATATATGTCTGTCCGACAATCAACTTTAAACTACATTTTTATGGTGATTTCGTCTACATTTCCCGGTGCCACGGCCTAGATAACGTAATTATTGCAACTTTTTTTACATTATCTTATAGAATACTCTAGCTTTAAGTGATAATAGGCCTCAGAATCACCATCGGCCAGCAAACTATATGTTTTCCCGACATTTAACTCTAAACAACATTTTTAAGACGATTTCGTCTACATTTCCCGGTGCCACGGCCTTGGTAACGTAATTATAGCGACATTTTTTACATTATCTTATAGAATACTCTTGCTTTGAGTTACAATACGTCTTAAATTAACCATCGGCCAGCAAACTACATGTCTGCCCGACATTGAACTCTAAGTCTCTGTTTTAAGGCGATTTCGTCTACATTTACCGGTGCCACGGCCTAGGTAACATAATTATTGCAACTTTTTTTACATTATCATATAGAATACTCTTGCCTTGAGTGACAATAGGCCGTAGAATCACCATCGGCCAGCAAACTACATGTCTGCCCGACATTTAACTCTAAACTACATTTTAAGGCGATTTCGTCTACATTTCCCGGTGCCACGGCCTAGGTAACGTAATTATGGCGACATTTTTTACATTAATGTATAGACTAATCTTGCTTTGAGTGACAATACGCCGTAGAATCACCATCGGCCAGCAAACTACATGTCTGCCCGACATTTAACTCTAAACTACATTTTAAGGCGATTTCGTCTACATTTCCCGGTGCCACGGCCTAGGTAACGTAATTATTGCAACTTTTTTTTAAATATCTTATAGAATGCTCTTGGTTTGAGTGACATTCCGCCTTAGAATCACCATCGGCCAGCAAACTACATGTCTGCCGGACATTTAACTCTAAACCACATTTTTAAGGCGATTTCGTCTACATTTCCCGGTGCCACGGCCTAGGTAACGTAATTATTGCAATTTTTTTTACATTTTTTTATAGAATATCTTTGCCTAGAGTGACAATAGGCCTTTGAATTACCATCGGCCACCAAAATATATGTCTGTCCGACAATCAACTTAAAACTACATTTTTATGGTGATTTCGTCTACATTTCCCGGTGCCACGGCCTAGGTAACGTAATTATAGCGATTTTTTTACCTTATCTTATAGAATACTCTTGTGTTGAGTGACAATAGGCCTTAAAATCACCATCGGCCAGCAAACTACATGTCTGCCCGACATTTAACTCTAAGTCACTATTTGAAGGCGATTTCGTCTACATTTCCTGGTGCAACGGCCTAGGTAACGTAATTATTGCAACTTTTTTTACATTATCATATAGAATACTCTTGCCTTGAGTGACAATAGGCCTTTGAATCACTATCGGCCGGCAAACTACATGTCTGCCCGACATTTAACTCTACGTCACTATTTGAAGGCGATTTCGTCTACATTTCCTGGTGCCACGGCCTAGGTAACATAATTATTGCATTTTTTTTTACATTATCTTATAGAATTCTCTTGCCTTGAGTGACAATAGGCCTATAAATTACCATCGGCTAGCAAAATATATGTCTGTCCGACAATCAACTTTAAACTACATTTTTATGGTGATTTCGTCTACATTTCCCGGTGCCACGGCCTAGATAACGTAATTATTGCAATTTTTTTTACATTATCTTATAGAATACTATAGCTTTAAGTGATAATAGGCCTCAGAATCACCATCGGCCAGCAATCTATATGTTTTCCCGACATTTAACTCTAAACAACATTTTTAAGACGATTTCGTCTACATTTCCCGGTGCCACGGCCTAGGTAACGTAATTATAGCGACATTTTTTACATTATCTTATAGAATTCTCTTGCTTTGAGTTACAATACGTCTTAAATTAACCATCCGCCAGCAAACTACATGTCTGCCCGACATTGAACTCTAAGTCTCTGTTTTAAGGCGATTTCGTCTACATTTACCGGTGCCACGGCCTAGGTAACATAATTATTGCAACTTTTTTTACATTATCATATAGAATACTCTTGCCTTGAGTGACAATATGCCGTAGAATCACCATCGGCCAGCAAACTACATGTCTGCCCGACTTTTAACTCTAAACTACATTTTAAGGCGATTTCGTCTACATTTCCCGGTGCCACGGCCTAGGTAACGTAATTATGGCGACATTTTTTACATTAATTTATAGAATACTCTTGCTTTGAGTGACAATACGCCGTAGAATCACCATCGGCCAGCAAACTACATGTCTGCCCGACATTTAACTCTAAACTACATTTTAAGGCGATTTCGTCTACATTTCCCGGTGCCACGGCCTAGGTAACGTAATTATTGCAACTTTTTTTTAAATATCTTATAGAATTCTCTTGGTTTGAGTGACATTCCGCCTTAGAATCACCATCGGCCAGCAAACTACATGTCTGCCGGACATTTAACTCTAAGCCACATTTTTAAGGCGATTTCGTCTACATTTTCCGGTGCCACGGCCTAGGTAACGTAATTATTGCAATTTTTTTTACATTTTTTTATAGAATATCTTTGCCTAGAGTGACAATAGGCCTTTGAATTACCATCGGCCACCAAAATATATGTCTGTCCGACAATCAACTTAAAACTACATTTTTATGGTGATTTCGTCTACATTTCCCGGTGCCACGGCCTAGGTAACGTAATTATAGCGATTTTTTTACCTTATCTTATAGAATACTCTTGTTTTGAGTGACAATAGGCCTTAAAATCACCATCGGCCAGCAAACTACATGTCTGCCCGACATTTAACTCTAAGTCACTATTTGAAGGCGATTTCGTCTACATTTCCTGGTGCCACGGCCTAGGTAACGTAATTATTGCAACTTTTTTTACATTATCATATAGAATACTCTTGCCTTGAGTGACAATAGGCCTTTGAATCACTATCGGCCAGCAAAATATATGTCTGTCCGACAATCAACTTTAAACTACATTTTTATGGTGATTTAGTCTACATTTCCCGGTGCCACGGCCTAGGTAACGGAATTATAGCGACATTTTTTACATTATCTTATAGAATACTCTTGCTTTGAGTGACAATACGCCTTTGAATCACCATCAGTTAGCAAACTATATGTCCGACATTTAACTCTAACTCTAGGTAACGTAATTATGGCGACATTTTTTACATTAGTTTATAGACTACTCTTGCCTTGAGTGACAATAGGCCGTAGAATCACCATCGGCCAGCAAACTACATGTCTGCCCGACATTTAACTCTAAACTACATTTTAAGGCGATTTCGTCTACATTTCCCGGTGCCATGGCCTAGGTAACGTAATTATGGCGACATTTTTTACATTAATTTATAGACTACTCTTGCCTTGAGTGACAATAGGCCGTAGAATCACCATCGGCCAGCAAACTACATGTCTGCCCGACATTTAACTCTAAACTACATTTTAAGGCGATTTCGTCTACATTTCCCGGTGCCACTGCCTAGGTAACGTAATTATTGCAACTTTTTTTTAAATATCTTACAGAATGTTCTTAGTTTGAGTGACATTACGCCTTAGAATCACCATCGGCCAGCAAACTACATGTCTGCCCGACATTTAACTCTAAACCACATTTTTAAGGCGATTTCGTCTACATTTCCCGGTGCCACGGCCTAGGTAACGTAATTATTGCAATTTTTTTTACATTTTCTTATAGAATACCTTTGCTTAGAGTGACAATAGGCCTTTGAATTACCATCGGCCAGCAAAATATATGTCTGTCCGACAATCAACTTAAAACTACATTTTTATGGTGATTTCGTCTACATTTCCCGGTGCCACGGCCTAGGTAACGTAATTATAGCGACTTTTTTACCTTTTCTTATAGAATCCTCTTGCTTTGAGTTACAATAGGTCTTAAATTAACCATCGGCCAGCAAACTACATGTCTGCCCGACATTGAACTCTAAGTCTCTGTTTTAAGGCCATTTCGTCTACATTTACCGGTGCCACGGCCTAGGTAACATAATTATTGCAATTTTTTTTACATTATCATATAGAATACTCTTGTTTTGAGTGACAATAGACCTTTGAATCACTATCGGCCAGCAAAATATATGTCTGTCCGACAATCAACTTTAAACTACATTTTTATGGTGATTTAGTCTACATTTCCCGGTGCCACGGCCTAGGTAACGTAATTATAGCGACATTTTTTACATTATCTTATAGAATGCTCTTGCTTAGAGTGACAAAAGGCCTTCAAATCACCATCAGTTAGCAAACTACTTGTCTGCCCGACATTTAACTCTAAACTACATTTTAAGGCGATTTCGTCTACATTTTCCGGTGCCACGGCCTAGGTAACGTAATTATGGCGACATTTTTTACATTATTTTATAGACTACTCTTGCCTTGAGTGACAATAGGCCGTAGAATCACCATCGGCCAGCAAACTACATGTCTGCCCGACATTTAACTCTAAACTACATTTTAAGGCGATTTCGTCTACATTTCCCGGTGCCATGGCCTAGGTAACGTAATTATGGCGACATTTTTTACATTAATTTATAGACTACTCTTGCCTTGAGTGACAATAGGCCGTAGAATCACCATCGGCCAGCAAACTACATGTCTACCCGACATTTAACTCTAAACTACATTTTAAGGCGATTTCGTCTACATTTCCCGGTGCCACGGCCTAGGTAACGTAATTATGGCGACATTTTTTACATTCATTTATAGACTACTCTTTCTTTAAGTGACAATTACCCGTAGAATCACCATCGGCCAGCAAACTACATGTCTGCCCGACATTTAACTCTAAACTACATTTTAAGGCGATTTCGTCTACATTTCCCGGTGCCACGGCCTAGGTAACGTAATTATTGCAACTTTTTTTTAAATATCTTTTAGAATGCTCTTAGTTTGAGTGACAATACGCCTTAGAATCACCATCGGCCAGCAAACTACATGTCTGCCCGACATTTAACTCTAAACCACATTTTTAAGGCGATTTCGTCTACATTTCCCGGTGCCACGGCCTAGATAACGTAAATATAGCAATTTTTTTTACATTATCTTATAGAATATTCTTGTTTTGAGTGACAGTTTGCCTTAGAATAACCATCGGCCATTAAACTACATGTCTGCCCGACATTCAACTCTAAACTATATTTTTATGGCGGTTTTGTCTACATTTCCCGGTGCCACGGCCTAGATAACGTAATTATTGCATTGTTGTTTACATTTTATTATAGAATACTCTTAGTTTGAGTGATAGTATGCCTAAAAATCACCATCGGCTAGCAAACTACATGTCTGCCCGACATTTAACTCTAAACTACATTTTAAGGCGATTTCGTCTACATTTCCCGGTGCCACGGCCCAGGTAACGTAACTATAGCGACTTTTTTTACATTATCTTAGATAATGCTCTTGTCTTGAGTGACAATAGGCCTTTGAATCACCATCGGCCAGCAAACGACATGTCTGCCCAACATTTAAATATAAACTACATTTTTATCGCGGTTTTGTCTACATTTCCCGGTTCTAAGGCTTAGTTAACGTAATTATTTCAACTTTTTTCACATTATATTATAGAATACTCTTGCCTTAAGTGAGAATAGGCCTTAGAATCACCATCGGCCAGCAAACTACATGTCTGCCCGACATTTAACTCTAAACTACATTTTTAAGGCGATTACGTCTACATTTCCCGGTGCCACGGCCTAGATAACGTAAATATAGCAATTTTTTTTACATTATCTTATAGAATATTCTTGTTTTGAGTGACAGTTTGCCTTAGAATAACCATCGGCCATTAAACTACATGTCTGCCCGACATTTAACTCTAAACTATATTTTTATGGCGGTTTTGTCTACATTTCCCGGTGCCACGGCCTAGATAACGTAATTATTGCAACGGTTTTTACATTTTATTATAGAATACTCTTAGTTTAAGTGAAAATACGCCTAAGAATTACCATCGGCCAGCAAACTACATGTCTGCCCGACATTTAACTCTAAACTACATTTTAAGGCGATTTTGTCTACATTTCCCGGTGCCATGGCCTAGGTAATAAACTATAGCGACTTTTTTTACATTATCTTATAGAATTCTCTTGTTTTAAGTGACAATAGGCGTTAGAATCACCATCGGCCAGCAAACTACATGTTTTCCCGACATTTAACTCTAAACAATATTTTTAAGACGATTTCGTCAACATTTCCCGGTGCCACGGCCTAGGTAACGTAATTATAGCGACTTTTTTTACATTATCTTATAGAATACTTTTGTGTTGAGTGACAATAGGCCTTTGAATCACCATCGGCCAGCAAACGACATGTCTGCCCGACATTTAAATATAAACTACATTTTTATCGCGGTTTTGTCTACATTTCCCGGTACTAAGGCTTAGTTAACGAAATTATTTCAACTTTTTTCACATAATATTATAGAATACTCTTGCCTTAAGTGACAATAGGCCTTAGAATCACCATCGGCCAGCAAACTACATGTCTGCCCGACATTTAACTCTAAACTACATTTTTAAGGCGATTACGTCTACATTTCCCGGTGCCACGGCCTAGATAACGTAAATATAGCAACTTTTTTTACCTTATCTTATAGAATGCTCTTGTTTTGAGTGACAATATGCCTTAGAATAACCATCGGCCAGCAAACTACATGTCTGCCCGACATTCAACTCTAAACTGTCATTTTATGGCGGTTTTGTCTACATTTCCCGGTGCCACGGCCTAGATAACGTAATTTTTGCAACGTTTTTTTACATTTTATTATAGAATACTCGTGGTTTGAGTGATAATAGGCCTAAGAATCACCATCGGCCAGCAAACTACATGTCTGCCCGACATTTAACTCTAAACTACATTTTAAGGCGATTTCGTCTACATTTCCCGGTGCCATGGCCTAGGTAACGAAACTTTAGCGACTTTTTTTACATTATCTTATAGAATTCTCTTGTTTTAAGTGACAATAGGCGTTAGAATCAACATCGGCCATTAAAATATATGTCTGTCCGACAATCAACTTTAAACTACATTTTTATGGTGATTTAGTCTACATTTCCCGGTGCCACGGCCTAGGTAACGTAATTATAGCGACATTTTTTACATTATCTTATAGAATTCTCTTGCTTTGAGTGATAATAGGCCTTAGAATTACCATCGGCCAGCAAACTGCATGTCTGCCCGACATTTAACTCTAAACTACATTTTAAGGCGATTTCGTCTACATTTCCAGGAGCCTCGGCCTAGGTAACGTAATTATAGCATTTTTTTTTACATTATATTATAGAATACTCTTGCGTTGAGTGACAATAGGCCTTTGAATCACCATCGGCCAGCAAACGACATGTCTGCCCGACATTTAAATATAAACTACATTTTTATCGCGGTTTTGTCTACATTTCCCGGTACTAAGGCTTAGTTAACGTAATTATATCAATTTTTTTCACATTATATTATAGAATACTCTTGTCTTGAGTGACAATATGCCGTAGAATCACCATCGGCCAGCAAATTACATGTCTGCCCGACATTTAACTCTAAACTACATTTTTAAGGCGATTACGTCTACATTTCCCGGTGCCACGGCCTAGATAACGTAAATATAGCAACTTTTTTTACATTATCTTATAGAATACTCTTGCTTTGAGTGACAATATGCCTTAGAATAACCATCGGCCAGCAAACTACATGTCTGCCCGACATTCAACTCTAAACTATATTTTTATGGCGGTTTTGTCTACATTTCCCGGTGCCACGGCCTAGGTAACGTAATTATAGCGACTTTTTTACATTATCTTATAGAATACTCTTGTGTTGAGTGACAATAGGCCTTAAAATCACCATCGGCCGGCAAACTACATGTCTGCCCGACATTTAACTCTAAGTCACTATTTGAAGGCGATTTCGTCTACATTTCCTGGTGCCACGGCCTAGGTAACATAATTATTGCATTTTTTTTTACATTATCTTATAGAATTCTCTTGCCTTGAGTGACAATAGGCCTATAAATTACCATCGGCTAGCAAAATATATGTCTGTCCGACAATCAACTTTAAACTACATTTTTATGGTGATTTCGTCTACATTTCCCGGTGCCACGGCCTAGATAACGTAATTATTGCAACTTTTTTTACATTATCTTATAGAATACTCTAGCTTTAAGTGATAATAGGCCTCAGAATCACCATCGGCCAGCAAACTATATGTTTTCCCGACATTTAACTCTAAACAACATTTTTAAGACGATTTCGTCTACATTTCCCGGTGCCACGGCCTAGGTAACGTAATTATAGCGACATTTTTTACATTATCTTATAGAATACTCTTGCTTTGAGTTACAATACGTCTTAAATTAACCATCGGCCAGCAAACTACATGTCTGCCCGACATTGAACTCTAAGTCTCTGTTTTAAGGCGATTTCGTCTACATTTACCGGTGCCACGGCCTAGGTAACATAATTATTGCAACTTTTTTTACATTATCATATAGAATACTCTTGCCTTGAGTGACAATAGGCCGTAGAATCACCATCGGCCAGCAAACTACATGTCTGCCCGACATTTAACTCTAAACTACATTTTAAGGCGATTTCGTCTACATTTCCCGGTGCCACGGCCTAGGTAACGTAATTATGGCGACATTTTTTACATTAATTTATAGACTAATCTTGCTTTGAGTGACAATACGCCGTAGAATCACCATCGGCCAGCAAACTACATGTCTGCCCGACATTTAACTCTAAACTACATTTTAAGGCGATTTCGTCTACATTTCCCGGTGCCACGGCCTAGGTAACGTAATTATTGCAACTTTTTTTTAAATATCTTATAGAATGCTCTTGGTTTGAGTGACATTCCGCCTTAGAATCACCATCGGCCAGCAAACTACATGTCTGCCGGACATTTAACTCTAAACCACATTTTTAAGGCGATTTCGTCTACATTTCCCGGTGCCACGGCCTAGGTAACGTAATTATTGCAATTTTTTTTACATTTTTTTATAGAATATCTTTGCCTAGAGTGACAATAGGCCTTTGAATTACCATCGGCCACCAAAATATATGTCTGTCCGACAATCAACTTAAAACTACATTTTTATGGTGATTTCGTCTACATTTCCCGGTGCCACGGCCTAGGTAACGTAATTATAGCGATTTTTTTACCTTATCTTATAGAATACTCTTGTGTTGAGTGACAATAGGCCTTAAAATCACCATCGGCCAGCAAACTACATGTCTGCCCGACATTTAACTCTAAGTCACTATTTGAAGGCGATTTCGTCTACATTTCCTGGTGCAACGGCCTAGGTAACGTAATTATTGCAACTTTTTTTACATTATCATATAGAATACTCTTGCCTTGAGTGACAATAGGCCTTTGAATCACTATCGGCCGGCAAACTACATGTCTGCCCGACATTTAACTCTACGTCACTATTTGAAGGCGATTTCGTCTACATTTCCTGGTGCCACGGCCTAGGTAACATAATTATTGCATTTTTTTTTACATTATCTTATAGAATTCTCTTGCCTTGAGTGACAATAGGCCTATAAATTACCATCGGCTAGCAAAATATATGTCTGTCCGACAATCAACTTTAAACTACATTTTTATGGTGATTTCGTCTACATTTCCCGGTGCCACGGCCTAGATAACGTAATTATTGCAACTTTTTTTACATTATCTTATAGAATACTATAGCTTTAAGTGATAATAGGCCTCAGAATCACCATCGGCCAGCAATCTATATGTTTTCCCGACATTTAACTCTAAACAACATTTTTAAGACGATTTCGTCTACATTTCCCGGTGCCACGGCCTAGGTAACGTAATTATAGCGACATTTTTTACATTATCTTATAGAATTCTCTTGCTTTGAGTTACAATACGTCTTAAATTAACCATCCGCCAGCAAACTACATGTCTGCCCGACATTGAACTCTAAGTCTCTGTTTTAAGGCGATTTCGTCTACATTTACCGGTGCCACGGCCTAGGTAACATAATTATTGCAACTTTTTTTACATTATCATATAGAATACTCTTGCCTTGAGTGACAATAGGCCGTAGAATCACCATCGGCCAGCAAACTACATGTCTGCCCGACTTTTAACTCTAAACTACATTTTAAGGCGATTTCGTCTACATTTCCCGGTGCCACGGCCTAGGTAACGTAATTATGGCGACATTTTTTACATTAATTTATAGACTACTCTTGCTTTGAGTGACAATACGCCGTAGAATCACCATCGGCCAGCAAACTACATGTCTGCCCGACATTTAACTCTAAACTACATTTTAAGGCGATTTCGTCTACATTTCCCGGTGCCACGGCCTAGGTAACGTAATTATTGCAACTTTTTTTTAAATATCTTATAGAATTCTCTTGGTTTGAGTGACATTCCGCCTTAGAATCACCATCGGCCAGCAAACTACATGTCTGCCGGACATTTAACTCTAAGCCGGATTTTTAAGGCGATTTCGTCTACATTTTCCGGTGCCACGGCCTAGGTAACGTAATTATTGCAATTTTTTTTACATTTTTTTATAGAATATCTTTGCCTAGAGTGACAATAGGCCTTTGAATTACCATCGGCCACCAAAATATATGTCTGTCCGACAATCAACTTAAAACTACATTTTTATGGTGATTTCGTCTACATTTCCCGGTGCCACGGCCTAGGTAACGTAATTATAGCGATTTTTTTACCTTATCTTATAGAATACTCTTGTGTTGAGTGACAATAGGCCTTAAAATCACCATCGGCCAGCAAACTACATGTCTGCCCGACATTTAACTCTAAGTCACTATTTGAAGGCGATTTCGTCTACATTTCCTGGTGCCACGGCCTAGGTAACGTAATTATTGCAACTTTTTTTACATTATCATATAGAATACTCTTGCCTTGAGTGACAATAGGCCTTTGAATCACTATCGGCCAGCAAAATATATGTCTGTCCGACAATCAACTTTAAACTACATTTTTATGGTGATTTAGTCTATATTTCCCGGTGCCACGGCCTAGGTAACGGAATTATAGCGACATTTTTTACATTATCTTATAGAATACTCTTGCTTTGAGTGACAATACGCCTTTGAATCACCATCAGTTAGCAAACTATATGTCCGACATTTAACTCTAACTCTAGGTAACGTAATTATGGCGACATTTTTTACATTAGTTTATAGACTACTCTTGCCTTGAGTGACAATAGGCCGTAGAATCACCATCGGCCAGCAAACTACATGTCTGCCCGACATTTAACTCTAAACTACATTTTAAGGCGATTTCGTCTACATTTCCCGGTGCCATGGCCTAGGTAACGTAATTATGGCGACATTTTTTACATTAATTTATAGACTACTCTTGCCTTGAGTGACAATAGGCCGTAGAATCACCATCGGCCAGCAAACTACATGTCTGCCCGACATTTAACTCTAAACTACATTTTAAGGCGATTTCGTCTACATTTCCCGGTGCCACTGCCTAGGTAACGTAATTATTGCAACTTTTTTTTAAATATCTTACAGAATGTTCTTAGTTTGAGTGACATTACGCCTTAGAATCACCATCGGCCAGCAAACTACATGTCTGCCCGACATTTAACTCTAAACCACATTTTTAAGGCGATTTCGTCTACATTTCCCGGTGCCACGGCCTAGGTAACGTAATTATTGCAATTTTTTTTACATTTTCTTATAGAATACCTTTGCTTAGAGTGACAATAGGCCTTTGAATTACCATCGGCCAGCAAAATATATGTCTGTCCGACAATCAACTTAAAACTACATTTTTATGGTGATTTCGTCTACATTTCCCGGTGCCACGGCCTAGGTAACGTAATTATAGCGACTTTTTTACCTTTTCTTATAGAATCCTCTTGCTTTGAGTTACAATAGGTCTTAAATTAACCATCGGCCAGCAAACTACATGTCTGCCCGACATTGAACTCTAAGTCTCTGTTTTAAGGCCATTTCGTCTACATTTACCGGTGCCACGGCCTAGGTAACATAATTATTGCAACTTTTTTTACATTATCATATAGAATACTCTTGTTTTGAGTGACAATAGACCTTTGAATCACTATCGGCCAGCAAAATATATGTCTGTCCGACAATCAACTTTAAACTACATTTTTATGGTGATTTAGTCTACATTTCCCGGTGCCACGGCCTAGGTAACGTAATTATAGCGACATTTTTTACATTATCTTATAGAATGCTCTTGCTTAGAGTGACAAAAGGCCTTCAAATCACCATCAGTTAGCAAACTACATGTCTGCCCGACATTTAACTCTAAACTACATTTTAAGGCGATTTCGTCTACATTTCCCGGTGCCATGGCCTAGGTAACGTAATTATGGCGACATTTTTTACATTATTTTATAGACTACTCTTGCCTTGAGTGACAATAGGCCGTAGAATCACCATCGGCCAGCAAACTACATGTCTGCCCGACATTTAACTCTAAACTACATTTTAAGGCGATTTCGTCTACATTTCCCGGTGCCATGGCCTAGGTAACGTAATTATGGCGACATTTTTTACATTAATTTATAGACTACTCTTGCCTTGAGTGACAATAGGCCGTAGAATCACCATCGGCCAGCAAACTACATGTCTACCCGACATTTAACTCTAAACTACATTTTAAGGCGATTTCGTCTACATTTCCCGGTGCCACGGCCTAGGTAACGTAATTATGGCGACATTTTTTACATTAATTTATAGACTATTTTTTTTTTTAAGTGACAATTACCCGTAGAATCACCATCGGCCAGCAAACTACATGTCTGCCCGACATTTAACTCTAAACTACATTTTAAGGCGATTTCGTCTACATTTCCCGGTGCCACGGCCTAGGTAACGTAATTATTGCAACTTTTTTTTAAATATCTTTTAGAATGCTCTTAGTTTGAGTGACAATACGCCTTAGAATCACCATCGGCCAGCAAACTACATGTCTGCCCGACATTTAACTCTAAACCACATTTTTAAGGCGATTTCGTCTACATTTCCCGGTGCCACGGCCTAGGTAACGTAATTATTGCAATTTTTTTTACATTTTTTTATAGAATACCTTTGCCTAGAGTGACAATATGCCTTTGAATTACCACCGGCCAGCAAAATATATGTCTGTCCGACAATCAACTTAAAACTACATTTTTATGGTGATTTCGTCTACATTTCCCGGTGCCACGGCCTAGGTAACGTAATTATAGCTACTTTTTTACCTTATCTTATAGAATACTCTTGTGTTGAGTGACAATAGGCTTTAAAATCACCATCGGCGAGCAAAGTACAAGTCTGCCCGACATTTAACTCTAAGTCACTATTTGAAGGCGATTTCGTCTACATTTCCTGGTGCCACGGCCTAGGTAACGTAATTATTGCAACTTTTTTTACATTATCATATAGAATACTCTTTCCTTGAGTGACACTAGGCCTTTGAATCACTATCGGCCAGCAAAATATATGTCTGTCCGACAATCAACTTTAAACTACATTTTTATGGTGATTTAGTCTACATTTCCCGGTGCCACGGCCTAGGTAACGTAATTATAGCGACATTTTTTACATTATCTTATAGAATACTCTTGCTTTGAGTGACAATAGGCCTTCGAATCACCATCAGTTAGCAAACTACATGTCCGACATTTAACTCTAACTCTAGGTAACGTAATTATGGCGACATTTTTTACATTAATTTATAGACTATTCTTGCCTTGAGTGACAATAGGCCGTAGAATCACCATCGGCCAGCAAACTACATGTCTGCCCGACATTTAACTCTAAACTACATTTTAAGGCGATTTCGTCTACATTTCCCGGTGCCGCGGCCTAGGTAACGTAATCATGGCGACATTTTTTACAATAATTTATAGAATACTCTTGCCTTGAGTGACAATAGGCCGTAGAATCACCATCGGCCAGCAAACTACATGTCTGCCCGGCATTTAACTCTAAACTACATTTTAAGGCGATTTCGTCTACATTTCCCGGTGCCACGGCCTAGATAACGTAATTATTGCAACGTTGTTTACATTTTATTATAGAATACTCTTAGTTTGAGTGATAATAGGCCTAAGAATCACCATCGGCTAGCAAACTACATGTCTGCCCGACATTCAACTCTAAACTATATTTTTATGGCGGTTTTGTCTACATTTCCCGGTGCCACGGCCTAGATAACGTAATTATTGCATTGTTGTTTACATTTTATTATAGAATACTCTTAGTTTGAGTGATAGTATGCCTAAGAATCACCATCGGCTAGCAAACTACATGTCTGCCCGACATTTAACTCTAAACTACATTTTAAGGCGATTTCGTCTACATTTCCCGGTGCCACGGCCCAGGTAACGTAACTATAGCGACTTTTTTTACATTATCTTAGATAATGCTCTTGTCTTGAGTGACAATAGGCCTTTGAATCACCATCGGCCAGCAAACGACATGTCTGCCCAACATTTAAATATAAACTACATTTTTATCGCGGTTTTGTCTACATTTCCCGGTTCTAAGGCTTAGTTAACGTAATTATTTCAACTTTTTTCACATTATATTATAGAATACTCTTGCTTTAAGTGAGAATAGGCCTTAGAATCACCATCGGCCAGCAAACTACATGTCTGCCCGACATTTAACTCTAAACTACATTTTTAAGGCGATTACGTCTACATTTCCCGGTGCCACGGCCTAGATAACGTAAATATAGCAATTTTTTTTACATTATCTTATAGAATATTCTTGTTTTGAGTGACAGTTTGCCTTAGAATAACCATCGGCCATTAAACTACATGTCTGCCCGACATTCAACTCTAAACTATATTTTTATGGCGGTTTTGTCTACATTTCCCGGTGCCACGGCCTAGATAACGTAATTATTGCAACGGTTTTTACATTTTATTATAGAATACTCTTAATTTAAGTGATAATACGCCTAAGAATTACCATCGGCCAGCAAACTACATGTCTGCCCGACATTTAACTCTAAACTACATTTTAAGGCAATTTTGTCTACATTTCCCGGTGCCATGGCCTAGGTAACGAAACTATAGCGACTTTTTTTACATTATCTTATAGAATTCTCTTGTTTTAAGTGACAATAGGCGTTAGAATCACCATCGGCCAGCAAACTACATGTTTTCCCGACATTTAACTCTAAACTACATTTTTAAGGCGATTTCGTCTACATTACCCGGTGCCACGGCCTAGGTAACGTAATTATTGGAACTTTTTTTACACGATCTTATAGAATTATTTTGCATTGAGTGAAAAAATGCCTTAAAATTACCATCGGCCAGCAAACTACTTGTTTTCCCGACATTTAACTCTAAACAATATTTTTAAGACGATTTCGTCAACATTTCCCGGTGCCACGGCCTAGGTAACGTAATTATAGCGACTTTTTTTACATTATCTTATAGAATACTTTTGTGTTGAGTGACAATAGGCCTTTGAATCACCATCGGCCAGCAAACGACATGTCTGCCCGACATTTAAATATAAACTACATTTTTATCGCGGTTTTGTCTACATTTCCCGGTACTAAGGCTTAGTTAACGTAATTATTTCAACTTTTTTCACATAATATTATAGAATACTCTTGCCTTAAGTGACAATAGGCCTTAGAATCACCATCGGCCAGCAAACTACATGTCTGCCCGACATTTAACTCTAAACTACATTTTTAAGGCGATTACGTCTACATTTCCCGGTGCCACGGCCTAGATAACGTAAATATAGCAACTTTTTTTACCTTATCTTATAGAATGCTCTTGTTTTGAGTGACAATATGCCTTAGAATAACCATCGGCCAGCAAACTACATGTCTGCCCGACATTCAACTCTAAACTATCATTTTATGGCGGTTTTGTCTACATTTCCCGGTGCCACGGCCTAGATAACGTAATTTTTGCAACGTTTTTTTACATTTTATTATAGAATACTCGTGGTTTGAGTGATAATAGGCCTAAGAATCACCATCGGCCAGCAAACTACATGTCTGCCCGACATTTAACTCTAAACTACATTTTAAGGCGATTTCGTCTACATTTCCCGGTGCCATGGCCTAGGTAACGAAACTTTAGCGACTTTTTTTACATTATCTTATAGAATTCTCTTGTTATAAGTGACAATAGGCGTTAGAATCAACATCGGCCATTAAAATATATGTCTGTCCGACAATCAACTTTAAACTACATTTTTATGGTGATTTAGTCTACATTTCCCGGTGCCACGGCCTAGGTAACGTAATTATAGCGACATTTTTTACATTATCTTATAGAATTCTCTTGCTTTGAGTGATAATAGGCCTTAGAATTACCATCGGCCAGCAAACTGCATGTCTGCCCGACATTTAACTCTAAACTACATTTTAAGGCGATTTCGTCTACATTTCCAGGAGCCTCGGCCTAGGTAACGTAATTATAGCAATTTTTTTTACATTATATTATAGAATACTCTTGCGTTGAGTGACAGTAGGCCTTTGAATCACCATCGGCCAGCAAACGACATGTCTGCCCGACATTTAAATATAAACTACATTTTTATCGCGGTTTTGTCTACATTTCCCGGTACTAAGGCTTAGTTAACGTAATTATATCAATTTTTTTCACATTATATTATAGAATTCTCTTGTCTTGAGTGACAATATGCCGTAGAATCACCATCAGCCAGCAAATTACATGTCTGCCCGACATTTAACTCTAAACTACATTTTTAAGGCGATTACGTCTACATTTCCCGGTGCCACGGCCTAGATAACGAAAATATAGCAACTTTTTTTACATTATCTTATAGAATACTCTTGCTTTGAGTGACAATATTCTTTAGAATAACCATCGGCCAGCAAACTACATGTCTGCCCGACATTCAACTCTAAACTATATTTTTATGGCGGTTTTGTCTACATTTCCCGGTGCCACGGCCTAGGTAACGTAATTATAGCGACTTTTTTACATTATCTTATAGAATACTCTTGTGTTGAGTGACAATAGGCCTTAAAATCACCATCGGCCGGCAAACTACATGTCTGCCCGACATTTAACTCTAAGTCACTATTTGAAGGCGATTTCGTCTACATTTCCTGGTGCCACGGCCTAGGTAACATAATTATTGCATTTTTTTTTACATTATCTTATAGAATTCTCTTGCCTTGAGTGACAATAGGCCTATAAATTACCATCGGCTAGCAAAATATATGTCTGTCCGACAATCAACTTTAAACTACATTTTTATGGTGATTTCGTCTACATTTCCCGGTGCCACGGCCTAGATAACGTAATTATTGCAACTTTTTTTACATTATCTTATAGAATACTCTAGCTTTAAGTGATAATAGGCCTCAGAATCACCATCGGCCAGCAAACTATATGTTTTCCCGACATTTAACTCTAAACAACATTTTTAAGACGATTTCGTCTACATTTCCCGGTGCCACGGCCTAGGTAACGTAATTATAGCGACATTTTTTACATTATCTTATAGAATACTCTTGCTTTGAGTTACAATACGTCTTAAATTAACCATCGGCCAGCAAACTACATGTCTGCCCGACATTGAACTCTAAGTCTCTGTTTTAAGGCGATTTCGTCTACATTTACCGGTGCCACGGCCTAGGTAACATAATTATTGCAACTTTTTTTACATTATCATATAGAATACTCTTGCCTTGAGTGACAATAGGCCGTAGAATCACCATCGGCCAGCAAACTACATGTCTGCCCGACATTTAACTCTAAACTACATTTTAAGGCGATTTCGTCTACATTTCCCGGTGCCACGGCCTAGGTAACGTAATTATGGCGACATTTTTTACATTAATTTATAGACTACTCTTGCTTTGAGTGACAATACGCCGTAGAATCACCATCGGCCAGCAAACTACATGTCTGCCCGACATTTAACTCTAAACTACATTTTAAGGCGATTTCGTCTACATTTCCCGGTGCCACGGCCTAGGTAACGTAATTATTGCAACTTTTTTTTAAATATCTTATAGAATGCTCTTGGTTTGAGTGACATTCCGCCTTAGAATCACCATCGGCCAGCAAACTACATGTCTGCCGGACATTTAACTCTAAACCACATTTTTAAGGCGATTTCGTCTACATTTCCCGGTGCCACGGCCTAGGTAACGTAATTATTGCAATTTTTTTTACATTTTTTTATAGAATATCTTTGCCTAGAGTGACAATAGGCCTTTGAATTACCATCGGCCACCAAAATATATGTCTGTCCGACAATCAACTTAAAACTACATTTTTATGGTGATTTCGTCTACATTTCCCGGTGCCACGGCCTAGGTAACGTAATTATAGCGATTTTTTTACCATATCTTATAGAATACTCTTGTGTTGAGTGACAATAGGCCTTAAAATCACCATCGGCCAGCAAACGACATGTCTGCCCGACATTTAACTCTAAGTCACTATTTGAAGGCGATTTCGTCTACATTTCCTGGTGCCACGGCCTAGGTAACGTAATTATTGCAACTTTTTTTACATTATCATATAGAATACTCTTGCCTTGAGTGACAATAGGCCTTTGAATCACTATCGGCCGGCAAACTACATGTCTGCCCGACATTTAACTCTAAGTCACTATTTGAAGGCGATTTCGTCTACATTTCCTGGTGCCACGGCCTAGGTAACATAATTATTGCATTTTTTTTTACATTATCTTATAGAATTCTCTTGCCTTGAGTGACAATAGGCCTATAAATTACCATCGGCTAGCAAAATATATGTCCGTCCGACAATCAACTTTAAACTACATTTTTATGGTGATTTCGTCTACATTTCCCGGTGCCACGGCCTAGATAACGTAATTATTGCAACTTTTTTTACATTATCTTATAGAATACTATAGCTTTAAGTGATAATAGGCCTCAGAATCACCATCGGCCAGCAATCTATATGTTTTCCCGACATTTAACTCTAAACAACATTTTTAAGACGATTTCGTCTACATTTCCCGGTGCCACGGCCTAGGTAACGTAATTATAGCGACATTTTTTACATTATCTTATAGAATTCTCTTGCTTTGAGTTACAATACGTCTTAAATTAACCATCCGCCAGCAAACTACATGTCTGCCCGACATTGAACTCTAAGTCTCTGTTTTAAGGCGATTTCGTCTACATTTACCGGTGCCACGGCCTAGGTAACATAATTATTGCAACTTTTTTTACATTATCATATAGAATACTCTTGCCTTGAGTGACAATAGGCCGTAGAATCACCATCGGCCAGCAAACTACATGTCTGCCCGACTTTTAACTCTAAACTACATTTTAAGGCGATTTCGTCTACATTTCCCGGTGCCACGGCCTAGGTAACGTAATTATGGCGACATTTTTTACATAAATTTATAGACTCCTCTTGCTTTGAGTGACAATACGCCGTAGAATCACCATCGGCCAGCAAACTACATGTCTGCCCGACATTTAACTCTAAACTACATTTTAAGGCGATTTCGTCTACATTTCCCGGTGCCACGGCCTAGGTAACGTAATTATTGCAACTTTTTTTTAAATATCTTATAGAATGCTCTTGGTTTGAGTGACATTCCGCCTTAGAATCACCATCGGCCAGCAAACTACATGTCTGCCGGACATTTAACTCTAAGCCACATTTTTAAGGCGATTTCGTCTACATTTTCCGGTGCCACGGCCTAGGTAACGTAATTATTGCAATTTTTTTTACATTTTTTTATAGAATATCTTTGCCTAGAGTGACAATAGGCCTTTGAATTACCATCGGCCACCAAAATATATGTCTGTCCGACAATCAACTTAAAACTACATTTTTATGGTGATTTCGTCTACATTTCCCGGTGCCACGGCCTAGGTAACGTAATTATAGCGATTTTTTTACCTTATCTTATAGAATACTCTTGTGTTGAGTGACAATAGGCCTTAAAATCACCATCGGCCAGCAAACTACATGTCTGCCCGACATTTAACTCTAAGTCACTATTTGAAGGCGATTTCGTCTACATTTCCTGGTGCCACGGCCTAGGTAACGTAATTATTGCAACTTTTTTTACATTATTATATAGAATACTCTTGCCTTGAGTGACAATAGGCCTTTGAATCACTATCGGCCAGCAAAATATATGTCTGTCCGACAATCAACTTTAAACTACATTTTTATGGTGATTTAGTCTACATTTCCCGGTGCCACGGCCTAGGTAACGGAATTATAGCGACATTTTTTACATTATCTTATAGAATACTCTTGCTTTGAGTGACAATACGCCTTTGAATCACCATCAGTTAGCAAACTATATGTCCGACATTTAACTCTAACTCTAGGTAACGTAATTATGGCGACATTTTTTACATTAGTTTATAGACTACTCTTGCCTTGAGTGACAATAGGCCGTAGAATCACCATCGGCCAGCAAACTACATGTCTGCCCGACATTAAACTCTAAACTACATTTTAAGGCGATTTCGTCTACATTTCCCGGTGCCATGGCCTAGGTAACGTAATTATGGCGACATTTTTTACATTAATTTATAGACTACTCTTGCCTTGAGTGACAATAGGCCGTAGAATCACCATCGGCCAGCAAACTACATGTCTGCCCGACATTTAACTCTAAACTACATTTTAAGGCGATTTCGTCTACATTTCCCGGTGCCACTGCCTAGGTAACGTAATTATTGCAACTTTTTTTTAAATATCTTACAGAATGTTCTTAGTTTGAGTGACATTACGCCTTAGAATCACCATCGGCCAGCAAACTACATGTCTGCCCGACATTTAACTCTAAACTACATTTTAAGGCGATTTCGTCTACATTTCCCGGTGCCACGGCCTAGGTAACGTAATTATTGCAACTTTTTTTTAAATATCTTTTAGAATGCTCTTAGTTTGAGTGACAATACGCCTTAGAATCACCATCGGCCAGCAAACTACATGTCTGCCCGACATTTAACTCTAAACCACATTTTTAAGGCGATTTCGTCTACATTTCCCGGTGCCACGGCCTAGGTAACGTAATTATTGCAATTTTTTTTACATTTTTTTATAGAATACCTTTGCCTAGAGTGACAATATGCCTTTGAATTACCACCGGCCAGCAAAATATATGTCTGTCCGACAATCAACTTAAAACTACATTTTTATGGTGATTTCGTCTACATTTCCCGGTGCCACGGCCTAGGTAACGTAATTATAGCTACTTTTTTACCTTATCTTATAGAATACTCTTGTGTTGAGTGACAATAGGCTTTAAAATCACCATCGGCGAGCAAACTACATGTCTGCCCGACATTTAACTCTAAGTCACTATTTGAAGGCGATTTCGTCTACATTTCCTGGTGCCACGGCCTAGGTAACGTAATTATTGCAACTTTTTTTACATTATCATATAGAATACTCTTTCCTTGAGTGACACTAGGCCTTTGAATCACTATCGGCCAGCAAAATATATGTCTGTCCGACAATCAACTTTAAACTACATTTTTATGGTGATTTAGTCTACATTTCCCGGTGCCACGGCCTAGGTAACGTAATTATATTGACATTTTTTACATTATCTTATAGAATACTCTTGCTTTGAGTGACAATAGGCCTTCGAATCACCATCAGTTAGCAAACTACATGTCCGACATTTAACTCTAACTCTAGGTAACGTAATTATGGCGACATTTTTTACATTAATTTATAGACTATTCTTGCCTTGAGTGACAATAGGCCGTAGAATCACCATCGGCCAGCAAACTACATGTCTGCCCGACATTTAACTCTAAACTACATTTTAAGGCGATTTCGTCTACATTTCCCAGTGCCGCGGCCTAGGTAACGTAATCATGGCGACATTTTTTACAATAATTTATAGAATACTCTTGCCTTGAGTGACAATAGGCCGTAGAATCACCATCAGCCAGCAAACTACATGTCTGCCCGGCATTTAACTCTAAACTACATTTTAAGGCGATTTCGTCTACATTTCCCGGTGCCACGGCCTAGGTAACGTAATTATTGCAACTTTTTTTACATTATCTTATATAATGCTCTTACTTTGAGTGACATTACGCCTTAGCATCACCATCGGCCAGCAAACTACATGTCTGCCCGACATTTAACTCTAAACTACATTTTAAGGCAATTTCGTCTACATTTCCCGGTGCCACGGCCTAAGTAACGTAATTATGGCGACATTTTTTACATAAATTTATAGAATACTCTTGCCTTGAGTGACAATATGCCGTAGAATCACCATCGGCCTGCAAACTACATGTCTGCCCGACATTTAACTCTAAACTACATTTTTAAGGCGATTACGTCTACATTTCCCGGTGCCACGGCCTAGATAACGTAAATATAGCAACTTTTTTTACATTATCTTATAGAATACTCTTGCTATGAGTGACAATATGCCTTAGAATAACCATCGGCCAGCAAACTACATGTCTGCCCGACTTTCAACTCTAAACTATATTTTTATGGCGGTTTTGTCTACATTTCCCGGTGCCACGGCCTAGATAACGTAATTATTGCAACGTTGTTTACATTTTATTATAGAATACTCTTAGTTTGAGTGATAATAGGCCTAAGAATCACCATCGGCTAGCAAATTACATGTCTGCCCGACATTCAACTCTAAACTATATTTTTATGGCGGTTTTGTCTACATTTCCCGGTGCCACGGCCTAGATAACGTAATTATTGCAACGTTGTTTACATTTTATTATAGAATACTCTTAGTTTGAGTGATAATAGGCCTAAAAATCACCATCGGCTAGCAAACTACATGTCTGCCCGACATTTAACTCTAAACTACATTTTAAGGCGATTTCGTCTACATTTCCCGGTGCCACGGCCTAGGTAACGTAACTATAGCGACTTTTTTTACATTATCTTAGATAATACTCTTGTTTTGAGTGACAATAGGCCTTTGAATCACCATCGGCTAGCAAACGACATGTCTGCCCGACATTTAAATATAAACTACATTTTTATCGCGGTTTTGTCTACATTTCCCGGTACTTAGGCTTAGTTAACGTAATTATTTCAACTTTTTTCACATTATATTATAGAATACTCTTGCCCTAAGTGACAATAGGCCTTAGAATCACCATCGGCCAGCAAACTACATGTCTGCCCGACATTTAACTCTAAACTACATTTTTAAGGCGATTACGTCTACATTTCCCGGTGCCACGGCCTAGATAACGTAAATATAGCAACTTTTTTTACATTATCTTATAAAATGTTCTTGCTTTGAGTGACAGTTTGCCTTAGAATAACCATCGGCCATTAAACTACATGTCTGCCCGACATTCAACTCTAAACTATATTTTTATGGCGGTTTTGTCTACATTTCCCGGTGCCACGGCCTAGATAACGTAACTATTGCAACGTTTTTTACATTTTATTATAGAATACTCTTAGTTTGAGTGATAATAGGCCTAAGAATCACCATCGGCCAGCAAACTACATGTCTGCCCGACATTTAACTCTAAACTACATTTTAAGGCGATTTTGTCTACATTTCCCGGTGCCGTGGCCTAGGTAACGAAACTATAGCGACTTTTTTTACATTATCTTTAAGAATACTCTTGTTTTGAGTGACAATAGGCCTTTGAATCACCATCGGCCAGCAAACGACATGTCTGCCCGACATTTAAATATAAACTACATTTTTATCGCGGTTTTGTCTACATTTCCCGGTACTAAGGCTTAGTTAATGTAATTATTTCAACTTTTTTCACATTATATTATAGAATACTCTTGCCTTAAGTGACAATAGGCCTTAGAATCACCATCGGCCAGCAAACTACATGTCTGCTCGACATTTAACTCTAAACTACATTTTTAAGGCGATTACGTCTACATTTCCCGGTGCCACGGCCTAGATAACGTAAATATAGCAACTTTTTTTACATTAACTTATAGAATACTCTTGCTTTGAGTGACAATATGCCTTAAAATAACCATCGGCCAGCAAACTACATGTCTGCCCGACATTCAACTCTAAACTATATTTTTATGGCGGTTTTGTCTACATTTCCCGGTGCCACGGCCTAGGTAACGTAATTATAGCGACTTTTTTACATTATCTTATAGAATACTCTTGTGTTGAGTGACAATAGGCCTTAAAATCACCATCGGCCAGCAAACTACATGTCTGCCCGACATTCAACTCTAAACTATATTTTTATGGCGGTTTTGTCTACATTTCCCGGTGCCACGGCCTAGGTAACGTAATTATAGCAACTTTTTTACATTATCTTATAGAATACTCTTGTGTTGAGTGACAATAGGCCTTAAAATCACCATCGGCCGGCAAACTACATGTCTGCCCGACATTTAACTCTAAGTCACTATTTGAAGGCGATTTCGTCTACATTTCCTGGTGCCACGGCCTAGGTAACATAATTATTGCATTTTTTTTTACATTATCTTATAGAATTCTCTTGCCTTGAGTGACAATAAGCCTATAAATTACCATCGGCTAGCAAAATATATGTCTGTCCGACAATCAACTTTAAACTACATTTTTATGGTGATTTCGTCTACATTTCCCGGTGCCACGGCCTAGATAACGTAATTATTGCAACTTTTTTTACATTATCTTATAGAATACTCTAGCTTTAAGTGATAATAGGCCTCAGAATCACCATCGGCCAGCAAACTATATGTTTTCCCGACATTTAACTCTAAACAACATTTTTAAGACGATTTCGTCTACATTTCCCGGTGCCACGGCCTAGGTAACGTAATTATAGCGACATTTTTTACATTATCTTATAGAATACTCTTGCTTTGAGTTACAATATGTCTTAAATTAACCATCGGCCAGCAAACTACATGTCTGCCCGACATTGAACTCTAAGTCTCTGTTTTAAGGCGATTTCGTCTACATTTACCGGTGCCACGGCCTAGGTAACATAATTATTGCAACTTTTTTTACATTATCATATAGAATACTCTTGCCTTGAGTGACAATAGGCCGTAGAATCACCATCGGCCAGCAAACTACATGTCTGCCCGACATTTAACTCTAAACTACATTTTAAGGCGATTTCGTCTACATTTCCCGGTGCCACGGCCTAGGTAACGTAATTATGGCGACATTTTTTACATTAATTTATAGACTACTCTTGCTTTGAGTGACAATACGCCGTAGAATCACCATCGGCCAGCAAACTACATGTCTGCCCGACATTTAACTCTAAACTACATTTTAAGGCGATTTCGTCTACATTTCCCGGTGCCACGGCCTAGGTAACGTAATTATTGCAACTTTTTTTTAAATATCTTATAGAATGCTCTTGGTTTGAGTGACATTCCGCCTTAGAATCACCATCGGCCAGCAAACTACATGTCTGCCGGACATTTAACTCTAAACCACATTTTTAAGGCGATTTCGTCTACATTTCCCGGTGCCACGGCCTAGGTAACGTAATTATTGCAATTTTTTTTACATTTTTTTATAGAATATCTTTGCCTAGAGTGACAATAGGCCTTTGAATTACCATCGGCCACCAAAATATATGTCTGTCCGACAATCAACTTAAAACTACATTTTTATGGTGATTTCGTCTACATTTCCCGGTGCCACGGCCTAGGTAACGTAATTATAGCGATTTTTTTACCTTATCTTATAGAATACTCTTGTGTTGAGTGACAATAGGCCTTAAAATCACCATCGGCCAGCAAACTACATGTCTGCCCGACATTTAACTCTAAGTCACTATTTGAAGGCGATTTCGTCTACATTTCCTGGTGCCACGGCCTAGGTAACGTAATTATTGCAACTTTTATTACATTATCATATAGAATACTCTTGCCTTGAGTGACAATAGGCCTTTGAATCACTATCGGCCGGCAAACTACATGTCTGCCCGACATTTAACTCTAAGTCACTATTTGAAGGCGATTTCGTCTACATTTCCTGGTGCCACGGCCTAGGTAACATAATTATTGCATTTTTTTTTACATTATCTTATAGAATTCTCTTGCCTTGAGTGACAATAGGCCTATAAATTACCATCGGCTAGCAAAATATATGTCTGTCCGACAATCAACTTTAAACTACATTTTTATGGTGATTTCGTCTACATTTCCCGGTGCCACGGCCTAGATAACGTAATTATTGCAACTTGTTTTACATTATCTTATAGAATACTATAGCTTTAAGTGATAATAGGCCTCAGAATCACCATCGGCCAGCAATCTATATGTTTTCCCGACATTTAACTCTAAACAACATTTTTAAGACGATTTCGTCTACATTTCCCGGTGCCACGGCCTAGGTAACGTAATTATAGCGACATTTTTTACATTATCTTATAGAATTCTCTTGCTTTGAGTTACAATACGTCTTAAATTAACCATCCGCCAGCAAACTACATGTCTGCCCGACATTGAACTCTAAGTCTCTGTTTTAAGGCGATTTCGTCTACATTTACCGGTGCCACGGCCTAGGTAACATAATTATTGCAACTTTTTTTACATTATCATATAGAATACTCTTGCCTTGAGTGACAATAGGCCGTAGAATCACCATCGGCCAGCAAACTACATGTCTGCCCGACTTTTAACTCTAAACTACATTTTAAGGCGATTTCGTCTACATTTCCCGGTGCCACGGCCTAGGTAACGTAATTATGGCGACAGTTTTTACATTAATTTATAGACTACTCTTGCTTTGAGTGACAATACGCCGTAGAATCACCATCGGCCAGCAAACTACATGTCTGCCCGACATTTAACTCTAAACTACATTTTAAGGCGATTTCGTCTACATTTCCCGGTGCCACGGCCTAGGTAACGTAATTATTGCAACTTTTTTTTAAATATCTTATAGAATGCTCTTGGTTTGAGTGACATTCCGCCTTAGAATCACCATCGGCCAGCAAACTACATGTCTGCCGGACATTTAACTCTAAGCCACATTTTTAAGGCGATTTCGTCTACATTTTCCGGTGCCACGGCCTAGGTAACGTAATTATTGCAATTTTTTTTACATTTTTTTATAGAATATCTTTGCCTAGAGTGACAATAGGCCTTTGAATTACCATCGGCCACCAAAATATATGTCTGTCCGACAATCAACTTAAAACTACATTTTTATGGTGATTTCGTCTACATTTCCCGGTGCCACGGCCTAGGTAACGTAATTATAGCGATTTTTTTACCTTATCTTATAGAATACTCTTGTGTTGAGTGACAATAGGCCTTAAAATCACCATCGGCCAGCAAACTACATGTCTGCCCGACATTTAACTCTAAGTCACTATTTGAAGGCGATTTCGTCTACATTTCCTGGTGCCACGGCCTAGGTAACGTAATTATTGCAACTTTTTTTACATTATCATATAGAATACTCTTGCCTTGAGTGACAATAGGCCTTTGAATCACTATCGGCCAGCAAAATATATGTCTGTCCGACAATCAACTTTAAACTACATTTTTATGGTGATTTAGTCTACATTTCCCGGTGCCACGGCCTAGGTAACGGAATTATAGCGACATTTTTTACATTATCTTATAGAATACTCTTGCTTTGAGTGACAATACGCCTTTGAATCACCATCAGTTAGCAAACTATATGTCCGACATTTAACTCTAACTCTAGGTAACGTAATTATGGCGACATTTTTTACATTAGTTTATAGACTACTCTTGCCTTGAGTGACAATAGGCCGTAGAATCACCATCGGCCAGCAAACTACATGTCTGCCCGACATTTAACTCTAAACTACATTTTAAGGCGATTTCGTCTACATTTCCCGGTGCCATGGCCTAGGTAACGTAATTATGGCGACATTTTTTACATTAATTTATAGACTACTCTTGCCTTGAGTGACAATAGGCCGTAGAATCACCATCGGCCAGCAAACTACATGTCTGCCCGACATTTAACTCTAAACTACATTTTAAGGCGATTTCGTCTACATTTCCCGGTGCCACTGCCTAGGTAACGTAATTATTGCAACTTTTTTTTAAATATCTTACAGAATGTTCTTAGTTTGAGTGACATTACGCCTTAGAATCACCATCGGCCAGCAAACTACATGTCTGCCCGACATTTAACTCTAAACCACATTTTTAAGGCGATTTCGTCTACATTTCCCGGTGCCACGGCCTAGGTAACGTAATTATTGCAATTTTTTTTACATTTTTTTATAGAATACCTTTGCTTAGAGTGACAATAGGCCTTTGAATTACCATCGGCCAGCAAAATATATGTCTGTCCGACAATCAACTTAAAACTACATTTTTATGGTGATTTCGTCTACATTTCCCGGTGCCACGGCCTAGGTAACGTAATTATAGCGACTTTTTTACCTTTTCTTATAGAATCCTCTTGCTTTGAGTTACAATAGGTCTTAAATTAACCATCGGCCAGCAAACTACATGTCTGCCCGACATTGAACTCTAAGTCTCTGTTTTAAGGCCATTTCGTCTACATTTACCGGTGCCACGGCCTAGGTAACATAATTATTGCAACTTTTTTTACATTATCATATAGAATACTCTTGTCTTGAGTGACAATAGACCTTTGAATCACTATCGGCCAGCAAAATATATGTCTGTCCGACAATCAACTTTAAACTACATTTTTATGGTGATTTAGTCTACATTTCCCGGTGCCACGGCCTAGGTAACGTAATTATAGCGACATTTTTTACATTATCTTATAGAATGCTCTTGCTTAGAGTGACAAAAGGCCTTCAAATCACCATCAGTTAGCAAACTACATGTCTGCCCGACATTTAACTCTAAACTACATTTTAAGGCGATTTCGTCTACATTTCCCGGTGCCACGGCCTAGGTAACGTAATTATGGCGACATTTTTTACATTATTTTATAGACTACTCTTGCCTTGAGTGACAATAGGCCGTAGAATCACCATCGGCCAGCAAACTACATGTCTGCCCGACATTTAACTCTAAACTACATTTTAAGGCGATTTCGTCTACATTTCCCGGTGCCATGGCCTAGGTAACGTAATTATGGCGACATTTTTTACATTAATTTATAGACTACTCTTGCCTTGAGTGACAATAGGCCGTAGAATCACCATCGGCCAGCAAACTACATGTCTACCCGACATTTAACTCTAAACTACATTTTAAGGCGATTTCGTCTACATTTCCCGGTGCCACGGCCTAGGTAACGTAATTATGGCGACATTTTTTACATTAATTTATAGACTACTCTTTCTTTAAGTGACAATATCCCGTAGAATCACCATCGGCCAGCAAACTACATGTCTGCCCGACATTTAACTCTAAACTACATTTTAAGGCGATTTCGTCTACATTTCCCGGTGCCACGGCCTAGGTAACGTAATTATTGCAACTTTTTTTTAAATATCTTTTAGAATGCTCTTAGTTTGAGTGACAATACGCCTTATAATCACCATCGGCCAGCAAACTACATGTCTGCCCGACATTTAACTCTAAACCACATTTTTAAGGCGATTTCGTCTACATTTCCCGGTGCCACGGCCTAGGTAACGTAATTATTGCAATTTTTTTTACATTTTTTTATAGAATACCTTTGCCTAGAGTGACAATATGCCTTTGAATTACCACCGGCCAGCAAAATATATGTCTGTCCGACAATCAACTTAAAACTACATTTTTATGGTGATTTCGTCTACATTTCCCGGTGCCACGGCCTAGGTAACGTAATTATAGCTACTTTTTTACCTTATCTTATAGAATACTCTTGTGTTGAGTGACAATAGGCTTTAAAATCACCATCGGCGAGCAAACTACATGTCTGCCCGACATTTAACTCTAAGTCACTATTTGAAGGCGATTTCGTCTACATTTCCTGGTGCCACGGCCTAGGTAACGTAATTATTGCAACTTTTTTTACATTATCATATAGAATACTCTTTCCTTGAGTGACACTAGGCCTTTGAATCACTATCGGCCAGCAAAATATATGTCTGTCCGACAATCAACTTTAAACTACATTTTTATGGTGATTTAGTCTACATTTCCCGGTGCCACGGCCTAGGTAACGTAATTATAGCGACATTTTTTACATTATCTTATAGAATACTCTTGCTTTGAGTGACAATAGGCCTTCGAATCACCATCAGTTAGCAAACTACATGTCCGACATTTAACTCTAACTCTAGGTAACGTAATTGTGGCGACATTTTTTACATTAATTTATAGACTATTCTTGCCTTGAGTGACAATAGGCCGTAGAATCACCATCGGCCAGCAAACTACATGTCTGCCCGACATTTAACTCTAAACTACATTTTAAGGCGATTTCGTCTACATTTCCCGGTGCCGCGGCCTAGGTAACGTAATCATGGCGACATTTTTTACAATAATTTATAGAATACTCTTGCCTTGAGTGACAATAGGCCGTAGAATCACCATCGGCCAGCAAACTACATGTCTGCCCGGCATTTAACTCTAAACTACATTTTAAGGCGATTTCGTCTACATTTCCCGGTGCCACGGCCTAGATAACGTAATTATTGCAACGTTGTTTACATTTTATTATAGAATACTCTTAGTTTGAGTGATAATAGGCCTAAGAATCACCATCGGCTAGCAAACTACATGTCTGCCCGACATTCAACTCTAAACTATATTTTTATGGCGGTTTTGTCTACATTTCCCGGTGCCACGGCCTAGATAACGTAATTATTGCATTGTTGTTTACATTTTATTATAGAATACTCTTAGTTTGAGTGATAGTATGCCTAAAAATCACCATCGGCTAGCAAACTACATGTCTGCCCGACATTTAACTCTAAACTACATTTTAAGGCGATTTCGTCTACATTTCCCGGTGCCACGGCCCAGGTAACGTAACTATAGCGACTTTTTTTACATTATCTTAGATAATGCTCTTGTCTTGAGTGACAATAGGCCTTTGAATCACCATCGGCCAGCAAACGACATGTCTACCCGACATTTAACTCTAAACTACATTTTAAGGCGATTTCGTCTACATTTCCCGGTGCCACGGCCTAGGTAACGTAATTATGGCGACATTTTTTACATTAATTTATAGACTACTCTTTCTTTAAGTGACAATATCCCGTAGAATCACCATCGGACAGCAAACTACATGTCTGCCCGACATTTAACTCTAAACTACATTTTAAGGCGATTTCGTCTACATTTCCCGGTGCCACGGCCTAGGTAACGTAATTATTGCAACTTTTTTTTAAATATCTTTTAGAATGCTCTTAGTTTGAGTGACAATACGCCTTAGAATCACCATCGGCCAGCAAACTACATGTCTGCCCGACATTTAACTCTAAACCACATTTTTAAGGCGATTTCGTCTACATTTCCCGGTGCCACGGCCTAGGTAACGTAATTATTGCAATTTTTTTTACATTTTTTTATAGAATACCTTTGCCTAGAGTGACAATATGCCTTTGAATTACCACCGGCCAGCAAAATATATGTCTGTCCGACAATCAACTTAAAACTACATTTTTATGGTGATTTCGTCTACATTTCCCGGTGCCACGGCCTAGGTAACGTAATTATAGCTACTTTTTTACCTTATCTTATAGAATACTCTTGTGTTGAGTGACAATAGGCCTTAAAATCACCATCGGCGAGCAAACTACATGTCTGCCCGACATTTAACTCTAAGTCACTATTTGAAGGCGATTTCGTCTACATTTCCTGGTGCCACGGCCTAGGTAACGTAATTATTGCAACTTTTTTTACATTATCATATAGAATACTCTTTCCTTGAGTGACACTAGGCCTTTGAATCACTATCGGCCAGCAAAATATATGTCTGTCCGACAATCAACTTTAAACTACATTTTTATGGTGATTTAGTCTACATTTCCCGGTGCCACGGCCTAGGTAACGTAATTATAGCGACATTTTTTACATTATCTTATAGAATACTCTTGCTTTGAGTGACAATAGGCCTTCGAATCACCATCAGTTAGCAAACTACATGTCCGACATTTAACTCTAACTCTAGGTAACGTAATTATGGCGACATTTTTTACATTAATTTATAGACTATTCTTGCCTTGAGTGACAATAGGCCGTAGAATCACCATCGGCCAGCAAACTACATGTCTGCCCGACATTTAACTCTAAACTACATTTTAAGGCGATTTCGTCTACATTTCCCGGTGCCGCGGCCTAGGTAACGTAATCATGGCGACATTTTTTACAATAATTTATAGAATACTCTTGCCTTGAGTGACAATAGGCCGTAGAATCACCATCGGCCAGCAAACTACATGTCTGCCCGGCATTTAACTCTAAACTACATTTTAAGGCGATTTCGTCTACATTTCCCGGTGCCACGGCCTAGGTAACGTAATTATTGCAACTTTTTTTACATTATCTTATATAATGCTCTTACTTTGAGTGACATTATGCCTTAGCATCACCATCGGCCAGCAAACTACATGTCTGCCCGACATTTAACTCTAAACTACATTTTAAGGCGATTTCGTCTATATTTCCCGGTGCCACGGCCTAAGTAACGTAATTATGGCGACATTTTATACATAAATTTATAGAATACTCTTGCCTTGAGTGACAATATGCCGTAGAATCACCATCGGCCTGCAAACTACATGTCTGCCCGACATTTAACTCTAAACTACATTTTTAAGGCGATTACGTCTACATTTCCCGGTGCCACGGCCTAGATAACGTAAATATAGCAACTTTTTTTACATTATCTTATAGAATACTCTTGCTATGAGTGACAATATGCCTTAGAATAACCATCGGCCAGCAAACTACATGTCTGCCCGACTTTCAACTCTAAACTATATTTTTATGGCGGTTTTGTCTACATTTCCCGGTGCCATGGCCTAGGTAACGTAATTATGGCGACATTTTTTACATTAATTTATAGACTACTCTTGCCTTGAGTGACAATAGGCCGTAGAATCACCATCGGCCAGCAAACTACATGTCTGCCCGACATTTAACTCTAAACTACATTTTAAGGCGATTTCGTCTACATTTCCCGGTGCCACTGCCTAGGTAACGTAATTATTGCAACTTTTTTTTAAATATCTTACAGAATGTTCTTAGTTTGAGTGACATTACGCCTTAGAATCACCATCGGCCAGCAAACTACATGTCTGCCCGACATTTAACTCTAAACTACATTTTAAGGCGATTTCGTCTACATTTCCCGGTGCCACGGCCTAGGTAACGTAATTATTGCAACTTTTTTTTAAATATCTTTTAGAATGCTCTTAGTTTGAGTGACAATACGCCTTAGAATCACCATCGGCCAGCAAACTACATGTCTGCCCGACATTTAACTCTAAACCACATTTTTAAGGCGATTTCGTCTACATTTCCCGGTGCCACGGCCTAGGTAACGTAATTATTGCAATTTTTTTTACATTTTTTTATAGAATACCTTTGCCTAGAGTGACAATATGCCTTTCAATTACCACCGGCCAGCAAAATATATGTCTGTCCGACAATCAACTTAAAACTACATTTTTATGGTGATTTCGTCTACATTTCCCGGTGCCACGGCCTAGGTAACGTAATTATAGCTACTTTTTTACCTTATCTTATAGAATACTCTTGTGTTGAGTGACAATAGGCTTTAAAATCACCATCGGCGAGCAAACTACATGTCTGCCCGACATTTAACTCTAAGTCACTATTTGAAGGCGATTTCGTCTACATTTCCTGGTGCCACGGCCTAGGTAACGTAATTATTGCAACTTTTTTTACATTATCATATAGAATACTCTTTCCTTGAGTGACACTAGGCCTTTGAATCACTATCGGCCAGCAAAATATATGTCTGTCCGACAATCAACTTTAAACTACATTTTTATGGTGATTTAGTCTACATTTCCCGGTGCCACGGCCTAGGTAACGTAATTATATTGACATTTTTTACATTATCTTATAGAATACTCTTGCTTTGAGTGACAATAGGCCTTCGAATCACCATCAGTTAGCAAACTACATGTCCGACATTTAACTCTAACTCTAGGTAACGTAATTATGGCGACATTTTTTACATTAATTTATAGACTATTCTTGCCTTGAGTGACAATAGGCCGTAGAATCACCATCGGCCAGCAAACTACATGTCTGCCCGACATTTAACTCTAAACTACATTTTAAGGCGATTTCGTCTACATTTCCCAGTGCCGCGGCCTAGGTAACGTAATCATGGCGACATTTTTTACAATAATTTATAGAATACTCTTGCCTTGAGTGACAATAGGCCGTAGAATCACCATCAGCCAGCAAACTACATGTCTGCCCGGCATTTAACTCTAAACTACATTTTAAGGCGATTTCGTCTACATTTCCCGGTGCCACGGCCTAGGTAACGTAATTATTGCAACTTTTTTTACATTATCTTATATAATGCTCTTACTTTGAGTGACATTACGCCTTAGCATCACCATCGGCCAGCAAACTACATGTCTGCCCGACATTTAACTCTAAACTACATTTTAAGGCAATTTCGTCTACATTTCCCGGTGCCACGGCCTAAGTAACGTAATTATGGCGACATTTTTTACATAAATTTATAGAATACTCTTGCCTTGAGTGACAATATGCCGTAGAATCACCATCGGCCTGCAAACTACATGTCTGCCCGACATTTAACTCTAAACTACATTTTTAAGGCGATTACGTCTACATTTCCCGGTGCCACGGCCTAGATAACGTAAATATAGCAACTTTTTTTACATTATCTTATAGAATACTCTTGCTATGAGTGACAATATGCCTTAGAATAACCATCGGCCAGCAAACTACATGTCTGCCCGACTTTCAACTCTAAACTATATTTTTATGGCGGTTTTGTCTACATTTCCCGGTGCCACGGCCTAGATAACGTAATTATTGCAACGTTGTTTACATTTTATTATAGAATACTCTTAGTTTGAGTGATAATAGGCCTAAGAATCACCATCGGCTAGCAAATTACATGTCTGCCCGACATTCAACTCTAAACTATATTTTTATGGCGGTTTTGTCTACATTTCCCGGTGCCACGGCCTAGATAACGTAATTATTGCAACGTTGTTTACATTTTATTATAGAATACTCTTAGTTTGAGTGATAATAGGCCTAAAAATCACCATCGGCTAGCAAACTACATGTCTGCCCGACATTTAACTCTAAACTACATTTTAAGGCGATTTCGTCTACATTTCCCGGTGCCACGGCCTAGGTAACGTAACTATAGCGACTTTTTTTACATTATCTTAGATAATACTCTTGTTTTGAGTGACAATAGGCCTTTGAATCACCATCGGCTAGCAAACGACATGTCTGCCCGACATTTAAATATAAACTACATTTTTATCGCGGTTTTGTCTACATTTCCCGGTACTTAGGCTTAGTTAACGTAATTATTTCAACTTTTTTCACATTATATTATAGAATACTCTTGCCCTAAGTGACAATAGGCCTTAGAATCACCATCGGCCAGCAAACTACATGTCTGCCCGACATTTAACTCTAAACTACATTTTTAAGGCGATTACGTCTACATTTCCCGGTGCCACGGCCTAGATAACGTAAATATAGCAACTTTTTTTACATTATCTTATAAAATGTTCTTGCTTTGAGTGACAGTTTGCCTTAGAATAACCATCGGCCATTAAACTACATGTCTGCCCGACATTCAACTCTAAACTATATTTTTATGGCGGTTTTGTCTACATTTCCCGGTGCCACGGCCTAGATAACGTAACTATTGCAACGTTTTTTACATTTTATTATAGAATACTCTTAGTTTGAGTGATAATAGGCCTAAGAATCACCATCGGCCAGCAAACTACATGTCTGCCCGACATTTAACTCTAAACTACATTTTAAGGCGATTTTGTCTACATTTCCCGGTGCCGTGGCCTAGGTAACGAAACTATAGCGACTTTTTTTACATTATCTTTAAGAATACTCTTGTTTTGAGTGACAATAGGCCTTTGAATCACCATCGGCCAGCAAACGACATGTCTGCCCGACATTTAAATATAAACTACATTTTTATCGCGGTTTTGTCTACATTTCCCGGTACTAAGGCTTAGTTAATGTAATTATTTCAACTTTTTTCACATTATATTATAGAATACTCTTGCCTTAAGTGACAATAGGCCTTAGAATCACCATCGGCCAGCAAACTACATGTCTGCTCGACATTTAACTCTAAACTACATTTTTAAGGCGATTACGTCTACATTTCCCGGTGCCACGGCCTAGATAACGTAAATATAGCAACTTTTTTTACATTAACTTATAGAATACTCTTGCTTTGAGTGACAATATGCCTTAAAATAACCATCGGCCAGCAAACTACATGTCTGCCCGACATTCAACTCTAAACTATATTTTTATGGCGGTTTTGTCTACATTTCCCGGTGCCACGGCCTAGGTAACGTAATTATAGCGACTTTTTTACATTATCTTATAGAATACTCTTGTGTTGAGTGACAATAGGCCTTAAAATCACCATCGGCCAGCAAACTACATGTCTGCCCGACATTCAACTCTAAACTATATTTTTATGGCGGTTTTGTCTACATTTCCCGGTGCCACGGCCTAGGTAACGTAATTATAGCAACTTTTTTACATTATCTTATAGAATACTCTTGTGTTGAGTGACAATAGGCCTTAAAATCACCATCGGCCGGCAAACTACATGTCTGCCCGACATTTAACTCTAAGTCACTATTTGAAGGCGATTTCGTCTACATTTCCTGGTGCCACGGCCTAGGTAACATAATTATTGCATTTTTTTTTACATTATCTTATAGAATTCTCTTGCCTTGAGTGACAATAAGCCTATAAATTACCATCGGCTAGCAAAATATATGTCTGTCCGACAATCAACTTTAAACTACATTTTTATGGTGATTTCGTCTACATTTCCCGGTGCCACGGCCTAGATAACGTAATTATTGCAACTTTTTTTACATTATCTTATAGAATACTCTAGCTTTAAGTGATAATAGGCCTCAGAATCACCATCGGCCAGCAAACTATATGTTTTCCCGACATTTAACTCTAAACAACATTTTTAAGACGATTTCGTCTACATTTCCCGGTGCCACGGCCTAGGTAACGTAATTATAGCGACATTTTTTACATTATCTTATAGAATACTCTTGCTTTGAGTTACAATATGTCTTAAATTAACCATCGGCCAGCAAACTACATGTCTGCCCGACATTGAACTCTAAGTCTCTGTTTTAAGGCGATTTCGTCTACATTTACCGGTGCCACGGCCTAGGTAACATAATTATTGCAACTTTTTTTACATTATCATATAGAATACTCTTGCCTTGAGTGACAATAGGCCGTAGAATCACCATCGGCCAGCAAACTACATGTCTGCCCGACATTTAACTCTAAACTACATTTTAAGGCGATTTCGTCTACATTTCCCGGTGCCACGGCCTAGGTAACGTAATTATGGCGACATTTTTTACATTAATTTATAGACTACTCTTGCTTTGAGTGACAATACGCCGTAGAATCACCATCGGCCAGCAAACTACATGTCTGCCCGACATTTAACTCTAAACTACATTTTAAGGCGATTTCGTCTACATTTCCCGGTGCCACGGCCTAGGTAACGTAATTATTGCAACTTTTTTTTAAATATCTTATAGAATGCTCTTGGTTTGAGTGACATTCCGCCTTAGAATCACCATCGGCCAGCAAACTACATGTCTGCCGGACATTTAACTCTAAACCACATTTTTAAGGCGATTTCGTCTACATTTCCCGGTGCCACGGCCTAGGTAACGTAATTATTGCAATTTTTTTTACATTTTTTTATAGAATATCTTTGCCTAGAGTGACAATAGGCCTTTGAATTACCATCGGCCACCAAAATATATGTCTGTCCGACAATCAACTTAAAACTACATTTTTATGGTGATTTCGTCTACATTTCCCGGTGCCACGGCCTAGGTAACGTAATTATAGCGATTTTTTTACCTTATCTTATAGAATACTCTTGTGTTGAGTGACAATAGGCCTTAAAATCACCATCGGCCAGCAAACTACATGTCTGCCCGACATTTAACTCTAAGTCACTATTTGAAGGCGATTTCGTCTACATTTCCTGGTGCCACGGCCTAGGTAACGTAATTATTGCAACTTTTATTACATTATCATATAGAATACTCTTGCCTTGAGTGACAATAGGCCTTTGAATCACTATCGGCCGGCAAACTACATGTCTGCCCGACATTTAACTCTAAGTCACTATTTGAAGGCGATTTCGTCTACATTTCCTGGTGCCACGGCCTAGGTAACATAATTATTGCATTTTTTTTTACATTATCTTATAGAATTCTCTTGCCTTGAGTGACAATAGGCCTATAAATTACCATCGGCTAGCAAAATATATGTCTGTCCGACAATCAACTTTAAACTACATTTTTATGGTGATTTCGTCTACATTTCCCGGTGCCACGGCCTAGATAACGTAATTATTGCAACTTGTTTTACATTATCTTATAGAATACTATAGCTTTAAGTGATAATAGGCCTCAGAATCACCATCGGCCAGCAATCTATATGTTTTCCCGACATTTAACTCTAAACAACATTTTTAAGACGATTTCGTCTACATTTCCCGGTGCCACGGCCTAGGTAACGTAATTATAGCGACATTTTTTACATTATCTTATAGAATTCTCTTGCTTTGAGTTACAATACGTCTTAAATTAACCATCCGCCAGCAAACTACATGTCTGCCCGACATTGAACTCTAAGTCTCTGTTTTAAGGCGATTTCGTCTACATTTACCGGTGCCACGGCCTAGGTAACATAATTATTGCAACTTTTTTTACATTATCATATAGAATACTCTTGCCTTGAGTGACAATAGGCCGTAGAATCACCATCGGCCAGCAAACTACATGTCTGCCCGACTTTTAACTCTAAACTACATTTTAAGGCGATTTCGTCTACATTTCCCGGTGCCACGGCCTAGGTAACGTAATTATGGCGACAGTTTTTACATTAATTTATAGACTACTCTTGCTTTGAGTGACAATACGCCGTAGAATCACCATCGGCCAGCAAACTACATGTCTGCCCGACATTTAACTCTAAACTACATTTTAAGGCGATTTCGTCTACATTTCCCGGTGCCACGGCCTAGGTAACGTAATTATTGCAACTTTTTTTTAAATATCTTATAGAATGCTCTTGGTTTGAGTGACATTCCGCCTTAGAATCACCATCGGCCAGCAAACTACATGTCTGCCGGACATTTAACTCTAAGCCACATTTTTAAGGCGATTTCGTCTACATTTTCCGGTGCCACGGCCTAGGTAACGTAATTATTGCAATTTTTTTTACATTTTTTTATAGAATATCTTTGCCTAGAGTGACAATAGGCCTTTGAATTACCATCGGCCACCAAAATATATGTCTGTCCGACAATCAACTTAAAACTACATTTTTATGGTGATTTCGTCTACATTTCCCGGTGCCACGGCCTAGGTAACGTAATTATAGCGATTTTTTTACCTTATCTTATAGAATACTCTTGTGTTGAGTGACAATAGGCCTTAAAATCACCATCGGCCAGCAAACTACATGTCTGCCCGACATTTAACTCTAAGTCACTATTTGAAGGCGATTTCGTCTACATTTCCTGGTGCCACGGCCTAGGTAACGTAATTATTGCAACTTTTTTTACATTATCATATAGAATACTCTTGCCTTGAGTGACAATAGGCCTTTGAATCACTATCGGCCAGCAAAATATATGTCTGTCCGACAATCAACTTTAAACTACATTTTTATGGTGATTTAGTCTACATTTCCCGGTGCCACGGCCTAGGTAACGGAATTATAGCGACATTTTTTACATTATCTTATAGAATACTCTTGCTTTGAGTGACAATACGCCTTTGAATCACCATCAGTTAGCAAACTATATGTCCGACATTTAACTCTAACTCTAGGTAACGTAATTATGGCGACATTTTTTACATTAGTTTATAGACTACTCTTGCCTTGAGTGACAATAGGCCGTAGAATCACCATCGGCCAGCAAACTACATGTCTGCCCGACATTTAACTCTAAACTACATTTTAAGGCGATTTCGTCTACATTTCCCGGTGCCATGGCCTAGGTAACGTAATTATGGCGACATTTTTTACATTAATTTATAGACTACTCTTGCCTTGAGTGACAATAGGCCGTAGAATCACCATCGGCCAGCAAACTACATGTCTGCCCGACATTTAACTCTAAACTACATTTTAAGGCGATTTCGTCTACATTTCCCGGTGCCACTGCCTAGGTAACGTAATTATTGCAACTTTTTTTTAAATATCTTACAGAATGTTCTTAGTTTGAGTGACATTACGCCTTAGAATCACCATCGGCCAGCAAACTACATGTCTGCCCGACATTTAACTCTAAACCACATTTTTAAGGCGATTTCGTCTACATTTCCCGGTGCCACGGCCTAGGTAACGTAATTATTGCAATTTTTTTTACATTTTTTTATAGAATACCTTTGCTTAGAGTGACAATAGGCCTTTGAATTACCATCGGCCAGCAAAATATATGTCTGTCCGACAATCAACTTAAAACTACATTTTTATGGTGATTTCGTCTACATTTCCCGGTGCCACGGCCTAGGTAACGTAATTATAGCGACTTTTTTACCTTTTCTTATAGAATCCTCTTGCTTTGAGTTACAATAGGTCTTAAATTAACCATCGGCCAGCAAACTACATGTCTGCCCGACATTGAACTCTAAGTCTCTGTTTTAAGGCCATTTCGTCTACATTTACCGGTGCCACGGCCTAGGTAACATAATTATTGCAACTTTTTTTACATTATCATATAGAATACTCTTGTCTTGAGTGACAATAGACCTTTGAATCACTATCGGCCAGCAAAATATATGTCTGTCCGACAATCAACTTTAAACTACATTTTTATGGTGATTTAGTCTACATTTCCCGGTGCCACGGCCTAGGTAACGTAATTATAGCGACATTTTTTACATTATCTTATAGAATGCTCTTGCTTAGAGTGACAAAAGGCCTTCAAATCACCATCAGTTAGCAAACTACATGTCTGCCCGACATTTAACTCTAAACTACATTTTAAGGCGATTTCGTCTACATTTCCCGGTGCCACGGCCTAGGTAACGTAATTATGGCGACATTTTTTACATTATTTTATAGACTACTCTTGCCTTGAGTGACAATAGGCCGTAGAATCACCATCGGCCAGCAAACTACATGTCTGCCCGACATTTAACTCTAAACTACATTTTAAGGCGATTTCGTCTACATTTCCCGGTGCCATGGCCTAGGTAACGTAATTATGGCGACATTTTTTACATTAATTTATAGACTACTCTTGCCTTGAGTGACAATAGGCCGTAGAATCACCATCGGCCAGCAAACTACATGTCTACCCGACATTTAACTCTAAACTACATTTTAAGGCGATTTCGTCTACATTTCCCGGTGCCACGGCCTAGGTAACGTAATTATGGCGACATTTTTTACATTAATTTATAGACTACTCTTTCTTTAAGTGACAATATCCCGTAGAATCACCATCGGCCAGCAAACTACATGTCTGCCCGACATTTAACTCTAAACTACATTTTAAGGCGATTTCGTCTACATTTCCCGGTGCCACGGCCTAGGTAACGTAATTATTGCAACTTTTTTTTAAATATCTTTTAGAATGCTCTTAGTTTGAGTGACAATACGCCTTAGAATCACCATCGGCCAGCAAACTACATGTCTGCCCGACATTTAACTCTAAACCACATTTTTAAGGCGATTTCGTCTACATTTCCCGGTGCCACGGCCTAGGTAACGTAATTATTGCAATTTTTTTTACATTTTTTTATAGAATACCTTTGCCTAGAGTGACAATATGCCTTTGAATTACCACCGGCCAGCAAAATATATGTCTGTCCGACAATCAACTTAAAACTACATTTTTATGGTGATTTCGTCTACATTTCCCGGTGCCACGGCCTAGGTAACGTAATTATAGCTACTTTTTTACCTTATCTTATAGAATACTCTTGTGTTGAGTGACAATAGGCTTTAAAATCACCATCGGCGAGCAAACTACATGTCTGCCCGACATTTAACTCTAAGTCACTATTTGAAGGCGATTTCGTCTACATTTCCTGGTGCCACGGCCTAGGTAACGTAATTATTGCAACTTTTTTTACATTATCATATAGAATACTCTTTCCTTGAGTGACACTAGGCCTTTGAATCACTATCGGCCAGCAAAATATATGTCTGTCCGACAATCAACTTTAAACTACATTTTTATGGTGATTTAGTCTACATTTCCCGGTGCCACGGCCTAGGTAACGTAATTATAGCGACATTTTTTACATTATCTTATAGAATACTCTTGCTTTGAGTGACAATAGGCCTTCGAATCACCATCAGTTAGCAAACTACATGTCCGACATTTAACTCTAACTCTAGGTAACGTAATTGTGGCGACATTTTTTACATTAATTTATAGACTATTCTTGCCTTGAGTGACAATAGGCCGTAGAATCACCATCGGCCAGCAAACTACATGTCTGCCCGACATTTAACTCTAAACTACATTTTAAGGCGATTTCGTCTACATTTCCCGGTGCCGCGGCCTAGGTAACGTAATCATGGCGACATTTTTTACAATAATTTATAGAATACTCTTGCCTTGAGTGACAATAGGCCGTAGAATCACCATCGGCCAGCAAACTACATGTCTGCCCGGCATTTAACTCTAAACTACATTTTAAGGCGATTTCGTCTACATTTCCCGGTGCCACGGCCTAGATAACGTAATTATTGCAACGTTGTTTACATTTTATTATAGAATACTCTTAGTTTGAGTGATAATAGGCCTAAGAATCACCATCGGCTAGCAAACTACATGTCTGCCCGACATTCAACTCTAAACTATATTTTTATGGCGGTTTTGTCTACATTTCCCGGTGCCACGGCCTAGATAACGTAATTATTGCATTGTTGTTTACATTTTATTATAGAATACTCTTAGTTTGAGTGATAGTATGCCTAAAAATCACCATCGGCTAGCAAACTACATGTCTGCCCGACATTTAACTCTAAACTACATTTTAAGGCGATTTCGTCTACATTTCCCGGTGCCACGGCCCAGGTAACGTAACTATAGCGACTTTTTTTACATTATCTTAGATAATGCTCTTGTCTTGAGTGACAATAGGCCTTTGAATCACCATCGGCCAGCAAACGACATGTCTACCCGACATTTAACTCTAAACTACATTTTAAGGCGATTTCGTCTACATTTCCCGGTGCCACGGCCTAGGTAACGTAATTATGGCGACATTTTTTACATTAATTTATAGACTACTCTTTCTTTAAGTGACAATATCCCGTAGAATCACCATCGGACAGCAAACTACATGTCTGCCCGACATTTAACTCTAAACTACATTTTAAGGCGATTTCGTCTACATTTCCCGGTGCCACGGCCTAGGTAACGTAATTATTGCAACTTTTTTTTAAATATCTTTTAGAATGCTCTTAGTTTGAGTGACAATACGCCTTAGAATCACCATCGGCCAGCAAACTACATGTCTGCCCGACATTTAACTCTAAACCACATTTTTAAGGCGATTTCGTCTACATTTCCCGGTGCCACGGCCTAGGTAACGTAATTATTGCAATTTTTTTTACATTTTTTTATAGAATACCTTTGCCTAGAGTGACAATATGCCTTTGAATTACCACCGGCCAGCAAAATATATGTCTGTCCGACAATCAACTTAAAACTACATTTTTATGGTGATTTCGTCTACATTTCCCGGTGCCACGGCCTAGGTAACGTAATTATAGCTACTTTTTTACCTTATCTTATAGAATACTCTTGTGTTGAGTGACAATAGGCCTTAAAATCACCATCGGCGAGCAAACTACATGTCTGCCCGACATTTAACTCTAAGTCACTATTTGAAGGCGATTTCGTCTACATTTCCTGGTGCCACGGCCTAGGTAACGTAATTATTGCAACTTTTTTTACATTATCATATAGAATACTCTTTCCTTGAGTGACACTAGGCCTTTGAATCACTATCGGCCAGCAAAATATATGTCTGTCCGACAATCAACTTTAAACTACATTTTTATGGTGATTTAGTCTACATTTCCCGGTGCCACGGCCTAGGTAACGTAATTATAGCGACATTTTTTACATTATCTTATAGAATACTCTTGCTTTGAGTGACAATAGGCCTTCGAATCACCATCAGTTAGCAAACTACATGTCCGACATTTAACTCTAACTCTAGGTAACGTAATTATGGCGACATTTTTTACATTAATTTATAGACTATTCTTGCCTTGAGTGACAATAGGCCGTAGAATCACCATCGGCCAGCAAACTACATGTCTGCCCGACATTTAACTCTAAACTACATTTTAAGGCGATTTCGTCTACATTTCCCGGTGCCGCGGCCTAGGTAACGTAATCATGGCGACATTTTTTACAATAATTTATAGAATACTCTTGCCTTGAGTGACAATAGGCCGTAGAATCACCATCGGCCAGCAAACTACATGTCTGCCCGGCATTTAACTCTAAACTACATTTTAAGGCGATTTCGTCTACATTTCCCGGTGCCACGGCCTAGGTAACGTAATTATTGCAACTTTTTTTACATTATCTTATATAATGCTCTTACTTTGAGTGACATTATGCCTTAGCATCACCATCGGCCAGCAAACTACATGTCTGCCCGACATTTAACTCTAAACTACATTTTAAGGCGATTTCGTCTATATTTCCCGGTGCCACGGCCTAAGTAACGTAATTATGGCGACATTTTATACATAAATTTATAGAATACTCTTGCCTTGAGTGACAATATGCCGTAGAATCACCATCGGCCTGCAAACTACATGTCTGCCCGACATTTAACTCTAAACTACATTTTTAAGGCGATTACGTCTACATTTCCCGGTGCCACGGCCTAGATAACGTAAATATAGCAACTTTTTTTACATTATCTTATAGAATACTCTTGCTATGAGTGACAATATGCCTTAGAATAACCATCGGCCAGCAAACTACATGTCTGCCCGACTTTCAACTCTAAACTATATTTTTATGGCGGTTTTGTCTACATTTCCCGGTGCCACGGCCTAGATAACGTAATTATTGCAACGTTGTTTACATTTTAATATATAATACTCTTAGTTTGAGTGATAATAGGCCTAAGAATCACCATCGGCTAGCAAATTACATGTCTGCCCGACATTCAACTCTAAACTATATTTTTATGGCGGTTTTGTCTACATTTCCCGGTGCCACGGCCTAGATAACGTAATTATTGCAACGTTGTTTACATTTTATTATAGAATACTCTTAGTTTGAGTGATAATAGGCCTAAAAATCACCATCGGCTAGCAAACTACATGTCTGCCCGACATTTAACTCTAAACTACATTTTAAGGCGATTTCGTCAACATTTCCCGGTGCCACGGCCTAGGTAACGTAACTATAGCGACTTTTTTTACATTATCTTAGATAATACACTTGTTTTGAGTGACAATAGGCCTTTGAATCACCATCGGCTAGCAAACGACATGTCTGCCCGACATTTAAATATAAACTACATTTTTATCGCGGTTTTGTCTACATTTCCCGGTACTTAGGCTTAGTTAACGTAATTATTTCAACTTTTTTCACATTATATTATAGAATACTCTTGCCCTAAGTGACAATAGGCCTTAGAATCACCATCGGCCAGCAAACTACATGTCTGCCCGACATTTAACTCTAAACTACATTTTTAAGGCGATTACGTCTACATTTCCCGGTGCCACGGCCTAGATAACGTAAATATAGCAACTTTTTTTACATTATCTTATAAAATGTTCTTGCTTTGAGTGACAATTTGCCTTAGAATTACCATCGGCCATTAAACTACATGTCTGCCCGACATTCAACTCTAAACTATATTTTTATGGCGGTTTTGTCTACATTTCCCGGTGCCACGGCCTAGATAACGTAACTATTGCAACGTTTTTTACATTTTTTTATAGAATACTCTTAGTTTGAGTGATAATAGGCCTAAGAATTACCATCGGCCAGCAAACTACATGTCTGCCCGACATTTAACTCTAAACTACATTTTAAGGCGATTTTGTCTACATTTCCCGGTGCCGTGGCCTAGGTAACGAAACTATAGCGACTTTTTTTACATTATCTTTAAGAATACTCTTGTTTTGAGTGACAATAGGCCTTTCAATCACCATCGGCCAGCAAACGACATGTCTGCCCGACATTTAAATATAAACTACATTTTTATCGCGGTTTTGTCTACATTTCCCGGTACTAAGGCTTAGTTAACGTAATTATTTCAACTTTTTTCACATTATATTATAGAATACTCTTGCCTTAAGTGACAATAGGCCTTAGAATCACCATCGGCCAGCAAACTACATGTCTGCTCGACATTTAACTCTAAACTACATTTTTAAGGCGATTACGTCTACATTTCCCGGTGCCACGGCCTAGATAACGTAAATATAGCAACTTTTTTTACATTATCTTATAGAATACTCTTGTTTTGAGTGACAATATGCCTTAAAATAACCATCGGCCAGCAAACTACATGTCTGCCCGACATTCAACTCTAAACTATATTTTTATGGCGGTTTTGTCTACATTTCCCGGTGCCACGGCCTAGGTAACGTAATTATAGCGACTTTTTTACATTATCTTATAGAATACTCTTGTGTTGAGTGACAATAGGCCTTAAAATCACCATCGGCCAGCAAACTACATGTCTGCCCGACATTTAACTCTTAGTCAATATTTGAAGGCGATTTCGTCTACATTTCCTGGTGCCACGGCCTAGGTAACATAATTATTGCATTTTTTTTTACATTATCTTATAGAATCCTCTTGCCTTGAGTGACAATATGCCTATAAATTACCATCGGCTAGCTAAATATATGTCTGTCCGACAATCAACTTTAAACTACATTTTTATGGTGATTTCGTCTACATTTCCCGGTGCCACGGCCTAGATAACGTAATTATTGCAACTTTTTTTACATTATCATATAGAATACTCTATCTTTAAGTGATAATAGGCCTCAGAATCACCATCGGCCAGCAAACTATATGTTTTCCCGACATTTAACTCTAAACAACATTTTTAAGACGATTTCGTCTACATTTCCCGGTGCCACGGCCTAGGTAACGTAATTATAGCGACTTTTTTACATTATCTTATAGAATACTCTTGCTTTGAGTTACAATAGGTCTTAAATTAACCATCGGCCAGCAAACTACATGTCTGCCCGACATTGAACTCTAAGTCTCTGTTTTAAGGCGATTTCGTCTACATTTACCGGTGCCACGGCCTAGGTAACATAATTATTGCAACTTTTTTTACATTATCATATAGAATACTCTTGTTTTGAGTGCCAATAGAACTTTGAATCACTATCGGCCAGCAAAATATATGTCTGTCCGACAATCAACTTTAAACTACATTTTTATGGTGATTTAGTCTACATTTCCCGGTGCCACGGCCTAGGTAACGTAATTATAGCGACATTTTTTACATTATCTTATAGAATACTCTTGCTTTGAGTGACAAAAGGCCTTCGAATCACCATCAGTTAGCAAACTACATGTCTGCCCGACATTGAACTCTAAGTCTCTGTTTTAAGGCGATTTCGTCTACATTTACAGGTGCCACGGCCTAGGTAACATAATTATTGCAACTTTTTTTACATTATCATATAGAATACTCTTGTTATGAGTGACAATAGGCCTTTGAATCACTATCGGCCAGCAAAATATATGTCTGTCCGACAATCAACTTTAAACTACATTTTTATGGTGATTTAGTCTACATTTCCCGGTGCCACGGCCTAGGTAACGTAATTATGGCGACATTTTTTACAATAATTTATAGACTACTCTTGCCTTGAGTGACAATAGGCCGTAGAATCACCATCGGCCAGCAACCTACATGTCTGCCCGACATTTAACTCTAAACTACATTTTAAGGCGATTTCGTCTACATTTCCCGGTGCCACGGCCTAGGTAACGTAATTATGGCGACATTTTTTACATTAATTTATAGACTATTCTTGCTTTGAGTGACAATACGCCGTAGAATCACCATCGGCCACCAAACTACATGTCTGCCCGACATTTAACTCTAAACTACATTTTTAAGGCGATTACGTCTACATTTCCCGGTGCCACGGCCTAGATAACGTAAATATAGCAACTTTTTTTAAATATCTTATAGAATGCTCTTGGTTTGAAAGACTTTACGCCTTAGAATCACCATCGGCCAGCAAACTACATGTCTGCCCGACATTTAACTCTAAACCACATTTTTAAGGCGATTTCGTCTACATTTCCCGGTGCCACGGCCTAGGTAACGTAATTATTGCAATTTTTTTTACATTTTTTTATAGAATACCTTTGCCTAGAGTGACAATAGGCCTTTGAATTACCATCGGCCAGCAAAATATATGTCTGTCCGAGAATCAACTTAAAACTACATTTTTATGGTGATTTCGTCTACATTTCCCGGTGCCACGGCCTAGGTAACGTAATTATAGCGACTTTTTTACCTTATCTTATAGAATACTCTTGTGTTGAGTTACAATAGGCCTTAAAATCACCATCGGCCGGCAAACTACATGTCTGCCCGACATTTAACTCTAAGTCACTATTTGAAGGCGATTTCGTCTACATTTCCTGGTGCCACGGCCTAGGTAACGTAATTATAGCGACTTTTTTTACATTATCTTATAGAATATTTTTGCCTTGAGTGACAATAGGCCTTCGAATACCATCAGTTAGCAAACTACATGTCTGCCCGACATTTAACTCTAAACTACATTTTAAGGCGATTTCGTCTACATTTCCCGGTGCCGCGGCCTAGGTAACGTAATCATGGCGACATTTTTTACAATAATTTATAGAATACTCTTGCCTTGAGTGACAATAGGCCGTAGAATCACCATCGGCCAGCAAACTACATGTCTGCCCGACATTCAACTCTAAACTATATTTTTATGGCGGTTTTGTCTACATTTCCCGGTGCCACGGCCTAGATAACGTAATAATTGCAACGTTGTTTACATTATATTATAGAATACTCTTAGTTTGAGTGATAAGAGGCCTAAGAATCAATATCGGCTAGCAAACTACATGTCTGCCCGACATTTAACTCTAAACTACATTTTTAAGGCAATTTCGTCTACATTACCCGGTGCCACGGCCTAGGTAACGTAATTATTGGATTTTTTTTTACACGATCTTATAGAATTCTCTTGCATTGAGTGACAAAATGCCTTAAAATTACCATCGGCCAGCAAACTACTTGTTTTCCCGACATTTAACTCTAAACAATATTTTTAAGACGAATTCGTCTACATTTCCCGGTGCCACGGCCTAGGTAACGTAACTATAGCGACTTTTTTTACATTATCTTAGAAAATACCTTTGTTTTGAGTGACAATAGGCCTTTGAATCACCATCGGCCAGCAAACGACATGTCTGCCTGACATTTAAATATAAACTACATTTTTATCGCGGTTTTGTCTACATTTCCCGGTACTAAGGCTTAGTTAACGTAATTATTTCAACTTTTTTCACATTATATTATAGAATACTCTTGTCTTAAGTGACAATAGGCCTTAGAATCACCATCGGCCAGCAAACTACATGTCTGCCCGACATTTAACTCTAAACTACATTTTTAAGGCGATTACGTCTACATTTCCCGGTGCCACGGCCTAGATAACGTAAATATAGCAACTTTTTTTACATTATCTTATAGAATATTCTTGCTTTGAGTGACAATTTGCCTTAGAATAACCATCGGCCATTAAACTACATGTCTGCCCGACATTCAACTCTAAACTATATTTTTATGGCGGTTTTGTCTACATTTCCCGGTGCCACGGCCTAGATAACGTAACTATTGCAACGTTTTTTACATTTTATTATAGAATACTCTTAGTTTGAGTGATAATAGGCCTAAGAATCACCATCGGCCAGCAAACTACATGTCTGCCCGACATTTAACTCTAAACTACATTTTAAGGCGATTTTGTCTACATTTCCCGGTGCCGTGGCCTAGGTAACGAAACTATAGCGACTTTTTTTACATTATCTTATAGAATACTCTTGTTTTGAGTGACAATTCGCCTTTGAATCACCATCGGCCAGCAAACGACATGTCTGCCCGACATTTAAATATAAACTACATTTTTATCGCGGTTTTGTCTACATTTCCCGGTACTAAGGCTTAGTTAACGTAATTATTTCATATTTTTTCACATTATATTATAGAATACTCTTGCCTTAAGTGACAATAGGCCTTAGAATCACCATCGGCCAGCAAACTACATGTCTGCCCGACATTTAACTCTAAACTACATTTTTAAGGCGATTACGTCTACATTTCCCGGTGCCACGGCCTAGATAACGTAAATATAGCAACTTTTTTTACATTATCTTATAGAATACTCTTGTTATGAGTGACAAAATGCCTTAAAATAACCATCGGCCAGCAAACTACATGTCTGCCCGACATTCAACTCTAAACTATATTTTTATGGCGGTTTTGTCTACATTTCCCGGTGCCACGGCCTAGGTAACGTAATTATAGCGACTTTTTTACATTATCTTATAGAATACTCTTGTGTTGAGTGACAATAGGCCTTAAAATCACCATCGGCCAGCAAACTACATGTCTGCCCGACATTTAACTCTAAGTCAATATTTGAAGGCGATTTCGTCTACATTTCCTGGTGCCACGGCCTAGGTAACATAATTATTGCATTTTTTTTTACATTTTCTTATAGAATCCTCTTGCCTTGAGTGACAATAGGCCTATAAATTACCATCGGCTAGCAAAATATATGTCTGTCCGACAATCAACTTTAAACTACATTTTTATGGTGATTTCGTCTACATTTCCCGGTGCCACGGCCTAGATAACGTAATTATTGCAACTTTTTTTACATTATCATATAGAATTCTCTATCTTTAAGTGATAATAGGCCTCAGAATCACCATCGGCCAGCAAACTATATGTTTTCCCGACATTTAACTCTAAACAACATTTTTTAGACGATTTCGTCTACATTTCCCGGTGCCACGGCCTAGGTAACGTAATTATAGCGACTTTTTTACATTATCTTATAGAATACTCTTGCTTTGAGTTACAATAGGTCTTAAATTAACCATCGGCCAGCAAACTACATGTCTGCCCGACATTGAACTCTAAGTCTCTGTTTTAAGGCGATTTCGTCTACATTTACCGGTGCCACGGCCTAGGTAACATAATTAATGCAACTTTTTTTACATTATCATATAGAATACTCTTGTTTTGAGTAACAATAGAACTTTGAATCACTATCGGCCAGCAAAATATATGTCTGTCCGACAATCAACTTTAAACTACATTTTTATGGTGATTTAGTCTACATTTCCCGGTGCCACGGCCTAGGTAACGTAATTATAGCGACATTTTTTACATTATCTTATAGAATACTCTTGCTTTGAGTGACAAAAGGCCTTCGAATCACCATCAGTTAGCAAACTACATGTCTGCCCGACATTGAACTCTAAGTCTCTGTTTTAAGGCGATTTCGTCTACATTTACCGGTGCCACGGCCTAGGTAACATAATTATTGCAACTTTTTTTACATTATCATATAGAATACTCTTGTTATGAGTGACAATAGGCCTTTGAATCACTATCGGCCAGCAAAATATATGTCTGTCCGACAATCAACTTTAAACTACATTTTTATGGTGATTTAGTCTACATTTCCCGGTGCCACGGCCTAGGTAACGTAATTATGGCGACATTTTTTACATTATTTTATAGAATACTCTTGCCTTGAGTGACAATAGGCCGTAGAATCACCATCGGCCAGCAAACTACATGTCTGCCCGACATTTAACTCTAAACTACATTTTAAGGCGATTTCGTCTACATTTCCCGGTGCCACGGCCTAGGTAACGTAATTATGGCGACATTTTTTACATTAATTTATAGACTACTCTTGTTTTGAGTGACAATACGCCGTAGAATCACCATCGGCCAGCAAACTACATGTCTGCCCGACATTTAACTCTAAACCACATTTTTAAGGCGATTTCGTCTACATTTCCCGGTGCCACGGCCTAGGTAACGTAATTATTGCAACTTTTTTTTAAATATCTTATAGAATGCTCTTGGTTTGAGTGACATTACGCCTTAGAATCACCATCGGCCAGCAAACTACATGTCTGCCCGACATTTAACTCTAAACCACATTTTTAAGGCGATTTCGTCTACATTTCCCGGTGCCACGGCCTAGGTAACGTAATTATTGCAATTTTTTTTACATTTTTTTATAGAATACCTTTGCTTAGAGTGACAATAGGCCTTTGAATTACCATCGGCCAGCAAAATATATGTCTGTCCGAGAATCAACTTAAAACTACATTTTTATGGTGATTTCGTCTACATTTCCCGGTGCCACGGCCTAGGTAACGTAATTATAGCGACTTTTTTACCTTATCTTATAGAATACTCTTGTGTTGAGTGACAATAGGCCTTAAAATCACCATCGGCCGGCAAACTACATGTCTGCCCGACATTCAACTCTAAACTATATTTTTATGGCGGTTTTGTCTACATTTCCCGGTGCCACGGCCTAGATAACGTAATAATTGCAACGTTGTTTACATTATATTATAGAATCCTTTTAGTTTGAGTGATAAGAGGCCTAAGAATCAATATCGGCTAGCAAACTACATGTCTGCCCGACATTTAACTCTAAACTACATTTTAAGGCGATTTTGTCTACATTTCCCGGTGCCATGGCCTAGGTAACGAAACTATAGCAACTTTTTTTACATAATCTTATAAAATCCTCTTGTTTTAAGTGACAATAGGCGTTAGAATCACCATCGACCAGCAAACTACATGTTTTCCCGACATTTAACTCTAAACTACATTTTTAAGGCAATTTCGTCTACATTACCCGGTGCCACGGCCTAGGTAACGTAATTATTGGAATTTTTTTTACACGATCTTATAGAATTCTCTTGCATTGAGTGACAAAATGCCTTAAAATTACCATCGGCCAGCAAACTACTTGTTTTCCCGACATTTAACTCTAAACAATATTTTTAAGACGATTTCGTCTACATTTCCCGGTGCCACGGCCTAGGTAACGTAACTATAGCGACTTTTTTTACATTATCTTAGATAATACCTTTGTTTTGAGTGACAATAGGCCTTTGAATCACCATCGGCCAGCAAATGACATGTCTGCCCGACATTTAAATATAAACTACATTTTTATCGCGGTTTTGTCTACATTTCCCGGTACTAAGGCTTAGTTAACGTAATTATTTCAACTTTTTTCACATTATATTATAGAATACTTTTGCCTTAAGTGACAATAGGCCTTAGAATCACCATCGGCCAGCAAACTACATGTCTGCCCGACATTTAACTCTAAACTACATTTTTAAGGCGATTACGTCTACATTTCCCGGTGCCACGGCCTAGATAACGTAAATATAGCAACTTTTTTTACATTATCTTATAGAATATTCTTGCTTTGAGTGACAATTTGCCTTAGAATAACCATCGGCCAGCAAACTACATGTCTGCCCGACATTCAACTCTAAACTATATTTTTATGGCGGTTTTGTCTACATTTCCCAGTGCCACGGCCTAGATAACGTAATTATTGCAACGTTTTTTACATTTTATTATAGAATACTTTTAGTTTGAGCGATAATAGGCCTAAGAATTACCATCGGCCAGCAATCTACATGTCTGCCCGACATTTAACTCTAAACTACATTTTAAGGCGATTTTGTCTACATTTCCCGGTGCCATGGCCTAGGTAACGAAACTATAGCGACTTTTTTTACATTATCTTATAGAATACTCTTGTTTTAAGTGACAATAGGCGTTAGAATCACCATCGGCCAGCAAACTACATGTTTTCCCGACATTTAACTCTAAACTACATTTTTAAGGCGATTTCGTCTACATTACCCGGTTCCACGGCCTAGGTAACGTAATAATAGCGACTTTTTTTACATTATCTTATAGAATACTCTTGTTTTGATTGACAATAGGCCTTTGAATTACCATCAGCCAGCAAACGTCATGTCTGCCCGACATTTAAATATAAACTACATTTTTATGGCGGTTTTGTCTACATTTCCCGGTGCCACGGCCTAGGTAACGTAATTATAGCGACTTTTTTACATTATCTTATAGAATACTCTTGTATTGAGTGACAATAGGCCTTAAAATCACCATCGGCCAGCAAACTACATGTCTGCCCGACATTTAACTCTAAGTCACTATTTGAAGGCGATTTCGTCTACATTTCCTGGTGCCACGGCCTAGGTAACATAATTATTGCATTTTTTTTACATTATCTTATAGAATCCTCTTGCCTTGAGTGACAATAGGCCTATAAATCACCATCGGCCGGCAAACTACATGTCTGCCCGACATTTAACTCTAAGTCACTATTTGAAAGCGATTTCGTCTACATTTCCTGGTGCCACGGCCTAGGTAACGTAATTATAGCGACTTTTTTTACATTATCTTATAGAATATTTTTGCCTTGAGTGACAATAGGCCTTCGAATCACCATCAGTTAGCAAACTACATGTCTGCCCGACATTTAACTCTAAACTACATTTTAAGGCGATTTCGTCTACATTTCCCGGTGCCGCGGCCTAGGTAACGTAATCATGGCGACATTTTTTACAATAATTTTTAGAATACTCTTGCCTTGAGTGACAATAGGCCGTAGAATCACCATCGGCCAGCAAACTACATGTCTGCCCGACATTTAACTCTAAACTACATTTTAAGGCGATTTCGTCTACCTTTCCCGGTGCCACGACCTAGGTAACGTAATTATGGCGACATTTTTTACATAAATTTATAGAACACTCTTGCCTTGAGTGACAATATGCCGTAGAATCACCATCGGCCAGCAAACTACATGTCTGCCCGACATTTAACTCTAAACTACATTTTTAAGGCGATTACGTCTACATTTCCCGGTGCCACGGCCTAGATAACGTAAATATAGCAACTTTTTTTACACTATCTTATAGAACACTCTTCCTATAAGTGACAATATGCCTTAGAATAACCATCGGCCAGCAAACTACATGTCTGCCCGACATTCAACTCTAAACTATATTTTTATGGCGGTTTTGTCTACATTTCCCGGTGCCACGGCCTAGATAACGTAATTATTGCAACGTTGTTTACACTTTGTTATAGAATCCTCTTAGTTTGAGTGATAATAGGCCTATGAATCACCATCGGCTAGCAAACTACATGTCTGCCCGACATTTAACTCTAAACTACATTTTAAGGCGATTTTGTCTACATTTCCCGGTGCCATGGCCTAGGTAACGAAACTATAGCGACTTTTTTTACATTATCTTATAGAATCCTCTTGTTTCAAGTAACAGTAGGCGTTAGAATCACCATCGGCCAGCAAACTACATGTTTTCCCGACATTTAACTCTAAACTACATTTTTAAGGCAATTTCGTCTACATTACCCGGTGCCACGGCCTAGGTAACGTAATTATTGGAATTTTTTTTACACAATCTTATAGAATTCTCTTGCATTGAGTGACAAAATGCCTTAAAAAACCATCAACCAGCAAACTACATGTTTTCCCGACATTTAACTCTAAACAATATTTTTAAGACGATTTCGTCTACATTTCCCGGTGCCACGGCCTAGGTAACGTAATTATAGCGACTTTTTTACATTATCCTATAGAATTCTCTTACTTTGAGTAACGATAGGCCTTTGAATCACCATCGGCAAGCAAACGACATGTCTGACCGACATTTAAATCTAAACTACATTTTTAAGGCGATTACGTCTACATTTCCCGGTGCCACGGCCTAGGTAACGTAATTATAGCGACTTTTTTTACATTATCTAATAGAATTCTATTATCTTAGATAATGCTCTTGTTTTGAGTGACAATAGGCCTTTGAATCACCATCGGCCAGCAAACGACATGTCTGCCCGACATTTAAATATAAACTACATTTTTATCGCGGTTTTGTCTACATTTCCCGGTACTAAGGCTTAGTTAACGTAATTATTTCAACTTTTTTCACATTATATTATAGAATACTTTTGCTTTAAGTGACAATAGGCCTTAGAATCACTATCGGCCAGCAAACTACATGTCTGCCCGACATTTAACTCTAAACTACATTTTTAAGGCGATTACGTCTACATTTCCCGGTGCCACGGCCTAGATAACGTAATTATTGCAACGTTTTTTACATTTTATTATAGAATACTCTTAGTTTGAGTGTTAATAGGCCTAAGAATCACCATCGGCCAGCAAACTACATGTCTGCCCGACATTCAACTCTAAACTATATTTTTATGGTGGTTTTGTCTACATTTCCCGGTGCCACGGCCTAGATAACGTAATTATTGCAACGTTTTTTACATTTTATTATAGAATACTCTTAGTTTGAGTGTTAATAGGCCTAAGAATCACCATCGTAACATTAGAACTTTGAATCACCATCGGCGAGCAAACGACATGTCTGCCCGACATTTAAATCTAAACTACATTTTTATCGCGGTTTTGTCTACATTTCCCGGTACTAAGGCTTAGGTAACGTAATTATTTCAATTTTTTTCACATTATCTTATAACATACTCTTGCCTTGAGTGACAATAGGCCTTTGAACCACCATGGGCCAGCAAACTACATGTCTGCCCGACATTTAACTCTGAACTACATTTTTAAGGCGATTACGTCTACATTTCCCGGTGCCACGGCCTAGGTAACGTAATTATAGCGACTTTTTTTACATTATCTAATAGAATCCTCTTGCCTTGAGTGACAATTGGCCTTAGAATAACCATAGGCCAGCAAACTACATGTTTTCCCGTCATTTAACTCTAAACAACATTTTTAAGACGATTTCGTCTACATTTCCCGGTGCCACGGCCTAGGTAACGTAATTATAGCGACTTTTTTACATTTTCTTATAGAATACTCTTGTTTTGAGTGACAATCGGCCTTAGAATCACCATCGGCCAGCAAACTACATGTTTTCCCGACATTTAACTCTAAACAACATTTTTAAGACGATTTCGTCTACATTTCCCGGTGCCATGGCCTAGGTAACGTAATTATAGCGACTTTTTTACATTATCCTATAGAATTCTCTTACTTTGAGTAACGATAGGCCTTTGAATCACCATCGGCAAGCAAACGACATGTCTGCCCGACATTTAAATCTAAACTACATTTTTAAGGCGATTACGTCTACATTTCCCGGTGCCATGGCCTAGGTAACGAAACTATAGCGACTTTTTTTACATAATCTTATAGAATACTTTTGTTTTAAGTGACAATAGGCGTTAGAATTACCATCGGCCAGCAAACTACATGTTTTCCCGACATTTAACTCTAAACTACATTTTTAAGGCGATTTCGTCTACATTACCCGGTGCCACGGCCTAGGTAACGTAATTATTGAATTTTTTTTACACGATCTTATAGAATTCTCTTGCATTGAGTGAAAAAATGCCTTAAAATTACCATCGGCCAGCAAACTACTTGTTTTCCCGACATTTAACTCTAAACTACATTTTTAAGGCGATTTCGTCTACATTACCCGGTGCCACGGCCTAGGTAACGTAATTATTGGAATTTTTTTTACACGATCTTATAGAATTCTCTTGCATTGAGTGAAAAAATGCCTTAAAATTACCATCGGCCAGCAAACTACATGTCTGCCCGACATTTAACTCTAAACTACATTTTAAGGCGATTTCGTCTACATTTCCCGGTGCCATGGCCTAGGTAACGAAACTATAGCGACTTTTTTTACATTATCTTATAGAATTCTCTTGTTTTAAGTGACAATGGGCGTTAGAATCAACATCGGCCAGCAAAATATATGTCTGTCCGACAATCAACTTTAAACTACATTTTTATGGTGATTTAGTCTACATTTCCCGGTGCCACGGCCTAGGTAACGTAATTATAGCGACATTTTTTACATTGTCTTATAGAATTCTCTTGCTTTGAGTGATAATAGGCCTTAGAATCACCATCGGCCAGCAAACTGCATGTCTGCCCGACATTTAACTCTAAACTACAGTTTAAGGCGATTTCGTCTACATTTCCCGGAGCCTCGGCCTAGGTAACGTAATTATTGCAATTTTTTTTACATTATATTATAGAATACTCTTGCGTTGAGTTTTTTTTTTTTTTTATACTACGACGGTGGCAAACAAGCATACGGCCTGCCTGATGGTAAGCAGCTACCGTAACCTATGGACGCCTGTAACTCCACAGGAGTCACATGCGCGTTGCCGACCCTTTACAAAAAGGAGGATTCACTGTGTTGACGGCTAAAGGAACAAGAGGGTCCCTCATCGTCAACACACTGGGTCCTCTTTGAGCTCTTTGGCAACCTTACTCACCAGCAGGAACACAACACTATGAGTAGGGTCTAGTGCTATTTGGCTGTGGTTTTCTGTAAGGTGGAGATACTTCCCCAGTCGGGCTCTGCTCCAGATTTGAGCGATGACATTCGCTGAACGTGCCCTACCACACTTAGCGAGATGCCATTCGCAGTGCCCATACCTCTCTTTTTGGCGTAGTTTAAGGACATACCCAGGTCCGGACGTAGTTTAAGGACATACCCCGGGTCCAAAGTGAGTGACAGCAGGCCTTTGAATCACCATCGGCCAGCAAACGACATGTCTGCCCGACATTTAAATATAAACTACATTTTTATCGCGGTTTTGTCTACATTTCCCGGTACTAAGGCTTAGTTAACGTAATTATTTCAACTTTTTTCACATTATATTATAGAATACTCTTGCCTTGAGTGACAATATGCCGTTGAATCACCATCGGCCAGCAAACTACATGTCTGCCCGACATTTAACTCTAAACTACATTTTTAAGGCGATTACGTCTACATTTCCCGGTGCCACGGCCTAGATAACGTAAATATAGCAACTTTTTTTACATTATCTTATAGAAAACTCTTGCTTTGAGTGACAATATGCCTTAGAATAACCATCGGCCAGCAAACTACATGTCTGCCCGACATTCAACTCTAAACTATATTTTTATGGCGGTTTTGTCTACATTTCCCGGTGCCACGGCCTAGATAACGTAATTATTGCAACGTTTTTTACATTTTATTATAGAATTCTCTTAGTTTAAGTGATAATATGCCTAAGAATCACCATCGGCCAGCAAACTACATGTCTGCCCGACATTTAACTCTAAACTACATTTTAAGGCGATTTTGTCTACATTTCCCGGTGCCATGGCCTAGGTAACGAAACTATAGCGACTTTTTTTACATTATCTTATAGAATTCTCTTGTTTTAAGTGACAATAGGCGTTAAAATCACCATCGGCTAGCAAACTACATGTTTTCCCGACATTTAACACTAAACTACATTTTTAAGGCGATTTCGTCTACATTACCCGGTGCCACGGCCTAGGTAACGTAATTATTGGAATTTTTTTTACACGATCTTATAGAATGCTCTAGCATTGAGTGACAAAATGCCTTAAAATAACCATAGGCCAGCAAACTACTTGTTTTCCCGACATTTAACTCTAAACAATATTTTTAAGTCGATTTCGTCTACATTTCCCGGTGCCACGGCCTAGGTAACGTAATTATAGCGACTTTTTTTACATTATCTTATAGAATACTCCTGTTTTGAGTGACAATAGGCCTTAGAATCACCATCGGTCAGCAAACTACATGTCTGCCCGACATTCAACTCTATCCAACATTTTTAAGATGATTTCGTCTACATTTCCCGGTGCCACGGCCTAGGTAACGTAACTATTGCAACTTTTTTTACATAATCTTATAAAATTCTCTTGTTTTGAGTGACAATAGGCCTTAGAATCACCATCGGCCAGCAAACTACATGTTTTCCCGACATTTAACTCTAAACAACATTTTTAAGACGATTTCGTCTACATTTCCCGGTGCCACGGCCTAGGTAACGTAATTATAGCGACTTTTTTACATTATCCTATAGAATTCTCTTGCTTTGAGTAACATTAGAACTTTGAATCACCATCGGCGAGCAAACGACATGTCTGCCCGACATTTAAATCTAAACTACATTTTTATCGCGGTTTTGTCTACATTTCCCGGTACTAAGGCTTAGGTAACGTAATTATTTCAATTTTTTTCACATTATCTTATAACATACTCTTGCCTTGAGTGACAATAGGCCTTTGAACCACCATGGGCCAGCAAACTACATGTCTGCCCGACATTTAACTCTGAACTACATTTTTAAGGCGATTACGTCTACATTTCCCGGTGCCACGGCCTAGGTAACGTAATTATAGCGACTTTTTTTACATTATCTAATAGAATCCTCTTGCCTTGAGTGACAATTGGCCTTAGAATAACCATAGGCCAGCAAACTACATGTTTTCCCGTCATTTAACTCTAAACAACATTTTTAAGACGATTTCGTCTACATTTCCCGGTGCCACGGCCTAGGTAACGTAATTATAGCGACTTTTTTACATTTTCCTATAGAATTCTCTTGCTTTGAGTAACATTAGGCCTTTGAATCACCATCGGCAAGCAAACGACATGTCTGCCCGACATTTAAATCTAAAATACATTTTTAAGGCGATTACGTCTACATTTCCCGGTGCCACGGACTAGGTAACGTAATTATAGCGACTTTTTTTACATTATCTAATAGAATCCTATTGCCTTGAGTGACAATATGCCTTAGAGTAACCATAGGCCAGCAAACTACATGTTTTCCCGTCATTTAACTCTAAACAACATTTTTAAGACGATTTCGTCTACATTTCCCGGTGCCACGGCCTAGGTAACGTAATTATGGCAACATTTTTTACATTAATTTATAGACTACTCTTGCCTTGAGTGATAATACGCCGTAGAATCACCATCGGCTAGCAAACTACATGTCTGCCCGACATTTAACTCTAAACTACATTTTAAGGCGATTTCGTCTACATTTCCCGGTGCCACGGCCTAGGTAACGTAATTATTGCAACTTTTTTTTAAATGTCTTATAGAATGCTCTTAGTTTGAGTGACATTACGCCTTAGAATCACCATCGGCCAGCAAACTACATGTTTTCCCGACATTTAACTCTAAACCACATTTTTAAGGCGATTTCGTCTACATTTCCCGGTGCCACGGCCTAGGTAACGTAATTATTGCAATTTTTTTTACATTTTTCTATAGAATACCTTTGCCTTAAGTGACAATAAGCCTTAAAATTACCATCGGCCAGCAAAATATATGTCTGTCCGACAATCAACTTAAAACTACATTTTTATGGTGATTTCGTCTACATTTCCCGGTGCCACGGCCTAGGTAACGTAATTATAGCGACTTTTTTACCTTATCTTATAGAATACTCTTGTGTTGAGTGACAATAGGCCTTAAAATCACCATCGGCCAGCAAACTATATGTCTGCCCGACATTTAACTCTAAACTACATTTTAAGGCGATTTCGTCTACATTTCCCGGTGCCGCGGCCTAGGTAACGTAATCATGGCGACATTTTTTACAATAATTTATAGAATACACTTGCTTTGAGTGACAATAGGCCGTAGAATCACCATCGGCCAGCAAACTACATGTCTGCCCGACATTTAACTCTAAACTACATTTTAAGGCGATTTCGTCTACATTTCCCGGTGCCACGGCCTAGGTAACGTAATTCTTGCAATTTTTTTTACATTATCTTATAGAATGCTCTTACCTTGAGTGACATTACGCATTAGCATCACCATCGGCCAGCAAACTACATGTCTGCCCGACATTTAACTCTAAACTACATTTTAAGGCGATTTCGTCTACATTTCCCGGTGCCACGACCTAGGTAACGTAATTATGGCGACATTTTTTACATAAATTTATAGAACACTCTTGCCTTGAGTGACAATATGCCGTAGAATCACCATCGGCCAGCAAACGACATGTCTGCCCGACATTTAAATATAAACTACATTTTTATCGCGGTTTTGTCTACATTTCCCGGTACTAAGGCTTAGTTAACGTAATTATTTCAACTTTTTTCACATTATATTATAGAATACTTTTGCTTTAAGTGACATAAGGCCTAAGAATCACCATCGGCCAGCAAACTACATGTCTGCCCGACATTTAACTCTAAACTACATTTTTAAGGCGATTACGTCTACATTTCCCGGTGCCACGGCCTAGATAACGTAAATATAGCAACTTTTTTTACATTATCTTATAGAATATTCTTGTTTTGAGTGACAATTTGCCTTAGAATAACCATCGGCCAGCAAACTACATGTCTGCCCGACATTCAACTCTAAACTATATTTTTATGGTGGTTTTGTCTACATTTCCCGGTGCCACGGCCTAGATAACGTAATTATTGCAACGTTTTTTACATTTTATTATAGAATACTTTTAGTTTGAGAGATAATAGGCCTAAGAATCACCATCGGCCAGCAAACTACATGTCTGCCCGACATTTAACTCTAAACTACATTTTAAGGCGATTTTGTCTACATTTCCCGGTGCCATGGCCTAGGTAACGAAACTATAGCGACTTTTTTTACATAATCTTATAGAATACTTTTGTTTTGAGTGACAATAGGCCTTAGAATCACCATCGGCCAGCAAACTACATGTTTTCCCGACATTTAACTCTAAACAACATTTTTAAGACGATTTCGTCTACATTTCCCGGTGCCACGGCCTAGGTAACGTAATTATAGCGACTTTTTTACATTATCCTATAGAATTCTCTTGCTTTGAGTAACATTAGGCCTTTGAATCACCATCGGCAAGCAAACGACATGTCTGCCCGACATTTAAATCTAAACTACATTTTTAAGGCGACTACGTCTACATTTCCCGGTGCCACGGACTAGGTAACGTAATTATAGCGACTTTTTTTACATTATCTAATAGAATCCTATTGCCTTGAGTGACAATATGCCTTAGAGTAACCATAGGCCAGCAAACTACATGTTTTCCCGTCATTTAACTCTAAACAACATTTTTAAGACGATTTCGTCTACATTTCCCGGTGCCACGGCCTAGGTAACGTAATTATGGCAACATTTTTTACATTAATTTATAGACTACTCTTGCCTTGAGTGATAATACGCCGTAGAATCACCATCGGCTAGCAAACTACATGTCTGCCCGACATTTAACTCTAAACTACATTTTAAGGCGATTTCGTCTACATTTCCCGGTGCCACGGCCTAGGTAACGTAATTATTGCAACTTTTTTTTAAATATCTTATAGAATGCTCTTAGTTTGAGTGACATTACGCCTTAGAATCACCATCGGCCAGCAAACTACATGTCTGCCCGACATTTAACTCTTAACCACATTTTTAAGGCGATTTCGTCTACATTTCCCGGTGCCACGGCCTAGGTAACGTAATTATTGCAATTTTTTTTACATTTTTCTATAGAATACCTTTGCCTTAAGTGACAATAAGCCTTAAAATTACCATCGGCCAGCAAAATATATGTCTGTCCGACAATCAACTTAAAACTACATTTTTATGGTGATTTCGTCTACATTTCCCGGTGCCACGGCCTAGGTAACGTAATTATAGCGACTTTTTTACCTTATCTTATAGAATACTCTTGTGTTGAGTGACAATAGGCCTTAAAATCACCATCGGCCAGCAAACTATATGTCTGCCCGACATTTAACTCTAAACTACATTTTAAGGCGATTTCGTCTACATTTCCCGGTGCCGCGGCCTAGGTAACGTAATCATGGCGACATTTTTTACAATAATTTATAGAATACACTTGCTTTGAGTGACAATAGGCCGTAGAATCACCATCGGCCAGCAAACGACATGTCTGCCCGACATTTAAATATAAACTACATTTTTATCGCGGTTTTGTCTACATTTCCCGGTACTAAGGCTTAGTTAACGTAATTATTTCAACTTTTTTCACATTATATTATAGAATACTTTTGCTTTAAGTGACAATAGGCCTTAGAATCACCATCGGCCAGCAAACTACATGTCTGCCCGACATTTAACTCTAAACTACATTTTTAAGGCGATTACGTCTACATTTCCCGGTGCCACGGCCTAGATAACGTAAATATAGCAACTTTTTTTACATTATCTTATAGAATATTCTTGCTTTGAGTGACTATTTGCCTTAGAATAACCATCGGCCAGCAAACTACATGTCTGCCCGACATTCAACTCTAAACTATATTTTTATGGTGGTTTTGTCTACATTTCCCGGTGCCACGGCCTAGATAACGTAATTATTGCAACGTTTTTTACATTTTATTATAGAATACTCTTAGTTTGAGTGATAATAGGCCTAAGAATCACCATCGGCCAGCAAACTACATGTCTGCCCGACATTTAACTCTAAACTACATTTTAAGGCGATTTTGTCTACATTTCCCGGTGCCATGGCCTAGGTAACGAAACTATAGCGACTTTTTTTACATAATCTTATAGAATACTTTTGTTTTAAGTGACAATAGGCGTTAGAATTACCATCGGCCAGCAAACTACATGTTTTCCCGACATTTAACTCTAAACTACATTTTTAAGTCGATTTCGTCTACATTACCCGGTGCCACGGCCTAGGTAACGTAATTATTGAATTTTTTTTACACGATCTTATAGAAAACTCTTGCATTGAGTGAAAAAATGCCTTAAAATTACCATCGGCCAGCAAACTACTTGTTTTCCCGACATTTAACTCTAAACTACATTTTTAAGGCGATTTCGTCTACATTACCCGGTGCCACGGCCTAGGTAACGTAATTATTGGAATTTTTTTTACACGATCTTATAGAATTCTCTTGCATTGAGTGAAAAAATGCCTTAAAATTACCATCGGCCAGCAAACTACATGTCTGCCCGACATTTAACTCTAAACTACATTTTAAGGCGATTTCGTCTACATTTCCCGGTGCCATGGCCTAGGTAACGAAACTATAGCGACTTTTTTTACATTATCTTATAGAATTCTCTTGTTTTAAGTGACAATGGGCGTTAGAATCAACATCGGCCAGCAAAATATATGTCTGTCCGACAATCAACTTTAAACTACATTTTTATGGTGATTTAGTCTACATTTCCCGGTGCCACGGCCTAGGTAACGTAATTATAGCGACATTTTTTACATTGTCTTATAGAATTCTCTTGCTTTGAGTGATAATAGGCCTTAGAATCACCATCGGCCAGCAAACTGCATGTCTGCCCGACATTTAACTCTAAACTACAGTTTAAGGCGATTTCGTCTACATTTCCCGGAGCCTCGGCCTAGGTAACGTAATTATTGCAATTTTTTTTACATTATATTATAGAATACTCTTGCGTTGAGTGACAGTAGGCCTTTGAATCACCATCGGCCAGCAAACGACATGTCTGCCCGACATTTAAATATAAACTACATTTTTATCGCGGTTTTGTCTACATTTCCCGGTACTAAGGCTTAGTTAACGTAATTATTTCAACTTTTTTCACATTATATTATAGAATACTCTTGCCTTGAGTGACAATATGCCGTTGAATCACCATCGGCCAGCAAACTACATGTCTGCCCGACATTTAACTCTAAACTACATTTTTAAGGCGATTACGTCTACATTTCCCGGTGCCACGGCCTAGATAACGTAAATATAGCAACTTTTTTTACACTATCTTATAGAAAACTCTTGCTTTGAGTGACAATATGCCTTAGAATAACCATCGGCCAGCAAACTACATGTCTGCCCGACATTCAACTCTAAACTATATTTTTATGGCGGTTTTGTCTACATTTCCCGGTGCCACGGCCTAGATAACGTAATTATTGCAACGTTTCTTACATTTTATTATAGAATTCTCTTAGTTTAAGTGATAATATGCCTAAGAATCACCATCGGCCAGCAAACTACATGTCTGCCCGACATTTAACTCTAAACTACATTTTAAGGCGATTTTGTCTACATTTCCCGGTGCCATGGCCTAGGTAACGAAACTATAGCGACTTTTTTTACATTATCTTATAGAATTCTCTTGTTTTAAGTGACAATAGGCGTTAAAATCACCATCGGCTAGCAAACTACATGTTTTCCCGACATTTAACACTAAACTACATTTTTAAGGCGATTTCGTCTACATTACCCGGTGCCACGGCCTAGGTAACGTAATTATTGGAATTTTTTTTACACGATCTTATAGAATGCTCTAGCATTGAGTGACAAAATGCCTTAAAATAACCATAGACCAGCAAACTACTTGTTTTCCCGACATTTAACTCTAAACAATATTTTTAAGTCGATTTCGTCTACATTTCCCGGTGCCACGGCCTAGGTAACGTAATTATAGCGACTTTTTTTACATTATCTTATAGAATACTCCTGTTTTGAGTGACAATAGGCCTTAGAATCACCATCGGTCAGCAAACTACATGTCTGCCCGACATTCAACTCTATCCAACATTTTTAAGATGATTTCGTCTACATTTCCCGGTGCCACGGCCTAGGTAACGTAACTATTGCAACTTTTTTTACATAATCTTATAAAATTCTCTTGTTTTGAGTGACAATAGGCCTTAGAATCACCATCGGCCAGCAAACTACATGTTTTCCCGACATTTAACTCTAAACAACATTTTTAAGACGATTTCGTCTACATTTCCCGGTGCCACGGCCTAGGTAACGTAATTATAGCGACTTTTTTACATTATCCTATAGAATTCTCTTGCTTTGAGTAACATTAGAACTTTGAATCACCATCGGCGAGCAAACGACATGTCTGCCCGACATTTAAATCTAAACTACATTTTTATCGCGGTTTTGTCTACATTTCCCGGTACTAAGGCTTAGGTAACGTAATTATTTCAATTTTTTTCACATTATCTTATAACATACTCTTGCCTTGAGTGACAATAGGCCTTTGAACCACCATGGGCCAGCAAACTACATGTCTGCCCGACTTTTAACTCTGAACTACATTTTTAAGGCGATTACGTCTACATTTCCCGGTGCCGCGGCCTAGGTAACGTAATCCTGGCGACATTTTTTACATAAGTTTATAGAATACTCTTGCGTTGAGTGACATAAGGCCTAAGAATCACCATCGGCCAGCAAACTACATGTCTGCCCGACATTTAACTCTAAACTACATTTTTAAGGCGATTACGTCTACATTTCCCGGTGCCACGGCCTAGATAACGTAAATATAGCAACTTTTTTTACATTATCTTATAGAATATTCTTGTTTTGAGTGACAATTTGCCTTAGAATAACCATCGGCCAGCAAACTACATGTCTGCCCGACATTCAACTCTAAACTATATTTTTATGGTGGTTTTGTCTACATTTCCCGGTGCCACGGCCTAGATAACGTAATTATTGCAACGTTTTTTACATTTTATTATAGAATCCTCTTAGTTTGAGAGATAATAGGCCTAAGAATCACCATCGGCCAGCAAACTACATGTCTGCCCGACATTTAACTCTAAACTACATTTTAAGGCGATTTTGTCTACATTTCCCGGTGCCATGGCCTAGGTAACGAAACTATAGCGACTTTTTTTACATAATCTTATAGAATACTTTTGTTTTGAGTGACAATAGGCCTTAGAATCACCATCGGCCAGCAAACTACATGTTTTCCCGACATTTAACTCTAAACAACATTTTTAAGACGATTTCGTCTACATTTCCCGGTGCCACGGCCTAGGTAACGTAATTATAGCGACTTTTTTACATTATCCTATAGAATTCTCTTGCTTTGAGTAACATTAGGCCTTTGAATCACCATCGGCAAGCAAACGACATGTCTGCCCGACATTTAAATCTAAACTACATTTTTAAGGCGATTACGTCTACATTTCCCGGTGCCACGGACTAGGTAACGTAATTATAGCGACTTTTTTTACATTATCTAATAGAATCCTATTGCCTTGAGTGACAATATGCCTTAGAGTAACCATAGGCCAGCAAACTACATGTTTTCCCGTCATTTAACTCTAAACAACATTTTTAAGACGATTTCGTCTACATTTCCCGGTGCCACGGCCTAGGTAACGTAATTATGGCAACATTTTTTACATTAATTTATAGACTACTCTTGCCTTGAGTGATAATACGCCGTAGAATCACGATCCGCTAGCAAACTACATGTCTGCCCGACATTTAACTCTAAACTACATTTTAAGGCGATTTCGTCTACATTTCCCGGTGCCACGACCTAGGTAACGTAATTATGGCGACATTTTTTACATAAATTTATAGAACACTCTTGCCTTGAGTGACATAATGCCGTAGAATCACCATCGGCCAGCAAACTACATGTCTGCCCGACATTTAACTCTAAACTACATTTTTAAGGCGATTACGTCTACATTTCCCGGTGCCACGGCCTAGATAACGTAAATATAGCAACTTTTTTTACACTATCTTATAGAACACTCTTCATATGAGTGACAATATGCCTTAGAATAACCATCGGCCAGCAAACTACATGTCTGCCCGACATTCAACTCTAAACTATATTTTTATGGCGGTTTTGTCTACATTTCCCGGTGCCACGGCCTAGATAACGTAATTATTGCAACGTTGTTTACACTTTATTATAGAATCCTCTTAGTTTGAGTGATAATAGGCCTATGAATCACCATCGGCTAGCAAACTACATGTCTGCCCGACATTTAACTCTAAACTACATTTTAAGGCGATTTTGTCTACATTTCCCGGTGCCATGGCCTAGGTAACGAAACCATAGCGACTTTTTTTACATTAACTTATAGAATCCTCTTGTTTCAAGTGACAATAGGCGTTAGAATCACCATCGGCCAGCAAACTACATGTTTTCCCGACATTTAACTCTAAACTACATTTTTAAGGCAATTTCGTCTACATTACCCGGTGCCACGGCCTAGGTAACGTAATTATTGGAATTTTTTTTACACAATCTTATAGAATTCTCTTGCATTGAGTGACAAAATGCCTTAAAATTACCATCGGCCAGCAAACTACTTGTTTTCCCGACATTTAACTCTAAACAATATTTTTAAGACGATTTCGTCTACATTTCCCGGTGCCACGGCCTAGGTAACGTAACTATAGCGACTTTTTTTACATTATCTTATAAAATTCTCTTGTTTTAAGTGACAATGGGCGTTAGAATCAACATCGGCCAGCAAAATATATGTCTGTCCGACAATCAACTTTAAACTACATTTTTATGGTGATTTAGTCTACATTTCCCGGTGCCACGGCCTAGGTAACGTAATTATAGCGACATTTTTTACATTGTCTTATAGAATTCTCTTGCTTTGAGTGATAATAGGCCTTAGAATCACCATCGGCCAGCAAACTACATGTCTGCCCGACATTTAACTCTAAACTACATTTTTAAGGCGATTACGTCTACATTTCCCGGAGCCACGGCCTAGATAACGTAAATATAGCAATTTTTTTTACATTATCTTATAGAATATTCTTGCTTTGAGTGACAATTTGCCTTAGAATAACCATCGGCCAGCAAACTACATGTCTGCCCGACATTCAACTCTAAACTATATTTTTATGGTGGTTTTGTCTACATTTCCCGGTGCCACGGCCTAGATAACGTAATTATTGCAACGTTTTTTACTATTTATTATAGAATACTCTTAGTTTGAGTGATAATAGGCCTAAGAATCACCATCGGCCAGCAAACTACATGTCTGCCCGACATTTAACTCTAAACTACATTTTAAGGCGATTTTGTCTACATTTCCCGGTGCCATGGCCTAGGTAACGAAACTATAGCGACTTTTTTTACATAATCTTATAGAATACTTTTGTTTTAAGTGACAATAGGCGTTAGAATTACCATCGGCCAGCAAACTATATGTTTTCCCGACATTTAACTCTAAACTACATTTTTAAGGCGATTTCGTCTACATTACCCGGTGCCACGGCCTAGGTAACGTAATTATTGGAATTTTTTTTACACGATCTTATAGAATTCTCTTGCATTGAGTGAAAAAATGCCTTAAAATTACCATCGGCCAGCAAACTACTTGTTTTCCCGACATTTAACTCTAAACTACATTTTTAAGGCGATTACGTCTACATTTCCCGGTGCCACGGCCTAGATAACGTAAATATAGCAACTTTTTTTACATTATCTTATAGAATGCTCTTGCTTTGAGTGACAATATGCCTTAGAATAACCATCCGCCAGCAAACTACATGTCTGCCCGACATTCAACTCTAAACTATATTTTTATGGCGGTTTTGTCTACATTTCCCGGTGCCACGGCCTAGATAACGTAATTATTGCAACGTTTTTTTACATTTTATTATAGAATACTCTTGGTTTGAGTGATAATAGGCCTAAGAATCACCATCGGCCAGCAAACTACATGTCTGCCCGACATTTAACTCTAAACTACATTTTTAGGCGATTTCGTCTACATTTCCCGGTGCCATGGCCTAGGTAACGAAACTATAGCGACTTTTTTTACATTATCTTATAGAATTCTCTTGTTTTAAGTGACAATGGGCGTTAGAATCAACATCGGCCAGCAAAATATATGTCTGTCCGACAATCAACTTTAAACTACATTTTTATGGTGATTTAGTCTACATTTCCCGGTGCCACGGCCTAGGTAACGTAATTATAGCGACATTTTTTACATTGTCTTATAGAATTCTCTTGCTTTGAGTGATAATAGGCCTTAGAATCACCATCGGCCAGCAAACTGCATGTCTGCCCGACATTTAACTCTAAACTACAGTTTAAGGCGATTTCGTCTACATTTCCCGGAGCCTCGGCCTAGGTAACGTAATTATTGCAATTTTTTTTACATTATATTATAGAATACTCTTGCGTTGAGTGACAGTAGGCCTTTAAATCACCATCGGCCAGCAAACGACATGTCTGCCCGACATTTAAATATAAACTACATTTTTATCGCGGTTTTGTCTACATTTCCCGGTACTAAGGCTTAGTTAACGTAATTATTTCAACTTTTTTCACATTATATTATAGAATACTCTTGCCTTGAGTGACAGTATGCCGTTGAATCACCATCGGCCAGCAAACTACATGTCTGCCCGACATTTAACTCTAAACTACATTTTTAAGGCGATTACGTCTACATTTCCCGGTGCCACGGCCTAGATAACGTAAATATAGCAACTTTTTTTACATTATCTTATAGAAAACTCTTGCTTTGAGTGACAATATGCCTTAGAATAACCATCGGCCAGCAAACTACATGTCTGCCCGACATTCAACTCTAAACTATATTTTTATGGCGGTTTTGTCTACATTTCCCGGTGCCACGGCCTACATAACGTAATTATTGCAACGTTTTTTACATTTTGTTATAGAATTCTCTTAGTTTAAGTGACAATATGCCTAAGAATCACCATCGGCCAGCAAACTACATGTCTGCCCGACATTTAACTCTAAACTACATTTTAAGGCGATTTTGTCTACATTTCCCGGTGCCATGGCCTAGGTAACGAAACTATAGCGACTTTTTTTACATTATCTTATAGAAATCTCTTGTTTTAAGTGACAATAGGCGTTAAAATCACCATCGGCCAGCAATCTACATGTTTTTCCGACATTTAACACTAAACTACATTTTTAAGGCGATTTCGTCTACATTACCCGGTGCCACGGCCTAGGTAACGTAATTATTGGAATTTTTTTTACACAATCTTATAGAATGCTCTTGCATTGAGTGACAAAATGCCTTAAAATAACCATAGGCCAGCAAACTACTTGTTTTCCCGACATTTAACTCTAAACAATATTTTTAAGTCGATTTCGTCTACATTTCCCGGTGTCACGGCCTAGGTAACGTAATTATAGCGACTTTTTTTACATTATCTTATAGAATACTCCTGTTTTGAGTGACAATAGGCCTTAGAATCACCATCGGTCAGCAAACTACATGTCTGCCCGACATTCAACTCTATCCAACATTTTTAAGATGATTTCGTCTACATTTCCCGGTGCCACGGCCTAGGTAACGTAACTATTGCAACTTTTTTTACATAATCTTATAAAATTCTCTTGCCTTGAGTGATAATAGGCCTTAGAATCACCATCGGCCAGCAAACTACATGTTTTCCCGACATTTAACTCTAAACAACATTTTTAAGACGATTTCGTCTACATTTCCCGGTGCCACGGCCTAGGTAACGTAATTATAGCGACTTTTTTACATTATCCTATAGAATTCTCTTGCTTTGAGTAACATTAGAACTTTGAATCACCATCGGCGAGCAAACGACATGTCTGCCCGACATTTAAATCTAAACTACATTTTTATCGCGGTTTTGTCTACATTTCCCGGTACTAAGGCTTAGGTAACGTAATTATTTCAATTTTTTTCACATTATCTTATAACATACTCTTGCCTTGAGTGACAATAGGCCTTTGAACCACCATGGGCCAGCAAACTACATGTCTGCCCGACATTTAACTCTGAACTACATTTTTAAGGCGATTACGTCTACATTTCCCGGTGCCACGGCCTAGGTAACGTAATTATAGCGACTTTTTTTACATTATCTAATAGAATCCTCTTGCCTTGAGTAACAATTGGCCTTAGAATAACCATAGGCCAGCAAACTACATGTTTTCCCGTCATTTAACTCTAAACAACATTTTTAAGACGATTTCGTCTACATTTCCCGGTGCCACGGCCTAGGTAACGTAATTATAGTGACTTTTTTACATTTTCTTATAGAATACTCTTGTTTTGAGTGACAATAGGCCTTAGAATCACCATCGGCCAGCAAACTACATGTTTTCCCGACATTTAACTCTAAACAACATTTTTAAGACGATTTCGTCTACATTTCCCGGTGCCACGGCCTAGGTAACGTAATTATAGCGACTTTTTTACATTATCCTATAGAATTCTCTTGCTTTGAGTAACATTAGGCCTTTGAATCACCATCGGCAAGCAAACGACATGTCTGCCCGACATTTAAATCTAAACTACATTTTTAAGGCGATTACGTCTACATATCCCGGTGCCACGGCCTAGGTAACGTAATTATAGCGACTTTTTTTACATTATCTAATAGAATCCTATTGCCTTGAGTGACAATATGCCTTAGAGTAACCATAGGCCAGCAAACTACATGTTTTCCCGTCATTTAACTCTAAACAACATTTTTAAGACGATTTCGTCTACATTTCCCGGTGCCACGGCCTAGGTAACGTAATTATAGCGACTTTTTTACATTTTCTTATAGAATACTCTTGTTTTGAGTGACAATAAGCCTTTAAATCACCATCGGCCAGCAAACTACATGTCTGCCCGACATTAAACTCTAAGTCTCTATTTTAAGGCGATTTCGTCTACATTTCCCGGTGCCAAGGCCTAGGTAACATAATTATTGCAACTTTTTTTACAATATCATATAGAATACTCTTGCCTTGAGTGACAATAGGCCTTTGAATCACCATCGGCCAGCAAAATATATGTCTGTCTGACAATCAACTTTGAACTACATTTTTATGGTGATTTAGTCTACATTTCCCGGTCCCACGGCCTAGGTAACGTAATTATTGCAACTTTTTTTACATTGTCTTATAAAATTCTCTTGTATTGAGTGACAATAGGCCTTACAATCACCATCGGCCAGCAAACTACATGTCTGCCCGACATTTAATTCTAAACAACATTTTTAAGACGATTTCTTCTACATTTCCCGGTGCCACGGCCTAGGTAACATAATTATAGCGACATTTTTTACATTATCTTATAGAATATTCTTGCCTCAAGTGACAATAGGCCTTCGAATCACCATCAGTTAGCAAACTACATGTCTGCCCGACATTTAACTCTAAACTACATTTTAAGGCGATTTCGTCTACATTTCCCGATGCCGCGGTCTAGGTAACGTAATCATGGCGACATTTTTTACAATAATTTATAGAATACTCTTGTTTTGAGTGACAATAGGCCGTAGAATCACCATCGGCCAGCAAACTACATGTCTGCCCGACATTTAACTCTAAACTACATTTTAAGGCGATTTCGTCTACATTTCCCGGTGCCACGGCCTAGGTAACGTAATTATTGCAATTTTTTAAAAATTATCTTATAGAATGCTTTTGCCTTGAGTGACATTACGCCTTAGAATCACCATCGGCCAGCAAACTACATGTCTGCCCGACATTTAACTCTAAACCACATTTTTAAGGCGATTTCGTCTACATTTCCCGGTGCCACGGCCTAGGTTACGTAATTATTGCATTTTTTTTTACATTATTTTATCGAATACTCTTGCCATGAGTGACAATAGGCCTTTGAATTACCATCGGCCAGCAAAATATATGTCTGTCCGACAATCAACTTAAAACTACATTTTTATGGTGATTTCGTCTACATTTCCCGGTGCCACGGCCTAGGTAACGTAATTATTGCAATTTTTTTTGTTATCTTATAGAATCCTCTTGCTTTGAGTGACAATAGGCCTTAGAATCACCATAGGCCAGCAAACTACATGTTTTCCCGACATTTAACTCTAAACAATATTTTTAAGACGATTTCGTCTACATTTCCCGGTGCCACGGCCTAGGTAACGTAATTATAGCAACTTTTTTTACATTATCTTATAGAATGCTCTTGCTTCGAGTGACAATAGGCCTTAAAATCACCATCGGCCAGCAAACTACATGTCTGCCCGACATTCAACTCTAAACAACATGTTTAAGATGATTTCGTCTACATTTCCCGGTGCCACGGCCTAGGTAACGTAATTATTGCAATTTTTTTTAACATTATCTTATAGAATACTCTGGTTTTGAGTGACAATAGGCCTTAGAATCACCATCGGCAGCAAACTATATGTTTTTCCGACATTTAACTCTAAACAACTTTTTAAGACGATTTCGTCTACATTTCCCGGTGCCACGGCCTAGGTAACGTAATTATAGCGACTTTTTTACATTATCTTACAGAATACTCTTGCCTTGAGTGACAGTAGGCCTTTGAATCACCATCGGCCAGCAAAATATATGTCTGTCCGACAATCAACTTTAAACTACATTTTTATGGTGATTTAGTCTACATTTCCCGGTGCCACGGCCTAGGTAACATAATTATAGCGACATTTTTTACATTATCTTATAGAATACTCTTGCCTTGAGTGACAAAACGCCTTAGAATCACCATTGGCCAACAAAAAACATGTCTGCCCGACATTAAACTCTCAAAGTACATTTTTAAGGCGATTTCGTCTACATTTCCCGGAGCCTCGGCCTAGGTAACGTAATTATTGCAATTTTTTTTACATTATATTATAGAATACTCTTGCTTTGAGTGACAATATGCCTTAGAATAACCATCGGCCAGCAAACTACATGTCTGCCCGACATTCAACTCTAAACTATATTTTTATGGCGGTTTTGTCTACATTTCCCGGTGCCACGGCCTAGGTAACGTAATAATAGCGACTTTTTTACATTATCTTATAGAATACTCTTGTTTTGAGTGACAATAGGCCTTAAAATCACCATCGGCCAGCAAACTACATGTCTGCCCGACATTTAACTCTAAGTCACTATTTGAAGGCGATTTCGTCTACATTTCCTGGTGCCACGGCCTAGGTAACATAATTATTGCATTTTTTTTTACATTATCTTATAGAATTCTCTTGCGTTGAGTGACAATAGGCCTATAAATTACCATCGGCTAGCAAAATATATGTCTGTCCGACAATCAACTTTAATCTACATTTTTATGGTGATTTCGTCTACATTTCCCGGTGCCACGGCCTAGATAACGTAATTATTGCAACTTTTTTTACATTATCATATAGAATACTCTATCTTTAAGTGATAATAGGCCTCAGAATCACCATCGGCCAGCAAACTATATGTTTTCCCGACATTTAACTCTAAACAACATTTTTAAGACGATTTCGTCTACATTTCCCGGTGCCACGGCCTAGGTAACGTAATTATAGCGACTTTGTTACATTATCTTATAGAACACTCTTGCTTTAAGTTACAAAACGTCTTAAATTAACCATCGGCCAGCAAACTACATGTCTGCCCGACATTGAACTCTAAGTCTCTGTTTTAAGGCGATTTCGTCTACATTTACCGGTGCCACGGCCTAGGTAACATAATTATTGCAACTTTTTTTACATTATCATATAAAATACTCTTGTTTTGAGTGACAATAGAACTTTGAATCACTATCGGCCAGCAATATATATGTCTGTCCGACAATCAACTTTAAACTACATTTTTATGGTGATTTAGTCTACATTTCCCGGTGCCACGGCCTAGGTAACGTAATTATAGCGACATTTTTTACATTATCTTATAGTATACTCTTGCTTTGAGTGACAAAAGGCCTTCGAATCACCATCAGTTAGCAAACTACATGTCTGCCCTACATTGAACTCTAAGTCTCTGTTTTAAGGCGATTTCGTCTACATTTACCGGTGCCACGGCCTAGGTAACGTAATTATGGCGACAATTTTTACATTAATTAATAGACTACTCTTGCCTTGAGTGACAATAGGCCGTAGAATCACCATCGGCCAGCAAACTACATGTCTGCCCGACATTTAACTCTAAACTACATTTTAAGGCGATTTCGTCTACATTTCCCGGTGCCACGGCCTAGGTAACGTAATTATGGCGACATTTTTTACATTAATTTATAGACTACTCTTGCTTTGAGTGACAATATGCCGTAGAATCACCATCGGCCAGCAAACTACATGTCTGCCCGACATTTAACTCTAAACTACATTTTAAGGCGATTTCGTCTACATTTCCCGGTGCCACGGCCTAGGTAACGTAATTATGGCGACATTTTTTACATTAATTTATAGACTTCTCTTGCTTTGAGTGACAAAACGCCGTAGAATGACCATCGGCCAGCAAACTACATGTCTGCCCGACATTTAAGTCTAAACTACATTTTAAGGCGATTTCGTCTACATTTCCCGGTGCCACGGCCTAGGTAACGTAATTATTGCAACTTTTTTTTAAATATCTTATAGAATTCTCTTGGTTTGAGTGACATTACGCCTTAGAATCACCATCGGCCAGCAAACTACATGTCTGCCCGACATTTAACTCTAAACCACATTTTTAAGGCGATTTCGTCTACATTTCCCGGTGCCACGGCCTAGGTAACGTAATTATTGCAATTTTTTTTACATTTTTTTATAGAATACCTTTGCTTAGAGTGACAATAGGCCTTTGAATTACCATCGGCCAGCAAAATATATGTCTGTCCGACAATCAACTTAAAACTACATTTTTATGGTGATTTCGTCTACATTTCCCGGTGCCACGGCCTAGGTAACGTAATTATAGCGACTTTTTTACCTTATCTTATAGAATACTCTTGTGTTGAGTGACAATAGGCCTTAAAATCACCAACGGCCGGCAAACTACATGTCTGCCCGACATTTAACTCTAAGTCACTATTTGAAGGCGATTTCGTCTACATTTCCTGGTGCCACGGCCTAGGTAACGTAATTATAGCGGCTTTTTTTACATTATCTTATAGAATATTATTGCCTTGAGTGACAATAGGCCTTCGAATCACCATCAGTTAGCAAACTACATGTCTGCCCGACATTTAACTCTAAACTACATTTTAAGGCGATTTCGTCTACATTTCCCGGTGCCGCGGCCTAGGTAACGTAATCATGGCGACATTTTTTAAAATTATTTATAGAATACTCTTGCCTTGAGTGACAATAGGCCGTAGAATCACCATCGGCCAGCAAACTACATGTCTGCCCGACATTTAACTCTAAACTACATTTTAAGGCGATTTCGTCTACATTTCCCGGTGCCACGGCCTAGGTAACGTAATTATTGCAACTTTTTTTACATTATCTTATAGAATTCTCTTACCTTGAGTGACATTACGCCTTAGCATCACCATCGGCCAGCAAACTACATGTCTGCCCGACATTTATCTCTAAACTACATTTTAAGGCGATTTCGTCTACATTTCCCGGTGCCACGGCCTAGGTAACGTAATTATGGCGACATTTTTTACATAAATTTATAGAATACTTTTGTTTTGAGTGACAATATGCCGTAGAATCACCACCTGCCAGCAAACTACATGTATGCCCGACATTCAACTCTAAACTATATTTTTATGGCGGTTTTGTCTACATTTCCCGGTGCCACGGCCTAGATAACGTAATTATTGCAACGTTGTTTACATTATATTATAGAATACTCTTAGTTTGAGTGATAAGAGGCCTAAGAATCAATATCGGCTAGCAAACTACATGTCTGCCCGACATTTAACTCTAAACTACATTTTAAGGCGATTTTGTCTACATTTCCCGGTGCCATGGCCTAGGTAACGAAACTATAGCGACTTTTTTTACATTATCTTATAGAATACTTTTGTTTTGAGTGACAATAGGCCTTAGAATCACCATCGGCCAGCAAACTACATGTTTTCCCGACATTTAACTCTAAACAACATTTTTAAGACGATTTCGTCTACATTTCCCGGTGCCACGGCCTAGGTAACGTAATTATAGCGACTTTTTTACATTATCCTATAGAATTTTCTTGCTTTGAGTAACATTAGGCCTTTGAATCACCATCGGCAAGCAAACGACATGTCTGCCCGACATTTAAATCTAAACTACATTTTTAAGGCGATTACGTCTACATTTCCCGGTGCCACGGACTAGGTAACGTAATTATAGCGACTTTTTTTACATTATCTAATAGAATCCTATTGCCTTGAGTGACAATATGCCTTAGAGTAACCATAGGCCAGCAAACTACATGTTTTCCCGTCATTTAACTCTAAACAACATTTTTAAGACGATTTCGTCTACATTTCCCGGTGCCACGGCCTAGGTAACGTAATTATGGCAACATTTTTTACATTTATTTATAGACTACTCATGCCTTGAGTGATAATACGCCGTAGAATCACCATCGGCTAGCAAACTACATGTCTGCCCGACATTTAACTCTAAACTACATTTTAAGGCGATTTCGTCTACATTTCCCGGTGCCACGGCCTAGGTAACGTAATTATTGCAACTTTTTTTTAAATATCTTATAGAATGCTCTTAGTTTGAGTGACATTACGCCTTAGAATCACCATCGGCCAGCAAACTACATGTCTGCCCGACATTTAACTCTAAACCACATTTTTAAGGCGATTTCGTCTACATTTCCCGGTGCCACGGCCTAGGTAACGTAATTATTGCAATTTTTTTTACATTTTTCTATAGAATACCTTTGCCTTGAGTGATAATAAGCTTTAAAATTACCATCGGCCAGCAAAATATATGTCTGTCCGACAATCAACTTAAAACTACATTTTTATGGTGATTTCGTCTACATTTCCCGGTGCCACGGCCTAGGTAACGTAATTATAGCGACTTTTTTACCTTATCTTATAGAATACTCTTGTGTTGAGTGATAATAGGCCTTAAAATCACCATCGGCCAGCAAACTATATGTCTGCCCGACATTTAACTCTAAACTACATTTTAAGGCGATTTCGTCTACATTTCCCGGTGCCGCGGCCTAGGTAACGTAATCATGGCGACATTTTTTACAATTATTTATAGAATACACTTGCTTTGAGTGACAATAGGCCGTAGAATCACCATCGGCCAGCAAACTACATGTCTGCCCGACATTTAACTCTAAACTACATTTTAAGGCGATTTCGTCTACATTTCCCGGTGCCACGGCCTAGGTAACGTAATTATTGCATTTTTTTTTACATTATCTTATAGAATGCTCTTACCTTGAGTGACATTACGCATTAGCATCACCATCGGCCAGCAAACTACATGTCTGCCCGACATTTAACTCTAAACTACATTTTAAGGCGATTTCGTCTACATTTCCCGGTGCCACGACCTAGGTAACGTAATTATGGCGACATTTTTTACATAAATTTATAGAACACTCTTGCCTTGAGTGACAATATGCCGTAGAATCACCATCGGCCAGCAAACTACATGTCTGCCCGACATTTAACTCTAAACTACATTTTTAAGGCGATTACGTCTACATTTCCCGGTGCCACGGCCTAGATAACGTAAATATAGCAACTTTTTTTACACTATCTTATAGAACACTCTTCCTATGAGTGACAATATGCCTTAGAATAACCATCGGCCAGCAAACTACATGTCTGCCCGACATTCAACTCTAAACTATATTTTTATGGCGGTTTTGTCTACATTTCCCGGTGCCACGGCCTAGATAACGTAATTATTGCAACGTTGTTTACACTTTATTATAGAATCCTCTTAGTTTGAGTGATAATAGGCCTATGAATCACCATCGGCTAGCAAACTACATGTCTGCCCGACATTTAACTCTAAACTACATTTTAAGGCGATTTTGTCTACATTTCCCGGTGCCATGGCCTAGGTAACGAAACTATAGCGACTTTTTTTACATTATCTTATAGAATTTTCTTGTTTCAAGTGACAATAGGCGTTAGAATCACCATCGGCCAGCAAACTACATGTTTTCCCGACATTTAACTCTAAACTACATTTTTAAGGCAATTTCGTCTACATTACCCGGTGCCACGGCCTAGGTAACGTAATTATTGGAATTTTTTTTACATAATCTTATAGAATTCTCTTGCATTGAGTGACAAAATGCCTTAAATATACCATCGGCCAGCAAACTACTTGTTTTCCCGACATTTAACTCTAAACAATATTTTTAAGACGATTTCGTCTACATTTCCCGGTGCCACGGCCTAGGTAACGTAACTATAGCGACTTTTTTTACATTATCTTAGATAATGCTCTTGTTTTGAGTGACAATAGGCCTTTGAATCACCATCGGCCAGCAAACGACATGTCTGCCCGACATTTAAATATAAACTACATTTTTATCGCGGTTTTGTCTACATTTCCCGGTACTAAGGCTTAGTTAACGTAATTATTTCAACTTTTTTCACATTATATTATAGAATACTTTTGCTTTAAGTGACAATAGGCCTTAGAATCACCATCGGCCAGCAAACTACATGTCTGCCCGACATTTAACTCTAAACTACATTTTTAAGGCGATTACGTCTACATTTCCCGGTGCCACGGCCTAGATAACGTAAATATAGCAACTTTTTTTACATAATCTTATGAAATATTCTTGCTTTGAGTGACAATTTGCCTTAGAATAACCATCGGCCAGCAAACTACATGTCTGCCCGACATTCAACTCTAAACTATATTTTTATGGTGGTTTTGTCTACATTTCCCGGTGCCACGGCCTAGATAACGTAATTATTGCAACGTTTTTTACATTTTATTATAGAATACTCTTAGTTTGAGTGATAATAGGCCTTAAAATCACCATCGGCCAGCAAACTACATGTCTGCCCGACATTTAACTCTAAACTACATTTTAAGGCGATTTTGTCTACATTTCCCGGTGCCATGGCCTAGGTAACGAAACTATAGCGACTTTTTTTACATAATCTTATAGAATACTTTTGTTTTAAGTGACAATAGGCGTTAGAATTACCATCGGCCAGCAAACTACATGTTTTCCCGACATTTAACTCTAAACTACATTTTTAAGGCGATTTCGTCTACATTACCCGGTGCCACGGCCTAGGTAACGTAATTATTGGAATTTTTTTTACACGATCTTATAGAATTCTCCTGCGTTGAGTGAAAAAATGCCTTAAAATTACCATCGGCCAGCAAACTACTTGTTTTCCCGACATTTAACTCTAAACTACATTTTTAAGGCGATTACGTCTACATTTCCCGGTGCCACGGCCTAGATAACGTAAATATAGCAACTTTTTTTCATTATCTTATAGAATGCTCTTGCTTTGAGTGACAATATGCCTTAGAATAACCATCCGCCAGCAAACTACATGTCTGCCCGACATTCAACTCTAAACTATATTTTTATGGCGGTTTTGTCTACATTTCCCGGTGCCACGGCCTAGATAACGTAATTATTGCAACGTTTTTTTACATTTTATTATAGAATACTCTTGGTTTGAGTGATAATAGGCCTAAGAATCACCATCGGCCAGCAAACTACATGTCTGCCCGACATTTAACTCTAAACTACATTTTAAGGCGATTTCGTCTACATTTCCCGGTGCCATGGCCTAGGTAACGAAACTATAGCGACTTTTTTTACATTATCTTATAGAATTCTCTTGTTTTAAGTGACAATGTGCGTTAGAATCAACATCGGCCAGCAAAATATATGTCTGTCCGACAATCAACTTTAAACTACATTTTTATGGTGATTTAGTCTACATTTCCCGGTGCCACGGCCTAGGTAACGTAATTATAGCGACATTTTTTACATTGTCTTATAGAATTCTCTTGCTTTGAGTGTTAATAGGCCTTAGAATCACCATCAGCCAGCAAACTGCATGTCTGCCCGACATTTAACTCTAAACTACAGTTTAAGGCGATTTCGTCTACATTTCCCGGAGCCTCGGCCTAGGTAACGTAATTATTGCAATTTTTTTTACATTATATTATAGAATACTCTTGCGTTGAGTGACAGTAGGCCTTTGAATCACCATCGGCCAGCAAACAACATGTCTGCCCGACATTTAAATATAAACTACATTTTTATCGCGGTTTTGTCTACATTTCCCGGTACTAAGGCTTAGTTAACGTAATTATTTCAACTTTTTTCACATTATATTATAGAATACTCTTGCCTTGAGTGACAGTATGCCGTTGAATCACCATCGGCCAGCAAACTACATGTCTGCCCGACATTTAACTCTAAACTACATTTTTAAGGCGATTACGTCTACATTTCCCGGTGCCACGGCCTAGATAACGTAAATATAGCAACTTTTTTTACATTATCTTATAAAAAACTCTTGCTTTGAGTGACAATATGCCTTAGAATAACCATCGGCCAGCAAACTACATGTCTGCCCGACATTCAACTCTAAACTATATTTTTATGGCGGTTTTGTCTACATTTCCCGGTGCCACGGCCTACATAACGTAATTATTGCAACGTTTTTTACATTTTGTTATAGAAATCTCTTAGTTTAAGTGATAATATGCCTAAGAATCACCATCGGCCAGCAAACTACATGTCTGCCCGACATTTAACTCTAAACTACATTTTAAGGCGATTTTGTCTACATTTCCCGGTGCCATGGCCTAGGTAACGAAACTATAGCGACTTTTTTTACATTATCTTATAGAATTCTCTTGTTTTAAGTGACAATAGGCGTTAAAATCACCATCGGCCAGCAATCTACATGTTTTTCCGACATTTAACACTAAACTACATTTTTAAGGCGATTTCGTCTACATTACCCGGTGCCACGGCCTAGGTAACGTAATTATTGGAATTTTTTTTACACAATCTTATAGAATGCTCTTGCATTGAGTGACAAAATGCCTTAAAATAACCATAGGCCAGCAAACTACTTGTTTTCCCGACATTTAACTCTAAACAATATTTTTAAGTCGATTTCGTCTACATTTCCCGGTGCCACGGCCTAGGTAACGTAATTATAGCGACTTTTTTTACATTATCTTATAGAATACTCCTGTTTTGAGTGACAATAGGCCTTAGAATCACCATCGGTCAGCAAACTACATGTCTGCCCGACATTCAACTCTATCCAACATTTTTAAGATGATTTCGTCTACATTTCCCGGTGCCACGGCCTAGGTAACGTAACTATTGCAACTTTTTTTACATAATATTATAAAATTCTCTTGCCTTGAGTGATAATAGGCCTTAGAATCACCATCGGCCAGCAAACTACATGTTTTCCCGACATTTAACTCTAAACAACATTTTTAAGACGATTTCGTCTACATTTCCCGGTGCCACGGCCTAGGTAACGTAATTATAGCGACTTTTTTACATTATCCTATAGAATTCTCTTGCTTTGAGTAACATTAGAACTTTGAATCACCATCGGCGAGCAAACGACATGTCTGCCCGACATTTAAATCTAAACTACATTTTTATCGCGGTTTTGTCTACATTTCCCGGTACTAAGGCTTAGGTAACGTAATTATTTCAATTTTTTTCACATTATCTTATAACATACTCTTGCCTTGAGTGACAATAGGCCTTTGAACCACCATGGGCCAGCAAACTACATGTCTGCCCGACATTTAACTCTGAACTACATTTTTAAGGCGATTACGTCTACATTTCCCGGTGCCACGGCCTAGGTAACGTAATTATAGCGACTTTTTTTACATTATCTAATAGAATCCTCTTGCCTTGAGTAACAATTGGCCTTAGAATAACCATAGGCCAGCAAACTACATGTTTTCCCGTCATTTAACTCTAAACAACATTTTTAAGACGATTTCGTCTACATTTCCCGGTGCCACGGCCTAGGTAACGTAATTATAGCGACTTTTTTACATTTTCTTATAGAATACTCTTGTTTTGAGTGACAATAGGCCTTAGAATCACCATCGGCCAGCAAACTACATGTTTTCCCGACATTTAACTCTAAACAACATTTTTAAGACGATTTCGTCTACATTTCCCGGTGCCACGGCCTAGGTAACGTAATTATAGCGACTTTTTTACATTATCCTATAGAATTCTCTTGCTTTGAGTAACATTAGGCCTTTGAATCACCATCGGCAAGCAAACGACATGTCTGCCCGACATTTAAATCTAAACTACATTTTTAAGGTGATTACGTCTACATTTCCCGGTGCCACGGCCTAGGTAACGTAATTATAGCGACTTTTTTTACATTATCTAATAGAATCCTATTGCCTTGAGTGACAATATGCCTTAGAGTAACCATAGGCCAGCAAACTACATGTTTTCCCGTCATTTTACTCTAAACAACATTTTTAAGACGATTTCGTCTACATTTCCCGGTGCCACGGCCTAGGTAACGTAATTATAGCGACTTTTTTACATTTTCTTATAGAATACTCTTGTTTTGAGTGACAATAGGCCTTAAAATCACCATCGGCCAGCAAACTACATGTCTGCCCGACATTAAACTCTAAGTCTCTATTTTAAGGCGATTTCGTCTACATTTCCCGGTGCCAAGGCCTAGGTAACATAATTATTGCAACTTTTTTTACAATATCATATAGAATACTCTTGCCTTGAGTGACAATAGGCCTTTGAATCACCATCGGCCAGCAAAATATATGTCTGTCTGACAATCAACTTTGAACTACATTTTTATGGTGATTTAGTCTACATTTCCCGGTCCCACGGCCTAGGTAACGTAATTATTGCAACTTTTTTTACATTGTCTTATAAAATTCTCTTGTATTGAGTGACAATAGGCCTTACAATCACCATCGGCCAGCAAACTACATGTCTGCCCGACATTTAATTCTAAACAACATTTTTAAGACGATTTCGTCTACATTTCCCGGTGCCACGGCCTAGGTAACATAATTATAGCGACATTTTTTACATTTTCTTATAGAATATTCTTGCCTCAAGTGACAATAGGCCTTCGAATCACCATCAGTTAGCAAACTACATGTCTGCCCGACATTTAACTCTAAACTACATTTTAAGGCGATTTCGTCTACATTTCCCGATGCCGCGGTCTAGGTAACGTAATCATGGCGACATTTTTTACAATAATTTATAGAATACTCTTGCTTTGAGTGACAATAGGCCGTAGAATCACCATCGGCCAGCAAACTACATGTCTGCCCGACATTTAACTCTAAACTACATTTTAAGGCGATTTCGTCTACATTTCCCGGTGCCACGGCCTAGGTAACGTAATTATTGCAATTTTTTTTAAATTATCTTATAGAATGCTTTTGTTTTGAGTGACATTACGCCTTAGAATCACCATCGGCCAGCAAACTACATGTCTGCCCGACATTTAACTCTAAACCACATTTTTAAGGCGATTTCGTCTACATTTCCCGGTGCCACGGCCTAGGTTACGTAATTATTGCATTTTTTTTTACATTATTTTATCGAATACTCTTGCCATGAGTGACAATAGGCCTTTGAATTACCATCGGCCAGCAAAATATATGTCTGTCCAACAATCAACTTAAAACTACATTTTAAGGCGATTTTGTCTACATTTCCCGGTGCCATGGCCTAGGTAACGAAACTATAGCAACTTTTTTTACATTATCTTATAAAATCCTCTTGTTTTAAGTGACAATAGGCGTTAGAATCACCATTGGCCAGCAAACTACATGTTTTCCCGACATTTAACTCTAAACTACATTTTTAAGGCAATTTCGTCTACATTACCCGGTGCCACGGCCTAGGTAACGTAATTATTGGATTTTTTTTTACACGATCTTATAGAATTCTCTTGCATTGAGTGACAAAATGCCTTAAAATTACCATCGGCCAGCAAACTACTTGTTTTCCCGACATTTAACTCTAAACAATATTTTTAAGACGATTTCGTCTACATTTCCCGGTGCCACGGCCTAGGTAACGTAACTATAGCGACTTTTTTTACATTATCTTAGATAATACCTTTGTTTTGAGTGACAATAGGCCTTTGAATCACCATCGGCCAGCAAACGACATGTCTGCCCGACATTTAAATATAAACTACATTTTTATCGCGGTTTTGTCTACATTTCCCGGTACTAAGGCTTAGTTAACGTAATTATTTCAACTTTTTTCACATTATATTATAGAATACTCTTGTCTTAAGTGACAATAGGCCTTAGAATCACCATCGGCCAGCAAACTACATGTCTGCCCGACATTTAACTCTAAACTACATTTTTAAGGCGATTACGTCTACATTTCCCGGTGCCACGGCCTAGATAACGTAAATATAGCAACTTTTTTTACATTATCTTATAGAATATTCTTGCTTTGAGTGACAATTTGCCTTAGAATAACCATCGGCCATTAAACTACATGTCTGCCCGACATTCAACTCTAAACTATATTTTTATGGCGGTTTTGTCTACATTTCCCGGTGCCACGGCCTAGATAACGTAACTATTGCAACGTTTTTTACATTTTATTATAGAATACTCTTAGTTTGAGTGATAATAGGCCTAAGAATCACCATCGGCCAGCAAACTACATGTCTGCCCGACATTTAACTCTAAACTACATTTTAAGGCGATTTTGTCTACATTTCCCGGTGCCGTGGCCTAGGTAACGAAACTATAGCGACTTTTTTTACATTATCTTATAGAATACTCTTGTTTTGAGTGACAATACTTCTTTGAATCACCATCGGCCAGCAAACGACATGTCTGCCCGACATTTAAATATAAACTACATTTTTATCGCGGTTTTGTCTACATTTCCCGGTACTAAGGCTTAGTTAACGTAATTATTTCATATTTTTTCACATTATATTATAGAATACTCTTGCCTTAAGTGACAATAGGCCTTAGAATCACCATCGGCCAGCAAACTACATGTCTGCCCGACATTTAACTCTAAACTACATTTTTAAGGCGATTACGTCTACATTTCCCGGTGCCACGGCCTAGATAACGTAAATATAGCAACTTTTTTTACATTATCTTATAGAATACTCTTGTTTTGAGTGACAAAATGCCTTAAAATAACCATCGGCCAGCAAACTACATGTCTGCCCGACATTCAACTCTAAACTATATTTTTATGGCGGTTTTGTCTACATTTCCCGGTGCCACGGCCTAGGTAACGTAATTATAGCGACATTTTTACATTATCTTATAGAATACTCTTGTGTTGAGTGACAATAGGCCTTAAAATCACCATCGGCCAGCAAACTACATGTCTGCCCGACATTTAACTCTAAGTCAATATTTGAAGGCGATTTCGTCTACATTTCCTGGTGCCACGGCCTAGGTAACATAATTATTGCATTTTTTTTTACATTTTCTTATAGAATCCTCTTGCCTTGAGTGACAATAGGCCTATAAATTACCATCGGCTAGCAAAATATATGTCTGTCCGACAATCAACTTTAAGCTACATTTTTATGGTGATTTCGTCTACATTTCCCGGTGCCACGGCCTAGATAACGTAATTATTGCAACTTTTTTTACATTATCATATAGAATACTCTATCTTTAAGTGATAATAGGCCTCAGAATCACCATCGGCCAGCAAACTATATGTTTTCCCGACATTTAACTCTAAACAACATTTTTTAGACGATTTCGTCTACATTTCCCGGTGCCACGGCCTAGGTAACGTAATTATAGCGACTTTTTTACATTATCTTATAGAATACTCTTGCTTTGAGTTACAATAGGTCTTAAATTAACCATCGGCCAGCAAACTACATGTCTGCCCGACATTGAACTCTAAGTCTCTGTTTTAAGGCGATTTCGTCTACATTTACCGGTGCCACGGCCTAGGTAACATAATTAATGCAACTTTTTTTACATTATCATATAGAATACTCTTGTTTTGAGTAACAATAGAACTTTGAATCACTATCGGCCAGCAAAATATATGTCTGTCCGACAATCAACTTTAAACTACATTTTTATGGTGATTTAGTCTACATTTCCCGGTGCCACGGCCTAGGTAACGTAATTATAGCGACATTTTTTACATTATCTTATAGAATTCTCTTGCTTTGAGTGACAAAAGGCCTTCGAATCACCATCAGTTAGCAAACTACATGTCTGCCCGACATTGAACTCTAAGTCTCTGTTTTAAGGCGATTTCGTCTACATTTACCGGTGCCACGGACTAGGTAACATAATTATTGCAACTTTTTTTACATTATCATATAGAATACTCTTGTTATGAGTGACAATAGGCCTTTGAATCACTATCGGCCAGCAAAATATATGTCTGTCCGACAATCAACTTTAAACTACATTTTTATGGTGATTTAGTCTACATTTCCCGGTGCCACGGCCTAGGTAACGTAATTATGGCGACATTTTTTACATTATTTTATAGAATACTCTTGCCTTGAGTGACAATAGGCCGTAGAATCACCATCGGCCAGCAAACTACATGTCTGCCCGACATTTAACTCTAAACTACATTTTAAGGCGATTTCGTCTACATTTCCCGGTGCCACGGCCTAGGTAACGTAATTATGGCGACATTTTTTACATTAATTTATAGACTACTCTTGCTTTGAGTGACAATACGCCGTAGAATCACCATCGGCCAGCAAACTACATGTCTGCCCGACATTTAACTCTAAACCACATTTTTAAGGCGATTTCGTCTACATTTCCCGGTGCCACGGCCTAGGTAACGTAATTATTGCAACTTTTTTTTAAATATCTTATAGAATGCTCTTGGTTTGAGTGACATTACGCCTTAGAATCACCATCGGCCAGCAAACTACATGTCTGCCCGACATTTAACTCTAAACCACATTTTTAAGGCGATTTCGTCTACATTTCCCGGTGCCACGGCCTAGGTAACGTAATTATTGCAATTTTTTTTAAATTTTTTTATAGAATACCTTTGCTTAGAGTGACAATAGGCCTTTGAATTACCATCGGCCAGCAAAATATATGTCTGTCCGAGAATCAACTTAAAACTACATTTTTATGGTGATTTCGTATACATTTCCCGGTGCCACGGCCTAGGTAACGTAATTATAGCGCCTTTTTTACCTTATCTTATAGAATACTCTTGTGTTGAGTGACAATAGGCCTTAAAATCACCATCGGCCGGCAAACTACATGTCTGCCCGACATTTAACTCTAAGTCACTATTTGAAAGCGATTTCGTCTACATTTCCTGGTGCCACGGCCTAGGTAACGTAATTATAGCGACTTTTTTTACATTATCTTATAGAATATTATTGCCTTGAGTGACAATAGGCCTTCGAATCACCATCAGTTAGCAAACTACATGTCTGCCCGACATTTAACTCTAAACTACATTTTAAGGCGATTTCGTCTACATTTCCCGGTGCCGCGGCCTAGGTAACGTAATCATGGCGACATTTTTTACAATAATTTTTAGAATACTCTTGCCTTGAGTGACAATAGGCCGTAGAATCACCATCGGCCAGCAAACTACATGTCTGCCCGACATTTAACTCTAAACTACATTTTAAGGCGATTTCGTCTACATTTCCCGGTGCCACGGCCTAGGTAACGTAATTATTGCAACTTTTTTTACATTATCTTATAGAATGCTCTTACCTTGAGTGACATTACGCCTTAGCATCACCATCGGCCAGCAAACTACATGTCTGCCCGACATTTAACTCTAAACTACATTTTAAGGCGATTTCGTCTACATTTCCCGGTGCCACGGCCTAGGTAACGTAATTATGGCTACATTTTTTACATAAATTTATAGAATACTCTTGCCTTGAGTGACAATATGCCGTAGAATCACCATCGGCCAGCAAACTACATGTCTGCCCGACATTCAACTCTAAACTATATTTTTATGGCGGTTTTGTCTACATTTCCCGGTGCCACGGCCTAGATAACGTAATAATTGCAACGTTGTTTACATTATATTATAGAATCCTCTTAGTTTGAGTGATAAGAGGCCTAAGAATCAATATCGGCTAGCAAACTACATGTCTGCCCGACATTTAACTCTAAACTACATTTTAAGGCGATTTTGTCTACATTTCCCGGTGCCATGGCCTAGGTAACGAAACTATAGCAACTTTTTTTACATAATCTTATAAAATCCTCTTGTTTTAAGTGACAATAGGCGTTAGAATCACCATCGGCCAGCAAACTACATGTTTTCCCGACATTTAACTCTAAACTACATTTTTAAGGCAATTTCGTCTACATTACCCGGTGCCACGGCCTAGGTAACGTAATTATTGGAATTTTTTTTACACGATCTTATAGAATTCTCTTGCATTGAGTGACAAAATGCCTTAAAATTACCATCGGCCAGCAAACTACTTGTTTTCCCGACATTTAACTCAAAACAATATTTTTAAGACGATTTCGTCTACATTTCCCGGTGCCACGGCCTAGGTAACGTAACTATAGCGACTTTTTTTACATTATCTTAGATAATACCTTTGTTTTGAGTGACAATAGGCCTTTGAATCACCATCGGCCAGCAAACGACATGTCTGCCCGACATTTAAATATAAACTACATTTTTATCGCGGTTTTGTCTACATTTCCCGGTACTAAGGCTTAGTTAACGTAATTATTTCAACTTTTTTCACATTATATTATAGAATACTCTTGCCTTAAGTGACAATAGGCCTTAGAATCACCATCGGCCAGCAAACTACATGTCTGCCCGACATTTAACTCTAAACTACATTTTTAAGGCGATTACGTCTACATTTCCCGGTGCCACGGCCTAGATAACGTAAATATAGCAACTTTTTTTACATTATCTTATAGAATATTCTTGCTTTGAGTGACAATTTGCCTTAGAATAACCATCGGCCAGCAAACTACATGTCTGCCCGACATTCAACTCTAAACTATATTTTTATGGCGGTTTTGTCTACATTTCCCAGTGCCACGGCCTAGATAACGTAATTATTGCAACGTTTTTTACATTTTATTATAGAATACTTTTAGTTTGAGCGATAATAGGCCTAAGAATTACCATCGGCCAGCAATCTACATGTCTGCCCGACATTTAACTCTAAACTACATTTTAAGGCGATTTTGTCTACATTTCCCGGTGCCATGGCCTAGGTAACGAAACTATAGCGACTTTTTTTACATTATCTTATAGAATACTCTTGTTTTAAGTGACAATAGGCGTTAGAATCACCATCGGCCAGCAAACTACATGTTTTCCCGACATTTAACTCTAAACTACATTTTTAAGGCGATTTCGTCTACATTACCCGGTTCCACGGCCTAGGTAACGTAATAATAGCGACTTTTTTTACATTATCTTATAGAATACTCTTGTTTTGATTGACAATAGGCCTTTGAATTACCATCAGCCAGCAAACGTCATGTCTGCCCGACATTTAAATATAAACTACATTTTTATGGCGGTTTTGTCTACATTTCCCGGTGCCACGGCCTAGGTAACGTAATTATAGCGACTTTTTTACATTATCTTATAGAATACTCTTGTATTGAGTGAAAATAGGCCTTAAAATCACCATCGGCCAGCAAACTACATGTCTGCCCGACATTTAACTCTAAGTCACTATTTGAAGGCGATTTCGTCTACATTTCCTGGTGCCACGGCCTAGGTAACATAATTATTGCATTTTTTTTACATTATCTTATAGAATCCTCTTGCCTTGAGTGACAATAGGCCTATAAATCACCATCGGCCGGCAAACTACATGTCTGCCCGACATTTAACTCTAAGTCACTATTTGAAAGCGATTTCGTCTACATTTCCTGGTGCCACGGCCTAGGTAACGTAATTATAGCGACTTTTTTTACATTATCTTATAGAATATTATTGCCTTGAGTGACAATAGGCCTTCGAATCACCATCAGTTAGCAAACTACATGTCTGCCCGACATTTAACTCTAAACTACATTTTAAGGCGATTTCGTCTACATTTCCCGGTGCCGCGGCCTAGGTAACGTAATCATGGCGACATTTTTTACAATAATTTTTAGAATACTCTTGCCTTGAGTGACAATAGGCCGTAGAATCACCATCGGCCAGCAAACTACATGTCTGCCCGACATTTAACTCTAAACTACATTTTAAGGCGATTTCGTCTACCTTTCCCGGTGCCACGACCTAGGTAACGTAATTATGGCGACATTTTTTACATAAATTTATAGAACACTCTTGCCTTGAGTGACAATATGCCGTAGAATCACCATCGGCCAGCAAACTACATGTCTGCCCGACATTTAACTCTAAACTACATTTTTAAGGCGATTACGTCTACATTTCCCGGTGCCACGGCCTAGATAACGTAAATATAGCAACTTTTTTCACACTATCTTATAGAACACTCTTCCTATAAGTGACAATATGCCTTAGAATAACCATCGGCCAGCAAACTACATGTCTGCCCGACATTCAACTCTAAACTATATTTTTATGGCGGTTTTGTCTACATTTCCCGGTGCCACGGCCTAGATAACGTAATTATTGCAACGTTGTTTACACTTTGTTATAGAATCCTCTTAGTTTGAGTGATAATAGGCCTATGAATCACCATCGGCTAGCAAACTACATGTCTGCCCGACATTTAACTCTAAACTACATTTTAAGGCGATTTTGTCTACATTTCCCGGTGCCATGGCCTAGGTAACGAAACTATAGCGACTTTTTTTACATTATCTTATAGAATCCTCTTGTTTCAAGTAACAGTAGGCGTTAGAATCACCATCGGCCAGCAAACTACATGTTTTCCCGACATTTAACTCTAAACTACATTTTTAAGGCAATTTCGTCTACATTACCCGGTGCCACGGCCTAGGTAACGTAATTATTGGAATTTTTTTTACACAATCTTATAGAATTCTCTTGCATTGAGTGACAAAATGCCTTAAAATTACCATCAACCAGCAAACTACATGTTTTCCCGACATTTAACTCTAAACAATATTTTTAAGACGATTTCGTCTACATTTCCCGGTGCCACGGCCTAGGTAACGTAACTATAGCGACTTTTTTACATTTTCTTATAGAATACTCTTGTTTTGAGTGACAATAGGCCTTAGAATCACCATCGGCCAGCAAACTACATGTTTTCCCGACATTTAACTCTAAACAACATTTTTAAGACGATTTCGTCTACATTTCCCGGTGCCACGGCCTAGGTAACGTAATTATAGCGACTTTTTTACATTATCCTATAGAATTCTCTTACTTTGAGTAACGATAGGCCTTTGAATCACCATCGGCAAGCAAACGACATGTCTGCCCGACATTTAAATCTAAACTACATTTTTAAGGCGATTACGTCTACATTTCCCGGTGCCACGGCCTAGGTAACGTAATTATAGCGACTTTTTTTACATTATCTAATAGAATTCTATTATCTTAGATAATGCTCTTGTTTTGAGTGACAATAGGCCTTTGAATCACCATCGGCCAGCAAACGACATGTCTGCCCGGCATTTAAATATAAACTACATTTTTATCGCGGTTTTGTCTACATTTCCCGGTACTAAGGCTTAGTTAACGTAATTATTTCAACTTTTTTCACATTATATTATAGAATACTTTTGCTTTAAGTGACAATAGGCCTTAGAATCACTATCGGCCAGCAAACTACATGTCTGCCCGACATTTAACTCTAAACTACATTTTTAAGGCGATTACGTCTACATTTCCCGGTGCCACGGCCTAGATAACGTAATTATTGCAACGTTTTTTACATTTTATTATAGAATACTCTTAGTTTGAGTGTTAATAGGCCTAAGAATCACCATCGGCCAGCAAACTACATGTCTGCCCGACATTCAACTCTAAACTATATTTTTATGGTGGTTTTGTCTACATTTCCCGGTGCCACGGCCTAGATAACGTAATTATTGCAACGTTTTTTACATTTTATTATAGAATACTCTTAGTTTGAGTGTTAATAGGCCTAAGAATCACCATCGGCCAGCAAACTACATGTCTGCCCGACATTTAACTCTAAACTACATTTTAAGGCGATTTTGTCTACATTTCCCGGTGCCATGGCCTAGGTAACGAAACTATAGCGACTTTTTTTACATAATCTTATAGAATACTTTTGTTTTAAGTGACAATAGGCGTTAGAATTACCATCGGCCAGCAAACTACATGTTTTCCCGACATTTAACTCTAAACTACATTTTTAAGGCGATTTCGTCTACATTACCCGGTGCCACGGCCTAGGTAACGTAATTATTGGAATTTTTTTTACACGATCTTATAGAATTCTCTTGCATTGAGTGAAAAAATGCCTTAAAATTACCATCGGCCAGCAAACTACTTGTTTTCCCGACATTTAACTCTAAACTACATTTTTAAGGCGATTTCGTCTACATTACCCGGTGCCACGGCCTAGGTAACGTAATTATTGGAATTTTTTTTACACGATCTTATAGAATTCTCTTGCATTGAGTGAAAAAATGCCTTAAAATTACCATCGGCCAGCAAACTACATGTCTGCCCGACATTTAACTCTAAACTACATTTTAAGGCGATTTCGTCTACATTTCCCGGTGCCATGGCCTAGGTAACGAAACTATAGCGACTTTTTTTACATTATCTTATAGAATTCTCTTGTTTTAAGTGACAATGGGCGTTAGAATCAACATCGGCCAGCAAAATATATGTCTGTCCGACAATCAACTTTAAACTACATTTTTATGGTGATTTAGTCTACATTTCCCGGTGCCACGGCCTAGGTTACGTAACTATAGCGACATTTTTTACATTGTCTTATAGAATTCTCTTGCTTTGAGTGATAATAGGCCTTAGAATCACCATCGGCCAGCAAACTGCATGTCTGCCCGACATTTAACTCTAAACTACAGTTTAAGGCGATTTCGTCTACATTTCCCGGAGCCTCGGCCTAGGTAACGTAATTATTGCAATTTTTTTTACATTATATTATAGAATACTCTTGCGTTGAGTGACAGTAGGCCTTTGAATCACCATCGGCCAGCAAACGACATGTCTGCCCGACATTTAAATATAAACTACATTTTTATCGCGGTTTTTTCTACATTTCCCGGTACTAAGGCTTAGTTAACGTAATTATTTCAACTTTTTTCACATTATATTATAGAATACTCTTGCCTTGAGTGACAATATGCCGTTGAATCACCATCGGCCAGCAAACTACATGTCTGCCCGACATTTAACTCTAAACTACATTTTTAAGGCGATTACGTCTACATTTCCCGGTGCCACGGCCTAGATAACGTAAATATAGCAACTTTTTTTACACTATCTTATAGAAAACTCTTGCTTTGAGTGACAATATGCCTTAGAATAACCATCGGCCAGCAAACTACATGTCTGCCCGACATTCAACTCTAAACTATATTTTTATGGCGGTTTTGTCTACATTTCCCGGTGCCACGGCCTAGATAACGTAATTATTGCAACGTTTTTTACATTTTATTATAGAATTTTCTTAGTTTAAGTGATATTATGCCTAAGAATCACCATCGGCCAGCAAACTACATGTCTGCCCGACATTTAACTCTAAACTACATTTAAAGGCGATTTTGTCTACATTTCCCGGTGCCATGGCCTAGGTAACGAAACTATAACGACTTTTTTTACATTATCTTATAGAATTCTCTTGTTTTAAGTGACAATAGGCGTTAAAATCACCATCGGCTAGCAAACTACATGTTTTCCCGACATTTAACACTAAACTACATTTTTAAGGCGATTTCGTCTACATTACCCGGTGCCACGGCCTAGGTAACGTAATTATTGGAATTTTTTTTACACGATCTTATAGAATGCTCTTGCATTGAGTGACAAAATGCCTTAAAATAACCATAAGCTAGCAAACTACTTGTTTTCCCGACATTTAACTCTAAACAATATTTTTAAGTCGATTTCGTCTACATTTCCCGGTGCCACGGCCTAGGTAACGTAATTATAGCGACTTTTTTTACATTATCTTATAGAATACTCCTGCCTTGAGTGACAGTAGGCCTTAGAATCACCATCGGCCAGCAAACTACATGTTTTCCCGACATTTAACTCTAAACAACATTTTTAAGACGATTTCGTCTACATTTCCCGGTGCCACGGCCTAGGTAACGTTATTATAGCGACTTTTTTACATTATCCTATAGAATTCTCTTGCTTTGAGTAACATTAGAACTTTGAATCACCATCGGCGAGCAAACGACATGTCTGCCCGACATTTAAATCTAAACTACATTTTTATCGCGGTTTTGTCTACATTTCCCGGTACTAAGGCTTAGGTAACGTAATTATTTCAATTTTTTTCACATTATCTTATAACATACTCTTGCCTTGAGTGACAATAGGCCTTTGAACCACCATGGGCCAGCAAACTACATGTCTGCCCGACATTTAACTCTGAACTACATTTTTAAGGCGATTACGTCTACATTTCCCGGTGCCACGGCCTAGGTAACGTAATTATAGCGACTTTTTTTACATTATCTAATAGAATCCTCTTGCCTTGAGTGACAATTGGCCTTAGAATAACCATAGGCCAGCAAACTACATGTTTTCCCGTCATTTAACTCTAAACAACATTTTTAAGACGATTTCGTCTACATTTCCCGGTGCCACGGCCTAGGTAACGTAATTATAGCGACTTTTTTACATTTTCTTATAGAATACTCTTGTTTTGAGTGACAATAGGCCTTAGAATCACCATCGGCCAGCAAACTACATGTTTTCCCGACATTTAACTCTAAACAACATTTTTAAGACGATTTCGTCTACATTTCCCGGTGCCACGGCCTAGGTAACGTAATTATAGCGACTTTTTTACATTATCCTATAGAATTCTCTTACTTTGAGTAAGGATAGGCCTTTGAATCACCATCGGCAAGCAAACGACATGTCTGCCCGACATTTAAATCTAAACTACATTTTTAAGGCGATTACGTCTACATTTCCCGGTGCCACGGCCTAGGTAACGTAATTATAGCGACTTTTTTTACATTATCTAATAGAATTCTATTGCCTTGAGTGACAATATGCCTTAGAGTAACCATAGGCCAGCAAACTACATGTTTTCCCGTCATTTAACTCTAAACAACATTTTTAAGACGATTTCGTCTACATTTCCCGGTGCCACGGCCTAGGTAACGTAATTATGGCAACATTTTTTACATTAATTTATAGACTACTCTTGCCTTGAGTGATAATACGCCGTAGAATCACCATCGGCTAGCAAACTACATGTCTGCCCGACATTTAACTCTAAACTACATTTTAAGGCGATTTCGTCTACATTTCCCGGTGCCACGGCCTAGGTAACGTAATTATTGCAACTTTTTTTTAAATATCTTATAGAATGCTCTAAGTTTGAGTGACATTACGCCTTAGAATCACCATCGGCCAGCAAACTACATGTCTGCCCGACATTTAACTCTAAACCACATTTTTAAGGCGATTTCGTCTACATTTCCCGGTGCCACGGCCTAGGTAACGTAATTATTGCAATTTTTTTTACATTTTTTTATAGAATACCTTTGCCTTAAGTGACAATAAGCCTTACAATTACCATCGGCCAGCAAAATATATGTCTGTCCGACAATCAACTTAAAACTACATTTTTATGGTGATTTCGTCTACATTTCCCGGTGCCACGGCCTAGGTAACGTAATTATAGCGACTTTTTTACCTTATCTTATAGAATACTCTTGTGTTGAGTGACAATAGGCCTTAAAATCACCATCGGCCAGCAAACTATATGTCTGCCCGACATTTAACTCTAAACTACATTTTAAGGCGATTTCGTCTACATTTCCCGGTGCCGCGGCCTAGGTAACGTAATCATGGCGACATTTTTTACAATAATTTATAGAATACACTTGCTTTGAGTGACAATAGGCCGTAGAATCACCATCGGCCAGCAAACGACATGTCTGCCCGACATTTAAATATAAACTACATTTTTATCGCGGTTTTGTCTACATTTCCCGGTACTAAGGCTTAGTTAACGTAATTATTTCAACTTTTTTCACATTATATTATAGAATACTTTTGCTTTAAGTGACAATAGGCCTTAGAATCACCATCGGCCAGCAAACTACATGTCTGCCCGACATTTAACTCTAAACTACATTTTTAAGGCGATTACGTCTACATTTCCCGGTGCCACGGCCTAGATAACGTAAATATAGCAACTTTTTTTACATTATCTTATAGAATATTCTTGCTTTGAGTGACTATTTGCCTTAGAATAACCATCGGCCAGCAAACTACATGTCTGCCCGACATTCAACTCTAAACTATATTTTTATGGTGGTTTTGTCTACATTTCCCGGTGCCACGGCCTAGATAACGTAATTATTGCAACGTTTTTTACATTTTATTATAGAATACTCTTAGTTTGAGTGATAATAAGCCTAAGAATTACCATCGGCCAGCAAACTACATGTCTGCCCGACATTTAACTCTAAACTACATTTTAAGGCGATTTTGTCTACATTTCCCGGTGCCATGGCCTAGGTAACGAAACTATAGCGACTTTTTTTACATAATCTTATAGAATACTTTTGTTTTAAGTGACAATAGGCGTTAGAATTACCATCGGCCAGCAAACTACATGTTTTCCCGACATTTAACTCTAAACTACATTTTTAAGGCGATTTCGTCTACATTACCCGGTGCCACGGCCTAGGTAACGTAATTATTGAATTTTTTTTACACGATCTTATAGAATTCTCTTGCATTGAGTGAAAAAATGCCTTAAAATTACCATCGGCCAGCAAACTACTTGTTTTCCCGACATTTAACTCTAAACTACATTTTTAAGGCAATTTCGTCTACATTACCCGGTGCCACGGCCTAGGTAACGTAATTATTGGAATTTTTTTTACACGATCTTATAGAATTTTCTTGCATTGAGTGAAAAAATGCCTTAAAATTACCATCGGCCAGCAAACTACATGTCTGCCCGACATTTAACTCTAAACTACATTTTAAGGCGATTTCGTCTACATTTCCCGGTGCCATGGCCTAGGTAACGAAACTATAGCGACTTTTTTTACATTATCTTATAGAATTCTCTTGTTTTAAGTGACAATGGGCGTTAAAATCAACATCGGCCAGCAAAATATATGTCTGTCCGACAATCAACTTTAAACTACATTTTTATGGTGATTTAGTCTACATTTCCCGGTGCCACGGCCTAGGTAACGTAATTATAGCGACATTTTTTACATTGTCTTATAGAATTCTCTTGCTTTGAGTGATAATAGGCCTTAGAATCACCATCAGCCAGCAAACTGCATGTCTGCCCGACATTTAACTCTAAACTACAGTTTAAGGCGATTTCGTCTACATTTCCCGGAGCCTCGGCCTAGGTAACGTAATTATTGCAATTTTTTTTACATTATATTATAGAATACTCTTGCGTTGAGTGACAGTAGGCCTTTGAATCACCATCGGCCAGCAAACGACATGTCTGCCCGACATTTAAATATAAACTACATTTTTATCGCGGTTTTGTCTACATTTCCCGGTACTAAGGCTTAGTTAACGTAATTATTTCAACTTTTTTCACATTATATTATAGAATACTCTTGCCTTGAGTGACAATATGCCGTTGAATCACCATCGGCCAGCAAACTACATGTCTGCCCGACATTTAACTCTAAACTACATTTTTAAGGCGATTACGTCTACATTTCCCGGTGCCACGGCCTAGATAACGTAAATATAGCAACTTTTTTTACACTATCTTATAGAAAACTCTTGCTTTGAGTGACAATATGCCTTAGAATAACCATCGGCCAGCAAACTACATGTCTGCCCGACATTCAACTCTAAACTATATTTTTATGGCGGTTTTGTCTACATTTCCCGGTGCCACGGCCTAGATAACGTAATTATTGCAACGTTTTTTACATTTTATTATAGAATTCTCTTAGTTTAAGTGATAATATGCCTAAGAATCACCATCGGCCAGCAAACTACATGTCTGCCCGACATTTAACTCTAAACTACATTTTAAGGCGATTTTGTCTACATTTCCCGGTGCCATGGCCTAGGTAACGAAACTATAGCGACTTTTTTTACATTATCTTATAGAATTCTCTTGTTTTAAGTGACAATAGGCGTTAAAATCACCATCGGCTAGCAAACTACATGTTTTCCCGACATTTAACACTAAACTACATTTTTAAGGCGATTTCGTCTACATTACCCGGTGCCACGGCCCAGGTAACGTAATTATTGGAATTTTTTTTACACGATCTTATAGAATGCTCTAGCATTGAGTGACAAAATGCCTTAAAATAACCATAGGCCAGCAAACTACTTGTTTTCCCGACATTTAACTCTAAACAATATTTTTAAGTCGATTTCGTCTACATTTCCCGGTGCCACGGCCTAGGTAACGTAATTATAGCGACTTTTTTTACATTATCTTATAGAATACTCCTGTTTTGAGTGACAATAGGCCTTAGAATCACCATCGGTCAGCAAACTACATGTCTGCCCGACATTCAACTCTATCCAACATTTTTAAGATGATTTCGTCTACATTTCCCGGTGCCACGGCCTAGGTAACGTAACTATTGCAACTTTTTTTACATAATCTTATAAAATTCTCTTGTTTTGAGTGACAATAGGCCTTAGAATCACCATCGGCCAGCAAACTACATGTTTTCCCGACATTTAACTCTAAACAACATTTTTAAGACGATTTCGTCTACATTTCCCGGTGCCACGGCCTAGGTAACGTAATTATAGCGACTTTTTTACATTATCCTATAAAATTCTCTTGCTTTGAGTAACATTAGAACTTTGAATCACCATCGGCGAGCAAACGACATGTCTGCCCGACATTTAAATCTAAACTACATTTTTATCGCGGTTTTGTCTACATTTCCCGGTACTAAGGCTTAGGTAACGTAATTATTTCAATTTTTTTCACATTATCTTATAACATACTCTTGTTTTGAGTGACAATAGGCCTTTGAACCACCATGGGCCAGCAAACTACATGTCTGCCCGACATTTAACTCTGAACTACATTTTTAAGGCGATTACGTCTACATTTCCCGGTGCCACGGCCTAGGTAACGTAATTATAGCGACTTTTTTTACATTATCTAATAGAATCCTCTTGCCTTGAGTGACAATTGGCCTTAGAATAACCATAGGCCAGCAAACTACATGTTTTCCCGTCATTTAACTCTAAACAACATTTTTAAGACGATTTCGTCTACATTTCCCGGTGCCACGGCCTAGGTAACGTAATTATAGCGACTTTTTTACATTATCCTATAGAATTCTCTTGCTTTGAGTAACATTAGGCCTTTGAATCACCATCGGCAAGCAAACGACATGTCTGCCCGACATTTAAATCTAAACTACATTTTTAAGGCGATTACGTCTACATTTCCCGGTGCCACGGCCTAGGTAACGTAATTATGGCAACATTTTTTACATTAATTTATAGACTACTCTTGCCTTGAGTGATAATACGCCGTAGAATCACCATCGGCTAGCAAACTACATGTCTGCCCGACATTTAACTCTAAACTACATTTTAAGGCGATTTCGTCTACATTTCCCGGTGCCACGGCCTAGGTAACGTAATTATTGCAACTTTTTTTTAAATATCTTATAGAATGCTCTTAGTTTGAGTGACATTACGCCTTAGAATCACCATCGGCCAGCAAACTACATGTTTTCCCGACATTTAACTCTAAACCACATTTTTAAGGCGATTTCGTCTACATTTCCCGGTGCCACGGCCTAGGTAACGTAATTATTGCAATTTTTTTTACATTTTTCTATAGAATACCTTTGCCTTAAGTGACAATAAGCCTTAAAATTACCATCGGCCAGCAAAATATATGTCTGTCCGACAATCAACTTAAAACTACATTTTTATGGTGATTTCGTCTACATTTCCCGGTGCCACGGCCTAGGTAACGTAATTATAGCGACTTTTTTACCTTATCTTATAGAATACTCTTGTGTTGAGTGACAATAGGCCTTAAAATCACCATCGGCCAGCAAACTATATGTCTGCCCGACATTTAACTCTAAACTACATTTTAAGGCGATTTCGTCTACATTTCCCGGTGCCGCGGCCTAGGTAACGTAATCATGGCGACATTTTTTACAATAATTTATAGAATACACTTGCTTTGAGTGACAATAGGCCGTAGAATCACCATCGGCCAGCAAACTACATGTCTGCCCGACATTTAACTCTAAACTACATTTTAAGGCGATTTCGTCTACATTTCCCGGTGCCACGGCCTAGGTAACGTAATTCTTGCAATTTTTTTTACATTATCTTATAGAATGCTCTTACCTTGAGTGACATTACGCATTAGCATCACCATCGGCCAGCAAACTACATGTCTGCCCGACATTTAACTCTAAACTACATTTTAAGGCGATTTCGTCTACATTTCCCGGTGCCACGACCTAGGTAACGTAATTATGGCGACATTTTTTACATAAATTTATAGAACACTCTTGCCTTAAGTGACAATATGCCGTAGAATCACCATCGGCCAGCAAACGACATGTCTGCCCGACATTTAAATATAAACTACATTTTTATCGCGGTTTTGTCTACATTTTACGGTACTAAGGCTTAGTTAACGTAATTATTTCAACTTTTTTCACATTATATTATAGAATACTTTTGCTTTAAGTGACATAAGGCCTAAGAATCACCATCGGCCAGCAAACTACATGTCTGCCCGACATTTAACTCTAAACTACATTTTTAAGGCGATTACGTCTACATTTCCCGGTGCCACGGCCTAGATAACGTAAATATAGCAACTTTTTTTACATTATCTTATAGAATATTCTTGTTTTGAGTGACAATTTGCCTTAGAATAACCATCGGCCAGCAAACTACATGTCTGCCCGACATTCAACTCTAAACTATATTTTTATGGTGGTTTTGTCTACATTTCCCGGTGCCACGGCCTAGATAACGTAATTATTGCAACGTTTTTTACATTTTATTATAGAATACTCTTAGTTTGAGAGATAATAGGCCTAAGAATCACCATCGGCCAGCAAACTACATGTCTGCCCGACATTTAACTCTAAACTACATTTTAAGGCGATTTTGTCTACATTTCCCGGTGCCATGGCCTAGGTAACGAAACTATAGCGACTTTTTTTACATAATCTTATAGAATACTTTTGTTTTGAGTGACAATAGGCCTTAGAATCACCATCGGCCAGCAAACTACATGTTTTCCCGACATTTAACTCTAAACAACATTTTTAAGACGATTTCGTCTACATTTCCCGGTGCCACGGCCTAGGTAACGTAATTATAGCGACTTTTTTACATTATCCTATAGAATTCTCTTGCTTTAAGTAACATTAGGCCTTTGAATCACCATCGGCAAGCAAACGACATGTCTGCCCGACATTTAAATCTAAACTACATTTTTAAGGCGATTACGTCTACATTTCCCGGTGCCACGGACTAGGTAACGTAATTATAGCGACTTTTTTTACATTATCTAATAGAATCCTATTGCCTTGAGTGACAATATGCCTTAGAGTAACCATAGGCCAGCAAACTACATGTTTTCCCGTCATTTAACTCTAAACAACATTTTTAAGACGATTTCGTCTACATTTCCCGGTGCCACGGCCTAGGTAACGTAATTATGGCAACATTTTTTACATTAGTTTATAGACTACTCTTGCCTTGAGTGATAATACGCCGTAGAATCACCATCGGCTAGCAAACTACATGTCTGCCCGACATTTAACTCTAAACTACATTTTAAGGCGATTTCGTCTACATTTCCCGGTGCCACGGCCTAGGTAACGTAATTATTGCAACTTTTTTTTAAATATCTTATAGAATGCTCTTAGTTTGAGTGACATTACGCCTTAGAATCACCATCGGCCAGCAAACTACATGTCTGCCCGACATTTAACTCTAAACCACATTTTTAAGGCGATTTCGTCTACATTTCCCGGTGCCACGGCCTAGGTAACGTAATTATTGCAATTTTTTTTACATTTTTCTATAGAATACCTTTGCCTTAAGTGACAATAAGCCTTAAAATTACCATCGGCCAGCAAAATATATGTCTGTCCGACAATCAACTTAAAACTACATTTTTATGGTGATTTCGTCTACATTTCCCGGTGCCACGGCCTAGGTAACGTAATTATAGCGACTTTTTTACCTTATCTTATAGAATACTCTTGTGTTGAGTGACAATAGGCCTTAAAATCACCATCGGCCAGCAAACTATATGTCTGCCCGACATTTAACTCTAAACTACATTTTAAGGCGATTTTGTCTACATTTCCCGGTGCCATGGCCTAGGTAACGAAACCATAGCGACTTTTTTTACATTATCTTATAGAATCCTCTTGTTTCAAGTGACAATAGGCGTTAAAATCACCATCGGCCAGCAAACTACATGTTTTCCCGACATTTAACTCTAAACTACATTTTTAAGGCAATTTCGTCTACATTACCCGGTGCCACGGCCTAGGTAACGTAATTATTGGAATTTTTTTTACACAATCTTATAGAATTCTCTTGCATTGAGTGACAAAATGCCTTAAAATTACCATCGGCCAGCAAACTACTTGTTTTCCCGACATTTAACTCTAAACAATATTTTTAAGACGATTTCGTCTACATTTCCCGGTGCCACGGCCTAGGTAACGTAACTATAGCGACTTTTTTTACATTATCTTAGATAATGCTCTTGTTTTGAGTGACAATAGGCCTTTGAATCACCATCGGCCAGCAAACGACATGTCTGCCCGACATTTAAATATAAACTACATTTTTATCGCGGTTTTGTCTACATTTCCCGGTACTAAGGCTTAGTTAACGTAATTATTTCAACTTTTTTCACAATATATTATAGAATACTTTTGCTTTAAGTGACAATAGGCCTTAGAATCACCATCGGCCAGCAAACTACATGTCTGCCCGACATTTAACTCTAAACTACATTTTTAAGGCGATTACGTCTACATTTCCCGGTGCCACGGCCTAGATAACGTAAATATAGCAACTTTTTTTACATTATCTTATAGAATATTCTTGCTTTGAGTGACAATTTGCCTTAGAATAACCATCGGCCAGCAAACTACATGTCTGCCCGACATTCAACTCTAAACTATATTTTTATGGTGGTTTTGTCTACATTTCCCGGTGCCACGGCCTAGATAACGTAATTATTGCAACGTTTTTTACATTTTATTATAGAATACTCTTAGTTTGAGTGATAATAGGCCTAAGAATCACCATCGGCCAGCAAACTACATGTCTGCCCGACATTTAACTCTAAACTACATTTTAAGGCGATTTTGTCTACATTTCCCGGTGCCATGGCCTAGGTAACGAAACTATAGCGACTTTTTTTACATAATCTTATAGAATACTTTTGTTTTAAGTGACAATAGGCGTTAGAATTACCATCGGCCAGCAAACTACATGTTTTCCCGACATTTAACTCTAAACTACATTTTTAAGGCGATTACGTCTACATTTCCCGGTGCCACGGCCTAGATAACGTAAATATAGCAACTTTTTTTACATTATCTTATAGAATGCTCTTGCTTTGAGTGACAATATGCCTAAGAATAACCATCCGCCAGCAAACTACATGTCTGCCCGACATTCAACTCTAAACTATATTTTTATGGCGGTTTTGTCTACATTTCCCGGTGCCACGGCCTAGATAACGTAATTATTGCAACGTTTTTTTACATTTTATTATAGAATACTCTTGGTTTGAGTGATAATAGGCCTAAGAATCACCATCGGCCAGCAAACTACATGTCTGCCCGACATTTAACTCTAAACTACATTTTAAGGCGATTTCGTCTACATTTCCCGGTGCCATGGCCTAGGTAACGAAACTATAGCGACTTTTTTTACATTATCTTATAGAATTCTCTTGTTTTAAGTGACAATGGGCGTTAGAATCAACATCGGCCAGCAAAATATATGTCTGTCCGACAATCAACTTTAAACTACATTTTTATGGTGATTTAGTCTACATTTCCCGGTGCCACGGCCTAGGTAACGTAATTATAGCGACATTTTTTACATTGTCTTATAGAATTCTCTTGCTTTGAGTGATAATAGGCCTTAGAATCACCATCGGCCAGCAAACTGCATGTCTGCCCGACATTTAACTCTAAACTACAGTTTAAGGCGATTTCGTCTACATTTCCCGGAGCCTCGGCCTAGGTAACGTAATTATTGCAATTTTTTTTACATTATATTATAGAATACTCTTGCTTTGAGTGACAGTAGGCCTTTGAATCACCATCGGCCAGCAAACGACATGTCTGCCCGACATTTAAATATAAACTACATTTTTATCGCGGTTTTGTCTACATTTCCCGGTACTAAGGCTTAGTTAACGTAATTATTTCAACTTTTTTTACATTATATTATAGAATACTCTTGCCTTGAGTGACAATATGCCGTTGAATCACCATCGACCAGCAAACTACATGTCTGCCCGACATTTAACTCTAAACTACATTTTTAAGTCGATTACGTCTACATTTCCCGGTGCCACGGCCTAGATAACGTAAATATAGCAACTTTTTTTACATTATCTTATAGAAAACTCTTGCTTTGAGTGACAATATGCCTTAGAATAACCATCGGCCAGCAATCTACATGTCTGCCCGACATTCAACTCTAAACTATATTTTTATGGCGGTTTTGTCTACATTTCCCGGTGCCACGGCCTACATAACGTAATTATTGCAACGTTTTTTAAATTTTGTTATAGAATTCTCTTAGTTTAAGTGATAATATGCCTAAGAATCACCATCGGCCAGCAAACTACATGTCTGCCCGACATTTAACTCTAAACTACATTTTAAGGCGATTTTTTCTACATTTCCCGGTGCCATGGCCTAGGTAACGAAACTATAGCGACTTTTTTTACATTGTCTTATAGAAATCTCTTGTTTTAAGTGACAATAGGCGTTAAAATCACCATCGGCCAGCAATCTACATGTTTTTCCGACATTTAACACTAAACTACATTTTTAAGGCGATTTCGTCTACATTACCCGGTGCCACGGCCTAGGTAACGTAATTATTGGAATTTTTTTTACACAATCTTATAGAATGCTCTTGCATTGAGTGACAAAATGCCTTAAAATAACCATAGGCCAGCAAACTACTTGTTTTCCCGACATTTAACTCTAAACAATATTTTTAAGTCGATTTCGTCTACATTTCCCGGTGCCACGGCCTAGGTAACGTAATTATAGCGACTTTTTTTACATTATCTTATAGAATACTCCTGTTTTGAGTGACAATAGGCCTTAGAATCACCATCGGTCAGCAAACTACATGTCTGCCCGACATTCAACTCTATCCAACATTTTTAAGATGATTTCGTCTACATTTCCCGGTGCCACGGCCTAGGTAACGTAACTATTGCAACTTTTTTTACATAATCTTATAAAATTCTCTTGCCTTGAGTGATAATAGGCCTTAGAATCACCATCGGCCAGCAAACTACATGTTTTCCCGACATTTAACTCTAAACAACATTTTTAAGACGATTTCGTCTACATTTCCCGGTGCCACGGCCTAGGTAACGTAATTATAGCGACTTTTTTACATTATCCTATAGAATTCTCTTGCTTTGAGTAACATTAGAACTTTGAATCACCATCGGCGAGCAAACGACATGTCTGCCCGACATTTAAATCTAAACTACATTTTTATCGCAGTTTTGTCTACATTTCCCGGTACTAAGGCTTAGGTAACGTAATTATTTCAATTTTTTTCACATTATCTTATAACATACTCTTGCCTTGAGTGACAATAGGCCTTTGAACCACCATGGGCCAGCAAACTACATGTCTGCCCGACATTTAACTCTGAACTACATTTTTAAGGCGATTACGTCTACATTTCCCGGTGCCACGGCCTAGGTAACGTAATTATAGCGACTTTTTTTACATTATCTAATAGAATCCTCTTGCCTTGAGTAACAATTGGCCTTAGAATAACCATAGGCCAGCAAACTACATGTTTTCCCGTCATTTAACTCTAAACAACATTTTTAAGACGATTTCGTCTACATTTCCCGGTGCCACGGCCTAGGTAACGTAATTATAGCGACTTTTTTACATTTTCTTATAGAATACTCTTGTTTTGAGTGACAATAGGCCTTAGAATCACCATCGGCCAGCAAACTACATGTTTTCCCGACATTTAACTCTAAACAACATTTTTAAGACGATTTCGTCTACATTTCCCGGTGCCACGGCCTAGGTAACGTAATTATAGCGACTTTTTTACATTATCCTATAGAATTCTCTTGCTTTGAGTAACATTAGGCCTTTGAATCACCATCGGCAAGCAAACGACATGTCTGCCCGACATTTAAATCTAAACTACATTTTTAAGGCGATTACGTCTACATTTCCCGGTGCCACGGCCTAGGTAACGTAATTATAGCGACTTTTTTTACATTATCTAATAGAATCCTATTGCCTTGAGTGACAATATGCCTTAGAGTAACCATAGGCCAGCAAACTACATGTTTTCCCGTCATTTAACTCTAAACAACATTTTTAAGACGATTTCGTCTACATTTCCCGGTGCCACGGCCTAGGTAACGTAATTATAGCGACTTTTTTACATTTTCTTAAAAAATACTCTTGTTTTGAGTGACAATAGGCCTTTAAATCACCATCGGCCAGCAAACTACATGTCTGCCCGACATTAAACTCTAAGTCTCTATTTTAAGGCGATTTCGTCTACATTTCCCGGTGCCAAGGCCTAGGTAACATAATTATTGCAACTTTTTTTACAATATCATATAGAATACTCTTGCCTTGAGTGACAATAGGCCTTTGAATCACCATCGGCCAGCAAAATATATGTCTGTCTGACAATCAACTTTGAACTACATTTTTATGGTGATTTAGTCTACATTTCCCGGTCCCACGGCCTAGGTAACGTAATTATTGCAACTTTTTTTACATTGTCTTATAAAATTCTCTTGTATTGAGTGACAATAGGCCTTACAATCACCATCGGCCAGCAAACTACATGTCTGCCCGACATTTAATTCTAAACAACATTTTTAAGACGATTTCGTCTACATTTCCCGGTGCCACGGCCTAGGTAACATAATTATAGCGACATTTTTTACATTATCTTATAGAATATTCTTGCCTCAAGTGACAATAGGCCTTCGAATCACCATCAGTTAGCAAACTACATGTCTGCCCGACATTTAACTCTAAACTACATTTTAAGGCGATTTCGTCTACATTTCCCGATGCCGCGGTCTAGGTAACGTAATCATGGCGACATTTTTTACAATAATTTATAGAATACTCTTGTTTTGAGTGACAATAGGCCGTAGAATCACCATCGGCCAGCAAACTACATGTCTGCCCGACATTTAACTCTAAACTACATTTTAAGGCGATTTCGTCTACATTTCCCGGTGCCACGGCCTAGGTAACGTAATTATTGCAATTTTTTTAAAATTATCTTATAGAATGCTTTTGCCTTGAGTGACATTACGCCTTAGAATCACCATCGGCCAGCAAACTACATGTCTGCCCGACATTTAACTCTAAACCACATTTTTAAGGCGATTTCGTCTACATTTCCCGGTGCCACGGCCTAGGTTACGTAATTATTGCATTTTTTTTTACATTATTTTATCGAATACTCTTGCCATGAGTGACAATAGGCCTTTGAATTACCATCGGCCAGCAAAATATATGTCTGTCCGACAATCAACTTAAAACTACATTTTTATGGTGATTTCGTCTACATTTCCCGGTGCCACGGCCTAGGTAACGTAATTATTGCAATTTTTTTTGTTATCTTATAGAATCCTCTTGCTTTGAGTGACAATAGGCCTTAGAATCACCATAGGCCAGCAAACTACATGTTTTCCCGACATTTAACTCTAAACAATATTTTTAAGACGATTTCGTCTACATTTCCCGGTGCCACGGCCTAGGTAACGTAATTATAGCGACTTTTTTTACATTATCTTATAGAATGCTCTTGCTTCGAGTGACAATAGGCCTTAAAATCACCATCGGCCAGCAAACTACATGTCTGCCCGACATTCAACTCTAAACAACATGTTTAAGATGATTTCGTCTACATTTCCCGGTGCCACGGCCTAGGTAACGTAATTATTGCAATTTTTTTTAACATTATCTTATAGAATACTCTGGCCTTGAGTGACAATAGGCCTAAGAATCACCATCGGCAGCAAACTATATGTTTTTCCGACATTTAACTCTAAACAACTTTTTAAGACGATTTCGTCTACATTTCCCGGTGCCACGGCCTAGGTAACGTAATTATAGCGACTTTTTTACATTATCTTACAGAATACTCTTGCCTTGAGTGACAGTAGGCCTTTGAATCACCATCGGCCAGCAAAATATATGTCTGTCCGACAATCAACTTTAAACTACATTTTTATGGTGATTTAGTCTACATTTCCCGGTGCCACGGCCTAGGTAACATAATTATAGCGACATTTTTTACATTATCTTATAGAATACTCTTGCCTTGAGTGACAAAACGCCTTAGAATCACCATTGGCCAACAAAAAACATGTCTGCCCGACATTAAACTCTCAAAGTACATTTTTAAGGCGATTTCGTCTACATTTCCCGGAGCCTCGGCCTAGGTAACGTAATTATTGCAATTTTTTTTACATTATATTATAGAATACTCTTGCTTTGAGTGACAATATGCCTTAGAATAACCATCGGCCAGCAAACTACATGTCTGCCCGACATTCAACTCTAAACTATATTTTTATGGCGGTTTTGTCTACATTTCCCGGTGCCACGGCCTAGGTAACGTAATAATAGCGACTTTTTTACATTATCTTATAGAATACTCTTGTTTTGAGTGACAATAGGCCTTAAAATCACCATCGGCCAGCAAACTACATGTCTGCCCGACATTTAACTCTAAGTCACTATTTGAAGGCGATTTCGTCTACATTTCCTGGTGCCACGGCCTAGGTAACATAATTATTGCATTTTTTTTTACATTATCTTATAGAATTCTCTTGCGTTGAGTGACAATAGGCCTATAAATTACCATCGGCTAGCAAAATATATGTCTGTCCGACAATCAACTTTAAACTACATTTTTATGGTGATTTCGTCTACATTTCCCGGTGCCACGGCCTAGATAACGTAATTATTGCAACTTTTTTTACATTATCATATAGAATACTCTATCTTTAAGTGATAATAGGCCTCAGAATCACCATCGGCCAGCAAACTATATGTTTTCCCGACATTTAACTCTAAACAACATTTTTAAGACGATTTCGTCTACATTTCCCGGTGCCACGGCCTACGTAACGTAATTATAGCGACTTTTTTACATTATCTTATAGAACACTCTTGCTTTAAGTTACAAAACGTCTTAAATTAACCATCGGCCAGCAAACTACATGTCTGCCCGACATTGAACTCTAAGTCTCTGTTTTAAGGCGATTTCGTCTACATTTACCGGTGCCACGGCCTAGGTAACATAATTATTGCAACTTTTTTTACATTATCATATAAAATACTCTTGTTTTGAGTGACAATAGAACTTTGAATCACTATCGGCCAGCAATATATATGTCTGTCCGACAATCAACTTTAAACTACATTTTTATGGTGATTTAGTCTACATTTCCCGGTGCCACGGCCTAGGTAACGTAATTATAGCGACATTTTTTACATTATCTTATAGAATACTCTTGCTTTGAGTGACAAAAGGCCTTCGAATCACCATCAGTTAGCAAACTACATGTCTGCCCTACATTGAACTCTAAGTCTCTGTTTTAAGGCGATTTCGTCTACATTTACCGGTGCCACGGCCTAGGTAACGTAATTATGGCGACAATTTTTACATTAATTAATAGACTACTCTTGCCTTGAGTGACAATAGGCCGTAGAATCACCATCGGCCAGCAAACTACATGTCTGCCCGACATTTAACTCTAAACTACATTTTAAGGCGATTTCGTCTACATTTCCCGGTGCCACGGCCTAGGTAACGTAATTATGGCGACATTTTTTACATTAATTTATAGACTACTCTTGCTTTGAGTGACAATATGCCGTAGAATCACCATCGGCCAGCAAACTACATGTCTGCCCGACATTTAACTCTAAACTACATTTTAAGGCGATTTCGTCTACATTTCCCGGTGCCACGGCCTAGGTAACGTAATTATGGCGACATTTTTTACATTAATTTATAGACTTCTCTTGCTTTGAGTGACAAGACGCCGTAGAATGACCATCGGCCAGCAAACTACATGTCTGCCCGACATTTAAGTCTAAACTACATTTTAAGGCGATTTCGTCTACATTTCCCGGTGCCACGGCCTAGGTAACGTAATTATTGCAACTTTTTTTTAAATATCTTATAGAATTCTCTTGGTTTGAGTGACATTACGCCTTAGAATCACCATCGGCCAGCAAACTACATGTCTGCCCGACATTTAACTCTAAACCACATTTTTAAGGCGATTTCGTCTACATTTCCCGGTGCCACGGCCTAGGTAACGTAATTATTGCAATTTTTTTTACATTTTTTTATAGAATACCTTTGCTTAGAGTGACAATAGGCCTTTGAATTACCATCGGCCAGCAAAATATATGTCTGTCCGACAATCAACTTAAAACTACATTTTTATGGTGATTTCGTCTACATTTCCCGGTGCCACGGCCTAGGTAACGTAATTATAGCGACTTTTTTACCTTATCTTATAGAATACTCTTGTGTTGAGTGACAATAGGCCTTAAAATCACCAACGGCCGGCAAACTACATGTGTGCCCGACATTTAACTCTAAGTCACTATTTGAAGGCGATTTCGTCTACATTTCCTGGTGCCACGGCCTAGGTAACGTAATAATAGCGACTTTTTTACATTATCTTATAGAATACTCTTGTTTTGAGTGACAATAGTCCTTAAAATCACCATCGGCCAGCAAACTACATGTCTGCCCGACATTTAACTCTAAGTCACTATTTGAAGGCGATTTCGTCTACATTTCCTGGTGCCACGGCCTAGGTAACATAATTATTGCATTTTTTTTTACATTATCTTATAGAATTCTCTTGCTTTGAGTGACAATAGGCCTATAAATTACCATCGGCTAGCAAAATATATGTCTGTCCGACAATCAACTTTAAACTACATTTTTATGGTGATTTCGTCTACATTTCCCGGTGCCACGGCCTAGATAACGTAATTATTGCAACTTTTTTTACATTATCATATAGAATACTCTATCTTTAAGTGATAATAGGCCTCAGAATCACCATCGGCCAGCAAACTATAAGTTTTCCCGACATTTAACTCTAAACAACATTTTTAAGACGATTTCGTCTACATTTCCCGGTGCCACGGCCTAGGTAACGTAATTATAGCGACTTTTTTACATTATCTTATAGAACACTCTTGCTTTAAGTTACAAAACGTCTTAAATTAACCATCGGCCAGCAAACTACATGTCTGCCCGACATTGAACTCTAAGTCTCTGTTTTAAGGCGATTTCGTCTACATTTACCGGTGCCACGGCCTAGGTAACATAATTATTGCAACTTTTTTTACATTATCATATAAAATACTCTTGCTTTGAGTGACAATAGAACTTTGAATCACTATCGGCCAGCAATATATATGTCTGTCCGACAATCAACTTTAAACTACATTTTTATGGTGATTTAGTCTACATTTCCCGGTGCCACGGCCTAGGTAACGTAATTATAGCGACATTTTTTACATTATCTTATAGAATACTCTTGCTTTGAGTGACAAAACGCCTTCGAATCACCATCAGTTAGCAAACTACATGTCTGCCCTACATTGAACTCTAAGTCTCTGTTTTAAGGCGATTTCGTCTACATTTACCGGTGCCACGGCCTAGGTAACGTAATTATGGCGACAATTTTTACATTAATTAATAGACTACTCTTGCCTTGAGTGACAATAGGCCGTAGAATCACCATCGGCCAGCAAACTACATGTCTGCCCGACATTTAACTCTAAACTACATTTTAAGGCGATTTCGTCTACATTTCCCGGTGCCACGGCCTAGGTAACGTAATTATGGCGACATTTTTTACATTAATTTATAGACTACTCTTGCTTTGATTGACAATATGCCGTAGAATCACCATCGGCCAGCAAACTACATGTCTGCCCGACATTTAACTCTAAACTACATTTTAAGGCGATTTCGTCTACATTTCCCGGTGCCACGGCCTAGGTAACGTAATTATGGCGACATTTTTTACATTAATTTATAGACTTCTCTTGCTTTGAGTGACAAGACGCCGTAGAATGACCATCGGCCAGCAAACTACATGTCTGCCCGACATTTAAGTCTAAACTACATTTTAAGGCGATTTCGTCTACATTTCCCGGTGCCACGGCCTAGGTAACGTAATTATTGCAACTTTTTTTTAAATATCTTATAGAATTCTCTTGGTTTGAGTGACATTACGCCTTAGAATCACCATCGGCCAGCAAACTACATGTCTGCCCGACATTTAACTCTAAACCACATTTTTAAGGCGATTTCGTCTACATTTCCCGGTGCCACGGCCTAGGTAACGTAATTATTGCAATTTTTTTTACATTTTTTTATAGAATACCTTTGCTTAGAGTGACAATAGGCCTTTGAATTACCATCGGCCAGCAAAATATATGTCTGTCCGACAATCAACTTAAAACTACATTTTTATGGTGATTTCGTCTACATTTCCCGGTGCCACGGCCTAGGTAACGTAATTATAGCGACTTTTTTACCTTATCTTATAGAATACTCTTGTGTTGAGTGACAATAGGCCTTAAAATCACCAACGGCCGGCAAACTACATGTGTGCCCGACATTTAACTCTAAGTCACTATTTGAAGGCGATTTCGTCTACATTTCCTGGTGCCACGGCCTAGGTAACGTAATTATAGCGGCTTTTTTTACATTATCTTATAGAATATTATTGCCTTGAGTGACAATTGGCCTTCGAATCACCATCAGTTAGCAAACTACATGTCTGCCCGACATTTAACTCTAAACTACATTTTAAGGCGATTTCGTCTACATTTCCCGGTGCCGCGGCCTAGGTAACGTAATCATGGCGACATTTTTTAAAATTATTTATAGAATACTCTTGCCTTGAGTGACAATAGGCCGTAGAATCACCATCGGCCAGCAAACTACATGTCTGCCCGACATTTAACTCTAAACTACATTTTAAGGCGATTTCGTCTACATTTCCCGGTGCCACGGCCTAGACAACGTAATTATTGCAACTTTTTTTACATTATCTTATAGAATGCTCTTACCTTGAGTGACATTACGCCTTAGCATCACCATCGGCCAGCAAACTACATGTCTGCCCGACATTTAACTCTAAACTACATTTTAAGGCGATTTCGTCTACATTTCCCGGTGCCACGGCCTAGGTAACGTAATTATGGCGACATTTTTTACATAAATTTATAGAATACTTTTGTTTTGAGTGACAATATGCCGTAGAATCACCACCTGCCAGCAAACTACATGTCTGCCCGACATTCAACTCTAAACTATATTTTTATGGCGGTTTTGTCTACATTTCCCGGTGCCACGGCCTAGATAACGTAATTATTGCAACGTTGTTTACATTATATTATAGAATACTCTTAGTTTGAGTGATAAGAGGCCTAAGAATCAATATCGGCTAGCAAACTACATGTCTGCCCGACATTTAACTCTAAACTACATTTTAAGGCGATTTTGTCTACATTTCCCGGTGCCATGGCCTAGGTAACGAAACTATAGCGACTTTTTTTACATTATCTTATAGAATACTTTTGTTTTGAGTGACAATAGGCCTTAGAATCACCATCGGCCAGCAAACTACATGTTTTCCCGACATTTAACTCTAAACAACATTTTTAAGACGATTTCGTCTACATTTCCCGGTGCCACGGCCTAGGTAACGTAATTATAGCGACTTTTTTACATTATCCTATAGAATTCTCTTGCTTTGAGTAACATTAGGCCTTTGAATCACCATCGGCAAGCAAACGACATGTCTGCCCGACATTTAAATCTAAACTACATTTTTAAGGCGATTACGTCTACATTTCCCGGTGCCACGGCCTAGGTAACGTAACTATAGCGACTTTTTTTACATTATCTAATAGAATCCTATTGCCTTGAGTGACAATATGCCTTAGAGTAACCATAGGCCAGCAAACTACATGTTTTCCCGTCATTTAACTCTAAACAACATTTTTAAGACGATTTCGTCTACATTTCCCGGTGCCACGGCCTAGGTAACGTAATTATGGCAACATTTTTTACATTTATTTATAGACTACTCTTGCCTTGAGTGATAATACGCCGTAGAATCACCATCGGCTAGCAAACTACATGTCTGCCCGACATTTAACTCTAAACTACATTTTAAGGCGATTTCGTCTACATTTTCCGGTGCCACGGCCTAGGTAACGTAATTATTGCAACTTTTTTTTAAATATCTTATAGAATGCTCTTAGTTTGAGTGACATTACGCCTTAGAATCACCATCGGCCAGCAAACTACATGTCTGCCCGACATTTAACTCTAAACCACATTTTTAAGTTGATTTCGTCTACATTTCCCGGTGCCACGGCCTAGGTAACGTAATTATTGCAATTTTTTTTACATTTTTCTATAGAATACCTTTGCCTTAAGTGACAATAAGCCTTAAAATTACCATCGGCCAGCAAAATATATGTCTGTCCGACAATCAACTTAAAACTACATTTTTATGGTGATTTCGTCTACATTTCCCGGTGCCACGGCCTAGGTAACGTAATTATAGCGACTTTTTTACCTTATCTTATAGAATACTTTTGTGTTGAGTGACAACAGGCCTTAAAATCACCATCGGCCAGCAAACTATATGTCTGCCCGACATTTAACTCTAAACTACATTTTAAGGCGATTTCGTCTACATTTCCCGGTGCCGCGGCCTAGGTAACGTAATCATGGCGACATTTTTTACAATAATTTATAGAATACACTTGCTTTGAGTGACAATAGGCCGTAGAATCACCATCGGCCAGCAAACTACATGTCTGCCCGACATTTAACTCTAAACTACATTTTAAGGCGATTTCGTCTACATTTCCCGGTGCCACGGCCTAGGTAACGTAATTATTGCATTTTTTTTTACATTATCTTATAGAATGCTCTTACCTTGAGTGACATTACGCATTAGCATCACCATCGGCCAGCAAACTACATGTCTGCCCGACATTTAACTCTAAACTACATTTTAAGGCGATTTCGTCTACATTTCCCGGTGCCACGACCTAGGTAACGTAATTATGGCGATATTTTTTACATAAATTTATAGAACACTCTTGCCTTGAGAGACAATATGCCGTAGAATCACCATCGGCCAGCAAACTACATGTCTGCCCGACATTTAACTCTAAACTACATTTTTAAGGCGATTACGTCTACATTTCCCGGTGCCACGGCCTAGATAACGTAAATATAGCAACTTTTTTTACACTATCTTATAGAACACTCTTCCTATGAGTGACAATATGCCTTAGAATAACCATCGGCCAGCAAACTACATGTCTGCCCGACATTCAACTCTAAACTATATTTTTATGGCGGTTTTGTCTACATTTCCCGGTGCCACGGCCTAGATAACGTAATTATTGCAACGTTGTTTACACTTTATTATAGAATCCTCTTAGATTGAGTGATAATAGGCCTATGAATCACCATCGGCTAGCAAACTACATGTCTGCCCGACATTTAACTCTAAACTACATTTTAAGGCGATTTTGTCTACATTTCCCGGTGCCATGGCCTAGGTAACGAAACTATAGCGACTTTTTTTACATTATCTTATAGAATCCTCTTGTTTCAAGTGACAATAGGCGTTAGAATCACCATCGGCCAGCAAACTACATGTTTTCCCGACATTTAACTCTAAACTACATTTTTAAGGCAATTTCGTCTACATTACCCGGTGCCACGGCCTAGGTAACGTAATTATTGGAATTTTTTTTACACAATCTTATAGAATTCTCTTGCATTGAGTGACAAAATGCCTTAAAATTACCATCGGCCAGCAAACTACTTGTTTTCCCGACATTTAACTCTAAACAATATTTTTAAGACGATTTCGTCTACATTTCCCGGTGCCACGGCCTAGGTAACGTAACTATAGCGACTTTTTTTTACATTATCTTAGATAATGCTCTTGTTTTGAGTGACAATAGGCCTTTGAATCACCATCGGCCAGCAAACGACATGTCTGCCCGACATTTAAATATAAACTACATTTTTATCGCGGTTTTGTCTACATTTCCCGGTACTAAGGCTTAGTTAACGTAATTATTTCAACTTTTTTCACATTATATTATAGAATACTTTTGCTTTAAGTGACAATAGGCCTTAGAATCACCATCGGCCAGCAAACTACATGTCTGCCCGACATTTAACTCTAAACTACATTTTTAAGGCGATTACGTCTACATTTCCCGGTGCCACGGCCTAGATAACGTAAATATAGCAACTTTTTTTACATTATCTTATAGAATATTCTTGCTTTGAGTGACAATTTGCCTTAGAATAACCATCGGCCAGCAAACTACATGTCTGCCCGACATTCAACTCTAAACTATATTTTTATGGTGGTTTTGTCTACATTTCCCGGTGCCACGGCCTAGATAACGTAATTATTGCAACGTTTTTTACATTTTATTATAGAATACTCTTAGTTTGAGTGATAATAGGCCTAAGAATCACCATCGGCCAGCAAACTACATGTCTGCCCGACATTTAACTCTAAACTACATTTTAAGGCGATTTTGTCTACATTTCCCGGTGCCATGGCCTAGGTAACGAAACTATAGCGACTTTTTTTACATAATCTTATAGAATACTTTTGTTTTAAGTGACAATAGGCGTTAGAATTACCATCGGCCAGCAAACTACATGTTTTCCCGACATTTAACTCTAAACTACATTTTTAAGGCGATTTCGTCTACATTACCCGGTGCCACAGCCTAGGTAACGTAATTATTGGAATTTTTTTTACACGATCTTATAGAATTCTCCTGCATTGAGTGAAAAAATGCCTTAAAATTACCATCGGCCAGCAAACTACTTGTTTTCCCGAAATTTAACTCTAAACAATATTTTTAAGTCGATTTCGTCTACATTTCCCGGTGCCACGGCCTAGGTAACGTAATTATAGCGACTTTTTTTACATTATCTTATAGAATCCTCCTGTTTTGAGTGACAATTTGCCTTAGAATAACCATCGGCCAGCAAACTACATGTCTGCCCGACATTCAACTCTAAACTATATTTTTATGGTGGTTTTGTCTACATTTCCCGGTGCCACGGCCTAGATAACGTAATTATTGCAACGTTTTTTACATTTTATTATAGAATACTCTTAGTTTGAGTGATAATAGGCCTAAGAATCACCATCGGCCAGCAAACTACATGTCTGCCCGACATTTAACTCTAAACTACATTTTAAGGCGATTTTGTCTACATTTCCCGGTGCCATGGCCTAGGTAACGAAACTATAGCGACTTTTTTTACATAATCTTATAGAATACTTTTGTTTTAAGTGACAATAGGCGTTAGAATTACCATCGGCCAGCAAACTACATGTTTTCCCGACATTTAACTCTAAACTACATTTTTAAGGCGATTTCGTCTACATTACCCGGTGCCACAGCCTAGGTAACGTAATTATTGGAATTTTTTTTACACGATCTTATAGAATTCTCCTGCATTGAGTGAAAAAATGCCTTAAAATTACCATCGGCCAGCAAACTACTTGTTTTCCCGACATTTAACTCTAAACTACATTTTTAAGGCGATTACGTCTACATTTCCCGGTGCCACGGCCTAGATAACGTAAATATAGCAACTTTTTTTACATTATCTTATAGAATGCTCTTGCTTTGAGTGACAATATGCCTTAGAATAACCATCCGCCAGCAAACTACATGTCTGCCCGACATTCAACTCTAAACTATATTTTTATGGCGGTTTTGTCTACATTTCCCGGTGCCACGGCCTAGATAACGTAATTATTGCAACGTTTTTTTACATTTTATTATAGAATACTCTTGGTTTGAGTGATAATAGGCCTAAGAATCACCATCGGCCAGCAAACTACATGTCTGCCCGACATTTAACTCTAAACTACATTTTAAGGCGATTTCGTCTACATTTCCCGGTGCCATGGCCTAGGTAACGAAACTATAGCGACTTTTTTTACATTATCTTATAGAATTCTCTTGTTTTAAGTGACAATGGGCGTTAGAATCAACATCGGCCAGCAAAATATATGTCTGTCCGACAATCAACTTTAAACTACATTTTTATGGTGATTTAGTCTACATTTCCCGGTGCCACGGCCTAGGTAACGTAATTATAGCGACATTTTTTACATTGTCTTATAGAATTCTCTTGGTTTGAGTGATAATAGGCCTTAGAATCACCATCGGCCAGCAAACTGCATGTCTGCCCGACATTTAACTCTAAACTACAGTTTAAGGCGATTTCGTCTACATTTCCCGGAGCCTCGGCCTAGGTAACGTAATTATTGCAATTTTTTTTACATCATATTATAGAATACTCTTGCGTTGAGTGACAGTAGGCCTTTGAATCACCATCGGCCAGCAAACGACATGTCTGCCCGACATTTAAATATAAACTACATTTTTATCGCGGTTTTGTCTACATTTCCCGGTACTAAGGCTTAGTTAACGTAATTATTTCAACTTTTTTCACATTATATTATAGAATACTCTTGCCTTGAGTGACAGTATGCCGTTGAATCACCATCGGCCAGCAAACTACATATCTGCCCGACATTTAACTCTAAACTACATTTTTAAGGCGATTACGTCTACATTTCCCGACACATTATATTATAGAATACTCTTGCCTTGAGTGACAATAGGCCTTTGAATCACCATCGGCCAGCAAAATATATGTCTGTCTGACAATCAACTTTGAACTACATTTTTATGGTGATTTAGTCTACATTTCCCGGTCCCACGGCCTAGGTAACGTAATTATTGCAACTTTTTTTACATTGTCTTATAAAATTCTCTTGTATTGAGTGACAATAGGCCTTACAATCACCATCGGCCAGCAAACTACATGTCTGCCCGACATTTAATTCTAAACAACATTTTTAAGACGATTTCGTCTACATTTCCCGGTGCCACGGCCTAGGTAACATAATTATAGCGACATTTTTTACATTTTCTTATAGAATATTCTTGCCTCAAGTGACAATAGGCCTTCGAATCACCATCAGTTAGCAAACTACATGTCTGCCCGACATTTAACTCTAAACTACATTTTAAGGCGATTTCGTCTACATTTCCCGATGCCGCGGTCTAGGTAACGTAATCATGGCGACATTTTTTACAATAATTTATAGAATACTCTTGCCTTGAGTGACAATAGGCCGTAGAATCACCATCGGCCAGCAAACTACATGTCTGCCCGACATTTAACTCTAAACTACATTTTAAGGCGATTTCGTCTACATTTCCCGGTGCCACGGCCTAGGTAACGTAATTATTGCAATTTTTTTAAAATTATCTTATAGAATGCTTTTGTTTTGAGTGACATTACGCCTTAGAATCACCATCGGCCAGCAAACTACATGTCTGCCCGACATTTAACTCTAAACCACATTTTTAAGGCGATTTCGTCTACATTTCCCGGTGCCACGGCCTAGGTTACGTAATTATTGCATTTTTTTTTACATTATTTTATCGAATACTCTTGCCATGAGTGACAATAGGCCTTTGAATTACCATCGGCCAGCAAAATATATGTCTGTCCAACAATCAACTTAAAACTACATTTTTATGGTGATTTCGTCTACATTTCCCGGTGCCACGGCCTAGGTAACGTAATTATTGCAATTTTTTTTGTTATCTTATAGAATCCTCTTGCTTTGAGTGACAATAGGCCTTAGAATCACCATAGGCCAGCAAACTACATGTTTTCCCGACATTTAACTCTAAACAATATTTTTAAGACGATTTCGTCTACATTTCCCGGTGCCACGGCCTAGGTAACGTAATTATAGCGACTTTTTTTACATTATCTTATAGAATGCTCTTGCTTCGAGTGACAATAGGCCTTAAAATCACCATCGGCCAGCAAACTACATGTCTGCCCGACATTCAACTCTAAACAACATGTTTAAGATGATTTCGTCTACATTTCCCGGTGCCACGGCCTAGGTAACGTAATTATTGCAATTTTTTTTTACATTATCTTATAGAATACTCTGGCCTTGAGTGACAATAGGCCTTAGAATCACCATCGGCAGCAAACTATATGTTTTTCCGACATTTAACTCTAAACAACTTTTTAAGACGATTTCGTCTACATTTCCCGGTGCCACGGCCTAGGTAACGTAATTATAGCGACTTTTTTACATTATCTTACAGAATACTTTTGCCTTGAGTGACAGTAGGCCTTTGAATCACCATCGGCCAGCAAAATATATGTCTGTCCGACAATCAACTTTAAACTACATTTTTATGGTGATTTAGTCTACATTTCCCGGTGCCACGGCCTAGGTAACATAATTATAGCGACATTTTTTACATTATCTTATAGAATACTATTGCCTTGAGTGACAATACGCCTTAGAATCACCATTGGCCAACAAAAAACATGTCTGCCCGACATTAAACTCTCAAAGTACATTTTTAAGGCGATTTCGTCTACATTTCCCGGAGCCTCGGCCTAGGTAACGTAATTATTGCAATTTTTTTTACATTATATTATAGAATACTCTTGCTTTGAGTGACAATATGCCTTAGAATAACCATCGGCCAGCAAACTACATGTCTGCCCGACATTCAACTCTAAACTATATTTTTATGGCGGTTTTGTCTACATTTCCCGGTGCCACGGCCTAGGTAACGTAATAATAGCGACTTTTTTACATTATCTTATAGAATACTCTTGTTTTGAGTGACAATAGGCCTTAAAATCACCATCGGCCAGCAAACTACATGTCTGCCCGACATTTAACTCTAAGTCACTATTTGAAGGCGATTTCGTCTACATTTCCTGGTGCCACGGCCTAGGTAACATAATTATTGCATTTTTTTTTACATTATCTTATAGAATTCTCTTGCGTTGAGTGACAATAGGCCTATAAATTACCATCGGCTAGCAAAATATATGTCTGTCCGACAATCAACTTTAAACTACATTTTTATGGTGATTTCGTCTACATTTCCCGGTGCCACGGCCTAGATAACGTAATTATTGCAACTTTTTTTACATTATCATATAGAATACTCTATCTTTAAGTGATAATAGGCCTCAGAATCACCATCGGCCAGCAAACTATATGTTTTCCCGACATTTAACTCTAAACAACATTTTTAAGACGATTTCGTCTACATTTCCCGGTGCCACGGCCTAGGTAACGTAATTATAGCGACTTTTTTACATTATCTTATAGAACACTCTTGCTTTAAGTTACAAAACGTCTTAAATTAACCATCGGCCAGCAAACTACATGTCTGCCCGACATTGAACTCTAAGTCTCTGTTTTAAGGCGATTTCGTCTACATTTACCGGTGCCACGGCCTAGGTAACATAATTATTGCAACTTTTTTTACATTATCATATAAAATACTCTTGTTTTGAGTGACAATAGAACTTTGAATCACTATCGGCCAGCAATATATATGTCTGTCCGACAATCAACTTTAAACTACATTTTTATGGTGATTTAGTCTACATTTCCCGGTGCCACGGCCTAGGTAACGTAATTATAGCGACATTTTTTACATTATCTTATAGAATACTCTTGCTTTGAGTGACAAAAGGCCTTCGAATCACCATCAGTTAGCAAACTACATGTCTGCCCTACATTGAACTCTAAGTCTCTGTTTTAAGGCGATTTCGTCTACATTTACCGGTGCCACAGCCTAGGTAACGTAATTATGGCGACAATTTTTACATTAATTAATAGACTACTCTTGCCTTGAGTGACAATAGGCCGTAGAATCACCATCGGCCAGCAAACTACATCTCTGCCTGACATTTAACTCTAAACTACATTTTAAGGCGATTTCGTCTACATTTCCCGGTGCCACGGCCTAGGTAACGTAATTATGGCGACATTTTTTACATTAATTTATAGACTACTCTTGCTTTGAGTGACAATATGCCGTAGAATCACCATCGGCCAGCAAACTACATGTCTGCCCGACATTTAACTCTAAACTTCATTTTAAGGCGATTTCGTCTACATTTCCCGGTGCCACGGCCTAGGTAACGTAATTATGGCGACATTTTTTACATTAATTTATAGACTTCTCTTGTTTTGAGTGACAAGACGCCGTAGAATGACCATCGGCCAGCAAACTACATGTCTGCCCGACATTTAACTCTAAACTACATTTTAAGGCGATTTCGTCTACATTTCCCGGTGCCACGGCCTAGGTAACGTAATTATTGCAACTTTTTTTTAAATATCTTATAGAATTCTCTTGGTTTGAGTGACATTACGCCTTAGAATCACCATCGGCCAGCAAACTACATGTCTGCCCGACATTTAACTCTAAACCACATTTTTAAGGCGATTTCGTCTACATTTCCCGGTGCCACGGCCTAGGTAACGTAATTATTGCAATTTTTTTTACATTTTTTTATAGAATATCTTTGCTTAGAGTGACAATAGGCCTTTGAATTACCATCGGCCAGCAAAATATATGTCTGTCCGACAATCAACTTAAAACTACATTTTTATGGTGATTTCGTCTACATTTCCCGGTGCCACGGCCTAGGTAACGTAATTATAGCGACTTTTTTAACTTATCTTATAGAATACTCTTGTGTTGAGTGACAATAGGCCTTAAAATCACCAACGGCCGGCAAACTACATGTCTGCCCGACATTTAACTCTAAGTCACTATTTGAAGGCGATTTCGTCTACATTTCCTGGTGCCACGGCCTAGGTAACGTAATTATAGCGACTTTTTTTACATTATCTTATAGAATATTATTGGTTTGAGTGACAATAGGCCGTAGAATCAACATCGGCCAGCAAACTATATGTCTGCCCGACATTTAACTCTAAACTACATTTTAAGGCGATTTCGTCTACATTTCCCGGTGCCACGGCCTAGGTAACGTAATTATTGCAACTTTTTTTACATTATCTTATAGAATGCTCTTACCTTGAGTGACATTACGCCTTAACATCACCATCGGCCAGCAAACTACATGTCTGCCCGACATTTAACTCTAAACTACATTTTAAGGCGATTTCGTCTTCATTTCCCGGTGCCACGGCCTAGGTAACGTAATTATGGCGACATTTTTTACATAAATTTATAGAATACTTTTGTTTTGAGTGACAATATGCCGTAGAATCACCACCTGCCAGCAAACTACATGTCTGCCCGACATTCAACTCTAAACTATATTTTTATGGCGGTTTTGTCTACATTTCCCGGTGCCACGGCCTAGATAACGTAATTATTGCAACGTTGTTTACATTATATTATAGAATACTTTTAGTTTGAGTGATAAGAGGCCTAAGAATCAATATCGGCTAGCAAACTACATGTCTGCCCGACATTTAACTCTAAACTACATTTTAAGGCGATTTTGTCTACATTTCCCGGTGCCATGGCCTAGGTAACGAAACTATAGCGACTTTTTTTACATTATCTTATAGAATCCTCTTGTTTCAAGTGACAATAGGCGTCAGAATCACCATCGGCCAGCAAACTACATGTTTTCCCGACATTTAACTCTAAACTACATTTTTAAGGCAATTTCGTCTACATTACCCGGTGCCACGGCCTAGGTAACGTAATTATTGGAATTTTTTTTACACGATCTTATAGAATTCTCTTGCACTGAGTGACAAAATGCCTTAAAATTACCATCGGCCAGCAAACTACTTGTTTTCCCGACATTTAACTCTAAACAATATTTTTAAGACGATTTCGTCTACATTTCCCGGTGCCACGGCCTAGGTAACGTAACTATAGCGACTTTTTTTACATTATCTTAGATAATACTCTTGTTTTGAGTGACAATAGGCCTTTGAATCACCATCGGCCAGCAAACGACATGTCTGCCCGACATTTAAATATAAACTACATTTTTATCGCGGTTTTGTCTACATTTCCCGGTACTAAGGCTTAGTTAACGTAATTATTTCAACTTTATTCACATTATATTATAGAATTCTCTTGCTTGAAGTGACAATAGGCCTTAGAATCACCATCGGCCAGCAAACTACATGTCTGCCCTACATTTAACTCTAAACTACATTTTTAAGGCGATTACGTCTACATTTCCCGGTGCCACGGCCTAGATAACGTAAATATAGCAACTTTTTTTACATTATCTTATAGAATATTCTTGCTTTGAGTGACAATTTGCCTTAGAATAACCATCGGCCAGCAAACTACATGTCTGCCCGACATTCAACTCTAAACTATATTTTTATGGCGGTTTTGTCTACATTTCCCGGTGCCACGGCCTAGATAACGTAATTATTGCAACGTTTTTTACATTTTATTATAGAATACTCTTAGTTTGAGTGATAATATGCCTAAGAATCACCACCGCCAAGCAAACTACATGTCTGCCCGACATTTAACTCTAAACTACATTTTAAGGCAATTTTGTCTACATTTCCCGGTGCCATGGCCTAGGTAACGAAACTATAGCGACTTTTTTTACATTATCTTATAGAATTCTCTTGTTTTAAGTGACAAAAGGCGTTAAAATCACCATCGGCCAGCAAACTACATGTTATCCCGACATTTAACACTAAACTACATTTTTAAGGCGATTTCGTCTACATTACCCGGTGCCACGGCCTAGGTAACGTAATTATTGGAATTTTTTTAACACGATCTTATAGAATCCTCTTGCATTGAGTGACAAAATGCCTTAAAATAACCATCGGCCAGCAAACTACTTGTTTTCCCGACATTTAACTCTAAACAATATTTTTAAGTCGATTTCGTCTACATTTCCCGGTGCCACGGCCTAGGTAACGTAATTATAGCGACTTTTTTTACATTATCTTATAGAATACTCCTGTTTTGAGTGACAATAGGCCTTAGAATCACCATCGGTCAGCAAACTACATGTCTGCCCGAAATTCAACTCTATCCAACATTTTTAAGATGATTTCGTCTACATTTCCCGGTGCCACGGCCTAGGTAACGTAACTATTGCAACTTTTTTTACATAATCTTATAAAATTTTCTTGCCTTGAGTGACAATAGGCCTTAGAATCACCATCGGCCAGCAAACTACATGTTTTCCCGACATTTAACTCTAAACAACATTTTTAAGACGATTTCGTCTACATTTCCCGGTGCCACGGCCTAGGTAACGTAATTATAGCGACTTTTTTACATTATCCTATAGAATTCTCTTGCTTTGAGTAACATTAGGCCTTTGAATCACCATCGGCGAGCAAACGACATGTCTGCCCGACATTTAAATCTAAACTACATTTTTATCGCGGTTTTGTCTACATTTCCCGGTACTAAGGCTTAGGTAACGTAATTATTTCAATTTTTTTCACATTATCTTATAACATACTCTTGCCTTGAGTGACAATAGGCCTTTGAACCACCATAGGCCAGCAAACTACATGTCTGCCCGACATTTAACTCTGAACTACATTTTTAAGGCGATTACGTCTACATTTCCCGGAGCCTCGGCCTAGGTAACGTAATTATTGCAATTTTTTTTACATTTTATTATAGAATACTCTTGCGTTGAGTGACAGTAGGCCTTTGAATCACCATCGGCCAGCAAACGACATGTCTGCCCGACATTTAAATATAAACTACATTTTTATCGCGGTTTTGTCTACATTTCCCGGTACTAAGGCTTAGTTAACGTAATTATTTCAACTTTTTTCACAATATATTATAGAATACTCTTGCTTTGAGTGACAATATGCCGTTGAATCACCATCGGCCAGCAAACTACATGTCTGCCCGACATTTAACTCTAAACTACATTTTTAAGGCGATTACGTCTACATTTCCCGGTGCCACGGCCTAGATAACGTAAATATAGCAACTTTTTTTACATTATCTTATAGAAAACTCTTGTTTTGAGTGACAATATGCCTTAGAATAACCATCGGCCAGCAAACTACATGTCTGCCCGAAATTCAACTCTAAACTATATTTTTATGGCGGTTTTGTCTACATTTCCCGGTGCCACGGCCTAGATAACGTAATTATTGCAACGTTTTTTACATTTTATTATAGAATTCTCTTAGTTTAAGTGATAATATGCCTAAGAATCACCATCGGCCAGCAAACTACATGTCTGCCCGACATTTAACTCTAAACTACATTTTAAGGCGATTTTGTCTACATTTCCCGGTGCCATGGCCTAGGTAACGAAACTATAGCGACTTTTTTTACATTATCTTATAGAATTCTCTTGTTTTAAGTGACAATAGGCGTTAAAATCACCATCGGCCAGCAAACTACATGTTTTCCCGACATTTAACACTAAACTACATTTTTAAGGCGATTTCGTCTACATTACCCGGTGCCACGGCCTAGGTAACGTAATTATTGTCATTTTTTTTACACAATCTTATAGAATGCTCTTGCATTGAGTGACAAAATGCCTTAAAATAACCATAGGCCAGCAAACTACTTGTTTTCCCGACATTTAACTCTAAACAATATTTTTAAGTCGATTTCGTCTACATTTCCCGGTGCCACGGCCTAGGTAACGTAATTATAGCGACTTTTTTTACATTATCTTATAGAATACTCCTGTTTTGAGTGACAATAGGCCTTAGAATCACCATCGGTCAGCAAACTACATGTCTGCCCGACATTCAACTCTATCCAACATTTTTAAGATGATTTCGTCTACATTTCCCGGTGCCACGGCCTAGGTAACGTAACTATTGCAACTTTTTTTACATAATCTTATAAAATTCTCTTGTCTTGAGTGACAATAGGCCTTAGAATCACCATCGGCCAGCAAACTACATGTTTTCCCGACATTTAACTCTAAACAACATTTTTAAGACGATTTCGTCTACATTTCCCGGTGCCACGGCCTAGGTAACGTAATTATGGCAACATTTTTTACATTAATTTATAGACTACTCTTGCCTTGAGTGATAATACGCCGTAGAATCACCATCGGCTAGCAAACTACATGTCTGCCCGACATTTAACTCTAAACTACATTTTAAGGCGATTTCGTCTACATTTCCCGGTGCCACGGCCTAGGTAACGTAATTATTGCAACTTTTTTTTAAATATCTTATAGAATGCTCTTAGTTTGAGTGACATTACGCCTTAGAATCACCATCGGCCAGCAAACTACATGTCTGCCCGACATTTAACTCTAAACCACATTTTTAAGGCGATTTCGTCTACATTTCCCGGTGCCACGGCCTAGGTAACGTAATTATTGCAATTTTTTTTACATTTTTCTATAGAATACCTTTGCCTTAAGTGACAATAAGCCTTAAAATTACCATCGGCCAGCAAAATATATGTCTGTCCGACAATCAACTTAAAACTACATTTTTATGGTGATTTCGTCTACATTTCCCGGTGCCACGGCCTAGGTAACGTAATTATAGCGACTTTTTTACCTTATCTTATAGAATACTCTTGTGTTGAGTGACAATAGGCCTTAAAATCACCATCGGCCAGCAAACTATATGTCTGCCCGACATTTAACTCTAAACTACATTTTAAGGCGATTTCGTCTACATTTCCCGGTGCCGCGGCCTAGGTAACGTAATCATGGCGACATTTTTTACAATAATTTATAGAATACACTTGCTTTGAGTGACAATAGGCCGTAGAATCACCATCGGCCTGCAAACTACATGTCTGCCCGACATTTAACTCTAAACTACATTTTAAGGCGATTTCGTCTACATTTCCCGGTGCCACGGCCTAGGTAACGTAATTATTGCATTTTTTTTTACATTATCTTATAGAATGCTCTTACCTTGAGTGACATTTCGCATTAGCATCACCATCGGCCAGCAAACTACATGTCTGCCCGACATTTAACTCTAAACTACATTTTAAGGCGATTTCGTCTACATTTCCCGGTGCCACGACCTAGGTAACGTAATTATGGCGACATTTTTTACATAAATTCATAGAACACTCTTGCCTTGAGTGACAATATGCCGTAGAATCACCATCGGCCAGCAAACTACATGTCTGCCCGACATTTAACTCTAAACTACATTTTTAAGGCGATTACGTCTACATTTCCCGATGCCACGGCCTAGATAACGTAAATATAGCAACTTTTTTTACACTATCTTATAGAACACTCTTCCTATGAGTGACAATATGCCTTAGAATAACCATCGGCCAGCAAACTACATGTCTGCCCGACATTCAACTCTAAACTATATTTTTATGGCGGTTTTGTCTACATTTCCCGGTGCCACGGCCTAGATAACGTAATTATTGCATCGTTGTTTACACTTTATTATAGAATCCTCTTAGTTTGAGTGATAATAGGCCTATGAATCACCATCGGCTAGCAAACTACATGTCTGCCCGACATTTAACTCTAAACTACATTTTAAGGCGATTTTGTCTACATTTCCCGGTGCCATGGCCTAGGTAACGAAACTATAGCGACTTTTTTTACATTATCTTATAGAATCCTCTAGTTTAAAGTGACAATAGGCGTTAGAATCACCATCGGCCAGCAAACTACATGTTTTCCCGACATTTAACTCTAAACTACATTTTTAAGGCAATTTCGTCTACATTACCCGGTGCCACGGCCTAGGTAACGTAATTATTGGAATTTTTTTTACACAATCTTATAGAATTCTCTTGCTTTAAGTGACAATAGGCCTTAGAATCACCATCGGCCAGCAAACTACATGTCTGCCCGACATTTAACTCTAAACTACATTTTTAAGGCGATTACGTCTACATTTCCCGGTGCCACGGCCTAGATAACGTAAATATAGCAACTTTTTTTACATTATCTTATAGAATATTCTTGCTTTGAGTGACAATTTGCCTTAGAATAACCAGCGGCCAGCAAACTACATGTCTGCCCGACATTCAACTCTAAACTATATTTTTATGGTGGTTTTGTCTACATTTCCCGGTGCCACGGCCTAGATAACGTAATTATTGCAACGTTTTTTACATTTTATTATAGAATACTCTTAGTTTGAGTGATAATAGGCCTAAGAATTACCATCGGCTAGCAAACTACATGTCTGCCCGACATTTAACTCTAAACTACATTTTAAGGCGATTTTGTCTACATTTCCCGGTGCCATGGCCTAGGTAACGAAACTATAGCGACTTTTTTTACATAATCTTATAGAATACTTTTGTTTTAAGTGACAATAGGCGTTAGAATTACCATCGGCCAGCAAACTACATGTTTTCCCGACATTTAACTCTAAACTACATTTTTAAGGCGATTTCGTCTACATTACCCGGTGCCACGGCCTAGGTAACGTAATTATTGGAATTTTTTTTACACGATCTTATAGAATTCTCTTGCATTGAGTGAAAAAATGCCTTAAAATTACCATCGGCCAGCAAACTACTTGTTTTCCCGACATTTAACTCTAAACTACATTTTTAAGGCGATTACGTCTACATTTCCCGGTGCCACGGCCTAGATAACGTAAATATAGCAACTTTTTTTACATTATCTTATAGAATGCTCTTGCTTTGAGTGACAATATGCCTTAGAATAACCATCCGCCAGCAAACTACATGTCTGCCCGACATTCAACTCTAAACTATATTTTTATGGCGGTTTTGTCTACATTTCCCGGTGCCACGGCCTAGATAACGTAATTATTGCAACGTTTTTTTACATTTTATTATAGAATACTCTTGGTTTGAGTGAAAATAGGCCTAAGAATCACCATCGGCCAGCAAACTACATGTCTGCCCGACATTTAACTCTAAACTACATTTTAAGGCGATTTCGTCTACATTTCCCGGTGCCATGGCCTAGGTAACGAAACTATAGCGACTTTTTTTACATTATCTTATAGAATTCTCTTGTTTTAAGTGACAATGGGCGTTAGAATCAACATCGGCCAGCAAAATATATGTCTGTCCGACAATCAACTTTAAACTACATTTTTATGGTGATTTAGTCTACATTTCCCGGTGCCACGGCCTAGGTAACGTAATTATAGCGACATTTTTTACATTGTCTTATAGAATTCTCTTGCTTTGAGTGATAATAGGCCTTAGAATCACCATCGGCCAGCAAACTGCATGTCTGCCCGACATTTAACTCTAAACTACAGTTTAAGGCGATTTCGTCTACATTTCCCGGAGCCTCGGCCTAGGTAACGTAATTATTGCAATTTTTTTTACATTATATTATAGAATTCTCTTGCGTTGAGTGACAGTAGGCCTTTGAATCACCATCGGCCAGCAAACGACATGTCTGCCCGACATTTAAATATAAACTACATTTTTATCGCGGTTTTGTCTACATTTCCCGGTACTAAGGCTTAGTTAACGTAATTATTTCAACTTTTTTCACATTATATTATAGAATACTCTTGCCTTGAGTGACAGTATGCCGTTGAATCACCATCGGCCAGCAAACTACATGTCTGCCCGACATTTAACTCTAAACTACATTTTAAGGCGATTTTGTCTACATTTCCCGGTGCCATGGCCTAGGTAACGAAACTATAGCGACTTTTTTTACATTATCTTATAGAATTCTCTTGTTTTAAGTGACAATAGGCGTTAAAATCACCATCGGCCAGCAATCTACATGTTTTTCCGACATTTAACACTAAACTACATTTTTAAGGCGATTTCGTCTACATTACCCGGTGCCACGGCCTAGGTAACGTAATTATTGGAATTTTTTTTACACAATCTTATAGAATGCTCTTGCATTGAGTGACAAAATGCCTTAAAATAACCATAGGCCAGCAAACTACTTGTTTTCCCGACATTTAACTCTAAACAATATTTTTAAGTCGATTTCGTCTACATTTCCCGGTGCCACGGCCTAGGTAACGTAATTATAGCGACTTTTTTTACATTATCTTATAGAATACTCCTGTTTTGAGTGACAATAGGCCTTAGAATCACCATCGGTCAGCAAACTACATGTCTGCCCGACATTCAACTCTATCCAACATTTTTAAGATGATTTCGTCTACATTTCCCGGTGCCACGGCCTAGGTAACGTAACTATTGCAACTTTTTTTACATAATCTTATAAAATTCTCTTGCCTTGAGTGATAATAGGCCTTAGAATCACCATCGGCCAGCAAACTACATGTTTTCCCGACATTTAACTCTAAACAACATTTTTAAGACGATTTCGTCTACATTTCCCGGTGCCAAGGCCTAGGTAACGTAATTATAGCGACTTTTTTACATTATCCTATAGAATTCTCTTGCTTTGAGTAACATTAGAACTTTGAATCACCATCGGCGAGCAAACGACATGTCTGCCCGACATTTAAATCTAAACTACATTTTTATCGCGGTTTTGTCTACATTTCCCGGTACTAAGGCTTAGGTAACGTAATTATTTCAATTTTTTTCACATTATCTTATAACATACTCTTGCCTTGAGTGACAATAGGCCTTTGAACCACCATGGGCCAGCAAACTACATGTCTGCCCGACATTTAACTCTGAACTACATTTTTAAGGCGATTACGTCTACATTTCCCGGTGCCACGGCCTAGGTAACGTAATTATAGCGACTTTTTTTACATTATCTTATAGAATACTCCTGTTTTGAGTGACAATAGGCCTTAGAATCACCATCGGTCAGCAAACTACATGTCTGCCCGACATTCAACTCTATCCAACATTTTTAAGATGATTTCGTCTACATTTGACGGTGCCACGGCCTAGGTAACGTAACTATTGCAACTTTTTTTACATAATCTTATAAAATTCTCTTGCCTTGAGTGATAATAGGCCTTAGAATCACCATCGGCCAGCAAACTACATGTTTTCCCGACATTTAACTCTAAACAACATTTTTAAGACGATTTCGTCTACATTTCCCGGTGCCACGGCCTAGGTAACGTAATTATAGCGACTTTTTTACATTATCCTATAGAATTCTCTTGCTTTGAGTAACATTAGAACTTTGAATCACCATCGGCGAGCAAACGACATGTCTGCCCGACATTTAAATCTAAACTACATTTTTATCGCGGTTTTGTCTACATTTCCCGGTACTAAGGCTTAGGTAACGTAATTATTTCAATTTTTTTCACATTATCTTATAACATACTCTTGCCTTGAGTGACAATAGGCCTTTGAACCACCATGGGCCAGCAAACTACATGTCTGCCCGACATTTAACTCTGAACTACATTTTTAAGGCGATTACGTCTACATTTCCCGGTGCCACGGCCTAGGTAACGTAATTATAGCGACTTTTTTTACATTATCTAATAGAATTCTCTTGCCTTGAGTAACAATTGGCCTTAGAATAACCATAGGCCAGCAAACTACATGTTTTCCCGTCATTTAACTCTAAACAACATTTTTAAGACGATTTCGTCTACATTTCCCGGTGCCACGGCCTAGGTAACGTAATTATAGCGACTTTTTTACATTTTCTTATAGAATACTCTTGTTTTGAGTGACAATAGGCCTTAGAATCACCATCGGCCAGCAAACTACATGTTTTCCCGACATTTAACTCTAAACAACATTTTTAAGACGATTTCGTCTACATTTCCCGGTGCCACGGCCTAGGTAACGTAATTATAGCGACTTTTTTACATTATCCTTTAGAATTCTCTTGCTTTGAGTAACATTAGGCCTTTGAATCACCATCGGCAAGCAAACGACATGTCTGCCCGACATTTAAATCTAAACTACATTTTTAAGGCGATTACGTCTACATTTCCCGGTGCCACGGCCTAGGTAACGTAATTATAGCGACTTTTTTTACATTATCTAATAGAATCCTATTGCCTTGAGTGACAATATGCCTTAGAGTAACCATAGGCCAGCAAACTACATGTTTTCCCGTCATTTAACTCTAAACAACATTTTTAAGACGATTTCGTCTACATTTCCCGGTGCCACGGCCTAGGTAACGTAATTATAGCGACTTTTTTACATTTTCTTATAGAATACTCTTGTTTTGAGTGACAATAGGCCTTAAAATCACCATCGGCCAGCAAACTACATGTCTGCCCGACATTAAACTCTAAGTCTCTATTTTAAGGCGATTTCGTCTACATTTCCCGGTGCCAAGGCCTAGGTAACATAATTATTGCAACTTTTTTTACAATATCATATAGAATACTCTTGCCTTGAGTGACAATAGGCCTTTGAATCACCATCGGCCAGCAAAATATATGTCTGTCTGACAATCAACTTTGAACTACATTTTTATGGTGATTTAGTCTACATTTCCCGGTCCCACGGCCTAGGTAACGTAATTATTGCAACTTTTTTTACATTGTCTTATAAAATTCTCTTGTATTGAGTGACAATAGGCCTTACAATCACCATCGGCCAGCAAACTACATGTCTGCCCGACATTTAATTCTAAACAACATTTTTAAGACGATTTCGTCTACATTTCCCGGTGCCACGGCCTAGGTAACATAATTATAGCAACATTTTTTACATTTTCTTATAGAATATTCTTGCCTCAAGTGACAATAGGCCTTCGAATCACCATCAGTTAGCAAACTACATGTCTGCCCGACATTTAACTCTAAACTACATTTTAAGGCGATTTCGTCTACATTTCCCGATGCCGCGGTCTAGGTAACGTAATCATGGCGACATTTTTTACAATAATTTATAGAATACTCTTGCTTTGAGTGACAATAGGCCGTAGAATCACCATCGGCCAGCAAACTACATGTCTGCCCGACATTTAACTCTAAACTACATTTTAAGGCGATTTCGTCTACATTTCCCGGTGCCACGGCCTAGGTAACGTAATTATTGCAATTTTTTTTAAATTATCTTATAGAATGCTTTTGTTTTGAGTGACATTACGCCTTAGAATCACCATCGGCCAGCAAACTACATGTCTGCCCGACATTTAACTCTAAACCACATTTTTAAGGCGATTTCGTCTACATTTCCCGGTGCCACGGCCTAGGTTACGTAATTATTGCATTTTTTTTTACATTATTTTATCGAATACTCTTGCCATGAGTGACAATAGGCCTTTGAATTACCATCGGCCAGCAAAATATATATCTGTCCAACAATCAACTTAAAACTACATTTTTATGGTGATTTCGTCTACATTTCCCGGTGCCACGGCCTAGGTAACGTAATTATTGCAATTTTTTTTGTTATCTTATAGAATCCTCTTGCTTTGAGTGACAATAGGCCTTAGAATCACCATAGGCCAGCAAACTACATGTTTTCCCGACATTTAACTCTAAACAATATTTTTAAGACGATTTCGTCTACATTTCCCGGTGCCACGGCCTAGGTAACGTAATTATAGCGACTTTTTTTACATTATCTTATAGAATGCTCTTGCTTCGAGTGACAGTAGGCCTTAAAATCACCATCGGCCAGCAAACTACATGTCTGCCCGACATTCAACTCTAAACAACATGTTTAAGATGATTTCGTCTACATTTCCCGGTGCCACGGCCTAGGTAACGTAATTATTGCAATTTTTTTTTACATTATCTTATAGAATACTCTGGCCTTGAGTGACAATAGGCCTTTGAATCACCATCGGCAGCAAACTATATGTTTTTCCGACATTTAACTCTAAACAACTTTTTAAGACGATTTCGTCTACATTTCCCGGTGCCACGGCCTAGGTAACGTAATTATAGCGACTTTTTTACATTATCTTACAGAATACTCTTGCCTTGAGTGACAGTAGGCCTTTGAATCACCATCGGCCAGCAAAATATATGTCTGTCCGACAATCAACTTTAAACTACATTTTTATGGTGATTTAGTCTACATTTCCCGGTGCCACGGCCTAGGTAACATAATTATAGCGACATTTTTTACATTATCTTATAGAATACTATTGCCTTGAGTGACAATACGCCTTAGAATCACCATTGGCCAACAAAAAACATGTCTGCCCGACATTAAACTCTCAAAGTACATTTTTAAGGCGATTTCGTCTACATTTCCCGGAGCCTCGGCCTAGGTAACGTAATTATTGCAATTTTTTTTACATTATATTATAGAATACTCTTGCTTTGAGTGACAATATGCCTTAGAATAACCATCGGCCAGCAAACTACATGTCTGCCCGACATTCAACTCTAAACTATATTTTTATGGCGGTTTTGTCTACATTTCCCGGTGCCACGGCCTAGGTAACGTAATAATAGCGACTTTTTTACATTATCTTATAGAATACTCTTGTTTTGAGTGACAATAGGCCTTAAAATCACCATCGGCCAGCAAACTACATGTCTGCCCGACATTTAACTCTAAGTCACTATTTGAAGGCGATTTCGTCTACATTTCCTGGTGCCACGGCCTAGGTAACATAATTATTGCATTTTTTTTTACATTATCTTATAGAATTCTCTTGCGTTGAGTGACAATAGGCCTATAAATTACCATCGGCTAGCAAAATATATGTCTGTCCGACAATCAACTTTAAACTACATTTTTATGGTGATTTCGTCTACATTTCCCGGTGCCACGGCCTAGATAACGTAATTATTGCAACTTTTTTTACATTATCATATAGAATACTCTATCTTTAAGTGATAATAGGCCTCAGAATCACCATCGGCCAGCAAACTATATGTTTTCCCGACATTTAACTCTAAACAACATTTTTAAGACGATTTCGTCTACATTTCCCGGTGCCACGGCCTAGGTAACGTAATTATTGCATTTTTTTTTACATTATTTTATCGAATACTCTTGCCATGAGTGACAATAGGCCTTTGAATTACCATCGGCCAGCAAAATATATGTCTGTCCAACAATCAACTTAAAACTACATTTTTATGGTGATTTCGTCTACATTTCCCGGTGCCACGGCCTAGGTAACGTAATTATTGCAATTTTTTTTGTTATCTTATAGAATCCTCTTGCTTTGAGTGACAATAGGCCTTAGAATCACCATAGGCCAGCAAACTACATGTTTTCCCGACATTTAACTCTAAACAATATTTTTAAGACGATTTCGTCTACATTTCCCGGTGCCACGGCCTAGGTAACGTAATTATAGCGACTTTTTTTACATTATCTTATAGAATGCTCTTGCTTCGAGTGACAATAGGCCTTAAAATCACCATCGGCCAGCAAACTACATGTCTGCCCGACATTCAACTCTAAACAACATGTTTAAGATGATTTTGTCTACATTTCCCGGTGCCACGGCCTAGGTAACGTAATTATTGCAATTTTTTTTTACATTATCTTATAGAATACTCTGGCCTTGAGTGACAATAGGCCTTAGAATCACCATCGGCAGCAAACTATATGTTTTTCCGACATTTAACTCTAAACAACTTTTTAAGACGATTTCGTCTACATTTCCCGGTGCCACGGCCTAGGTAACGTAATTATAGCGACTTTTTTACATTATCTTACAGAATACTCTTGCCTTGAGTGACAGTAGGCCTTTGAATCACCATCGGCCAGCAAAATATATGTCTGTCCGACAATCAACTTTAAACTACATTTTTATGGTGATTTAGTCTACATTTCCCGGTGCCACGGCCTAGGTAACATAATTATAGCGACATTTTTTACATTATCTTATAGAATACTATTGCCTTGAGTGACAATACGCCTTAGAATCACCATTGGCCAACAAAAAACATGTCTGCCCGACATTAAACTCTCAAAGTACATTTTTAAGGCGATTTCGTCTACATTTCCCGGAGCCTCGGCCTAGGTAACGTAATTATTGCAATTTTTTTTACATTATATTATAGAATACTCTTGCTTTGAGTGACAATATGCCTTAGAATAACCATCGGCCAGCAAACTACATGTCTGCCCGACATTCAACTCTAAACTATATTTTTATGGCGGTTTTGTCTACATTTCCCGGTGCCACGGCCTAGGTAACGTAATAATAGCGACTTTTTTACATTATCTTATAGAATACTCTTGTTTTGAGTGACAATAGGCCTTAAAATCACCATCGGCCAGCAAACTACATGTCTGCCCGACATTTAACTCTAAGTCACTATTTGAAGGCGATTTCGTCTACATTTCCTGGTGCCACGGCCTAGGTAACATAATTATTGCATTTTTTTTTACATTATCTTATAGAATTCTCTTGCGTTGAGTGACAATAGGCCTATAAATTACCATCGGCTAGCAAAATATATGTCTGTCCGACAATCAACTTTAAACTACATTTTTATGGTGATTTCGTCTACATTTCCCGGTGCCACGGCCTAGATAACGTAATTATTGCAACTTTTTTTACATTATCATATAGAATACTCTATCTTTAAGTGATAATAGGCCTCAGAATCACCATCGGCCAGCAAACTATATGTTTTCCCGACATTTAACTCTAAACAACATTTTTAAGACGATTTCGTCTACATTTCCCGGTGCCACGGCCTAGGTAACGTAATTATAGCGACTTTTTTACATTATCTTATAGAACACTCTTGCTTTAAGTTACAAAACGTCTTAAATTAACCATCGGCCAGCAAACTACATGTCTGCCCGACATTGAACTCTAAGTCTCTGTTTTAAGGCGATTTCGTCTACATTTACCGGTGCCACGGCCTAGGTAACATAATTATTGCAACTTTTTTTACATTATCATATAAAATACTCTTGTTTTGAGTGATAATAGAACTTTGAATCACTATCGGCCAGCAATATATATGTCTGTCCGACAATCAACTTTAAACTACATTTTTATGGTGATTTAGTCTACATTTCCCGGTGCCACGGCCTAGGTAACGTAATTATAGCGACTTTTTTTACATTATCTTATAGAATACTCTTGCTTTGAGTGACAAAAGGCCTTCGAATCACCATCAGTTAGCAAACTACATGTCTGCCCTACATTGAACTCTAAGTCTCTGTTTTAAGGCGATTTCGTCTACATTTACCGGTGCCACGGCCTAGGTAACGTAATTATGGCGACAATTTTTACATTAATTAATAGACTACTCTTGCCTTGAGTGACAATAGGCCGTAGAATCACCATCGGCCAGCAAACTACATGTCTGCCCGACATTTAACTCTAAACTACATTTTAAGGCGATTTCGTCTACATTTCCCGGTGCCACGGCCTAGGTAACGTAATTATGGCGACATTTTTTACATTATTTATAGACTACTCTTGCTTTGAGTGACAATATGCCGTAGAATCACCATCGGCCAGCAAACTACATGTCTGCCCGACATTTAACTCTAAACTACATTTTAAGGCGATTTCGTCTACATTTCCCGGTGCCACGGCCTAGGTAACGTAATTATGGCGACATTTTTTACATTAATTTATAGACTTCTCTTGCTTTGAGTGACAAGACGCCGTAGAATGACCATCGGCCAGCAAACTACATGTCTGCCCGACATTTAACTCTAAACTACATTTTAAGGCGATTTCGTCTACATTTCCCGGTGCCACGGCCTAGGTAACGTAATTATTGCAACTTTTTTTTTAATATCTTATAGAATTCTCTTGGTTTGAGTGACATTACGCCTTAGAATCACCATCGGCCAGCAAACTACATGTCTGCCCGACATTTAACTCTAAACCACATTTTTAAGGCGATTTCGTCTACATTTCCCGGTGCCACGGCCTAGGTAACGTAATTATTGCAATTTTTTTTACATTTTTTTATAGAATACCTTTGCTTAGAGTGACAATAGGCCTTTGAATTACCATCGGCCAGCAAAATATATGTCTGTCCGACAATCAACTTAAAACTACATTTTTATGGTGATTTCGTCTACATTTCCCGGTGCCACGGCCTAGGTAACGTAATTATAGCGACTTTTTTACCTTATCTTATAGAATTCTCTTGTGTTGAGTGAGAATAGGCCTTAAAATCACCAACGGCCGGCAAACTACATGTCTGCCCGACATTTAACTCTAAGTCACTATTTGAAGGCGATTTCGTCTACATTTCCTGGTGCCACGGCCTAGGTAACGTAATTATAGCGACTTTTTTTACATTATCTTATAGAATATTATTGCCTTGAGTGACAATAGGCCTTCGAATCACCATCAGTTAGCAAACTACATGTCTGCCCGACATTTAACTCTAAACTACATTTTAAGGCGATTTCGTCTACATTTCCCGGTGCCGCGGCCTAGGTAACGTAATCATGGCGACATTTTTTAAAATTATTTATAGAATACTCTTGCCTTGAGTGACAATAGGCCGTAGAATCAACATCGGCCAGCAAACTACATGTCTGCCCGACATTTAACTCTAAACTACATTTTAAGGCGATTTCGTCTACATTTCCCGGTGCCACGGCCTAGGTAACGTAATTATTGCAACTTTTTTTACATTATCTTATAGAATGCTCTTACCTTGAGTGACATTACGCCTTAGCATCACCATCGGCCAGCAAACTACATGTCTGCCCGACATTTAACTCTAAACTACATTTTAAGGCGATTTCGTCTACATTTCCCGGTGCCACGGCCTAGGTAACGTAATTATGGCGACATTTTTTACATAAATTTATAGAATACTTTTGTTTTGAGTGACAATATGCCGTAGAATCACCACCTGCCAGCAAACTACATGTCTGCCCGACATTCAACTCTAAACTATATTTTTATGGCGGTTTTGTCTACATTTCCCGGTGCCACGGCCTAGATAACGTAATTATTGCAACGTTGTTTACATTATATTATAGAATACTCTTAGTTTGAGTGATAAGAGGCCTAAGAATCAATATCGGCTAGCAAACTACATGTCTGCCCGACATTTAACTCTAAACTACATTTTAAGGCGATTTTGTCTACATTTCCCGGTGCCATGGCCTAGGTAACGAAACTATAGCGACTTTTTTTACATTATCTTATAGAATCCTCTTGTTTTAAGTGACAATAGGCGTCAGAATCACCATCAGCCTGCAAACTACATGTTTTCCCGACATTTAACTCTAAACTACATTTTTAAGGCAATTTCGTCTACATTACCCGGTGCCACGGCCTAGGTAACGTAATTATTGGAATTTTTTTTACACGATCTTATAGAATTCTCTTGCACTGAGTGACAAAATGCCTTAAAATTACCATCGGCCAGCAAACTACTTGTTTTCCCGACATTTAACTCTAAACAATATTTTTAAGACGATTTCGTCTACATTTCCCGGTGCCACGGCCTAGGTAACGTAACTATAGCGACTTTTTTTACATTATCTTAGATAATACTCTTGTTTTGAGTGACAATAGGCCTTTGAATCACCATCGGCCAGCAAACGACATGTCTGCCCGACATTTAAATATAAACTACATTTTTATCGCGGTTTTGTCTACATTTCCCGGTACTAAGGCTTAGTTAACGTAATTATTTCAACTTTTTTCACATTATATTATAGAATTCTCTTGCTTGAAGTGACAATAGGCCTTAGAATCACCATCGGCCAGCAAACTACATGTCTGCCCGACATTTAACTCTAAACTACATTTTTAAGGCGATTACGTCTACATTTCCCGGTGCCACGGCCTAGATAACGTAAATATAGCAACTTTTTTTACATTATCTTATAGAATATTCTTGCTTTGAGTGACAATTTGCCTTAGAATAACCATCGGCCAGCAAACTACATGTCTGCCCGACATTCAACTCTAAACTATATTTTTATGGCGGTTTTGTCTACATTTCCCGGTGCCACGGCCTAGATAACGTAATTATTGCAACGTTTTTTACATTTTATTATAGAATACTCTTAGTTTGAGTGATAATATGCCTAAGAATCACCATCGGCCAGCAAACTACATGTCTGCCCGACATTTAACTCTAAACTACATTTTAAGGCGATTTTGTCTACATTTCCCGGTGCCATGGCCTAGGTAACGAAACTATAGCGACTTTTTTTACATTATCTTATAGAATTTTCTTGTTTTAAGTGACAAGAGGCGTTAAAATCACCATCGGCCAGCAAACTACATGTTATCCCGACATTTAACACTAAACTACATTTTTAAGGCGATTTCGTCTACATTACCCGGTGCCACGGCCTAGGTAACGTAATTATTGGAATTTTTTTAACACGATCTTATAGAATCCTCTTGCATTGAGTGACAAAATGCCTTAAAATAACCATCGGCCAGCAAACTACTTGTTTTCCCGACATTTAACTCTAAACAATATTTTTAAGTCGATTTCGTCTACATTTCCCGGTGCCACGGCCTAGGTAACGTAATTATAGCGACTTTTTTTACATTATCTTATAGAATACTCCTGTTTTGAGTGACAATAGGCCTTAGAATCACCATCGGTCAGCAAACTACATGTCTGCCCGAAATTCAACTCTATCCAACATTTTTAAGATGATTTCGTCTACATTTCCCGGTGCCACGGCCTAGGTAACGTAACTATTGCAACTTTTTTTACATAATCTTATAAAATTTTCTTGCCTTGAGTGACAATAGGCCTTAGAATCACCATCGGCCAGCAAACTACATGTTTTCCCGACATTTAACTCTAAACAACATTTTTAAGACGATTTCGTCTACATTTCCCGGTGCCACGGCCTAGGTAACGTAATTATAGCGACTTTTTTACATTATCCTATAGAATTCTCTTGCTTTGAGTAACATTAGGCCTTTGAATCACCATCGGCGAGCAAACGACATGTCTGCCCGACATTTAAATCTAAACTACATTTTTATCGCGGTTTTGTCTACATTTCCCGGTACTAAGGCTTAGGTAACGTAATTATTTCAATTTTTTTCACATTATCTTATAACATACTCTTGCCTTGAGTGACAATAGGCCTTTGAACCACCATAGGCCAGCAAACTACATGTCTGCCCGACATTTAACTCTGAACTACATTTTTAAGGCGATTACGTCTACATTTCCCGGAGCCTCGGCCTAGGTAACGTAATTATTGCAATTTTTTTTACATTATATTATAGAATACTCTTGCGTTGAGTGACAGTAGGCCTTTGAATCACCATCGGCCAGCAAACGACATGTCTGCCCGACATTTAAATATAAACTACATTTTTATCGCGGTTTTGTCTACATTTCCCGGTACTAAGGCTTAGTTAACGTAATTATTTCAACTTTTTTCACAATATATTATAGAATACTCTTGCCTTGAGTGACAATATGCCGTTGAATCACCATCGGCCAGCAAACTACATGTCTGCCCGACATTTAACTCTGAACTACATTTTTAAGGCGATTACGTCTACATTTCCCGGAGCCACGGCCTAGGTAACGTAATTATAGCGACTTTTTTTACATTATCTAATAGAATCCTCTTGCCTTGAGTGACAATAGGCCTTAGAATAACCATAGGCTAGCAAACTACATGTTTTCCCGTCATTTAACTCTAAACAACATTTTTAAGACGATTTCGTCTACATTTCCCGGTGCCACGGCCTAGGTAACGTAATTATAGCAACTTTTTTACATTTTCTTAAAGAATACTCTTGTTTTGAGTGACAATAGGCCTTAAAATCACCATCAGCCTGCAAACTACATGTCTGCCCGACATTTAACTCTAAGTCTCTATTTTAAGGCGATTTCGTCTACATTTCCCGGTGCCACGGCCTAGGTAACATAATTATTGCAAATTTTTTTACAATATCATATAGAATACTCTTGCCTTGAGTGACAATAGGCCTTTGAATCACCATCGGCCAGCAAAATATATGTCTGTCTGACAATCAACTTTTAACTACATTTTTATGGTGATTTAGTCTACATTTCCCGGTCCCACGGCCTAGGTAACGTAATTATTGCATTTTTTTTTACATTGTCTTATAAAATTCTCTTGTATTGAGTGACAAAAGGCCTTACAATCACCATCGGCCAGCAAACTACATGTCTGTCCGACATTTAACTCTAAACAACATTATTAAGACGATTTCGTCTACATTTCCCGGTGCCACGGCCTAGGTAACGTAATTATAGCGACATTTTTTACATTATCTTATAGAATATTCTTGCCTTGAGTGACAATAGGCCTTCGAATCACCATCAGTTAGCAAACTACATGTCTGCCCGACATTTAACTCTAAACTACATTTTAAGGCGATTTCGTCTACATTTCCCGATGCCGCGGCCTAGGTAACGTAATCATGGCGACATTTTTTACAATAATTTATAGAATATTCTTGCGTTGAGTGACAATAGGCCGTAGAATCACCATCGGCCAGCAAACTACATGTCTGCCCGACATTTAACTCTAAACTATATTTTAAGGCGATTTCGTCTACATTTCCCGGTGCCACGGCCTAGGTAACGTAATTATTGCAACTTTTTTAAAATTATCTTATAGAATGCTTTTGCCTTGAGTGACATTACGCCTTAGAATCACCATCGGCCAGCAAACTACATGTCTGCCCGACATTTAACTCTAAACCACATTTTTAAGGCGATTTCGTCTACATTTCCCGGTGCCACGGCCTAGGTAACGTAATTATTGCATTTTTTTTTACATTATTTTATAGAATACTCTTGCCATGAGTGACAATAGGCCTTTGAATTACCATCGGCCAGCAAAATATATGTCTGTCCGACAATCAACTTAAAACTACATTTTTATGGTGATTTCGTCTACATTTCCCGGTGCCACGGCCTAGGTAACGTAATTATAGCGACTTTTTTTACATTATCTTATAGAATGCTCTTGCTTTGAGTGACAATAGGTCTTAAAATCACCATCGGCCAGCAAACTACATGTCTGCCCGACATTCAACTCTAAACAACATGTTTAAGATGATTTCGTCTACATTTCCCGGTGCCACGGCCTAGGTAACGTAATTATTGCAATTTTTTTTAACATTATCTTATAGAATACTCTGGCCTTGAGTGACAATAGGCCTTAGAATCACCATCGGCAGCAAACTATATGTTTTTCCGACATTTAACTCTAAATAACTTTTTAAGACGATTTCGTCTACATTTCCCGGTGCCACGGCCTAGGTAACGTAATTATAGCGACTTTTTTACATTATCTTACAGAATACTCTTGCCTTGAGTGACAGTAGGCCTTTGAATCACCATCGGCCAGCAAAATATATGTCTGTCCGACAATCAACTTTAAACTACATTTTTATGGTGATTTAGTCTACATTTCCCGGTGCGACGGCCTAGGTAACGTAATTATAGCGACATTTTTTACATTATCTTATAGAATACTCTTGCTTTGAGTGACAATAGGCCTTAGAATCACCATTGGCCAGCAAACTGCATGTCTGCCCGACATTTAACTCTCAAAGTACATTTTTAAGGCGATTTCGTCTACATTTCCCGGTGCCACGGCCTAGGTAACGTAATTATTGCAATTTTTTTTACATTATATTATAGAATACTCTTGCTTTGAGAGACAATATGCCTTAAAATAACCATCGGCCAGCAAACTACATGTCTGCCCGACATTCAACTCTAAACTATATTTTTATGGCGGTTTTGTCTACATTTCCCGGTGCCACGGCCTAGGTAACGTAATTATAGCGACTTTTTTACATTATCTTATAGAATACTCTTGTTTTGAGTGACAAAAGGCCTTAAAATCACCATCGGCCAGCAAACTACATGTCTGCCCGACATTTAACTCTAAGTCACTATTTGAAGGCGATTTCGTCTACATTTCCTGGTGCCACGGCCTAGGTAACATAATTATTGCATTTTTGTTTACATTATCTTATAGAATCCTCTTGCCTTGAGTGACAATAGGCCTATAAATTACCATCGGCTAGCAAAATATATGTCTGTCCGACAATCAACTTTAAACTACATTTTTATGGTGATTTCGTCTACATTTCCCGGTGCCACGGCCTAGATAACGTAATTATTGCAACTTTTTTTACATTATCATATAGAATTCTCTATCTTTAAGTGATAATAGGCCTCAGAATCACCATCGGCTAGCAAACTATATGTTTTCCCGACATTTAACTCTAAACAACATTTTTAAGACGATTTCGTCTACATTTCCCGGTGCCACGGCCTAGGTAACGTAATTATAGCGACTTTTTTACATTATCTTATAGAATACTTTTGCTTTGAGTTACAATAGGTCTTAAATTAACCATCGGCCAGCAGACTACATGTCTGCCCGACATTGAACTCTAAGTCTCTGTTTTAAGGCGATTTCGTCTACATTTACCGGTGCCACGGCCTAGGTAACATAATTATTGCAACTTTTTTTACATTATCATATAGAATCCTCTTGTTTTGAGTGACAATAGAACTTTGAATCACTATCGGCCAGCAATATATATGTCTGTCCGACAATTAACTTTAAACTACATTTTTATGGTGATTTAGTCTACATTTCCCGGTGCCACGGCCTAGGTAACGTAATTATAGCGACATTTTTTACATTATCTTATAGAATACTCTTGCTATGAGTGACAAAAGGCCTTCGAATCACCATCAGTTAGCAAACTACATGTCTGCCCGACATTGAACTCTAAGTCTCTGTTTTAAGGCGATTTCGTCTACATTTACCGGTGCCACGGCCTAGATAACATAATTATTGCAACTTTTTTTACATTATCATATAGAATACTCTTGTTTTGAGTGATAATAGGCCTCTGAATCACTATCGGCCAGCAAAATATATGTCTGTCCGACAATCAACTTTAAACTACATTTTTATGGTGATTTAGTCTACATTTTTCGGTGCCACGGCCTAGGTAACGTAATTATGGCGACATTTTTTACATTAATTTATAGACTACTCTTGCTTTGAGTGACAATAGGCCGTAGAATCACCATCGGCCAGCAAACTACATGTCTGCCCGACATTTAACTCTAAACTACATTTTAAGGCGATTTCGTCTACATTTCCCGGTGCCACGGCCTAGGTAACGTAATTATGGCGACATTTTTTACATTAATTTATAGACTAGTCTTGCTTTGAGTGACAATACGCCGTAGAATCACCATCGGCCAGCAAACTACATGTCTGCCCGACATTTAACTCTAAACTACATTTTAAGGCGATTTCGTCTACATTTCCCGAAGCCTCGGCCTAGGTAACGTAATTATTGCAATTTTTTTTACACTATATTATAGAACACACTTGCGTTGAGTGACAGTAGGCCTTTGAATCACCATCGGCCAGCAAACGATATGTCTGCCCGACATTTAAATATAAACTACATTTTTATCGCGGTTTTGTCTACATTTCCCGGTACTAAGGCTTAGTTAACGTAATTATTTCAACTTTTTTCACATTATCTTATAGAATGCTCTTGCTTTGAGTGACAATATGCCTTAGAATAACCATCGGCCAGCAAACTACATGTCTGCCCGACATTCAACTCTAAACTATATTTTTATGGCGGTTTTGTCTACATTTCCCGGTGCCACGGCCTAGGTAACGTAATTATAGCGACTTTTTTACATTATCTTATAGAATACTCTTGTATTGAGTGACAATAGGCCTTAAAATCACCATCGGCCAGCAAACTACATGTCTGCCCGACATTTAACTCTAAACTACATTTTAAGGCGATTTCGTCTACATTTCCCGGTGCCACGGCCTAGGTAACGTAATTATTGCAATTTTTTTTAGATTATCTTATAGAATGCTCTTACCTTGAGTGACATTACGCATTAGCATCACCATCGGCCAGCAAACTACATGTCTGCCCGACATTTAACTCTAAACTACATTTTAAGGCGATTTCGTCTACATTTCCCGGTGCCACGACCTAGGTAACGTAATTATGGCGACATTTTTTACATAAGTTTATAGAATACTCTTGCCTTGAGTGACAATATGCCGTAGAATCACCATCGGCCAGCAAACTACATGTCTGCCCGACATTTAACTCTAAACTACATTTTAAAGCGATTTTGTCTACATTTCCCGGTGCCATGGCCTAGGTAACGAAACTATAGCGACTTTTTTTACATTATCTTATAGAATCCTCTTGTTATAAGTGACAATAGGCGTAAGAATCACCATCGGCCAGCAAACTACATGTCTGCCCGACATTCAACTCTAAACTATATTTTTATGGCGGTTTTGTCTACATTTCCCGGTGCCACGGCCTAGATAACGTAATTATTGCAACGTTGTTTACATTTTATTATAGAATACTCTTAGTTTGAGTGATAATAGGCCTAAGAATCACCATCGGCTAGCAAACTACATGTCTGCCCGACATTTAACTCTAAACTACATTTTAAGGCGATTTTGTCTACATTTCCCGGTGCCATGGCCTAGGTAACGAAACTATAGCGACTTTTTTTACATTATCTTATAGAATCCTCTTGTTATAAGTGACAATAGGCGTAAGAATCACCATCGGCCAGCAAACTACATGTTTTCCCGACATTTAACTCTAAACTACAGTTTTAAGGCAATTTCGTCTACATTACCCGGTGCCACGGCCTAGGTAACGTAATTATTGGAATTTTTTTTACACAATCTTATAGAATTCTCTTGCATTGAGTGACAAAATGCCTTAAAGTTACCATCGGCCAGCAAACTACTTGTTTTCCCGACATTTAACTCTAAACAATATTTTTAAGACGATTTCGTCTACATTTCCCGGTGCCACGGCCTAGGTAACGTAACTATAGCGACTTTTTTTACATTATCTTAGAAAATACTCTTGTTTTGAGTGACAATAGGCCTTTGAATCACCATCGGCCAGCAAACGACATGTCTGCCTTACATTTAAATATAAACTACATTTTTATCGCGGTTTTGTCTACATTTCCCGGTACTAAGGCTTAGTTAACGTAATTATTTCAACTTTTTTCACATTATCTTATAAAATACTCTTGCCTTGAGTGACAATAGGCCTTTGAATCACCATGGGCCAGCAAACTACATGTCTGCCCGACATTTAACTCTGAACTACATTTTTAAGGCGATTACGTCTACATTTCCCGGTGCCACGGCCTAGGTAACGTAATTATAGCGACTTTTTTTACATTATCTAATAGAATCCTCTTGCCTTGAGTGACAATAGGCCTTAGAGTAACCATAGGCCAGCAAACTACATGTTTTCCCGTCATTTAACTCTAAACAACATTTTTAAGACGATTTCGTCTACATTTCCCGGTGCCACGGCCTAGGTAACGTAATTATAGCGACTTTTTTACATTTTCTTAAAGAATCCTCTTGTTTTGAGTGACAATAGGCCTTAAAATTACCATCGGCCTGCAAACTACATGTCTGCCCGACATTTATATCTAAGTCTCTATTTTAAGGCGATTTCGTCTACATTTCCCGGTGCCACGGCCTGGGTAACATAATTATTGCAAATTTTTTTACAATATCATATAGAATACTCTTGCCTTGAGTGACAATAGGCCCTTGAATCACCATCGGCCAGCAAAATATATGTCTGTCTGACAATCAACTTTTAACTACATTTTTATGGTGATTTAGTCTACATTTCCCGGTCCCACGGCCTAGGTAACGTAATTATTGCATTTTTTTTTACATTGTCTTATAAAATTCTCTTGTATTGAGTGACAATAGGCCTTACAATCACCATCGGCCAGCAAACTACATGTCTGTCCGACATTTAACTCTAAACAACATTTTTAAGACGATTTCGTCTACATTTCCCGGTGCCACGGCCTAGGTAACGTAATTATAGCGACATTTTTAACATTATCTTATAGAATGTTCTTGCCTTGAGTGACAATAGGCCTTTGAATCACCATCAGTTAGCAAACTACATGTCTGCCCGACATTTAACTCTAAACTACATTTTAAGGCGATTTCGTCTACATTTCCCGATGCCGCGGCCTAGGTAACGTAATCATGGCGACATTTTTTACAATAATTTATAGAATACTCTTGCCTTGAGTGACAATAGGCCGTAGAATCACCATCGGCCAGCAAACTACATGTCTGCCCGACATTTAACTCTAAACTACATTTTAAAGCGATTTCGTCTACATTTCCCGGTGCTACGGCCTAGGTAACGTAATTATTGCAACTTTTTTAAAATTATCTTATAGAATGCTTTTGCCTTGAGTGACATTACGCCTTAGAATCACCATCGGCCAGCAAACTACATGTCTGCCCGACATTTAACTCTAAACCACATTTTTAAGGCGATTTCGTCTACATTTCCCGGTGCCACGGCCTAGGTAACGTAATTATTGCATTTTTTTTTACATTATTTTATAGAATACTCTTGCCATGAGTGACAATAGGCCTTTGAATTACCATCGGCCAGCAAAATATATGTCTGTCCGACAATCAACTTAAAACTACATTTTTATGGTGATTTCGTCTACATTTCCCGGTGCCACGGCCTAGGTAACGTAATTATAGCGACTTTTTTTACATTATATTATAGAATACTCTTGCTTTAAGTGACAATAGGCTTTAGAATCACCATCGGCCAGCAAACTACATGTCTGCCCGACATTCAACTCTAAACAACATGTTTAAGATGATTTCGTCTACATTTCCCGGTGCCACGGCCTAGGTAACGTAATTATTGCAATTTTTTTTAACATTATCTTATAGAATACTCTGGCCTTGAGTGACAATAGGCCTTAGAATCACCATCGGCAGCAAACTATATGTTTTTCCGACATTTAACTCTAAACAACTTTTTAAGACGATTTCGTCTACATTTCCCGGTGCCACGGCCTAGGTAACGTAATTATAGCGACTTTTTTACATTATCTTACAGAATACTCTTGCCTTGAGTGACAGTAGGCCTTTGAATCACCATCGGCCAGCAAAATATATGTCTGTCCGACAATCAACTTTAAACTACATTTTTATGGTGATTTAGTCTACATTTCCCGGTGCGACGGCCTAGGTAACGTAATTATAGCGACATTTTTTACATTATCTTAAAGAATACTCTTGCCTTGAGTGACAATAGGCCTTAGAATCACCATTGGCCAGCAAACTGCATGTCTGCCCGACATTTAACTCTAAACTACATTTTAAGGCGATTTCGTCTACATTTCCCGGTGCCACGGCCTAGGTAACGTAATTATTGCAACTTTTTTTATATTATCTTATAGAATGCTCTTGCCTTGAGTGACAATAGGCCTTAAAATCACCATTGGCCAACAAAAATCATGTCTGCCCGACATTAAACTCTCAAAGTACATTTTTAAAGCGATTTCGTCTACATTTCCCGGAGCCTCGGCCTAGGTAACGTAATTATTGCAATTTTTTTTACATTATATTATAGAATACTCTTGCATTGAGTGACAATATGCCTTAAAATAACCATCGGCCAGCAAACTACATGTCTGCCCGACATTCAACTCTAAACTATATTTTTATGGCGGTTTTGTCTACATTTCCCGGTGCCACGGCCTAGGTAACGTAATTATAGCAACTTTTTTACATTATCTTATAGAATACTCTTGTTTTGAGTGACAATAGGCCTTAAAATCACCATCGGCCAGCAAACTACATGTCTGCCCGACATTTAACTCTAAGTCACTATTTGAAGGCGATTTCGTCTACATTTCCTGGTGCCACGGCCTAGGTAACATAATTAATGCATTTTTTTTTACATTATCTTATAGAATCCTCTTGCCTTGAGTGACAATAGGCCTATAAATTACCATCGGCTAGCAAAATATATGTCTGTCCGACAATCAACTTTAAACTACATTTTTATGGTGATTTCGTCTACATTTCCCGGTGCCACGGCCTAGATAACGTAATTATTGCAACTTTTTTTACATTATCATATAGAATACTTTATCTTTAAGTGATAATAGGCCTCAGAATCACCATCGGCCAGCAAACTATATGTTTTCCCGACATTTAACTGTAAACAACATTTTTAAGACGATTTCGTCTACATTTCCCGGTGCCACGGCCTAGGTAACGTAATTATAGCGACTTTTTTACATTATCTTATAGAATACTTTTGCTTTGAGTTACAATAGGTCTTAAATTAACCATCGGCCAGCAAACTACATGTCTGCCCGACATTGAACTCTAAGTCTCTGTTTTAAGGCGATTTCGTCTACATTTACCGGTGCCACGGCCTAGGTAACATAATTATTGCAACTTTTTTTACATTATCATATAGAATACTCTTGTTTTAAGTGACAATAGAACTTTGAATCACTATCGGCCTGCAATATATATGTCTGTCCGACAATCAACTTTAAACTACATTTTTATGGTGATTTAGTCTACATTTCCCGGTGCCATGGCCTAGGTAACGTAATTATAGCGACATTTTTTACATTATCTTATAGAATACTCTTGCTTTGAGTGACAAAAGGCCTTCGAATCACCATCAGTTAGCAAACTACATGTCTGCCCGACATTGAACTCTAAGTCTCTGTTTTAAGGCGATTTCGTCTACATTTACCGGTGCCACGGCCTAGGTAACGTAATTATGGCGACATTTTTTACATTATTTTTAGACTACTCTTGCTTTGAGTGACAATACGCCGTAGAATCACCATCGGCCAGCAAACTACATGTCTGCCCGACATTTAACTCTAAACTACATTTTAAGGCGATTTCGTCTACATTTCCCGGTGCCACGGCCTAGGTACCGTAATTATGGCGACATTTTTTACATTAATTTATAGACTACTCTTGCTTTGAGTGACAATACGCCGTAGAATCACCATCGGCCAGCAAACTACATGTCTGCCCGACATTTAACTCTAAACTACATTTTAAGGCAATTTCGTCTACATTTCCCGGTGCCACGGCCTAGGTAACGTAATTATTGCAACTTTTTTTTAAATATCTTATAGAATGCTCATAGTTTGAGTGACATTACGCCTTAGAATCACCATCGGCCAGCAAACTACATGTCTGCCCGACATTTAACTCTAAACCACATTTTTAAGGCGATTTCGTCTACATTTGCCGGTGCCACGGCCAAGGTAACGTAATTATTGCAATTTTTTTTACATTTTTTTATAGAATACCTTTGCCTAGAGTGACAATAGGCCTTTGAATTACCATCGGCCAGCAAAATATATGTCTGTCCGACAATCAACTTAAAACTACATTTTTATGGTGATTTCGTCTACATTTCCCGGTGCCACGGCCTAGGTAACGTAATTATAGCGACTTTTTTACCTTATCTTATAGAATTCTCTTGTGTTGAGTGACAATAGGCCTTAAAATCACCATCGGCCGGCAAACTACATGTCTGCCCGACATTTAACTCTAAGTCACTATTTGAAGGCGATTTCGTCTACATTTCCTGGTGCCACGGCCTAGGTAACGTAATTATAGCGACTTTTTTTACATTATCTTATAGAATATTTTTGCCTTGAGTGACAATAGGCCTTCGAATTACCATCAGTTAGCAAACTACATGTCTGCCCGACATTTAACTCTAAACTACATTTTAAGGCGATTTCGTCTACATTTCCCGGTGCCGCGGCCTAGGTAACGTAATCATGGCGACATTTTTTACAATAATTTATAGAATATTCTTGCTTTGAGTGACAATTGGCCGTAGAATCACCATCGGCCAGCAAACTACATGTCTGCCCGACATTTAACTCTAAACTACATTTTAAGGCGATTTCGTCTACATTTCCCGGTGCCACGGCCTAGGTAACGTAATTATTGCAATTTTTTTTACATTATCTTATAGAATGCTCTTACTTTGAGTGACATTACGCCTTAGCATTACCATCGGCCAGCAAACTACATGTCTGCCCGACATTTAACTCTAAACTACATTTTAAGGCGATTTCGTCTACATTTCCCGGTGCCACGGCCTAGGTAACGTAATTATGGCGACATTTTTTACATAAATTTGTAGAATACTCTTGCTTTGAGTGACAATATGCCGTAGAATCACCATCGGCCAGCAAACTACATGTCTGCCCGACATTTAACTCTAAACTACATTTTTAAGGCGATTACGTCTACATTTCCCGGTGCCACGGCCTAGATAACGTAAATATAGCAACTTTTTTTACATTATCTTATAGAATACTCTTGCTATGAGTGACAATATGCCTAAGAATAACCATCGGCCAGCAAACTACATGTCTGCCCGACATTCAACTCTAAACTATATTTTTATGGCGGTTTTGTCTACATTTCCCGGTGCCACGGCCTAGATAACGTAATTATTGCAACGTTGTTTACATTTTATTATAGAATACTCTTAGTTTGAGTGATAAGAGGCCTAAGAATCAATATCGGCTAGCAAACTACATGTCTGCCCGACATTTAACTCTAAACTACATTTTAAGGCGATTTTGTCTACATTTCCCGGTGCCATGGCCTAGGTAACGAAACTATAGCGACTTTTTTTACATTATCTTATAAAATCTTCTTGTTTTAAGTGACAATAGGCGTTAGAATCACCATCGGCCAGCAAACTACATGTTTTTCCGACATTTAACTCTAAACTACATTTTTAAGGCGATTTCGTCTACATTACCCGGTGCCACGGCCTAGGTAACGTAATTATTGGATTTTTTTTTACACGATCTTATAGACTTGTCTTGCATTGAGTGAAAAAATGCCTTCGAATCACCATCAGTTAGCAAACTACATGTCTGCCCGACATTTAACTCTAAACTACATTTTAAGGCGATTTTGTCTACATTTCCCGGTGCCACGGCCTAGGTAACGTAATTATGGCGACATTTTTTACATTAATTTATAGACTACTCTTGCCTTGAGTGACAATAGGCCGCAGAATCACCATCAGCCAGCAAACTACATGTCTGCCCGACATTTAACTCTAAACTACATTTTAAGGCGATTTCGTCTACATTTCCCGGTGCCATGGCCTAGGTAACGTAATTATGGCGACATTTTTTACATTAATTTATAGACTACTCTTGCCTTGAGTGACAATAGGCCGTAGAATCACCATCGGCCAGCAAACTACATGTCTGCCCGACATTTAACTCTAAACTACATTTTAAGGCGATTTCGTCTACATTTCCCGGTGCCACGGCCTAGGTAACGTAATTATGGCGACATATTTTACATTAATTTATAGACTACTCTTAATTTGAGTGATAATACGCCGTAGAATCACCATCCGCCAGCAAACTACATGTCTGCCCGACATTTAACTCTAAACTACATTTTAAGGCGATTTCGTCTACATTTCCCGGTGCCACGGCCTAGGTAACGTAATTATTGCAACTTTTTTTTAAATATCTTATAGTATGCTCTTGGTTTGAGTGACATTACGCCTTAGAATCACCATCGGCCAGCAAACTACATGTCTGCCCGACATTTAACTCTAAACCACATTTTTAAGGCGATTTCGTCTACATTACCCGGTGCCACGGCCTAGGTAACGTAATTATTGCAATTTTTTTTACATTTTTTTATAGAAAACCTTTGCTTTAAGTGACAATAGGCCTTTGAATTACCATCGGCCAGCAAAATATATGTCTGTCCGACAATCAACTTAAAACTACATTTTTATGGTGATTTCGTCTACATTTCCCGGTGCCACGGCCTAGGTAACGTAATTATGGCGACTTTTTTACCTTATCTTATAGAATACTCTTGTGTTGAGTGACAATAGGCCTTAAAATCACCATCGGCCGGCAAACTACATGTCTGCCCGACATTTAACTCTAAGTCACTATTTGAAGGCGATTTCGTCTACATTTCCTGGTGCCACGGCCTAGGTAACGTAATTATAGCGACTTTTTTTACATTATCTTATAGAATATTTTTGCCTTGAGTGACAATAGGCCTTCGAATCACCATCACTTAGCAAACTACATGTCTGCCCGACATTTAACTCTAAACTACATTTTAAGGCGATTTCGTCTACATTTCCCGGTGCCGCGGCCTAGGTAACGTAATCATGGCGACATTTTTTACAATAATTTATAGAATACTCTTGCCTTGAGTGACAATAGGCCGTAGAATCACCATCGGCTAGCAAACTACATGTCTGCCCGACATTTAACTCTAAACTACATTTTAAGGCGATTTTGTCTACATTTCCCGGTGCCATGGCCTAGGTAACGAAACTATAGCGACTTTTTTTACATTATCTTATAGAATCCTCTTGTTATAAGTGACAATAGGCGTAAGAATCACCATCGGCCAGCAAACTACATGTTTTCCCGACATTTAACTCTAAACTACAGTTTTAAGGCAATTTCGTCTACATTACCCGGTGCCACGGCCTAGGTAACGTAATTATTGGAATTTTTTTTACACAATCTTATAGAATTCTCTTGCATTGAGTGACAAAATGCCTTAAAAATACCATCGGCCAGCAAACTACTTGTTTTCCCGACATTTAACTCTAAACAATATTTTTAAGACGATTTCGTCTACATTTCCCGGTGCCACGGCCTAGGTAACGTAACTATAGCGACTTTTTTTACATTATCTTAGAAAATACTCTTGTTTTGAGTGACAATAGGCCTTTGAATCACCATCGGCCAGCAAACGACATGTCTGCCTTACATTTAAATATAAACTACATTTTTATCGCGGTTTTGTCTACATTTCCCGGTACTAAGGCTTAGTTAACGTAATTATTTCAACTTTTTTCACATTATCTTATAAAATACTCTTGCCTTGAGTGACAATAGGCCTTTGAATCACCATGGGCCAGCAAACTACATGTCTGCCCGACATTTAACTCTGAACTACATTTTTAAGGCGATTACGTCTACATTTCCCGGTGCCACGGCCTAGGTAACGTAATTATAGCGACTTTTTTTACATTATCTAATAGAATCCTCTTGCCTTGAGTGACAATAGGCCTTAGAGTAACCATAGGCCAGCAAACTACATGTTTTCCCGTCATTTAACTCTAAACAACATTTTTAAGACGATTTCGTCTACATTTCCCGGTGCCACGGCCTAGGTAACGTAATTATAGCGACTTTTTTACATTTTCTTAAAGAATCCTCTTGTTTTGAGTGACAATAGGCCTTAAAATTACCATCGGCCTGCAAACTACATGTCTGCCCGACATTTATATCTAAGTCTCTATTTTAAGGCGATTTCGTCTACATTTCCCGGTGCCACGGCCTGGGTAACATAATTATTGCAAATTTTTTTACAATATCATATAGAATACTCTTGCCTTGAGTGACAATAGGCCCTTGAATCACCATCGGCCAGCAAAATATATGTCTGTCTGACAATCAACTTTTAACTACATTTTTATGGTGATTTAGTCTACATTTCCCGGTCCCACGGCCTAGGTAACGTAATTATTGCATTTTTTTTTACATTGTCTTATAAAATTCTCTTGTATTGAGTGACAATAGGCCTTACAATCACCATCGGCCAGCAAACTACATGTCTGTCCGACATTTAACTCTAAACAACATTTTTAAGACGATTTCGTCTACATTTCCCGGTGCCACGGCCTAGGTAACGTAATTATAGCGACATTTTTAACATTATCTTATAGAATGTTCTTGCCTTGAGTGACAATAGGCCTTTGAATCACCATCAGTTAGCAAACTACATGTCTGCCCGACATTTAACTCTAAACTACATTTTAAGGCGATTTCGTCTACATTTCCCGATGCCGCGGCCTAGGTAACGTAATTATTGCAACTTTTTTAAAATTATCTTATAGAATGCTTTTGCCTTGAGTGACATTACGCCTTAGAATCACCATCGGCCAGCAAACTACATGTCTGCCCGACATTTAACTCTAAACCACATTTTTAAGGCGATTTCGTCTACATTTCCCGGTGCCACGGCCTAGGTAACGTAATTATTGCATTTTTTTTTACATTATTTTATAGAATACTCTTGCCATGAGTGACAATAGGCCTTTGAATTACCATCGGCCAGCAAAATATATGTCTGTCCGACAATCAACTTAAAACTACATTTTTATGGTGATTTCGTCTACATTTCCCGGTGCCACGGCCTAGGTAACGTAATTATAGCGACTTTTTTTACATTATATTATAGAATACTCTTGCTTTAAGTGACAATAGGCCTTAGAATCACCATCGGCCAGCAAACTACATGTCTGCCCGACATTCAACTCTAAACAACATGTTTAAGATGATTTCGTCTACATTTCCCGGTGCCACGGCCTAGGTAACGTAATTATTGCAATTTTTTTTAACATTATCTTATAGAATACTCTGGCCTTGAGTGACAATAGGCCTTAGAATCACCATCGGCAGCAAACTATATGTTTTTCCGACATTTAACTCTAAACAACTTTTTAAGACGATTTCGTCTACATTTCCCGGTGCCACGGCCTAGGTAACGTAATTATAGCGACTTTTTTACATTATCTTACAGAAAACTCTTGCCTTGAGTGACAGTAGGCCTTTGAATCACCATCGGCCAGCAAAATATATGTCTGTCCGACAATCAACTTTAAACTACATTTTTATGGTGATTTAGTCTACATTTCCCGGTGCGACGGCCTAGGTAACGTAATTATAGCGACATTTTTTACATTATCTTAAAGAATACTCTTGCCTTGAGTGACAATAGGCCTTAGAATCACCATTGGCCAGCAAACTGCATGTCTGCCCGACATTTAACTCTAAACTACATTTTAAGGCGATTTCGTCTACATTTCCCGGTGCCACGGCCTAGGTAACGTAATTATTGCAACTTTTTTTATATTATCTTATAGAATGCTCTTGCTTTGAGTGACAATAGGCCTTAAAATCACCATTGGCCAACAAAAATCATGTCTGCCCGACATTAAACTCTCAAAGTACATTTTTAAAGCGATTTCGTCTACATTTCCCGGAGCCTCGGCCTAGGTAACGTAATTATTGCAATTTTTTTTACATTATATTATAGAATACTCTTGCTTTGAGTGACAATATGCCTTAAAATAACCATCGGCCAGCAAACTACATGTCTGCCCGACATTCAACTCTAAACTATATTTTTATGGCGGTTTTGTCTACATTTCCCGGTGCCACGGCCTAGGTAACGTAATTATAGCAACTTTTTTACATTATCTTATAGAATACTCTTGTTTTGAGTGACAATAGGCCTTAAAATCACCATCGGCCAGCAAACTACATGTCTGCCCGACATTTAACTCTAAGTCACTATTTGAAGGCGATTTCGTCTACATTTCCTGGTGCCACGGCCTAGGTAACATAATTAATGCATTTTTTTTTACATTATCTTATAGAATCCTCTTGCCTTGAGTGACAATAGGCCTATAAATTACCATCGGCTAGCAAAATATATGTCTGTCCGACAATCAACTTTAAACTACATTTTTATGGTGATTTCGTCTACATTTCCCGGTGCCACGGCCTAGATAACGTAATTATTGCAACTTTTTTTACATTATCATATAGAATACTTTATTTTTAAGTGATAATAGGCCTCAGAATCACCATCGGCCAGCAAACTATATGTTTTCCCGACATTTAACTGTAAACAACATTTTTAAGACGATTTCGTCTACATTTCCCGGTGCCACGGCCTAGGTAACGTAATTATAGCGACTTTTTTACATTATCTTATAGAATACTTTTGCTTTGAGTTACAATAGGTCTTAAATTAACCATCGGCCAGCAAACTACATGTCTGCCCGACATTGAACTCTAAGTCTCTGTTTTAAGGCGATTTCGTCTACATTTACCGGTGCCACGGCCTAGGTAACATAATTATTGCAACTTTTTTTACATTATCATATAGAATACTCTTGTTTTAAGTGACAATAGAACTTTGAATCACTATCGGCCTGCAATATATATGTCTGTCCGACAATCAACTTTAAACTACATTTTTATGGTGATTTAGTCTACATTTCCCGGTGCCATGGCCTAGGTAACGTAATTATAGCGACATTTTTTACATTATCTTATAGAATACTCTTGCTTTGAGTGACAAAAGGCCTTCGAATCACCATCAGTTAGCAAACTACATGTCTGCCCGACATTGAACTCTAAGTCTCTGTTTTAAGGCGATTTCGTCTACATTTACCGGTGCCACGGCCTAGGTAACGTAATTATGGCGACATTTTTTACATTATTTTTAGACTACTCTTGCTTTGAGTGACAATACGCCGTAGAATCACCATCGGCCAGCAAACTACATGTCTGCCCGACATTTAACTCTAAACTACATTTTAAGGCGATTTCGTCTACATTTCCCGGTGCCACGGCCTAGGTAACGTAATTATGGCGACATTTTTTACATTAATTTATAGACTACTCTTGCTTTGAGTGACAATACGCCGTAGAATCACCATCGGCCAGCAAACTACATGTCTGCCCGACATTTAACTCTAAACTACATTTTAAGGCAATTTCGTCTACATTTCCCGGTGCCACGGCCTAGGTAACGTAATTATTGCAACTTTTTTTTAAATATCTTATAGAATGCTCATAGTTTGAGTGACATTACGCCTTAGAATCACCATCGGCCAGCAAACTACATGTCTGCCCGACATTTAACTCTAAACCACATTTTTAAGGCGATTTCGTCTACATTTGCCGGTGCCACGGCCAAGGTAACGTAATTATTGCAATTTTTTTTACATTTTTTTATAGAATACCTTTGCCTAGAGTGACAATAGGCCTTTGAATTACCATCGGCCAGCAAAATATATGTCTGTCCGACAATCAACTTAAAACTACATTTTTATGGTGATTTCGTCTACATTTCCCGGTGCCACGGCCTAGGTAACGTAATTATAGCGACTTTTTTACCTTATCTTATAGAATTCTCTTGTGTTGAGTGACAATAGGCCTTAAAATCACCATCGGCCGGCAAACTACATGTCTGCCCGACATTTAACTCTAAGTCACTATTTGAAGGCGATTTCGTCTACATTTCCTGGTGCCACGGCCTAGGTAACGTAATTATAGCGACTTTTTTTACATTATCTTATAGAATATTTTTGCCTTGAGTGACAATAGGCCTTCGAATTACCATCAGTTAGCAAACTACATGTCTGCCCGACATTTAACTCTAAACTACATTTTAAGGCGATTTCGTCTACATTTCCCGGTGCCGCGGCCTAGGTAACGTAATCATGGCGACATTTTTTACAATAATTTATAGAATATTCTTGCTTTGAGTGACAATTGGCCGTAGAATCACCATCGGCCAGCAAACTACATGTCTGCCCGACATTTAACTCTAAACTACATTTTAAGGCGATTTCGTCTACATTTCCCGGTGCCACGGCCTAGGTAACGTAATTATTGCAATTTTTTTTACATTATCTTATAGAATGCTCTTACCTTGAGTGACATTACGCCTTAGCATTACCATCGGCCAGCAAACTACATGTCTGCCCGACATTTAACTCTAAACTACATTTTAAGGCGATTTCGTCTACATTTCCCGGTGCCACGGCCTAGGTAACGTAATTATGGCGACATTTTTTACATAAATTTATAGAATACTCTTGCTTTGAGTGACAATATGCCGTAGAATCACCATCGGCCAGCAAACTACATGTCTGCCCGACATTTAACTCTAAACTACATTTTTAAGGCGATTACGTCTACATTTCCCGGTGCCACGGCCTAGATAACGTAAATATAGCAACTTTTTTTACATTATCTTATAGAATACTCTTGCTATGAGTGACAATAGGCCTTCGAATTACCATCAGTTAGCAAACTACATGTCTGCCCGACATTTAACTCTAAACTACATTTTAAGGCGATTTCGTCTACATTTCCCGGTGCCGCGGCCTAGGTAACGTAATCATGGCGACATTTTTTACAATAATTTATAGAATATTCTTGCTTTGAGTGACAATTGGCCGTAGAATCACCATCGGCCAGCAAACTACATGTCTGCCCGACATTTAACTCTAAGTCACTATTTGAAGGCGATTTCGTCTACATTTCCTGGTGCCACGGCCTAGGTAACGTAATTATAGCGACTTTTTTTACATTATCTTATAGAATATTTTTGCCTTGAGTGACAATAGGCCTTCGAATTACCATCAGTTAGCAAACTACATGTCTGCCCGACATTTAACTCTAAACTACATTTTAAGGCGATTTCGTCTACATTTCCCGGTGCCGCGGCCTAGGTAACGTAATCATGGCGACATTTTTTACAATAATTTATAGAATATTCTTGCTTTGAGTGACAATTGGCCGTAGAATCACCATCGGCCAGCAAACTACATGTCTGCCCGACATTTAACTCTAAACTACATTTTAAGGCGATTTCGTCTACATTTCCCGGTGCCACGGCCTAGGTAACGTAATTATTGCAATTTTTTTTACATTATCTTATAGAATGCTCTTACCTTGAGTGACATTACGCCTTAGCATTACCATCGGCCTGCAAACTACATGTCTGCCCGACATTTAACTCTAAACTACATTTTAAGGCGATTTCGTCTACATTTCCCGGTGCCACGGCCTAGGTAACGTAATTATGGCGACATTTTTTACATAAATTTATAGAATACTCTTGCTTTGAGTGACAATATGCCGTAGAATCACCATCGGCCAGCAAACTACATGTCTGCCCGACATTTAACTCTAAACTACATTTTTAAGGCGATTACGTCTACATTTCCCGGTGCCACGGCCTAGATAACGTAAATATAGCAACTTTTTTTACATTATCTTATAGAATACTCTTGCTATGAGTGACAATATGCCTAAGAATAACCATCGGCCAGCAAACTACATGTCTGCCCGACATTCAACTCTAAACTATATTTTTATGGCGGTTTTGTCTACATTTCCCGGTGCCACGGCCTAGATAACGTAATTATTGCAACGTTGTTTACATTTTATTATAGAATCCTCTTAGTTTGAGTGATAAGAGGCCTAAGAATCAATATCGGCTAGCAAACTACATGTCTGCCCGACATTTAACTCTAAACTACATTTTAAGGCGATTTTGTCTACATTTCCCGGTGCCATGGCCTAGGTAACGAAACTATAGCGACTTTTTTTACATTATCTTATAAAATCTTCTTGTTTTAAGTGACAATAGGCGTTAGAATCACCATCGGCCAGCAAACTACATGTTTTTCCGACATTTAACTCTAAACTACATTTTTAAGGCGATTTCGTCTACATTACCCGGTGCCACGGCCTAGGTAACGTAATTATTGGATTTTTTTTTACACGATCTTATAGACTTGTCTTGCATTGAGTGAAAAAATGCCTTCGAATCACCATCAGTTAGCAAACTACATGTCTGCCCGACATTTAACTCTAAACTACATTTTAAGGCGATTTTGTCTACATTTCCCGGTGCCACGGCCTAGGTAACGTAATTATGGCGACATTTTTTACATTAATTTATAGACTACTCTTGCCTTGAGTGACAATAGGCCGCAGAATCACCATCAGCCAGCAAACTACATGTCTGCCCGACATTTAACTCTAAACTACATTTTAAGGCGATTTCGTCTACATTTCCCGGTGCCATGGCCTAGGTAACGTAATTATGGCGACATTTTTTACATTAATTTATAGACTACTCTTGCCTTGAGTGACAATAGGCCGTAGAATCACCATCGGCCAGCAAACTACATGTCTGCCCGACATTTAACTCTAAACTACATTTTAAGGCGATTTCGTCTACATTTCCCGGTGCCACGGCCTAGGTAACGTAATTATGGCGACATATTTTACATTAATTTATAGACTACTCTTAATTTGAGTGATAATACGCCGTAGAATCACCATCCGCCAGCAAACTACATGTCTGCCCGACATTTAACTCTAAACTACATTTTAAGGCGATTTCGTCTACATTTCCCGGTGCCACGGCCTAGGTAACGTAATTATTGCAACTTTTTTTTAAATATCTTATAGTATGCTCTTGGTTTGAGTGACATTACGCCTTAGAATCACCATCGGCCAGCAAACTACATGTCTGCCCGACATTTAACTCTAAACCACATTTTTAAGGCGATTTCGTCTACATTACCCGGTGCCACGGCCTAGGTAACGTAATTATTGCAATTTTTTTTACATTTTTTTATAGAAAACCTTTGCTTTAAGTGACAATAGGCCTTTGAATTACCATCGGCCAGCAAAATATATGTCTGTCCGACAATCAACTTAAAACTACATTTTTATGGTGATTTCGTCTACATTTCCCGGTGCCACGGCCTAGGTAACGTAATTATGGCGACTTTTTTACCTTATCTTATAGAATACTCTTGTGTTGAGTGACAATAGGCCTTAAAATCACCATCGGCCGGCAAACTACATGTCTGCCCGACATTTAACTCTAAGTCACTATTTGAAGGCGATTTCGTCTACATTTCCTGGTGCCACGGCCTAGGTAACGTAATTATAGCGACTTTTTTTACATTATCTTATAGAATATTTTTGCCTTGAGTGACAATAGGCCTTCGAATCACCATCACTTAGCAAACTACATGTCTGCCCGACATTTAACTCTAAACTACATTTTAAGGCGATTTCGTCTACATTTCCCGGTGCCGCGGCCTAGGTAACGTAATCATGGCGACATTTTTTACAATAATTTATAGAATACTCTTGCCTTGAGTGACAATAGGCCGTAGAATCACCATCGGCCAGCAAACTACATGTCTGCCCGACATTTAACTCTAAACTACATTTTAAGGCGATTTCGTCTACATTTCCCGGTGCCACGGCCTAGGTAACGTAATTATTGCAACTTTTTTTACATTATCTTATAGAATTCTTTTACCTTGAGTGACATCACGCCTTAGCATCACCATCGGCCAGCAAACTACATGTCTGCCCGACATTTAACTCTAAACTACATTTTAAGGCGATTTCGTCTACATTTCCCGGTGCCACGGCCTAGGTAACGTAATTATGGCGACATTTTTTACATAAATTTATAGAATACTCTTGCCTTGAGTGACAATATGCCGTAGAATCACCATCGGCCAGCAAACTACATGTCTGCCCGACATTTAACTCTAAACTACATTTTTAAGGCAATTACGTCTACATTTCCCGGTGCCACGGCCTAGATAACGTAAATACAGCAACTTTTTTTACATTATCTTATAGAATACTCTTGCTATGAGTGACAATATGCCTTAGAATAACCATCGGCCAGCAAACTACATGTCTGCCCGACATTCAACTCTAAACTATATTTTTAAGGCGATTACGTCTACATTTCCCGGTGCCACGGCCTAGATAACGTAATTATAGCGACTTTTTTTACATTATCATATAGAATACTCTTGCTATGAGTGACAATATGCCTTAGAATAACCATCGGCTAGCAAACTACATGTCTGCCCGACATTTAACTCTAAACTACATTTTAAGGCGATTTTGTCTACATTTCCCGGTGCCATGGCCTAGGTAACGAAACTATAGCGACTTTTTTTACATTATCTTATAATATTTTCTTGTTTTAAGTCACAATAGGCGTTAGAATCACCATCGGCCAGCAAACTACATGTTTTCCCGACATTTAACTCTAAACTACATTTTTAAGGCAATTTCGTCTACATTACCCGGTGCCACGGCCTAGGTAACGTAATTATTGGAATTTTTTTTACACGATCTTATAGAATTCTCTTGCATTGAGTGACAAAATACCTTAAAATTACCTTCGGTCAGCAAACTACTTGTTTTCCCGACATTTAACTCTAAACAATATTTTTAAGACGATTTCGTCTACATTTCCCGGTGCCACGGCCTAGGTAACGTAACTATAGCGACTTTTTTTACATTATCTTAGATAATACTTTTGTTTTGAGTGACAATAGGCCTTTGAATCACCATCGGCCAGCAAACGACATGTCTGCCCGACATTTAAATATAAACTACATTTTTATCGCGGTTTTGTCTACATTTCCCGGTGCCACGGCCTAGGTAACGTAACTATAGCGACTTTTTTCACATTATATTATAGAATACTCTTGCTCTAAGTGACAATAGGCCTTAGAATCACCATCGGCTAGCAAACTACATGTCTGCCCGACATTTACCTCTAAACTACATTTTTAAGGCGATTACGTCTACATTTCCCGGTGCCACGGCCTAGATAACGTAAATATAGCAACTTTTTTTACATTATCTTATAGAATATTCTTGCTTTGAGTGACAATTTGCCTTAGAATAACCATCGGCCATTAAACTACATGTCTGCCCGACATTCAACTCTAAACTATATTTTTATGGCGGTTTTGTCTACATTTCCCGGTGCCACGGCCTAGATAACGTAACTATTGCAACGTTTTTTACAATTTATTATAGAATTCTTTTAGTTTGAGTGATAATAGGCCTAAGAATCACCATCGGCCAGCAAACTACATGTCTGCCCGACATTTAACTCTAAACTACATTTTAAGGCGATTTTGTCTACATTTCCCGGTGCCGTGGCCTAGGTAACGAAACTATAGCAACTTTTTTTACATTATCTTATAGAATACTCTTGTTTTAAGTGACAATAGGCGTTAGAATCACCATCGGCCAGCAAACTACATGTTTTCCCGACATTTAACTCTAAACTACATTTTTAAGGCGATTTCGTCTACATTACCCGGTGCCACGGCCTAGGTAACGTAATTATTGGATTTTTTTTTACACGATCTTATAGAATTCTCTTGCATTGAGTGAAAAAATGCCTTAAAATGACCATCGGCCAGCAAACTACTTGTTTTCCCGACATTTAACTCTAAACAATATTTTTAAGACGATTTCGTCTACATTTCCCGGTGCCACGGCCTAGGTAACGTAATTATAGCGACTTTTTTTACATTATCTTATAGAATGCTCTTGTTTTGAGTGACAATAGGCCTTTGAATCACCATCGGCCAGCAAACGACATGTCTGCCCGACATTTAAATATAAACTACATTTTTATCGCGGTTTTGTCTACATTTCCCGGTACTAAGTCTTAGTTAACGTAATTATTTCAACTTTTTTCACATTATATTATAGAATACTCTTGCCTTAAGTGACAATAGGCCTTAGAATCACCATCGGCCAGCAAACTACATGTCTGCCCGACATTTAACTCTAAACTACATTTTTAAGGCGATTACGTCTACATTTCCCGGTGCCACGGCCTAGATAACGTAAATATAGCAACTTTTTTTACATTATCTTATAGAATACTCTTGCTTTGAGTGACAATATGCCTTAAAATAACCATCGGCCAGCAAACTACATGTCTGCCCGACATTCAACTCTAAACAACATGTTTAAGATGATTTCGTCTACATTTCCCGGTGCCACGGCCTAGGTAACGTAATTATTGCAATTTTTTTTAACATTATCTTATAGAATACTCTTGCCATGAGTGACAATAGGCCTTTGAATTACCATCGGCCAGCAAAATATATGTCTGTCCGACAATCAACTTAAAACTACATTTTTATGGTGATTTCGTCTACATTTCCCGGTGCCACGGCCTAGGTAACGTAATTATAGCGACTTTTTTTACATTATATTATAGAATACTCTTGCTTTAAGTGACAATAGGCCTTAGAATCACCATCGGCCAGCAAACTACATGTCTGCCCGACATTCAACTCTAAACAACATGTTTAAGATGATTTCGTCTACATTTCCCGGTGCCACGGCCTAGGTAACGTAATTATTGCAATTTTTTTTAACATTATCTTATAGAATACTCTGGCCTTGAGTGAAAATAGGCCTAAGAATCACCATCGGCAGCAAACTATATGTTTTTCCGACATTTAACTCTAAACAACTTTTTAAGACGATTTCGTCTACATTTCCCGGTGCCACGGCCTAGGTAACGTAATTATAGCGACTTTTTTACATTATCTTACAGAATACTCTTGCCTTGAGTGACAGTAGGCCTTTGAATCACCATCGGCCAGCAAAATATATGTCTGTCCGACAATCAACTTTAAACTACATTTTTATGGTGATTTAGTCTACATTTCCCGGTGCGACGGCCTAGGTAACGTAATTATAGCGACATTTTTTACATTATCTTAAAGAATACTCTTGCCTTGAGTGACAATAGGCCTTAGAATCACCATTGGCCAGCAAACTGCATGTCTGCCCGACATTTAACTCTAAACTACATTTTAAGGCGATTTCGTCTACATTTCCCGGTGCCACGGCCTAGGTAACGTAATTATTGCAACTTTTTTTATATTATCTTATAGAATGCTCTTGCCTTGAGTGACAGTAGGCCTTAAAATCACCATTGGCCAACAAAAAACATGTCTGCCCGACATTAAACTCTCAAAGTACATTTTTAAAGCGATTTCGTCTACATTTCCCGGAGCCTCGGCCTAGGTAACGTAATTATTGCAATTTTTTTTACACTATATTATAGAATACTCTTGCTTTGAGTGACAATATGCCTTAAAATAACCATCGGCCAGCAAACTACATGTCTGCCCGACATTCAACTCTAAACTATATTTTTATGGCGGTTTTGTCTACATTTCCCGGTGCCACGGCCTAGGTAACGTAATTATAGCAACTTTTTTACATTATCTTATAGAATACTCTTGTTTGAGTGACAATAGGCCTTAAAATCACCATCGGCCAGCAAACTACATGTCTGCCCGACATTTAACTCTAAGTCACTATTTGAAGGCGATTTCGTCTACATTTCCTGGTGCCACGGCCTAGGTAACATAATTAATGCATTTTTTTTACATTATCTTATAGAATCCTCTTGCCTTGAGTGACAATAGGCCTATAAATTACCATCGGCTAGCAAAATATATGTCTGTCCGACAATCAACTTTAAACTACATTTTTATGGTGATTTCGTCTACATTTCCCGGTGCCACGGCCTAGATAACGTAATTATTGCAACTTTTTTTACATTATCATATAGAATACTTTATCTTTAAGTGATAATAGGCCTCAGAATCACCATCGGCCAGCAAACTATATGTTTTCCGGACATTTAACTGTAAACAACATTTTTAAGACGATTTCGTCTACATTTCCCGGTGCCACGGCCTAGGTAACGTAATTATAGCGACTTTTTTACATTATCTTATAGAATACTTTTGCTTTGAGTTACAATAGGTCTTAAATTAACCATCGGCCAGCAAACTACATGTCTGCCCGACATTGAACTCTAAGTCTCTGTTTTAAGGCGATTTCGTCTACATTTACCGGTGCCACGGCCTAGGTAACATAATTATTGCAACTTTTTTTACATTATCATATAGAATACTCTTGTTTTAAGTGACAATAGAACTTTGAATCACTATCGGCCTGCAATATATATGTCTGTCCGACAATCAACTTTAAACTACATTTTTATGGTGATTTAGTCTACATTTCCCGGTGCCATGGCCTAGGTAACGTAATTATAGCGACATTTTTTACATTATCTTATAGAATACTCTTGCTTTGAGTGACAAAAGGCCTTCGAATCACCATCAGTTAGCAAACTACATGTCTGTCCGACATTGAACTCTAAGTCTCTGTTTTAAGGCGATTTCGTCTACATTTACCGGTGCCACGGCCTAGGTAACGTAATTATGGCGACATTTTTTACATTATTTTTAGACTACTCTTGCTTTGAGTGACAATACGCCGTAGAATCACCATCGGCCAGCAAACTACATGTCTGCCCGACATTTAACTCTAAACTACATTTTAAGGCGATTTCGTCTACATTTCCCGGTGCCACGGCCTAGGTAACGTAATTATGGCGACATTTTTTACATTAATTTATAGACTACTCTTGCTTTGAGTGACAATACGCCGTAGAATCACCATCGGCCAGCAAACTACATGTCTGCCCGACATTTAACTCTAAACTACATTTTAAGGCGATTACGTCTACATTTCCCGGTGCCACGGCCTAGATAACGTAAATATAGCAACTTTTTTTACATAATCTTATAGAATACTCTTGCTATGAGTGACAATATGCCTTAGAATAACCATCGGCCAGCAAACTACATGTCTGCCCGACATTCAACTCTAAACTATATTTTTATGGCGTTTTTGTCTACATTTCCCGGTGCCACGGCCTAGATAACGTAATTATTGCAACGTTGTTTACATTTTATTATAGAATACTCTTAGTTTGAGTGATAAGAGGCCTAAGAATCAATATCGGCTAGCAAACTACATGTCTGCCCGACATTTAACTCTAAACTACATTTTAAGGCGATTTTGTCTACATTTCCCGGTGCCATGGCCTAGGTAACGAAACTATAGCGACTTTTTTTACATTATCTTATAAAATCTTCTTGTTTTAAGTGACAATAGGCGTTAGAATCACCATCGGCCAGCAAACTACATGTTTTTCCGACATTTAACTCTAAACTACATTTTTAAGGCGATTTCGTCTACATTACCCGGTGCCACGGCCTAGGTAACGTAATTATTGGATTTTTATTTACACGATCTTATAGACTTGTCTTGCATTGAGTGAAAAAATGCCTTCGAATCACCATCAGTTAGCAAACTACATGTCTGCCCGACATTTAACTCTAAACTACATTTTAAGGCGATTTTGTCTACATTTCCCGGTGCCACGGCCTAGGTAACGTAATTATGGCGACATTTTTTACATTAATTTATAGACTACTCTTGCCTTGAGTGACAATAGGCCGCAGAATCACCATCAGCCAGCAAACTACATGTCTGCCCGACATTTAACTCTAAACTACATTTTAAGGCGATTTCGTCTACATTTCCCGGTGCCATGGCCTAGGTAACGTAATTATGGCGACATTTTTTACATTAATTTATAGACTACTCTTGCCTTGAGTGACAATAGGCCGTAGAATCACCATCGGCCAGCAAACTACATGTCTGCCCGACATTTAACTCTAAACTACATTTTAAGGCGATTTCGTCTACATTTCCCGGTGCCACGGCCTAGGTAACGTAATTATGGCGACATATTTTACATTAATTTATAGACTACTCTTGATTTGAGTGATAATACGCCGTAGAATCACCATCGGCCAGCAAACTACATGTCTGCCCGACATTTAACTCTAAACCACATTTTTAAGGCGATTTCGTCTACATTTCCCGGTGCCACGGCCTAGGTAACGTAATTATTGCAATTTTTTTTACATTTTTTTATAGAATACCTTTGCTTTAAGTGACAATAGGCCTTTGAATTACCATCGGCCAGCAAAATATATGTCTGTCCGACAATCAACTTAAAACTACATTTTTATGGTGATTTCGTCTACATTTCCCGGTGCCACGGCCTAGGTAACGTAATTATGGCGACTTTTTTACCTTATCTTATAGAATACTCTTGTGTTGAGTGACAATAGGCCTTAAAATCACCATCGGCCGGCAAACTACATGTCTGCCCGACATTTAACTCTAAGTCACTATTTGAAGGCGATTTCGTCTACATTTCCTGGTGCCACGGCCTAGGTAACGTAATTATAGCGACTTTTTTTACATTATCTTATAGAATATTTTTGCCTTGAGTGACAATAGGCCTTCGAATCACCATCACTTAGCAAACTACATGTCTGCCCGACATTTAACTCTAAACTACATTTTAAGGCGATTTCGTCTACATTTCCCGGTGCCGCGGCCTAGGTAACGTAATCATTGCGACATTTTTTACAATAATTTATAGAATACTCTTGCCTTGAGTGACAATAGGCCGTAGAATCACAATCGGCCAGCAAACTACATGTCTGCCCGACATTTAACTCTAAACTACATTTTAAGGCGATTTCGTCTACATTTCCCGTTGCCACGGCCTAGGTAACGTAATTATTGCAACTTTTTTTACATTATCTTATAGAATTCTTTTAAATTGAGTGACATCACGCCTTAGCATCACCATCGGCCAGCAAACTACATGTCTGCCCGACATTTAACTCTAAACTACATTTTAAGGCGATTTCGTCTACATTTCCCGGTGCCACGGCCTAGGTAACGTAATTATGGCGACATTTTTTACATAAATTTATAGAATACTCTTGCCTTGAGTGACAATATGCCGTAGAATCACCATCGGCCAGCAAACTACATGTCTGCCCGACATTTAACTCTAAACTACATTTTTAAGGCAATTACGTCTACATTTCCCGGTGCCACGGCCTAGATAACGTAAATACAGCAATTTTTTTTACATTATCTTATAGAATCCTCTTGCTATGAGTGACAATATGCCTTAGAATAACCATCGGCCAGCAAACTACATGTCTGCCCGACATTCAACTCTAAACTATATTTTTAAGGCGATTACGTCTACATTTCCCGGTGCCACGGCCTAGATAACGTAATTATAGCGACTTTTTTTACATTATCATATAGAATACTCTTGCTATGAGTGACAATATGCCTTAGAATAACCATCGGCTAGCAAACTACATGTCTGCCCGACATTTAACTCTAAACTACATTTTAAGGCGATTTTGTCTACATTTCCCGGTGCCATGGCCTAGGTAACGTAATTATTGGAATTTTTTTTACACGATCTTATAGAATTCTCTTGCATTGAGTGACAAAATACCTTAAAATTACCTTCGGTCAGCAAACTACTTGTTTTCCCGACATTTAACTCTAAACAATATTTTTAAGACGATTTCGTCTACATTTCCCGGTGCCACGGCCTAGGTAACGTAACTATAGCGACTTTTTTTACATTATCTTAGATAATACTTTTGTTTTGAGTGACAATAGGCCTTTGAATCACCATCGGCCAGCAAACGACATGTCTGCCCGACATTTAAATATAAACTACATTTTTATCGCGGTTTTGTCTACATTTCCCGGTGCCACGGCCTAGGTAACGTAACTATAGCGACTTTTTTCACATTATATTATAGAATACTCTTGCTCTAAGTGACAATAGGCCTTAGAATCACCATCGGCTAGCAAACTACATGTCTGCCCGACATTTACCTCTAAACTACATTTTTAAGGCGATTACGTCTACATTTCCCGGTGCCACGGCCTAGATAACGTAAATATAGCAACTTTTTTTACATTATCTTATAGAATATTCTTGCTTTGAGTGACAATTTGCCTTAGAATAACCATCGGCCATTAAACTACATGTCTGCCCGACATTCAACTCTAAACTATATTTTTATGGCGGTTTTGTCTACATTTCCCGGTGCCACGGCCTAGATAACGTAACTATTGCAACGTTTTTTACAATTTATTATAGAATTCTTTTAGTTTGAGTGATAATAGGCCTAAGAATCACCATCGGCCAGCAAACTACATGTCTGCCCGACATTTAACTCTAAACTACATTTTAAGGCGATTTTGTCTACATTTCCCGGTGCCGTGGCCTAGGTAACGAAACTATAGCAACTTTTTTTACATTATCTTATAGAATACTCATGTTTTAAGTGACAATAGGCGTTAGAATCACCATCGGCCAGCAAACTACATGTTTTCCCGACATTTAACTCTAAACTACATTTTTAAGGCGATTTCGTCTACATTACCCGGTGCCACGGCCTAGGTAACGTAATTATTGGATTTTTTTTTACACGATCTTATAGAATTCTCTTGCATTGAGTGAAAAAATGCCTTAAAATTACCATCGGCCAGCAAACTACTTGTTTTCCCGACATTTAACTCTAAACAATATTTTTAAGACGATTTCGTCTACATTTCCCGGTGCCACGGCCTAGGTAACGTAATTATAGCGACTTTTTTTACATTATCTTATAGAATGCTCTTGTTTTGAGTGACAATAGGCCTTTGAATCACCATCGGCCAGCAAACGACATGTCTGCCCGACATTTAAATATAAACTACATTTTCATCGCGGTTTTGTCTACATTTCCCGGTACTAAGTCTTAGTTAACGTAATTATTTCAACTTTTTTCACATTATATTATAGAATACTCTTGCCTTAAGTGACAATAGGCCTTAGAATCACCATCGGCCAGCAAACTATATGTTTTCCCGACATTTAACTGTAAACAACATTTTTAAGACGATTTCGTCTACATTTCCCGGTGCCACGGCCTAGGTAACGTAATTATAGCGACTTTTTTACATTATCTTATAGAATACTTTTGCTTTGAGTTACAATAGGTCTTAAATTAACCATCGGCCAGCAAACTACATGTCTGCCCGACATTGAACTCTAAGTCTCTGTTTTAAGGCGATTTCGTCTACATTTACCGGTGCCACGGCCTAGGTAACATAATTATTGCAACTTTTTTTACATTATCATATAGAATACTCTTGTTTTAAGTGACAATAGAACTTTGAATCACTATCGGCCTGCAATATATATGTCTGTCCGACAATCAACTTTAAACTACATTTTTATGGTGATTTAGTCTACATTTCCCGGTGCCATGGCCTAGGTAACGTAATTATAGCGACATTTTTTACATTATCTTATAGAATACTCTTGCTTTGAGTGACAAAAGGCCTTCGAATCACCATCAGTTAGCAAACTACATGTCTGTCCGACATTGAACTCTAAGTCTCTGTTTTAAGGCGATTTCGTCTACATTTCCCGGTGCCACGGCCTAGGTAACGTAATTATGGCGACATTTTTTACATTAATTTATAGACTACTCTTGCTTTGAGTGACAATACGCCGTAGAATCACCATCGGCCAGCAAACTACATGTCTGCCCGACATTTAACTCTAAACTACATTTTAAGGCGATTACGTCTACATTTCCCGGTGCCACGGCCTAGATAACGTAAATATAGCAACTTTTTTTACATAATCTTATAGAATACTCTTGCTATGAGTGACAATATGCCTTAGAATAACCATCGGCCAGCAAACTACATGTCTGCCCGACATTCAACTCTAAACTATATTTTTATGGCGTTTTTGTCTACATTTCCCGGTGCCACGGCCTAGATAACGTAATTATTGCAACGTTGTTTACATTTTATTATAGAATACTCTTAGTTTGAGTGATAAGAGGCCTAAGAATCAATATCGGCTAGCAAACTACATGTCTGCCCGACATTTAACTCTAAACTACATTTTAAGGCGATTTTGTCTACATTTCCCGGTGCCATGGCCTAGGTAACGAAACTATAGCGACTTTTTTTACATTATCTTATAAAATCTTCTTGTTTTAAGTGACAATAGGCGTTAGAATCACCATCGGCCAGCAAACTACATGTTTTTCCGACATTTAACTCTAAACTACATTTTTAAGGCGATTTCGTCTACATTACCCGGTGCCACGGCCTAGGTAACGTAATTATTGGATTTTTATTTACACGATCTTATAGACTTGTCTTGCATTGAGTGAAAAAATGCCTTCGAATCACCATCAGTTAGCAAACTACATGTCTGCCCGACATTTAACTCTAAACTACATTTTAAGGCGATTTTGTCTACATTTCCCGGTGCCACGGCCTAGGTAACGTAATTATGGCGACATTTTTTACATTAATTTATAGACTACTCTTGCCTTGAGTGACAATAGGCCGCAGAATCACCATCAGCCAGCAAACTACATGTCTGCCCGACATTTAACTCTAAACTACATTTTAAGGCGATTTCGTCTACATTTCCCGGTGCCATGGCCTAGGTAACGTAATTATGGCGACATTTTTTACATTAATTTATAGACTACTCTTGCCTTGAGTGACAATAGGCCGTAGAATCACCATCGGCCAGCAAACTACATGTCTGCCCGACATTTAACTCTAAACTACATTTTAAGGCGATTTCGTCTACATTTCCCGGTGCCACGGCCTAGGTAACGTAATTATGGCGACATATTTTACATTAATTTATAGACTACTCTTGATTTGAGTGATAATACGCCGTAGAATCACCATCGGCCAGCAAACTACATGTCTGCCCGACATTTAACTCTAAACCACATTTTTAAGGCGATTTCGTCTACATTTCCCGGTGCCACGGCCTAGGTAACGTAATTATTGCAATTTTTTTTACATTTTTTTATAGAATACCTTTGCTTTAAGTGACAATAGGCCTTTGAATTACCATCGGCCAGCAAAATATATGTCTGTCCGACAATCAACTTAAAACTACATTTTTATGGTGATTTCGTCTACATTTCCCGGTGCCACGGCCTAGGTAACGTAATTATGGCGACTTTTTTACCTTATCTTATAGAATACTCTTGTGTTGAGTGACAATAGGCCTTAAAATCACCATCGGCCGGCAAACTACATGTCTGCCCGACATTTAACTCTAAGTCACTATTTGAAGGCGATTTCGTCTACATTTCCCGGTGCCGCGGCCTAGGTAACGTAATCATGGCGACATTTTTTACAATAATTTATAGAATACTCTTGCCTTGAGTGACAATAGGCCGTAGAATCACAATCGGCCAGCAAACTACATGTCTGCCCGACATTTAACTCTAAACTACATTTTAAGGCGATTTCGTCTACATTTCCCGGTGCCACGGCCTAGGTAACGTAATTATGGCGACATTTTTTACATAAATTTATAGAATACTCTTGCCTTGAGTGACAATATGCCGTAGAATCACCATCGGCCAGCAAACTACATGTCTGCCCGACATTTAACTCTAAACTACATTTTTAAGGCAATTACGTCTACATTTCCCGGTGCCACGGCCTAGATAACGTAAATACAGCAACTTTTTTTACATTATCTTATAGAATCCTCTTGCTATGAGTGACAATATGCCTTAGAATAACCATCGGCCAGCAAACTACATGTCTGCCCGACATTCAACTCTAAACTATATTTTTAAGGCGATTACGTCTACATTTCCCGGTGCCACGGCCTAGATAACGTAATTATAGCGACTTTTTTTACATTATCATATAGAATACTCTTGCTATGAGTGACAATATGCCTTAGAATAACCATCGGCTAGCAAACTACATGTCTGCCCGACATTTAACTCTAAACTACATTTTAAGGCGATTTTGTCTACATTTCCCGGTGCCATGGCCTAGGTAACGTAATTATTGGAATTTTTTTTACACGATCTTATAGAATTCTCTTGCATTGAGTGACAAAATACCTTAAAATTACCTTCGGTCAGCAAACTACTTGTTTTCCCGACATTTAACTCTAAACAATATTTTTAAGACGATTTCGTCTACATTTCCCGGTGCCACGGCCTAGGTAACGTAACTATAGCGACTTTTTTTACATTATCTTAGATAATACTTTTGTTTTGAGTGACAATAGGCCTTTGAATCACCATCGGCCAGCAAACGACATGTCTGCCCGACATTTAAATATAAACTACATTTTTATCGCGGTTTTGTCTACATTTCCCGGTGCCACGGCCTAGGTAACGTAACTATAGCGACTTTTTTCACATTATATTATAGAATACTCTTGCTCTAAGTGACAATAGGCCTTAGAATCACCATCGGCTAGCAAACTACATGTCTGCCCGACATTTACCTCTAAACTACATTTTTAAGGCGATTACGTCTACATTTCCCGGTGCCACGGCCTAGATAACGTAAATATAGCAACTTTTTTTACATTATCTTATAGAATATTCTTGCTTTGAGTGACAATTTGCCTTAGAATAACCATCGGCCATTAAACTACATGTCTGCCCGACATTCAACTCTAAACTATATTTTTATGGCGGTTTTGTCTACATTTCCCGGTGCCACGGCCTAGATAACGTAACTATTGCAACGTTTTTTACAATTTATTATAGAATTCTTATAGTTTGAGTGATAATAGGCCTAAGAATCACCATCGGCCAGCAAACTACATGTCTGCCCGACATTTAACTCTAAACTACATTTTAAGGCGATTTTGTCTACATTTCCCGGTGCCGTGGCCTAGGTAACGAAACTATAGCAACTTTTTTTACATTATCTTATAGAATACTCATGTTTTAAGTGACAATAGGCGTTAGAATCAACATCGGCCAGCAAACTACATGTTTTCCCGACATTTAACTCTAAACTACATTTTTAAGGCGATTTCGTCTACATTACCCGGTGCCACGGCCTAGGTAACGTAATTATTGGATTTTTTTTTACACGATCTTATAGAATTCTCTTGCATTGAGTGAAAAAATGCCTTAAAATTACCATCGGCCAGCAAACTACTTGTTTTCCCGACATTTAACTCTAAACAATATTTTTAAGACGATTTCGTCTACATTTCCCGGTGCCACGGCCTAGGTAACGTAATTATAGCGACTTTTTTTACATTATCTTATAGAATGCTCTTGTTTTGAGTGACAATAGGCCTTTGAATCACCATCGGCCAGCAAACGACATGTCTGCCCGACATTTAAATATAAACTACATTTTTATCGCGGTTTTGTCTACATTTCCCGGTACTAAGTCTTAGTTAACGTAATTATTTCAACTTTTTTCACATTATATTATAGAATACTCTTGCCTTAAGTGACAATAGGCCTTAGAATCACCATCGGCCAGCAAACTACATGTCTGCCCGACATTTAACTCTAAACTACATTTTTAAGGCGATTACGTCTACATTTCCCGGTGCCACGGCCTAGATAACGTAAATATAGCAACTTTTTTTACATTATCTTATAGAATACTCTTGCTTTGAGTGACAATATGCCTTAAAATAACCATCGGCCAGCAAACTACATGTCTGCCCGACATTCAACTCTAAACTATATTTTTATGGCGGTTTTGTCTACATTTCCCGGTGCCACGTCCTAGGTAACGTAATTATAGCAACTTTTTTACATTATCTTATACAATACTCTTGTGTTGAGTGACAATAGGCCTTAAAATCACCATCGGCCAGCAAACTACATGTCTGCCCGACATTTAACTCTAAGTCACTATTTGAAGGCGATTTCGTCTACATTTCCTGGTGCCACGGCCTAGGTAACATAATTATTGCATTTTTTTTTACATTATCTTATAGAATCCTCTTGTCTTGAGTGACAATAGGCCTATAAATTACCATCGGCTAGCAAAATATATGTCTGTCCGACAATCAACTTTAAACTACATTTTTATGGTGATTTCGTCTACATTTCCCGGTGCCACGGCCTAGATAACGTAATTATTGCAACTTTTTTTACATTATCATATAGAATACTCTATCTTTAAGTGATAATAGGCCTCAGAATCACCATCGGCCAGCAAACTATATGTTTTCCCGACATTTAACTCTAAACAACATTTTTAAGACGATTTCGTCTACATTTCCCGGTGCCACGGCCTAGGTAACGTAATTATAGCGACTTTTTTACATTATCTTATAGAATACTCTTGCTTTGAGTTACAATTGGTCTTAAATTAACCATCGGCCAGCAAACTACATGTCTGCCCAACATTGAACTCTAAGTCTCTGTTTTAAGGCGATTTCGTCTACATTTACCGGTGCCACGGCCTAGGTAACATAATTATTGCAACTTTTTTTACATTATCATATAGAATACTCTTGTTTTGAGTGACAATAGAACTTTGAATCACTATCGGCCAGCAAAATATATGTCTGTCCGACAATCAACTTTAAACTACATTTTTATGGTGATTTAGTCTACATTTCCCGGTGCCACGGCCTAGGTAACGTAATTATAGCGACATTTTTTACATTATATTATAGAATATATTTGCTTTAAGTGACAATAGGCCTTAGAATCACCATCGGCTAGCAAACTACATGTCTGCCCGACATTTACCTCTAAACTACATTTTTAAGGCGATTACGTCTACATTTCCCGGTGCCACGGCCTAGATAACGTAAATATAGCAACTTTTTTTACATTATCTTATAGAATATTCTTGCTTTGAGTGACAATTTGCCTTAGAATAACCATCGGCCATTAAACTACATGTCTGCCCGACATTCAACTCTAAACTATATTTTTATGGCGGTTTTGTCTACATTTCCCGGTGCCACGGCCTAGATAACGTAACGATTGCAACGTTTTTTACAATTTATTATAGAATACTCTTAGTTTGAGTGATAATAGGCCTCAGAATCACCATCGGCCAGCAAACTACATGTCTGCCCGACATTTAACTCTAAACTACATTTTAAGGCGATTTTGTCTACATTTCCCGGTGCCGTGGCCTAGGTAACGAAACTATAGCAACTTTTTTTACATTATCTTATAGAATACTCTTGTTTTAAGTGACAATAGGCGTTAGAATCACCATCGGCCAGCAAACTACATGTTTTCCCGACATTTAACTCTAAACTACATTTTTAAGGCGATTTCGTCTACATTACCCGGTGCCACGGCCTAGGTAACGTAATTATTGGATTTTTTTTTACACGATCTTATAGAATTCTCTTGCATTGAATGAAAAAATGCCTTAAAATTACCATCGGCCAGCAAACTACTTGTTTTCCCGACATTTAACTCTAAACAATATTTTTAAGACGATTTCGTCTACATTTCCCGGTGCCACGGCCTAGGTAACGTAATTATAGCGACTTTTTTTACATTATCTTATAGAATGCTCTTGTTTTGAGTGACAATAGGCCTTTGAATCACCATCAGCCAGCAAACGACATGTCTGCCCGACATTTAAATATAAACTACATTTTTATCGCGGTTTTGTCTACATTTCCCGGTACTAAGTCTTAGTTAACGTAATTATTTCAACTTTTTTCACATTATATTATAGAATACTCTTGCCTTAAGTGACAATAGGCCTTAGAATCACCATCGGCCAGCAAACTACATGTCTGCCCGACATTTAACTCTAAACTACATTTTTAAGGCGATTACGTCTACATTTCCCGGTGCCACGGCCTAGATAACGTAAATATAGCAACTTTTTTTACATTATCTTATAGAATACTCTTGCTTTGAGTGACAATATGCCTTAAAATAACCATCGGCCAGCAAACTACATGTCTGCCCGACATTCAACTCTAAACTATATTTTTATGGCGGTTTTGTCTACATTTCCCGGTGCCACGTCCTAGGTAACGTAATTATAGCGACTTTTTTACATTATCTTATACAATACTCTTGTGTTGAGTGACAATAGGCCTTAAAATCACCATCGGCCAGCAAACTACATGTCTGCCCGACATTTAACTCTAAGTCACTATTTGAAGGCGATTTCGTCTACATTTCCTGGTGCCACGGCCTAGGTAACATAATTATTGCATTTTTTTTACATTATCTTATAGAATCCTCTTGCCTTGAGTGACAATAGGCCTATAAATTACCATCGGCTAGCAAAATATATGTCTGTCCGACAATCAACTTTAAACTACATTTTTATGGTGATTTCGTCTACATTTCCCGGTGCCACGGCCTAGATAACGTAATTATTGCAACTTTTTTTACATTATCATATAAAATACTCTATCTCTAAGTGATAATAGGCCTCAGAATCACCATCGGCCAGCAAACTATATGTTTTCCCGACATTTAACTCTAAACAACATTTTTAAGACGATTTCGTCTACATTTCCCGGTGCCACGGCCTAGGTAACGTAATTATAGCGACTTTTTTACATTATCTTATAGAATACTCTTGCTTTGAGTTACAATTGGTCTTAAATTAACCATCGGCCAGCAAACTACATGTCTGCCCAACATTGAACTCTAAGTCTCTGTTTTAAGGCGATTTCGTCTACATTTACCGGTGCCACGGCCTAGGTAACATAATTATTGCAAATTTTTTTACATTATCATATAGAATACTTTTGTATTGAGTGACAATAGAACTTTGAATCACTATCGGCCAGCAAAATATATGTCTGTCCGACAATCAACTTTAAACTACATTTTTATGGTGATTTAGTCTACATTTCCCGGTGCCACGGCCTAGGTAACGTAATTATAGCGACATTTTTTACATTATATTATAGAATACTCTTGTTTTAAGTGACAATAGGCCTTAGAATCACCATCGGCTAGCAAACTACATGTCTGCCCGACATTTACCTCTAAACTACATTTTTAAGGCGATTACGTCTACATTTCCCGGTGCCACGGCCTAGATAACGTAAATATAGCAACTTTTTTTACATTATCTTATAGAATATTCTTGCTATGAGTGACAATTTGCCTTAGAATAACCATCGGCCATTAAACTACATGTCTGCCCGACATTCAACTCTAAACTATATTTTTATGGCGGTTTTGTCTACATTTCCCGGTGCCACGGCCTAGATAACGTAACTATTGCAACGTTTTTTACAATTTATTATAGAATACTCTTAGATTGAGTGACAATAGGCCTCAGAATCACCATCGGCCAGCAAACTACATGTCTGCCCGACATTTAACTCTAAACTACATTTTAAGGCGATTTTGTCTACATTTCCCGGTGCCGTGGCCTAGGTAACGAAACTATAGCAACTTTTTTTACATTATCTTATAGAATAGTCTTGTTTTAAGTGACAATAGGCGTTAGAATCACCATCGGCCAGCAAACTACATGTTTTCCCGACATTTAACTCTAAACTACATTTTTAAGGCGATTTCGTCTACATTACCCGGTGCCACGGCCTAGGTAACGTAATTATTGGATTTTTTTTTACACGATCTTATAGAATTCTCTTGCATTGAGAGAAAAAATGCCTTAAAATTACCATCGGCCAGCAAACTACTTGTTTTCCCGACATTTAACTCTAAACAATATTTTTAAGACGATTTCGTCTACATTTCCCGGTGCCACGGCCTAGGTAACATAATAATTGCATTTTTTTTTACATTATCTTATAGAATCCTTTTGCCTTGAGTGACAATAGGCCTATAAATTACCATCGGCTAGCAAAATATATGTCTGTCCGACAATCAACTTTAAACTACATTTTTATGGTGATTTCGTCTACATTTCCCGGTGCCACGGCCTAGATAACGTAATTATTGCAACTTTTTTTACATTTTCATATAGAATACTCTATCTTTAAGTGATAATAGGCCTCAGAATCACCATCGGCCAGCAAACTATATGTTTTCCCGACATTTAACTCTAAACAACATGTTTAAGACGATTTCGTCTACATTTCCCGGTGCCACGGCCTAGGTAACGTAATTATAGCGACTTTTTTACATTATCTTATAGAATACTCTTGCTTTGAGTTACAATTGGTCTTAAATTAACCATCGGCCAGCAAACTACATGTCTGCCCGACATTGAACTCTAAGTCTCTGTTTTAAGGCGATTTCGTCTACATTTACCGGTGCCACGGCCTAGGTAACATAATTATTGCAACTTTTTTTACATTTTCATATAGAATACTCTTGTTTTGAGTGACAATAGAACTTTGAATCACTATCGGCCAGCAAAATATATGTCTGTCCGACAATCAACTTTAAACTACATTTTTATGGTGATTTAGTCTACATTTCCCGGTGCCACGGCCTAGGTAACGTAATTATAGCGACATTTTTTACATTATCTTATAGAATACTCTTGCTTTGAGTGACAAAAGGCCTTCGAATCACCATCAGTTAGCAAACTACATGTCTGCCCGACATTGAACTCTAAGTCTCTGTTTTAAGGCGATTTCGTCTACATTTACCGGTGCCACGGCCTAGGTAACATAATTATTGCAACTTTTTTTACATTATCATATAGAATACTCTTGTTATGAGTGACAATAGGCCTTTGAATCACTATCGGCCAGCAAAATATATGTCTGTCCGACAATCAACTTTAAACTACATTTTTATGGTGATTTAGTCTACATTTCCCGGTGCCACGGCCTAGGTAACGTAATTATGGCGACATTTTTTACATTAATTTATAGACTACTCTTGCCTTGAGTGAGAATAGGCCGTAGAATCACCATCGGCTAGCAAACTACATGTCTGCCCAACATTTAACTCTAAACTACATTTTAAGGCGATTTCGTCTACATTTCCCGGTGCCACGGCCTAGGTAACATAATTATTGCAACTTTTTTTTACATTATCATATAGAATACTCTTGTTTTGAGTGACAATAGAACTTTGAATCACTATCGGCCAGCAATATATATGTCTGTCCGACAATCAACTTTAAACTACATTTTTATGGTGATTTAGTCTACATTTCCCGGTGCCACGGCCTAGGTAACGTAATTATAGCGACATTTTTTACATTATCTTATAGAATACTCTTGCTTTGAGTGACAAAAGGCCTTCGAATCACCATCAGTTAGCAAACTACATGTCTGCCCGACATTGAACTCTAAGTCTCTGTTTTAAGGCGATTTCGTCTACATTTACCGGTGCCACGGCCTAGGTAACGTAATTATGGCGACATTTTTTACATTATTTTTAGACTATTCTTGCTTTGAGTGACAATACGCCGTAGAATCACCATCGGCCAGCAAACTACATGTCTGCCCGACATTTAACTCTAAACTACATTTTAAGGCGATTTCGTCTACATTTCCCGGTGCCACGGCCTAGGTAACGTAATTATGGCGACATTTTTTACATTAATTTATAGACTACTCTTGCTTTGAGTGACAATACGCCGTAGAATCACCATCGGCCAGCAAACTACATGTCTGCCCGACATTTAACTCTAAACTACATTTTAAGGCGATTTCGTCTACATTTCCCGGTGCCACGGCCTAGGTAACGTAATTATTGCAACTTTTTTTTAAATATCTTATAGAATGCTCTTGGTTTGAGTGACATTCCGCCTTAGAATCACCATCGGCCAGCAAACTACATGTCTGCCGGACATTTAACTCTAAACCACATTTTTAAGGCGATTTCGTCTACATTTGCCGGTGCCACGGCCTAGGTAACGTAATTATTGCAATTTTTTTTACATTTTTTTATAGAATACCTTAGCTTAGAGTGACAATAGGCCTTTGAATTACCATCGGCCAGCAAAATATATGTCTGTCCGACAATCAACTTAAAACTACATTTTTATGGTGATTTCGTCTACATTTCCCGGTGCCACGGCCTAGGTAACGTAATTATAGCGACTTTTTTACCTTATCTTATAGAATTCTCTTGTGTTGAGTGACAATAGGCCTTAAAATCACCATCGGCCGGCAAACTACATGTCTGCCCGACATTTAACTCTAAGTCACTATTTGAAGGCGATTTCGTCTACATTTCCTGGTGCCACGGCCTAGGTTACGTAATTATAGCGACTTTTTTTACATTATCTTAAAGAATATTTTTGCCTTGAGTGACAATAGGCCTTCGAATTACCATCAGTTAGCAAACTACATGTCTGCCCGACATTTAACTCTAAACTACATTTTAAGGCGATTTCGTCTACATTTCCCGGTGCCGCGGCCTAGGTAACGTAATCATGGCGACATTTTTTACAATAATTTATAGAATACTCTTGCTTTGAGTGACAATTGGCCGTAGAATCACCATCGGCCAGCAAACTACATGTCTGCCCGACATTTAACTCTAAACTACATTTTAAGGCGATTTCGTCTACATTTCCCGGTGCCACGGCCTAGGTAACGTAATTATTGCAACTTTTATTACATTATCTTATAGAATGCTCTGACCATGAGTGACATTACGCCTTAGCATCACCATCGGCCAGCAAACTACATGTCTGCCCGACATTTAACTCTAAACTACATTTAAAGGCGATTTCGTCTACATTTCCCGGTGCCACGGCCTAGGTAACGTAATTATGGCGACATTTTTTACATAAATTTATAGAATACTCTTGCCTTGAGTGACAATATGCCGTAGAATCACCATCGGCCAGCAAACTACATGTCTGCCCGACATTTAACTCTAAACTACATTTTTAAGGCGATTACGTCTACATTTCCCGGTGCCACGGCCTAGATAACGTAAATATAGCAACTTTTTTTACATTATCTTATAGAATACTCTTGCTATGAGTGACAATATGCCTTAGAATAACCATCGGCCAGCAAACTACATGTCTGCCCGACATTCAACTCTAAACTATATTTTTATGGCGGTTTTGTCTACATTTCCCGGTGCCACGGCCTAGATAACGTAATTATTGCAACGTTGTTTACATTTTATTATAGAATACTTTTAGTTTGAGTGATAAGAGGCCTAAGAATCAATATCGGCTAGCAAACTATATGTCTGCCCGACATTTAACTCTAAACTACATTTTAAGGCGATTTTGTCTACATTTCCCGGTGCCATGGCCTAGGTAACGAAACCATAGCGACTTTTTTTACATTATCTTATAAAATCTTCTTGTTTTAAGTGACAATAGGCGTTAGAATCACCATCGGCCAGCAAACTACATGTTTTTCCGACATTTAACTCTAAACTACATTTTTAAGGCGATTTCGTCTACATTACCCGGTGCCACGGCCTAGGTAACGTAATTATTGGATTTTTTTTTACACGATCTTATAGACTTCTCTTGCATTGAGTGAAAAAATGCCTTCGAATCACCATCAGTTAGCAAACTACATGTCTGCCCGACATTTAACTCTAAACTACATTTTAAGGCGATTTTGTCTACATTTCCCGGTGCCACGGCCTAGGTAACGTAATTATGGCGACATTTTTTACATTAATTTATAGACTACTCTTGCCTTGAGTGACAATAGGCCGCAGAATCACCATCAGCCAGCAAACTACATGTCTGCCCGACATTTAACTCTAAACTACATTTTAAGGCGATTTCGTCTACATTTCCCGGTGCCATGGCCTAGGTAACGTAATTATGGCGACATTTTTTACATTAATTTATAGACTACTCTTGCCTTGAGTGACAATAGGCCGTAGAATCACCATCGGCCAGCAAACTACATGTCTGCCCGACATTTAACTCTAAACTACATTTTAAGGCGATTTCGTCTACATTTCCCGGTGCCACGGCCTATGTAACGTAATTATGGCGACATATTTTACATTAATTTATAGACTACTCTTAAATTGAGTGATAATACGCCGTAGAATCACCATCCGCCAGCAAACTACATGTCTGCCCGACATTTAACTCTAAACTACATTTTAAGGCGATTTCGTCTACATTTCCCGGTGCCACGGCCTAGGTAACGTAATTATTGCAACTTTTTTTTAAATATCTTATAGTATGCTCTTGGTTTGAGTGACATTACGCCTTAGAATCACCATCGGCCAGCAAACTACATGTCTGCCCGACATTTAACTCTAAACCACATTTTTAAGGCGATTTCGTCTACATTTCCCGGTGCCACGGCCTAGGTAACGTAATTATTGCAATTTTTTTTACATTTTTTTATAGAATACCTTTGCTTAAAGTGACAATAGGCCTTTGAATTACCATCGGCCAGCAAAATATATGTCTGTCCGACAATCAACTTAAAACTACATTTTTATGGTGATTTCGTCTACATTTCCCGGTGCCACGGCCTAGGTAACGTAATTATGGCGACTTTTTTACCTTATCTTATAGAATACTCTTGTGTTGAGTGACAATAGGCCTTAAAATCACCATCGGCCGGCAAACTACATGTCTGCCCGACATTTAACTCTAAGTCACTATTTGAAGGCGATTTCGTCTACATTTCCTGGTGCCACGGCCTAGGTAACGTAATTATAGCGACTTTTTTTACATTATCTTATAGAATATTTTTGCCTTGAGTGACAATAGGCCTTCGAATCACCATCACTTAGCAAACTACATGTCTGCCCGACATTTAACTCTAAACTACATTTTAAGGCGATTTCGTCTACATTTCCCGGTGCCGCGGCCTAGGTAACGTAATCATGGCGACATTTTTTACAATAATTTATAGAATACTCTTGCCTTGAGTGACAATAGGCCGTAGAATCACCATCGGCCAGCAAACTACATGTCTGCCCGACATTTAACTCTAAACTACATTTTAAGGCGATTTCGTCTACATTTCCCGGTGCCACGGCCTAGGTAACGTAATTATTGCAACTTTTTTTACATTATCTTATAGAATTCTTTTACCTTGAGTGACATTACGCCTTACCATCACCATCGGCCAGCAAACTACATGTCTGCCCGACATTTAACTCTAAACTACATTTTAAGGCGATTTCGTCTACATTTCCCGGTGCCACGGCCTAGGTAACGTAATTATGGCGACATTTTTTACATAAATTTATAGAATACTCTTGCTTTGAGTGACAATATGCCGTAGAATCACCATCGGCCAGCAAACTACATGTCTGCCCGACATTTAACTCTAAACTACATTTTTAAGGCAATTACGTCTACATTTCCCGGTGCCACGGCCTAGATAACGTAAATACAGCAACTTTTTTTACATAATCTTATAGAATACTCTTGCTATGAGTGACAATATGCCTTAGAATAACCATCGGCCAGCAAACTACATGTCTGCCCGACATTCAACTCTAAACTATATTTTTAAGGCGATTACGTCTACATTTCCCGGTGCCACGGCCTAGATAACGTAATTATAGCGACTTTTTTTACATTATCATATAGAATACTCTTGCTATGAGTGACAATATGCCTTAGAATAACCATCGGCTAGCAAACTACATGTCTGCCCGACATTTAACTCTAAACTACATTTTAAGGCGATTTTGTCTACATTTCCCGGTGCCATGGCCTAGGTAACGAAACTATAGCGACTTTTTTTACATTATCTTATAAAATCCTCTTGTTTTAAGTCACAATAGGCGTTAGAATCACCATCGGCCAGCAAACTACATGTTTTCCCGACATTTAACTCTAAACTACATTTTTAAGGCAATTTCGTCTACATTACCCGGTGCCACGGCCTAGGTAACGTAATTATTGGAATTTTTTTTACACGATCTTATAGAATTCTCTTGCATTGAGTGACAAAATGCCTTAAAATTACCTTCGGCCAGCAAACTACTTGTTTTCCCGACATTTAACTCTAAACAATATTTTTAAGACGATTTCGTCTACATTTCCCGGTGCCACGGCCTAGGTAACGTAACTATAGCGACTTTTTTTACATTATCTTAGATAATACTTTTGTTTTGAGTGACACAAGGCCTTTGAATCACCATCGGCCAGCAAACGACATGTCTGCCCGACATTTAAATATAAACTACATTTTTATCGCGGTTTTGTCTACATTTCCCGGTGCCACGGCCTAGGTAACGTAACTATAGCGACTTTTTTCACATTATATTATAGAATACTCTTGCTCTAAGTGCCAATAGGCCTTAGAATCACCATCGGCTAGCAAACTACATGTCTGCCCGACATTTACCTCTAAACTACATTTTTAAGGCGATTACGTCTACATTTCCCGGTGCCACGGCCTAGATAACGTAAATATAGCAACTTTTTTTACATTATCTTATAGAATATTCTTGCTTTGAGTGACAATTTGCCTTAGAATAACCATCGGCCATTAAACTACATGTCTGCCCGACATTCAACTCTAAACTATATTTTTATGGCGGTTTTGTCTACATTTCCCGGTGCCACGGCCTAGATAACGTAACTATTGCAACGTTTTTTACAATTTATTATAGAATACTCTTAGTTTGAGTGATAATAGGCCTAAGAATCACCATCGGCCAGCAAACTACATGTCTGCCCGACATTTAACTCTAAACTACATTTTAAGGCGATTTTGTCTACATTTCCCGGTGCCGTGGCCTAGGTAACGAAACTATAGCAACTTTTTTTACATTATCTTATAGAATACTCTTGTTTTAAGTGACAATAGGCGTTAGAATCACCATCGGCCAGCAAACTACATGTTTTCCCGACATTTAACTCTAAACTACATTTTTAAGGCGATTTCGTCTACATTACCCGGTGCCACGGCCTAGGTAACGTAATTATTGGATTTTTTTTTACACGATCTTATAGAATTCTCTTGCATTGAGTGAAAAAATGCCTTAAAATTACCATCGGCCAGCAAACTACTTGTTTTCCCGACATTTAACTCTAAACAATATTTTTAAGACGATTTCGTCTACATTTCCCGGTGCCACGGCCTAGGTAACGTAATTATAGCGACTTTTTTTACATTATCTTATAGAATGCTCTTGTTTTGAGTGACAATAGGCCTTTGAATCACCATCGGCCAGCAAACGACATGTCTGCCCGACATTTAAATATAAACTACATTTTTATCGCGGTTTTGTCTACATTTCCCGGTACTAAGTCTTAGTTAACGTAATTATTTCAACTTTTTTCACATTATATTATAGAATACTCTTGCCTAAAGTGACAATAGGCCTTAGAATCACCATCGGCCAGCAAACTACATGTCTGCCCGACATTTAACTCTAAACTACATTTTTAAGGCGATTACGTCTACATTTCCCGGTGCCACGGCCTAGATAACGTAAATATAGCAACTTTTTTTACATTATCTTATAGAATACTCTTGCTATGAGTGACAATATGCCTTTAAATAACCATCGGCCAGCAAACTACATGTCTGCCCGACATTCAACTCTAAACTATATTTTTATGGCGGTTTTGTCTACATTTCCCGGTGCCACGTCCTAGGTAACGTAATTATTGCAACTTTTTTACATTATCTTATACAATACTCTTGTGTTGAGTGACAATAGGCCTTAAAATCACCATCGGCCAGCAAACTACATGTCAGCCCGACATTTAACTCTAAGTCACTATTTGAAGGCGATTTCGTCTACATTTCCTGGTGCCACGGCCTAGGTAACATAATTATTGCATTTTTTTTTACATTATCTTATAGAATCCTCTTGCTTTGAGTGACAATAGGCCTATAAATTACCATCGGCTAGCAAAATATATGTCTGTCCGACAATCAACTTTAAACTACATTTTTATGGTGATTTCGTCTACATTTCCCGGTGCCACGGCCTAGATAACGTAATTATTGCAACTTTTTTTACATTATCATATAGAATACTCTATCTTTAAGTGATAATAGGCCTCAGAATCACCATCGGCCAGCAAACTATATGTTTTCCCGACATTTAACTCTAAACAACATTTTTAAGACGATTTCGTCTACATTTCCCGGTGCCACGGCCTAGGTAACGTAATTATAGCGACTTTTTTACATTATCTTATAGAATACTCTTGCTTTGAGTTACAATTGGTCTTAAATTAACCATCGGCCAGCAAACTACATGTCTGCCCAACATTGAACTCTAAGTCTCTGTTTTAAGGCGATTTCGTCTACATTTACCGGTGCCACGGCCTAGGTAACATAATTATTGCAACTTTTTTTACATTATCATATAGAATACTCTTGTTTTGAGTGACAATAGAACTTTGAATCACTATCGGCCAGCAAAATATATGTCTGTCCGACAATCAACTTTAAACTACATTTTTATGGTGATTTAGTCTACATTTCCCGGTGCCACGGCCTAGGTAACGTAATTATAGCGACATTTTTTACAATATATTATAGAATACTCTTGCTTTAAGTGACAATAGGCCTTAGAATCACCATCGGCTAGCAAACTACATGTCTGCCCGACATTTACCTCTAAACTACATTTTTAAGGCGATTACGTCTACATTTCCCGGTGCCACGGCCTAGATAACGTAAATATAGCAACTTTTTTTACATTATCTTATAGAATATTCTTGCTTTGAGTGACAATTTGCCTTAGAATAACCATCGGCCATTAAACTACATGTCTGCCCGACATTCAACTCTAAACTATATTTTTATGGCGGTTTTGTCTACATTTCCCGGTGCCACGGCGTAGATAACGTAACTATTGCAACGTTTTTTACAATTTATTATAGAATACTCTTAGTTTGAGTGATAATAGGCCTCAGAATCACCATCGGCCAGCAAACTACATGTCTGCCCGACATTTAACTCTAAACTACATTTTAAGGCGATTTTGTCTACATTTCCCGGTGCCGTGGCCTAGGTAACGAAACTATAGCAACTTTTTTTACATTATCTTATAGAATACTCTTGTTTTAAGTGACAATAGGCGTTAGAATCACCATCGGCCAGCAAACTACATGTTTTCCCGACATTTAACTCTAAACTACATTTTTAAGGCGATTTCGTCTACATTACCCGGTGCCACGGCCTAGGTAACGTAATTATTGGATTTTTTTTTACACGATCTTATAGAATTCATTTGCATTGAGTGAAAAAATGCCTTAAAATTACCATCGGCCAGCAAACTACTTGTTTTCCCGACATTTAACTCTAAACAATATTTTTAAGACGATTTCGTCTACATTTCCCGGTGCCACGGCCTAGGTAACATAATTATTGCATTTTTTTTTACATTATCTTATAGAATCCTCTTGCCTTGAGTGACAATAGGCCTATAAATTACCATCGGCTAGCAAAATATATGTCTGTCCGACAATCAACTTTAAACTACATTTTTATGGTGATTTCGTCTACATTTGCCGGTGCCACGGCCTAGATAACGTAATTATTGCAACTTTTTTTACATTTTCATATAGAATACTCTATCTTTAAGTGATAACAGGCCTCAGAATCACCATCGGCCAGCAAACTATATGTTTTCCCGACATTTAACTCTAAACAACATTTTTAAGACGATTTCGTCTACATTTCCCGGTGCCACGGCCTAGGTAACGTAATTATAGCGACTTTTTTACCTTATCTTATAGAATGCTCTTGTGTTGAGTGACAATAGGCCTTAAAATCACCATCGGCCGGCAAACTACATGTCTGCCCGACATTTAACTCTAAGTCACTATTTGAAGGCGATTTCGTCTACATTTCCTGGTGCCACGGCCTAGGTAACGTAATTATAGCGATTTTTTTTACATTATCTTATAGAATATTTTTGCCTTGAGTGACAATAGGCCTTCGAATCACCATCAGTTAGCAAACTACATGTCTGCCCGACATTTAACTCTAAACTACATTTTAAGGCGATTTCGTCTACATTTCCCGGTGCCGCGGCCTAGGTAACGTAATCATGGCGACATTTTTTACAATAATTTATAGAATACTCTTGCCTTGAGTGACAATATGCCGTAGAATCACCATCGGCCAGCAAACTACATGTCTGCCCGACATTTAACTCTAAACTACATTTTAAGGCGATTTCGTCTACATTTCCCGGTGCCACGGCCTAGGTAACGTAATTATTGCAACTTTTTTTACATTATCTTATAGAATGCTCTTACTTTGAGTGACATTACGCCTTAACATCACCATCGGCCAGCAAACTACATGTCTGCCCGACATTTAACTCTAAACTACATTTTAAGGCGATTTCGTCTACATTTCCCGGTGCCACGGCCTAGGTAACGTAATTATGGCGACATTTTTTACTTAAATTTATAGAATACTCTTGCCTTGAGTGACAATATGCCGTAGAATCACCATCGGCCAGCAAACTACATGTCTGCCCGACATTCAACTCCAAACTATATTTTTATGGCGGTTTTGTCTACATTTCCCGGTGCCACGGCCTAGATATCGTAATAATTGCAACGTTGTTTACATTATATTATAGAATACTCTTAGTTTGAGTGATAAGAGGCCTAAGACCCGGGAAGGTTGGACCCGGGGTATGTCCTTAAACTACGTCCGGACCTGGGTATGTCCTTAAACTACGCCAAAAAGAGAGGTATGGGCACTGCGAATGGCATCTCGCTAAGTGTGGTAGGGCACGTTCAGCGAATGTCATCGCTTAAATCTGGAGCAGAGCCCGACTGGGGAAGTACCTCCACCTTACAGAAAACCACAGCCAAATAGCACTAGACCCTACTCATAGTGTTGTGTTCCTGCTGGTGAGTAAGGTTGCCAAAGAGCTCAAAGAGGACCCAGTGTGTTGACGATGAGGGACCTTCTTGTTCCTTTAGTCGTCAACACAGTGAATCCTCCTTTTTGTAAAGGGTCGGCAACGCGCATGTGACTCCTTTGGAGTTGCAGGCGTCCATAGGTTACGGTAGCTGCTTACCATCAGGCGGGCCGTATGCTTGTTTGCCACCGTCGTAGTTTAAAAAAAAAAAAAAAAAAAAAAAAAAAAAAAAAAGAATCAATATCGGCTAGCAAACTACATGTCTGCCCGACATTTAACTCTAAACTACATTTTATGGCGATTTTGTCTACATTTCCCGGTGCCATGGCCTAGGTAACGAAACTATAGCGACTTTTTTTACATGATCTTATAGAATACTCTTGTTTTAAGTGACAATAGGCATTTGAATCACCATCGGCCAGCAAACTACATGTTTTCCCGACATTTAACTCTAAACTACATTTTAAGGCGATTTTGTCTACATTTCCCGGTGCCATGGCCTAGGTAACGAAACTATAGCGACTTTTTTTACATGATCTTATAGAATACTCTTGTTTTAAGTGACAATAGGCATTTGAATCACCATCGGCCAGCAAACTACATGTTTTCCCGACATTTAACTCTAAACTACATTTTTAAGGCGATTTCGTCTACATTACCCGGTTCCACGGCCTAGGTAACGTAATAATAGCGACTTTTTTTACATTATCTTATAGGATACTCTTGTTTTGAGTGACAATAGGCCTTTGAATCACCATCAGCCAGCAAACGTCATGTCTGCCCGACATTTAAATATAAACTACATTTTTATCGCGGTTTTGTCTACATTTCCCGGTACTAAGGCTTAGTTAACGTAATTATTTCAACTTTTTTCACAATATATTATAGAATTCTCTTGCCTTTAGTGACAATAGGCCTTAGAATCACCATCGGCCAGCAAACTACATGTCTGCCCGACATTTAACTCTAAACTACATTTTTAAGGCGATTACGTCTACATTTCCCGGTGCCACGGCCTAGATAACGTAAATATAGCAACTTTTTTTACATTATCTTATAGAATACTCTTGCTTTGAGTGACAATATGCCTTAGAATAACCATCGGCCAGCAAACTACATGTCTGCCCGACATTCAACTCTAAACTATATTTTTATGGCGGTTTTGTCTACATTTCCCGGTGCCACGGCCTAGATAACGTAATGATTGCAACGTTTTTTTACATTTTATTATAGAATACTCTTTATTTGAGTGATAATACGCCTAAGAATCACCATCGGCCAGCAAACTACATGTCTGCCCGACATTTAACTCTAAACTACATTTTAAGGCGATTTCGTCTACATTTCCCGGTGCCATGGCCTAGGTAACGAAACTATAGCGACTTTTTTTACATTATCTAATAGAATTATCTTGTTTTAAGTGACAATAGGCGTTAGAATCACCATCGGCCAGCAAACTACATGTTTTCCCGACATTTAACTCTAAACTACATTTTTAAGGCGATTTCGTCTACATTACCCGGTGCCACGGCCTAGGTAACGTAATTATAGCGACTTTTTTTACATTATCTTATAGAATTCTCTTGTTCTGAGTGACAATAGGCCTTTGAATCACCATCGGCCAGCAAACGACATGTCTGCCCGACATTTAAATATAAACTACATTTTTATCGCGGTTTTGTCTACATTTCCCGGTACTAAGGCTTAGTTAACGTAATTATTTCAACTTTTTTCACATTATATTATAGAATACTCTTGCCTTGAGTGACAATATGCCGTAGAATCACCATCGGCCAGCAAACTACATGTCTGCCCGACATTTAACTCTAAACTACATTTTTAAGGCGATTACGTCTACATTTCCCGGTGCCACGGCCTAGATAACGTAAATATAGCAACTTTTTTTACATTATCTTATAGAAAACTCTTGCTTTGAGTGATAGTATGCCTTAGAATAACCATCGGCCAGCAAACTACATGTCTGCCCGACATTCAACTCTAAACTATATTTTTATGGCGGTTTTGTCTACATTTCCCGGTGCCACGGCCTAGATAACGTAATTATTGCAACGTTTTTTACATTTTATTATAGAATTCTTATAGTTTAAGTGATAATATGCCTAAGAGTCACCATCGGCCAGCAAACTACATGTCTGCCCGACATTTAACTCTAAACTACATTTTAAGGCGATTTTGTCTACATTTCCCGGTGCCATGGCCTAGGTAACGAAACTATAGCGACTTTTTTTACATTATCTTATAGAATTTTCTTGTTTTAAGTGACAATAGGCGTTAAAATCACCATCGGCCAGCAAACTACATGTTTTCCCGACATTTAACACTAAACTACATTTTTAAGGCGATTTCGTCTACATTACCCGGTGCCACGGCCTAGGTAACGTAATTATAGCGACTTTTTTTACATTATCTTATAGAATACTCCGGTTTTGAGTGACAATAGGCCTTAGAATCACCATCGGTCAGCAAACTACATGTCTGCCCGACATTCAACTCTATCCAACATTTTTAAGATGATTTCGTCTACATTTCCCGGTGCCACGGCCTAGGTAACGTAACTATTGCAACTTTTTTTACATAATCTTATAAAATTTTCTTGCCTTGAGTGACAATAGGCCTTACAATCACCATCGGCCAGCAAACTACATGTTTTCCCGACATTTAACTCTAAACAACATTTTTAAGACGATTTCGTCTACATTTCCCGGTGCCACGGCCTAGGTAACGTAATTATAGCGACTTTTTTACATTATCCTATAGAATTCTCTTGCTTTGAGTAACACTAGTCCTTTGAATCACCATCGGCGAGCAAACGACATGTCTGCCCGACATTTAAATCTAAACTACATTTTTATCGCGGTTTTGTCTACATTTCCCGGTACTAAGGCTTAGGTAACGTAATTATTTCAATTTTTTTCACATTATCTTATAACATACTCTTGCCTTGAGTGACAATAGGCCTTTGAACCACCATGGGCCAGCAAACTACATGTCTGCCCGACATTTAACTCTGAACTACATTTTTAAGGCGATTACGTCTACATTTCCCGGTGCCACGGCCTAGGTAACGTAATTATAGCGACTTTTTTTACATTATCTAATAGAATCCTCTTGCCTTGAGTGACAATAGGCCTTAGAATAACCATAGGCCAGCAAACTACATGTTTTCCCGTCATTTAACTCTAAACAACATTTTTAAGACGATTTCGTCTACATTTCCCGGTGCCACGGCCTAGGTAACGTAATTATAGCGACTTTTTTACATTTTCTTATAGAATACTCTTGTTTTGAGTGACGATAGGCCTTAGAATCACCATCGGCCAGCAAACTACATGTTTTCCCGACATTTAACTCTAAACAACATTTTTAAGACGATTTTGTCTACATTTCCCGGTGCCACGGCCTAGGTAACGTAATTATAGCGATTTTTTTACATTATCCTATAGAATTCTCTTGCTTTGAGTAACATTTGGCCTTTGAATCACCATCGGCGAGCAAACGACATGTCTGCCCGACATTTAAATCTAAACTACATTTTTAAGGCGATTACGTCTACATTTCCCGGTGCCACGGCCTAGGTAACGTAATTATAGCGACTTTTTTTACATTATCTAATAGAATCCTATTGCCTTGAGTGACAATATGCCTTAGAGTAACCATAGGCCAGCAAACTACATGTTTTCCCGTCATTTAACTCTAAACAACATTTTTAAGACGATTTCGTCTACATTTCCCGGTGCCACGGCCTAGGTAACGTAATTATAGCGACTTTTTTACATTTTCTTATAGAATACTCTTGTTTTGAGTGACAATAGGCCTTAAAATCACCATCGGCCAGCAAACTACATGTCTGCCCGACATTTAACTCTAAGTCTCTATTTTAAGGCGATTTCGTCTACATTTCCCGGTGCCACGGCCTAGGTAACATAATTATTGCAACTTTTTTTACAATATCATATAGAATACTCTTGCCTTGAGTGACGATAGGCCTTTGAATCACCATCGGCCAGCAAAATATATGTCTGTCTGACAATCAACTTTTAACTACATTTTTATGGTGATTTAGTCTACATTTCCCGGTCCCACGGCCTAGGTAACGTAATAATTGCAACTTTTTTTACATTGTCTTATAAAATTATCTTGTATTGAGTGACAATAGGCCTTACAATCACCATCGGCCAGCAAACTACATGTCTGCCCGACATTTAATTCTAAACAACATTTTTAAGACGATTTCGTCTACATTTCCCGGTGCCACGGCCTAGGTAACGTAATTATAGCGACATTTTTTACATTATCTTATAGAATATTCTTGCCTCAAGTGACCATAGGCCTTCGAATCACCATCAGTTAGCAAACTACATGTCTGCCCGACATTTAACTCTAAACTACATTTTAAGGCGATTTCGTCTACATTTCCCGATGCCGCGGCCTAGGTAACGTAATCATGGCGACATTTTTTACAATAATTTATAGAATACTTTTGCCTTGAGTGACAATAGGCCGTAGAATCACCATCGGCCAGCAAACTACATGTCTGCCCGACATTTAACTCTAAACTACATTTTAAGGCGATTTCGTCTACATTTCCCGGTGCCACGGCCTAGGTAACGTAATTATTGCAACTTTTTTAAAATTATCTTATAGAATGCTTTTGCCTTGAGTGACATTACGCCATAGAATCACCATCGGCCAGCAAACTACATGTCTGCCCGACATTTAACTCTAAACCACATTTTTAAGGCGATTTCGTCTACATTTCCCGGTGCCACGGCCTAGGTAACGTAATTATTGCATTTTTTTTTACATTATTATATAGAATACTCTTGCCATGAGTGACAATAGGCCTTTGAATTACCATCGGCCAGCAAAATATATGTCTGTCCGACAATCAACTTAAAACTACATTTTTATGGTGATTTCGTCTACATTTCCCGGTGCCACGGCCTAGGTAACGTAATTATTGCAATTTTTTTTGTTATCTTATAGAATCCTCTTGCCTTGAGTGACAATAGGCCTTAGAATCACCATCGGCCAGCAAACTACATGTTTTCCCGACATTTAACTCTAAACAATATTTTTAAGACGATTTCGTCTACATTTCCCGGTGCCACGGCCTAGGTAACGTAATTATAGCGACTTTTTTTACATTATCTTATAGAATGCTCCTGCTTTGAGTGACAATAGGCCTTAAAATCACCATGGGCCAGCAAACTACATGTCTGCCCGACATTCAACTCTAAACAACATGTTTAAGATGATTTCGTCTACATTTCCCGGTGCCACGGCCTAGGTAACGTAATTATTGCAATTTTTTTTAACATTATCTTATAGAATACTCTGGCCTTGAGTGACAATAGGCCTAAGAATCACCATCGGCAGCAAACTATATGTTTTTCCGACATTTAACTCTAAACAACTTTTTAAGACGATTTCGTCTACATTTCCCGGTGCCACGGCCTAGGTAACGTAATTATAGCGACTTTTTTACATTATCTTACAGAATACTCTTGCCTTGAGTGACAGTAGGCCTTTGAATCACCATCGGCCAGCAAAATATATGTCTGTCCGACAATCAACTTTAAACTACATTTTTATGGTGATTTAGTCTACATTTCCCGGTGCCACGGCCTAGGTAACGTAATTATTGCAATTTTTTTTACATTATATTATAGAATACTCTTGTTTTGAGTGACAATATGCCTTAGAATAACCATCGGCCAGCAAACTACATGTCTGCCCGACATTCAACTCTAAACTATATTTTTATGGCGGTTTTGTCTACATTTCCCGGTGCCACGGCCTAGGTAACGTAATTATAGCGACTTTTTTACATTATCTTATAGAATACTCTTGTGTTGAGTGACAATAGGCCTTAAAATCACCATCGGCCAGCAAACTACATGTCTGCCCGACATTTAACTCTAAGTCACTATTTGAAGGCGATTTCGTCTACATTTCCTGGTGCCACGGCCTAGGTAACATAATTATTGCATTTTTTTTTACATTATCTTATAGAATATTCTTGCTTTGAGTGACAATAGGCCTATAAATTACCATCGGCTAGCAAAATATATGTCTGTCCGACAATCAACTTTAAACTACATTTTTATGGTGATTTCGTCTACATTTCCCGGTGCCACGGCCTAGATAACGTAATTATTGCAACTTTTTTTACATTATCGTATAGAATACTCTATCTTTAAGTGATAATAGGCCTCAGAATCACCATCGGCCAGCAAACTATATGTTTTCCCGACATTTAACTCTAAACAACATTTTTAAGACGATTTCGTCTACATTTCCCGGTGCCACGGCCTAGGTAACGTAATTATAGCGACTTTTTTACATTATCTTATAGAACACTCTTGCTTTGAGTTACAATAGGTCTTAAATTAACCATCGGCCAGCAAACTACATGTCTGCCCGACATTGAACTCTAAGTCTCTGTTTTAAGGCGATTTCGTCTACATTTACCGGTGCCACGGCCTAGGTAACATAATTATTGCAACTTTTTTTACATAATCATATAAAATACTCTTGTTTTGAGTGACAAAAGAACTTTGAATCACTATCGGCCAGCAATATATATGTCTGTCCGAAAATCAACTTTAAACTACATTTTTATGGTGATTTAGTCTACATTTCCCGGTGCCACGGCCTAGGTAACGTAATTATAGCAACATTCTTTACATTATCTTATAGAATACTCTTGCTTCGAGTGACAAAAGGCCTTTGAATCACCATTAGTTAGCAAACTACATGTTTTCCCGACATTTAACTCTAAACAATATTTTTAAGACGATTTCGTCTACATTTCCCGGTGCCACGGCCTAGGTAACGTAATTATAGCGACTTTTTTTACATTATCTTATAGAATGCTCTTGCTTTGAGTGACAATAGGCCTTAAAATCACCATCGGCCAGCAAACTACATGTCTGCCCGACATTCAACTCTAAACAACATGTTTAAGATGATTTCGTCTACATTTCCCGGTGCCACGGCCTAGGTAACGTAATTATTGCAATTTTTTTTAACATTATCTTATAGAATACTCTGGCCTTGAGTGACAATAGGCCTTAGAATCACCATCGGCAGCAAACTATATGTTTTTCCGACATTTAACTCTAAACAACTTTTTAAGACGATTTCGTCTACATTTCCCGGTGCCACGGCCTAGGTAACGTAATTATAGCGACTTTTTTACATTATCTTATAGAACACTCTTGCTTTGAGTTACAATAGGTCTTAAATTAACCATCGGCCAGCAAACTACATGTCTGCCCGACATTGAACTCTAAGTCTCTGTTTTAAGGCGATTTCGTCTACATTTACCGGTGCCACGGCCTAGGTAACATAATTATTGCAACTTTTTTTACATTATCATATAGAATACTCTTGTTTTGAGTGACAATAGAACTTTGAATCACTATCGGCCAGCAAAATATATGTCTGTCCGACAATCAACTTTAAACTACATTTTTATGGTGATTTAGTCTACATTTCCCGGTGCCACGGCCTAGGTAACGTAATTATAGCGACATTTTTTACAATATATTATAGAATACTCTTGCTTTAAGTGACAATAGGCCTTAGAATCACCATCGGCTAGCAAACTACATGTCTGCCCGACATTTACCTCTAAACTACATTTTTAAGGCGATTACGTCTACATTTCCCGGTGCCACGGCCTAGATAACGTAAATATAGCAACTTTTTTTACATTATCTTATAGAATATTCTTGCTTTGAGTGACAATTTGCCTTAGAATAACCATCGGCCATTAAACTACATGTCTGCCCGACATTCAACTCTAAACTATATTTTTATGGCGGTTTTGTCTACATTTCCCGGTGCCACGGCGTAGATAACGTAACTATTGCAACGTTTTTTACAATTTATTATAGAATACTCTTAGTTTGAGTGATAATAGGCCTCAGAATCACCATCGGCCAGCAAACTACATGTCTGCCCGACATTTAACTCTAAACTACATTTTAAGGCGATTTTGTCTACATTTCCCGGTGCCGTGGCCTAGGTAACGAAACTATAGCAACTTTTTTTACATTATCTTATAGAATACTCTTGTTTTAAGTGACAATAGGCGTTAGAATCACCATCGGCCAGCAAACTACATGTTTTCCCGACATTTAACTCTAAACTACATTTTTAAGGCGATTTCGTCTACATTACCCGGTGCCACGGCCTAGGTAACGTAATTATTGGATTTTTTTTTACACGATCTTATAGAATTCATTTGCATTGAGTGAAAAAATGCCTTAAAATTACCATCGGCCAGCAAACTACTTGTTTTCCCGACATTTAACTCTAAACAATATTTTTAAGACGATTTCGTCTACATTTCCCGGTGCCACGGCCTAGGTAACATAATTATTGCATTTTTTTTTACATTATCTTATAGAATCCTCTTGCCTTGAGTGACAATAGGCCTATAAATTACCATCGGCTAGCAAAATATATGTCTGTCCGACAATCAACTTTAAACTACATTTTTATGGTGATTTCGTCTACATTTCCCGGTGCCACGGCCTAGATAACGTAATTATTGCAACTTTTTTTACATTTTCATATAGAATACTCTATCTTTAAGTGATAACAGGCCTCAGAATCACCATCGGCCAGCAAACTATATGTTTTCCCGACATTTAACTCTAAACAACATTTTTAAGACGATTTCGTCTACATTTCCCGGTGCCACGGCCTAGGTAACGTAATTATAGCGACTTTTTTACCTTATCTTATAGAATACTCTTGTGTTGAGTGACAATAGGCCTTAAAATCACCATCGGCCGGCAAACTACATGTCTGCCCGACATTTAACTCTAAGTCACTATTTGAAGGCGATTTCGTCTACATTTCCTGGTGCCACGGCCTAGGTAACGTAATTATAGCGACTTTTTTTACATTATCTTATAGAATATTTTTGCCTTGAGTGACAATAGGCCTTCGAATCACCATCAGTTAGCAAACTACATGTCTGCCCGACATTTAACTCTAAACTACATTTTAAGGCGATTTCGTCTACATTTCCCGGTGCCGCGGCCTAGGTAACGTAATCATGGCGACATTTTTTACAATAATTTATAGAATACTCTTGCCTTGAGTGACAATATGCCGTAGAATCACCATCGGCCAGCAAACTACATGTCTGCCCGACATTTAACTCTAAACTACATTTTAAGGCGATTTCGTCTACATTTCCCGGTGCCACGGCCTAGGTAACGTAATTATTGCAACTTTTTTTACATTATCTTATAGAATGCTCTTACTTTGAGTGACATTACGCCTTAACATCACCATCGGCCAGCAAACTACATGTCTGCCCGACATTTAACTCTAAACTACATTTTAAGGCGATTTCGTCTACATTTCCCGGTGCCACGGCCTAGGTAACGTAATTATGGCGACATTTTTTACATAAATTTATAGAATACTCTTGCCTTGAGTGACAATATGCCGTAGAATCACCATCGGCCAGCAAACTACATGTCTGCCCGACATTCAACTCCAAACTATATTTTTATGGCGGTTTTGTCTACATTTCCCGGTGCCACGGCCTAGATATCGTAATAATTGCAACGTTGTTTACATTATATTATAGAATACTCTTAGTTTGAGTGATAAGAGGCCTAAGACCCGGGAAGGTTGGACCCGGGGTATGTCCTTAAACTACGTCCGGACCTGGGTATGTCCTTAAACTACGCCAAAAAGAGAGGTATGGGCACTGCGAATGGCATCTCGCTAAGTGTGGTAGGGCACGTTCAGCGAATGTCATCGCTTAAATCTGGAGCAGAGCCCGACTGGGGAAGTACCTCCACCTTACAGAAAACCACAGCCAAATAGCACTAGACCCTACTCATAGTGTTGTGTTCCTGCTGGTGAGTAAGGTTGCCAAAGAGCTCAAAGAGGACCCAGTGTGTTGACGATGAGGGACCTTCTTGTTCCTTTAGTCGTCAACACAGTGAATCCTCCTTTTTGTAAAGGGTCGGCAACGCGCATGTGACTCCTTTGGAGTTGCAGGCGTCCATAGGTTACGGTAGCTGCTTACCATCAGGCGGGCCGTATGCTTGTTTGCCACCGTCGTAGTTTAAAAAAAAAAAAAAAAAAAAAAAAAAAAAAAAAAAAAAAAAAAAAAAAAAAAAAGAGTCAATATCGGCTAGCAAACTACATGTCTGCCCGACATTTAACTCTAAACTACATTTTATGGCGATTTTGTCTACATTTCCCGGTGCCATGGCCTAGGTAACGAAACTATAGCGACTTTTTTTACATGATCTTATAGAATACTCTTGTTTTAAGTGACAATAGGCATTTGAATCACCATCGGCCAGCAAACTACATGTTTTCCCGACATTTAACTCTAAACTACATTTTAAGGCGATTTTGTCTACATTTCCCGGTGCCATGGCCTAGGTAACGAAACTATAGCGACTTTTTTTACATGATCTTATAGAATACTCTTGTTTTAAGTGACAATAGGCATTTGAATCACCATCGGCCAGCAAACTACATGTTTTCCCGACATTTAACTCTAAACTACATTTTTAAGGCGATTTCGTCTACATTACCCGGTTCCACGGCCTAGGTAACGTAATAATAGCGACTTTTTTTACATTATCTTATAGAATACTCTTGTTTTGAGTGACAATAGGCCTTTGAATCACCATCAGCCAGCAAACGTCATGTCTGCCCGACATTTAAATATAAACTACATTTTTATCGCGGTTTTGTCTACATTTCCCGGTACTAAGGCTTAGTTAACGTAATTATTTCAACTTTTTTCACAATATATTATAGAATTCTCTTGCCTTTAGTGACAATAGGCCTTAGAATCACCATCGGCCAGCAAACTACATGTCTGCCCGACATTTAACTCTAAACTACATTTTTAAGGCGATTACGTCTACATTTCCCGGTGCCACGGCCTAGATAACGTAAATATAGCAACTTTTTTTACATTATCTTATAGAATACTCTTGCTTTGAGTGACAATATGCCTTAGAATAACCATCGGCCAGCAAACTACATGTCTGCCCGACATTCAACTCTAAACTATATTTTTATGGCGGTTTTGTCTACATTTCCCGGTGCCACGGCCTAGATAACGTAATTATTGCAACGTTTTTTTACATTTTATTATAGAATACTCTTTATTTGAGTGATAATACGCCTAAGAATCACCATCGGCCAGCAAACTACATGTCTGCCCGACATTTAACTCTAAACTACATTTTAAGGCGATTTCGTCTACATTTCCCGGTGCCATGGCCTAGGTAACGAAACTATAGCGACTTTTTTTACATTATCTAATAGAATTATCTTGTTTTAAGTGACAATAGGCGTTAGAATCACCATCGGCCAGCAAACTACATGTTTTCCCGACATTTAACTCTAAACTACATTTTTAAGGCGATTTCGTCTACATTACCCGGTGCCACGGCCTAGGTAACGTAATTATAGCGACTTTTTTTACATTATCTTATAGAATTCTCTTGTTCTGAGTGACAATAGGCCTTTGAATCACCATCGGCCAGCAAACGACATGTCTGCCCGACATTTAAATATAAACTACATTTTTATCGCGGTTTTGTCTACATTTCCCGGTACTAAGGCTTAGTTAACGTAATTATTTCAACTTTTTTCACATTATATTATAGAATACTCTTGCCTTGAGTGACAATATGCCGTAGAATCACCATCGGCCAGCAAACTACATGTCTGCCCGACATTTAACTCTAAACTACATTTTTAAGGCGATTACGTCTACATTTCCCGGTGCCACGGCCTAGATAACGTAAATATAGCAACTTTTTTTACATTATCTTATAGAAAACTCTTGCTTTGAGTGATAGTATGCCTTAGAATAACCATCGGCCAGCAAACTACATGTCTGCCCGACATTCAACTCTAAACTATATTTTTATGGCGGTTTTGTCTACATTTCCCGGTGCCACGGCCTAGATAACGTAATTATTGCAACGTTTTTTACATTTTATTATAGAATTCTTATAGTTTAAGTGATAATATGCCTAAGAGTCACCATCGGCCAGCAAACTACATGTCTGCCCGACATTTAACTCTAAACTACATTTTAAGGCGATTTTGTCTACATTTCCCGGTGCCATGGCCTAGGTAACGAAACTATAGCGACTTTTTTTACATTATCTTATAGAATTTTCTTGTTTTAAGTGACAATAGGCGTTAAAATCACCATCGGCCAGCAAACTACATGTTTTCCCGACATTTAACACTAAACTACATTTTTAAGGCGATTTCGTCTACATTACCCGGTGCCACGGCCTAGGTAACGTAATTATTGGAATTTTTTTTACACGATCTTATAGAATGCTCTTGCATTGAGTGACGAAATGCCTTAAAATAACCATCGGCCAGCAAACTACTTGTTTTCCCGACATTTAACTCTAAACAATATTTTTAAGTCGATTTCGTCTACATTTCCCGGTGCCACGGCCTAGGTAACGTAATTATAGCGACTTTTTTTACATTATCTTATAGAATACTCCGGTTTTGAGTGACAATAGGCCTTAGAATCACCATCGGTCAGCAAACTACATGTCTGCCCGACATTCAACTCTATCCAACATTTTTAAGATGATTTCGTCTACATTTCCCGGTGCCACGGCCTAGGTAACGTAACTATTGCAACTTTTTTTACATAATCTTATAAAATTTTCTTGCCTTGAGTGACAATAGGCCTTACAATCACCATCGGCCAGCAAACTACATGTTTTCCCGACATTTAACTCTAAACAACATTTTTAAGACGATTTCGTCTACATTTCCCGGTGCCACGGCCTAGGTAACGTAATTATAGCGACTTTTTTACATTATCCTATAGAATTCTCTTGCTTTGAGTAACACTAGTCCTTTGAATCACCATCGGCGAGCAAACGACATGTCTGCCCGACATTTAAATCTAAACTACATTTTTATCGCGGTTTTGTCTACATTTCCCGGTACTAAGGCTTAGGTAACGTAATTATTTCAATTTTTTTCACATTATCTTATAACATACTCTTGCCTTGAGTGACAATAGGCCTTTGAACCACCATGGGCCAGCAAACTACATGTCTGCCCGACATTTAACTCTGAACTACATTTTTAAGGCGATTACGTCTACATTTCCCGGTGCCACGGCCTAGGTAACGTAATTATAGCGACTTTTTTTACATTATCTAATAGAATCCTCTTGCCTTGAGTGACAATAGGCCTTAGAATAACCATAGGCCAGCAAACTACATGTTTTCCCGTCATTTAACTCTAAACAACATTTTTAAGACGATTTCGTCTACATTTCCCGGTGCCACGGCCTAGGTAACGTAATTATAGCGACTTTTTTACATTTTCTTATAGAATACTCTTGTTTTGAGTGACGATAGGCCTTAGAATCACCATCGGCCAGCAAACTACATGTTTTCCCGACATTTAACTCTAAACAACATTTTTAAGACGATTTTGTCTACATTTCCCGGTGCCACGGCCTAGGTAACGTAATTATAGCGATTTTTTTACATTATCCTATAGAATTCTCTTGCTTTGAGTAACATTTGGCCTTTGAATCACCATCGGCGAGCAAACGACATGTCTGCCCGACATTTAAATCTAAACTACATTTTTAAGGCGATTACGTCTACATTTCCCGGTGCCACGGCCTAGGTAACGTAATTATAGCGACTTTTTTTACATTATCTAATAGAATCCTATTGCCTTGAGTGACAATATGCCTTAGAGTAACCATAGGCCAGCAAACTACATGTTTTCCCGTCATTTAACTCTAAACAACATTTTTAAGACGATTTCGTCTACATTTCCCGGTGCCACGGCCTAGGTAACGTAATTATAGCGACTTTTTTACATTTTCTTATAGAATACTCTTGTTTTGAGTGACAATAGGCCTTAAAATCACCATCGGCCAGCAAACTACATGTCTGCCCGACATTTAACTCTAAGTCTCTATTTTAAGGCGATTTCGTCTACATTTCCCGGTGCCACGGCCTAGGTAACATAATTATTGCAACTTTTTTTACAATATCATATAGAATACTCTTGCCTTGAGTGACGATAGGCCTTTAAATCACCATCGGCCAGCAAAATATATGTCTGTCTGACAATCAACTTTTAACTACATTTTTATGGTGATTTAGTCTACATTTCCCGGTCCCACGGCCTAGGTAACGTAATTATTGCAACTTTTTTTACATTGTCTTATAAAATTATCTTGTATTGAGTGACAATAGGCCTTACAATCACCATCGGCCAGCAAACTACATGTCTGCCCGACATTTAATTCTAAACAACATTTTTAAGACGATTTCGTCTACATTTCCCGGTGCCGCGGCCTAGGTAACGTAATTATAGCGACATTTTTTACATTATCTTATAGAATATTCTTGCCTCAAGTGACCATAGGCCTTCGAATCACCATCAGTTAGCAAACTACATGTCTGCCCGACATTTAACTCTAAACTACATTTTAAGGCGATTTCGTCTACATTTCCCGATGCCGCGGCCTAGGTAACGTAATCATGGCGACATTTTTTACAATAATTTATAGAATACTCTTGCCTTGAGTGACAATAGGCCGTAGAATCACCATCGGCCAGCAAACTACATGTCTGCCCGACATTTAACTCTAAACTACATTTTAAGGCAATTTCGTCTACATTTCCCGGTGCCACGGCCTAGGTAACGTAATTATTGCAACTTTTTTAAAATTATCTTATAGAATGCTTTTGCCTTGAGTGACATTACGCCATAGAATCACCATCGGCCAGCAAACTACATGTCTGCCCGACATTTAACTCTAAACCACATTTTTAAGGCGATTTCGTCTACATTTCCCGGTGCCACGGCCTAGGTAACGTAATTATTGCATTTTTTTTTACATTATTATATAGAATACTCTTGCCGTGAGTGACAATAGGCCTTTGAATTACCATCGGCCAGCAAAATATATGTCTGTCCGACAATCAACTTAAAACTACATTTTTATGGTGATTTCGTCTACATTTCCCGGTGCCACGGCCTAGGTAACGTAATTATTGCAATTTTTTTTGTTATCTTATAGAATCCTCTTGCCTTGAGTGACAATAGGCCTTAGAATCACCATCGGCCAGCAAACTACATGTTTTCCCGACATTTAACTCTAAACAATATTTTTAAGACGATTTCGTCTACATTTCCCGGTGCCACGGCCTAGGTAACGTAATTATAGCGACTTTTTTTACATTATCTTATAGAATGCTCCTGCTTTGAGTGACAATAGGCCTTAAAATCACCATGGGCCAGCAAACTACATGTCTGCCCGACATTCAACTCTAAACAACATGTTTAAGATGATTTCGTCTACATTTCCCGGTGCCACGGCCTAGGTAACGTAATTATTGCAATTTTTTTTAACATTATCTTATAGAATACTCTGGCCTTGAGTGACAATAGGCCTAAGAATCACCATCGGCAGCAAACTATATGTTTTTCCGACATTTAACTCTAAACAACTTTTTAAGACGATTTCGTCTACATTTCCCGGTGCCACGGCCTAGGTAACGTAATTATAGCGACTTTTTTACATTATCTTACAGAATACTCTTGCCTTGAGTGACAGTAGGCCTTTGAATCACCATCGGCCAGCAAAATATATGTCTGTCCGACAATCAACTTTAAACTACATTTTTATGGTGATTTAGTCTACATTTCCCGGTGCCACGGCCTAGGTAACGTAATTATTGCAATTTTTTTTACATTATATTATAGAATACTCTTGCTTTGAGTGACAATATGCCTTAGAATAACCATCGGCCAGCAAACTACATGTCTGCCCGACATTCAACTCTAAACTATATTTTTATGGCGGTTTTGTCTACATTTCCCGGTGCCACGGCCTAGGTAACGTAATTATAGCGACTTTTTTACATTATCTTATAGAATACTCTTGTGTTGAGTGACAATAGGCCTTAAAATCACCATCGGCCAGCAAACTACATGTCTGCCCGACATTTAACTCTAAGTCACTATTTGAAGGCGATTTCGTCTACATTTCCTGGTGCCACGGCCTAGGTAACATAATTATTGCATTTTTTTTTACATTATCTTATAGAATCCTCTTGCCTTGAGTGACAATAGGCCTATAAATTACCATCGGCTAGCAAAATATATGTCTGTCCGACAATCAACTTTAAACTACATTTTTATGGTGATTTCGTCTACATTTCCCGGTGCCACGGCCTAGATAACGTAATTATTGCAACTTTTTTTACATTATCGTATAGAATACTCTATCTTTAAGTGATAATAGGCCTCAGAATCACCATCGGCCAGCAAACTATATGTTTTCCCGACATTTAACTCTAAACAACATTTTTAAGACGATTTCGTCTACATTTCCCGGTGCCACGGCCTAGGTAACGTAATTATAGCGACTTTTTTACATTATCTTATAGAACACTCTTGCTTTGAGTTACAATAGGTCTTAAATTAACCATCGGCCAGCAAACTACATGTCTGCCCGACATTGAACTCTAAGTCTCTGTTTTAAGGCGATTTCGTCTACATTTACCGGTGCCACGGCCTAGGTAACATAATTATTGCAACTTTTTTTACATAATCATATAAAATACTCTTGTTTTGAGTGACAAAAGAACTTTGAATCACTATCGGCCAGCAATATATATGTCTGTCCGAAAATCAACTTTAAACTACATTTTTATGGTGATTTAGTCTACATTTCCCGGTGCCACGGCCTAGGTAACGTAATTATAGCAACATTCTTTACATTATCTTATAGAATACTCTTGCTTCGAGTGACAAAAGGCCTTTGAATCACCATCAGTTAGCAAACTACATGTTTTCCCGACATTTAACTCTAAACAATATTTTTAAGACGATTTCGTCTACATTTCCCGGTGCCACGGCCTAGGTAACGTAATTATAGCGACTTTTTTTACATTATCTTATAGAATGCTCTTGCTTTGAGTGACAATAGGCCTTAAAATCACCATCGGCCAGCAAACTACATGTCTGCCCGACATTCAACTCTAAACAACATGTTTAAGATGATTTCGTCTACATTTCCCGGTGCCACGGCCTAGGTAACGTAATTATTGCAATTTTTTTTAACATTATCTTATAGAATACTCTGGCCTTGAGTGACAATAGGCCTTAGAATCACCATCGGCAGCAAACTATATGTTTTTCCGACATTTAACTCTAAACAACTTTTTAAGACGATTTCGTCTACATTTCCCGGTGCCACGGCCTAGGTAACGTAATTATAGCGACTTTTTTACATTATCTTATAGAACACTCTTGCTTTGAGTTACAATAGGTCTTAAATTAACCATCGGCCAGCAAACTACATGTCTGCCCGACATTGAACTCTAAGTCTCTGTTTTAAGGCGATTTCGTCTACATTTACCGGTGCCACGGCCTAGGTAACATAATTATTGCAACTTTTTTTACATTATCATATAAAATACTCTTGCCATGAGTGACAATAGGCCTTTGAATTACCATCGGCCAGCAAAATATATGTCTGTCCGACAATCAACTTAAAACTACATTTTTATGGTGATTTAGTCTACATTTCCCGGTGCCACGGCCTAGGTAACGTAATTATAGCGACATTTTTTACATTATATTATAGAATACTTTTGCTTTAAGTGACAATAGGCCTTAGAATCACCATCGGCTAGCAAACTACATGTCTGCCCGACATTTACCTCTAAACTACATTTTTAAGGCGATTACGTCTACATTTCCCGGTGCCACGGCCTAGATAACGTAAATATAGCAATTTTTTTTACATTATCTTATAGAATATTCTTGCTTTGAGTGACAATTTGCCTTAGAATAACCATCGGCCATTAAACTACATGTCTGCCCGACATTCAACTCTAAACTATATTTTTATGGCGGTTTTGTCTACATTTCCCGGTGCCACGGCCTAGATAACGTAACTATTGCAACGTTTTTTACAATTTATTATAGAATACTCTTAGTTTGAGTGATAATAGGCCTCAGAATCACCATCGGCCAGCAAACTACATGTCTGCCCGACATTTAACTCTAAACTACATTTTAAGGCGATTTTGTCTACATTTCCCGGTGCCGTGGCCTAGGTAACGAAACTATAGCAACTTTTTTTACATTATCTTATAGAATAGTCTTGTTTTAAGTGACAATAGGCGTTAGAATCACCATCGGCCAGCAAACTACATGTTTTCCCGACATTTAACTCTAAACTACATTTTTAAGGCGATTTCGTCTACATTACCCGGTGCCACGGCCTAGGTAACGTAATTATTGGATTTTTTTTTTCACGATCTTATAGAATTCTCTTGCATTGAGAGAAAAAATGCCTTAAAATTACCATCGGCCAGCAAACTACTTGTTTTCCCGACATTTAACTCTAAACAATATTTTTAAGACGATTTCGTCTACATTTCCCGGTGCCACGGCCTAGGTAACATAATTATTGCATTTTTTTTTACATTATCTTATAGAATCCTCTTGCCTTGAGTGACAATAGGCCTATAAATTACCATCGGCTAGCAAAATATATGTCTGTCCGACAATCAACTTTAAACTACATTTTTATGGTGATTTCGTCTACATTTCCCGGTGCCACGGCCTAGATAACGTAATTATTGCAACTTTTTTTACATTTTCATATAGAATACTCTATCTTTAAGTGATAACAGGCCTCAGAATCACCATCGGCCAGCAAACTATATGTTTTCCCGACATTTAACTCTAAACAACATTTTTAAGACGATTTCGTCTACATTTCCCGGTGCCACGGCCTAGGTAACGTAATTATAGCGACTTTTTTACCTTATCTTATAGAATACTCTTGTGTTGAGTGACAATAGGCCTTAAAATCACCATCGGCCGGCAAACTACATGTCTGCCCGACATTTAACTCTAAGTCACTATTTGAAGGCGATTTCGTCTACATTTCCTGGTGCCACGGCCTAGGTAACGTAATTATAGCGACTTTTTTTACATTATCTTATAGAATATTTTTGCCTTGAGTGACAATAGGCCTTCGAATCACCATCAGTTAGCAAACTACATGTCTGCCCGACATTTAACTCTAAACTACATTTTAAGGCGATTTCGTCTACATTTCCCGGTGCCGCGGCCTAGGTAACGTAATCATGGCGACATTTTTTACAATAATTTATAGAATTCTCTTGCCTTGAGTGACAATATGCCGTAGAATCACCATCGGCCAGCAAACTACATGTCTGCCCGACATTTAACTCTAAACTACATTTTAAGGCGATTTCGTCTACATTTCCCGGTGCCACGGCCTAGGTAACGTAATTATTGCAACTTTTTTTACATTATCTTATAGAATGCTCTTACTTTGAGTGACATTACGCCTTAACATCACCATCGGCCAGCAAACTACATGTCTGCCCGACATTTAACTCTAAACTACATTTTAAGGCGATTTCGTCTACATTTCCCGGTGCCACGGCCTAGGTAACGTAATTATGGCGACATTTTTTACATAAATTTATAGAATACTCTTGCCTTGAGTGACAATATGCCGTAGAATCACCATCGGCCAGCAAACTACATGTCTGCCCGACATTCAACTCCAAACTATATTTTTATGGCGGTTTTGTCTACATTTCCCGGTGCCACGGCCTAGATAACGTAATAATTGCAACGTTGTTTACATTATATTATAGAATACTCTTAGTTTGAGTGATAAGAGGCCTAAGACCCGGGAAGGTTGGACCCGGGGTATGTCCTTAAACTACGTCCGGACCTGGGTATGTCCTTAAACTACGCCAAAAAGAGAGGTATGGGCACTGCGAATGGCATCTCGCTAAGTGTGGTAGGGCACGTTCAGCGAATGTCATCGCTTAAATCTGGAGCAGAGCCCGACTGGGGAAGTACCTCCACCTTACAGAAAACCACAGCCAAATAGCACTAGACCCTACTCATAGTGTTGTGTTCCTGCTGGTGAGTAAGGTTGCCAAAGAGCTCAAAGAGGACCCAGTGTGTTGACGATGAGGGACCTTCTTGTTCCTTTAGTCGTCAACACAGTGAATCCTCCTTTTTGTAAAGGGTCGGCAACGCGCATGTGACTCCTTTGGAGTTGCAGGCGTCCATAGGTTACGGTAGCTGCTTACCATCAGGCGGGCCGTATGCTTGTTTGCCACCGTCGTAGTTTAAAAAAAAAAAAAAAAAAAAAAAAAAAAAAAAAAAAAAAAAAAAAAAGAATCAATATCGGCTAGCAAACTACATGTCTGCCCGACATTTAACTCTAAACTACATTTTATGGCGATTTTGTCTACATTTCCCGGTGCCATGGCCTAGGTAACGAAACTATAGCGACTTTTTTTACATGATCTTATAGAATACTCTTGTTTTAAGTGACAATAGGCATTTGAATCACCATCGGCCAGCAAACTACATGTTTTCCCGACATTTAACTCTAAACTACATTTTAAGGCGATTTTGTCTACATTTCCCGGTGCCATGGCCTAGGTAACGAAACTATAGCGACTTTTTTTACATGATCTTATAGAATACTCTTGTTTTAAGTGACAATAGGCATTTGAATCACCATCGGCCAGCAAACTACATGTTTTCCCGACATTTAACTCTAAACTACATTTTTAAGGCGATTTCGTCTACATTACCCGGTTCCACGGCCTAGGTAACGTAATAATAGCGACTTTTTTTACATTATCTTATAGGATACTCTTGTTTTGAGTGACAATAGGCCTTTGAATCACCATCAGCCAGCAAACGTCATGTCTGCCCGACATTTAAATATAAACTACATTTTTATCGCGGTTTTGTCTACATTTCCCGGTACTAAGGCTTAGTTAACGTAATTATTTCAACTTTTTTCACAATATATTATAGAATTCTCTTGCCTTTAGTGACAATAGGCCTTAGAATCACCATCGGCCAGCAAACTACATGTCTGCCCGACATTTAACTCTAAACTACATTTTTAAGGCGATTACGTCTACATTTCCCGGTGCCACGGCCTAGATAACGTAAATATAGCAACTTTTTTTACATTATCTTATAGAATACTCTTGCTTTGAGTGACAATATGCCTTAGAATAACCATCGGCCAGCAAACTACATGTCTGCCCGACATTCAACTCTAAACTATATTTTTATGGCGGTTTTGTCTACATTTCCCGGTGCCACGGCCTAGATAACGTAATTATTGCAACGTTTTTTTACATTTTATTATAGAATACTCTTTATTTGAGTGATAATACGCCTAAGAATCACCATCGGCCAGCAAACTACATGTCTGCCCGACATTTAACTCTAAACTACATTTTAAGGCGATTTCGTCTACATTTCCCGGTGCCATGGCCTAGGTAACGAAACTATAGCGACTTTTTTTACATTATCTAATAGAATTATCTTGTTTTAAGTGACAATAGGCGTTAGAATCACCATCGGCCAGCAAACTACATGTTTTCCCGACATTTAACTCTAAACTACATTTTTAAGGCGATTTCGTCTACATTACCCGGTGCCACGGCCTAGGTAACGTAATTATAGCGACTTTTTTTACATTATCTTATAGAATTCTCTTGTTCTGAGTGACAATAGGCCTTTGAATCACCATCGGCCAGCAAACGACATGTCTGCCCGACATTTAAATATAAACTACATTTTTATCGCGGTTTTGTCTACATTTCCCGGTACTAAGGCTTAGTTAACGTAATTATTTCAACTTTTTTCACATTATATTATAGAATACTCTTGCCTTGAGTGACAATATGCCGTAGAATCACCATCGGCCAGCAAACTACATGTCTGCCCGACATTTAACTCTAAACTACATTTTTAAGGCGATTACGTCTACATTTCCCGGTGCCACGGCCTAGATAACGTAAATATAGCAACTTTTTTTACATTATCTTATAGAAAACTCTTGCTTTGAGTGATAGTATGCCTTAGAATAACCATCGGCCAGCAAACTACATGTCTGCCCGACATTCAACTCTAAACTATATTTTTATGGCGGTTTTGTCTACATTTCCCGGTGCCACGGCCTAGATAACGTAATTATTGCAACGTTTTTTACATTTTATTATAGAATTCTTATAGTTTAAGTGATAATATGCCTAAGAGTCACCATCGGCCAGCAAACTACATGTCTGCCCGACATTTAACTCTAAACTACATTTTAAGGCGATTTTGTCTACATTTCCCGGTGCCATGGCCTAGGTAACGAAACTATAGCGACTTTTTTTACATTATCTTATAGAATTTTCTTGTTTCAAGTGACAATAGGCGTTAAAATCACCATCGGCCAGCAAACTACATGTTTTCCCGACATTTAACACTAAACTACATTTTTAAGGCGATTTCGTCTACATTACCCGGTGCCACGGCCTAGGTAACGTAATTATTGGAATTTTTTTTACACGATCTTATAGAATGCTCTTGCATTGAGTGACGAAATGCCTTAAAATAACCATCGGCCAGCAAACTACTTGTTTTCCCGACATTTAACTCTAAACAATATTTTTAAGTCGATTTCGTCTACATTTCCCGGTGCCACGGCCTAGGTAACGTAATTATAGCGACTTTTTTTACATTATCTTATAGAATACTCCGGTTTTGAGTGACAATAGGCCTTAGAATCACCATCGGTCAGCAAACTACATGTCTGCCCGACATTCAACTCTATCCAACATTTTTAAGATGATTTCGTCTACATTTCCCGGTGCCACGGCCTAGGTAACGTAACTATTGCAACTTTTTTTACATAATCTTATAAAATTTTCTTGCCTTGAGTGACAATAGGCCTTACAATCACCATCGGCCAGCAAACTACATGTTTTCCCGACATTTAACTCTAAACAACATTTTTAAGACGATTTCGTCTACATTTCCCGGTGCCACGGCCTAGGTAACGTAATTATAGCGACTTTTTTACATTATCCTATAGAATTCTCTTGCTTTGAGTAACACTAGTCCTTTGAATCACCATCGGCGAGCAAACGACATGTCTGCCCGACATTTAAATCTAAACTACATTTTTATCGCGGTTTTGTCTACATTTCCCGGTACTAAGGCTTAGGTAACGTAATTATTTCAATTTTTTTCACATTATCTTATAACATACTCTTGCCTTGAGTGACAATAGGCCTTTGAACCACCATGGGCCAGCAAACTACATGTCTGCCCGACATTTAACTCTGAACTACATTTTTAAGGCGATTACGTCTACATTTCCCGGTGCCACGGCCTAGGTAACGTAATTATAGCGACTTTTTTTACATTATCTAATAGAATCCTCTTGCCTTGAGTGACAATAGGCCTTAGAATAACCATAGGCCAGCAAACTACATGTTTTCCCGTCATTTAACTCTAAACAACATTTTTAAGACGATTTCGTCTACATTTCCCGGTGCCACGGCCTAGGTAACGTAATTATAGCGACTTTTTTACATTTTCTTATAGAATACTCTTGTTTTGAGTGACGATAGGCCTTAGAATCACCATCGGCCAGCAAACTACATGTTTTCCCGACATTTAACTCTAAACAACATTTTTAAGACGATTTTGTCTACATTTCCCGGTGCCACGGCCTAGGTAACGTAATTATAGCGATTTTTTTACATTATCCTATAGAATTCTCTTGCTTTGAGTAACATTTGGCCTTTGAATCACCATCGGCGAGCAAACGACATGTCTGCCCGACATTTAAATCTAAACTACATTTTTAAGGCGATTACGTCTACATTTCCCGGTGCCACGGCCTAGGTAACGTAATTATAGCGACTTTTTTTACATTATCTAATAGAATCCTATTGCCTTGAGTGACAATATGCCTTAGAGTAACCATAGGCCAGCAAACTACATGTTTTCCCGTCATTTAACTCTAAACAACATTTTTAAGACGATTTCGTCTACATTTCCCGGTGCCACGGCCTAGGTAACGTAATTATAGCGACTTTTTTACATTTTCTTATAGAATACTCTTGTTTTGAGTGACAATAGGCCTTAAAATCACCATCGGCCAGCAAACTACATGTCTGCCCGACATTTAACTCTAAGTCTCTATTTTAAGGCGATTTCGTCTACATTTCCCGGTGCCACGGCCTAGGTAACATAATTATTGCAACTTTTTTTACAATATCATATAGAATACTCTTGCCTTGAGTGACGATAGGCCTTTGAATCACCATCGGCCAGCAAAATATATGTCTGTCTGACAATCAACTTTTAACTACATTTTTATGGTGATTTAGTCTACATTTCCCGGTCCCACGGCCTAGGTAACGTAATTATTGCAACTTTTTTTACATTGTCTTATAAAATTATCTTGTATTGAGTGACAATAGGCCTTACAATCACCATCGGCCAGCAAACTACATGTCTGCCCGACATTTAATTCTAAACAACATTTTTAAGACGATTTCGTCTACATTTCCCGGTGCCACGGCCTAGGTAACGTAATTATAGCGACATTTTTTACATTATCTTATAGAATATTCTTGCCTCAAGTGACCATAGGCCTTCGAATCACCATCAGTTAGCAAACTACATGTCTGCCCGACATTTAACTCTAAACTACATTTTAAGGCGATTTCGTCTACATTTCCCGATGCCGCGGCCTAGGTAACGTAATCATGGCGACATTTTTTACAATAATTTATAGAATACTCTTGCCTTGAGTGACAATAGGCCGTAGAATCACCATCGGCCAGCAAACTACATGTCTGCCCGACATTTAACTCTAAACTACATTTTAAGGCGATTTCGTCTACATTTCCCGGTGCCACGGCCTAGGTAACGTAATTATTGCAACTTTTTTAAAATTATCTTATAGAATGCTTTTGCTTTGAGTGACATTACGCCATAGAATCACCATCGGCCAGCAAACTACATGTCTGCCCGACATTTAACTCTAAACCACATTTTTAAGGCGATTTCGTCTACATTTCCCGGTGCCACGGCCTAGGTAACGTAATTATTGCATTTTTTTTTACATTATTATATAGAATACTCTTGCCATGAGTGACAATAGGCCTTTGAATTACCATCGGCCAGCAAAATATATGTCTGTCCGACAATCAACTTAAAACTACATTTTTATGGTGATTTCGTCTACATTTCCCGGTGCCACGGCCTAGGTAACGTAATTATTGCAATTTTTTTTGTTATCTTATAGAATCCTCTTGCCTTGAGTGACAATAGGCCTTAGAATCACCATCGGCCAGCAAACTACATGTTTTCCCGACATTTAACTCTAAACAATATTTTTAAGACGATTTCGTCTACATTTCCCGGTGCCACGGCCTAGGTAACGTAATTATAGCGACTTTTTTTACATTATCTTATAGAATGCTCCTGTTTTGAGTGACAATAGGCCTTAAAATCACCATGGGTCAGCAAACTACATGTCTGCCCGACATTCAACTCTAAACAACATGTTTAAGATGATTTCGTCTACATTTCCCGGTGCCACGGCCTAGGTAACGTAATTATTGCAATTTTTTTTAACATTATCTTATAGAATACTCTGGCCTTGAGTGACAATAGGCCTAAGAATCACCATCGGCAGCAAACTATATGTTTTTCCGACATTTAACTCTAAACAACTTTTTAAGACGATTTCGTCTACATTTCCCGGTGCCACGGCCTAGGTAACGTAATTATAGCGACTTTTTTACATTATCTTACAGAATACTCTTGCCTTGAGTGACAGTAGGCCTTTGAATCACCATCGGCCAGCAAAATATATGTCTGTCCGACAATCAACTTTAAACTACATTTTTATGGTGATTTAGTCTACATTTCCCGGTGCCACGGCCTAGGTAACGTAATTATTGCAATTTTTTTTACATTATATTATAGAATACTCTTGCTTTGAGTGACAATATGCCTTAGAATAACCATCGGCCAGCAAACTACATGTCTGCCCGACATTCAACTCTAAACTATATTTTTATGGCGGTTTTGTCTACATTTCCCGGTGCCACGGCCTAGGTAACGTAATTATAGCGACTTTTTTACATTATCTTATAGAATACTCTTGTGTTGAGTGACAATAGGCCTTAAAATCACCATCGGCCAGCAAACTACATGTCTGCCCGACATTTAACTCTAAGTCACTATTTGAAGGCGATTTCGTCTACATTTCCTGGTGCCACGGCCTAGGTAACATAATTATTGCATTTTTTTTTACATTATCTTATAGAATCCTCTTGCCTTGAGTGACAATAGGCCTATAAATTACCATCGGCTAGCAAAATATATGTCTGTCCGACAATCAACTTTAAACTACATTTTTATGGTGATTTCGTCTACATTTCCCGGTGCCACGGCCTAGATAACGTAATTATTGCAACTTTTTTTACATTATCGTATAGAATACTCTATCTTTAAGTGATAATAGGCCTCAGAATCACCATCGGCCAGCAAACTATATGTTTTCCCGACATTTAACTCTAAACAACATTTTTAAGACGATTTCGTCTACATTTCCCGGTGCCACGGCCTAGGTAACGTAATTATAGCGACTTTTTTACATTATCTTATAGAACACTCTTGCTTTGAGTTACAATAGGTCTTAAATTAACCATCGGCCAGCAAACTACATGTCTGCCCGACATTGAACTCTAAGTCTCTGTTTTAAGGCGATTTCGTCTACATTTACCGGTGCCACGGCCTAGGTAACATAATTATTGCAACTTTTTTTACATAATCATATAAAATACTCTTGTTTTGAGTGACAAAAGAACTTTGAATCACTATCGGCCAGCAATATATATGTCTGTCCGAAAATCAACTTTAAACTACATTTTTATGGTGATTTAGTCTACATTTCCCGGTGCCACGGCCTAGGTAACGTAATTATAGCAACATTCTTTACATTATCTTATAGAATACTCTTGCTTCGAGTGACAAAAGGCCTTTGAATCACCATCAGTTAGCAAACTACATGTTTTCCCGACATTTAACTCTAAACAATATTTTTAAGACGATTTCGTCTACATTTCCCGGTGCCACGGCCTAGGTAACGTAATTATAGCGACTTTTTTTACATTATCTTATAGAATGCTCTTGCTTTGAGTGACAATAGGCCTTAAAATCACCATCGGCCAGCAAACTACATGTCTGCCCGACATTCAACTCTAAACAACATGTTTAAGATGATTTCGTCTACATTTCCCGGTGCCACGGCCTAGGTAACGTAATTATTGCAATTTTTTTTAACATTATCTTATAGAATACTCTGGCCTTGAGTGACAATAGGCCTTAGAATCACCATCGGCAGCAAACTATATGTTTTTCCGACATTTAACTCTAAACAACTTTTTAAGACGATTTCGTCTACATTTCCCGGTGCCACGGCCTAGGTAACGTAATTATAGCGACTTTTTTACATTATCTTATAGAACACTCTTGCTTTGAGTTACAATAGGTCTTAAATTAACCATCGGCCAGCAAACTACATGTCTGCCCGACATTGAACTCTAAGTCTCTGTTTTAAGGCGATTTCGTCTACATTTACCGGTGCCACGGCCTAGGTAACATAATTATTGCAACTTTTTTTACATTATCATATAAAATACTCTTGCCATGAGTGACAATAGGCCTTTGAATTACCATCGGCCAGCAAAATATATGTCTGTCCGACAATCAACTTAAAACTACATTTTTATGGTGATTTAGTCTACATTTCCCGGTGCCACGGCCTAGGTAACGTAATTATAGCGACATTTTTTACATTATATTATAGAATACTTTTGCTTTAAGTGACAATAGGCCTTAGAATCACCATCGGCTAGCAAACTACATGTCTGCCCGACATTTACCTCTAAACTACATTTTTAAGGCGATTACGTCTACATTTCCCGGTGCCACGGCCTAGATAACGTAAATATAGCAATTTTTTTTACATTATCTTATAGAATATTCTTGCTTTGAGTGACAATTTGCCTTAGAATAACCATCGGCCATTAAACTACATGTCTGCCCGACATTCAACTCTAAACTATATTTTTATGGCGGTTTTGTCTACATTTCCCGGTGCCACGGCCTAGATAACGTAACTATTGCAACGTTTTTTACAATTTATTATAGAATACTCTTAGTTTGAGTGATAATAGGCCTCAGAATCACCATCGGCCAGCAAACTACATGTCTGCCCGACATTTAACTCTAAACTACATTTTAAGGCAATTTTGTCTACATTTCCCGGTGCCGTGGCCTAGGTAACGAAACTATAGCAACTTTTTTTACATTATCTTATAGAATAGTCTTGTTTTAAGTGACAATAGGCGTTAGAATCACCATCGGCCAGCAAACTACATGTTTTCCCGACATTTAACTCTAAACTACATTTTTAAGGCGATTTCGTCTACATTACCCGGTGCCACGGCCTAGGTAACGTAATTATTGGATTTTTTTTTACACGATCTTATAGAATTCTCTTGCATTGAGAGAAAAAATGCCTTAAAATTACCATCGGCCAGCAAACTACTTGTTTTCCCGACATTTAACTCTAAACAATATTTTTAAGACGATTTCGTCTACATTTCCCGGTGCCACGGCCTAGGTAACATAATTATTGCATTTTTTTTTACATTATCTTATAGAATCCTCTTGCCTTGAGTGACAATAGGCCTATAAATTACCATCGGCTAGCAAAATATATGTCTGTCCGACAATCAACTTTAAACTACATTTTTATGGTGATTTCGTCTACATTTCCCGGTGCCACGGCCTAGATAACGTAATTATTGCAACTTTTTTTACATTTTCATATAGAATACTCTATCTTTAAGTGATAATAGGCCTCAGAATCACCATCGGCCAGCAAACTATATGTTTTCCCGACATTTAACTCTAAACAACATTTTTAAGACGATTTCGTCTACATTTCCCGGTGCCACGGCCTAGGTAACGTAATTATAGCGACTTTTTTACATTATCTTATAGAATACTCTTGCTTTGAGTTACAATTGGTCTTAAATTAACCATCGGCCAGCAAACTACATGTCTGCCCGACATTGAACTCTAAGTCTCTGTTTTAAGGCGATTTCGTCTACATTTACCGGTGCCACGGCCTAGGTAACATAATTATTGCAACTTTTTTTACATTTTCATATAGAATATTCTTGTTCTGAGTGACAATAGAACTTTGAATCACTATCGGCCAGCAAAATATATGTCTGTCCGACAATCAACTTTAAACTACATTTTTATGGTGATTTAGTCTACATTTCCCGGTGCCACGGCCTAGGTAACGTAATTATAGCGACATTTTTTACATTATCTTATAGAATACTCTTGCTTTGAGTGACAAAAGGCCTTCGAATCACCATCAGTTAGCAAACTACATGTCTGCCCGACATTGAACTCTAAGTCTCTGTTTTAAGGCGATTTCGTCTACATTTACCGGTGCCACGGCCTAGGTAACATAATTATTGCAACTTTTTTTACATTATCATATAGAATACTCTTGTTATGAGTGACAATAGGCCTTTGAATCACTATCGGCCAGCAAAATATATGTCTGTCCGACAATCAACTTTAAACTACATTTTTATGGTGATTTAGTCTACATTTCCCGGTGCCACGGCCTAGGTAACGTAATTATGGCGACATTTTTTACATTAATTTATAGACTACTCTTGCCTTGAGTGAGAATAGGCCGTAGAATCACCATCGGCTAGCAAACTACATGTCTGCCCAACATTTAACTCTAAACTACATTTTAAGGCGATTTCGTCTACATTTCCCGGTGCCACGGCCTAGGTAACATAATTATTGCAACTTTTTTTACATTATCATATAGAATACTCTTGTTTTGAGTGACAATAGAACTTTGAATCACTATCGGCCAGCAATATATATGTCTGTCCGACAATCAACTTTAAACTACATTTTTATGGTGATTTAGTCTACATTTCCCGGTGCCACGGCCTAGGTAACGTAATTATAGCGACATTTTTTACATTATCTTATAGAATACTCTTGCTTTGAGTGACAAAAGGCCTTCGAATCACCATCAGTTAGCAAACTACATGTCTGCCCGACATTGAACTCTAAGTCTCTGTTTTAAGGCGATTTCGTCTACATTTACCGGTGCCACGGCCTAGGTAACGTAATTATGGCGACATTTTTTACATTATTTTTAGACTACTCTTGCTTTGAGTGACAATACGCCGTAGAATCACCATCGGCCAGCAAACTACATGTCTGCCCGACATTTAACTCTAAACTACATTTTAAGGCGATTTCGTCTACATTTCCCGGTGCCACGGCCTAGGTAACGTAATTATGGCGACATTTTTTACATTAATTTATAGACTACTCTTGCTTTGAGTGACAATACGCCGTAGAATCACCATCGGCCAGCAAACTACATGTCTGCCCGACATTTAACTCTAAACTATATTTTAAGGCGATTTCGTCTACATTTCCCGGTGCCACGGCCTAGGTAACGTAATTATTGCAACTTTTTTTTAAATATCTTATAGAATGCTCATAGTTTGAGTGACATTACGCCTTAGAATCACCATCGGCCAGCAAACTACATGTCTGCCCGACATTTAACTCTAAACCACATTTTTAAGGCGATTTCGTCTACATTTGCCGGTGCCACGGCCTAGGTAACGTAATTATTGCAATTTTTTTTACATTTTTTTATAGAATACCTTTGCTTTGAGTGACAATAGGCCTTTGAATTACCATCGGCCAGCAAAATATATGTCTGTCCGACAATCAACTTAAAACTACATTTTTATGGTGATTTCGTCTACATTTCCCGGTGCCACGGCCTAGGTAACGTAATTATAGCGACTTTTTTACCTTATCTTATAGAATTCTCTTGTGTTGAGTGACAATAGGCCTTAAAATCACCATCGGCCGGCAAACTACATGTCTGCCCGACATTTAACTCTAAGTCACTATTTGAAGGCGATTTCGTCTACATTTCCTGGTGCCACGGCCTAGGTTACGTAATTATAGCGACTTTTTTACATTATCTTATAGAATATTTTTGCCTTGAGTGACAATAGGCCTTCGAATTACCATCAGTTAGCAAACTACATGTCTGCCCGACATTTAACTCTAAACTACATTTTAAGGCGATTTCGTCTACATTTCCCGGTGCCGCGGCCTAGGTAACGTAATCATGGCGACATTTTTTACAATAATTTATAGAATACTCTTGGTTTGAGTGACAATTGGCCGTAGAATCACCATCGGCCAGCAAACTACATGTCTGCCCGACATTTAACTCTAAACTACATTTTAAGGCGATTTCGTCTACATTTCCCGGTGCCACGGCCTAGGTAACGTAATTATGGCGACATTTTTTACATTAATTTATAGACTACTCTTGCTTTGAGTGACAATACGCCGTAGAATCACCATCGGCCAGCAAACTACATGTCTGCCCGACATTTAACTCTAAACTACATTTAAAGGCGATTTCGTCTACATTTCCCGATGCCACGGCCTAGGTAACGTAATTATGGCGACATTTTTTACATAAATTTATAGAATACTCTTGCCTTGAGTGACAATATGCCGTAGAATCACCATCGGCCAGCAAACTACATGTCTGCCCGACATTTAACTCTAAACTACATTTTTAAGGCGATTACGTCTACATTTCCCGGTGCCACGGCCTAGATAACGTAAATATAGCAACTTTTTTTACATTATCTTATAGAATACTCTTGCTATGAGTGACAATATGCCTTAGAATAACCATCGGCCAGCAAACTACATGTCTGCCCGACATTCAACTCTAAACTATATTTTTATGGCGGTTTTGTCTACATTTCCCGGTGCCACGGCCTAGATAACGTAATTATTGCAACGTTGTTTACATTTTATTATAGAATACTCTTAGTTTGAGTGATAAGAGGCCTAAAAATCAATATCGGCTAGCAAACTACATGTCTGCCCGACATTTAACTCTAAACTACATTTTAAGGCGATTTTGTCTACATTTCCCGGTGCCATGGCCTAGGTAACGAAACCATAGCGACTTTTTTTACATTATCTTATAAAATCTTCTTGTTTTAAGTGACAATAGGCGTTAGAATCACCATCGGCCAGCAAACTACATGTTTTTCCGACATTTAACTCTAAACTACATTTTTAAGGCGATTTCGTCTACATTACCCGGTGCCACGGCCTAGGTAACGTAATTATTGGATTTTTTTTACACGATCTTATAGACTTCTCTTGCATTGAGTGAAAAAATGCCTTCGAATCACCATCAGTTAGCAAACTACATGTCTGCCCGACATTTAACTCTAAACTACATTTTAAGGCGATTTTGTCTACATTTCCCGGTGCCACGGCCTAGGTAACGTAATTATGTCGACATTTTTTACAGTATTTTATAGACTACTCTTGCCTTGAGTGACAATAGGCCGCAGAATCACCATCAGCCAGCAAACTACATGTCTGCCCGACATTTAACTCTAAACCACATTTTTAAGGCGATTTCGTCTACATTTCCCGGTGCCACGGCCTAGGTAACGTAATTATTGCATTTTTTTTTACATTATTTTATAGAATACTCTTGCCATGAGTGACAATAGGCCTTTGAATTACCATCGGCCAGCAAAATATATGTCTGTCCGACAATCAACTTAAAACTACATTTTTATGGTGATTTCGTCTACATTTCCCGGTGCCACGGCCTAGGTAACGTAATTATAGCGACTTTTTTTACATTATATTATAGAATACTCTTGCTTTAAGTGACAATAGGCCTTAGAATCACCATCGGCCAGCAAACTACATGTCTGCCCGACATTCAACTCTAAACAACATGTTTAAGATGATTTCGTCTACATTTCCCGGTGCCACGGCCTAGGTAACGTAATTATTGCAATTTTTTTTAACATTATCTTATAGAATACTTTGGCCTTGAGTGACAATAGGCCTTAGAATCACCATCGGCAGCAAACTATATGTTTTTCCGACATTTAACTCTAAACAACTTTTTAAGACGATTTCGTCTACATTTCCCGGTGCCACGGCCTAGGTAACGTAATTATAGCGACTTTTTTACATTATCTTACAGAATACTCTTGCCTTGAGTGACAGTAGGCCTTTGAATCACCATCGGCCAGCAAAATATATGTCTGTCCGACAATCAACTTTAAACTACATTTTTATGGTGATTTAGTCTACATTTCCCGGTGCGACGGCCTAGGTAACGTAATTATAGCGACATTTTTTACATTATCTTAAAGAATACTCTTGCCTTGAGTGACAATAGGCCTTAGAATCACCATTGGCCAGCAAACTGCATGTCTGCCCGACATTTAACTCTAAACTACATTTTAAGGCGATTTCGTCTACATTTCCCGGTGCCACGGCCTAGGTAACGTAATTATTGCAACTTTTTTTATATTATCTTATAGAATGCTCTTGCCTTGAGTGACAATAGGCCTTAAAATCACCATTGGCCAACAAAAAACATGTCTGCCCGACATTAAACTCTCAAAGTACATTTTTAAAGCGATTTCGTCTACATTTCCCGGAGCCTCGGCCTAGGTAACGTAATTATTGCAATTTTTTTTACATTATATTATAGAATACTCTTGCTTTGAGTGACAATATGCCTTAAAATAACCATCGGCCAGCAAACTACATGTCTGCCCGACATTCAACTCTAAACTATATTTTTATGGCGGTTTTGTCTACATTTCCCGGTGCCACGGCCTAGGTAACGTAATTATAGCAACTTTTTTACATTATCTTATAGAATACTCTTGTTTTGAGTGACAATAGGCCTTAAAATCACCATCGGCCAGCAAACTACATGTCTGCCCGACATTTAACTCTAAGTCACTATTTGAAGGCGATTTCGTCTACATTTCCTGGTGCCACGGCCTAGGTAACATAATTAATGCATTTTTTTTTACATTATCTTATAGAATCCTCTTGCCTTGAGTGACAATAGGCCTATAAATTACCATCGGCTAGCAAAATATATGTCTGTCCGACAATCAACTTTAAACTACATTTTTATGGTGATTTCGTCTACATTTCCCGGTGCCACGGCCTAGATAACGTAATTATTGCAACTTTTTTTACATTATCATATAGAATACTTTATCTTTAAGTGATAATAGGCCTCAGAATCACCATCGGCCAGCAAACTATATGTTTTCCCGACATTTAACTGTAAACAACATTTTTAAGACGATTTCGTCTACATTTCCCGGTGCCACGGCCTAGGTAACGTAATTATAGCGACTTTTTTACATTATCTTATAGAATACTTTTGCTTTGAGTTACAATAGGTCTTAAATTAACCATCGGCCAGCAAACTACATGTCTGCCCGACATTGAACTCTAAGTCTCTGTTTTAAGGCGATTTCGTCTACATTTACCGGTGCCACGGCCTAGGTAACATAATTATTGCAACTTTTTTTACATTATCATATAGAATACTCTTGTTTTAAGTGACAATAGAACTTTGAATCACTATCGGCCTGCAATATATATGTCTGTCCGACAATCAACTTTAAACTACATTTTTATGGTGATTTAGTCTACATTTCCCGGTGCCATGGCCTAGGTAACGTAATTATAGCGACATTTTTTACATTATCTTATAGAATACTCTTGCTTTGAGTGACAAAAGGCCTTCGAATCACCATCAGTTAGCAAACTACATGTCTGCCCGACATTGAACTCTAAGTCTCTGTTTTAAGGCGATTTCGTCTACATTTACCGGTGCCACGGCCTAGGTAACGTAATTATGGCGACATTTTTTACATTATTTTTAGACTACTCTTGCTTTGAGTGACAATACGCCGTAGAATCACCATCGGCCAGCAAACTACATGTCTGCCCGACATTTAACTCTAAACTACATTTTAAGGCGATTTCGTCTACATTTCCCGGTGCCACGGCCTAGGTAACGTAATTATGGCGACATTTTTTACATTAATTTATAGACTACTCTTGCTTTGAGTGACAATACGCCGTAGAATCACCATCGGCCAGCAAACTACATGTCTGCCCGACATTTAACTCTAAACTACATTTTAAGGCAATTTCGTCTACATTTCCCGGTGCCACGGCCTAGGTAACGTAATTATTGCAACTTTTTTTTAAATATCTTATAGAATGCTCATAGTTTGAGTGACATTACGCCTTAGAATCACCATCGGCCAGCAAACTACATGTCTGCCCGACATTTAACTCTAAACCACATTTTTAAGGCGATTTCGTCTACATTTGCCGGTGCCACGGCCAAGGTAACGTAATTATTGCAATTTTTTTTACATTTTTTTATAGAATACCTTTGCCTAGAGTGACAATATGCCTTTGAATTACCATCGGCCAGCAAAATATATGTCTGTCCGACAATGAACTTAAAACTACATTTTTATGGTGATTTCGTCTACATTTCCCGGTGCCACGGCCTAGGTAACGTAATTATAGCGATTTTTTTACCTTATCTTATAGAATTCTCTTGTGTTGAGTGACAATAGGCCTTAAAATCACCATCGGCCGGCAAACTACATGTCTGCCCGACATTTAACTCTAAGTCACTATTTGAAGGCGATTTCGTCTACATTTCCTGGTGCCACGGCCTAGGTAACGTAATTATAGCGACTTTTTTTACATTATCTTATAGAATATTTTTGCCTTGAGTGACAATAGGCCTTCGAATTACCATCAGTTAGCAAACTACATGTCTGCCCGACATTTAACTCTAAACTACATTTTAAGGCGATTTCGTCTACATTTCCCGGTGCCGCGGCCTAGGTAACGTAATCATGGCGACATTTTTTACAATAATTTATAGAATATTCTTGCTTTGAGTGACAATTGGCCGTAGAATCACCATCGGCCAGCAAACTACATGTCTGCCCGACATTTAACTCTAAACTACATTTTAAGGCGATTTCGTCTACATTTCCCGGTGCCACGGCCTAGGTAACGTAATTATTGCAATTTTTTTTACATTATCTTATAGAATGCTCTTACCTTGAGTGACATTACGCCTTAGCATCACCATCGGCCAGCAAACTACATGTCTGCCCGACATTTAACTCTAAACTACATTTTAAGGCGATTTCGTCTACATTTCCCGGTGCCACGGCCTAGGTAACGTAATTATGGCGACATTTTTTACATAAATTTATAGAATACTCTTGCTTTGAGTGACAATATGCCGTAGAATCACCATCGGCCAGCAAACTACATGTCTGCCCGACATTTAACTCTAAACTACATTTTTAAGGCGATTACGTCTACATTTCCCGGTGCCACGGCCTAGATAACGTAAATATAGCAACTTTTTTTACATTATCTTATAGAATACTCTTGCTATGAGTGACAATATGCCTTAGAATAACCATCGGCCAGCAAACTACATGTCTGCCCGACATTCAACTCTAAACTATATTTTTATGGCGGTTTTGTCTACATTTCCCGGTGCCACGGCCTAGATAACGTAATTATTGCTACGTTGTTTACATTTTATTATAGAATACTCTTAGTTTGAGTGATAAGAGGCCTAAGAATCAATATCGGCTAGCAAACTACATGTCTGCCCGACATTTAACTCTAAACTACATTTTAAGGCGATTTTGTCTACATTTCCCGGTGCCATGGCCTAGGTAACGAAACTATAGCGACTTTTTTTACATTATCTTATAAAATCTTCTTGTTTTAAGTGACAATAGGCGTTAGAATCACCATCGGCCAGCAAACTACATGTTTTTCCGACATTTAACTCTAAACTACATTTTTAAGGCGATTTCGTCTACATTACCCGGTGCCACGGCCTAGGTAACGTAATTATTGGATTTTTTTTTACACGATCTTATAGACTTGTCTTGCATTGAGTGAAAAAATGCCTTCGAATCACCATCAGTTAGCAAACTACATGTCTGCCCGACATTTAACTCTAAACTACATTTTAAGGCGATTTTGTCTACATTTCCCGGTGCCACGGCCTAGGTAACGTAATTATGGCGACATTTTTTACATTAATTTATAGACTACTCTTGCCTTGAGTGACAATAGGCCGCAGAATCACCATCAGCCAGCAAACTACTTGTCTGCCCGACATTTAACTCTAAACTACATTTTAAGGCGATTTCGTCTACATTTCCCGGTGCCATGGCCTAGGTAACGTAATTATGGCGACATTTTTTACATTAATTTATAGACTACTCTTGCCTCGAGTGACAATAGGCCGTAGAATCACCATCGGCAAGCAAACTACATGTCTGCCCGACATTTAACTCTAAACTACATTTTAAGGCGATTTCGTCTACATTTCCCGGTGCCACGGCCTAGGTAACGTAATTATGGCGACATATTTTACATTAATTTATAGACTACTCTTGATTTGAGTGATAATACGCCGTAGAATCACCATCCGCCAGCAAACTACATGTCTGCCCGACATTTAACTCTAAACTACATTTTAAGGCGATTTCGTCTACATTTCCCGGTGCCACGGCCTAGGTAACGTAATTATTGCAACTTTTTTTTAAATATCTTATAGTATGCTCTTGGTTTGAGTGACATTACGCCATAGAATCACCATCGGCTAGCAAACTACATGTCTGCCCGACATTTAACTCTAAACCACATTTTTAAGGCGATTTCGTCTACATTTCCCGGTGCCACGGCCTAGGTAACGTAATTATTGCAATTTTTTTTACATTTTTTTATAGAATACCTTTGCTTTAAGTGACAATAGGCCTTTGAATTACCATCGGCCAGCAAAATATATGTCTGTCCGACAATCAACTTAAAACTACATTTTTATGGTGATTTCGTCTACATTTCCCGGTGCCACGGCCTAGGTAACGTAATTATGGCGACTTTTTTACCTTATCTTATAGAATACTCTTGTGTTGAGTGACAATAGGCCTTAAAATCACCATCGGCCGGCAAACTACATGTCTGCCCGACATTTAACTCTAAGTCACTATTTGAAGGCGATTTCGTCTACATTTCCTGGTGCCACGGCCTAGGTAACGTAATTATAGCGACTTTTTTTACATTATCTTATAGAATATTTTTGCCTTGAGTGACAATAGGCCTTCGAATCACCATCAATTAGCAAACTACATGTCTGCCCGACATTTAACTCTAAACTACATTTTAAGGCGATTTCGTCTACATTTCCCGGTGCCGCGGCCTAGGTAACGTAATCATGGCGACATTTTTTACAATAATTTATAGAATACTCTTGCCTTGAGTGACAATAGGCCGTAGAATCACCATCGGCCAGCAAACTACATGTCTGCCCGACATTTAACTCTAAACTACATTTTAAGGCGATTTCGTCTACATTTCCCGGTGCCACGGCCTAGGTAACGTAATTATTGCAACTTTTTTTACATTATCTTATAGAATTCTTTTACCTTGAGTGACATCACGCCTTAGCATCACCATCGGCCAGCAAACTACATGTCTGCCCGACATTTAACTCTAAACTACATTTTAAGGCGATTTCGTCTACATTTCCCGGTGCCACGGAATAGGTAACGTAATTATGGCGACATTTTTTACATAAATTTATAGAATACTCTTGCCTTGAGTGACAATATGCCGTAGAATCACCATCGGCCAGCAAACTACATGTCTGCCCGACATTTAACTCTAAACTACATTTTTAAGGCAATTACGTCTACATTTCCCGGTGCCACGGCCTAGATAACGTAAATACAGCAACTTTTTTTACATTATCTTATAGAATACTCTTGTTTTGAGTGACAATATGCCTTAGAATAACCATCGGCCAGCAAACTACATGTCTGCCCGACATTCAACTCTAAACTATATTTTTAAGGCGATTACGTCTACATTTCCCGGTGCCACGGCCTAGATAACGTAATTATAGCGACTTTTTTTACATTATCATATAGAATACTCTTGCTATGAGTGACAATATGCCTTAGAATAACCATCGGCTAGCAAACTACATGTCTGCCCGACATTTAACTCTAAACTACATTTTAAGGCGATTTTGTCTACATTTCCCGGTGCCATGGCCTAGGTAACGAAACTATAGCGACTTTTTTTACATTATCTTATAAAATCTTCTTGTTTTAAGTGACAATAGGCGTTAGAATCACCATCGGCCAGCAAACTACATGTTTTCCCGACATTTAACTCTAAACTACATTTTTAAGGCAATTTCGTCTACATTACCCGGTGCCACGGCCTAGGTAACGTAATTATTGGAATTTTTTTTACACGATCTTATAGAATTCTCTTGCATTGAGTGACAAAATACCTTAAAATTACCTTCGGTCAGCAAACTACTTGTTTTCCCGACATTTAACTCTAAACAATATTTTTAAGACGATTTCGTCTACATTTCCCGGTGCCACGGCCTAGGTAACGTAACTATAGCGACTTTTTTTACATTATCTTAGATAATATTTTTGTTTTGAGTGACAATAGGCCTTTGAATCACCATCGGCCAGCAAACGACATGTCTGCCCGACATTTAAATATAAACTACATTTTTATCGCGGTTTTGTCTACATTTCCCGGTGCCACGGCCTAGGTAACGTAACTATAGCGACTTTTTTCACATTATATTATAGAATACTCTTGCTCTAAGTGACAATAGGCCTTAGAATCACCATCGGCTAGCAAACTACATGTCTGCCCGACATTTACCTCTAAACTACATTTTTAAGGCGATTACGTCTACATTTCCCGGTGCCACGGCCTAGATAACGTAAATATAGCAACTTTTTTTACATTATCTTATAGAATATTCTTGCTTTGAGTGACAATTTGCCTTAGAATAACCATCGGCCATTAAACTACATGTCTGCCCGACATTCAACTCTAAACTATATTTTTATGGCGGTTTTGTCTACATTTCCCGGTGCCACGGCCTAGATAACGTAACTATTGCAACGTTTTTTACAATTTATTATAGAATTCTTTTAGTTTGAGTGATAATAGGCCTAAGAATCACCATCGGCCAGCAAACTACATGTCTGCCCGACATTTAACTCTAAACTACATTTTAAGGCGATTTTGTCTACATTTCCCGGTGCCGTGGCCTAGGTAACGAAACTATAGCAACTTTTTTTACATTATCTTATAGAATACTCTTGTTTTAAGTGACAATAGGCGTTAGAATCACCATCGGCCAGCAAACTACATGTTTTCCCGACATTTAACTCTAAACTACATTTTTAAGGCGATTTCGTCTACATTACCCGGTGCCACGGCCTAGGTAACGTAATTATTGGATTTTTTTTTACACGATCTCATAGAATTCTCTTGCATTGAGTGAAAAAATGCCTTAAAATTACCATCGGCCAGCAAACTACTTGTTTTCCCGACATTTAACTCTAAACAATATTTTTAAGACGATTTCGTCTACATTTCCCGGTGCCACGGCCTAGGTAACGTAATTATAGCGACTTTTTTTACATTATCTTATAGAATGCTCTTGTTTTGAGTGACAATAGGCCTTTAAATCACCATCGGCCAGCAAACGACATGTCTGCCCGACATTTAAATATAAACTACATTTTTATCGCGGTTTTGTCTACATTTCCCGGTACTAAGTCTTAGTTAACGTAATTATTTCAACTTTTTTCACATTATATTATAGAATACTCTTGCCTTAAGTGACAATAGGCCTTAGAATCACCATCGGCCAGCAAACTACATGTCTGCCCGACATTTAACTCTAAACTACATTTTTAAGGCGATTACGTCTACATTTCCCGGTGCCACGGCCTAGATAACGTAAATATAGCAACTTTTTTTACATTATCTTATAGAATACTCTTGCTTTGAGTGACAATATGCCTTAAAATAACCATCGGCCAGCAAACTACATGTCTGCCCGACATTCAACTCTAAACTATATTTTTATGGCGGTTTTGTCTACATTTCCCGGTGCCACGTCCTAGGTAACGTAATTATAGCAACTTTTTTACATTATCTTATACAATACTCTTGTGTTGAGTGACAATAGGCCTTAAAATCACCATCGGCCAGCAAACTACATGTCTGCCCGACATTTAACTCTAAGTCACTATTTGAAGGCGATTTCGTCTACATTTCCTGGTGCCACGGCCTAGGTAACATAATTATTGCATTTTTTTTTACATTATCTTATAGAATCCTCTTGCCTTGAGTGACAATAGGCCTATAAATTACCATCGGCTAGCAAAATATATGTCTGTCCGACAATCAACTTTAAACTACATTTTTATGGTGATTTCGTCTACATTTCCCGGTGCCACGGCCTAGATAACGTAATTATTGCAACTTTTTTTACATTATCATATAGAATACTCTATCTTTAAGTGATAATAGGCCTCAGAATCACCATCGGCCAGCAAACTATATGTTTTCCCGACATTTAACTCTAAACAACATTTTTAAGACGATTTCGTCTACATTTCCCGGTGCCACGGCCTAGGTAACGTAATTATTGCATTTTTTTTTACATTATTTTATAGAATACTCTTGCCATGAGTGACAATAGGCCTTTGAATTACCATCGGCCAGCAAAATATATGTCTGTCCGACAATCAACTTAAAACTACATTTTTATGGTGATTTCGTCTACATTTCCCGGTGCCACGGCCTAGGTAACGTAATTATAGCGACTTTTTTTACATTATATTATAGAATACTCTTGCTTTAAGTGACAATAGCTCTTAGAATCACCATCGGCCAGCAAACTACATGTCTGCCCGACATTCAACTCTAAACAACATGTTTAAGATGATTTCGTCTACATTTCCCGGTGCCACGGCCTAGGTAACGTAATTATTGCAATTTTTTTTAACATTATCTTATAGAATACTCTGGCCTTGAGTGACAATAGGCCTTAGAATCACCATCGGCAGCAAACTATATGTTTTTCCGACATTTAACTCTAAACAACTTTTTAAGACGATTTCGTCTACATTTCCCGGTGCCACGGCCTAGGTAACGTAATTATAGCGACTTTTTTACATTATCTTACAGAATACTCTTGCCTTGAGTGACAGTAGGCCTTTGAATCACCATCGGCCTGCAAAATATATGTCTGTCCGACAATCAACTTTAAACTACATTTTTATGGTGATTTAGTCTACATTTCCCGGTGCGACGGCCTAGGTAACGTAATTATAGCGACATTTTTTACATTATCTTAAAGAATTCTCTTGCCTTGAGTGACAATAGGCCTTAGAATCACCATTGGCCAGCAAACTGCATGTCTGCCCGACATTTAACTCTAAACTACATTTTAAGGCGATTTCGTCTACATTTCCCGGTGCCACGGCCTAGGTAACGTAATTATTGCAACTTTTTTTATATTATCTTATAGAATGCTCTTGCCTTGAGTGACAATAGGCCTTAAAATATTCATTGGCCAACAAAAAACATGTCTGCCCGACATTAAACTCTCAAAGTACATTTTTAAAGCGATTTCGTCTACATTTCCCGGAGCCTCGGCCTAGGTAACGTAATTATTGCAATTTTTTTTACATTATATTATAGAATACTCTTGCTTTGAGTGACAATATGCCTTAAAATAACCATCGGCCAGCAAACTACATGTCTGCCCGACATTCAACTCTAAACTATATTTTTATGGCGGTTTTGTCTACATTTCCCGGTGCCACGGCCTAGGTAACGTAATTATAGCAACTTTTTTACATTATCTTATAGAATACTCTTGTTTTGAGTGACAATAGGCCTTAAAATCACCATCGGCCAGCAAACTACATGTCTGCCCGACATTTAACTCTAAGTCACTATTTGAAGGCGATTTCGTCTACATTTCCTGGTGCCACGGCCTAGGTAACATAATTAATGCATTTTTTTTTACATTATCTTATAGAATCCTCTTGCCTTGAGTGACAATAGGCCTATAAATTACCATCGGCTAGCAAAATATATGTCTGTCCGACAATCAACTTTAAACTACATTTTTATGGTGATTTCGTCTACATTTCCCGGTGCCACGGCCTAGATAACGTAATTATTGCAACTTTTTTTACATTATCATATAGAATACTTTATCTTTAAGTGATAATAGGCCTCAGAATCACCATCGGCCAGCAAACTATATGTTTTCCCGACATTTAACTGTAAACAACATTTTTAAGACGATTTCGTCTACATTTCCCGGTGCCACGGCCTAGGTAACGTAATTATAGCGACTTTTTTACATTATCTTATAGAATACTTTTGCTTTGAGTTACAATAGGTCTTAAATTAACCATCGGCCAGCAAACTACATGTCTGCCCGACATTGAACTCTAAGTCTCTGTTTTAAGGCGATTTCGTCTACATTTACCGGTGCCACGGCCTAGGTAACATAATTATTGCAACTTTTTTTACATTATCATATAGAATACTCTTGTTTTAAGTGACAATAGAACTTTGAATCACTATCGGCCTGCAATATATATGTCTGTCCGACAATCAACTTTAAACTACATTTTTATGGTGATTTAGTCTACATTTCCCGGTGCCATGGCCTAGGTAACGTAATTATAGCGACATTTTTTACATTATCTTATAGAATACTCTTGCTTTGAGTGACAAAAGGCCTTCGAATCACCATCAGTTAGCAAACTACATGTCTGCCCGACATTGAACTCTAAGTCTCTGTTTTAAGGCGATTTCGTCTACATTTACCGGTGCCACGGTCTAGGTAACGTAATTATGGCGACATTTTTTACATTATTTTTAGACTACTGTTGCTTTGAGTGACAATACGCCGTAGAATCACCATCGGCCAGCAAACTACATGTCTGCCCGACATTTAACTCTAAACTACATTTTAAGGTGATTTCGTCTACATTTCCCGGTGCCACGGCCTAGGTAACGTAATTATGGCGACATTTTTTACATTAATTTATAGACTACTCTTGCTTTGAGTGACAATACGCCGTAGAATCACCATCGGCCAGCAAACTACATGTCTGCCCGACATTTAACTCTAAACTACATTTTAAGGCAATTTCGTCTACATTTCCCGGTGCCACGGCCTAGGTAACGTAATTATTGCAACTTTTTTTTAAATATCTTATAGAATGCTCATAGTTTGAGTGACATTACGCCTTAGAATCACCATCGGCCAGCAAACTACATGTCTGCCCGACATTTAACTCTAAACCACATTTTTAAGGCGATTTCGTCTACATTTGCCGGTGCCACGGCCAAGGTAACGTAATTATTGCAATTTTTTTTACATTTTTTTATAGAATACCTTTGCCTAGAGTGACAATAGGCCTTTGAATTACCATCGGCCAGCAAAATATATGTCTGTCCGACAATCAACTTAAAACTACATTTTTATGGTGATTTCGTCTACATTTCCCGGTGCCACGGCCTAGGTAACGTAATTATAGCGACTTTTTTACCTTATCTTATAGAATTTTCTTGTGTTGAGTGACAATAGGCCTTAAAATCACCATCGGCCGGCAAACTACATGTCTGCCCGACATTTAACTCTAAGTCACTATTTGAAGGCGATTTCGTCTACATTTCCTGGTGCCACGGCCTAGGTAACGTAATTATAGCGACTTTTTTTACATTATCTTATAGAATATTTTTGCCTTGAGTGACAATAGGCCTTCGAATTACCATCAGTTAGCAAACTACATGTCTGCCCGACATTTAACTCTAAACTACATTTTAAGGCGATTTCGTCTACATTTCCCGGTGCCGCGGCCTAGGTAACGTAATCATGGCGACATTTTTTACAATAATTTATAGAATATTCTTGCTTTGAGTGACAATTGGCCGTAGAATCACCATCGGCCAGCAAACTACATGTCTGCCCGACATTTAACTCTAAACTACATTTTAAGGCGATTTCGTCTACATTTCCCGGTGCCACGGCCTAGGTAACGTAATTATTGCAATTTTTTTTACAATATCTTATAGAATGCTCTTACCTTGAGTGACATTACGCCTTAGCATCACCATCGGCCAGCAAACTACATGTCTGCCCGACATTTAACTCTAAACTACATTTTAAGGCGATTTCGTCTACATTTCCCGGTGCCACGGCCTAGGTAACGTAATTATGGCGACATTTTTTACATAAATTTATAGAATACTCTTGCTTTGAGTGACAATATGCCGTAGAATCACCATCGGCCAGCAAACTACATGTCTGCCCGACATTTAACTCTAAACTACATTTTTAAGGCGATTACGTCTACATTTCCCGGTGCCACGGCCTAGATAACGTAAATATAGCAACTTTTTTTACATTATCTTATAGAATACTCTTGCTATGAGTGACAATATGCCTTAGAATAACCATCGGCCAGCAAACTACATGTCTGCCCGACATTCAACTCTAAACTATATTTTTATGGCGGTTTTGTCTACATTTCCCGGTGCCACGGCCTAGATAACGTAATAATTGCAACGTTGTTTACATTTTATTATAGAATACTCTTAGTTTGAGTGATAAGAGGCCTAAGAATCAATATCGGCTAGCAAACTACATGTCTGCCCGACATTTAACTCTAAACTACATTTTAAGGCGATTTTGTCTACATTTCCCGGTGCCATGGCCTAGGTAACGAAACTATAGCGACTTTTTTTACATTATCTTATAAAATCTTCTTGTTTTAAGTGACAATAGGCGTTAGAATCACCATCGGCCAGCAAACTACATGTTTTTCCGACATTTAACTCTAAACTACATTTTTAAGGCGATTTCGTCTACATTACCCGGTGCCACGGCCTAGGTAACGTAATTATTGGATTTTTTTTTACACGATCTTATAGACTTGTCTTGCATTGAGTGAAAAAATGCCTTCGAATCACCATCAGTTAGCAAACTACATGTCTGCCCGACATTTAACTCTAAACTACATTTTAAGGCGATTTTGTCTACATTTCCCGGTGCCACGGCCTACGTAACGTAATTATGGCGACATTTTTTACATTAATTTATAGACTACTCTTGCCTTGAGTGACAATAGGCCGCAGAATCACCATCAGCCAGCAAACTACATGTCTGCCCGACATTTAACTCTAAACTACATTTTAAGGCGATTTCGTCTACATTTCCCGGTGCCATGGCCTAGGTAACGTAATTATGGCGACATTTTTTACATTAATTTATAGACTACTCTTGCCTTGAGTGACAATAGGCCGTAGAATCACCATCGGCCAGCAAACTACATGTCTGCCCGACATTTAACTCTAAACTACATTTTAAGGCGATTTCGTCTACATTTCCCGGTGCCACGGCCTAGGTAACGTAATTATGGCGACATATTTTACATTAATTTATAGACTACTCTTGATTTGAGTGATAATTCGCCGTAGAATCACCATCGGCCAGCAAACTACATGTCTGCCCGACATTTAACTCTAAACCACATTTTTAAGGCGATTTCGTCTACATTTCCCGGTGCCACGGCCTAGGTAACGTAATTATTGCAATTTTTTTTACATTTTTTTATAGAATACCTTTGCTTTAAGTGACAATAGGCCTTTGAATTACCATCGGCCAGCAAAATATATGTCTGTCCGACAATCAACTTAAAACTACATTTTTATGGTGATTTCGTCTACATTTCCCGGTGCCACGGCCTAGGTAACGTAATTATGGCGACTTTTTTACCTTATCTTATAGAATACTCTTGTGTTGAGTGACAATAGGCCTTAAAATCACCATCGGCCGGCAAACTACATGTCTGCCCGACATTTAACTCTAAGTCACTATTTGAAGGCGATTTCGTCTACATTTCCTGGTGCCACGGCCTAGGTAACGTAATTATAGCGACTTTTTTTACATTATCTTATAGATAATTTTTGCCTTGAGTGACAATAGGCCTTCGAATCACCATCACTTAGCAAACTACATGTCTGCCCGACATTTAACTCTAAACTACATTTTAAGGCGATTTCGTCTACATTTCCCGGTGCCGCGGCCTAGGTAACGTAATCATGGCGACATTTTTTACAATAATTTATAGAATACTCTTGCCTTGAGTGACAATAGGCCGTAGAATCACCATCGGCCAGCAAACTACATGTCTGCCCGACATTTAACTCTAAACTACATTTTAAGGCGATTTCGTCTACATTTCCCGGTGCCACGGCCTAGGTAACGTAATTATTGCAACTTTTTTTACATTATCTTATAGAATTCTTTTACCTTGAGTGACATCACGCCTTAGCATCACCATCGGCCAGCAAACTACATGTCTGCCCGACATTTAACTCTAAACTACATTTTAAGGCGATTTCGTCTACATTTCCCGGTGCCACGGCCTAGGTAACGTAATTATGGCGACATTTTTTACATAAATTTATAGAATACTCTTGCCTTGAGTGACAATATGCCGTAGAATTACCATCGGCCAGCAAACTACATGTCTGCCCGACATTTAACTCTAAACTACATTTTTAAGGCAATTACGTCTACATTTCCCGGTGCCACGGCCTAGATAACGTAAATACAGCAACTTTTTTTACATTATCTTATAGAATACTCTTGCTATGAGTGACAATATGCCTTAGAATAACCATCGGCCAGCAAACTACATGTCTGCCCGACATTCAACTCTAAACTATATTTTTAAGGCGATTACGTCTACATTTCCCGGTGCCACGGCCTAGATAACGTAATTATAGCGACTTTTTTTACATTATCATATAGAATGCTCTTGCTATGAGTGACAATATGCCTTAGAATAACCATCGGCTAGCAAACTACATGTCTGCCCGACATTTAACTCTAAACTACATTTTAAGGCGATTTTGTCTACATTTCCCGGTGCCATGGCCTAGGTAACGAAACTATAGCGACTTTTTTTACATTATCTTATAATATTTTCTTGTTTTAAGTCACAATAGGCGTTAGAATCACCATCGGCCAGCAAACTACATGTTTTCCCGACATTTAACTCTAAACTACATTTTTAAGGCAATTTCGTCTACATTACCCGGTGCCACGGCCTAGGTAACGTAATTATTGGAATTTTTTTTACACGATCTTATAGAATTCTCTTGCATTGAGTGACAAAATACCTTAAAATTACCTTCGGTCAGCAAACTACTTGTTTTCCCGACATTTAACACTAAACAATATTTTTAAGACGATTTCGTCTACATTTCCCGGTGCCACGGCCTAGGTAACGTAACTATAGCGACTTTTTTTACATTATCTTAGATAATACTTTTGTTTTGAGTGACAATAGGCCTTTGAATCACCATCGGCCAGCAAACGACATGTCTGCCCGACATTTAAATATAAACTACATTTTTATCGCGGTTTTGTCTACATTTCCCGGTGCCACGGCCTAGGTAACGTAACTATAGCGACTTTTTTCACATTATATTATAGAATACTCTTGCTCTAAGTGACAATAGGCCTTAGAATCACCATCGGCTAGCAAACTACATGTCTGCCCGACATTTACCTCTAAACTACATTTTTAAGGCGATTACGTCTACATTTCCCGGTGCCACGGCCTAGATAACGTAAATATAGCAACTTTTTTTACATTATCTTATAGAATATTCTTGCTTTGAGTGACAATTTGCCTTAGAATAACCATCGGCCATTAAACTACATGTCTGCCCGACATTCAACTCTAAACTATATTTTTATGGCGGTTTTGTCTACATTTCCCGGTGCCACGGCCTAGATAACGTAACTATAGCAACTTTTTTTACATTATCTTATAGAATACTCTTGTTTTAAGTGACAATACGCGTTAGAATCACCATCGGCCAGCAAACTACATGTTTTCCCGACATTTAACTCTAAACTACATTTTTAAGGCGATTTCGTCTACATTACCCGGTGCCACGGCCTAGGTAACGTAATTATTGGATTTTTTTTTACACGATCTTATAGAATTCTCTTGCATTGAGTGAAAAAATGCCTTAAAATTACCATCGGCCAGCAAACTACTTGTTTTCCCGACATTTAACTCTAAACAATATTTTTAAGACGATTTCGTCTACATTTCCCGGTGCCACGGCCTAGGTAACGTAATTATAGCGACTTTTTTTACATTATCTTATAGAATTCTCTTGTTTTGAGTGACAATAGGCCTTTGAATCACCATCGGCCAGCAAACGACATGTCTGCCCGACATTTAAATATAAACTACATTTTTATCGCGGTTTTGTCTACATTTCCCGGTACTAAGTCTTAGTTAACGTAATTATTTCAACTTTTTTCACATTATATTATAGAATACTCTTGCCTTAAGTGACAATAGGCCTTAGAATCACCATCGGCCAGCAAACTACATGTCTGCCCGACATTTAACTCTAAACTACATTTTTAAGGCGATTACGTCTACATTTCCCGGTGCCACGGCCTAGATAACGTAAATATAGCAACTTTTTTTACATTATCTTATAGAATTCTCTTGCTTTGAGTGACAATATGCCTTAAAATAACCATCGGCCAGCAAACTACATGTCTGCCCGACATTCAACTCTAAACTATATTTTTATGGCGGTTTTGTCTACATTTCCCGGTGCCACGTCCTAGGTAACGTAATTATAGCAACTTTTTTACATTATCTTATAGAATTCTCTTGTTTTGAGTGACAATAGGCCTTTGAATCACCATCGGCCAGCAAACGACATGTCTGCCCGACATTTAAATATAAACTACATTTTTATCGCGGTTTTGTCTACATTTCCCGGTACTAAGTCTTAGTTAACGTAATTATTTCAACTTTTTTCACATTATATTATAGAATACTCTTGCCTTAAGTGACAATAGGCCTTAGAATCACCATCGGCCAGCAAACTACATGTCTGCCCGACATTTAACTCTAAACTACATTTTTAAGGCGATTACGTCTACATTTCCCGGTGCCACGGCCTAGATAACGTAAATATAGCAACTTTTTTTACATTATCTTATAGAATTCTCTTGCTTTGAGTGACAATATGCCTTAAAATAACCATCGGCCAGCAAACTACATGTCTGCCCGACATTCAACTCTAAACTATATTTTTATGGCGGTTTTGTCTACATTTCCCGGTGCCACGTCCTAGGTAACGTAATTATAGCAACTTTTTTACATTATCTTATACAATACTCTTGTGTTGAGTGACAATAGGCCTTAAAATCACCATCGGCCAGCAAACTACATGTCTGCCCGACATTTAACTCTAAGTCACTATTTGAAGGCGATTTCGTCTACATTTCCTGGTGCCACGGCCTAGGTAACATAATTATTGCATTTTTTTTTACATTATCTTATAGAATCCTCTTGCCTTGAGTGACAATAGGCCTATAAATTACCATCGGCTAGCAAAATATATGTCTGTCCGACAATCAACTTTAAACTACATTTTTATGGTGATTTCGTCTACATTTCCCGGTGCCACGGCCTAGATAACGTAATTATTGCAACTTTTTTTACATTATCATATAGAATACTCTATCTTTAAGTGATAATAGGCCTCAGAATCACCATCGGCCAGCAAACTATATGTTTTCCCGACATTTAACTCTAAACAACATTTTTAAGACGATTTCGTCTACATTTCCCGGTGCCACGGCCTAGGTAACGTAATTATAGCGACTTTTTTACATTATCTTATAGAATACTCTTGCTTTGAGTTACAATTGGTCTTAAATTAACCATCGGCCAGCAAACTACATGTCTGCCCAACATTGAACTCTAAGTCTCTGTTTTAAGGCGATTTCGTCTACATTTACCGGTGCCACGGCCTAGGTAACATAATTATTGCAACTTTTTTTACATTATCATATAGAATACTCTTGTTTTGAGTGACAATAGAACTTTGAATCACTATCGGCCAGCAAAATATATGTCTGTCCGACAATCAACTTTAAACTACATTTTTATGGTGATTTAGTCTACATTTCCCGGTGCCACGGCCTAGGTAACGTAATTATAGCGACATTTTTTACATTATATTATAGAATACTTTTGCTTTAAGTGACAATAGGCCTTAGAATCACCATCGGCTAGCAAACTACATGTCTGCCCGACATTTACCTCTAAACTACATTTTTAAGGCGATTACGTCTACATTTCCCGGTGCCACGGCCTAGATAACGTAAATATAGCAACTTTTTTTACATTATCTTATAGAATATTCTTGCTTTGAGTGACAATTTGCCTTAGAATAACCATCGGCCATTAAACTACATGTCTGCCCGACATTCAACTCTAAACTATATTTTTATGGCGGTTTTGTCTACATTTCCCGGTGCCACGGCCTAGATAACGTAACGATTGCAACGTTTTTTACAATTTATTATAGAATACTCTTAGTTTGAGTGATAATAGGCCTTAGAATCACCATCGGCCAGCAAACTACATGTCTGCCCGACATTTAACTCTAAACTACATTTTAAGGCGATTTTGTCTACATTTCCCGGTGCCGTGGCCTAGGTAACGAAACTATAGCAACTTTTTTTACATTATCTTATAGAATACTCTTGTTTTAAGTGACAATAGGCGTTAGAATCACCATCGGCCAGCAAACTACATGTTTTCCCGACATTTAACTCTAAACTACATTTTTAAGGCGATTTCGTCTACATTACCCGGTGCCACGGCCTAGGTAACGTAATTATTGGATTTTTTTTTTCACGATCTTATAGAATTCTCTTGCATTGAGTGAAAACATGCCTTAAAATTACCATCGGCCAGCAAACTACTTGTTTTCCCGACATTTAACTCTAAACAATATTTTTAAGACGATTTCGTCTACATTTCCCGGTGCCACGGCCTAGGTAACGTAATTATAGCGACTTTTTTTACATTATCTTATAGAATGCTCTTGTTTTGAGTGACAATAGGCCTTTGAATCACCATCAGCCAGCAAACGACATGTCTGCCCGACATTTAAATATAAACTACATTTTTATCGCGGTTTTGTCTACATTTCCCGGTACTAAGTCTTAGTTAACGTAATTATTTCAACTTTTTTCACATTATATTATAGAATACTCTTGCCTTAAGTGACAATAGGCCTTAGAATCACCATCGGCCAGCAAACTACATGTCTGCCCGACATTTAACTCTAAACTACATTTTTAAGGCGATTACGTCTACATTTCCCGGTGCCACGGCCTAGATAACGTAAATATAGCAACTTTTTTTACATTATCTTATAGAATACTCTTGCTTTGAGTGACAATATGCCTTAAAATAACCATCGGCCAGCAAACTACATGTCTGCCCGACATTCAACTCTAAACTATATTTTTATGGCGGTTTTGTCTACATTTCCCGGTGCCACGTCCTAGGTAACGTAATTATAGCGACTTTTTTACATTATCTTATACAATACTCTTGTGTTGAGTGACAATAGGCCTTAAAATCACCATCGGCCAGCAAACTACATGTCTGCCCGACATTTAACTCTAAGTCACTATTTGAAGGCGATTTCGTCTACATTTCCTGGTGCCACGGCCTAGGTAACATAATTATTGCATTTTTTTTACATTATCTTATAGAATCCTCTTGCCTTGAGTGACAATAGGCCTATAAATTACCATCGGCTAGCAAAATATATGTCTGTCCGACAATCAACTTTAAACTACATTTTTATGGTGATTTCGTCTACATTTCCCGGTGCCACGGCCTAGATAACGTAATTATTGCAACTTTTTTTACATTATCATATAAAATACTCTATCTTTAAGTGATAATAGGCCTCAGAATCACCATCGGCCAGCAAACTATATGTTTTCCCGACATTTAACTCTAAACAACATTTTTAAGACGATTTCGTCTACATTTCCCGGTGCCACGGCCTAGGTAACGTAATTATAGCGACTTTTTTACATTATCTTATAGAATACTCTTGCTTTGAGTTACAATTGGTCTTAAATTAACCATCGGCCAGCAAACTACATGTCTGCCCAACATTGAACTCTAAGTCTCTGTTTTAAGGCGATTTCGTCTACATTTACCGGTGCCACGGCCTAGGTAACATAATAATTGCAAATTTTTTTACATTATCATATAGAATACTCTTGTATTGAGTGACAATAGAACGTTGAATCACTATCGGCCAGCAAAATATATGTCTGTCCGACAATCAACTTTAAACTACATTTTTATGGTGATTTAGTCTACATTTCCCGGTGCCACGGCCTAGGTAACGTAATTATAGCGACATTTTTTACATTATATTATAGAATACTCTTGCTTTAAGTGACAATAGGCCTTAGAATCACCATCGGCTAGCAAACTACATGTCTGCCCGACATTTACCTCTAAACTACATTTTTAAGGCGATTACGTCTACATTTCCCGGTGCCACGGCCTAGATAACGTAAATATAGCAACTTTTTTTACATTATCTTATAGAATATTCTTGTTTTGAGTGACAATTTGCCTTAGAATAACCATCGGCCATTAAACTACATGTCTGCCCGACATTCAACTCTAAACTATATTTTTATGGCGGTTTTGTCTACATTTCCCGGTGCCACGGCCTAGATAACGTAACTATTGCAACGTTTTTTACAATTTATTATAGAATACTCTTAGTTTGAGTGATAATAGGCCTCAGAATCACCATCGGCCAGCAAACTACATGTCTGCCCGACATTTAACTCTAAACTACATTTTAAGGCGATTTTGTCTACATTTCCCGGTGCCGTGGCCTAGGTAACGAAACTATAGCAACTTTTTTTACATTATCTTATAGAATAGTCTTGTTTTAAGTGACAATAGGCGTTAGAATCACCATCGGCCAGCAAACTACATGTTTTCCCGACATTTAACTCTAAACTACATTTTTAAGGCGATTTCGTCTACATTACCCGGTGCCACGGCCTAGGTAACGTAATTATTGGATTTTTTTTTACACGATCTTATAGAATTTATTTGCATTGAGTGAAAAAATGCCTTAAAATTACCATCGGCCAGCAAACTACTTGTTTTCCCGACATTTAACTCTAAACAATATTTTTAAGACGATTTCGTCTACATTTCCCGGTGCCACGGCCTAGGTAACATAATTATTGCATTTTTTTTTACATTATCTTATAGAATCCTCTTGCCTTGAGTGACAATAGGCCTATAAATTACCATCGGCTAGCAAAATATATGTCTGTCCGACAATCAACTTTAAACTACATTTTTATGGTGATTTCGTCTACATTTCCCGGTGCCACGGCCTAGATAACGTAATTATTGCAACTTTTTTTACATAATCATATAAAATACTCTATCTTTAAGTGATAATAGGCCTCAGAATCACCATCGGCCAGCAAACTATATGTTTTCCCGACATTTAACTCTAAACAACATTTTTAAGACGATTTCGTCTACATTTCCCGGTGCCACGGCCTAGGTAACGTAATTATAGCGACTTTTTTACATTATCTTATAGAATACTCTTGCTTTGAGTTACAATTGGTCTTAAATTAACCATCGGCCAGCAAACTACATGTCTGCCCGACATTGAACTCTAAGTCTCTGTTTTAAGGCGATTTCGTCTACATTTACCGGTGCCACGGCCTAGGTAACATAATTATTGCAACTTTTTTTACATTTTCATATAGAATACTCTTGTTTTGAGTGACAATAGAACTTTGAATCACTATCGGCCAGCAAAATATATGTCTGTCCGACAATCAACTTTAAACTACATTTTTATGGTGATTTAGTCTACATTTTCCGGTGCCACGGCCTAGGTAACGTAATTATAGCGACATTTTTTACATTATCTTATAGAATACTCTTGCTTTGAGTGACAAAAGGCCTTCGAATCACCATCAGTTAGCAAACTACATGTCTGCCCGACATTGAACTCTAAGTCTCTGTTTTAAGGCGATTTCGTCTACATTTACCGGTGCCACGGCCTAGGTAACATAATTATTGCAACTTTTTTTACATTATCATATAGAATACTCTTGTTATGAGTGACAATAGGCCTTTGAATCACTATCGGCCAGCAAAATATATGTCTGTCCGACAATCAACTTTAAACTACATTTTTATGGTGATTTAGTCTACATTTCCCGGTGCCACGGCCTAGGTAACGTAATTATGGCGACATTTTTTACATTAATTTATAGACTACTCTTGCCTTGAGTGAGAATAGGCCGTAGAATCACCATCGGCTAGCAAACTACATGTCTGCCCAACATTTAACTCTAAACTACATTTTAAGGCGATTTCGTCTACATTTCCCGGTGCCACGGCCTAGGTAACATAATTATTGCAACTTTTTTTACATTATCATATAGAATACTCTTGTTTTGAGTGACAATAGAACTTTGAATCACTATCGGCCAGCAATATATATGTCTGTCCGACAATCAACTTTAAACTACATTTTTATGGTGATTTAGTCTACATTTCCCGGTGCCACGGCCTAGGTAACGTAATTATAGCGACATTTTTTACATTATCTTATAGAATACTCTTGCTTTGAGTGACAAAAGGCCTTCGAATCACCATCAGTTAGCAAACTACATGTCTGCCCGACATTGAACTCTAAGTCTCTGTTTTAAGGCGATTTCGTCTACATTTACCGGTGCCACGGCCTAGGTAACGTAATTATGGCGACATTTTTTACATTATTTTTAGACTACTCTTGCTTTGAGTGACAATACGCCGTAGAATCACCATCGGCCAGCAAACTACATGTCTGCCCGACATTTAACTCTAAACTACATTTTAAGGCGATTTCGTCTACATTTCCCGGTGCCACGGCCTAGGTAACGTAATTATGGCGACATTTTTTACATTAATTTATAGACTACTCTTGTTTTGAGTGACAATACGCCGTAGAATCACCATCGGCCAGCAAACTACATGTCTGCCCGACATTTAACTCTAAACTACATTTTAAGGCGATTTCGTCTACATTTCCCGGTGCCACGGCCTAGGTAACGTAATTATTGCAACTTTTTTTTAAATATCTTATAGAATGCTCATAGTTTGAGTGACATTACGCCTTAGAATCACCATCGGCCAGCAAACTACATGTCTGCCCGACATTTAACTCTAAACCACATTTTTAAGGCGATTTCGTCTACATTTGCCGGTGCCACGGCCTAGGTAACGTAATTATTGCAATTTTTTTTACATTTTTTTATAGAATACCTTTGCTTAGAGTGACAATAGGCCTTTGAATTACCATCGGCCAGCAAAATATATGTCTGTCCGACAATCAACTTAAAACTACATTTTTATGGTGATTTCGTCTACATTTCCCGGTGCCACGGCCTAGGTAACGTAATTATAGCGACTTTTTTACCTTATCTTATAGAATTCTCTTGTGTTGAGTGACAATAGGCCTTAAAATCACCATCGGCCGGCAAACTACATGTCTGCCCGACATTTAACTCTAAGTCACTATTTGAAGGCGATTTCGTCTACATTTCCTGGTGCCACGGCCTAGGTTACGTAATTATAGCGACTTTTTTTACATTATCTTATAGAATATTTTTGCCTTGAGTGACAATAGGCCTTCGAGTTACCATCAGTTAGCAAACTACATGTCTGCCCGACATTTAACTCTAAACTACATTTTAAGGCGATTTCGTCTACATTTCCCGGTGCCGCGGCCTAGGTAACGTAATCATGGCGACATTTTTTACAATAATTTATAGAATACTCTTGCTTTGAGTGACAATTGGCCGTAGAATCACCATCGGCCAGCAAACTACATGTCTGCCCGACATTTAACTCTAAACTACATTTTAAGGCGATTTCGTCTACATTTCCCGGTGCCACGGCCTAGGTAACGTAATTATTGCAACTTTTATTACATTATCTTATAGAATGCTCTTACCTTGAGTGACATTACGCCTTAGCATCACCATCGGCCAGCAAACTACATGTCTGCCCGACATTTAACTCTAAACTACATTTAAAGGCGATTTCGTCTACATTTCCCGGTGCCACGGCCTAGGTAACGTAATTATGGCGACATTTTTTACATAAATTTATAGAATACTCTTGCCTTGAGTGACAATATGTCGTAGAATCACCATCGGCCAGCAAACTACATGTCTGCCCGACATTTAACTCTAAACTACATTTTTAAGGCGATTACGTCTACATTTCCCGGTGCCACGGCCTAGATAACGTAAATATAGCAACTTTTTTTACATTATCTTATAGAATACTCTTGCTATGAGTGACAATATGCCTTAGAATAACCATCGGCCAGCAAACTACATGTCTGCCTGACATTCAACTCTAAACTATATTTTTATGGCGGTTTTGTCTACATTTCCCGGTGCCACGGCCTAGATAACGTAATTATTGCAACGTTGTTTACATTTTATTATAGAATACTCTTAGTTTGAGTGATAAGAGGCCTAAGAATCAATATCGGCTAGCAAACTACATGTCTGCCCGACATTTAACTCTAAACTACATTTTAAGGCGATTTTGTCTACATTTCCCGGTGCCATGGCCTAGGTAACGAAACCATAGCGACTTTTTTTACATTATCTTATAAAATCTTCTTGTTTTAAGTGACAATAGGCGTTAGAATCACCATCGGCCAGCAAACTACATGTTTTTCCGACATTTAACTCTAAACTACATTTTTAAGGCGATTTCGTCTACATTACCCGGTGCCACGGCCTAGGTAACGTAATTATGGCGACATTTTTTACATTAATTTATAGACTACTCTTGCCTTGAGTGACAATAGGCCGCAGAATCACCATCAGCCAGCAAACTACATGTCTGCCCGACATTTAACTCTAAACTACATTTTAAGGCGATTTCGTCTACATTTCCCGGTGCCATGGCCTAGGTAACGTAATTATGGCGACATTTTTTACATTAATTTATAGACTACTCTTGCCTTGAGTGACAATAGGCCGTAGAATCACCATCGGCCAGCAAACTACATGTCTGCCCGACATTTAACTCTAAACTACATTTTAAGGCGATTTCGTCTACATTTCCCGGTGCCACGGCCTAGGTACCGTAATTATGGCGACATATTTTACATTAGTTTATAGACTACTCTTAAATTGAGTGATAATACGCCGTAAAATCACCATCGGCCAGCAAACTACATGTCTGCCCGACATTTAACTCTAAACTACATTTTAAGGCGATTTCGTCTACATTTCCCGGTGCCACGGCCTAGGTAACGTAATTATGGCGACATATTTTACATTAGTTTATAGACTACTCTTAAATTGAGTGATAATACGCCGTAGAATCACCATCCGCCAGCAAACTACATGTCTGCCCGACATTTAACTCTAAACTACATTTTAAGGCGATTTCGTCTACATTTCCCGGTGCCACGGCCTAGGTAACGTAATTATTGCAACTTTTTTTTAAATATCTTATAGTATGCTCTTGGTTTGAGTGACATTACGCCTTAGAATCACCATCGGCCAGCAAACTACATGTCTGCCCGACATTTAACTCTAAACCACATTTTTAAGGCGATTTCGTCTACATTTCCCGGTGCCACGGCCTAGGTAACGTAATTATTGCAATTTTTTTTACATTTTTTTATAGAATACCTTTGCTTAAAGTGACAATAGGCCTTTGAATTACCATCGGCCAGCAAAATATATGTCTGTCCGACAATCAACTTAAAACTACATTTTTATGGTGATTTCGTCTACATTTCCCGGTGCCACGGCCTAGGTAACGTAATTATGGCGACTTTTTTACCTTATCTTATAGAATACTCTTGTGTTGAGTGACAATAGGCCTTAAAATCACCATCGGCCGGCAAACTACATGTCTGCCCGACATTCAACTCTAAGTCACTATTTGAAGGCGATTTCGTCTACATTTCCTGGTGCCACGGCCTAGGTAACGTAATTATAGCGACTTTTTTTACATTATCTTATAGAATATTTTTGCCTTGAGTGACAATAGGCCTTCGAATCACCATCACTTAGCAAACTACATGTCTGCCCGACATTTAACTCTAAACTACATTTTAAGGCGATTTCGTCTACATTTCCCGGTGCCGCGGCCTAGGTAACGTAATCATGGCGACATTTTTTACAATAATTTATAGAATACTCTTGCCTTGAGTGACAATAGGCCGTAGAATCACCATCGGCCAGCAAACTACATGTCTGCCCGACATTTAACTCTAAACTACATTTTAAGGCGATTTCGTCTACATTTCCCGGTGCCACGGCCTAGGTAACGTAATTATTGCAACTTTTTTTACATTATCTTATAGAATTCTTTTACCTTGAGTGACATTACGCCTTAGCATCACCATCGGCCAGCAAACTACATGTCTGCCCGACATTTAACTCTAAACTACATTTTAAGGCGATTTCGTCTACATTTCCCGGTGCCACGGCCTAGGTAACGTAATTATGGCGACATTTTTTACATAAATTTATAGAATACTCTTGCCTTGAGTGACAATATGCCGTAGAATCACCATCGGCCAGCAAACTACATGTCTGCCCGACATTTAACTCTAAACTACATTTTTAAGGCAATTACGTCTACATTTCCCGGTGCCACGGCCTAGATAACGTAAATACAGCAACTTTTTTTACATAATCTTATAGAATACTCTTGCTATGAGTGACAATATGCCTTAGAATAACCATCGGCCAGCAAACTACATGTCTGCCCGACATTCAACTCTAAACTATATTTTTAAGGCGATTTCGTCTACATTTCCCGGTGCCACGGCCTAGGTAACGTAATTATAGCGACTTTTTTACATTATCTTATAGAATACTCTTGCTTTGAGTTACA